>CM056057.1:64804908-66264908 GCA_029574335.1 Rana kukunoris
ACCGCCGTCTGTTCTCTTCTGCCGCCGGGGGGGGGCGCTTTGATAAAAGCGCCCACACACACGGCCGCGGCTTCCTTCGACATCCTCGGCCGGCGGGGGTCTTCCTCTCCCGCCTCTCCGGGTCTTCTCCTCTCTCTCCGGGGGTCTTCTCCCGCTCTCTGCGGGGGTCTTCTTCTTCTCAGGACTCGCTCGCCTCTTGAGCTATCTTCGTGATGTGTTAGCTCAATTACTGGCGGCGGCGAGTCCCCCTCTTCTGTGACGTCATCTTCTCTTTCTACTTCTCCAGATGTTGACGCGACGCTTCCTTCCGCTGTTATGGCTGGCGCGCGGCTCGCAGCGAGTTATATAGGCCTGTCTTGTGACGTCGCAGTCCCATCATGCTCCGGTAGGTAACCACGTGCTACCTACCGGGCATGATGGGACTGCGACGTCACAAGACAAGGCTATATCTACTCGCTGCGAGCCGCGCGCCAGCCATAACAGCGGAAGGAAGCGTCGCGTCAACTCTCTGGAGAAGAAGAAGAGAAGATATGACGTCACAGAAGAGGGGACTCGCCGCCGCCATAATTGAGCTAACACACGAAGATAGCGGCGGCGAGTCCTGAAGAAGAAGAAGACCCCCGGAGAGCCGTAGAAGACCCCCGGAGAGCCGTAGAAGACCCCCGGAGAGCCGGAGAAGACCCCGGAGAGCGGGAGAAGACCCCGGAGAGTGGGAGAAGACCCCCCTGCCCGCCGAAGATGTCGAAGGAAGCCCGCCGGTGGTGGGCGCTTTATCAAAGCGCCCCCCCCCCGGCGGCAGAAGAGAACCAGACGGCGGTGAAGAACAGCGGCACCCACCCCCCCGCAGAAGCCCGCCGGAGGGGGGCGCTTTTAAAAAGCGATCATACACACCCCCCCCCCGGCGGCCAACTAATAAAATATTTCAATACACTGTGTGGTTTTATTTGTGTTTAAACTTTTCTTGCAGGTGAATGGGTAGGGGTACAATGTACCCCATACTCATTCACTTAGGGTGGGGGGCCGGTATCTGGGGCCCCCTTATTAAAGGGGGCTTCCAGATTCCGATAAGCCTCCCGCCCGCATACCCCGACAACCAACGGCCAGGGTTGTCGGGAAGGGGCCCTGTCGTCCTCAACATGGGGACAGGGTGCTCTGGGGTGGGGGGCTGCAGTGCGCCCCCTGCCTTAGAGCACCTGACCCCCCCATGTTGAGGGCATGCTGCCCGGTACGGCTCAGAGGGGGGGTGCGCTCGCTCGCCCCCCACTCCCCTCCTGACCGGCCGGCCGGCGTGCTTTGGATACGGGTCTGGTATGGATTGTGGGGGGACCCCCACGCCGTTTTTTCGGCGTAGGGTGGGTCTCCTTACAACCCATACCAGACCTAAGGGCCCGTTATGCTCCTGAGGGGGGAACCCATGCCGGATTTTTATTTAAAATCCGCGGGGACTTCCTTCTCAGGATTCATAACAAACTCCGCCCACGTGTAGAATTGGCGGGAATCCGCGTCGGATCCCCGTCGCTTCTATGACGCACTCGCTGGAATGTGCTTTTACTATTCCAGCGAGTGCGAGATGTCGGCAGCCTGTCGCCGAGAATCAGCGCGATGCTGTCGTGCTATAAACACATTCTCGGCGGCAGGCACTGTAACATCACAACCTAACCCTGCTTAAAGTAATATTAAAGTTGTTTTTCTTTAAAAATAACAAACATTTTTATACTTGCCTGCTCTGTGAAATGGTTTTGCACAGAGTACCCTGGATCCCCCTCTTCTTCTTGGTCCATCTTTGGTGCTCCTGGCCCCTCCCTCCTGTTGAGCAAGCAGCTTGCTATGGGGGCACCCTAGCCGAGGGGCCGTATGTCCATTCAAATATGGAGCCGTGGTTCAGCCCCACACCCTCTCTTTCCTGATTGGCTAACTGACTTTGATTAAGCCAAAGGCAACACTGCTGTTTCTCTCAGCAAATCAGGAGGGAGAGGCCCAGACAGCCATGGCACTTGTGCACATCGCTGTATAGAAATGGGGCTCATGTAGGTATTAGGGGGCTGCTACATACAGAAGGTTTTTATTTTAATGCATAGAATGCAATAAGACAAAAAAAAACTCTGCCTTTAAACCACTTTAATCTTCTCCACAACTGTATCCCTGACTTGTCTGGTGTGTTCTTTGGCCTTTATTATGCTGTTTGTTCACTAAGGTTCTCTAAAAAAAAATCTTATGCCGCGTACACACGGTCGTTTTTTGCGATGAAAAAAAACACGTTTTCTGTGAAGTAAAAAACGACGTTTTGAAACGTCACTTTTCAAAGACAATTTTGCATACACACCATCGTTTTTTCACAAAAAGCGAGGTTACGTTCACCACCTCTTTTGCATTGAAGCTCGCTTCATAACTAGCTTCGGGCATGCGCGCGGTTGAAAAACGTCGTTTTAAAAAGACGTTTTTGCTACACACGGTGACTTTTTGTGAAACAAAAAACGACGTTTTGAAAAACGACACAAAAAATTCAAGCATGTTGGAATTTTTTTTTGGTCGTTTTTTTGAAGACAAAAACGACGTTTTGCCCACACACGATCAATTTAAATGACGTTTTAAAAAACGTCGTTTTTTTTCATCGCAAAAAACGACCGTGTGTACGCGGCATAAGGGCTTCACAGAACAGCTGTATTTATACTGAAATTAAATTACACACAGGTGAACTCTATTAACTAATTAGGTGACTTCTGAAGGCAATTGGTTCCACTAAATTTTAGTTAGGAGTATCAGAGTAAAGGGGGCTGAATACAAATGCACGCAACACTTTTAAGATATTATTAGTAAAAAAAAAAAAAAATTAAAAACATTTTCCTTTCACTTCACATTTGTCACTTTGTGTTGGTCACATAAAAACACAATACTGTAAAGAACATTTACGTTTTTGGTTGTAATATGACAAAATTTTGAAAATTTCAGGGGTATGAATATTTTTTTAAGGCACTGTACACAGATACAAACAAACACAAATATATTTCGATTTTTACGTACACACCCTCTCTCCCACCGGACCAATTTTCACATACATGCTAAAATGCAATTTTTTTACACGAAAATTTACTGAAAATCCCCAAGTACTATACGTTAGTAGTATTGTTTTGGAAACGTTAAGGAATTGTAAGATAAATTCCTTAACAATACTACTTACGTATATACTTGGGGATTTTCAATACATTTTCGTGTAAAAAATTGCATTTTTAGCATGTATGTGAAAACTGGTCTGGTGGAGAAAGGGTGTGTACGTAGAAAATCGAAATATATTTGTGTGCGTTTCTATCTGTGGACAGTGCCTTAAAGTATTCATACCCCCTGAAATGTTCCACATTTTGTCATGTTACAACCAAAAACTTAAATGTATTTTACAGTATTGTGTTTTTATGTGACAGACCAACACAAAGTGGCAAATAATTGTGAAGTGAAAGGAAAATGATAAATGGTTTTTAAATTTGTTTTACTAATCATATCCTTAACCACTTCAGACCCGCGCTACCCGTCGAATGACGGCAACAGCGCGGGTCTGAATAGCCAACATGCCGTCTTTTGAGGGCATCCCATTTGGGCGTTCCCAGCGCGCGCTGTAGAGCGCGCTGCGGGGAAGCCCTGTGTTGTCCGTGTCCCTTGGACACGGGCAATCACAGATCGCGGCGAACTTCCAATCAGAGTGGCCGTTTGCGATGCGATCTGTGGGCGAATGAGAGATGATCTCATAGATCATCTCTCATTGCCGTTTTACACAGAGACAGCGTCCTGTCTCTGGAGAGGAGGAGCCCGATCTGTGTTCCTGCCTACATAGGGACACAGATCGGTCACCCCCCCAGTCACCCCCCTCCCCCCCACAGTAAGAACACACCTAGGATACACATTTAACCCCTTCCTCACCCCCTAGTGTTAACCCCTTCAATGCCAGTCACATTTATACAGTAATTAGTGCATATTTATAACACTGATCGCAATATAAATGTGAATGGCACCAAAAATGTGTCAAAAGTGTCCGATGTGTCCGCCATAACGTCGCAGTACCATTAAAAATTGCAGATCGCCACCATTTCTAGTAAAAAAAACACATTATAAAAAATAATAATTCTCTCCTCTATTTTGTAAGCGCTATAACTTTTGCGCAAACCAGTCGCTTATTGCGATTTTTTTTTTTTTTACCAAAAATATGTAGAAGAATACGTATCGCCCTAAACTGAGAAAAAATTGTGTTTTTTTTTTTAATTGGGATATTTATTATAGCAACAAGTAAAAAATATTGTATTTTTCTTCAAAATTGTCGCTCTTTTTTGTTTATAGCGCAAAAAATAAAAACCGCACAGGTGATCAAATACCACCAAAAGAAAGCTCTACTTGTGGGGAAAAAAGGACGTCAATTTTGTTTGGGAGCCACGTCGCACGACCGTGCAATTGTCAGTTAAAGCAACGCAGTGCCGGAAGCTGAAATTTCACCTGGGCAGGAGGGGGGTGTATGTGCCCAGTAAGCAAGTGGTTAAAGGAGTTGTAAACGAAAAGATTTTTTTGCCTAAAATTAATGTCTGCAAGGTAGACAGACAGAAATAGTGTAATGATTCTGTTAAAAAACAAATAAATACCTATTAAATTCCTTCATCTATATCACCTCCGGCGTTCTAGTTTCTGTTCTCTCATTCACTTCCCGGTTTGCGGCGTTTGTTCATGTAAGAACTACATTTCCCAGTATGCATTGCGGCACGCCCAGTAATTCACACCTCCTTGAAGTCTCTAACAGGTAGAGAGCGTCCTGCCGCACAGATGTAGTTCCCAGGAGGGGGCGAGCACGTCACTGACCACTGCAGTAAAGCCTCCCTTCACGGTGGTGAGTAAAAATCAGACAAGCAGGAAGTGAACAGAACAGAGAAGAAATAAAGCAACTTCTGAGCAAAAACGTACAACCCCTTTTAATATCCATAAAGATGACAATTGTGATTTTTTTTTAGGTTGCTAATATTCATGCAGCTATTTATCAAACCTAAAGCTTCATTCACATCTGCACACTTCAGAAATGCATGTTGCGCGTGCAGTGCAAATAATTGTTAATGGCACCCTGAACGCAGACAGAAAATGTGCATTGTGCCGTGCTATTGTTGCAAAACAAGCAGTAAAAAAAGAAAATGCACAGACTAAAATGCAGCAAAATGCTCAACAGACTACTTTCTGCAGTATGCATGTCTTGTGAAAAATGCACCAAAAAATGTACATTTAAAAAATTGCTAGATGTAAATACCGCCTAAACATAAATGTAGAACATACTAAATTTAAATGCACACAAAAACAATATAATCTTTAGGTTTTCTGTTAAATATAAAAAGTATAAAAAATGCTTTGACTACACAAATGGCAAATATGTCAAGGCTCAAAAATGTATGCGCCAGTGAAAAACTGCACTACCTGTAATTGGTAATAGACAACATATTAACCTTTGCAGCTCATCAATTAGTTGACCATCAATAATGGACGCTGGACAGAATTAATCATAATATGCCACACTAATATTTAACACAAAATAGTAAGGTAGGAGAAAGCATTACTCAATAAATGTATATGTATGAGACGATAGATAAAAAAAAAAAATATTAATTTCAATAAAGCATCCCTGCTCAATCCATCAGGGAAAAGGTAAGCCATGTCTCTTCTCCAATAAGTGTACATCCACAGATAACAATGGAGAGTCACAAAAATATACATAAAATATAAATGTAGCAAAGGCAGTCCCAGGAGCAAATAGACAACATAGCACTAAGCCAGCACACTGAGAGGGGAGCAGGAACTTTGGTAAAAACCATAAAGACTAATAGAAAGAGAGAAGTGCAGAGCAACATAGTGTAGTAAATGATTAACTAGAGCTAAGAGGAATGGTAATGCACTGCAAATGCTCTGGGAAGA
The DNA here is from genome assembly GCA_029574335.1 of Rana kukunoris. NCBI lineage: Eukaryota > Metazoa > Chordata > Amphibia > Anura > Ranidae > Rana > Rana kukunoris. The sequence continues at coordinate 64,810,837 of CM056057.1, forward strand.
ATAGACAAAATAAAGTGATCTGCCTCGTACACACGATCGGTTTTCCCGATGGGAAAACTGCCATGTTTGCTTTTGTCAGGAAAACCGACAGTGTGTATGCTCCATAGCAGTTTTCCCCGACAGGAAAACCACGAGCAAAAAAATGAAAATTCTCTGCAGTTTTTTGCTCGGCACTTTTCCTATGGGAAACACTGCAGTGGAGCATACACACTGCCTGTTTTCCCGACCAAAGCTATTATGTCAGTTTTCCTGTCGGGGAAAACCCGGCCGTGTGTACATGGGAAAAGCAACCGAGCAGGTTCTCGGTTTTCCCAGCGCTTCAGCTCTGAGGACTACCTTTGATTTGACATACAGTCAGTGAGCAGAACTGAGTCGGCTCTGCTTTCACATTAAAAGCAGAGGTGTTTTCTGAAAACAGTGTGTAAGACCATAGGTTAGGCCCCTTGAGCTGCAAATGATAAAATGTGGCATTGTGGAAAAATAGACGTGTTTCTAATTGTGCTAAATATTCGATGTGGTTACACAGTCGGAGTTGCCTTATATAGTATAGAATGAGACCGCGCTGAATAGGGAATATACACCATAGTAACTGTGGAGGTACATTGGAGGGGCCAGAGCCCAACATTAGATATTGGGGCACCTGTTTAATAGTTAGTAGGTACAAAGAAAAAGTGTAGCGCTAAAAAAAGGAAGACTACTATTTATATAGTCCTTTTAACAAATAAAATGTCCATAATGTAAAAAAGGTCATATTGACAATCCAAAACTTTTATTCACCACAAGTAGTGACTCAATAGATAACAAGGTGAGTATTAGAGGATCCGCCACCAGTGTAGTGAAACTTATTGAGGCTTACCAGAAAGTAAAGATCTGAATAAGCATATACAAATATCAGATCAGTGACGCTTCAAACGATATCCGGGATCCGAATATGTTTATGGATGTTGAATACTCAGTGGAACTCCTGGGATGTCCTCATAAGTGATACGATGAATCCACGGAAACCATTTGATTGGTTACAGATGTGTGAACTCGAGTGAAGTTATTACCATGTGTGGTAATAATTTAAATAACCAAAGGAAAAAAATATAAAGTGCACATAGCATGATTCTGTATTACCAGATAAATCCATTTTTTAATTAAAATTGATTTATCTGGTAATACAGAATCATGCTATGTGCACTTTATATTTTTTTCCTTTGGTTATTTAAATTATTACCACACATGGTAATAACTTCACTCGAGTTCACACATCTGTAACCAATCAAATGGTTTCCGTGGATTCATCGTATCACTTATGAGGACATCCCAGGAGTTCCACTGAGTATTCAACATCCATAAACATATTCGGATCCCGGATATCGTTTGAAGCGTCACTGATCTGATGAGTATATGCTTATTCAGATCTTTACTTTCTGGTAAAAAATATATATGTACACACTAAAGTTTATAACACTAATGTATATAACACCGCGCTACCCAATAAAACATAAAAAGAGCTGCTAACCACTACAGAATTGGATTAATTCAGTACAAAAGACAATTGGAGAAAACAAACAAAAAGTGTAGCGCTAAAATTATGTGGAAATTGAAAATATCATACAGTGAAGTATCATGTGGGTTGTGAAAAAGTGACAATTCAAAACAAAAGTAAATATGAATTTAAAATGTGACATTGAAAATCAAACAATAGTTCATAAGTGTGTGGAAAGTGTTCCAATCTGAATATCCAAATAGATGTGACAACAATAGAGAAAGTGTTGATAGTAGATCCACCACCAAGGTAATTGAGGGGGCTTACCAGAGAATATGGACTCAGCTAAGCATACACTTAATGAGTCGCTAAGGCTTGTGTGTTAATAACAGCCAGGTAGTAGACCTCCCAATGGAAAACGAAATTTCAAAGTAGATCAACTCTTCATATGATAGAAGGGGAACCAAGAATTTGTATATGGTGCCAGGATCAGCATACATGGAACGTAGGTTCATTAATAAGATCCAAGGAGCTCAATGTGTAACAGCCAGGGGAGAAAAAATAAATGCGAACATAGTGTGATACCGTTTTAAAACTTTACTTTAAAAAAGTTCCAAAGCATAAAAGTTTACACTCACATTTATATGGAAAAATCAAAGCGTCATACAATTAGGCAGTAGAATCAGCTGGAAACCCGACATGTTTCGATCTAGAGATCATCATCTGGGGTGCTGACCTACTGCTGTAACTACTCACAATATATACCTGTGCACCCTTACCACACTAACGGCTCCAGCTTCAATTAATTAAAATCAATTACCAGATGAATAGGGATGTAATCGGCGTGCGCTCCAAGCCTCGCCTCTCAGGACCAGGCTGGAACGCAACGTCAGTCGCGCGGACACTCAGCTGCGTGTCATAGAGATGCGCATTATACTGATGACAGGAAGTGCGTTCTATCGCACGACGTTATGCGCCTCAAGCCTCACATCAGAGGGGGAGGCTGGAGCGCAACGTCGTATGCGCGCACGCAGGGAGGTCACGTGACATAATCCAGGATGCTAGGGCCGGAAGTTGTCATCACAGAATGTGATAACAAGCGGCAGGTCATATCCACAAGAAAGATAAAACGGGGTATATGGAAATTAAAGGGGGGGATAAACCCATCTATATGTTAGCCATATTAAGGGAATTGTGGTAGATAAATAAAAAACACAAGCAGGAAAAAGAGAATAACCTGCCAGTGCAAATATGCAAAAATTTAAACAGAGTATCGTAATGTTAACAAATGGCATAAACAAATAATATACACTTAACAATAGTGTCACCATAAGGTTGAAATGAATGAAACGTTACGAAATAAAATTATAAAAAATGACTAAAAATTGTAAATTAATACAAATTAGGTTAATATGTCTTGATGCCATAATGAAACAAAGAAACATAATATATCTAAAAAACTTCTAAACTTCAAGATTTGTTGATGAAAGCGTTTATGTCCCACTCGACGTTGAGGCCATGCGGGACATACGTACGCAATTCATATATCCAATAGACCTCAAGTTGGGAAACACCTCTCAATCTGGCTCCTCCCCTCCAAGGTGGTACATATTTATCAATTATTAAAAATTGAGTACCTGTAGGATTGCGTAAATGACATTCTCTGTAGTGTCGGGGGACAGTATGTTTGGTGCTCCCACCAATAATTTTAGCAACATGCTCACCTATCCGTACGGAAAAGGCCCGTATAGTGCGACCAACGTACTGTTTTCCGCACGGGCAGGTGATAAGGTACACCACATGAGTGGTGGCACAAGTGCAAAAAGACTTGATGGGGTAACTGCGACCTGTATTAGTGGACCTGAATTCCAACGATTTGGATCTCCCATTGATATTTACCAAGCAAACACTGCACTTTTTACATGGATAATACCCCTTCATATCCTGGAAGAACACTGGGCGACGGGGTGGATCAACAATGTTGGGAGCAATTCGGTTTCTAAGAGTGGGAGCTCCTCTAAAGATGATTTTAGCTCTCTCTGGTAGATTAGGCCCCAACACTTTGTCGCTCCTAAGTACATCCCAATGTTTGTCAACAATGGACTTGATGTCCCTGTGCTGGTTAGAATATGAAGTGGTCATAGAGAACCTGAAAGAGTCATCAGGTTCTCGCGGGGTTTTATCCATCAAAAGTGTACTTCGTTCTATTAGTGCTACCTCATGTAGTTCAAGATCCACTGCTGCGATGTCGTAACCTTTCTCAACAAACCTACTCTTCAGCATAGATGCTTGTAGGAAATAGGTGTCGTCATCTGTGCAATTCCTCCGTAAACGGAGGAACTGGCTACGTGGAACAGACTTAAGCCAACTTCTATGGTGGCAGCTATCAATTGGAATGAAGCTGTTCCTATCGGTTGCCTTAAAGTGGGTCCGAAATTTGAAACTTCTAGATTCCAATTCGATTTCCAAGTCTAGGAAGGTAATCTTCACAGGACTGGAATCAAAAGTGAATGAGATGCCACGTTCATTGGTGTTAAGAAATGAAAAGTATTCCTCTAGACTCTGTCGCGAACCATCCCATAGGAGGAGGACGTCATCAATGTACCTCGCCCAAAGGACGAGGGACGGATGTTGATCACGATAGACGACGTCCTCCTCCCATTTCGCCATAAAAAGATTGGCAAGACTGGGGGCAAACTTGGCCCCCATTGCCACTCCACGTATCTGTAGATAATATTTCTGATCGAACCAGAAATAATTGTGAGTGGTCGCAAATTCTAGTAGTTCGATAATGAATTGCTTCTGTGTTTCTACAATGGAATGTTCGCGGGTCGAGGAAAAGTTTTACAGCGTCTATTCCAAGTTGATGAGGGATGCAGGTGTATAAGGATGCTACATCAGCAGTAGCAAGGAGGTAGTCACCCTTAATCTCAATCCCTTCTAGCAGTTTAATAGTTGAAGTAGTATCCTTTAATAGGATGGTGTTGCTTTCACTAGGGGTTGTAAATATGAATCAATGTAGCGTCCTATGCGAGACGTTATTGAGTCGATGCCACTTACGATAGGCCTGCCTGGTGGATTCAACAGGTCTTTATGGATCTTTGGTAGGTGGTATAATGTGGGAATTCTGGGAGCCACAGGTACCAAATATGCCCTTTCTTTCTTGTTTAAAATGAATAAACTGAAGCCCTTTGACACTATATTGACCAATTCCTTTTTGTATTTATTAGTAGGGTCGTTGGGTAACAAAAAATAAGTGTCAGAATCACACAAGATGCGATTCATTTCATTATTGTAATTGTTTTTGTCCATGATGACTATGCCACCCCCCTTGTCGGCAGGACGCACGACAAGGTCTTTACGGTTACATAGTGATTGGAAACCTTCCTTGGGTAGGGGATGTTTATAAAACTTCCTAACGGTCAAAGACTCAAGGTCCTTAAGCACTAGGTCCCTGAATATATTGACCGAAGACCCCGCTGGAACTGGGGGTTAAATAGCGACGGATTGGAGAGACTAGAATGAACCGTCCCTGACGTTGCCGCTCGTTCCATGGAAGGTGCTGTGTTAGAAATAAAATGTCTCTGTATATGGATTTTTCGAACAAATTTATGAACATCAATGAAGGTGTCAAATTTATTGAGCTTATTCGGAGGGGCGAATTTAAGACCCTTGTCCGCGACTGACGTTGCGTTCCAGCCTGGTCCTGAGAGGCGAGGCTCGGAGCGCACGCCGATTACATCCCTATTCATCTGGTAATTGATTTTAATTAATTGAAGCTGGAGCCGTTAGTGTGGTAAGGGTGCACAGGTATATATTGTGAGTAGTTACAGCAGTAGGTCAGCACCCCAGATGATGATCTCTAGATCGAAACATGTCGGGTTTCCAGCTGATTCTACTGCCTAATTGTATGACGCTTTGATTTTTCCATATAAATGTGAGTGTAAACTTTTATGCTTTGGAACTTTTTTAAAGTAAAGTTTTAAAACGGTATCACACTATGTTCGCATTTATTTTTTCTCCCCTGGCTGTTACACATTGAGCTCCTTGGATCTTATTAATGAACCTACGTTCCATGTATGCTGATCCTGGCACCATATACAAATTCTTGGTTCCCCTTCTATCATATGAAGAGTTGATCTACTTTGAAATTTCGTTTTCCATTGGGAGGTCTACTACCTGGCTGTTATTAACACACAAGCCTTAGCGACTCATTAAGTGTATGCTTAGCTGAGTCCATATTCTCTGGTAAGCCCCCTCAATTACCTTGGTGGTGGATCTACTATCAACACTTTCTCTATTGTTGTCACATCTATTTGGATATTCAGATTGGAACACTTTCCACACACTTATGAACTATTGTTTGATTTTCAATGTCACATTTTAAATTCATATTTACTTTTGTTTTGAATTGTCACTTTTTCACAACCCACATGATACTTCACTGTATGATATTTTCAATTTCCACATAATTTTAGCGCTACACTTTTTGTTTGTTTTCTCCAATTGTCTTTTGTACTGAATTAATCCAATTCTGTAGTGGTTAGCAGCTCTTTTTATGTTTTATTGGGTAGCGCGGTGTTATATACATTAGTGTTATAAACTTTAGTGTGTACATATATATTTTTTACTTATTTTTGGATTACTTCACTGCAGCAACCCTTTTATTATATTCACAGTCAAGTTACTTTGACAAGTATGGATATTTTTTGATTATAGGGCTCAACGCACTGTAAACACTGGTGTCTTTTCGATTATAGACCATGACACTGAAATAGGAGGCATGTTTTTGAAATTGAAAAATAACATGGTATCTGAATTACATTTGCAGTGGGATGTAGCTTTCCTACAGCAATATATTACGGAAGATATGGTACCTAGAAGCCTTCGTTGGGAAGTACAACCCCAACAGGGAGATGTCGATCTAGACTCCTGGTACCGCTATTTTAACAAAGCTGGCACCAACTTTCTGGGTTTCCTGATTTCCCGTAAACAGGCTAGACTTGATGTTCTTGACAGAGAAATCAAGGAGTTAAAGGATAAACTGTTGAACTTCAAAAATTCTAATGAGTATAGTTCCCTATCCTCGAGTCTCCAATTACATCTGGAGAAAGAAGATAGGGAACAAAAGAATAAGAAACATAAGAAATACTCCAGAGATCCCGGAGACTATAAAACCGGGATGGTTTTCAAATGGCAAAAACCATCAGGTATTTCAGGTGGTTCCAACTCTGTTCCTATGGATAATATTGTTGAGAGCCACTCTGAAAATAACACAAGCGGCCCACATCAGGTGTATCCTAGACTCCCACCCCCTTCAAGGGTCCCCCACCAAGGGTGAGACACCCCAGTTTCGACTCTCCAGTCAGGAACACTTCCAGCCGTCATAATAAAAAGGGCGGTAGGAATCGGTCTAGGGGCAATACATCGGACTACAGGACACCTGTTCATTACAATCAAGGCCACCGTGACTATGAGGGATCACCAAGGAGGACTGACGGTTATGTGGCCCCATATGGTTCTGGTCCATATCCATATCAATATCCTCCTGGTTACACCCACAATAGATTTCTACCCTTACAAGAGGTCCAGGGTGGCACTATGGGATATCAACAACCTCATTCAGGTTATGATCACCATGGCTCAGATGGCCAGCCCAATAAGGATTTTCAGTGGGGTGTGAGAGGCCAAAAAAGGCCTTCAGATTCAAAAGAGGCAACAGGGGAGGTAGGAGACTTCAGAGGAAAAAAGAGAAAAATGTAGTGGGGTCTGGACTGTTTAATCTTAGTGGGAAAGACCTTACTGCCGATGAACTCGCCGTTTTGGACAAGGGTCTTAAATTCGCCCCCCCGAATAAGCTCAATAAATTTGACACCTTCATTGATGTTCATAAATTTGTTCGAAAAATCTATATACAGAGACATTTTATTTCTAACACAGCACCTTCCATGGAACGAGCGGCAACGTCAGGGACGGTTCATTCTAGTCTCTCCAATCCGTCGCTATTTAACCCCCCAGTTCCAGCGGGGTCTTCGGTCAATATATTCAGGGACCTAGTGCTTAAGGACCTTGAGTCTTTGACCGTTAAGAAGTTTTATAAACATCCCCTACCCAAGGAAGGTTTCCAATCACTATGTAACCGTAAAGACCTTGTCGTGCGTCCTGCCGACAAGGGGGGTGGCATAGTCATCATGGACAAAAAACAATTACAATAATGAAATGAATCGCATCTTGTGTGATTCTGACACTTATTTTTTGTTACCCAACGACCCTACTAATAAATACAAAAAGGAATTGGTCAATATAGTGTCAAAGGGCTTCAGTTTATTCATTTTAAACAAGAAAGAAAGGGCATATTTGGTACCTGTGGCTCCCAGAATTCCCACATTATACCACCTACCAAAGATCCATAAAGACCTGTTGAATCCACCAGGCAGGCCTATCGTAAGTGGCATCGACTCAATAACGTCTCGCATAGGACGCTACATTGATTCATATTTACAACCCCTAGTGAAAGCAACACCATCCTATTTAAAGGATACTACTTCAACTATTAAACTGCTAGAAGGGATTGAGATTAAGGGTGACTACCTCCTTGCTACTGCTGATGTAGCATCCTTATACACCTGCATCCCTCATCAACTTGGAATAGACGCTGTAAAACTTTTCCTCGACCGCGAACATTCCATTGTAGAAACACAGAAGCAATTCATTATCGAACTACTAGAATTTGCGACCACTCACAATTATTTCTGGTTCGATCAGAAATATTATCTACAGATACGTGGAGTGGCAATGGGGGCCAAGTTTGCCCCCAGTCTTGCCAATCTTTTTATGGCGAAATGGGAGGAGGACGTCGTCTATCGTGATCAACATCCGTCCCTCGTCCTTTGGGCGAGGTACATTGATGACGTCCTCCTCCTATGGGATGGTTCGCGACAGAGTCTAGAGGAATACTTTTCATTTCTTAACACCAATGAACGTGGCATCTCATTCACTTTTGATTCCAGTCCTGTGAAGATTACCTTCCTAGACTTGGAAATCGAATTGGAATCTAGAAGTTTCAAATTTCGGACCCACTTTAAGGCAACCGATAGGAACAGCTTCATTCCAATTGATAGCTGCCACCATAGAAGTTGGCTTAAGTCTGTTCCACGTAGCCAGTTCCTCCGTTTACGGAGGAATTGCACAGATGACGACACCTATTTCCTACAAGCATCTATGCTGAAGAGTAGGTTTGTTGAGAAAGGTTACGACATCGCAGCAGTGGATCTTGAACTACATGAGGTAGCACTAATAGAACGAAGTACACTTTTGATGGATAAAACCCCGCGAGAACCTGATGACTCTTTCAGGTTCTCTATGACCACTTCATATTCTAACCAGCACAGGGACATCAAGTCCATTGTTGACAAACATTGGGATGTACTTAGGAGCGACAAAGTGTTGGGGCCTAATCTACCAGAGAGAGCTAAAATCATCTTTAGAGGAGCTCCCACTCTTAGAAACCGAATTGCTCCCAACATTGTTGATCCACCCCGTCGCCCAGTGTTCTTCCAGGATATGAAGGGGTATTATCCATGTAAAAAGTGCAGTGTTTGCTTGGTAAATATCAATGGGAGATCCAAATCGTTGGAATTCAGGTCCACTAATACAGGTCGCAGTTACCCCATCAAGTCTTTTTGCACTTGTGCCACCACTCATGTGGTGTACCTTATCACCTGCCCGTGCGGAAAACAGTACGTTGGTCGCACTATACGGGCCTTTTCCGTACGGGTAGGTGAGCATGTTGCTAAAATTATTGGTGGGAGCACCAAACATACTGTCCCCCGACACTACAGAGAATGTCATTTACGCAATCCTACAGGTACTCAATTTTTAATAATTGATAAATATGTACCACCTTGGAGGGGAGGAGCCAGATTGAGAGGTGTTTCCCAACTTGAGGTCTATTGGATATATGAATTGCGTACGTATGTCCCGCATGGCCTCAACGTCGAGTGGGACATAAACGCTTTCATCAACAAATCTTGAAGTTTAGAAGTTTTTTAGATATATTATGTTTCTTTGTTTCATTATGGCATCAAGACATATTAACCTAATTTGTATTAATTTACAATTTTTTGTCATTTTTTATAATTTTATTTCGTAACGTTTCATTCATTTCAACCTTATGGTGACACTATTGTTAAGTGTATATTATTTGTTTATGCCATTTGTTAACATTACGATACTCTGTTTAAATTTTTGCATATTTGCACTGGCAGGTTATTCTCTTTTTCCTGCTTGTGTTTTTTATTTATCTACCACAATTCCCTTAATATGGCTAACATATAGATGGGTTTATCCCCCCCTTTAATTTCCATATACCCCGTTTTATCTTTCTTGTGGATATGACCTGCCGCTTGTTATCACATTCTGTGATGACAACTTCCGGCCCTAGCATCCTGGATTATGTCACGTGATCTCCCTGCGTGCGCGCATACGACGTTGCGCTCCAGCCTCCCCCTCTGATGTGAGGCTTGAGGCGCATAACGTCGTGCGATAGAACGCACTTCCTGTCATCAGTATAATGCGCATCTCTATGACACGCAGCTGAGTGTCCGCGCGACTGACGTTGCGTTCCAGCCTGGTCCTGAGAGGCGAGGCTTGGAGCGCACGCCGATTACATCCCTATTCATCTGGTAATTGATTTTAATTAATTGAAGCTGGAGCCGTTAGTGTGGTAAGGGTGCACAGGTATATATTGTGAGTAGTTACAGCAGTAGGTCAGCACCCCAGATGATGATCTCTAGATCGAAACATGTCGGGTTTCCAGCTGATTCTACTGCCTAATTGTATGACGCTTTGATTTTTCCATATAAATGTGAGTGTAAACTTTTATGCTTTGGAACTTTTTTAAAGTAAAGTTTTAAAACGGTATTACACTATGTTCGCATTTATTTTTTCTCCCCTGGCTGTTACACATTGAGCTCCTTGGATCTTATTAATGAACCTACGTTCCATGTATGCTGATCCTGGCACCATATACAAATTCTTGGTTCCCCTTCTATCATATGAAGAGTTGATCTACTTTGAAATTTCGTTTTCCATTGGGAGGTCTACTACCTGGCTGTTATTAACACACAAGCCTTAGCGACTCATTAAGTGTATGCTTAGCTGAGTCCATATTCTCTGGTAAGCCCCCTCAATTACCTTGGTGGTGGATCTACTATCAACACTTTCTCTATTGTTGTCACATCTATTTGGATATTCAGATTGGAACACTTTCCACACACTTATGAACTATTGTTTGATTTTCAATGTCACATTTTAAATTCATATTTACTTTTGTTTTGAATTGTCACTTTTTCACAACCCACATGATACTTCACTGTATGATATTTTCAATTTCCACATAATTTTAGCGCTACACTTTTTGTTTGTTTTCTCCACTTTACTTTCTGGTAAGCCTCAATAAGTTTCACTACACTGGTGGCGGATCCTCTAATACTCACCTTGTTATCTATTGAGTCACTACTTGTGGTGAATAAAAGTTTTGGATTGTCAATATGAACTTTTTTTAGCGCTACACTTTTTCTTTGTTTGTACGTTTCCAAAATTGATCTATTTTGTAGTGTTGGCTGCTTACATTTGTGACGTTTGAACAGCGCGGTGATTTATATGCTGTTGTATATACATTTTTTTCTGGTAATGGTTAGTAGGTAACTTGGTAATGCCGACGCCTGCGTTAATTACTGATCTCTGAACTCTGCATCACTTAATACTGACCCCTGTCCTCTAAGTCACTATTGACCCCCTGAAGTCTGCATCTTTACTACGGACCTCAGAACTATGTGTCACTACTGACCTTTGAGTTATTGCTGAACTCTGTGTCACTTACTTCTGACCCCTGATTTCTGCATTACTTACTACTGACCTCTGAACTATGTGTTACTCCTGACCCTTGTACTTCTGCTCTGCCTGCCTCCAACAAGCACAGCTGCAGTAAAGAGACAACGTTTCACCTCATTTGTTGTGCTATGTGTGAGGGCACAGTGGGACCCACACCTCTTGGGGCCTGTGTGCACCGCACAGGTGGAGGATGTGCCAATGAGTAAAAGTGATTGGGCGGCTTTACAGCTGCCATTATCACTTTTACTAAAAAGATTGCAGTGTATAGTAAAAACAAACTCGTGCCTGGGGCGCATGCGCACATCGGTGAATAGAGGATGCTTGATCTTCCTGCTCGGACACGTTTCAGCCGAATGCAGTTGAACCCGACTGCATTAGGGGACTCGGGGATCTGACAACCCTCTCTGGTGCCCCATGTTACTGGCACACACCTTATTGCAAAGGGGAAGCAGAAAGCTGCTCCAGTCAGGCTTCCCAAGGATCAATGAGAAAAAGTGTGTAAGGGGGCGCTTAAAAAAATAAAATAAACCTACAGTGCCTTGCGAAAGTATTCGGCCCCCTTGAACTTTGCGACCTTTTGCCACATTTCAGGCTTCAAACATAAAGATATAAAACAATTTTTTTGGGAAGAATCAACAACAAGTGGGACACAATCATGAAGTGGAACGAAATTTATTGGATATTTCAAACTTTTTTAACAAATAAAAAACTGAAAAATTGGGCGTGCAAAATTATTCAGCCCCCTTAAGTTAATACTTTGTAGAACCACATTTTGCTGCGATTAGAGCTGTAAGTCGCTTGGGGTATGGCTCTATCAGTTTTGCACATCGAGAGACTGACATTTTTGCCCATTCCTCCTTGCAAAACAGCTCGAGCTCAGTGAGGTTGGATGGAGAGCGTTTGTGAACAGCAGTTTTCAGTTCTTTCCACAGATTCTCGATTGGATTCAGGTCTGGACTTTGACTTGGCCATTCTAACACCTGGATATGTTTATTTGTGAACCATTCCATTGTAGATTTTGCTTTATGTTTTGCATCATTGTCTTGTTGGAAGGCAAATCTCCGTCCCAGTCTCAGGTCTTTTGCAGACTCCATCAGGTTTTCTTCCAGAATGGTCCTGTATTTGGCTCCTTCCACCTTCCCATCAATTTTAACCATCTTCCCTGTCCCTGCTGAAGAAAAGCAGGTCCAAACCATGATGCTGCCACCACCATGTTTGACAGTGGGGATGGTGTGTTCAGGGCGATGAGAAGTGTTGCTTTTCCGCCAAATATAACATTTTGCATTGTTGCTAAAAAGTTCGATTTTGGCTTCATCTGACCAGAGCACCTTCTTCCACATGTTTGGTGTGTCTCCCAGGTGGCTTGTGGCAAACTTTAAACTACACTTTTTATGGATATCTTTAAAAAATGGCTTTCTTCTTGCCACTCTTCCATAAAGGGCAGATTTGTGCAGTATACGACCGATTGTTGTCCTATGGACAGAGTCTCCCACCTCAGCTGTAGATCTCTGCAGTTCATGGGCCTCTTGGCTGCATCTCTGATCAGTCTTCTCCTTGTATGAGCTGAAAGTTTAGAGGGACGGCCAGGTCTTCGTAGATTTGCAGTGGTCTGATACTCCCATTTCAATATTATCGCTTGCACAGTGCTCCTTGGGGTGTTTAAAGCTTGGGAAATCTTTTTGTATCCAAATCCGGCTTTAAACTTCTCCACAACAGTATCTCGGACCTGCCTGGTGTGTTCCTCGTTCTTCATGATGCTCTCTGCGCTTTAAACAGACCTCTGAGACTATCACAGTGCAGGTGCATTTATACGGAGACTTGATTACACACAGGTGGATTCTATTTATCATCATTAGTCATTTAGGTCAACATTGGATCATTCAGAGATCCTCACTGAACTTCTGAAGAGAGTTTGCTGCACTGAAAGTAAAGGGGCTGAATAATTTTGCACGCCCAATTTTTCAGTTTTTTATTTGTTAACAAAGTTTGAAATATCTAATAAATTTCGTTCCACTTCATGATTGTGTCCCACTTGTTGTCAATCCTTCACAAAAAAATTCAGTTTTATATCTTTATGTTTGAAGCCTGAAATGTGGCAAAAGATCGCAAAGTTCAAGGGGGCCGAATACTTTCGCAAGGCACTGTATAACCTATCAACTAAGTATAATACACATCAGGTGACATAAAATGCAATAATTAGAGCATAGATAAATAATACCGTGGCATAATTCATAAAGTGCTAAATTGGTAGTTCCAAACACTAACCAAAATGATAAAAAATGTCCTCTAGAACAATTCAAATAGTCTTCAATATTAAGTCTTCAATATAGTATAATGTGGGAGACCATCACCAGCTTAACACACATCGAAAAACACCCCAAAGTGTTCAGTAGAATGTCCTACTCACCAGAAGACCATGACCCCTTTAGCTAAAAAGAGGCTCAATAAGCGCTTAGGTAGTTGAGATATGGATCCTGTTTCATTTTTCTCTGAAGTGGATCAAGAAGTATCCTCCTTATCATAAAATCACATTGAAATGAGAGAAAGGGCAACCGATAGAGTGATACCGTTTATTAACCACTTCAGCCCCGGACCATTTGGCTGCCAAATGACCAAGCCACTTTTTGCGATTCGGCACTGCGTCGCTTTACCTGACAATTGCACGATCGTGTGACGTGGCTCCCAAACAAAATTGATGTCCTTTTTTTTCCCAGAAATAGAGCTTTCTTTTGGTGGTATTGATCACCTCTGTGGTTTTTATTTTTTGCGCTATAAACAAAAATAGAGCGACAATTTTGAAAGAAATGTAATGTTTTTTACTTTTTGCTATAATAAATATCCCCCAAAAAATCTATAACATAACCACATTTTTTCTCTGTTTACGCCGATACGTATTCTTCTACATTTTTTGTTAAAAAAAAATCGCAATAATCGTTTGATTGGTTTGCGCAAAAGTTATATCATCTACAAAATAGGGGATAGTTTTATGGCATTTTTATAAATCATTTTGTTACTAGTAATGGCGGCAATCGGCGATTTTTATCGTGACTGCGACATTATGGCGGACACATCGGACACTTTTGGCACTATTTTGGGACCATTCACATTTATACAGCGGTCATTCCTATAAAAATGCGCTGGATACTGTGTAAATGTGACTGGCAGTGAAGGAGTTAACCACTAGGGGGTTAGGAAGGGGTTAAGTGTATCCTAGGGAGTGATTCTAACTGTTAGGGGGCGGGGCTTACTGTGACACGACACTGATCACTGCTCCTGATGAGAGGGAGCAGATGATTAGTGACCTGTCACTAGGCAGAAGGGGGAGATGCTTTGTTTACACTGGCATCTCCCTGTTTTTCAGCTCTGTGACCTGATCACAGAAACACCTGCAGACATCGAGTTATTGCTGTACAGCAAACCTGCTAAGATCAAAGTAAAGGCTTGAAATAGAGGAGCTTTGATTTCACCACAGCCCCATTGTTTGCTGGATAGCTTTGGTAGCTTAAAGCATTAGGGTTTTTTTTTTGTTTGTTTTTAAATCAATAACAAACATGTTCTACTTACCTGTTCTGTGCAATGGTATTGCACAAAGTGCCCCAAACCTCCACTTTTTGGATCCCCCACTGGCACTGCCCGCTCCTCTTCTTCAGTTTTTGACCCCATAGCAAGCACTTGCTATAGGGGCAGACGCGTGTGCTTGCTCTGAGCTGGATACTGTGTGTCTACAGACACACACAGCACATCTTGGGTCCCTCCTCATTAGATTTGATTGACAGCAGCAGGAGCCAATGGCTCCCACTACTGCCCTTATGTCAAGTGAGGAGAGAGAGAGAGCAATGATGCTGTTCTCGGCACAGTAATGGATTGAGTTCGGGCTCAAGTAAGTTTTTTTATGGGGGGGCCTGAGGGGGAGCCAATATTGGAAGTTTTTTTTTTATCTTAATGCAGAGAATGCAATGAGGCAAAAAAAACAAAACTTTAGCCTTTCGAACTACTTTATCATTTGCTTTAACTTTTTTGTCTAGGATTGCTTAACTAATGTATTGTGTACATATTAATGAAACTGACTGTAGATTATACTGATTTTTTTTTTTTTTATGCTTTAGCTTTGTTAATGTATAAAATGCCAATCACAAGCCAATTCCCTTCCCCAAAGTAGAGTACCCCATAAAACTCCAGCCTCTGCAGCATCTACTGATGCATTACAAATCCATCCAAAATTGGGCTACTAGGCACACAAAATCTGATATGATATGACAGATTGAGCAAAGCTATAAAAAGATTGCACACTTTCAAGTAAGCTATACAAGTAGCATGTTGAACCTTGTAGCAATCAATCACACTTAAATGGAGCACTGTGCAATCCCTTCAAGACTGCTTGGTACTGCACTCTACTTGTGCAGCTCACTCTATAGGGAAATTATTTATTACAGTGAAGGCTGTATCGTCCTGGTCCAACTGTATGAAGAGGAGTGGAGAGCTCAGACCTCAGACATCTTCATGTGGCTCAATGGAGTTTCCTTAGATGATGTGTATGTGGGTAAAACACAAGCAGTTGAGGATCTACAAGCTTGGTCAAATTGCTGGCTAATGCCGCGTACACACATCGAAAATTCCGGCAAGAAAACCGTGGATTTTTTTCCGATTGAATGTGGATGAATGCGGGCTCAAACTTGTGTTGCATACACATGGTCACACAAAATTCCGACCATCAAGAACACAGTGACGTGCAACACTACAACGAGCTGAGAAAAATTAAGTTCATTGATTCCGAGCATGCGGAATACAGACGATCGGAATATCCGACAATACCTTTTCTTGTTGGAAAAATTGCGAACCAGCTCTCTTTTTGCTGTCGGAAATTTCGACTGAAAAAGTCCGATGGGGCCTACACATGGTCGGAATTTCCGATCAAAAGCTCAGATTAAACTTTTCTTGTCGGAATTTCCAATTGTGTGTACGCGGCATTACAGATCAGTGGTTTATGATGGTTGGTGGTCACCTCAAAGTCTACTTACTCTACTTTAAGCCCAGCCAGCAATAATTCGCTCCAACAGGGTAAGTCCTCCTATCGACACCCCCAAGAATAGGTCTGCCTTATTTCTACAAATAGTGGGTCTGGGAAGAAGAATAAATATGGGCACCTGCTTCTTTTTTTCTTTTTTTTTTTCATAGGCTTCAAGTGCAATAGTAGTTTTGTTTTTTTTTCCTGGTCAGAGGTTCTACTCTTAAAATATTAATATTTTATGTATAGATTTGTATGCCTGCTGGAAACAACAAATGTCTGACAGCATGTTTCTGGAGGGATATATCAGTCATGTTGTCAATTACCTTGTGCTTTCAAGCAATTTTTATAGATAGTAGTGAACTTTTCTAAAGGGGATCTGGGAATGCAATATTTGCTGAATAACATAAATTAGAGTTGCTATAAGTGGACTGTAATACGTGCTTTGTACCTTTTTTTTGTCCCCCAATCCATAAAGATATTTATTAACAAGAAACATCATTACGAAATAAAAGAGGAGGAATTATCCATGGCTTTTTCTCCGACCTGTTTTGTCTGAGCGAGTGTCATCATCTGCTAACATGCTAATCATTTAAGTGGCAAGCTATTTTGGGCTGAAAAAGCGAAGAAGGTGATTAATCCATTAGTGCTTGTTAATGCTTTAGCAGAACAAAACAAGGATATTCAGAACATCCCAGAGCAAAAGCAGGAGGAAAAAGAAAAAAAGAAAAAATCTGTTTGTGTAATTTGATGGCCAATGTCCTGTGTTATTTCACAGGTGTTTCTGCCTACAAGCACATTAATATCCACTTTCCTTTTGCAGAACATCCAATTTAGAAAGCTGCAGACTGTTTATGAAATCAAATAAATCTCTAGCTTCTCTAAAACCAAATTATTATTTTATTTTTTTTCAATTTCATTTAGATTTCAGGATAGTGTGTGGAAGAGTTAGTCCCCATTCTGGGTTTATTGCTGCCTCTATGTCCCCAATGGGAGAGTGACCCTCTCTATTTGTCCTGGTGATCATTTCCACTGGAGGTGAAAGAAAATATCTGATTTTTTAGTTGTCATCAGAACAGAGATAGAGGGGAAAATTTCCAGTGTAGACACTTGTTACAGTAACAACTGTTACTTAAAGCGGGGGTTCCACCTCAAAAACATTTCTAACATCACATGGAGCCGAGTCATCCTACCGACAGTATGCCAGTGGTTTTTGTTTTTTTTCCAGCACATACCTCGTTAGCCCGATTTCCCCCCCCCCCGGCTTTCCCACGTGGAGTGGGCGTTCCCAATCACTGGCTATGATTGACACGCTTCCGCCCGTCGCATACTGCACGACATGAGTTGCCGGCAGAACCCGAACGTCGGTGCGCAGGCGCCGTATAGAGCCACACCGACGTTCGGGTTCTTTCGGCATCTCGTGACGCGCAGTATGCGCTGGTCTAAGGAACGTCAATCACAGCCTGTGATTGGAAACGCCCAGTCCCGTGGGATTGCCAGAGGTGAAAAGAGGCCATAAAAAGGTATGTACTGAGAAAAAAAAAAAACACTGGCATACTGTCAGGCGGATGGGTCGGCTCCATGTCATGCTAGAATTTTTTTTTGAGGGTTAACCCCCGCTTTAAAGTGGTTGTAAACCCACTTTTGAAAAAAAAAAAAATAACACCTGCAAGTCATAATGAGCTAGTATGCATAGCATACTAACTCATTATGTAATCCTCATCTGGGATTGTAGCCCCAGCTGCTTGCTCGACTGTCAGAAACCATGAATTCGACTGAGACAGAAGTACAGTTAAATTACAGTAGGTGACTGGGATATTGTGTCAATCTCGCTCCCTTTCTCGGCGAGATTGACCACCTACGAGCCCCATCGCGGGAGCCAGCGCCGAGCTGGCTTGCCGCGATGGAGACAAAGACGTCATAGAAGCGACGGGGATCCGACGCGGATTCCCGCCAATTCTACACGTGGGCGGAGTTTGTTATGAATCCTGAAAGAGAAATCCCCGCCGGATTTTTTAAAGAAAAATCCGGCATGGGTTCCCCCCTCAGGAGCATAACGGGCCCTTAGGTCTGTTATGGGTTGTAAGGAGACCCCCCTACGCCGAAAAAAACGGCGTGGGGGTCCCCCCACAATCCATACCAGACCCGTATCCAAAGCACGCCGGCCGGCCGGTCAGGAAGGGAGTGGGGGCGAGCGAGCGCCCCCCCCCTCCTGAGCCGTACCGGGCAGCATGCCCTCAACATGGGGGGGTCAGGTGCTCTGGGGTAGGGGGCGCACTGCGGCCCCCCACCCCCCCCACCCCAGAGCACCCTGTCCCCATGTTGATGAGGACAGGGCCCCTTCCCGACAACCCTGGCCGTTGGTTGTCGGGGTATGCGGGCGGGAGGCTTATCGGAATCTGGAAGCCCCCTTTAATAAGGGGGCCCCCAGATACCGGCCCCCCACCCTAAGTGAATGAGTATGGGGTACATTGTACCCCTACCCATTCACCTGCAAAACAAAAGTTTAAACACAAATAAACCACACAGTGTATTGAAATATTTTATTAGTTGGCCGCCGGGGGGGGGGGGTGTGTATGATCGCTTTTATAAAAGCGCCCCCCTCCGGCGGGCTTCTGTGGGGGGGTGGGTGCCGCCGTCTGGTTCTTTTCCGCCGCCGGGGGGGGCGCTTTGATAAAAGCGCCCACCACCCGGCGGGCTTCTTTCGACGTCTTTGGCGGCGGGGGGGGTCTTCTCCCACTCTCCGGGGTCTTCTCTCGCTCTCCGGGGGTCTTCTCCCACTCTCCGGGGGTCTTCTCCGCTCTCCGGGGGTCTTCTTCTTCTTCAGGACTCGCCGCCGCTATCTTCGTGTGTTAGCTCAATTACTAGCGGCGGCGGTCCCCTCTTCTGCGACGTCGGCGTCTTCTTCTTCTTCTTCTTCTTCTGCTGCTGTCCAGATGTTGACGCGACGCTTCCTCCCGCTGATATGCCCGGCGCGCGGCTCGCAGCGAAATATATAGGCCTGTCTTGTGACGTCGCAGTCCCATCATGCTCCGGTAGGTACCACGTGCTACCTACCGGAGCATGATGGGACTGCGACGTCACAAGACAGGCCTATATATTTCGCTGCGAGCCGCGCGCCGGGCATAACAGCGGGAGGAAGCGTCGCGTCAACATCTGGACAGCAGCAGAAGAAGAAGAAGAAGAAGAAGACGCCGACGTCGCAGAAGAGGGGACCGCCCCGCTAGTAATTGAGCTAACACACGAAGATAGCGGCGGCGAGTCCTGAAGAAGAAGAAGACCCCCGGAGAGCGGAGAAGACCCCCGGAGAGTGGGAGAAGACCCCCGGAGAGCGGGAGAAGACCCCGGAGAGTGGGAGAAGACCCCCCCCGCCGCCGAAGACGTCGAAAGAAGCCCGCCGGGTGGTGGGCGCTTTTATCAAAGCGCCCCCCCCGGCGGCGGAAAAGAACCAGACGGCGGCACCCACCCCCCCACAGAAGCCCGCCGGAGGGGGGCGCTTTTATAAAAGCGATCATACACACCCCCCCCCCCGGCGGCCAACTAATAAAATATTTCAATACACTGTGTGGTTTATTTGTGTTTAAACTTTTGTTTTGCAGGTGAATGGGTAGGGGTACAATGTACCCCATACTCATTCACTTAGGGTGGGGGGCCGGTATCTGGGGGCCCCCTTATTAAAGGGGGCTTCCAGATTCCGATAAGCCTCCCGCCCGCATACCCCAACAACCAACGGCCAGGGTTGTCGGGAAGGGGCCCTGTCCTCATCAACATGGGGACAGGGTGCTCTGGGGTGGGGGGCCGCAGTGCGCCCCCTACCCCAGAGCACCTGACCCCCCCATGTTGAGGGCATGCTGCCCGGTACGGCTCAGG
The DNA here is from genome assembly GCA_029574335.1 of Rana kukunoris. NCBI lineage: Eukaryota > Metazoa > Chordata > Amphibia > Anura > Ranidae > Rana > Rana kukunoris. Next base: position 64,831,080 of record CM056057.1, read on the forward strand.
AGGGGGGGGGCGCTCGCTCGCCCCCACTCCCTTCCTGACCGGCCGGCCGGCGTGCTTTGGATACGGGTCTGGTATGGATTGTGGGGGGACCCCCACGCCGTTTTTTTCGGCGTAGGGGGGTCTCCTTACAACCCATAACAGACCTAAGGGCCCGTTATGCTCCTGAGGGGGGAACCCATGCCGGATTTTTCTTTAAAAAATCCGGCGGGGATTTCTCCTTCAGGATTCATAACAAACTCCGCCCACGTGTAGAATTGGCGGGAATCCGCGTCGGATCCCCGTCGCTTCTATGACGCGCTCGCTGGAATGTACTTTTACTATTCCAGCGAGTGCGAGATGTCGGCAGCCTGTCGCCGAGATTCAGCGCGATGCTGGCGTGCTGAAAACACATTCTCGGCGGCAGGCACTGTACACTTGTTTAATGATACAAATAAAAAGGTAAACAGAGTAAGCGTAGTTGGACCAGGTAGTCGGCCAAGCCAATGTCCAAGAGCCAGCGATAAAGGTAGTAGTACAGCATGCAGGATCTGTAGCCAGAGGGAATGTCAGTCAAGCAGGTCTTAAATAGGAACACAGGAGAAGGTCTCTTGTGATGTTAACACATGTGAAGGCAAAGAGCAAATGAACTGGAAGGCTTTAAGTAGGCAGAGCTGACGAGCAGGATCATGAACGGTGAATCACTGTGGAGGCATGGGAGCTGGCAATTAGCTGACAGCTGAGCTGCCAGCACAGAGAAGGAAGGGCTGAGTCACATTTGACACCTTTCAGGGGGAAGGGGGCGCAGATACCTGTATAATACAGGTATTTGCACCCACTTCTAGGCAGAGAGATACCCGCAAAGGGTCACTCACGCCCCTTCCCCCTCTGTCTCCTGAGAAACACACAGATCCCAGAAGACAGCAGGGACCAGTTAGGTCGCGCAACGTGACTCACGCATGGTGCAGTAGGGAACCAGGAAGTGAAGCCGCAACACTTCACTTCTTGATTTCCACACGGAGGATGGCGACGGGGGCAGCCGAGAACTGGGCAATTGCTCGGCTTTGGCTGGCGACATCGCAGGCACCCTGGACAGGTAAGTGTCCATTTATTAAGTCAGCAGCTGCAGTATTTGTAGCTGCTGGCTTTTAATATATTTTTTTTAGGCAGACCTCCGCTTTTAGTAACATTTGAAGAAAATATTTTGTAAATGCCGAACGATCTATAAGCTGTAAACGTAATTATTCTAACATAGAACTGAGCTTGTGTCCTGTGAAAAAAGCTTCTGATGTGACAGCTACATGCCGTGACTGGTCTTGGCTTTCTCTATATATTCTTATCGAGTTTTACGCCATTGTGGGACAGTTCCTGGGCAGTAGTGAAGACCTGGTAGACAAGTCTCTGCCCCAATCCATCTGCAATGGGGAAATTTAATTTTAGAAGAACATTAGTAATTGTGACCTATTTCTTTTTTGATCTTCGCAGTTGTTTCAGATCAGTGGCTTGGTGTTGAAGCTAGAGAATCAGCATTAACAACCCGGTATTTAGCACTGTCAAAAAGAGATCTGCAATGCAGACCTTTCCATTATCTGACATGGAGGATATATATAATTAGGAAGTGACCCTAAAAAATATACTTCAAGCATTATTTTTAGTATATTTTAAGTATATTCTGACTGAAAGGACATAAGAGTTTCTTTTGATCCAATAACCTTTTAACTCATTACATATTTTGTCATCAGATTTTTTGGATGCTTCAAAACTTTCATATTAACAAAAAAGAGGGTAATCCAGAATAATTGTGTCCAGGTTCCTTAGGAAAGTCTAGAAACTATAATTGGTGCTTTACAGCCTTGCACAGTGGCTCAGTGCTTAGTTCATTGACAATTTAGCATCCTAGTCACCAAGCACTCTATTAAGTGACTGCAATCATACCAGGGTGAATTTTGATGTATGCTGGCATTTGAGAGGATAAAATGCTTACACCTTCTGTCCGCGTCCAACTTGGCGTTTTCCATAAGGCACGTTGTAGTGGCTTTTGCATCAATCCCAATGTCTGAAATTAAATCCATAATTTATGTCTGAATCGTGACAAGATCAGCTGTCTCAAAGGCTGGCAGCTAAACTGATGTCATGTAATGAGAATACCTATTTGATCAAAGATAGTTGCCTTTGCATTGAACAGAACAAAAACAAAAAAAATGTATTACATCTATACAGTACACTTTACAACACTTGTAAATTCAATATCTATGTTTAGCGCGGCAAAATTTGTATTGTTATTGAACAAAACAAGACTCAAACTACCTAAAAAAAAAAAAAAAACACAGCTATCGAAAATTAATAATGCAGTTTCCAGATTACGTTGAACAAGCCTGTCGTTCTACATACCAATAAATTATATATTTCTCCAGTTACACAGACAGATTGGAGTCCAGACATCTAAACCAGGTTTTTTTTTATTTTTCGGGCCATTTTCTATGTGTATATGCCAATTTCTCCCTTCTTACGTTATTATTGATTATCCTCCCCAGTGAGAACATCCAAGTATGTATATTCATGCTAGCTGTTTGTAAAGATTATTATATAATACTAATGATTGCCTGTTTAGAGCATCCTGTGGACACTGTCTTAGTCAAGCTAGGGGAGGGATACTATTTAAACAGAAAAGTTGCTGCCTTGCTATTCAGAACATGCGGTAGTTGTAAATATTGATAGAATAGTTTATTAGACAAATTATATTTCTCTAATTTAGTAAATGGTTGTAATTCCACATTGTCAAAGCGCTGGTGAAGTAGCGTAATGCCAACCCTTTTCCATGCACCAAAATCTTCACGTTTCAAAACCTCAAGTAACTGGAGGTTATTCCATATAGGCATATACTGCGTATATCCCTCATGGAAAGTATGTTTTTGGACAGTAGTCCAAACTTTATGAATTAAATCAAATGTAGAAAAATAGGGTTTACTGTAGAAATAATGAGCTACTATTAACCGAACCAATGGCTCCAATGGAATTTGATTTAATATAATTTGTTGTATCGGATCCTTGGAATCTACAACATTCCAGCTGCTTAATTGCTGAAGTTGAGATTCCCAATAAGGCCGCGTACACACGAGCAAATGAATCTGCTCAAATCGGTCGGACAGAACGATTTGATCAGATTTCGCTGCTGGCTGTTTTGGTTTGATCTCTGTACACACGATCAAACCAAAATCTCCGCAGGCAGACAGCGTGGTGACGTGGCGGTGACGTTGACGCCGCCATGTCACCGCACCAGGAAGTAAAACACTTCCGCGCATGCGTCGAATCCATTCGACGCATGTGCGGGCAGATATGTCTGCTGGTTAGTGTACTAACCAGCAAACATATCGGTCCAACGGGTTCCCAGCAGACAGATTTTAAAGCAGGCTTTAAAATCTGTCTGCTGGCCAAATCCGTCGGCTCGCCCGTACACACGATCGAATCTGTCTGCTGAGACGGTCTGTCAGACCGTTTTCAGCAGATAGATTTGATCGTGTGTAGGCGGCCTAATACAACTTGGTGTTAGGAACTGCTAATCCACCTCCATCATTAGGCAACTGCAAGACTTCTAATCTAATTCAGGGATGCTTATATCTCCAGATGAAATCCCTAAAAATGGTATCCACAGTAATCCCACGGTTCAATGACCGTGGGATTACTGTGTTTGATTGGCCAGCAAACTCGCCTGACCTGAACCCCATAGAGAATCTATGGGGCATTGCCAAGAGAAAGATGAGAGACATAAGACCGAACAATGCGGAAGAGCTGAAGGCTGCTATTGAAGCATCCTGGTCTTCCATAAGGAATTGAGGCAGTAATTGCTGCAAAAGGGGCCCAAACCAAGTACTGAGTACATATGCATGCTTATACTTTTTAGAGGTCTGAAATTGTTCTATGTATAATCCTTATTTTATTGATTGCAGGTAATATTCAAATTTTCTGAGATTGTGGACTTGGGGTTTTCATGAGCTGTAAGCCATAATCATCACAATTATGACAAATCACAGCTTGAACTATCTTGCGTTGCATGTAATGAGTCTATCTCATATATTAGTTTCACCCTTTAAATTGCAATAGTGAAATAAATTAACTTTTGACCTGGTTCCAGCTTGCTGCAAGAACATCCCCACCATTAGGGGCCACGGTGAAAAAGCAGGCTGGGGAACCCCAAGTTGGTGAACTTCAAGGGCTCACCATCACAGACTCCTGACAACCCTTTACTTAGAAAAAAAAATATTACACAGAATTTTATCAACTCTTTCTTTGCCGGATATGTTTGAATGTAAATTTTGGATACTGGACAACTGAGTAAATATATTTGTAAGGTTTTGAACTTTGAATGTGACGATATAAAAAAATAAAAAATAAAACAGCAGAACCTATGTTTCTGACCACACATAGGCACCACTTACTGAATGCAGATTCAAATGGCAGGCACTGTTCCAAATGTTTAGTATAAGAGTATTAAAAATAGTACTCAATGCTGTAGATTCCCAGACGGCAGAAGGCTTTGTTTGTAAAATAGAATACTACATAGTGCTCTGCAGCCCGTCAAAACCCCAAACGCCCCCCCCCCCCCCACTCCATCGGTCTGCATTGCTGAACAATCCCATACCAACTACTAAGATGAACCAGGAAAATTGCTGATGCATCTGCTGTTTACTGCAAAGTATCCCAGCTGGTTAAAAAAAAATTGTCATAGGATTAGCCCTCCCAGAAATAGAAGACATGATAAATTAGAAGGTGTCTGGTGTTACACAAGAGAGTGTAGCAGGGTCATTCAGCATTGAGCATATAGTTTATAATACAAGGATTTACAAGGAATAATAAAGGAACAAGATTGATGGTAACCTATAGGATATATATGATACAAAACATAAGCAATAGGAATTGTCCTTAGTCAATTTACTCATGAAGAAAAAGTTTGTGGAAAAGGACATTGCAATGTTCTGATTTTAGAAATAACAGTTAATATTTATATACCCATGTAAAAAGTAGATACAACCCCATTTGTGGCAGCCACAAAAAATACAGCAAACACTAAATACATAATTATGCAAAAAGGGCCAAAATGGCTGTAGTGTACGTTTTTGCCCACTTACAAAGAAATTAACCACTTGCTTACTGGGCACATAAACCCCCTTCGTTCCCAGGCGAAATTTCAGCTTCCGGCACTGCGTCGCTTTAACTGACATTTGCGTGGTTGTGCGACGTGGCTCCCAAACAAAATTGGCGTCCTTTTTTCCCCACAAATAGAGCTTTATTTTGGTGATATTTGATCACCCGTGCAGTTTTTATTTTTTGCGTTATAAACAAAAAAAGAGCGACAATTTAAAAATATATATATATTTTTTACTTGTTGCTATAATAAATATCCCATTTTTTTTTCTCAGTTAAGGCCGATACGTATTCTTCTACTTATTTTTGTAAAAAAAAAAAAAAAATCGCAATAAGCGACTGCTTTGCGCAAAAGTTATAGCGCCTACAAAATAGGGGACAGAATTATGATTTTTTACTATTTTTTTTTTTACTAGTAATGGCGGCGATCTGCTTTTTTTTGGGACTGCAACATTACGGTGGACACATTGGACACCTTTGACACATTTTTGGAACCATTTACATTTATACAGCGACCAGTGCTATAAATATGCACTAATTACTGTATAAATGTGACTGGCATTGAAGGGGTTAACACTAGGGGCTGAGGAAGGGGTTAAATCTGTATCCTGGGTGTGTTCTAACTGTGTGGGGGGAGGGGGGTGACTGGGGGAGGTGACCGATGGTGTGTCCCTATGTACAAGGGAAACAGCATCTGTCTCCTCTCCCTGACAGGACGTGGAGCTCTGTGTTTACACACAGAGCTCCACGTCCCTGCTCTGTCACCGCCGATCGCATGTACCTGGCGGACACCGCGGCCGCCGGGTACACACATCGAATCCTCAGCGATGCGACGGCACTGTTTTTTCCCGCTGCGTGCCACCCAGTGGCGCGCGCGGGGAATTACAACAACATGACGTCCAAAGACGTGACCCCGGCACCTCAGGTCTACACTGTTGACGTCTTTTGTCAATAGCGTGGATCTCTAGTGGTTAAGGGACTCATTTTTTTATCATAGGTGTATTTTAAATGAGAGAGACGGATATCAACCAAAAATCCAGAAAACACACAATACATATGTTATAAATTGAGTTGCAGTTCAGTCAGTAAAGTATTTTATCCCCTACCAATCAACAATCATTTTGGCTTCCACAGACTGGCTACATGTGCTCATGTGGTACACCGATTAGTCCTGTCAATTTAAGAAGGTGCTTGTTATGTGTATAAAAGACACCTGTCCACAGAATCTTTTTTCCATTTAAACCCACCAGCATAGGCAAGACCAAAGAGCTGTCACAGGACATCAGGGAAAATATTGTAGACCTGCACAAGGCTGGAATGGGCTACAAGACCATCGGCAAGAAGCTTGGTGAGAAGGAGACAACTGCTGGAGTAATTATTTCAAAATGGAAAAAATACAAAATAACCATCAATTGCCCTCGGCAGTTGCAACCAAAGTCGCCAAACAAACAATTGGTAACACAATACAATTCTGCAGTTCCCACAAGGTTCCCCTTCTAAAGAAAGCACATGTACAGGTCCATCTGAAGTTTGCCAATGAACATCTAAATGATTAAGAGAGGGATTGGGAGAAAGTGTTGTGGTCACATGAGACCAGAATTGATCTCTTTGGCATCGCCGTGTTTGGAGGAAGAAAAAAATGCTGACTATGACCCCAAGAACACCATCCCTACAGTCAAACACGGAGCCATTATAATTTGGGGCTGTTTCTCTGCTAAAGGAACAGGCTGACTTTGCTGCATTGAGGGGCCAATGGATGGAGTATGTATTGTAAAATTTTGGATGAGAACCTTCTCCCCTCAGCCAGAACAGTGTAGATGGGTCGTCAGTGGGTCTTCCAGCATAACAATGACTCAAAAAAACAAAAAAGAGTGGCTCAAGAAGAAGCACATTAAGGTCATGGAGTGGTCTAGCCAGTCTCCAGTCCTTAATCCTATAGAAAATGTATGGAGGGAGCTGAAACTTTGAGTTTCCAAGTGACAGCCAAGAAACCTTAAGGATTTAGAGAAGATCTGTAAAGAAGAGTGGACCAAAATCCCCCCATGAGATGTGTGCAAACCTGGTAACCAACTACAAGAAACATCTTACCTATGTGCTTGCCAACAAGGGTTTCGTCACGAAGTCCTGTTTTGCTTGGGTATCAAAAACGTATTTTACTGCAACTCAATTTATAACATATGTATCATGTGTTTTTTCTGGATTTTTGGTTGATATTCTGTCTCTATCATTTAAAATACACCTATGATTTCTTTGTAAGTGGGCAAACTTTCAAAATCTGCAGAGAATCAAAATATATTTATCCCATTCTATATGTACAGCGCTATCTCCTTGGCTTGGATTCAAGTGATTAGGGTTGTCCCGATAGCACTTTTTTAGGACTGAGTACAAGTACCGATACTTTTTTTCATGTACTCGCCGATACCGAATACCGATACTTTTTTTTAAATGTGTCCCCAAATCCAGCCATGTCCCCCCACATATTGCAGCCATGTCCCCCCACATATTGCAGCCATGTCCCCCCACATATTGCAGCCATGTCCCCCCACATATTGCAGCCATGTCTCCCCACATATTGCAGCCATGTCCCCCCACATATTGCAGCCATGTCCCCCCACATATTGCAGCCATGTCCCCCCACATATATCCAGCAATGTCCCCTCATATATTGCAGCAGTGTCCCCCCACATATTGCAGCCATGTCCCCATACCTAGAAGATGATGATGATGATGATGCCGCCGCCGCCGCGTTAATCCCTGTGCGGGAACATTACAGGCAGCTTTCGTTTGAATAGTTGTAATCCCCGCCGTGTATAGACACTCCCCCTTGCTCGGGATTGGACAGATCCGTCCAATCCCGAGCAAGGGGGAGTGTCTATACACGGCGCGGTGGGGATTACAACTATTCAAACGAAAGCTGCCTGTAATGTTCCCGCACGGGGATTAACGCGGTGGCTTTGCGGTATGTGGCGGCGTTTCGGCGGCGGTTGGCGGCAAGTATTCTATTCAGGCATCGGGGGCATTTGCGGCAGTAGAAGTACTCCCGCAAATACTCGGTATCGGTCCCGATACCAATACTGGTATCGGGACAACCCTACAAGTCATGTTTCTGTGTTTGCGGGATTGTTCGAATCATGTGGACCAACATTTAACTTTTTTTTTTTTGTACACCACACAAGTGGTTGTTGAGGGACAGTTTTTATATAAATAGTCTTTCCTGTGTGTGTTTAAATTTTTTTTTTTAAATTTAGGGTAATGTTTCTAAAATATACTGCAATTAAAACCTGTGTATACCCCACACTTCACCCTGCGATTTCTATCCTCATTAAATTGTGTAGCACAATGAGAGTTCTTGGTGATCTTGTCTGTGACATCATTACCAAGTATTGGCAATTATATACTTTTTGTCTTTTCCATTTTGAGAAACTTGTCTCTTCCGTTAGCAGGCGCCTGTGGATAATGAGTTTCCAGATATCAGAATTCCATACCTGTATTTAAAATACACTGTCCTAATGATGTAGAGATGGTGTGAAAAGAATTGGGAGATGTTCGTCTTGATGAAGGATGAGATCCAAATTAAATTGGGTGATCTTTGTAACCTAATTCACATTAACATTGAGCACGGATATAGGCTTGTTGGCTTTTACGTACAGCAACCATGTTTACCATCAACAAAAGTTTTAATTTCGAGAAATACAAATTATTGGCTAACTAAATAGATTGTGGTGCAAGCTTTCAAAACACCCAGGCCTCTTCTTCAGGCATATAAGCTGCACTACAATCTATTTGGTTACCCAATAAATGGTATCACCTTAAATTCAAACTTTGCTTTTAATAAGAAGTGCTCACATTTATACTCAAATACATTTGTAACTATACAGATCAACTTGTTTTACATTTCATATTTGTAAATGACACAAATTTGGGATGAATTAACAGTGTGCTCTTTGCAGCCACTTTTGACCGTGATGTGGAATATGCAACGTACTAATGCGGACCCAGCAAATTAAATATTTTCACTTTTTGTGTTTTTAATATTTTCCTGGTACAGTAGTGTTTTGGGCAATGTATATGTCTATACTTAAATTTACAGTTGTACTTGCACTCTTTGTTGGCACCGACACAATCCCATATTCCTCTATCCCTCCTTGTACTTGCACTGTACTCTCTCATATTTGACTCGAGTGTCTTTGGTTAATTTGTTCGCTTTTTTTACTGTTTGTAAAGGCCATTTTTAACCAATGGAAAGCTAATTACATGGGGAACAAATATGCAATATGTACATTATTGTGTGTTTTTCTGTGCATGTTTGTGCCTTTTCTGGGTGTTGTCATCGAAGTTTGTTGGGGCCAAACATTATTGTAGCTTAAAAGAAGCTCATGTATTTCTTCGAGCTTCAAGCGGCACTACACTTAACATTGGAAACCATGAGATTTTGGATGTAAAGCGCTTTGAAACTTTAAAATCCAAAACGCTTAGGCGTGAATGGGGTCCTCCGTGTAATTTGCTGGTTTTCTGTAAGAATAGCTATCAGGGGGTATTGCCTACCTGCCCGCCACCAATGGCAACCGCCAATTTGTGTTAAAATTATATAATGGGTTCCCCCTGTAGTAAAATGAGGAGACAGGAGTAAGACCATGAGACTTGTAGTGCTTTAGAGACATGGGATACAAATCTAATGTGGTGGGGACTTGTAGTACCCCAAAGACAAAAGAAAGACAGGCATAAATCTCGATATACGCCGCGTAAGTGTAAATATGCACCGTCATATCTATGAGCTGTACCCATAGAACTAAGATACGCCAAAAAACTGACTTCATCCGACTGACGTAACTTGCATACGCCGGCGTATAGTGGGCGCATAGTTACGCTGGATGCATTTGGTACTCCCATTGATTTGTGATGCAAATATGCAAATCAGGGAGATACGCCGATTCATGAACGTACTTGCGCCCGGCGCATTTTTTAAGTGATTTGCTTAAGGGTTATTCCTCATATAGGAGGCGCAACTCATGCAAAGGTATGGACGTAGTACTACGTGAATAGGGTTGGGCGTAGGGTACGTTCACGTCGTAGGCAGTGATTTGACGTATCTTGGGCAGTTATTTCAACGTGGTTGTACGCATGCTCACGGGGATACGTCCAAGTTACGACGCATGCGTCGTTCGTTTTAAGTACTTGGATGAAGCTCAGCCCATCATTTTCATGGGGTCACGCTTCATTACCATGCATCACGCTCACTTCCACCTACTTTGACTTAAGTTGGCTTACGCCGACTAATATACGCTATGACAGCACAACGTTGGGTGCATTTTCTTTGTGAATTTCATACTTGCCTCTCAACGTTGCGCCGGTGTAGCGTAAAGAAGATGCGCTACGGCGGCATAAAGATGCGCCGATGGCTGTGAATCCGGGCCAAAGTGTTTAGTTTTGTAGTACTTTAGAGGCATTAAAGACAAATTTTGTGAGTTTGGAGTAGTGCCTCATAGACAGGAGACAGGTAGATATGGTGTATTTTATTATATCTGTTCATGTGACAACACTGAAGAAATCACAAGTAGTGAGTGTACAAATTGTATAACAGTGTAAAATTTCTGTCACCTCACAATAACTCAACGCACAGCCATTAATGTTTAAACTGCTGACAACAAAAGTGAGTACACCCCTAAGTGAAAATTTCCAAATTGGGCCCAATTGGTCATTTTCCATCCCTGGTTTCATGTGACTCGTTGGTGTTACAAGGTCTCAGGTGAGAATGGGGAACAGGTGTGTTATACGTGGTATTATTGCTCTCTCTCATACTGGTCACTGGAAGTTCACATGGTCTGGGGCTGCATGAGTGCTGCCGGAACTGGGGAGCTACAGTTCACTGAGGGAACCATGAATGCCAACATGTACAGTGACATACTGAAGCAGAGCCTGGTCCCCTCCCTTCGGTGACTGGGCCACTGGTACTATTCCAACATAACGACCCCAAACACACCTCCAAGACAACCACTGCCTTGGTAAAGAAGCTGAGGGTAAATCTGATGGACTGGCCAAGCATGTCTCCAGACCTAAACCCTATTGAGCATCTGTGGGGCATACTCAAACAGAAGGTAGAGGAGTGCAAGGTCTCGAACATCCACCAGCTTTATGATGTTGTAATGAAGTAGTTGAAGAGGACTCCAGTGGCAACCTGTGAAGCTCTAGTCAACACCATGCTCAAGAGAGTTAAGGCAGTGCTAGAAAATAATGGTGGCTACACAAAATATTGGCAGTTTGGGCCCAATTTGGACATTTTCGTATAGGGGTGTACTTACTTTTGTTGCCAGTGGTTTAGATATTAATGGCTGTGTGTTGAGTTATTTTGAGGGGACAGCAAATTTACACTGTTATACAAACTGTACACTTGTTTCTTCAAACAATGGGAAACCGCGGCATTGCGGGTGGTTTTAACCCTGTATCTGCCGCTAGCGGGGGTTAATACCGCACCGCTAGCGGCCGAATCACGCGGCAAATCCGACGGTATAGCGCCGCTATTTTTAGCGGTGCTATACCGCCACTGAGGCTCCCGCCCCAGTGTGAAAGGGGCCTTAGTGATCATTTCTTCTTTGCCGAGATAATCCATCCACCTCACAGGTGTGGCATATCAATATGCTGATTAGACGGCATTATTCTTTCACAGGTGTGCCTTAGGCTGGCCATAATGAAAGGCCACTCCTAAAATGTGCAGTTTTCTCACACAGCACAGTGCCACAAATGTCTCAAGTTTTGAGGAAGCGTGCAATTTGTATGCTGACTGCAGGAATTTCCACCTTTTGCCCTTGAATTGAATGTCAATTTCTCTACCATACGCCATCTCAAAGGCGTTTCAGAGAATTTGGAAGTACATCCAACTGGTCTGACAACTGCAGACCACGTGTAATCACACCAGCCCAGGACGTCCACATCCAGCATCTTCACCTCCAAGATCGTCTGAGACCAGCCACCCGGACAGCTGCTGCAACAATCGGTTTGCATAACCAAAGAATTTCTGCACAAACTGTCAGAAATTGTCTCAGGGAAACTCATCTGCATGCTCGTTGCCCTCATCGGGGTCTGGACCTGATTGCAAGGCCCCATGTTACATGGATCTGTACACAATTTTTGGATGCTAAAAACATCCCAGTTCTTGCATTGGCAGCATACTCACCAGTAGGGATGAGCCAAACACCCCCCTATTCCATTCGCACCAGAACCTTCGAACGGACCGACCGTTCGCGTGAACATTTAGAACCCCATTGACGTCTATAGGACTTGAACGTTCGAATTCAAAAGTGCTCATTTTAACCACTTAAGCCCCAGACCATATTGCTGGTCAATGACCAAACTTTTTGCGATTCGGCACTGCGTTGCTTTAACTGACAATTGCGTGCGACGTGGCTCCGAAACAAAATTGGCGTCCTGTTTTTCCCACAAATAGAGCTTTCTTTTGGTGGTATTTGATCATCTCTGCGTTTTTTAATTTTTGCGCTATAATCAAAAATAGAGCGACAATTTTGAAAAAAAATTATATTTTTAACTTTTTGCTATAATAAATATCCCCCAAAAATATATAAAAAAAAAAAAAAATTTCCTCAGTTTAGGCCGATACCTATTCTAAATATTTTCCGGGGAAAAAAATTGCAATAAGCGTTTATTGGTTGGTTTGTGAAAAAGTTATAGCGTTTACAATATAGGGGATAGTTTTATGGCATTTTTATTCATATTTTTTTTTTACTAGTAATGGTGGCAATCAGCAATTTTTATCTGTACTGCGACATTATGGCGGACACTTTTGACAAATTTTTGGGACTATTGGCATTTTTATAGCGATCGGTGCTATAAAAATGCATTGATTACTATAAAAATGCCACTGGCAGAAAAGGGGTTAACACTAGGAGGCGAAGAGGGGGTTAAGTATGTTCCCTGGGTGTGCTTTAACTGAAGGGGTGGTGGACTGACTTGGGGAAATGACTGATAGCTGTTCATACATTGTATGAACAGACGATCAGGCATTTCTCCCCCCGACAGGACACACAGCTCCCGGTTCTCGCTCTGTAACGAGCGATCGCGGGTGCCCGGCAGTGATCGTGCCCACCGGGCACGCGCGCCCCTACTGGCTGAACGGCGAGATGCCGTTGATCTACGTGATCTCGCCCATCAGCGCCGACCTGCCGCCGTATAACTGTTATAAAAGTTATACGCGGCTAGTCGGCAAGCAGTTAAAGCCTAATATGCAAGTTATTGTCGTAAAATGTTTTTGAGAACCCGGGTCTTGCCCCAGGGAACATGTATTAATGGAAAAAAAGTTTTAAAAGCGGTCGTTTTTTTCTGGAGCAGTGATTTTAATGATGAAGTGAAAAAAAAGAAAAATTCCTTTAAATATCGTACCTGCTGGGTGTCTATAGTATGCCTGTGAAGTGGCACGTGTTTGGAACTGTCCCTGCACAAAATGAGATTACTATAAGAAAAAAGTAATTTAACCCTTTCATGACTAAGCCTATATATGACATTTGGTGTTTACAAGTTAAAATCTGTATTTTTTGCTAGAAAATTACCTAGAACCCCCAAACATTATATATATTTTTTTAGCAGAGAATCTAGAGAATAAAATGACGATTGTTGTAATATTTTATGTCACACGGTATTTGTGCGGCGGTGTTTTAAACGCAACTTTTTGGGAAAAATTTACTTTAATGAATTTTAAAAAAATGAAAAAGTAAAGTTAGCCCAATTTGTTTGCATAATGTGAAAGATGAAGTTGCGCCGAGTAAATAGATACCAAGCATGTCACGCTTTATAATTGCACGCACTCGTGGAATGGCGTCAAACTACGGTACCTAAAAATCTCCATAGGCGACGCTTTAAATTTTTTTTACAGTTACCAGGTTATCGGAACAGAGGAGGTCTAGTGCTAGAATTATTGCTCTTGCTCTCGCGATCGCGGCGATACCTCACATGTGTGATTTGAACACCGTTTTCATACGCGGGCGCGACTTACGTATGCGTTTTCTTTGTTGCGCAAGCTCGCGGGGAGGGGGGCGCTTTAAAAAAAAATTTTTTTTTTTTCTTATTTATTTTATTTATTTTTATAATATTAAATTGTGTTTTTTTTTTTTTTTACATTTTGATCACTTTTATTGCTGTCACAAGGAATGTAAACATCCCTTGTGACAGTAATGGGTGGTGACAGGTACTCTTTATGGAGGGATCGGGAGTCTAAAAGACTCCCGGTCCCTCCTTTACACTTCAAAGTATTCAGATCGCCGAAAACGGCGATTCTGAATACTGTTTACTTTTTTAAATCCGGCGCCGTTGACATTCGAGAAACCCGGAAGTGACGTCATGACGTCGCTTCCGCGTTTACACATTGCAGACTGAATCAAAGCCGCGTACGGCTTTCATTCAGTCTGCGCCCGGACACAGGACACGTCGGATCGAGTCTCCCGGTGGGACGGGAGGCCCGGTCAGAGCGGCGAGAGGCGGCGGGAGGGGGGGGATGTCCCCTCCCGCTCCTCCGGCATAACAACCGAGCGGCTTTTAGCCGCATCGGTTGTTATGTTTGGAAAGCCAATCGCCGGCTCTAAACAACGGTACCGGGATGATGCCTGCAGCTGCGGGCATCATCCCGGTATAACCCCTGAAACCCGAGGACGCATATCTGCGTCCTGGCGGCGTGAAAGGGTTAAAACTGCTTGCGGCTTTAATGAAATGTCTGGTCCCTGCAATATGGATGAAAATCATTGAAAAAAATAGTACAGAACACAGGCAGTACACACCACGTAGCTTTAGGTGCACACTGCAGAGGACACGGGCAGTACTCACCACGTAGCTTTAGGTGCACACTTCAGAGGACACGGGCAGTACACCACGTGAGAATACTGCAGCTAGCACAATCACCTGCCTGCCTGTCAGTAAATTAGGAAAAGCGGATCTAGCTAAACTATACAGTGTATTAATATATGCATATATATCCTCTACACACTGTAACTTTAACTAACTAGCCTGCCTGCCTGCTCTATCTACCTACTAAAAATGTCTCTCTCTCTCTCTCTCTCTCTCTCTCTCAACCACCACAACAAACACACTACACAAGGCTGACCTGTAGGCGGCCTTTTATAGTGTGGGGCGTGTACTAAACCCCCTATGCCATAATTGGCCAAAGCCACCCTGGCTTTGGCCAATTATGGCTCTCCGTTTTTTACAAGCTGTGATTGGCCAAGCATGTGGGTCATAGTGCATTCTTGGCCAATCATCAGCCAGCAATGCACTGCGATGCTGCAGTGAATTATGGGCCGCGAAACGCCACTCTAATTTGGCAAGATCGACCCAAAACATTCACAATTCGACGAACGATCGAACATACGATGTTCGAGTCAAACATGAGATCGACTCGAATACGAAGCTCATCCCTACTCACCAGACATGTTACCCATTGAGCATGTTTGAGATGCTCTAAATTGGCGTATAGGACAGTGTGTTCCAGTTCCTGCCATTATCCAGCAACTTCGCACAGCCATTGAAGAGGAATGGACCTAAATTCCACAGGCCACAATCCACAACCTGATCAAAGGAGATGTGCTGCACTGTGTGAGGCAAATGGTGGTCACACCAGATACTGACTGGTTTTTGGACCCCCCCAATACAACAAAACTTCACATTTTAGAGTGGCGTTTTATTGTGGCCAGCCTAAGGCACACCCGTGCAATAATCATGCTGTCTAATCAGCATCTTGATTTGCCACCCTGTGAGGGAGATGGATTATCTTGGCACAGGAAAAGTGCTCACTAATGAAGTTTTGGACAGATTTGTGAACAATATTTGAGAGAAATAAGCCTTTTGTGTACATGTACAACATAGTAGATCTTTGTTTAGCACATGATAAATAGGGGCAAACACAAAAGTGTTGCGTTTATAATTTTGCTCAGTGTATATGCAAAGATTATGAAAGTAATGCACAGTAAAGCATGTACTATGATAAGGATTTATGAAAGCAAACCAGCATCTACTGCACTCCATCTGTGGTGCCCCTGGTTCTTTTAAAAACCTAGCAGTTCCCTTCATGACTTCACTTGCTGTCCAATTATTTTAAGGCAGTAGTTCAGGCAGTGGTTCCAAACAATATTAAAGGGCTTTTAACCACTTAAGACCCGGACCTTGCCCCTTTTTGCGATTCGGCACTGCGTCGTTTTAACTGACAATTGCGCAGTCGTGCGACGTGGCTCCCAAACAAAATTGGCGTCCTTTTTTCCCCACAAATAGAGCTTTCTTTTGGTGGTATTTGATCACCTCTGCGGTTTTTATTTTTTGCGCTATAAACAATAATAGAGCCACAATTTTGAAAAAAATGCAATATTTTTTACTTTTTGCTATAATAAATATCCCCAAAAATATATATAACATTTTTTTTTCCTCAGTTTAGGCCGATACGTATTCTTCTACCTATTTTTGGGGAAAAAATCGCAATAAGCGTTTATCGCTTGGTTTTCGCAAAATTTATAGCGTTTACAAAATAAGGGATAGTTTTATTCCATTTTTTTTTTTTTTTTTACTACTAATAGCGGCGATCAGCGATTTTTTTCGTGACTGCGACATTATGGCGGACAATTTTGACACATTTTTGGGACAATTGTCATTTTCACAGCAAAAAATGCATTTAAATTGCATTGTTTACTGTGAAAATGACAGTTACAGTTTGGGAGCTAACCACAAGGGGGCGCTGTAGGATTTGAGTGTTCCCTGTGTGTGTGTTTACAACTGTAGGGGGGGTGTGGCTGTAGGTGTGACGTCATCGATCACGTCCCCCTATAACAGGGATGACGCGATCGATGCTGCGGCCACAGTGAAGCACGGGGAAGCCGTGTTTACACACGGCTCTCCCCGTTCTTCAGCTCCGGGGACCGATCGCCGCACTCCAACGGCGATCGGGTCCGTGAGACCCGCGGACCCGGAGCTTCGGACCGGGTCACGGGAGCGCGCCGCGGGCGCGCGCCCGTGACCCACGGCTGGGTACTAGAAACCAACGTTTATATATACGTTGATGTGCCCAGCCGTGCCATTCTGCCGACGTAAATGTGCAGTAGGCGGTCCTTAAGTGGTAAAAGGAAAACATTTTTTTTCATAAAAAGCATCCTTTACCTGCAGACATTCCTCTTTTCACTTCCTCATTGTTCATTTTTGCTCAGGAGGTTGCTCTATTTCTTCTCTGTTCTGTTCACTTCCTGCTTGTCTGATTGTTACTCACCACCGTAAAAGGGAGGCTTTACTGCGGTGGTCAGTGACGTGCTCGCCCCCCTCCTGGGAACTACATCTGTGTGGCAGGACACGCTCTACGTGTTAGAGACTTCAAGGAGATGTGACTTACTAGGTGTGCCGCAATGCATACTGGGAAATTTAGTTCACATGAACGAGCGCCGCAACCCATGAAGTGAATGAGAGAACAGAAACCATATTGCCGGAGGTGATATAGATGAAGGAATTTAATAGGCATTTACTCGTTTTTTAACAGAATCATTACACTATTCTGTCTGTCTACCTTGCAGACATTAATTTTAGGCAAAAAATGTTTTTCCTTTACCACTCCTTTAAGGAGGATCAGCATGACAGTCAGCTACTAGCTTTTTCAGGTAGTCAGCAATGGCAGCCTACACATCTCTCTTAATACAGGTGCCCTTTAAAAATAAACTATAACCTATGAGAAAAGCATGATTACATAGTAACAGGTACACACAACCATCAATTATGTCTTCACAGTCCCTAGCAATCTTACAAGTTACCGGAATAGTGAGCTAATCACGTTCTCCAATTACTGTGATGCCGCGTACACACGGTCGTTTTTTGCGATGAAAAAAAACGACGTTTTCTGTGAAGTAAAAAACGACGTTTTTGAAACGTCACTTTTCAAAGACAATTTTGCCTACACACCATCGTTTTTTCACAAAAAGCGAGGTTACGTTCACCACTCTTTTCCATTGAAGCTCGCTTCATAACTAGCTTCTGGGCATGCGCGGGTTGAAAAACGTCATTTTGAACGACGTTTTTGCTACACACGGTGACTTTTTGTGAAACAAAAAACGACGTTTTGAAAAACGACACAAAAAATTCAAACATGTTGGAATTTTTTTTTGGTCGTTTTTTTGAAGACAAAAAACGACGTTTTGCCCACACACGATCAATTTAAATAACGTTTTAAAAAACGTCGTTTTTTTTCATCGCAAAAAACGACCGTGTGTACGCGGCATTACATTCTCCCATATCATCAGAATTGTTTGCACACGTTCTTTCCTATTATGCATGTAAATGTAACATATCAATCATAGCAGAGAATAAAAAAATAAGTGCCTGAGGGCTGCTCCACTTTTCAACCAGACCAGCTCTATTAGGATGCGTAGTGCTAGAACTCAGCAGTCGCTCGGAATCTCTGCCATGCTGGGGTGAACTAAGGCCTCAGCCAAGTCAGTATGTAGAATTTTCAAAAGCAAATGTTCTATATTAAGGTCAGGCTCATCCTAAAGATAGCCACCTGCATTTATAAAGATTTTCCCACAATTGCTTGCAGAAGCATTTTTCTTATAACCCTTAAAATCGGTAGAGTTAAAAGGAGAATTCTGGTTAAGTTAAATTATAACCATAAATTAAAGCCTCTTCGGTTATGTTCACTTGGTATTACTCAACTTCTTTTTTTTTTTTAACCCCCTTTTACCTGTTATGCAGGTTTGTCCTCAATTCAAATAATCACTTGCCTAGCAAATCCAGCCATGTCCTGATGCTACCTCCTGCCATGGCCTAGGTCCCACATCTCCTTCTCTGATGTCATCAGGAGACGGCTGTCTCTTCTGGGTTTTTGCAACCTGTCCCATGAAGGAACTGCACCAGGTCCACCCATTGGGCACCAGAGTAGAATTGTTTTATTTTTTTTTATGAAAAAAAAAAAAACATACTGGGGAGATCTGGAAGAAAAAGTAATCTTCGGGAATGAAGGTCCAGCCAAATGTTTTTTGTTAAAGCTGAAATTTAGCTATTAAAAAATCTACAGTATTGTGGGCTAAAATGAAGTATGCCGCACATCATGCAGGCAAGTTTGATTATGTAGAAACCTTCTGCAGGGTTGCCCTGACCTCTTGCTGTCTCTGAACTTCCGGCACTGTAAGGTTTAAGGCCTCGTACACACGAGGGGATATGTCCGCTGAAAACGGTCCGATGGACCGTTTCAGCAGACATCTCTGATCGTGTGTATGGGCTAGCGGACAGATTTGTCCATCGGACAAATTTCAAAGCATGCTTTGAAATTTGTCCGCTACAAACCTGTCCGTCGGATATGTCCGCTGGTTAGTACGGGAAACCAGCGGACATATCCTCCCACACATGCGTCGTATCCTGTGAATGGATCCGACGCATGCGCGCGGAAGTCCGCCGGCGGGGAATTTGATCCGATGGTGTGTACACGCCATCGGATCAAACTCCAGATCGGACATATCCGATGGAAATGGTCCGCGGACCGTTTTCATCGGATATGTCCGATCGTGTGTACGAGGCCTAAGACTTTGGATCTTCTATGAAGCTGCTATGAAAAAGTTCCTGAAGAGGAACCTACCTCGCTCTTCCTCTGTTAGAAAACCACCTTCCATTGCTTTCACTGTTTGTAACATGATCTGTGAATGGAGGAAAGTCTGAGTCACAGGATTTTCTCTCCCACACCGAGATTGTGTTAAATGCAATAGAAGCAATTTAAGAATGTTTCTTAAAGGGGAAGGAGGGAGAAAACATTGGTTACTTTTTACAGAGGTTTCACAGAAGTTATTAACCATCTCAACACCAGAAGATAAGCAACGGGAAGAGGATGGGGTTTTTCTGCACAAAAGATCTAAAAACAAACAAAAAGAATATCTAAAAGGATCCAGCTGTCTGCTGGATATGGGACATGCTTCCATTACAGTTAAGTTAGATCACTAGAACTTTTCATGATCAAACTCAATCCCCTTCACGCTGAGGTAATGCAAATATGCGGCCTTCGGCTTGAAGGGGTTCCATCTCACCCTGGTACCATTTTTAGAGCCGGCGGTTGGATTTCTTGTAAAAACAACCGATGCGGCTAAACAACTGGTCGGCTGTTATTACAAGCAGTAGGAGGGGACACCCCCCCCCCCCCCACACTGCCTTCCACAGCACGCCCAGGCTCTCCCGTAACATTGGGAGGCCCTAGTGACCAGCTGGTACATCCGCTGGAGCCCTGAACAAGGCCAGGATTGACTTTGACCGGGTCTCGGATCTAGTTACCCGGATGCACTGGGCAGGTGAGTATGCTTTGTGATGAGGGCCTAGCATCTCAACTGGGATTGGATGAGATGGGGGTGGAAAAGCAGAAGTGGAGTAACTTTTTTCTTGGGACTGCAGAATAACCATTTTGGACACCATTTAAAAAAAAGAATATCAGGGAACTGGAGAAAGTGCGGAAAAGGGCGGCCAAACTAATAAAAGGCACGGAGGAGATCAGCTTATTAGCTAAACTGAATGTATTCTCTTATTAGAAGAGAAGATTAAAGGCGGATATGATCAACATGTATAAATACATAAGTGAACTTAGTGTGGAGTTATTCACTTTAAAGGTCATCACAGAGGATAAAGGGGCCACTCTTTACATCTGAAAGGAAAGAGATTTAACCTCTAAATATGGAAAGGCTTCTTCACAGTAAGAGCTGTAAAAATGTGGAATAGAGACCAGGTCAGTAGATTGTTTAAAAAAAAAAAAAAGGCCTGGATTCTTTCCTAAATGCACATAATATAAATGAATATTACATTTATAGGTAAAGTTGATCCAGGGATTATCCAATTGCCTCTTGAGCGGTGAGGAAGCAATTTTTCCCCCCTCTGGAGAAAATTGGATTATGCCTTTCTCTCCACCAACTCTGGGTATAGGATTGTGTATATGCGGGTTTTCAATATGTTTGTGTGTGGTTTTTTTTCTCTCTCTCTCTGGATTGAACTAAATGGACTTGTTTCTATTTTTTAACCAGGATGAGTAGAGATTAGAGCATTCAGCATTTCATTTGGCGTACTATGTAACTCAACCGCCATAAATGGGGAAAACTCCCTATTGCTGTAGTGAAAGGCCACAAAAAGCCCTTCCAATTGTCTGAAAATCCCCTTTGATTTCTCCTATTGTAGATAAGGTGGTAGTCCCCTTAGGGAACATAAGTGCAGTAAAATTAGTTTTTAGACAGGCAGAAACATAATAATTTTCTAATGAGCAATTTTCAATGTGCCCTCATCTAACTATAACTAAACTGCACAAAGTATTTATGCATTTTCCAGCCTTGCTTATTAATCAGCACAGATCAATATTACATTCCCATATGAGAAACAGGCTAATCCTAATTACCTCTGCCCCGCAGGGAGATATTAGTCACTTTTTAAAGCATTTTTATTTATTACGCTTTAGTTTATTAGATGCACTAGCAATTAATTTCCCTCTAATTGCTAATCCACTGCATTCCTCCCTGTTTCCCAACAATTCCTGTCTGCCGAGGTTTATGTCTTTCTGCTATGATACGAACAGACAGAAATTTTGTTGTCGGGTAATTAATAAATGTGCTCTGGATATTAATTTGTCGCCCTGTCCCACCCAGACTGCCCTTTCTCTCCTTGTTGTAGAGTCTCGTATTTTGTAAACAGCCGCCAACTTTGATGTATTACAACAGCACATTACTCCATAATGCCACTGCTGGGTAATTCTCTCAGTGTATTTTAATATTTCTTAATGTTATATGCAATATACAGAAAGATGTCCACAAAGGTTTATAGTTCCTACAGTAGTATTAAAATCACACATGAATATTAAAGCGGATCTCCACCCTAAAGTGGAGTCGCGCTGATCGGAACCCTCCCCCCTCCGGTGTCACATTTGACACCTTTCAGGGGGGTGCAGATACCTGTCTAAAGACAGGTATTTGCACCCACTTCCGGCCACAGCAGAGTCGGGCAAAAGACGGGTTTTCCTAGCTTCCCGTCGCCCCCCCCCCCCCCCCCCGTTGTGTGCTGGGAACTCTCGGCTCCCAGCACACAGCGGGAGCCAATCGGAGGGCACAGCGCGACTCACGCATGCGCCGTAGGGAACCGGGCAGTGAAGCCGGAGTGCTTCACTTCCTGGTTCCCTCACCGTGGATGGAGGGGGGAGCAGCAGAGACAAGCGAACGCTCGTCTCTCTGCTGCAGATGGCGCTGGACTCCAGGACAGGTAAGTGTCCTAATATTAAAAGTCAGCAGCTGCAGTATTTGTAGCTGCTGGCTTTTAATATTTTGTTTTAATGGGCCTTCCGCTTTAAAAGGGACCTGTCAAAAGGTAAATGCGTAAGGATTGCCAGTATGCAGAGCAGGAGTTCTGACTTGTCTCAGATCCTGAAGGACACTGAACAGCATAATAGCCAGGCAGCAGCTAGCTTTATCACATGGAGGCCAGAAATGGCAACAATTTATTTGTTAAGTTACTTTTGACTATCATTATTGCAAAATTGGATATGTGAGCCCTCATTGTGTAAAACAACCTATTCAGTTTTAAAATATTTGTGTATACACATACAGGTGCATCTCATAAAATTCGAATATCATCAAAAAGTAAATTTATTTCAGTAATTTAATTCAAAAGTGAAACTCATATTTTATAGGTGTGTTTTTTTGATAATTATGGTTTACAGCTAGTGAAAACCCCAAATTCAGTATCTCAGAAAATTATAATATTACGTAAGACCAATAAAAAAACATTTTTAATACAGAAATGTTGGCTTAGTGAAAAGTATGCCTATGTACGGTATAGTATGCACTATACCAATACTTGGTCGGCGCTCCTTTTGTTTGAATTACTGCATCAATGCGGCAAAGGGTGGATCAGCCTGTGGCACTGCTGAGGTGTTATAGAAGCCCAGGTTGCTTTGATAGCAGCCTTCAGCTCTTCTGCATTGTTGGGTCTGGTGTCTCATCTACCTCTTGACAATACCCCACAGATTCTCTATAGGGTTTAGGTCAGGCAAGTTTGCTGGCCAATCAAGCACAGTAATACCATGATCATTAAACCAGGTATCGGTACTTTTGGAAGTGTGGGCAGGTGCCAAGTCCTGATAGAAAATCTTCATGAAGCTGTTCAGCAGAGGGAAGCATGAAGTGCTCTAGAATTTCCTGGTGGAGGACTGTGCTTAATTTGGACTTGATAAAACACAGTGGCCCAACACCAGCAGATGACATGGCTCCCCAAATCATCACAGCCTGTGAGAAGACAAAAACATTCAGAGAGCTGACTTGCTCTGGTTAGGCTGCTCACAGCAAACAATATCCATCTGGAGCAGTCACTTCCCTTTTCTCCTGGGTAAAGCCATATATATACGGATTTCACCCAGGAGAGCCATTCTGCAGAAGCATATCTGCGTTAGCCGGTCAGGAACGGGTTAACTTTTTTTTTTTTTTTACACATTTCAGTTACTTTCTGATTTCTTGCTTAGGCAAATAATGTCATACATCCCAGGAGTTTTCAAGAGTGAATGTGAGGAGATGTTTTCTCAGCTAAGCACATACTCCTGCATGCATGCTTTAGCTAAGGACAGTTGGATTCCAGGAAGTACAGTAAATGTTGCCCTTACTCAGGATTGTCAAGGCCAGAAATGCTAGGGGGATGTTTTTCAAAGTGATTTCTCAACAAAATAAAGCATGGAGTCATGGATGGATGGGGAAGTTGGCTTTGAATAATAAAAATAAATGTTTTTGGTTGGTTGTGCTCAGATGTAGTTGTGCTGTAAGTGAAACCCTGATGAATAGGGATATTTTTCTGGAACCTTGAGTGTGTTGATCTTTTTCTTTTTTTTCTAGTATAAACCAATAAATTAACTTTGGCTCTTATCATTGGGTCTGGTGCTCTTCCATTGATGCATGATTTTTTGGGGAAACCGACTTTATTCTTTAAGCAGGTTTAGCAGGTAACAGCCATTGGGGTCAATTCACAAAGAGAAACGTTATTGGTTTTCTTCAGGTGTTAAATTAGCACTCCTTATTTAACGCTAGCAAACATGGTATTCACGAAAGCTATAATCGTTATTTAACACAGTCGTTATGGTTTTCAACTGACTCTTTATCCAAACGTTATTCTAACTACTCAGACGTTATTATTAACATTTGGGACGTTAAAATAACTCTTAAGATCGTTAAATAATGCTGGAGAGATGCATTCTGGGAGCAGAAGGGGAGGACAACAGCTGCATGTGGAAAAGAGCAGATACAGAGAGAGAGAGACACACAAGCAATACACATGGAGATTGAGCATGTGATGTGCATAACTTCTAGTGTGTGCTTTTCTAAAGCCTTGTGTATTTCCTCATACAGAGAATAAATCATGGGAGATGATAATCGGAATTTAGCTATCACCTGGGTTTCAGAAAAGTCATCCAAAATAGTATGTGAACGGAATACACATTTATAAATCTAAACAACATTCTAACATGTTCTTCTTCGCCTCTGGATAATTTTAAGTTTAAATAGAGCACGGTTCTAGCTTGCCCAACACTACACTACACTACAAAAATCGCCAAAAGCTTCCTCTAACAACAAAATATCGCCTGGGAAATGTCATAACGCTACCACCCTGAGGGAGGTGTTAATTTAACGATTGCTTAACGATTGATAACTGTCAAAAAAATCTTTGTGAATTGCACTTCTGTACATATTTAACGATTTGAATCTTTAAAATAACGATTTGAATCTTTAAAATAACGATTTGACTCTTTAATAAGGATCCACACCTTAAAATATCGTTTCTGTGTAGGGAAACGTTATTTGATGATTTTTCAGAGCGTTAAATCGTTTAGTGAATTGAACTAGCTTCAATAACGTGCAAAATCGTTAAAATAACACTCGCAATCTGAAAATAAAGCTTTGTGAATTGACCCCTATGTCTATGAGCTAAAATGGCTTTTCTGTGGACACTATTTCTATTAGGTTTTCCATTTAAGGAGAAATAAATGAGCATATGCTGTATGCAACAGTTCACCCCCAAATCAACTTTCTTCGATTAGTTCCAGCATACTGCTAACATATGCACTATGCTGTTTTTTTTTTGGTACTTATCGTTTTATGAGCGCTTGTTATCCGGCTCCGAGCGGGGATCGCTTCCGGGTATAGGCGTTCCTAAGTGAGGAGTTGATTGGCGGCCGGCTAAAGCGCGTCACGGCTTCCGAAAATACCAGAAGTGTCACTCGGGTGTTTACGGCGCCTGCGCAGTCAGCTCTACACGGCAGCGCCGTAAACACCCGAGTGTCACTTTGGGTATTTTCGGAAGCCGTGACGCGCTTTAGCAGCCCGTCAATTGACTCTTCTTCTCTTAGGAACGCCTACTCCCCGCAGGATTCCCCGCTCAGAGCCGGATAACAAGGGCTCATAAAACGATAAGTACCGAAAAAAAAAAAAAACAGCATACTGCAGATGTTAGCAGTATGCTGAAACTTATGTCAGAAAGTTGATTTGGGGGTGAACTCCACTCCCGCGACCTGGTCCGAAGCTCCGGGACTCGCGGACACCGCTGGAGTCCGGAGATCGGTCCCCGGAGTTGAAGAACGGGGAGAGCCATGTGTAAACACAGCTTCCCCGTTCTTCACTGTGGCGGCGTCATCGATCGCGTGTTCCCTTTTATAAGGATACACAATCGATGATGTCACACCTACAGCCACAGCCCCCTACAGTTGTAAACACATTAGGTCACACATAACCCCTTCAGCGCCCCCTTGTGGTTAACTCCCAAACTGCAAATGTCATTTTCACAATAAACAATGCATTTTAAATGCATTTTTTGTTGTGAAAATGACAATTGTCCCAAAAATGTGTCAAAATTGTCCGACGTGTCCACCATAATGTCGCAGTCACTAGTAGTAAAAAAAATAAAAAAAATAAAAAAATGCAATAAAACGATCCCCTATTTTGTAAACACTATACATTTTGCGCAAACCAACCGATTAACGCTTATTGTGTTTTTTTTTACCAAAAATAGGTAGAAGAATACTTATCGGCCAAAACTGAGGAAAAAAATGTTTTTATATATTTTTGGGACATTTTTATTAAACAAAAAAGTAAAAAATTTTTTTTTTTTAATTGTCGCTCTATTTTTATTTATAGCGCAAAAAATAAAAACCGCAGAAGTTAACAAATACCACCAAAAGAAAGCTCTATTTGTGGGGAAAAAAAGACGCCAATTTTGTTTGGGAGCCACGTCGCACGACCACGCAATTGTCTGTTAAAGCGACACAGTGCCGAATTACAAAACCTGGCCGGGTCCTTTAGCTGACTAAAGGTCCGGGACTTAAGTGGTTAAGAGCACATTACAACTTTGGATTTACTGTAGCAGTTCAATATTATGAAAATTACAATTATGTTCTCACATATTTGAGCGCAGGTTGGGAGCGCAGCGCGTTAGCACTATCTTTTGGGTGCATGCAGTTTCAATTCTCTGGGCTGAATTCAGAATTGTACAGTGTATGCCCCTAATGCTACAGTGATTTTGAACCCTAATATGAAACACAGTGCATTTTCTAGGGCTCTACCTCACACCGACCTGAGTCTCCTCATGCCAGTCCTTTGTAACAAGGGGTTACCAGCATGTGTATCTAATACAGGTGCAATTTAGGTATTAGTAAAAATCTAACATCCAGCATTTCTGCTATTAT
Organism: Rana kukunoris; assembly: GCA_029574335.1. Taxonomy (NCBI): domain Eukaryota; kingdom Metazoa; phylum Chordata; class Amphibia; order Anura; family Ranidae; genus Rana; species Rana kukunoris. Next base: position 64,857,889 of record CM056057.1, read on the forward strand.
GGCTCTTAAATTATAATGTGTGAGTTGTTAAGTCTGAAAGGGTCATGCTAAATGAAATACATTTATCCATAACAAAACCCTAAATCTCAATTTAATCTTTACAGAATAAGTGCACTTTCAGAGCATGAAGCTCCATATGCCCATCCTTTTCACTGCAGATGTATTCAAGCTCAAATAAACATCCAGGTAAAATCCACTAAATATACAGTATTCAAGGTGCATCAAAACAAAACGTGTGCAAAGTCTTACGTGTGCAAAGTCTTAGTGTTCTTTGGAAAGCCGCAGAAACGCCTGGCACGTGACAGCATGCTGCAGAGAAAGACTCCCTCTGTGTGCAAGCAGAGATCCCAATGCAGTTATTGCTCTGAGCACGGGTTTCAGGGAGTTCAAAATATGATGCAGAATGTGGAAGCAATGGTCTCTCTGCAGATATTGTTCTGGGCAAGGTTTCAGAGATTTCCAGAGATGATGCAGAATGTGAAAGCAGTGGTCTCTCTGCAGTGATATAACGCCCTCTACTGAGTCAAACCTAGAACTCTGCAATTCGCAAAGCTGCTGCTCCATGTTATTGGCTAATTATCTCCGACTTAAGAGTTGTCACCTGTCCGGGATTTAAATTATGTGTCTGGGTTTTAGGCGGATTGAAACACAGACACATTATTCACACTGGGCTGTGGCCAAGATAGTCGCATCCAAATCTGTTGCCATCTTGGAGCTGTAGGCGGCTGTCTGGGGGCAGGTTTGGCATCGCAGGGCGATGATGTTAACGAAAGCAATTTGGCCACACCCACTGTTTCCTGCCGCACGCTATGTGTACCACATTACTACTCTCCTTGGGGGCACCCAAAGGTGTCCCAGGCCACTAAAGTATTCGGGTTTGGCTTGAAGAAAAGGTGGTAACCCTACTCTGACTCTGTAAGGGGGAAATGTTGGAACTCTTCAGAGAGACCTCACACTGCCTCAGCTATGCAACCCTCTACAACCTTGCCTACAACATCACCAAATTATTTTAAAGGATAACTGCACTTTCAGAGCATGAAGCTCCCTAAGCCCATACGTTCCACTGCAAGAATCATCAATGTTTGGAAACCTTCCAAAAGCTCAACAGTCCACTGTCGTTGACTGTTGTTGAATACATCTCTGTCCAGCTAGAACAGTTGCTCTGTGAATGACATTTCTTTTAGGTTTCTCACTTAATGGGAAGTAAATGAACAATCACAATGCGGCACCTAAACAAACTACCATTATGTCCATTTGCAGGCAAGGAGTTGTTTATTTCCCATCTTCCCAATGGACATCAACTGTCTAGATTTCTACATGAATTAAGCACGGTGAATAACCGCTGTGTTCGGACCACAGATCCGTAGTACAGCAACTACCATTAATTGGTGTTAATTTAATATGTCTTCCCAGATTCTCCAGGAATAATTAATTATCCAATTAGCTAGGTTACACTGCATTAGTGCTCCGTGAGCGGGAAGACGAGAGAGGACAGCCTGGAGTGTGATGGATAAACTGACAAAACCTGCTGGCCTGTGCTCCTCTGTATTTTATTTTATCCATTTAGAGTCCTGACCTAACTAACAGCTATTTAAAGAGCAAATAGAACCATCTATCCCCAGCCCTGTCCTGTGGAGCTAGCAATCTGCTGTCCCGACAGTAGTCATTTAGGAGCCTAGCCACACTGGACAAGTAGGTAGAGGGATTTTTGGGGCCTAATCAATATGCATACAGTGACAAATAAAAAAAACAGTATCTAGTAAATGTTTCAGCTTATTTTAGTGCTTTTTGTTATCCTGACAGGAATATTTCCCGGCCCTGGACTTAGAGTTACCCGGGCTTAGCTTTAAAATCAGCTTAAATGATCCCACACTCTACAATCCCCATATATTGCTCTGGAGAATTTACTACAGGACTGGTGGAAGTAATATCACTGCGCAGAAACTGTGGTTAATGCCCTACAGAACAGGGAGGACCAGAAAATTCAGCTCCTCCAAAGCCCTGGCTTTCAAGACGGGACTGGAGATGGAGGAAACCCCCACCCCATAAGAGGTACAATGATCGAATGGGGTGGAATTCTGAACACCAGATGCCTGAATATGAGCAGTTCATACTAGTGCATTGAGCTGATGTGCACTGGTTTGCATGTGTTAAAAAAGTACCCACTTGTGAGTTAAAATAACCTCCATTCAAAGCACCTTGGCAAGCATGACTTCACAATCCTTCCAGAGATCCTGGAAACCATGAGAATACAAAATCGCACAATAACACACTCCTGCGCTGTGCTGGTGCATCATCTCATGAGATTTGGGGTGCACTGCAGTACTCGGTACTTCTCCATGATCTTATTGAAAGGATTGTGGCATTACCGTCTACATTCTGATTTGTTTTTTCCTACGGGTGGCATCTTCTCAAAGTGCTGATTTTTAAAGAGAGTGGGGTTTTGATGGCAAAAGCAGACCTTGCTTTTCTAGTGCTAGGCCTACTTTAGTCTAGGTTCACATCTATGGATTTCCATGCAGCCGCATTTGCGCAGGCACATCAGCTCATAGTTTGATTTGCTTTGGCACCATGGGTTTCAACACATTGTAAAACGCAATGTGTTTTCCAATGCAAGAGGTGCTATTGAGAATTAATGCACATTTTAGTGGCGAGTGAGGGAACATGTGCAGGATCCCTAACCCTGTGAACCAAGCCATAAAGGGGTTGTAAAGGTAAAAAAAAAAAAAAAATTCTAAATAGCTTCCTTAACCTTAGTGCAGGCCTTCACTTACCTCATCCTTCGATTTTGCTTTTAAATGTCCTCATTTCTTATGAGAAATCCTCACTTCCTGTTCTTTTGTCTAACTCCACACAGTAATGCAAGTTTTTCTCCCTGGTGTGGAGTGTTGTGCTCGACCCCTCCCTTGGACTACAGGACGCTCTCTATGTTGCAGATAGACCAAGGAGCTGTGTGTTAGTGAGCGTCCTGACTCTTCTGTTGTTGACTCCTCATTGTTAATGTCAGTGGGAGGAATTATGCTCCACCGTTGTCGTCAGTAGAAGGAATGGTGCCTCATCGTCGCTGTCAGTGGGAGGAATAGTGCCCAGAGGGCCGGATAAGGGAAAGCAAAGGGTCACAATTTGGAGATCATTGAAGCTAGACACAAAGGTAGCTGAAGTTATGTGCAAATCGTGACTTTTCCTCTACAGAAAGAGTTGATGCATTAGACTCTACATTCTTCAAATGCCCATAACCACCACATTAATACATTACTGTGAGTAGCAAAAGTGTGCACATTCCATGAATGCAATCTGCAGTCTGCCAATTCTAATGGAGGACAATATTCAGTGGCAATGGGTGTGGAAGCTACTGCATCAGCACTGAGGCTAGATTTGGTCACTGGCTTCATTTGTCAATAGGAATGGGTCATGTTCGACTTTTATGGCAAATTCCAACATTTGCTTATAACTTCAGTTGCTTACATGTCTAACCCTAAATGATCTAGGCACTGTTTCATTTTAGTGCTGAGTGCCTTATAGTGTTAGCTGTACTTTGTACAGTTACTGTCATATACTGCCTGAAATTACTGTCACATACCCGTTTCAGAAGAAATGTCAGCTCTGTGTGTGACATTCCAGGATGATCTATTACACTAAACTGCAAATGACCATTCAGATCCTACCAGGAGTCTATATTATATGCCAAAGAATGTCTGCAGGTTCTTAGAGCACTAAGCACAAGCTTTATCGGTAAATGTAATGATCGTTCTCTTATGAATACTTCAGTTTCCTCTAACAATCCAAAGACATACTGGCAGTCTAATTGGCTTTCGCCCAAGCATGGGCCTCAGTGTGTCAGAACGAGTGGGGTAAGGATATTAAAGTGGGTGCTTCTTTGGAGATGGGTACTGATGTGAATTATTCAGTGCCCTCCACAGAGTGTTGCAGAAAGACTGTCAGTGTTCTATGAATAAGTAAAATTTCAGAAAAGAATATCGCTCTGCGGCAAATGCATGTAGACATAGCAATTTGTGTTACTGAGGCATTTATTTCTCTACATTCAGTCACTATACACCATGTTTGGTTACATTTGGTTACATGCTACGTCTGTTCACACATGGATCATTTAAAGCTGAGCTCCAGGCAGACTAAATGCACAGATGAAATGCATATAAAGGAATTTCTGTCCATCTACTCCAAAAATTTACACAGCTCTGCCACATAACAGTTTTGTCTTGCAGGGCAAAATACATGCCTTTTTCTCTGCTGCTGTTAAAGTAGAACTATGGGCAAACCTTTTTTTTTTTTTTTTCGCCATATGTGTCCCATTGCAGAGATTTCCCTTCACTTCCTGTCCCATAGCCAAACAGGAAGTGAGAGGAAATCCCTGCAAATTAAAGAAATTCCTTGGGGACCCCCAGGTCGCCAGAACTAGTGTCGCCATTAGAAGATTTTGCCTCTATTACTTTTCTGGGGGACAACCCAAAATTTGATTTATTCTTTACTTTCAATGATAATGTTAAATCAGTAAAAATAGGGGGAAGCTCCTTAAAGCAGGGCCAGAGTAACATAGGGACTATTGGAGCTGAAAAAAGGGGGTAAAATTACACGCCACACTATTTGTATACTTGAATATCAAGTGAAATTAATGTTGTTACTATGCTGGTCTTCTGTGTAGTATAAATTATACTGTAATTAGCAATAAAGTGAGAAGTAGAGGGCGCTTGTTACAGGTCGGTTAATCCTATTATATTACCCATAACTACAAACATATATATAGAAACAATGGTTAATAACAACATGCTGCAGCTCCAGGCCCCTTCATCGCGATAGGCCCATTTGCCCCCCAAAAAAATTCCCCCCCAAAAAAAAAATCGACTTAGAGAATTGTAGCTTGGGAGGTATGTAGCTGAAGACCCACCCCACAACTGTTCAAAATATGGGGCTCCTATCATTTATGGTCCCGGAGATACGGGGCTGCTTGCACAGCCTGTCAGAAGCTACATACCGAGCGGCCAGTTTAAATACAAGCTGACACACTCTACAGCAGAAGACTGAGAGGATGAGATTCCAGTGCTTATAATAATTATTTGTATATTACTTATAGTAATTAACCCCTTGCCACCCAGGCCAATTCTGACACTTCTCTCCTACATGTAAAAATCACCTGTTGTTTTTTACTAGAAAATTACTCAGAACCCTCAGACATTATATATAAAAAAAAACACTAAAGTTAGCACGATTTTTTTTGTATACTAAGCCAGTGATCATCAACCCTGTCCTCAGGGCCGGGCCCACTAACAGGCCAAGTTTTATGTATAACCTTGGGGAGATGCAGACTAGAATACTGCAATCACTGAGCAGGAAATTATATCACCTGTGATGTATTTCAGTTATCTTGCAAACCTGGCCTGTTCGTGGTCCCTGAGGACAGGGTTGATGACCACTGTCCTAAGCGATGCTTCAATTTTTTTTACAGGTTACATGTTTAGAGTTACAGAGGAGGTCTAGTGCTAGAATTATTGCTCTCACTCTGACAATCGTGGCATATGAAACCTGTGTGTACCTGGCTCTGATACTAGCCAGGGCCTTCCCAGGGACTGACTAGTATCTCTCCCCAGCCTGTCCCCACACACCTTCTCACCTGCTGACCTGTGGATGGGGGAATCACTCCTGCAGTGTTATTGTGTTCTTCTTGTGAATACGCTGACTACCCTAACTATAGCTGGCAGCACTGATTGTTTTGGGAAAAACCTGACAGGCTGGTTGTACTCAAGTCAGATAATATATTGACTTGTGTAAAACCAGCTAGCCCATACTAGACTATGGCCGGTCTCTGCTTAATTGGCGTAATTTCAATTCATGTATGACCCACTTAACCACTACACAGTCCCTAAACATCCTTCAACAAACCTTTACATTTTTCCATCCCAGATAACTTCATCCTCTTCACCTGTACATACTCTCCACACTTCTCTCCTGTATATACTGCTCACTGTCATACCCTCCACATAGGGCCCACTGTCATACCCTCCACACTTATCTCCTATACATAGTGCCCGCTGTCATACACTTCTCTCCTGTACATAGTGCCCACTATCGCGCACTCCACATTCCTCTCCTGTACATACTGCTCACTGTCATACCCTCCACACTCCTCTCCTATACATAGTGCCCACTGTCATACCCTCCACACTCCTCTCATATACATAGTGTCCACTGTCATACCCTCCACACTCCTCTCCTATACATAGTGCCCGCTGTCATACCCTCCACACTTCTCTCCTATACATAGTGCCCACCGTCATACTCTCCACACTCCTCTCCTGTGCATACTGCTCATTGTCATACCCATCACACTCCTCTCCTATACATAGTGCCCATGGTCATACCCCCCACACTTCTCTCCTGTACCTACTGCCCACTGTCATATCCTCCACACTTCTCTCCTGTATATAGTGCCCACTGACGTACTCTCCACACTCCTCTCCTGTACATACTTCTCACTGTCATACCCTCCACACTCCTCTCCTATACATAGTGCCCACCGTCATACTCTCCACACTCCTTTCCTGTGCATACTGCTCACTGTCATACCCTCCACACTTCTCTCCTATACATAGTGCCCACTGTCATACCCTTTACGCTTCTCTCATGTACATACTGCCCACTGTCATATCCTCCCCACTATTCTTCTGTACATACTGCTCATTGTCTTACCCTCCACACTCATTTAATGTACATAATGCTCAGTATCATACTCTCCACACTCCTCTCCTGTAGATGCTGCTCCCATCATACCCTCCACACTCCTCTCCTGTACATACTGCCCACTATTATACCATCCACACTCCTCTCCTGTACATACCGCTCATTGTGATACCCTCCACACTCCTCTCCTGTACATAATGCTCACTGTCATACCCTGCGCACACACCTCTCCTGTACATACTGTAACCTTACCCTCCACACTCCTCTCCTGTACATACTGTAACCCAACCTTACCCTTCACACTCTACATACTGCCAACTAAATTTCTCTCCCCACTCCTCTCCTGTACATACCACCACCCAACATACCCTCCAGACCCCATACTGCCCCCTGTCATACTCTCCACACTCCTCTCCTGTACATACTGCCCACTTTCATACCCTCTACACTCCTCTGCTGTGCATACGGCCCACTGTCATACCCTCCACACAATATTACCAGCTCTAGAATGGACACACTTTTGTTAGTTCAACTGAAGGAAATCTTCTCAGTCCTCATATTTTTTCTGCCCATTATTAGTACTTATTTTACTACTGTGATGTATAGAGGAACATCTCAACTACTCTAAATATAGCATATAAAAAAAGTTTCCCTTAAAAATATTTTTGAAATGTTGGCAACTATGCACTTAGGCACTGCCCAAGGGCCACCGGGTCAGTAGGGGGCCCCATGAGAGGCTCCTGGGATCCTGCGATAATAAAGCGGTAGTAAACTTTGCTAACTATAGTACTTTTTAGAGGCCCTGAGGTAGGTTATGCCATAGTGTACAAATATGCACAGCATATTGGCACATTAGGGTACACTTAAATTGTCGGACTGAGCACTCCAGTGCTGCGATCAGTCCGGAGGGTCCCCGGCACTTTCATCTTCACCCGGTCTTCCTTCTGGGCTCTGTGCCTTCGGTCACTTGCCTTGGCTTTGCTGCGTTGATGTCATTCCCATACATGCTCATGCACATCCTCTCTCTCTCATCCCCCCTTTCTCTCTCAACCTCCCTCCCTTACCCCTCACCCCTGTCTCATCCTCCCTTTCTCTCTCATCCTCCCTCCTTTGCCTCTCACCCCTCTTTCATCCTCTCTCTCTCTTTAATTTGTTATTACAAAAACATTTTTGTATATTTATTTATTTATTATTTATAAAAGGCCCATCAAAATCCTCAGCACCAGGCCCATGATGTAGAAAATGGGAAAGAGATGGATAGCCGCACTCCAAGGAATCTTCAATCACGTTGTCTTTATTGGTAAAAAATGAGCATGCAAAACAAAACACAGGAAAGGACAGCCGATGCGTTTCACACTATATCAGTGCTTAGTCATGGGTCAGGAACCATCCCACGTCACTCGTTGTTGTCCCACATCTTCATTCGAGCTGTTTGTTTCATGGTGTTATATGCCTGTATTTTCTACCTAAATGTGAGTATCCTGCACATGTTTTTACGCATTAAAGAGACCTGGTTCTTTATGGAAGCTCTTAGATTTGGCCTTTTTTTCTTTGCATACTGGTCCGTTGGTGCCACTGAGGATATTTGCTTATCTCCGGGTCCTTCAACCAAAAAGTATACATCTTTGAGCCATCTGGATTTCCTACCATTGATCTATGTCTATTAGACCTTTGGTAAAACAAAGGTCTTTGTGTGAGGTGAGAGTACCCATCTTTACTGGTGAAGGGATCACATTTGAAATATTGGTTTTCCAGTCACATGGTGAAGATACTCTGATTTTCTTGATCACAGGATTTTTTCTTCCAAGTTGTTTGCACATTGCAAATTTGGACTTTCTTTTATTTACTTTCACACTGCTATTAATCATCTGTGTGTTTATTTTTTCACTATTATGAGCATATTTATCTTTATTATTATGTAATTTAGGTTTGCGCTGCACTACTTTTCTTGATATATTTACTTCTGGGATTTTGTGATTGTCCTTTTTGGTGTTCAGCTTGCATCCATATGAAATCCACTCTTTGAGTATTTTTCATTCTTACATTTAATAGTATATTTTATTATTATTTTGATCCTTTGTATTTTTGCGCTGATTGCACCTTCTTTTTTATACACTTAGTCATGATATGTAATTTAAAACACAATAAAATGTATATGATACCTCTTACTAAACATGTGATCACCTTTAACCAATGATACGTGGGGGCCAATTAATAAAGTGCACGCCCAATCTTAAATTGGTAACAGAGATCACATCTGTGCACAGAGGAATCCAAAGGCAAACATTAGATTAGAAATATATAAAAAGAGGAATTGCTTACATAAAAATAATAATACATATACATAATACATATACACATGCATTCCCTTAGATTTGCAGTATTGCAATTTAATGCACTTTGATATAGATGAAATTCCATGCATTAAATACTGCAAATCTAAGGGAATGCATATGTGTATATGTATATTCATACGTTTATTCCTTTTTTATTTTTTACTTTTCACATAAAATAAACGTTTTTTTGCAAAAGTGCATATATCATTATTATTATTATTTTTATGTAAGTAATTCCTCTTTTTATATATTTATGTATATGTTTGCCTTTGGATGTCTCTGTGCACACATGTGATCTCTGTTACCAATTTAAGATTGGGCGTGCACTTTACTAATTGGCCTCCACGTATCATTGGTTAAAGGTGATCACATGTTTAGTAGAGGTATCATATAAATGTTATTGTGTTTTAATTACATATCAAAAGGAAAAGAAAGGAGGGCGCACCGACCTTGTGCATTACCACTTTAAAATGTAATAAAACAAGATAAAAAGCAATGGTCCTACTCACAAGACAATAATAAAAAAACGCTTTTCAAACAGCTGGACTAGACCTCACAGCACCTGCCAGTCGAACTTGAGACATCTATAAGGCTGACGCGTTTCTGGGGCGTACCCCCTTCCTCAAAGCCTAGATGGTCCGTGATACCACAGTAATTACATATCAGCCATGACTAAGCACTGATATAGTGTGAAACGCGTTGGTTATCCTTTCCTGTGGCTGTGATTTGTTATGCATGCCCATTTTTTACCAATAAAGACAACTTGATTGAAGTTTCTTTGGAGTGCGGCTATCCATCCCTTTCCCATTTTCTACATTTGCTTTGTGCATTGCCAGCACCTTGGTTTCCTGAGAGGTTCCTTAATTGTCTACAAGACCCAAATGGAGCGGTGACTCCCTACCAGGCCCATGATGTTCTTAATCTGGCCCTGCCTTAAAGTGGTTGTAATTCCATTAGTACAAATTTATGCCTATATTAAGGCTTACCTGTAGCTACCCTGGATACCTCCTAAACCTGCATGGTTTAGGAGATATCCCCCTGTGTCTGCATGTGCCAAAGGGATCGACACATGCGCACTGAAACAATGGCACGTCATGCCGTTGCTTTTAGTGTCTGTGCTGTTACCGGCAGCTCCTGCGCGCATGCTCTGCAGCTCTGACTAATCACAGCTCCGGAGCCACGATACCCGGAAGTAAGCTCTGGGAGAGATGTCCACGGCCAGAGGGGGGGGGGGGGTCAAAGATGGCTGCGGGGGTTTCAATCTAAGGTAAGTTATACATAATGAGCTAGTATGCTATGCCTTTGTCTTGCAGGGTTATTTTTTGTAAGGGTTTACGACCACTTTAACAGGGACAGACTCTGTGTGTTAATCACTCTCCACTCTTTCCAAAATAAAAATAAATACGTTTTGCCTTTTAGTTATACCTTATCACTTAGGGCTAGTTTACACTTGCTTTAAAACAAGGCCTCAGACACACATTGTTAAAGCTCTCTGAATGCCAGTCAAAGCCCCTGTCACTAAATAAAATGGTTAGCTTACAGTCCTGTTTACCTTGCTTTTGTATTGCTTTGCTTCAAAAATGGTACCCTTTAATGGTGTTCCAAAGCCTTCATAGAAGTCTATGATAAAGCTTGCTTTGGCCAGGAGGAAAATCAGTGCGACAATAGCGAAAATTAATTTGCTATCGTCGCACACTGCAGAGCCTCTGGTTCTAATCATGTGCTTAAAAGAAAGAAAACATTGGAATCCATGCGCCCCACATGTAGATTAGGGGGCTGGACGCATGGATAGGGGGTGGCCACTGGTGGAAACACATGTGGACGAGGATATTGTAGCAAGAGTGATGTTCCGTACACATGCCTGGCTTTCCCATTGGAAAAAGTCAGGTAAGAGCTTTTGGCTGGAAATCCCGACCATGTGTATGCTCCATCTGACTTTTTCCCACAGGAAAACTGCCGGAAAAAAAGAGCAGAATCTTTTTTCCCGTCAGGAAAAAATCCTAGCGGGAAAACCGTTCGGCTGTAAGCAATTTCAACGCGCAAAAAAAGTGCATGCTTGGAATCAAATCAACGCATGCTCAGAAGCAGCAAACTTAATTTTCTCGGCTCGTCGTCGTGTTGTACATCACCGCGTTTTTGTGTGAGCGTGTGTATGCAAGACAGGCTTGAGAGGAATTTTTTTTTCCGACTGGGAAAACCGCTCGTGTGCACCAGGCATGAGAGTACAGCCAGGAACCTCCCACAGGACTTCCCAAGATCTAGAAGAAGCCAATGGGTACCCATAAGACTACACGTCTGGCATAACACTTCTGAGCCTTTAAAATACAAAAACCCCATAAACCAATTGTATAAACATGCCATAATTAGAAAGGCATATATGCCGTGTTAAGTTACCCTCTTCACAGTAAAATGTACCTAGTAATAGTGTGAAACATTTGTATCCAACTGTGTGTAGGAGACGGGGTCACCTTAATGGTGACTATTGCTGGTAAAAAGTAGTGCTTTTACAGAATGACCACTGTGCTTATTTTGTTACCAGCAGTCATGTCAGGAATAGAATGAGTAATATCACAGTAGGTTGTTCAGCATTTGAGACAAGTCTGAGCCTCGGGCATGAAACAATTGTTAGATCTTAAGGACAGACACTTAAAGCAAGTGGCTGCCTGAATCCCCATTGACATGTATTTTATAAAATCCATCAGCCGGAAACCATTAAGATTTCATACAGGTGGACTTGATGCAGATTCTATATTTTTTATCCTGAATCCCACCTTTTCCATTGAGTGTATGTATGTGTGTATGTGTGTATGTATATATAATTTTTTATTTTATTTTTTTTAAACACACACACAAGCGCTGTATATATTTAGCATCGCACCATAACAAATCTCTGCAAAATGGTCGTTAATTTGAGCTCCCCTGCTTCCCGGGGCGTGGGTAATAACACAGTTAGAGGTCCTGAGTTAATCACCGAGACAGAAGAGTGATGGATGTGTAATGACAGAGCCCTGCGTGCAGAATGAGCGCAGCTTGAGCTTGTGTGCTTGTTAAACCCGATGTGTGCATTGTGTACACTTGAAAAATCCTCCTTTTTTCTTTTTTTCTTTTTTTTTTTATAGAGGTCTATTTACAAAGGGCAACACAATCATTCTTTTTCATTTTGCTACACCACTATATTTAACAAAAAGCAAAAGGAAAAAGAGATTTGAACAAGTTTATAAAAGATTGGTATAAGTGTTGATGGCAAAAGATTTTTTTTTTAAAAAAGCATGCGGAAAGGTAAAGGGTAACCTTGATGAGTATTATCATGAAAGAATAGATGATGCTGGGAATAGGCTTCTAGCAGAGCTTGTAAGTCGATCCACTGTAAAAGACTTAACATGAGAATGAACATCTGTCTATCCTCAGACCACAATGTTCAATTAAAAAAAAGTACACTTGATGGACCACTTGGGTCCTTATCTGCCCTCCTCTATGTTTCTATAGCAAGGAACAGACAACATAAAACAAACAATTTTGCCATTTTGAAATTCCTCTGTGTTTTCTGCATTGAAAACTGTGGATTTGGATAGATTTAAAGTGGACCTACACCCTAAATTTACTTATATTTTGCCCTTCCTCCTCCCCCCTCCCCTTACTCAAAGGCAGAAGGTTTTTTTCTATGGATTAGGTTACAAATTTGCCTGTTGCTGTTCCAGTTAATAAATGTCATAAGTTCCAAGCTCGGTTGTTATTAGGGTTGTCCCGATACCAGTATCGGGACCGATACCGAGTATTTGCGGGAGTACTTGTACTCCCGCAAATACCCCCGATACCTAAATAGAATACTTCCCCCCCGCCGCCGCTGCATACCGCCGCGTTAATCCCCCTCCATTACAGCGCGCATTACAAGCTTTCGTTTGAATACTTGTAATGCCTGCCGTGCAATGTATAGACACTCCCCTTCTCAAGATTGGACGGATCTGTCCAATCCCGAGCAAGGGGGAGTGTCTATGCACGGATCCGTGTGTATAGACACGCCCCCTTGCTCGGATTGGACGGATCCGTCCAATCCCGAGAAGGGGAGTGTCTATACATGGCGGAAGCGCGCTGTAATCCAGGGGGATTAACGCGGCGGTATGCGGCGGCATCATATCTACTACTACAGGTATGGGGGACATACATGGCTGCAATATGTGGGGGACATACATGGCTGCAATATGTGGGAGACATACATGGCTGCAATATGGGGGACATACATGGCTGCAATATGTGGGGGACATGGCTGCAATATGTGGGGGACATGGCTGCATATGTGGGGGGGACATGGCTGCAATATGTGTGGGGGGGACATGGCTGCAATATGTGTGGGGGGGACATGGCTGCAATATGTGTGGGGGGGACATGGCTGCAATATATGTGGGGGGGACATGGCTGCAATATATGTGGGGGGGACATGGCTGCAATATATGTGGGGGGGACATGGCTGCATTTGGGGACACATTTAAAAAAAGTATCGGTATTCGGTATCGGCGACTACTTGAAAAAAAGTATCGGTACTTGTACTCGGTTCTAAAAAAGAGGTATCGAGACAACCGTAGTTGTTATGATTCATGTGGGGCTCCAGAGGTAGCCAGGTGGCACATTCTACAATCTATATGCCGGGGGAGTCTGAAAAGTTGGGGGTTCCGGATCTTTGCAAATATTATAGAGTAGCTCAATAAACTTAAAGAGGAGCTCCAGCCGCGGAAATTTTTTTTTTTTTTAAAGTCAGCAGCTACTAACAGTGTAGCTGCTGACTTTAAATAAGACACTTACCTGTCCTACTTGCCCGCGCTGACGGCCCCCCCCCCCCCCCCGATGCCGGTCCCACGATCGCTCCGGGTCCCGCGCCGCCATTCACACTATGGGAAACAGGCAGTGAAGCCGTACGGCTTCACTGCCCATTTCCTACTGCGCCTGCGTGAGTCTCACGCTGGCTTGTGAATGGGCGCGCTGCTCTCTGAGAACACACACAGTTCCCAGGAAGCAGCGCGCCCCATTCACAAGGAGAAGAAGAAGAAGAAAACACACCGCGGTTCAGGAAGAGGCAGATTACGGACTTCCGCATAGCAACAGCTATTTCGGGTGAGTATTTATTTTTTATTTTTTTCAGGTTATTTTTTTTTTTTTTTTAAAACAACATTGTAAAATGTTGTTATCCTGGGTGGAGCTCCGCTTTAAAGGGGTTGTAAAGGTTGGTCTTTTATTTTCTAAATAGATTCATTTAAGCTAGTGCAATGTTCGTGATGACTAACCCCCAGCCAGAACGGCTCAGATGATGGTGGAAAGCTTACTGAGGAGAAACAGAAAGTGAGAAATTCAGACAAAGAAAAAAAAACATTTAGAAGGGAAATCGAAGGAAAAGGTAAGTGAACCAACAATGCACTAGCTTAAAGGAACCTATTTAGAAAATAAAAAACAAACCTTTACAATCCCCTTAACCAGATCCAGGGTCTGAAGATTAAAAAAAACCTTCTGCATGCAGCAGCCCCTCTAAGGCCCCTTTTACACTGGGGCGGCATTGGCGGTAAAGCGCCGCTGTTTTTAGCAGGGCTTTACCGTCAATTTTGGGGCGATATTTGTCCGCTAGCGGGGCGCTTTTTACCCCCCCGCCAGCCGCCGAGAAAGGGTTAAAATCAGAGGCTTTGCCGATGGTATAGCCGCTGTGCCCCATTGATTTCAATGGGCAGGAGCGGTGGAGGAGCGGTATACACACCGCTCCAAAGATGCTGATAGCAGGACTTTTTTTACCGTCCTGCTAGCACATCACTCCAGTGTGAAAGCCGTGATTTTTAGCCGCTATCGTTACTGTTTTAACCCCCGCTAGCGGGTGAAAAAGAGTTGAACCGGCCTGCAAAAACGCAGCTTTGCGGGCATTTTGGAGACCCTGCCTCATTGATTTAAATGGGCAGGGGCGCTGTAGGAGTGGTATATTCACTGCTCCTACATTGCCTCAAAGATGCAGCTGGCAGGATTTTCTTTACCGTCCTGCCAGCGCACCGCTCCACACTGGATATAAAGGAGCGGCTCTTTCAGGGCGCTTTGCATGCGCTGTGAAAGCAGCCTTAATATTCGCTATTGGCACACTGATTCTGCTCCCGGCCAATCGGCTTCAAGCAAGCTTTATTATAGACTTCTATGGAGGCTTTGAAGGTGCTTTGGAACACCATATTTGGCAAGGATTTTTTTTAATAGATATTTGTGCTGCGTTTCTTGTCTAGGCGAGAATGACATCTGCACCCTTCCGTATTCTGCACATATCACTTTGAAGCCCAGCAGAGCCGGTGCCACATTTATACACACACCCAGGTTTCCCACGCATGTGTTAGGCTGCGTAAACACGATCAAACTTATCCGATGAAAACGGTCCAATGGACCGTTTTCATCGGATATGTCTGCTGGGCTGTTTTGGTCTGATGGTTGTATACACACCATCAAACCAAAATCCCCATGGACAGACAGCGCGGTGACGTGGCGGTGATGTTGACGTCACCAATACAGGAAGTAAAATACTTCCACGCATGCGTCAAATCCATTCGGCGCATGCGGGGGATTTCTGTCCGCTGGTTAGGCGTACTAACCAGCGGACATGTCCGACAGACAGGTTTGCAGCGGACAAATTTCAAAGCATGCTTTGAAATTTGTCCACTTGGCAAACCTGTCCGCTAGGTCGTACACACGATCGGAGATGTCCGCTGAAACTGGTCGGCGGACCAGTTTCAGCAGATAAATTCGATCGTGTGTACGCGGCCTAAAGGCACAAGACATACACAAGATGTAACACATTCCCAGATCTGCCCCTCTGCCACCTTCATTTGCCAACAGTTCCCAACTGTCAAAATTGAAGATGACTTTCTGACACAGTTTATAATGCAAGACTAAAGAATAGAGATACAAAGTAACAATGTTACTATGTTACTATGTTTTTACTGTTTCATTCATCTGCTGATGAAAGATGAACTTTGATCTACCTAAAGTTGGTGATTTTAAAGTCTCCTTTTTTTATTTTTTTATTAAAATACCAATCATCAGGATGGAGAGTCCCAGACGGCCGAGGGACATTGCTGGATAGAGATGGGGCTGAGGTAAGTATTAGGGGTACTGCCACACACTGAAGGCTTTGTAAATGAAGGCAAAGAATGCATAGAAAAAACCTTCTGCCTTTAGAACCACTTTAAAGCCTCGTACACACGATCCGGTTGTTGGCCAACGGAGCGTCTGCTTATTGTTCAAACGGCATGTGCCTGAATCTTGTCTTGCATACCTAGGATACACAATTGCCGGCCAACAAACATGAACATTGTGACGTACTATGAGCGCCACCCTTTGGGCTATTTCTGCTAATTTACGCGCATGCGTGTTTCTCCTTTCGACTTTTGTGTGACGGACTTGTGTACTGACCATCAGAAAATCTGATAACAAACTGTTGGCCGAAAATTTACTAGCCTGTCATCCAACATTTGTTGGCAGAAATATGGATAACAATTGTCCGGAGGAGCGTACTAACGGTCAGATTTTAGGACAACAGTCTGTCAACAGAAAGTCCCCTGCCAACAATTGGATCGCGTGTACGAGGCTTTAGGCTCTTTTTCCACTACTGCGAGTAGTTGTGCGACTTGACACGCGAAGTCGCATGACAAGTCAAAACCCATGTATTTCAAATGGTCCCCGTTCTAATTTGTGCGACTCAAGTCTACTTTGTTCTAACTTCAGTGCGACTTGTTCTCAAAGGGGTTCTCAGCGGTCGCATGACAGACATCACATCAAAAATAAAATCGCGTTGCACTGTAAATCGTACAACTTTATTTTGTAAATCTATTTTTTTTTATTATAGACTGTAAACATCACCTGATAACTCACAAACACATATATACACCAAATTATATACACCACAGGCAAGCACATTTGGCGTTCTTTTTTTTTTGTTCCAAAAGTGTTTATTGAGATTTACAGCAAAAATAAACATTGTGTCATAGACAATGGCTAATAATCGCACGACTTTAGGGTCGCAATTGTGAAAACCCAGCCTAAGGCTCCAGTCACACGTGTACGACTCCAAAGTTGCACCTACTTTGGTGTGCAACTTGGATACGACTTGGACCAATGATAATTGACAACTGTTGCATTGTATAACCTTCAGGTACGACTTTCAAGCATCTATTGAGGGTTAACATTGAAGTAAAGGTTTGTGAAAGTCAGACCAAAGTAGTGCATGAATGACTTGAAAGTTGCTGCAACTAGGGCTGGTTCACACCACAAAAAAAACACTTTAGATCCGTTCCGGGTGCATTTCTCCAGGCACGGTTTTAACACGTTTTTGATGCGTTTCCCGATGCATGCCAGATGCTTTTTTTTTTTACTGTACTGGGGTCTAGTGCAGTTTTTATGCGTTTTTGATGTATTCAGGTAAGTTTTTTGTGTGTTTTACTGGGTTCCAGTGCAATCCAGGGCAGGAAAATGTAGTTCCAAAACCTCTGGAGAGCCAAGGTTGCCTACCCCTGGGTTAACCGATGAAGCTGACTGATGTGAAGGGGGGCAGAGGGCATTACTGGGAGGGGGAGATGTGAAATTGGGCAGAGTATACTACTGTGGGGGAGGGAGATGTGAAGGGGGAGAGGATACTGATAAAAGAATAGGGCTATGATATAAAAGTGGGGGCTATGATGTGAAGGATCTGAGTCATCAAACATGCAATTCAGACCTCTGCAATTTTTAATTCAGTACCCGGGATAAATTCCGTCCACTAGACTTCCACCATCCAATTTGTTATTCTTGATTAGAAAAATATATTTTTGTCATGTTGTTGCATTTTTCTCCGTGTTTGGTGGCATTATATTGTAGTATCAGAGGGCGTTTGTAAAAGTAGCAAGCTGATGTAAATCTCAACAAAATAGAAAATGCCAAATTTCCAGGGAAAGTAAACACGGCTTATCTCTTCACAATACTTACGCCATGTATCGGATTTTACAACAAGAGCAAAGACACGTTCAGTGTTTGCTATGGGCTTAAAATGTGTTTATGGCCAGATCTTCCAGCGATGGTCTGGAGCCAGATTGTGTACTTTGATGGTGTGCCATTAACCATTCACCAGCTCGTGCCATGCAGCCCCCAGGAATGGGAAGTAGAGCGGTATACAGGGCTCTTAAAATCCGCTTTGCCATGAATTCTCCTGCCATTCTCGGTCACCTGATTCACAGCATTAAAATATATCTAGGATGTATAGTTTTACACTACTGCCTTTTTTTTGGGTTACATTTCGTCCTCCTAGAAAGGCACATAATCATGTTTTCAGGGTGTTTCCACACACATTTCTTATTTTTTTTATGGATTTATCCTTCTGATTCTGCCACTGTGGCACCATCAGCATCTTAAAATGGGTAGGGAGATTAGCTGTACTAAATAAGGTTAAAATTAATTTTCTTTTGCCATTGTTTTGTTTTTTAAGCACTGGAAAACAGTTTTGACAAGAAAATGGGGGAGGGAATATTCTTGGTAGAGGAGGAAACAGCCTTCGCTGCTCCTGGCCCCTCCCTCCTGTCGAGTGCCCCCACAACAACCAGCTTGCTATGGGGGCACCTGAGCTGAGTCACAGCTCCCTGTGTCCATTCAGACATGGATTTGCCATTCCGCCCGCCCCTTTCTCTCCTGATTGGCTAACTGACTTTGACAGCAGCGGGAGCCAATGGCTCTGCTGCTGTGTCTCAGCCAACAGTCCAGGGACTGTTGGACATGGATGGGGCTCAGGTAAGTATTAGGGGGCTGCTGTGAAGGCAGCTACACACAGAAGGCTTTTTTATCTTAATGCATTATGGAGAGCTAAAATGACACACTGCAGAGCTCAGTAAGGAGAAACTTGGGAGCTGATTGGAGAGGATTGGACTGATTGGACAGGAACGGGACTGATGCTGTCAATCTGTTGGAAATCTGTCACCATTTTTTCCTTAGGGTCAGGAAAACTTGTCAGAAGTGGCTCATACTGATGGCAGAAGAATGAGGCAGCAGACAGAAATGACACTTGGTGCTCTGTATAATGCTTTGTACTCAACACACTATAGAGGGATATGCTTTGTTAAAATTTCAAGTCTGAGGTTTACAACCACTTTAAAGGTTCTTTCAGACAGGCGGTATGCATTCCACCAGAAAGTAGAACAGCTGCTGACAGGTATTCAGAAAGCACTTTTGCTGCCTCCGGATGTGTGGTTTTTTTTTTGTTTTTTTATTACCTTTTGTTGTTTTAATTGCCGAGCTGCATTTTTACATTGTGTGATCGTGCCGCAACTGCAAGCCAAGCATTAATCTCACGGTTGTGGTGCTTTCTTATTGATCTCCATGGTTGAATTTGACAGGCTGTCAAACTGTGCAGCCTGAATTAAAAATACTGCGGCTGCGTCATTGCAGCTGCTGCATGTGTACAGCCATGTCAGGCTTTTCAGAATTCAAGTGGGAGGCTGAGGGGTATAAATACAGTTATGCCCCATACACACAACCGGGTTTTCCGACAGGAAAACTGCGAGGAGAGCTTTTGGCCGGGAATCCCAGCCATGTGTATGCTCCCTCGCAATTTTTCCAACGGGAAAACTGGAAAACCCGCCGGACAAAAAAGAGAGAACCAGCTTTTTTTTTTCCTGCCGGGATTCCAGAGTGACTTTTTCCAGTCAGAAAACCTGGCAGTGTGTAGCAGAAACCGGCCATTTATGGCAGTTGTCCTGTGGGAAAAACTCAGATGGAGCATAAACACAGTCGGGATTCCCGACTAAAAGCGCTCATCTGAGTTTTCCCGAAGGGTCGTCTGTACGGGGGAAAAGTAGAGAGCAAGTTCTCCATTTTCCCCTCTGGAGTTCTGATGGACCTTTTCCCGTCAGGAATCCCGGTCATGTGTACTAGGCATTAGGTGTCTTTCATACAAAAAGGCTGCAGCCAGTATAAGGCCCCCATGTACACGGGACGCTGCTAAATGTAGGTTCAGAGGCAGTTGGACGCTTTTTTCAACTGCCCCTGAACTCATTCAATGTTATCCTATGTGACCATGTACAGAGTCCTGTTTATTGCCTTTTTGTAGGCAGTTTTGTTTAACAGCGTTTCTTTGAAAGCAAAAAAATGGGTTCAGACGCCAAAGATTTCCAAGTTTCAGACACTAAACGCGGTAACCTGCGTTTAGCAGCGTTTCGTTTATAAGCGTTTTTCGTTTTTGGCCATTTGAAACGCTCTAAACGCAAATGCGGCAAAACTGACATTTTAAACGTGGGTTACTATCTGTCAAGTTAAATAGTTCAGGAGCAGTTGTAAAAACGTGTACATGGAGCCTATAAGACTAGAAATTGCTGTGTGAACTAACAAAGAAAAGGCCACATTTGTCGCTGCCTACCCTAAGACAGCAAAAACAAGGCTGTTGTCATGATGCTCTACATTAAATTTATATAGGTGCTGCACACAAAAGAAAGCGCCAAGTACAATAGGCCCGGGGCAACTTTTTCATCATTCAATGGGTGCTGGAGGCTCACCAGTACAGTGTGGTGTGACCTGTCTAGTAGTTGATCTATCAGTTGACTGACATGACTGTATGGTATATGAATTAATAAGCATGTGCTACATTGGCACAGGAGCCAATGACAACTATGGCAGTGCCAGTCCTTGATTTGGTAGCATCAGGGACAGTTTTCTCTATAGCCAAAATGAACTGTGGTCTAGGAGGGCAAAGCTTCTTGCTGCTGGCTGCCAGTGCAACAGTGCCCTCCAGCCAGTACTTTGTTGTTACTTTATGTCCCAGATCTGCACATCTAGAACCTAGCTTTGTGTCGTTGAACCCATTTCTATTCTGGTTGTGCGAGTATGGATCCTATTCTGTCTCTGCAAGCCTGGTTTTGGTTGTGTCAACATAGTTCTGATTCTGCTTGCATCAGTACAGCAGTCATATGGTATTGGAATGTTCTTGTAAGTGCGACCCCAGATCATAGACCTGAGGCCAAAAGATGTGACAACACTGAATTATTCTGGAGAATTAGTGTTTATACTTAGTCAATGGCTTGGTATACCTTCCATGTATACATTGAATAGGGACAAGGAAGAAGATAACAACAGACTATTGTCCCTGGGGACAGTTTATGCCAAAAGTGCTTATCTGTGAATAATAGTAAAGGTTTATTATTGCAACGAGGGAATACTGCCATCCAGTGGTTAGTGTTGGTAGCATGGCCAACTTCAAAGGAAACAACAGAATTTTTTCTAGGGAGTGCTTTTTCTGTGTCTTTTGTACTGATTGCAATACAATACTGTTAAACTTTAACTTGCTTGCAGCACCATATTGTATTTTATTACATTTGTAAATTACTTATATTTTCACATTTATATTTTCTGGCTTAGGTATGTTTTCAGAACTGTATTTTATTGATCACATTTTTAGATTTCTTATGCGATATTTTGCTGCGGTCATTTAGTCTCCCTAATTAACAACTGTAGGAAGATTAAAACCCAGCTCTGGGGGAGTCTAATAATTCTCCATTGCAGTGGGGCTGCACCTGCTTGTTTTCTCTAGGGGGGAGGAGAACCAATTTTACTTGCCTGATAATCCACTGTCCCGGCAGGAGGCACTGCCCATGCTCCCGAAAAGGACTGTCTCTCAGTGTCATCACATCCAGTACAGGGCTACTAACCCTGCGTTGGTCCTGATGAAGTCAAGACCTTAGACCGCTGGATCTAGGGTGACCACATGTCCCAGATTGACTGAGACAGTCCCGCATTGTCCCGGACACCTTCATTCCAGTATAATACAGTGTCCCGGAATGAAACTGACACAGCCACCCCCCTGGGCCAATCTGATGCCCCCCAAAAAAACTGCCACATCACTGCTTTACTCACTGACAGTACTTGTCCTGGCCGGGAATGTCTGGAGGAGCACAATCCCCGCCCCCTGCTTGTGATTGGAGAAATCATAAATCCCGCCTCTTGTGTCCAATCACTGTGCTGTGATTCGTTACAGCACAAGCTGATTTTTGGGAAGGGAGGGTGTCCCTGAATGGTAGTTTGGAAATGTGGTCACCCTAGCTGGATCATTGGGAAGAAGATGCTGTGGGGACTGATCTAACAGCATGGAGGATTGGGTCAGTAGATCTTCACTCCTTTGTCACCTAAATAAGAATTTAATCCTTGCAGTGGAGACGTAGAACCACTGCAAGGAATCATTTTAAAGTTCCCCAGAGTTGGCCTTTAGGGGGGCCAATTTTTATATTCTATTATGCCTTGTTTCCACTGCACGGATCGGGTCGGTCAGTAATTTTGGAGCGGTTCGGATGGGGCCGGTCTAATCGCGTGAGCGTTTCCACTGCAAATCGGACCGTCAGGGACCATTCAGGTTTTAGAAAAAATTCCTAGCACATCCACCAATCAGTGAGATGCATTTGTAGGTCCACCCTAACCGAACCGTTCCACTCTCTTTGGTCCCTCATCTGAAGCAGGACCCTTGCTGGTGCGGTACGGTTCGGTTTTACGGTACGCTTTCATAATGGAAACACCCAAAATAGCGTACCGAACCGTACCGTACCGATCCGCTCAGTGGAAACGAGGCATAAGATTCATATGAAGTGAATATTGTACATGTTTCTACTGGCTGTCACAAGTGAACATGTCAAACTAGTATTTTTGGGGCCTACTTACATACCTCCAAACTTTTTTAAATGGGAAGCAGAGACACCTACAGTATTGACTAAAGAGATTTGGCCTGTGCCTACATACTTTTAAGGAGAATTCTACAAACAAAATGATTAGTTAAACCCACAAGTGTTTTTTTTTAACCACTATTATTCCTTTATATTGGCTTTTGAAATTTAGAAATGCAGCTATTTATAAATTGGATGAAAGGTTAAACACTGGGAAACACTTGTTGAAAGATAAAAAGTGCATTTTATATACATGAGGGATGAATGAGGAGGAAAAGGGGGACTTTAGATTCTAACTGTCCCCGAGTTGGAATACAGTATGTCTACGTGTGCAGCTAGGGTTTTTCCAGAGGTTGCTTGGCTTCTTTAAGTAGTGAGCAGTAGTAAGTTGACCTCCTAACTTATAGCACCTAGATTCCAGGGCCATTGCTTAAAAGGAACACTCCACACCAGGGAGAAAGCCTTGCATTACTGTGTGGAGTTAGACAGAAGAACAGGAAGTGAGGATTTCTCAGAAGAAATAAGGACATTTAAAAGCAAAATCGAAGGATGAGGTAAGTGGAGGAGGACTGCACTAAGGTAAAGGAAGCAATTTAGGGGAAAAAATTGTACCTTTACAACCCCTTTAACAGAGCCAGGGGCATGGGACCAGTACAAAACCACTGACACCAAATTAGCAAAGCATTTTTCTGACCATCAATGTAAAAGGGTATTTTTCAAATCACCAACTGTGTAAGAAGGACCTTTTCCCACTTAGTACTCCAGGCAGATATAAAAGACATACATTAAAAAGCAACACAATCTGGGCTAGTTTCTGTCTGCTCAACAAACCACGGTTATATATCATGTTTGCTTCATTACTGTATATGGTACTATATTGTGTTCTCATGACACCTGTCTTGAACAAATGCTTTCCTAAACTCCATATATATATATGAATACTGTATAGTTATAGCACATTCACAGCTGACTGATCATGCTAATGTACTGTGAGAAGTAGATATATTTTTAGTAGTTCTCTAGCACTTTGAAAATGATTTCAATGATTTTCTTGGGTAGAAAGGTTTTGAAAGACTTGTGTAGCTGGTGAGATGACTATATGCGATGTCATAGAAGGATTCTGTAAAAAGTTATTTTTAAATGTATGAATAAAATATGCCAAACTTTTGTGCTAAACCAACTATTGTGCTTTTTTGCAGGTTCTAAACCTGACCATGGAAAGGCTGGCTATTTGTTTGCTGATAATAAGCACATCTGCAAAGGCCATGATGTGCCCTAAGAGATGTTCGTGCCAGAATGTCTCTCCATCCTACACTATCCTTTGTACCAAGACTGGCCTTCTATTTGTGCCCCCCACCTTAGACAGGAGGACAGCAGAGCTTCGACTCATGGACAATTTCATAACCACTCTTAGAAGGAAAGATTTTGCTAATATGACGGACCTTATTCACTTAACACTCTCGCGAAACACCATTAGTCAGGTCATGCCTTATGCATTCTTTGACCTAAAAGGGCTCCATGCCTTGCATTTGGACAGCAACAGGTTAACCTTTGTCAATGAGGAACATTTTAAAGGTTTACTCAACCTCCGACATTTGATCTTGAGTAACAATCAGATCCATTACATAGCTCCGGGATCATTTGATGACTTTATTGACACCTTGGAAGATCTGGACTTGTCCTACAACAATCTTGTTGAAATTCCATGGGAGACTGTTGGGAGGTTATCCAGTGTTAATACAGTTGGTCTTGATCATAATCTAATTGAATATGTTCCAGAGGGAATCTTCTCCAATCTCCATAAACTGGCCAGATTGGATATGACCTCTAACAAACTAAAAAAGATCCCACCGGACCCATTATTTTCTAGGATTCCAGTTTATGCCAAATCAAAAGGATCTCCCTTAACATCATTGGTGCTCAGCTTTGGGGGGAATCCTCTTCATTGTAACTGTGAAATGATGTGGCTTCGGCGTCTTACTAGAGAGGATGACCTGGAAACATGCGCCTCGCCCCCGGAGCTAATGGGTAAATATTTTTGGTCGATAAAGGAAGAGGAATTTATTTGTGAACCTCCTATGATAACTCACCGAACTTCCAAGCTAGAAATCATGGAGGGAAAAAGTGTCTCATTAAAATGCAAAGCAGTAGGTGATCCTGATCCTTACGTAAGATGGATCTCTCCTGATGGGAAACTAGTCTCTAATACCTCTAGGACTATGTCATTTGACAATGGAACGCTGGATATTTTCACCACCAGGTTCACAGATCGGGGAAATTTTACCTGCATTGCATCCAATGCCGCAGGGGAATCAACTGCAAATGTGGAGCTAGTAGTCAACCAATTCCCCAACCTTGCAAACAGCACCAGCTTTGAGAAGGAAACCGAGTCAGGGCTTTCTGATATCCTGACGCCTGCCAAGTCTAGCATTCCATCCAATGAAACTAAATCTCGGCATGATAGGAAGGTTGTGGTTGCAGAGTTGACCTCATCCTCGGCACTCATCCAATGGCCTCCCCAGAGTCACATCCCTGGGATAAGGATGTACCAGATTCAGTACAACAGCTCATTAGATGACATCCTCATTTACAGGTAATTCTGCTCAGCTAACAGTGAAATACAAATGGCTAGAAAAGAACTCTAAAGCACTGCAGGCAGATGTGTTAATGACTACAGTATCATTTTAAGGGTTAGAGTTAGAGACTCGTTAGTACAAACAAAACTGTCTAATTTATAAAAAACAAGTTGACAGGAAAGGGGATTTTTTCCCACACAAACATTTTATTTTCTGTATATGCTGTATGATCTGATTTAAAAAAAAATTATCCCTGGAGGCCTTATTTACACCTATGCAGGTTGCAGTTTGCATATTGCAGGTGAATTTTGCATTTTTTCAATACATGCTTTTCATAACCAAAAAACAGAAAAAAGTTCCTGGCCATTTCCATAAAATGCACAGATGCATAGATGTGACCTACATCAAATGGACTGTAGTGTGTTTCTGCAAAATTGAAAACGCACAAAGAAATGCATAGGTGTGAACCAGGCCTTAAAGACATAAAAGGTAAAACTCATGTCCTGTCTATTAACCAGAAAGTTCTCTTCTTTAGACCTGTTCAATTTGGTTTTCCCATACTTCTAGGGGCCTTAATTTTGGGCAAATCCCTGATCAGCTGTCATTCTGCTTCCCTGTTCAATGAGGGTACGTCTATGGCTAAGAAGTACACTTTTATTTGACAAAGGCAAGTGGGTGGAGGTTGGCAGTCAGGGATGTCAATACCTCCTTGGTAGCAAACTAAAGATGGCCATAGACATATCATTTTTTTTTAATTCTGCCTGCGTACTAAAAAAAATTAACTGCTTCCCCATAAATGCTATACAACACAGATGGACAAATCTCCTGCTGCAACCATATTTTGACAGCCAGCCCTACCGGCTGTCGACCGAACAGCCAAATACCCAAACATCTGATTGGAAGGAGCTGCTGCTTAGCCAACAGCTTCCTGGTTCCTTTAAATTTTCCACCAAAGGATATCAGGTGGAAGGATCCAACAAGGCCACCCACTAAGCAAATTTTGTCTGGTTCTTCAGAGATTGACCGAAATTTATAAAGCGCATGGCCAGTTTAAATCGGAGAGGACAACAGAAGAGATATTTCTGGTTAATATTTCAATCAGACAGAGCTTTATATTACCCTGTGTAAATCTCCCCTACACTGTATCATGAAACTTTACACTGTGGACTTTATTAGTGCAAAGTTAGATGGCGAGACAGAAGCAACTGCTCAGAACTGTGGAAATCGACTGGATGTTCTGGGAAACTGCTCCACTTTTGTTTGTTTTCGGTGCACAAGTTTTCATAAACCGGTGTCTGTGTTTCCTGTTTATGTAAAGATGCCAGCAGCTTAGAGATGTCGAAGGTTACGTTTTGTATTAAAATGATTAGCCCTGTATAGGGGAAATGCTTGATTATTATTATTACTATGGGTATTTATACCACACAGACAATTTACACTTCCCTTTACGCAATGTACATTTGCATTAGCCCCTGCCCTCAAGGAGCTTACATTCTAATTTCCCTATCTCGTATTCACACACATGCTAGGATCAATTTAGGCTAAGTTCACATCTATGCAGTTGCAGTTGATGCGGTTTTTGTTTTGTTTTTTAAAAAGGAAATTTTAATGTGTTTTTGAATGACTTCTTCATGAGTTTTGCATTTTTACTACCATTGCGTCATCAGCTGTCAGTGGGGTTCACCGTTGACAACGGAATGTGAAAAAAATAATTGCCCCTCCCCAATCCATACCAGGCCATTTGGGTCTGGTATGTTTGAGGGCTTTCCCACTCTAAAATAAAAATAATAAAACGGTGTGGAGTCCCCCCCACAAAATCCATGCCAGGCCCTTATTCGAGACCCTTTTTTAAAGTAAATCCATTGTCAATCACAGCACCCACTGCCAATGTACCCCATACTCATTCAAATGGGGAGGGCCACCCCCTCCCCATTTGAATTCTGGAAAGAGGCCCTTGTCCCCATGAACATGGGGGCAAGGTGCTTTGGGGGGGTCAGTGTCCCCCTGTTGAGGGAACTCCTCCTCCTCGTCCATTTGCACCTGCTCCTTAACAACCAGCTATTCACAATGTGTTAATGAGAAGTAAAAAATGCGAAGCGCATGTAAAAATGCAACACTTGAAGTCTGTTACATGCAAAATGCAATCTTCTGCGGGGAAAAAAGTCCCTGACCCTTTCCAAAAACTCTGAGGCTGAAAGACTTATATATGTGAACATGTCCCATAAGAAACCATGTTAAATGGACTGTAGTGCATTTCTGCAAACTGAAGAAACCCATAGGTGTGAACCTAGCCTTGGACGGGACCCAGTTAATTTACCATCATGTGTGTTTGGAGTGTGGGAGGAAACCAGAGTACCGGAACTGGGGAAACCCACAAAAGCTCAGGGAGAGCATGCAAGCGATGATTTGATTGAAATCAGAACCAAGGGTTAAATGGTACCAACCTTTAGTTTAAAGTCTTAGTTAACACTAACTTATTTTTTTATTAACTTGTTTGCTTATTTTTGTGGGATCACATCAGGCCCATCTTAATAGCATTATGGGCCCCTGGGAAAAGTAATTAACTGAGGCCCCTACTAGCTTGGCCCAATTTACACACCTACTCAAGAAATAAAGTATATATAGTTGATAGAATTAAACATTTGGGGCCAGATTCTCAGCTGAGATACGACGGTGTATCTCCAGATATGCCGTTGTATCTCTGTTTCTGGCCCTGGGTATCTATGCGACTGATTCTTAGACTTGCGTAAGTCACTTACATCGTCGGATCTAAGTTGTAATGTTACGCTGGCCGCTAGGTAGCGTTCCCGTCGATTTCTGCGTCGAATATGCAAATGAGCCTGATACGCAGATTCCCGAACGTATTTGTGTGCCGTCGTCGTAGTTTGCGTAAGCATAAGGTTACCCCTGCTATATGAGGGGTAACCTTGCATAGGTCCGGCGTACACCATGTTAAGTATGGACGTTGGGACAGCGTCGTGTTTTTCCGTCGTTTACGTTGTTTACGTAATCTGTCACGAATAGGGCTGTGCGTTAATTATGGTGCTGTCGAAATCAATGTATTTGCGGCGTACTATGGAGCATGCGCAGTGGGCTACGTTTACGACTGGCGCATGCGCAGTTCGTTCGGCGCCGGGGCGCGCTTAATTTAAATACAGCACGCCCACCTCCTTCCTACTTTGAATTACGCTGCCTTACACCGGCCCATTTACACTACGCCGCCGCAAATTACAGAGCAAGTGCTTTGAGAATACAGCACTTGCCCGTAAAAAGTGCGGAGGCGTAGCGTAAATGGGATACGCTACGCACAAAATACGCAAAACTATGAGAATCTGGCCCATATTCATTAGATTCTATTGTTAAAAAAAAAAACATATATTCATTAGTGCTTTCAATAAAATCGATTTTTACAAAAGGAAAACATTCCATCAAAGACTAGTCAACATAAGGAGCACAGTATGGGGGGGGGGGGGGTCAGGTGGGCACAATACTGGGCTCAGGAGGGCAAAATACTGGGATCAGGAGGGCACAGTATAGGTTCTGGGACGCTTCCTGGGACACAACCATATCGGGACAGTTTAGTAAAAAGCATGACTGTCCCAGCAAATCCGGGACAGTTGGAAAGTGTGATATAATGCAAGATTATTGTGGGGTCCCCCATGTACATGGGGGCCCCTGGGCAGTGCCCAGGAGTGCCCTTGCATTAAGATGGCCCTGGATCACATACAAAATTGAGAAATTGCATTTTTGTGTTTTTGGTATAACAATACAAATCTTTCTGCTGTAAAAAAAAAATAGGAAAAAAACAGGGATAGTGTGTATAACAGCACACCATGAGATTGAAGGTAATATATGCATGCATTTCATCTTATAACAAGCCTCTTTATCACTGGTGGCCAAAGAGTTTTTTAAATGGCAGGTGCTGCAAAGTTTTCACAAGAAAGGGGCAGCACATCAAGAAGTAAGGAGGGCCCATCAATATTTGGCTATAGAGAACTTTGCGTTTAAATTACAAGATTAGGTTGAAAAATTCCATTTTGGGTAGACTGACATTTTTTGAAGCAAAAAAGAATAGATAATGGGCTCAAAAACTAACATGAGGCAACAGAACTGAACAAGTCTAATTTAGGAAACAAGAACCTGAGCGTAGTGAGTGGTGACTAAATTAGAGATCCAAGGGTCCAGATGGAATCAAATCTGCCTTAATGGTTTCTTATCCAATGCTGCCAGATATTCTTGGAAGCAGATTTTGTTGACTGTACCTAGAACTTGCAGCCAGAAGAGGGTTGGCGCTTGCCAGTAATTTGGAAGGTATTATCACCTTTTTTTAAATTATTATTATAAAATGCTAATCAAATGTATTTCGCTTTTTCTACTTTAAGCTTTAAAATCACTTATTGCAAAAATGTGTCCATCTGCTAAAATCTTCCTGTCTTTGTGGTATAGTCTCACAGAAGGAGGCTGCATTTGCTGCATTAGAGACTTCTGAATTTGGGAATGGAATGGGTGGATCTGCTCAGATTCCCTTCGCACATAGAAGACTGCATGCAATACCCAGTGGTTTACAGCAACACCTGGTGTATGTGCATTGCTTTCATGGATGCGAGTAGTAGATTGTATATGAGACTAACTCAAGTCAAAACATTGTATTTCACTTTGGATAGAGCCAGGATATGTCAGGGGCTGTGCCAGGTTTTTTATTGCAGTCTGTATCCATACTCAATCCCTGTTAGGACAGACAACAATATGAAATCTCCAACCGAGACAAAACCCAAGGCACATATCAAATTGGTTTTAAAAGAGAACGATTTTTACCTTCATGCATTCTCTCTGCGTGAAGGTAAAAAAAACCTTTAAGATACAGCCTGCCCCCTCATACTTATCTGAGCTTGTTCGTAATCAAGTGCTGTGCCCCAAAGCAGAAGCTTTCCCCCTCACTGCACAGTAATTGGCTCCTGCTGCTGTCAATCACAGTAATTGAGCAGAGGGGGGGGGGGGGGCAGGGCCAAGATGTGCTCTGTAAGTCAATGGACACACAGGGAGCAGCTCACAATTGAGCTTGCATAAGTGCCCCCATAGCAAGCCACTTGCTATGGGACATTCAGCAGGGGGGAGGAGCCAGGAGCACCAACAGGATATACCAGAAGAGGAGGATTGGGGCTGCTTTTTGTAAAGCCATTGCACAGAGCAGGTAAGTACTGTATATGTTTATTTAAAAAAATTGGTTTACAATTACTTTAATCATAAAGTAAAGATCACAGAATTGATTCTTAGGCCATGGGCAGGCATGTACTGGCCATCAGGACTACCAGGTGTTTTCTAGTGGGCCGGTCGGGCGCAATCCTGGTGCCGCTCCTCTCTGACAGTGAGTGATTGCGATTTCACTCCTGTCACCAAGGAGCAGCTGTCGACACTTGCTGGAGAGAGGATTAGGCATTCTGCTCCCTCCAGCCTGCAGAGGGAGATAGACAGCCAGCAGACTTTCCTTCCTTTCTCTCCTTATTACGTGACTGGAGAGAACAACAAGATAATGCCTTCAGAACTGTGAGTACACGTGGGAGGACGCTTTGATGTGAAGGGGGTGCCGATGGGGACACTCTGATGTAAGGGGGCTTCCAGGTAGGATGACTACGTGTCCCGGATTGCCCGGGACAGTCCCACATTTTGCAGGTCTGTCCTGGGCACCTTTATTCCAGGACAATACAGTGTCCCGGAATGAAACTGCCCCCAAAAAAGGCTGCCACGTCACCGTTTTACTCACAGTACTTGTCCTGGATGGGAATACCTGGAGGAGCACAATCCCTGTTCCCTGCTTGTGATTGGAGAAATCATAAATCCCGCCTCTTGTGCCCAATCACTGTGCTGTGATTCGTTGCAGCACAAGCTGATTTTTGGGAGGGGGGGGTGTCCCTGAATTGTAGTTTGGAAATGTGGTCACACTACTTCCGGTGGGGACACTGATGTAAAGGGACTGTTTCTGCGACCAAACCCCCCTTTCTAATTTTCACCAGTTTTCCTTCATTCTTCAATTTACACTTCTATTAAGATCTGATTGCTTATTGCCTTTTGGTTCACTTGCAGTTTCCAGATTGGTTACCCTTGATGCACAGTACATCAGGGGAACAGAACCTGGATCTTGCAACAGCAGGGAAGCCTGTAACATTTTGCTTCAGGCACTGGATCATGTGTTATGTTACAGATGTCCCATCATGCCCTAAATACAGCATTAGCTAGGCTTCTGTATGGTCTCCTCTAGACCTGCCCTTACATCTACTGCAGTAGCTTGGTTTCTGCCTGTGTCCTGTAGATATGCCACTCTATCTCATTAGCAAACACAACTTGATGGGTTATATTTCCCAATAATTCAGACATCAATGCAATCATATATATGTCGGTTCTACAGGCTTTCACCGGGATATCTTCCAGCATCTCTAATTAACTGATATTCACCAGTTACGCACATTCCAACCTCTAGATCGGGCTACTCGTCTTTGCATTCTCTGCAAACTGTTAAGTGAGGTGGTTCTAGTGTGATAGAGATGCCTATTCCAGAACGTGTTCCCATTCTGCAACTCCTTTTGTTTAGATTCGCCAACCACCTACCCTTGGTTCCTGCAGACCTTCGGTCTTGTATATCTTCTTCATAACACCCTGAGGCCCCGTACACACGACCAAGCTTCTCGGCAGAATCCACCAAGAAGCTCGCTGGGAGACATATTCTGGCGAGAAGCTCGAGCGTGTGTACACGCTCTCTTTTTCCTCGTTCAATGAGGACTTTGGCTCGACGAGCTTTTCCGACCGCTCATCGGGAACCTCGTCGGGCGGTACGATAGGTTTAGCCCGACGAGGTTCTCGGACGTGTGTACGTGGCCTGACTCTTGCACTTTCTATCCACTATGCTTTGCAAGAAGTTATTGTTTGTCGCCTGCAATCCCTAATCCTCTGTCAGTGTGTAGCTAGTCAGTGAGGCAGACGGATTAGCAACAGGAGCTCCACAGCGGCGCACGTCTCCTAGGAGTAGGAGCGTGTGTGTCATAGCTCCAGGCAGGCGTAGGAGGCAGACAGGCAGAGTCTCTCCCAGCCCTGCTAGCCTAGCCCCAGCTCTAGCTCCTGGAAAAACTCCTGGAAAAACCTGTGCCCCAATCTGACCTCTCCTCCAGCCTGAGCCATACTGGATCAGCTCCCTGGCTCTCCTGCAGGTAAGAGCCTTCCACCAAAGCTGCTGATGGCCGTCCTTTTCAGGATAAGCCGCAGCAATACGGATCTCCCCTGCTCCTATCCGGCTCCTTTCCTCGGTCCCCTGCACTCCCACACCTCCATCATCATTAGGGGCCCCCTTCTGCCACCTCCCAGCAGCAATTCCGCCATCCTAGGGCTTTTTTGAGAGACCCGCGCCAGACTGCACTGAATCGCGGGGCCGCGATCTAGGAAAGACCACGGCTTCACTTGCGGCCTAACAGGCGCGCTGCTCCTCACGCCCTACAATCCTCACCCAGCCTCTAGGAAACCCCCCCTCACCCCAGAAGGACAGCCACTCGTCCTTGTTCTCACCCTCTCAGCCCTCCTGGCATTATAGAACCACCCTGTCAGCCCTCGCCTACATCCCAGTGCCTGATCAGGCAGCCATCCTACTACACCAGCAACACGCTCACCTCTCATCCCCAGCCCCCCCTCGTCTCTCCAACGAACAGAAGCTTGATCCAGGGGTCAGCCGATCGCCTCTCACAGGGGTCAAGAAGGAATTTTTTCCCTACCGGAGCATATTGGCCTAGTGCTGCTAGAGTTTTTTGCCTTCCTCTGGACCAAGCCAGGAGAGAGGAATTAGCCAATTCCTCTCCCCATTGCCCCTGAAATCTCCCCCCCCCCTCGGTGTATTGGCGATCATGGCATGTCGGCAATGTTCTGCCGAAACCATTTGGAGTTTGAGGCAATTCGCCGCAGTACTGCCAGCCATCACCAAAAATGCCCTAAGAATTGAGCGACTATTGAGAATCGATCTCCGATCGACTGTCAGACATTTCAGCCATTTACCCCAGCTTAAGCACATATGTGCTCTGATCAACACAAGATCGGCAGTAAAACACCGACTAGAAATCCGCGACTTCATTCTACAAAATGATCTAGACTGTCTCTTTATTACAGAGAGCTGGCTCACAGCCGACTGTAACACCATTCTAGGAGAACTGGTGCCAGAAAATTACCGTATTATAACGGAAAACAGAATAGGGCAAAGAGGAGGAGGCCTGGCGGTGATCCACAAGACTCACCTTACAATCACCAAACCAGTCCTTCAAAACCCTCTTCCATTCATGGAAACCCTTACTGTACAACTGCAAACAAATTCAAAGGAGACCGTCCACATTCTTCTCTGCTATAGGCCACCTGGCCCAAAATCGCAGCTGCTATCATCATGGACGGATTTCTTCTCCACTTACATCCTCAACAGCAAACATCTTTTGCTGCTCGGGGATTTCAACCTCTGGGCCAACTCCTCACAAGACCCCATTGCCGATGCCTGTATTAACCACCTGGAAGATTTAGGGTTACAGCAACTAGTATGTGGACCCACACATGCTTCAGGTCACACACTTGATCTTATTTTCAGACAAGATCTGGAAATAAAAAATTTGGAAAATGAAAAGTTGCCATGGACAGACCACCATGCAATTAAATTCATTATTTCCACAATCCCCCCCGCAACTAAAACATCAAATCCAGTGACAACACACTGGACTAGATGTCAGAAGAAGCTCCACTCGGAACTCTTCAATACCACTTTAAGGAAAAAAATAGAAACAACTCAGCCGCATCAAACGGCTGTTGAAACACTGGATGCCATAAATTCGGCCAGCAGCAAACTGCAGCAAGAACGCAGAAGGGCCGAATCCGCCTGGAAAATAAGTTCTTCAGAGCTAAACCTATCCATCTACAAGGCGACAACAAGAAAATACCACAAAGACATTTTCCAAGCCAAGAAAAATTATTTTTCGGAAGGCTATCAAACAGCGCCTTAAACCGCCCCCGCGAACTCTTCAAGATGATCACTCAGACCATGAAACCAGGATGTATTGAAGCCCCCAATTCAGACACACAAGAATTTTGCAATGAACTATCGGATTACTTCATTAATAAAATCGAGGCAATCCGTGATAGCATTCAGCAAAACAATTCCCCCCTCAGCCCCCCAGCCCCCCCCGCAGCTTCTCACACAACACCCATAGTAATTCTCCTATATCAGGTAAGTTCACCCTGGAACCCATCTCCAT
Organism: Rana kukunoris; assembly: GCA_029574335.1. NCBI lineage: Eukaryota > Metazoa > Chordata > Amphibia > Anura > Ranidae > Rana > Rana kukunoris. The sequence continues at coordinate 64,892,433 of CM056057.1, forward strand.
CGAGGCCACTAAGAATATCATTGGTACTTTGCGTAATGGCACAGCGCCAAATGACATTATCCCCACAAAACTGCTGAAGGAATGCGCCGACATCCTGGCTCCTCCCATCACGCAGCTTATCAACCAGTCTTTCAAGGAGGGCATAGTGCCCTCACAGTTGAAAGAGGGTATAATCCAACCCATCCTGAAGAAACCCTCCCTGGACCCCAAGGACCCACTCCACCGCCGTCCCATAACAAGCCTCAATGTACTCTCAAAGGTAATGGAAAAAGTAGTGGTACAACAGCTGCAACAGCATCTAGATACCCACAAGCTACTTGACCCATTGCAATCAGGGTTCCCTCCCGGACACGGGACTGAAACCGCGCTGCTCAAAATATGGGACGATGTTCTCGAGGCCGCAGACGAAGGAGAATCTTGTCTTCTAGTTCTGTTGGACCTAAGTGCAGCTTTCGACACTGTAGACCACAAACTGTTACTGACTCGGCTTGCTAAAGTAGCCAGAATCGCAGAAGGCGATTTATCTTGGTTCTCCTCTTTTCTGAAAAACCGATCGCAAACAGTGAAGTTGGGACCTTTTACATCTGAGAAACGCACAGTATCATGCGGAGTAACCTCAAGGATCGCTTCTGTCACCGGTGCTGTTTAACATCTATCTTCGTCCTCTTTTTGAGATTATCGGCAGCCAAAAACTGCTTTACCACTCATATGCAGACGACACGCAACTGTATTTCCGCATCTGCAACAGAAAGGATCACCGCCTCAATCTAGAGACATGTCTCTCTTTGATAGAGGACTGGATGACAAAGAGTTATCTTAAACTCAACGGAGCGAAAACAGAACTTCTCCTGTTTCACGCCAAGCGCAGGAATCAACCTTCAACAGCATGGACACCCCCGCCTATTCTGGGCAAAATCATCACCCCTAGCGCGGACTCCCCAAGTACCAAATCGCTCGTCTGCAAGTCGTTCAGAATACGGCCGCCAGACTTGTGACTGGGAAAAAACCCTGGAAATCCATCTCACCTTCACTGAGATCCCTTCACTGGCTGCCAGTTAAAGACAGAATTGCTTTCAAAGCTCTCTGTCTTACGCATAGATGTGTCCATGGGAATGCCCCCCTTTATTTATGCGAAAAAATAAAAGCTCATAACCCCAATCGCGTTTTGCGATCCACCAATCAAAACCTGCTCCAGGTTCCGAAAGCCAACTACAAGTCTAAAGGAGAAAGAAGATTCGCGATCCAAGGTCCCAGACTATGGAACGCTTTACCAACCAGCATTCAGTTGGAGGAGAACCACCTAGCATTCAGGAAAAAGGTCAAGACTCTTCTTTTGATATCAAAGGAGACAGGAACAACAAGCGCCCAGAGGCGATTCAGTTCGCATGTGCAGCGCTATATAAGTTTTCATTCATTCATTCATGCAGTGAATTTCTCTCTTGGCCTTCCTCTGTTGCTTACACCCATGCAGAGCACTCCCCTTATGTTCAGATGACTTACCTAAAAGGTCCTGTGTAGGATCTTCTTTTCTCCAATGCCCCTGGAAGTTTTACCTCTGCCATGGCTCACCCTTTTTTTTGTATGATTCATGGGGACAAAGTATTTTGAAAGTCAGTCCTCCATGATTTTCTGGGGCTCGTCTTCTGTCTCAATGTCATGTTCTCCCCCTATGTCCTGCCTTGAAGGCATGTTCATTTACAATCCACCTTTTGGGTGGGGTCAGGACTGTCATCTATAGCTGCCCTGTCATGTCTTCCCTTGAATGGACCCCCCTCTCAGTTTTTTCACAGACCTGTAGCCTATACAGATATTTATCCCTTGCAGTTTGGGGGCAATCTTACTGTAAAGGGACAATCTTTTTCTTACCCCAGAGATGGGCCTAAATACATTTGTTGAATACAACCAGAGCAATGTGTACACTGTGGGAACCCATCAGCAACCATCTTTCATTGTTTAAGGCTGCTGCATTGTGATATTTAATTGGCTTCCCTGAGTTACTGCATTAATATATTTGTATTGCCCTTTGTACAATCCTATTAAATAAACCCATAAGTCTACATAAAAGCCTTAAGCTCTGTAGGTACACTGATCACACCTTGATATCCAAAACATCTTACCTCTTTTATAATAAACAAGAAAGAGTCTGAAAAGATTGAAAAGCCTCTTTTTCACAAAGGTTATTTTCCATCTCACAACATCCAGCTAATTGAGACATTCGCGTTTCATAGCTGAATTATTCCTCAAATACATAGACTCTTAATTCTGAGCAATATAATGGTCCTTTCAGGCACCAACTTCATAAATCCTCTCTTTATTCCTACAATGAAATCAGCACAGATATAGATTTTTAGCACTTACCGAATAGAATAAAAACAGTCCTGTGATGGCTCCATATTTTTTGCAGTTGTGCAGGATTTTAATGAGTTTTATCCTGCACACTGTGAGTTATTTAAACGTATCGACCGGTTTGTCAGAGAGTGACATCTTTCCCTCTGATACCCTGTAAACACCTTATACCATCACATATCATGATAATGCTAAATCACTTGGTAATTACAATAATCTCTTATTTATGATACAGTGGCTCAGGTCAGATAGAAAAGGAACGTATGCAGCTGTCAGGAATCTACAAAAGTGTTCTATAAGAGCAGCATGTAGATATATGCATGGTTTAAAATAAAAAGTCTCCATGTTTAGTAAAAAGTGCAAAATTGCTTAAACTGATGTCTAGATTTGAAGCCCCCCACCCTCGAACAATTTTCTTGCACAAGGTTTATTTGATTTAGCTGATTTTCACTGGCTTAGAAAGTAGAAGTGGTTACAGACACCTATCAAATCAAGTAGGTTCTGGTCAGATAACAGGTGGTCACGTCCCACACTCCGCTTGAGTGCTTTCGTCGTATACCACTTCCTCCCAGTCTGAATATAGATATCAGATATTCCAACTGCTCACAAATACACAACGAGACGATACTTGTTTGTCTGCTGAACATGGACTCTTTATTAGAACCAGAATACAAGTCTTATATACATTAAAAGAGGAGGGAGTTCATCTCTCCTGCTCATATTACTCTAGCAATACCAGAAACATAAATTAACATGAGCTAATTACCATATTTATCGCCGTATAATATGCGACAGTTTTAAGAAGGAAGTTTGAGGGGAAAAAAATTCACAGCCCCTTTACAGTACACAGCTCCTCATCCAGTATACAGCCCCCTCCATCCAGTATACAGCCCCCTCTCTGCACTCCCAGGAGACCCCCAGTCTCCTGGGACAGCGCTGCCAGCATACTCAACAGTTAAGAAAAAAATCACTGCAGCCCCTTCCACATTGCTCCTCCTGTGTCACCTATTGTAAAATGAAACTTCCATATACCTCAATAGTCCAGCTTTTCCCACTGACCTGGTCACATGACTGCACTCTTCTGATGTTACACAGATGGTCATGTGACTGCTCTCTTCCTCCAATCTAAAGCTACACTCAGAGGAGGAGGAGAGCAGCCAGAAAAATCCGGAGCTGTTGAGATATTTGCAAGCTTCATTTTTCAATGACACTGACACAGGAGGAGCGGTGTAGAAGGGGCTGGCAGGTGAATTTTTTTTCCTCAACTATGCAGGGAGCGCTGTCCTAGGGCCAGGAGAGGCAGAACGGCCGGCCTGACACCCCCCCCCAATGGGTGGCTCCTGGGGCGGACAGCCCGATCTCCGCCCCCTGTTGGTAAAACATGATATTGGCAGTTGTGTTGAGTTCCTGTGGGTGCGCTCCTGATACAGCTGGCAGCGGCGGCGCTCACTGTATCACTCAGGACGGCATCATTTGATGTGATTGACAGCAGTGCGAGCCTATCCATCCAGTGTAGCCAACAACGGCCAGGCTCCGAAACGAGGAGGATGACGGGGCGAGTGCGGGACTGTTGAAGGTTCAGGCAAGTAAAACGGGGGGGGGGGGGTATTGTCGGATGTTTTTTCCCCTTAATGCATAGGATGCATTAAGGGGAAAAAACATTTACCTTTACGACCCCTTTAACCACTTAAGGACCACCTTCTGCACATATACGTCGGCAAAATGGCACAGCTGGGCACATGCACGTGCGGGATTCACGGACCCGATCGCCACTGGAGTGCGGTGATCGGTCTCCTGGGCTGAAGAACGGGGAGAGCCGTGTGTAAACACGGCTTTCCCCGTTCTTCACTGTGGCGGCGTCATCGATCATGTGATCCCTTTTATAGGGAGACACAATCTATGACATCACACCTACAGCCACACCCCTCTACAGTTGTAAACACATCAGCGCCCCCTGTGGTTAACTCCCAAACTGCTAAAAAAAAATTTCCGGATGGAAACACAGCGCTAGACAGAACTAAAAAGAGTGAACTATAGAATAATACTTGGTATTAATATAGGAGCTGCCAGTATCAATAATTTGTGATACAAAAAATTAAACAGAAATATAGAAAAAGTGGATACGGCGCTGGATGATTGAAAGAGCTAAGTTCAGTGGTTGCAGATTAAACTCAAAATTGACAAAAACAAAGAAAGGTTATGTATAAGTAAATTAACACAAAAAACAACTTGTGCGGTACGTGAACAGTGTAAGTGTGTTGAAGGATTAAATGGTGAAAAAAAAAGGTCCTTAAATGGTGTCCAATCAATCAATCAAGAAAAGAAGTTCCAAAGGAAAGTCCAATTAGTCATCCATATGTGTGGGGTGGGAATAGAATGAAACCGATCCACCATGAAAATGCACCCAGGTGAGGTATTGTAGTCTCCTTACCATGTGTTATGACCGCTATGTGGGTCACTCTGTGCGCGGGGATTTAAGGTCTCCCTCCTGACCCTCTGTACTGTCACTGCGGTGTTTCTCAATTGAATCGCGATGTTAACCGGAATGTAAGAGAGAAACAAGGACCATAGCGTGATACCAGAGATTGATTTATTCTTTCAAAAAGATAAAAAGCTATTGCACTCACATTTGATGTGTTGTATAACAAGCGGTATTTCGAATGTCATAAAGCCGGCGGCTGATCGTCCCTCTCCTGCTCGATTCCGTTCTGGCTTCCTCAATAGGATCAGCGTGATGGCCCTTCGAATGTCATAAAGCCGGCGGCTGATCGTCCCTCTCCATTTGGCCATCACGCTGATCCTATTGAGGAAGCCAGAACGGAATCGAGCAGGAGAGGGACGATCAGCCGCCGGCTTTATGACATTCGAAATACCGCTTGTTATACAACACATCAAATGTGAGTGCAATAGCTTTTTATCTTTTTGAAAGAATAAATCAATCTCTGGTATCACGCTATGGTCCTTGTTTCTCTCTTACATTCCGGTTAACATCGCGATTCAATTGAGAAACACCGCAGTGACAGTACAGAGGGTCAGGAGGGAGACCTTAAATCCCCGCGCACAGAGTGACCCACATAGCGGTCATAACACATGGTAAGGAGACTACAATACCTCACCTGGGTGCATTTTCATGGTGGATCGGTTTCATTCTATTCCCACCCCACACATATGGATGACTAATTGGACTTTCCTTTGGAACTTCTTTTCTTGATTGATTGATTGGACACCATTTAAGGACCTTTTTTTTTCACCATTTAATCCTTCAACACACTTACACTGTTCACGTACCGCACGAGTTGTTTTTTGTGTTAATTTACTTATACATAACCTTTGTTGTTTATGTCAATTTTGAGTTTAATCTGCAACCACTGAACTTAGCTCTTTCAATCATCCAGCGCCGTATCCACTTTTTCTAAACTCCCAAACTGCAACTGTCATTTCCACAGTAAACAATGCATTTTAAATGCATTTTTTGCTGTGAAAATGACAATGGTCCCAAAAATGTGTTAAAATTGTCCGAAGTGTCCGCCATAATGTCGCAGTCACGAGAAAAATCGCCATTAGTAGTAAAAAAAAAAATGTTAAAAATGCAATAAAACTATCCCCTATTTTGTAAACGCTATATATTTTGCGCAAACCAACCGATAAACGCTTATTGCGATTTTTTTACCAAAAATAGGTAGAAGAATACGTATCAGCCTAAACTGAGGAAAAATAATTTTTGATATATATTTTTGGGGGATATTTATTATAGTAAAAAGTAAAAAATATTGCATTTTTTTCAAAATTGTTGCTCTATTTTTGTTTGTAGCGCAAAAAAATAAAAACCGCAGAGGTGATCAAATACCACCAAAAGAAAGCTCTATTTGTGGGGAAAAAAGGACGCCAATTTTGTTTGGGAGTCGCATCGCACAACCGCGCAATTGTCAGTTAAAGCGACGCAGTGCCGAATCGCAAAAAGGGGCAAGGTCCTTTAGCTGCATTTTGGTCCGGGTCTTAAGTGGTTGAAGAGGCTGTCACTTTAACTTGAATGAGCGAACTGACAAACTCTTAACAAATTTCAATAGAGACTGAACTGGAGCAAGCATGCTTTTACAATGACCTCACTTGCTTATGATGCTTGCTTATTCCAGGTCAGTAACTCACTAGGTAGTGAAGGCAAGGTTAGGATGACCACTCTTTTTTCAAAGTGGCCAGTAATGGTAATGTGTTTTATTTGCAGGTAAAATGGGCATTGGCCGATTGCTTCAGTGCTCTAGGGTAAACATTTATCTAGATCAAAGTTTCTCAAGCAATTTTTGGCTCTCCAATTAAGTTGTCAATGACACCAATAATCTTTTTAGCTATCTGAAAGGGGATAACTCTTGTCAAGTGTAAGGAGCATTATTCCCACTGACCATTAAGCTAATATATTATGAGTTATAGATATGGTAATTTTTATTTTTTTGTTTACAAAAGTTTATTGTAAAGTATACATTAGAACACAAGCATAGGTAGAAAAAACATAACATTTTTCATAGGTATATCAATAACTTAGTAACACGTAAAGCATTTTGCAATGATTGGTCCCTGAGTGAGCAAAGGATAATCTTAGTAGCACATTATAATAATTTAATGTGTATAAAAAACAACGGAAACATCTCTTAGTAGTCTACCAATATGACCATTTGGCTTCAAAAATATGCAGGCTATCATTTATTGTGTGGTATATTATCTCTGAGAGCTTCAATAGCTCCATTCTGTCAAGTACCTGTGACCATATTACTTCTCTAGATCTCCAGTTAAGTGCGATCATCCATTGCACAGAGCCGCAAAGTGAGTGGAGGAGTCTAGAGCATTGGGGAGGAATGTCTGGGACATCTCCGTATAGTAGGCAGATTAATGGGGTGAGGGAGACCTTATGTTTGGAGGAGTCTTCGAATTTGCGAGCTACTTCTAACCAGATCTGTGATAGATGTGGGCAGCTCCAGAAGATGTGGAGTAGCGTACCTTCTGATTGGCAGCCCCTGAAGCAGTCTGGGGAAACTGTCGGGTAAAAGGTATGGATTTTAGATGGTGTAAGGTACCATCTTGTAAATAGTTTTGTTGGGGTTTCTCTAAAGGATATTGCTTTGTTACTTTTCCTGAGATTTTCGGACATAGAATACCATGTGTCCGGGGGGAGGTCAATACCTAAATCTGATTCCCAGCGTAACATGGGTTGGGTTTCTTCAGAGGCTGAGAAATCATTGAGGGAATTGTAGAGCCTAGAGATCATGCCTTTGTCTCTGGATGAGGATTTGCATATTCTCTCAAAAAATGTTATATTTGGGCTCGTGGAGAGTGAGAAATGTGTTTGAAAAAATGATTTGATTAAATGGAATCTCTCATTTTCTGAGGAGGGGAGGTTAAAGTCCTTTTGAAGGGAATCAAAACTTCTAAAGTTCCATTTGGATTGTAGCGAGCCTAAGGAAGTTAGCCCAAGGTCTATCCAGGTGGAGACCGAGTGCCTGTCTTTATATGCAAGAGGTAGTCTGGGGTCGCCTAGAAATGACGTGAGTGGAGAGATTGTTGATGCTAGCGAAAAGGTGTCACTGGTGTTTTGCCAGAGTTTGAATGCATGAGCCACTATAATGTTGCGTTTAGTGAGGTCTCTATACAGGACATATTTAGACCAAAGTATCCCTTGTAGGTGTAACGGGTATATAGATGAGGTCTCAAAGCTCATCCAGGGGATATTTTTATTTGGGGAAAACCATTGGGATATCTGTGAGAGACGCGCGGCTAAAAAGTATTTCCATAAGTTGGGGAGACCCAGACCGCCTTTGGACTGTGGTTTAAATTGTAGGGTGTAGCTATATCTTGGTCTCTTGTCAGCCCATATGAATTTATTAATGCGTCTCTGAAGTGCCTCGAGTTTAGATTTAGGGACATTGATTGGTAAGGTGCGAAAGTAGTATAAAAGTTTGGGGAGGATGTTCATCTTGATTGCGCAAACTCTGCCCAAAAATGACATTTGATAGGAGGACCAGGTTTTTAGGAGAGAAGTAATGCGTGTAAATAATGGGGTGTAGTTAGCCTTATATAATCCGTTGTAAAGAGGAGTGATGTTAACGCCAAGGTATGTAAATGAGGAAGAGATCCACGTGAAAGGGAAATTGGATTGGAGAAGGCTGAGATCCGCTGAGGGGATGTTAATGGGTAATGCAGAGCATTTGCTCAAGTTGATTTTTAGTCCTGAGACTTTATAGAAAAATTCTAGTTGTCTGAGAAGTACCGGTAGGGAGGTATGGGGGTTTGTGATGTATATCAGTGCATCGTCAGCATATAAACTGACCTTGTATTCCTGATGGTCCTTGGTATACCCTTTTATATCTGGGTTAGCTCTGATAGCCTGGGCTAAGGGCTCTATGGCTAAAGCGAAGAGGAGCGGGGATAGGGGGCAGCCCTGTCTGGTGCCTCTACCTAATGGGAAAAAATCAGAGTTGATACCAGGTAAACGGATGCGGGTCTGTGGGGAACTGTATAGAGCATTAAATCCCTGCAGGAATGCACCCGAGATTCCAAATTTAGGAAGTAAGTAATTCAGGAATGACCAGCTGACACTGTCAAACGCCTTATGAATATCAAGACTGAGAAGACAAGTTTGGCGTGAATGGAGGTTAGCATCCTGGATAATGTTGGTAACAAGCCTGATGTTGTCTGTGATCTGTCTGTTGGGTATAAAACCAGATTGGTCGATGTGTACTAATGGGGAGATTACTTTGGCGAGCCTATCTGCTAGGATCCTGCCAAAGATCTTAAGATCGTTATTCAGGACCGATATGGGGCGGAAATTTTGGGGGAGTGAATGATCTTTGTTGGGTTTGGGAATTAAGGAGAGATTGGCTAATAACATTTCTCTTGGGAAGTAATTGCCTTCCAAGATATGATTAAAAAGGTTTTTTAAATGAATATGGTAATTTTTAGCAGGGGGTGCTTGAAGCCAGAAAGTTTTTTCAAGGGTTCCTCCACATTAAAAAGATTGAGAAAATCTGGTCTAGATAAAAGATAAATAAAAATACTGTAGAGCCTGCATCTTGTATAGAAATGTATGATCATTTAATCCTTGCATCGGTTTATTCAAACTTTTGATATCAAGGATGGTCAAAGGGACAATCAGAAAGCCTTGTCCCTATACCTTATCAAATGCCTAATGTTTTGACATACAGTAAGTTATTGAATATATAACCAATTTTGTCAGCTGTATCACTGATCCTATTTTTGCTGTTTGTCTACAGTAATAGGGCGCAGATGTTTTTCACCTACTGTTGTGTTTGCTTTGTAACTTACAACTCTGTGGTTGGATTCACTAAAAGCCTCAAATGAAAAAGCCTTGCCCACTTTGCTAAGGAGTAAATCAAATCGATATATGTACCTTCTAATAAAGAATCCCATAATTTGTCTTAAATGGCACATACAAGCATGTTCATATTGGGTCAAACCAGCACAAAACAAACCTTGAATACGCTTTGATAATCCGGATACCAATCGTTTTAGCTCAGTGCTAATCCTTCACACCTCTGAAGACCTGTCCCCCAAAACAATGAATGTTGGCAAACATATACACATATATATATATATAGATAGATACAAATGCATTAGCTGGCAATATTTGAAGATTAGCCCATTATGCTGCCCAGTCATTGTTTCCTCTCTAAAGCCAGGTTTTAATGTGGAGCTGTATTGTATTTATACAGTAGCTCTCCAATAACCTTGTTACCCAGTTAATCCTCAGCTGGAAATGATGCTTTCCTGGCCATATAAAAAGTGAACTGAAATGCACTTTCCCTTTGAAAGGCAATAATCCATTTAATGCAGCCTAAAGCTAAGAGGGATCAAGGCAAAATTAGTCTTATTTCACTTGTAATACAATTATCACCGACAGATTACTGTATATGACTCCTATCCCGTTTCTTTCCCCTAATGGATTGAGAAAAAGGGGGCTAGTAGATAGAAATTGCCCTTCGTGAGAATAAAATTGTGAAGCAGGATAATGCTCATTGTAACATTGATTTATTTTCTCATTGTGACCGAGCAGTTCAGCTTATTTAATAATCATCTGCAGAGTCTGCTAATCAGTAGAAGAGATATTTAAAGAAATGGTTTCATTGAGGGGGAGAACGGCTGCAAGGCAGAATAACTGTTCTTTACAAGAAAATATTAACAAAATCATATGTTAGAATAAGGTACAATATCAGCTAAAATAGAATCTAGCATTGCCTCATGTGGACCTTATTAGTCTGTATGTATATTTTTTACATGTCACAATATACAGAAACTGTATAATTTTTCATCACAAAGCTCTACTTTGCAAAATTTTAAAAGAAGTCCTTAAAGTAGAAGTCCAGCCTAAACCTAACTAGTCTTAAAAATGTTAAACCTAACACCTATGAGGTCTACCCTGTGTAAAAAAGATGTATACACTTACCTATCTTCAGCCCCTTTCACTCCAGTTATGTGATGCGGCTCCCCTGTGTCTGTCAGTGTCAGATGCAGGGGAGAAGAGGGAGCATCTACAGCGACTGGGACAGCTTTAGGCATTCCCAGCCATTGTTAAATTCTCTCTCCTCTTCTGGGGGGGGGGGGGGGGGACATTTTAAAGGCTAGGTCAGATTTTCCTAAGCCGAGATGATGCCATCAGTCTGCTGCAGGCAAGAGGGAGCATGTCCTCTACTTCCCCTGAGATTAGACTGCAACATTGCAGCTTTTTAGTGAGACACAAAGTAAAAAGCCAGGGCTGATCTGTGCAATACTGGTAGACTCTGATGTCTTGTAGCATCTGTATACCCCTTTAGGAAAGTTCTCTTATTCCCTCTAGCTAGCGGGTGAAAAAGAGTTAAACCCACCCGCAAAGCGCTGCTGCAGCGGTATAGCCACGGTGCCCATTCATTTCAATAGGCAGGAGCGGTATACACACTGCTCCAAAGATGCTGCTAGCAGGACATTTTTTTAGCATCCTGCCAGTGCACCACTCCAGTGAGAAAACCCTCTGGCTTTCACACTAGGGTGTGAGTAACGGCTCTTTCAGGGCGCTTTTTAGTCGCTATTCTTAGCGTTATAGCGCCTCAGTGTGAAAGGGATCTTAGAGATTTTTTCTTCCTTTTCAGCACTGGGTGTGGTTTCTTTGCATACACTGTTTGACAGCCGTCTGGAGGAAAGGCACACACTCCCACTCCACATAAGCAAAGGAAGGAAGGACTGTGCTGTGCTGTGAATAGACCAGCTCTCTACTAAACTATTTATACCACCCATCCCAACACAAATTTCAGGCTGGTTTTATCTCAGTTGTTGAACTTGTCCGACGTTATCATGCTGATAACCTCCTCTAAATATGGTTGTCCTTTAATTATCCTAGACCAGATGGATATATTGTATATTATACTGACCAGACTGTAATTCTCATAGACAGCCATCGGTCTTAATTTGGTTCCCTATTTCTCATTATCATGCTTTTAATGGTTCAGCAGCCACTCTGTTACAATGTCATTTGTCAGTTTAAAGTGGATCCATAAAGAAATGTTACCAAGTCTACAGGAGTGAACCTTGGATGTGTCACAGAATACAGCAACAGTCTAATTATTTTATAAAACTGTACCTCTTATGAATGAAAAGTTAGCCCTTGAGCACCAGTTTCTGAAGATGTTCCTCAGAGAAGTATACTGCCAGAACATTTCCATCAGTTTTCTGGAAGGATTTCCTTAGTCTTTCCTCTCCCAGTGACAACTTCTGTTCAATATTCACAGCCAGCAAAAACGGTATGTCCGCATTTACCTCTTAGTCCAGAAAGTTGAAGCTGGCCCTGGGTGATGCCTGAACAAAGATGGCGTCTTCCTTCTGTAGAGAAAATGAAATACAATCACCATCAAAGTGCTGCAGTCTATATGGAAGGAAAAATAAAATTTCTAAAATTGAAAAAACTATAGCTGATGCTAGGTACCATTTAAATAGGAATAAAAGAGCATTGCCACATTTGTTCAAGGTTGATCCTTCTCTATCCAATTAAGATTTTTTTTTATGCAGCTTTTCTATTTAAAGCAGAGTTTATTGTTAAGATTCAGAAAACATGTGCAGGCTGAAAACACAGTTATTACTGCACTTTACTGGGACTAGAAATGATTGCCACTTACCTTTTTAAAAGCAGTGTAAGGTACACATTTATTTATAAAAGAAACCCCAAGGGCTTTACAAATCTGTCTGTACACTAATAAAACATTTGAGGTTTTTCATTCTAAGAATGTTTATTTATTTTCTAATCGTTCATTGGGTCAAATTGACCTTCGTTTTAGACCACAGTGACCAGAACATTTGAAGAAGCAGGATGGAAAGATTTCCCCAAACAAATTTCTACCAGTGTATGCATATTTTCTTCCTAATAATACATGGGTTTCAAAATCCAATGCTATGCAGGCCATACATGGGCAAATTCCCCAAAAAAATATTTTGAAAATCTAAATTTTTTTCTTAATCGATGGTGCCACCATTGATTTTGAAATTCGACAAACCAAACCTTCAATTTCAACTTGTTGCTACAGAAAATAAATTGGCCTGGCTTTTCTTTTCTTTTTAGGTCACAGCTCACGCGCATTTCTTTTTCGATTATGTTTCTTGCGTGTAAATAATATATATGTGTATACATACACATATACCCGCGCTAATGGGTGTAGTACATAAAGAAACTTTGTGAAATGTAATAACTATGTAAAAAATAAAAAAATGTGTGTGTGTGTATATATATATATATATATATATATATATATGTAGGTGTGAGGTTGCTGCTCCTTTAAAAGGTGTGGTGCCTTTAAGTCATGCATATGTGTTAAAAAGGAGCTCTCACTGTGAATACTAGTACCAATATGCAATCAAATAAATACAGTAATTCAAAATTGCAAATGTCAAAAAGAAAAAAGTCCATTATTGGTGGTATTCTCAATCAAATATTAAAGTGCTGAAAGCAAAATTGGTGCAATTCGTGCTCCCCTCCTGGGTGCCCGATCACTCACCAGCTGCTATGGATTCCCATAACAGAGACGTCATATGCATTTTGCAAATCATCTAAAATGCTTGGATCAGTAGACCCCCAACAAGGCTCCTTCTTTGTAGATAAAGATTCTCCTCATATGTTGTATAATGGCAGAAAAAAAAGGGGAAGTATATAGCGTAATTCTGTTTATTAAAATGGTAATAAAAGATACAGTATTGCAGTCCCTTTGTACAAGATAAAAACAAGCATAAAACCAGAAAGCAGAAACCCGTTGGCACTTGCGTGTCACCTGCCAGATCTGACGTCACCACCTGCAGTCAACTGACGTGTTTCGGCCCTCCCACAGGACATTATCAAAAGCTACAGTGAGGAGAGCTCCGAGTACTGATTGGGGGAAAGGGGCAGACCCTTCTTCACACAATGAATATGCACAGCTAAGGCTGTCAGCCACAAGCTGGAATCAGGAAAAGCTGTCGGAAGTGACACATGCAAATTAAAGGAGCAAGGAACAAGGTAGCAGAGAGGAATCGCACAAAGTGCTTTGGATAGAGACAAGGGCATGGTATGGAAGGATATGCTTTGTTTACATTTCATGTCTATGGTTTACATCTACTTTAAAGAGGGTCATAAAGGCTTTATTATTAAAATATTAAACATGTTATACTCCCCTGCCCCGTGCAATACCCTCCACAAAGCCCTTTCCACATTTATATTAAAAGACAAAAAAAAATAGAATTGCCTTAACAACTCAACGAACAGTGTCTGAACTGGGACCCTATTTTCCCCATCATGCTTTAGTCTAGCCAGCTTGTACAAATACCTCCAAGACTGATTGGGCAAAATGTCTCAAAATATGGGTAAGTAGAAGCAAAACGACAACTTCTTTGTCATTGACAGGGTTATTCTAAACCCCACTCAATGCTTCCTCACACTATTAAAACGAATGCACTCTTCCATTATTGCAGTGGCATCTCCCCTAATGCCCTAGACTCACTTTCTTCATTATGAGCAAAATAAAAATGTCACAGAAAGTCAGACCTTACCCTCCTTTAACGTTACAAACATTGGGCCAGATTCAGGTAGAGTTAGCCTGGAGTATCAGTGATACTCCAGCCTAACTCTCACTTTGAGCCGGCGTTTCTGTTTTCTTTAGTCAGAAAACAAGAAACGCCGGGTTGGAGTTCCTATACGAGCGGCGTAATTGTATTTCGCCGTCGTATCGTAACTTCAATTTTAAAAATGGCGCGCGGTTCGTTCCCGCTGATTAACGCCGAGAATATGTTAATCAGCGGGAATCGGAAATTCACGATCGTATTCGGGCGCGACGCAGTGACTTTCCGACGTTTCCGTAAGAGATACGCGGCGTAAAGATAAAGCAGCCCCCTAGTGGAGTATCCTATGTTAAGTATGGCCGTCGTCATCGCGTCGAAAAAAAAAAAAATTGAGTCGTTTGCGTAAAACGTCCGTGAATGGGGATTGACGTCATTGACGTTCACTGACAGAATTTGGAGCATGCGCACTGACAGTCGACGCATGCGCAGTACGTTCGCCGCGGGATCGCACCTAGTTATAATAATACACGCCCCCCTACCCGCCCAATTTGAATTCCGCCGGCTCATTTTCGCTACGCCGCCGCAACTTTAAGAGCAAGTGCTATGTGAATAACAGTACTTGCTCCTAAAATTTCGCCGGAGTAACGTAAATGAGAAACGTTACTCCAACTTAAAGATTCGCCCATCTACCTGAATCTGGCCCATTGTGTCAGTAACTCTTGACATAACCCAATGATTGCCTCAAAGAGCAACAACCCAAGGACACCACCAAACTTTAGACACCCTAAAACACTGGGACAAGTTCCCTGACCTATGTGCTGAAGGTTCTTGGGATAAACTTCAGATCAGCTGGGTTGCAGAAAACAATGAAGTCTGAAGTGTGTCGGGTCCAGCTTAGATTAATGTCACAATACATTCACCTCCAACTCTTGCCTAAAATGCTCTGTGCCTCATCCAAATTCAAGTTGCTTTGGTCATGTCCCACTATTTAAATTATTTGGCATCAGGTTCTCTCCATAATGTTGCAAGAAATAGGGAGAGAGAGACCATTGGAACCTCTCATTTGCCTTTTATTTAATAGTGCCTCAACTCAGTCCTTCACACCGAATACGATCTAGAAGCAAATTTGCATTAGTGCCAAAAAAATTGATATTACAAAAATGGGTATACATCACTCCACCTCCATGTAATTACACTATTTAAAGTAGACAACCATTGACAAACTACTGTAGATGCAGCCCACCATTCACCTACATTCATAGAAAATTCTTCAAGACCTGATTCAAATCATTGTATTTCCTAGTCACCAATAGAAAGACTTTTCCATCATTCCACTTGATACTACATGGAAAATTTGAAAGGCACCTTGGGCAGTTTGAACCATATGACATTGCCCTGGTGAAGTACCCCCTAATCCCCAGAGGTAAACATTACTAACCTCCACCTTCCAGATTTAGCTTAAATGGCTTCCCCAACGTTCTTCAGGGCCCTTCCACATGTTATTAATATTCACCCCCCACTTTATAGCCCTGCAATGACGGGGTGTACACTTCCTCAACTTTGCCGGGCTTAATAGTTTAGTGGTCCTGATTTTGATTTCCACAGTTTTGCTCAACCAGTTTTGCTTCTTCTAATGCTTATTAACAATTTGCAGCCTGGGATATGGCAAAACATTTTTATATGTAAATCTTCCAGACAGATCTTACATGTTTTAGTCTGTTGCCCCTTTGATTCTAAAGACCCTGTCAGGGGTGGACTGACAACTCATGGGGCCCCCGGGCAATAGAAGATTATGGGGCCCCCGGGCTTACAGATGGCCATCAAGCCAGGTGGCAGTACAGAGGCGGGGCAACTAAAATCTCTGGATTTTCACATCAAAAGCATGTAGGTTTTGGACATATCAGGGATAGATGTAAAAAAAACACAGATTTTTACATACTGCCCCTGTTTTTAATGAGCCTGGCAACCCTGATGGGGCCCCCTAGTGGCATGGGGCCCTCGGGCAGTGCCCAAGTTCCTCAATGGTCAGTCCACCCCTGGACCCTGTACATCCTCCTGGAACACAATTTCTTCAAATGATGATGTGTTTATGCAGAAATTTTCAGTAATGCACCTTGGAAAAAATATGCAGAAATAAAAGTAGAAGGATTCTAGCTTTAACCCATAATCATTCTATGTTTTTAAGATGGATTTCTCTCTTGAATTAAGTGGGCAGAGTTTAATTCTCTGGCAGACTTTTTGTGGTATAAATAAAAATAAATAAGTATGGGACCCCCACATAAGGATATGCAATACCCAAACTTGACTCCTCACATAGCTTCTTGTGGCTGGAAACCGATTCTCAGGCTGAAATGTCCCCGCACTCTAATCAAGGAACCCAAAATACAGTTGAGCTGGTACTCAGTGTAATTCATAACATCAAGATACTTTGTTGGCTAAATGTACCATTACCTGTGTGTTTTACATATAGCTAATATAGGCGTGCGCACAGGGTGTGCCAGGTGTACCTAGGCACACCCTAATAACCCTGTGCTGCACAGATTCCCCCTGCTGCTTGGCTGCAGAGAAAGGGACTCGGGAATCTCTGTCCTCAGCCCCTTTCTCTGTCTCAAAAGTGAGATATCAGGGGTCTGTTTCGGCCCCTGATATTGTACAAAGCCCCCCCCCCCCCCCAATGGTGCTCCTAAAAAAACACCTATTCTAATAAAGTATTTTAATTTTATGGATTACAGGCATACCCCACTTTTAAGTACACAATGGGACCAGAGCATGTATGTAAAACGAAAATGTACTTAAAGTGAAACAATACCTTTTTCACTTCTAGGCTGTAGTGGGGGGTCAGGGACCTGTAGTTGGAGGTCTCAGGGGCTGTAGTGGGGGTGTCAGGGGCTGTAGTGGGGGTGTCAGGGGCACACTGGAACAGGGTGGGGTATGCTCTCAGAGCTTCAGCTCCTTCTACTGCGACTGCAAAATGTCTGTACAGTATGTAGGGTATGTCCTTACTCGCGAGTGTATGTAAAGTGAGTGTACTTAAAGCGGGGTATGCCTGTACACAGTTCCGGATTAACTGTATTTTGAATTATATGGGACCCCACCAGGGAGCTTGTTCCCCAAACTCAGTATATTGATAAAACAAGAAATAAAGAAAGGTGGGTATCGACGCTACCACACAAATACCTAAACATAAGCAGCCAGCACAGTTTGTTGCTAAGCAAACAAAAATAAAATAAAATTCCACATGTGGTGCTAGTTGAATAATCAGTCTTTTTAAGGGAAAAGATTAAAGGAACCCTTCACCAGCTGCAGTGTATATCCAATCTGCTTACCAGAAAGTAGAAATAAGTAGGCATGTGTTAATCAATAACCAGGAATCAGCTAGGCTCTGCAAACACTGGTAGTAAACTCTAAGGCCGCGTACACATGATCGAATATATCTGCTGAAACTGGTCCGCAGACCAGTTTCAGCGGACAGATTCGATCGTGTGTCCAGGCTAGCAGACAGGTTTCCAGCAGACAAAAGTTTTAAGGCTGCATTCACACCTGAGCGGCAAGTAACGCCGCATACGCGGCATTACTTGCCGCGATTCGATTCATTTTTATTTTTTTTATTTTTTACAAATCATCCCCATTGATGTCTATGGCCGAACGCCAGTGTCGCCTGAAAAAAAGGGTCCGGGACTTTTTTTCAGGCGACAAGCGTTCGGCGCTTCAGAGATGTGAACCATCTCTATAGACATGAATGGGGATTCGCCCCTCCAGCGGCATGAGCGTCGGGCGACAGGCGATTTGTCGCTCAGGTGTGAATGCAGCCTAAAGCATGCTTTAAAACTTGTCTGCTGGAAACCCGTCTGTCCGACATGTCCGCTGGTTAGTACGCCTAACCAGCGGACATAAATCCCCCGCATGCGCCGAATGGATTTGACGCATGCGTGGAAGTATTTTACTTCCTGGTTCGGTGACGTGGCGGCGTCAACTTTACCGCCACGTCACAGTGCTGTCCGTCCGCGGGGATTTTGGTTTGATCGTGTGTACACACATCAGACCAAAATCTCCAGGAGACATATCCGATGAAATCGGACCGTTTTCATCGGATATGTCTCCTCGTGTGTACGCGACCTAACGAGTAGGGCCCTCCGATCCCTCCTGTATTGAATTGTATTGTACTGTCTTCCCTGATGTTGTAAAGCGCTGTGCAAACTGTTAATGCTATATAAATCCTGTATAATAATAATAATAGTGAATTGATGGCGGTCCAATCATGGAATACAACTTACATCAGGCACTGCTCACATGAAGCCACCAAGATCACAAACTCCAATCAGTAGTGAGTGTGATCATCCAAACAAAAGATCTGAAACACCCATTGAGAAAATAAGGCAGCAAATAGTGAGGCCCGTCAAGTATAAAAGTAGCTATTTATTGTAGTAAACTTACAGGTAAAAACAGGATAACAGACATCATGATGTGTAACTTGCATGCTTGCATCTGCCCGCTTGACAGGTTTCATGCAATTGGAACTCAGAGGCGTGATAAAAGGCTGCCTAAGTTAGTCTGATGTAGAGAATGTACTGCAGTGGGGTTCAGAAAAACTATAGTATAGCATTATATGTGTATTTTTCGTAGGACTATAACTAAGCAGAGCTATGCCCTGGACACGTAAAGCTCCCAGCCAGAAGTGGAGTGGTCTGTTCCTTTTCACATTTTCTATTAGGGTGTTGGAGAAAGCTTGTTTACAGTGCTCAATGGTTCAAGCTGATGTTTAAAACCAGTATTAGGTAGTCCACGTCATTCTGGGAATTATTTTACAAGCATGTAATTCATGACAAATGAACATTTGTGTGCATGTGTATATTATATAAGTCTTCATTTTGCTTTAAATGACATGTCCACTCAAATGTGTGTGGGCCTAGTCAGACTTTGGCTTCTCTTTCAGGTTTTTGGACACTGCAGCAATGAGACCTCCATTCCCCAATTCCCAACTCTCACAACCTGCTGCCAGTACAGCAGGAGAATGCTTGCCAAATATCCAGCATGCACATTCTATTCTCTGTACAAACACTCTGCATATGACCAGGATTTTTGTTAGGCAGCCAGGAATAGGTTAAGCAGAATTTCAACAAAAGGTACAAGAAAATGTGATTACAGATTCAATATCTGAGATGTAATCTTGCTGATAAATGATAAAACTATACAGAGGAAAAGGCAAGTTTCCATTTTACAACAGGAGGATTAGTGAGAAGGCATGATGAATTATTTATGTGCAGGATAGTTGTCTCCTACTTGCAGATAATATAGAGAATATCTAGTCTTCATTTTACACATTGTAAATGTTAAATACAAAAAAAAACAACATCATCCAGAACCGTGCCAAGGGGACTACCAGATTGATTAAAATGCCTCAACATCTGGATATAAAATATATACACACAGAACACACATTTGCGAATGCAAATACATGTAAAAACACCTAGAAATATGTCCAAAAATGCTGATGTTCAAACATTGTTACCGCGTGCAAGAAACCTAATGATCATTTTACTATGGGCATGATTAAATATAGTCATTCTTACCCTAATCCAGAGTCACACTCATCTTCTGTGAACTACTTTTAGCCGACAGAGGGCTAAAGTCTGCTGTTGGCTGATGTCATTCAACTGGTCCAGGCTCTGGAGGGATTCTGACTTTGTCGGGATCAGCCCCGATGGCTGAGGGGCAGCTAGCTCATCCTTTTAGCAAGGCACTGAAGACTGAACATGTCCCTTCCACAGCCAGACACTCCAGTGAGCTATAAACCAACTTTTAGAAAAACTTTGTGGATACTTTTCAAGAAACTAATGTTTGTTGGACAAATTTGGAGCTACCTTAGAAAAGCCCATTGCTTAAGCTCCGCTCACATTAGTGGCTTTTTAAAATGTCTGATCATTGACCAATAAGCAATAATGTAAAATTGCCCAAATCAAGGCTCATTGTAAAGAAATTAAAGGGGTGGCCCTCCGAATAGAAGACTATCCTAAACTCAACCAGCAATAAGGTCAACGTCCAAGTGCATTGGCAACCTTAATATAATGCCGCGTACACACGATCATTTTTTGTGATGAAAAAAAACCACGTTTTCTGTGAAGTAAAAAACGACGTTTTTGAAACGTCACTTTTCAAAGACGATGTTGCATACACACCATTGTTTTTTTCACAAAAAGCGAGGTTACGTTCACCACTCTTTTCCATTGAAGCTCGCTTCATAACTAGCTTCTGGGCATGCGCGGGTTGAAAAACGTCGTTTTAAAAGACGTTTTTGCTACACACGGTGACTTTTTGTGAAACAAAAAACAACGTTTTGAAAAACGACACAAAAAATTCAAGCATGTTGGAATTTTTTTTTGGTCGTTTTTTTGAAGACAAAAAACGACGTTTTGCCCACACACGATCAATTTAAATGACGTTTTAAAAAACGAAGTTTTTTTTCATCGCAAAAAAAACGACCGTGTGTACGCGGCATCAGTGTTACTGAGTAACCTTGTCATTAGCCATGATGGACGCTGCATCTTCTGTACTCCCAAGGAATTCCTTACCAATGTTTTCTTTGATATCCTTTTATTTCTTTGAATGGAAGAAGGTGAAGGGGAATATTTTTACCCTGCATATAACCATGACAGTTTGTGTTTCCTTATGTTATTTAAAAAAATATAAACATATTCAATGAGGGATTTTATGAACAATTTTGTGGCTTTTTTCCAGACGCATTAAAAATAATAATTAGCCACATTTTTTTTTTCTGTAACCGATGTGTCAGTTTACAAATAGTCATAGGTTGCACATAAATGTGTATTTTTTTCTCAAACAGAACAAAACTTAGCACAGGCTGTTGTAATAGAATGGAAGAAAGGGGGAGCCTGTTTTACGGCCCCCTTCCCTTATGAGATTGCAGCAGCAGGGCAGTTTTAAGTCTTCCCCTTTTTACCAGTCAGGTGCAAGGCTGGGAGGAGCTAGGGTTCAGTCAGCTGATCTCTAGAAATTTTCTGTAAGGTCAGCTGACCTTTTAGTGGTTTCTAGAAACCTGGTCCGTTGGGGGCAAATTGTCAAATTCCTTATTGAATAGATCTTTCATATCAGGCATGATGAATGGTTTTAAAACATATATGATATAAATACACATTACATCATCATGAACAATATACGACCATTCTGTGTAAACAATGCATAACAAAGCAATTTAGGGATCATGGATCAATGCGTTTCGCTTAAAAACAGGAGATGGGCTTTTTTAGGATCCAGTTTTTTAGAATTAGTAAATCTGATAACGGATGGTAAAATCAAAAAATACAGGTGATACTCTAAAAATTTGAATATTGTGCAAAAGTTAATTATTTCACTAATGCAACCTAAAAGGTGAAACTATATATGAGATAGACTCATTACATGCAAAGCAAGATAGTTCAAGCCGTGATTTGTTATAATTGTGATGATTATGGCTTACAGCTCATGAAAACCCCCAAGCCCACTATCTCCGAAAATTTGAATATTGTGAAAAGGTGCATGATTCTAGGCTAAAAGTGTCCCACTCTAATCAGCTAATTAAGCCATAACACCGGGAAAGGGTTCCTGAAACTTTAAATGGTCTCTTAGTTTGGTTCAGTAGGAATCACAATCATGGGAAAGACTGCTGACCTGACAATTGTGCAGAAAACCATCACTGACACCCTCCATAAGGAGGGGAAGCCTCAAAAGGTAATTGCTAAATACGTTGGATGTTCCCAAAGTGCTGTATCAAAGCATATTAATAGAAAGTTATGTGGAAGGGAAACATTTTGTACAAATGTAATTTATATGACTCTTTAAACCTATATTGTAGTAGTTGGTACTGTATTTGGCACCTAAAAATTACCCTTTTTCCACCACAATCTCCCTATTTATGTATTTGTGTGGATCCCCCGTTCAGTATACTTCAGTTAGCTGATGTTTATTCATCAGCTGATCTCTAGGATTGTTCTGGAAGGTCAGCAGACCTTTTAGAGGTTTCTAGAACCCAGTCTGTTAGGGTCAAATTGCCAGTCTCCAAGACCTTTGTCATGGCCAAATTTATTATGTGGTATGGTCACCTTTCTCTGTAAAGGGGGACAGTTAAGTTGTTTCTTGCTAATTTGCAGTCAGAGTCTTGTTGACTTGGATTATTTAATGATCAATATCTGGCTATATTGTGGCCACTGACACCCACCCGGCATCCAATCCGACACAATCCGTAGAAAACGGACGTATGTCGATGTATTTGCCATCCATCCAGCAGGTCGGATCGGATGACAATCCGATGGAAATGGACTGCCCTGACAGCCCCATAGAGGAGAGCGGGCTCCGTTCTTGTCCACTCTACATAACGGAGCAGATAGGACCTGTTATCCACCTGCTCAGCGGAGATCAGCAGAGAGATCCCCCGCTGAGCAGGCGGACTCCACTCAGATGGATCCACCCCGTGAGAAAAAGGCCTGAGTACAACGTTCCAGAATGCACAAACAGGCAAAAAATTAAGCATGCATCAGTTTATTACTGATTACCTCCAAGTTGGTCTAGGTCGAAAAAAAATGAAATGGAAAAGATTTGCTTTCTTTTTCTTGTGTTTTAAAACTAAACATGGCAGACCCTTACATCCCCCTGTCCATAGACCCAACATGGGTGTGGGCGGGGCCAGATGTTTGGTATTCGAGGTGGAGTAACCGCATAGACACCAATGAATGTGGCATGTTATATTCAAAGACTCTCTTGCAGTTCCAGCAACAAGGCAACAGGGCCTAAATATTATGGCCAACTTAAGCACAGCAGCTCTTCACAGTTAGGTTTATTGGGACACAGTCTACAGTCTCTATGCTGGAGATGACACATGGGTAAGCTTACAATACCAGGAAGCATCTGACGAAGGCAGATAGGAGTTCTTAGCCCCGATACAAAGTATACCAGTTAGTGGAATCAAGCGCTAGGTCCCTACTTTGTCCCTCCTGCACCTGCGCTAGACAAACTGTCCCTCACCAGCAGGTTCCTGTCCCTAACCCAGGCACTTTGCAAATGCTTGCCAACTGCTGTGGCCAGTGCTATTTATTAGCATTGCTCTCACTTAAGATGGCTTCGGAGGACATTCTTTGCAGCAGCATCATATTGGATGGCTGCTCCCCTGATAATACTTACAGAGGCTGTAGAGCACATGTGTCAAACACAAGACCCGCAGGCTGAAGTTGGCCCTCCAGACCATTTCTTGTGGGCCTCGCACCTCTGCTGCAGCTCTGCCCATAGGTGCTTTCTGGCTGCACAAGGTTGCACTGTAAAAGTAAGGCGGGTGCAGGACTCTTGACTTCTGATCGTGGCTGAGGCGCTTGACATCTGATGTTAGGGGGGTGGGGTGCCCTGGACATCTGCTTATAATTATTATGAGAATAATACAATTCTATGGCAATTTGAAAGGAGGGTTGCACACTGCTGTTCTCATCCACAAGAAACGTTATTAGAGACTGCTCAGACAGAACACCATGACAGAACCATGTTCTGTCTGAGCAGTCTCCAATAAAGTTTCTTGTGGATGTGCGACCCTCCTTTTTAAACTTGCATCATTTGCTGCAGGAGTGGAAGTGTGCTCAATGCCAGTATGCACCTGCCCTTCAAAAAGGCTGGTTTATTCTGTATGCATAGATCCTCCCCCTCCAGCACTGTCTATCTGGAGAAATCCAGCTAACAGGTAGAGTAGCCAACCTGCACGTGCTTAGTTGTGTCTTATATGCTGGAGAGAACATTTACTTGTTTTAAGAGATAGCCAGTTCACATGATATTGACATCACACATGTGGGCATGTATACAGGCTGCAGTGAAACTCTCGGCACTGAAGAAACTCTGCAGTTTATCATGTAACCGTGGTATACAGGTCATCCAAAAGATATATAGTGGCAGTATTATAATGTGAAAAGAAGATTTATAAGCTGTGGGCACTGTGGGGGGGTGAACTATTTTCGTATTACTGGGTTTAGTAACACTTTTTAAACTCTGTGGGGGGGAGGGGGCTGACGAGGGCTGAAGAGACACAGATGTTTAATTAGCAATTGTTTAATATCTGTCTCTTGTGGAATATTTTCTTTAAAGTTGAATGACTGATTTCAAATAATTTTACAATCTTTAAAGCCCCTGAGTAGACTCAGACATCCACAACATTCTTTCTAAGGATCTAGCAAAGATAACCCCAGCATGACAAGTTCCACCTGCATACTCCTATATACATACATTGGAAGGTTGCAATCATTGGCACCCAATCTGGAACACCGGCTTCTAATTTCATAGATTTTAAGTGGTTAATGTAGTGGCATGCATACTTTTCCAAATGACAAACCTGCACGTTGTTAATTTAGATTATGAGTGGATCCATAATGTAAATTTTGTGAACAAACCCTAAGAAGTTGCCCTATAAGCGCTGTTATGCTTTAATTTGTGCTGAATAATTTAGTCAGGGGCCGCTATACAGGAACTGTGCTGTGGTGAAATTAATGGAGTATTGTAGGATGCATTTTTTCATGTCTCTCTGACTGCAGCAAAGTAGTAAAAGTTAGGGTTGGAATGCCTGGCACTTTAAGTCCCCGTACACACGAGCAAATAGATTTGTTCAAATCGGTCGGACAGACCGATTTGAACAAATCTGTCTGCTGGGATGTATTGGTTTGATCGTGTACACACGATCAAACCAAAATCCCCGCCGGCAGACAGCGCACTGACGTGTCGGTGACGTGGCGGTGACGTTGACGCCGCCACGTCACCGCACCAGGAAGTAAAACACTTCCGCGCATGCGGAAACCCGTCGGACATATCGGTCCGACGGGTTTCCAGCAGACAGATTTGAAAACATGCTTTCAAATCTGTCGGCTGGCCAAATCCGTCTGTTTGCCCGTACAGACGATCGAATCTGTCTGCTGAACCGGTCCGTCAGACGGGTTTCAGCAGACAGATTTGATCGTGTGTACGCAGCCTAATACATAAGGTTTAATATGTATAATAATGGTCTTGGTAGAGGTGACAGTACTCTCCTGTCCTGCCTCCCAAGCACAGTGTGCTGCAGTAAATTGTGGATGTGGCCAAATTGCACTAACAGTTGAAAGGGGCACAGTTAAATAAAGCATGAGCCCCCACCTCCAATCATACTCAGCACACATATGCCTTAGTCCTTTTACCCACAAAATATGAATTAGTGACTGTGCCACAAGCAAGAGTGAAACAGACCGTAAAGTGGTTGTAAAGGCACAAGGTAAAAAACCTTCTGTGTGTAGCAGTCCCCCAGCCCCCCCCCCTAAAACTTATTTGAGCCCCCTCTTGATCCAGCGATGTCCACAAGAGCCTTGCCTCTCCAGAGACTCGCAGTCCTAATTAGCTATTGTCGACAGTGGAAGCCATTGGCTCCTATTTCTGTTAATCACAGCTAGTGAGCCAATAAGGACATGAAGGGGGTGTGGAAAAAACACAGATGTGTGTGTGAATCGACATAAAGGGCAGCAGCATGGCATAGAGCGAGTAAAGCCGTGTACACACGATCAGTCCATCTGATGAGAACAGTCTGATGGACCGTTTCCATCGGTTAACTGATGAAGCTGACTGATGGTTAAAAAACCGATCGTGTTAGAACGCGGTGATGTAAAACACAAGGACGTGCTGAAAAAAATGAAGTTCAATGCTTCCAAGCATGCGTCGACTTGATTCTGAGCATGTGTGGATTTTTAACCGATGGTCGTGCCTACTAACGATCGGTTTTGACCTATCGGTTAGGAATCCATCGGTTAAATTTAAAACAAGTTCTTTCACCGTGGATTCCCTCTGAGCATGCGCCTCTGCAATCAGCGGCGCATTGCGAGGGGAATATCTCCTAAACCGTTCAGGTTTAGGAGATATTCTTTATACCTACAGGTAAGCCTTATTATAGGCTTACCTGTAGGTAAAAGTCAAAAAGTGGGGTTTACAACCACTTTCATTGATTAATATTAGCAATCTAAAACCAGTAAGCAACCTTGGCGTAAGGTCATGGTCACCCATGCAGCACACACGCTTGTGTGTGGATACAGAAGCTCCAGGCAATACCACACACACACACTACAGTAAGCTGTATTGCAGGGAACACCGTGCTGACACTCAGGCCTGATTCACACATATGCAGGTTGCAGTTTGCATATTGCAGGTGCATTTTGCGTTTTTCAATACACGCTTTTGATCCATTGAAGTCCCTGGCCCTTTCCATAAAATGCACAGATGTGAACTACATCCATAGGAACCATGTAAATGGACTGTAACGTGTTTCTGAAAACGCACTAAAAAAATGCATAGGTGTGATCCAGGCCTAGAACATGTTGAATCTGGCACCAGCCGCCTTCACACAACCCATTGGCTGGACTCCCTTCTAAATGTGCAGACGCCGAGGCTTCAATATTTTTTGCTTCATTGACCCAGAACAAGCAGGCCCTAAAGGGAGTTCTGACTTTATCCTGACTTCACATGTTAAATTCTTATTCCTGGTAAAATATTGAAGCAAAGACATCCAAGCAACTTTGATTTTCAGGACATCAGCAATGGCAGCCCTACTTGTGTACTTTAATTATAGCCTGGATGCGCTATTGGAGGCCACATGCCTTATGCTTTATGTTGCGCACCTACCAATAAACCTTGAAGTTTACTAATTGAGAGCTTGCAGAGAAAAAAAAACTAGTTGGTTGAGCAACAGGGAGTCTTGTAATAACTCCTAGCAGCCGTTACATTCAGTTGTTTTGCTAAATTTATATATACCGTGTTTCTCCGAAAATAAGACGTACTCCTAAAATAAGCCGTAGCAGGATTTCCAAGTATTTTTGAATCAATAAGGTCGCTTCCCCCTGTCAGGTCCCGTTGAAAGTGAAAGTAAAAAGTCTCCTCAGTCAAGTGAGGAGCAGGACGCTCTGTCCTCAGGGGAAGAAGTAAAGCTGCTCCCCAGCACTGATCAGCAATAGTCTCTCATCCCACACAAACACCAGGGGATCGGGGGAAAAGCTTTAGCAAAAAGAAGACGACTTAACTGTATTTGAATAAATGTAGATTGTTGTACCATACTTGCCGGTAATAAAAATAAGACATCCCCTGAAAATAAGCCATAGTGTGTTTTCTGGAGGAAAAATAAATATAAGACAGTGTCTTATTTTCGGGGAAACATGGTAGGTCCCCGACAATGAAAAGGCAGAAACAAAAAGCAAACCTTGTAAATAGTGTCTTGGAGGCGTCCATCTTTGCCTTGCTGCCGCATGCACCGGTTCAGAGTTCCTTAAAGCGGAGGTCCGCCCTCCGCTGCAAAAATTAAAAGCCAGCAGCTGCTGACTTTTAATAATCAGATACTAACCTGTCCTGGAGTCAATCGATGTCTGCATC
This sequence comes from Rana kukunoris, assembly GCA_029574335.1. Lineage (NCBI taxonomy): Eukaryota > Metazoa > Chordata > Amphibia > Anura > Ranidae > Rana > Rana kukunoris. The sequence continues at coordinate 64,920,231 of CM056057.1, forward strand.
GCAGCGGATGTTTCCATCAGCTGTCGGGTGCAAGCCGTCTCCATTGCGAGTAAGGGAACCCGGCAGTGAAGCCTTTACGGCTTTACGCCAGGAACCCTATTGCACATGCGCGAGGCTCCGCTCACCTACTGGCCCAGCAGCCGGGGAAGGACGAAGGAGCCCGGGCGGTGACGTCAATACCCGGGGCTGAGGTTCCTGGGAGTGGGAACAGGATACCCGTGAAAGGTTTCAAATGTGGCACTGGAGGGGGAGGTATACAACGAGCTGAAGTTCCAAAAGTCCGCTTTAAAGTGATACTAAACATACATTATCCATTCTCTTTCTTTATATGGATGGTGGCATTTTCATTTAAAAAAATGTACCGGGCTAAAAATACCCCCCTCAGCTTATACTCCAGTTCGTGTACCTTGGGCATCCATTTTTTACAACTCGCGGCTTCCTCCTGGTCCCGTCCCGTTCTGCGATGGGCGTTTGACACTGTGTTCAGTGTTCCGCCTATCACTGACGTTCTTTCATTCAGGGACCTTCTCTTGTCCAAGGATGAAACGTCATCTGTGATTGGCTGAACACGGGACGGGACCAGGAGGAAGCCGCGAGTTTTAAAAAATGAACGGCCGCATCGCAGCCTGTCAAGCATTTCAGGTATGCCACAATGGGCACAGTGTGGTTGCAATAGGCACAGTGAGGCGTGCAGATGGGCATTGTTGACCCTCTTTTTCACTTGCAGTGTCTGCTGCATTCTCACCCTAGGCTTATACTCGAGTCAATACGTTTTTCCATATTTTTTTTTGTGGTAAAATTAGGTGCCTCAGCTTATACTCAGGTCGGCTTATACTCGAGTATATGTGGTAAGTGCCTTTTTTCATAATCGATATATATGGCTGGCATGTACCCCAGCTCTTTCCCAGCCCATCTACAGGGAAACATTGGCAGGAGGAGCTTCTAGGTCTCTGCTGCTGGTCACATGTTAAAAAAAGACCTTCAGACTACAAAGGAAAAAAAATACATAATTTAATATCAAATAAATGTTTTAAATCATACAAATATGTATTTGAACTCAAATCTTTATTATTTTGTGTAAAAATGTGGTGTTGTACTGCATTACAGGGAGGTGATACCTCTATCAATCAACATGTAATATGCCACCCCCATTGTGTTTAGCATAGAGGACGTAGGAAGTGGACTCTCATTTATCCAGAGTGTATACACCCACATGTGTGACTCTATAGCAGGGGTGGGCAAACTTTTTGACTTGAGGGCCGCAATGGGTTCATATATTGGACCCGGGGGCCGGACCAAGAATAGATGGACGGCGTGTATGTGTGAATTAATATAAATTAAATTAAAATTTGTAACATTAAATGTTTAGATTAATTTAAGGTAGAAAACAGAGTTATTTTACAAAACTACAATTGGATGGCACAGTGGCTGTGTTTGATGGCATGGCACAGTGGTGACAATTGATGGCACAGTGATTGCTTTTGATGGCATGGCACAGTGGTGACAATTGATGGCACAGTGATTGCTTTTGATGGCATGGCACAGTGGTGACAATTGATGGCACAGTGGCTGCATTTGATGGCATGGCACAGTGGCTGCATTTGGCATGGCACAGTGGTGACAATTGATGGCACGGTGATTGCTTTTGATGGCATGGCACAGTGGTGACAATTGATGGCACAGTGGCTGCTTTTGATGGCATGGCACAGTGGCTGCATTTGGCATAGCACAGTGGTGACAATTGATGGCACAGTGATTGCTTTTGATGACATTGCACAGTGGTGACAATTGATGGCACAGTGATTGCCTTTGATGGCATGGCACAGTGGTGACAATTGATGACACAGTGGCTGCATTTGATGGCATGGCACAGTGGCTGCATTTGGCATAGCACAGTGGTGACAATTGATGGCACAGTGATTGCTTTTGATGACATTGCACAGTGGTGACAATTGATGGCACAGTGATTGCCTTTGATGGCATGGCACAGTGGTGACAATTGATGGCACAGTGGCTGCCTTTGATGGCATGGCACAGTGGTGACAATTGATGGCACAGTGGCTGCGTTTGATGGCATGGCACAGTGGTGACAATTGATGGCACAGTGGCTGCGTTTGCATGGCACAGTGGTGACAATTGATGGCACAGTGGGTGCGTTTGATGGCATGGCACAGTGGCTGAATTTGGCATGGCACAGTGGTGACAATTGATGGCACAGTGGTGACAATTGATGGCACAATGGCTGCGTTTGATGGCATGGCCCCACAGCTCTGGACCCCCTGCATGTTACAGTTTACACCCCTTTCAGTGCAGACACCCCCCTTAGTGAAACCCCCCTCAGTGCAAACCCCCAGTGCAAACACCCCCCCCCCGTGAACCCCCCCAGGTGCAAACACCCCCTCCCCATTCAGTACCTCAGATCAGCGCAGCGACGATCACGGCACATGGACAGAAGGTCCCTTCCGTACACACAGAGAGGAGGGGGAGGTAGCAGCAGCTTCACTCGGCTGTGCCTGTGTGCCGAGCAGCGCTAACAGGCCATGGCTGTGAGAGGAGGGGATGGATGGTTTCCTGCGGTGTCACCCCCGCAACCCCCCCTCCACTTGTACCGCGGCGCTGGGCAGGCAGGCGCTGTCACTCTGACCCCCCTTAGTATGCCTCTGGGTGGCACCGCCCTCTCAGAGGAATTCTCCAATCCCACGGGGTGAGAGGCGGCCGGAGGCGGAGCACCCACAGTCTATCTGCGCTCGCTTCCTCCAGCCCCCTTTGAAGCATAGGCCGCAAAGCCGCGGCCTCAATTAGCGGTGATCGCGGCAAGAGGAGATCGCCGGTGGGGGCCGGATTAAAAGGTCTGCCGGGCCGTAGTTTGCCCATCGCTGCTCTATAGTCACATGGGCTGCACAGATGAGAAAAATTTGTAAATTAACAACTTAGAAGGAAAACAAACTAGAGTATGCTCAGTAAATGTAGCAATGGCTGGTCTACACAATCTCTATACAACAAGGCTGCAAGGGGGGCACAGACAAGGAGGGAGGGGCAGTGAACCACAAGATTAACTTTTTTTTTTTTTTTTTTTTTGCAGAATACAGAAAACAAATCCCAGAGTGAGTATAAACAGCATGTACTGACAGGTTTTAATGATGGGGATTTAAAACTTTAAGCTAAAGGCAGCCTTGATGGAAAGCAAATATGAATATTTTTTATGGGGTGTAAAAGCGTTCTGTTTGTTTGCAGCTAAAACCCATATACAGTCATCTGTCCATTATTATAAGAATCTGCTATTTTTGAGTTGCTTGGTGTTCGAGTCCCGCGGCTCTTTCCGCTGTATGTGAGAGTCTGGCATTATTATGCATTGTTAGGGAGGCCAGGCTGAATTATACATGCAGGGAGAGTAGGATATTTATTCATTAATAACTGTCCCATTTCTTACTCTGTAGAGGTCTGTTGTATATTCAGTTATCAGCGGCCAAGTTAAACCGTGATTTTTTTTTTCTGCTTTCAATTCGCCCCACACATACAATCCATCACATTTTAAATTCTATTATTTTAAAGTGAGTTTTGTATTCTGATTTACCATCGATTTGCATGAAAAAAATAACACGTCCCATTCCATACAATGCCACTATAAATCATCTGGCTGTGTCAGGAATAATAGGAGGCATTTAAATGGAGAAATATGAATGGCCCATAAGCAAGCTTTATATGTGTTAGATAGAGGGAGGATTTATGAAGATCGACATGGGAGGACTGGCTGCAGAGTAAATAGATCTGTTTTTCTTAGGATGGTAAGATGAAGTTAATATAAAAGTTTAATATGGTTATAATATAATACGCAATACATTTTTTTGTCACATTTTACCAGGGTAAAATACAACCCAAAGCAAAATTAGTCAATGTACTTCTAACAGGGGCCTAGATAGGGGAGGTGTAGGGGGGGAATTGGGGGTCCAAACCCCTTACTCCCAGAGGATCTGTCCAAGTATGTCGATCAGCTAGGCTAGAAAGCAGATCTGTTTTTTTAGACCCCTTTCACACTGGGGCGTTGTTCAGGCACGTTTGGGCTAAAAATAGCGCCTGTAAAGCACCTGAAAAACGGCTCCCCTGCAGTCTTAGTGTGAAAGCCCGAGTGCAATGGACTGGCAGGATGAGACCACCGGCGTGCTTTGCGGGTGGTTTTAACCCCTTTTCCGCCCGCTAGCGGGAGTTAAAAGCTCCCCGCTAGCAGCTGAATACCTCCGCAAAAACTACGATAAAGCACCCTGATGAGAAGGCTCTGATGGGCACTGATGAGGAGGCACCAATATGCCACACTTATGGGCAGTTCCTGGGACAAGGTCATTTGGTGCCCAGGGCAAAGATAGCAAAAAAGGGTGGGGGGGCAGATGGGGGGGATGGGATCAGGGGCAGTAGTGGTGTTGGTGGGATCAGTGGCGGTAGTGGTGGGGGGGGGGGGATCAGGAGCAGAGGAATGGTGGGGTGATCAAGATGGTGACACTGGCACTCACCTTCTCTCAGTGTCAGTCGATTTCCCCCTCCTTGCTCAGAGCTCTCAGTCTAAACTCACAGTGTCTTCAGCCACGCTTCTCCTGACATGGGGACGCTGTCGGCACATCTCCTCACAAAGGGGAGAGCTCCTCCCCTTCACTCAACTGGTCCATCAGCTAATCAGCTGACTTTCACCTCCTCCCTTACATGAATCTGCTTGGAGAAATGGGTGGAGCTCTGTGCCAGTAATAGTGAGTGCTCACTCACAGTGCACATTGTCCCGACTCCACTTCCTCCTCCCGACTCCTCTAGGCACAGCTCTCTATGCTCCTCTCTCTGAGTCCCCCCGCCCTGCCTTCAACCGGCATCTCAGTGTGTGATGCTGGGCGAGGAATAAAAGGGCCCGTCAGGGGAAGTATTTCCACTGACAGGGGAGTGAAGAATTGAAGTGCTGGTCAGTTCTAGGCTTGTGCCATTTTGTTTTAAGCTTGTGCCGGGTGCAGGAGCGCACTTGTCACATCATTGCTGGTGCGTGCAGCTATTAGCGGCTAGTGTGCCCAGCCAGTGTTTAGAAACACACGGACAGCACTTCACCTGGGCCCCCCTTCCTCCAGTCAATAGCACCGCCCAGGGCATCCACCCTTCTGCCCCCCCCCTGTACCAGCCTTGCTATCATACTGATAGGCTGCATGGATAGGCAGCACTGATGGGCAGCACTGATGGGTGGCACTGATGAGCAGGCACAACTAGGCAGCACTAATTGGCATCACTAATGGGCACTGATTTGTGTCACTGATGGGCACTGCTGGAGATGTACTGCAATCAGTGCCCTGATTACCTTTACAGATCTCCCCTGTGAGGAGATACCGCTGATCTGCTCTCCTCGCCACACTGCGTCAGTGTGAGCCGAGGAAAGCCGATAAACATCACTTCTTTGTTTATATGTGACCGGCTATATTTGGACACAGCCAATCACATGGGTAAAGAGCCACCGAGATCGCGGTCCCGCCAGGTTCTAAGTACACGGCGCGGGCGCAATCGACGCGCTGCATGACCACCCCCCCTCAGGCCAGCAAGAGCGGTGGTTCTGGGGAGTTGTCATATGATGTCGTCCCAGAACGAGGGTTCATCCCACCCACTGTCATTTTACTATATGGTGGGCGGGAAGTGGTTAAAGGCCCAATTCACTTCTAGTCCATTTATATTGTTTTAAATTGCAAGCCCTAATTGAGGGGGTGGTTTTGGACACCCTGGAACATATTGGATACATTTCGATTATGCCTCTGACCTTTAGCAGAATAAAGTCCTATGTGGACCTTTTGGCAATGGTAGGTGGTGCTTTAGTTTTTATTACCTTACACTACAAGCCAAGGAGATGGGTGTAGTACAGTGTAGAAGCTGTCTGCCTGGGAATCAGATAACCTACATCAATATGTAGCCAAGTCCCGGGCCTCTCCAGGCCAAATGGTGACCTCCAGAGTTGGGGACAGCTGATATCCTTATGTGTAAAGTGGGTTACAAGGCATGGCGGGTGCAATGCAAGGTAAATTAATGGGCGCTAGACACTTCTTGAATGCAAAGAGATATATTGTCTCTTAAACAGAACTGTGGGAGAGAGGGTTTAGGGCCAGGATACCCTTTAGTAGTTGCAATGTTAATTAGCCAACTTTGAGACTTCTACAGGTAGACACCCATGCAGGGAAAGGCACCCAGCCTGACTCATATCTTCATGTGTAGACACGCTGTCTCCTATAGCAACAATCTTGCACAGCTTATAACAAAGGTTGCAATGAATTCTTTCACTTTCGCCACAATCTCCTCTTTTTATCTTCACTCAACTGAGCTCCCAGTCTATTAACTAGACCCGCTGATCCAATGCCACTGGGTCTCCTGAGCTCTTCTAATCCTCTCACTGAGTATCTTTCTCAAGCGTCACCCGTTTCCATACTGGGTCCCTAGCTTGGCACTCACAGATGATACTCAAGCATCACCCCACTGGCCTGCTCGGTCCCTGGCTTGGCACACAAGACTGGTTGGTGAGAACACTGCTCTGGTACTTGCTTCAGCTACTCACGATGGTCCCTGATAACAAGGTGGTCCCTTAGTGGTGACAGCTTCTCCTCTACCTCCAATCATGACAGGTTCTCCGGCTGGCAAAACGGGCACTTCTGGTTAAACTGCAAGCCGCAGTCCCAATCCTGTGCTGGTCTCCTGCTTCTGGATAGGCCCTCAGTCAGCCTTAGCAGCCAGATGTCCCGTGGATAGGCCCCAAGCTCTGGCCTAGCAGCCTTGGGCAATAGAACACACGTCCACCTAGACTGCTGTCCAGGTGGCACTGGAACCCTGATCACCTCACCCAAATAAATAGGTTCTCCCAGCAGGCCAAGGGACCCAAGAAGATCCCTGCCCATTGGCCGAGATATCCCATCCATTCCTAATATGTCCTTGCAATGCCCTTGTCTATCTAATGCCACAAGATACCTGGCCACCTAGTGACAGAAGAGAGAAGTGCAGCAATTACAGAATTAGGGTGGCAACTATACCTGGCAAGTAAATTTACTAACAACCCTGCCTAAACACCAGGTACTACAAATATGAATACCTCACCTAATTCTCTTACAATTAGAGCACTTGGAGCTTCAGAGTGATTTCATGCCAGTTTCTTTTGCTATTCACATATCAGAGCAGTTGGGGTTTTGGGGCTTTGGGATGCTCTGGAAGCAACCTATGGATGCCTGCTCTAAGGACCTCGGGTAACTTTACAAGCCGAGTTTAGCGCAGGTACAATTTAAGGGTTCCTGTAATCAATAGGCACCAACATTTTTCAGATTGTTGCAGTACTTGGGATTCCTGTGTCCTGATAACTATAGTGCTAATAGAAGAACCCATTTATCATCATAGTGGAGTACAAACAACCAGTATGAGTGCAGCTGATAAAGCACTTCAGATAAAGCAGCTTTTATTATAGTAGCGCTGTAATGATATCTTGTAAAAGTTTTGCTTGTTGTCTTTTTAGCAGGTTCGATAATAAAAAGTTTCTTGATGTTTTAAAATTGTCCTTTAGGCAACTAAATAATAGATGTCTGTGATGTTAGTGTGTCCCCAGTTGCCTGTGAAATACTGTCATTACTTCTCTGTCTTTATTTTAATTCAAGATAGCAAGTAACAATTCGAGCATCAGTCTACCAGCTCGCTGTGGTAATCAGAGAAATAAATTGATGGCAGCTATTAGAAAATGCTAAAAAAGGTCACACACATGTAACTAGTTTGTGTATCTGGAAATGGTTTCTTGGGGCCAGTAAACCTGAAATACAAATTGCCTGAAATGAACCTGTGCTATGCCCAGGCATGATACGCAACAAGTTAAATTAACTGCCACCCTGCTAAAGCTGCACATACCCTTTGTCCCTGTATTCCAAGTAATCTCCAAGTCATTGAAGAGTCTCTCCTTGATCTAATATGATAGCAAGGATTGGGAATCAGACCAATATAGGGTGACCACGTGTCCCGGATTGCCCGGGACAGTCCCGCATTTTGCAGGTCTGTCCTGGGGAACATTCATTCCAGGACAATACAGTGTCCCAGAATGAAACTGACACAGCCACCCTCCAGGGCCAATCTGATGCCCCAAAAAAGGACGCAACATCACCGATTTACTCACTGGACAGTACTTGTCCTGGCCGGGACTGCCTGGAGAAGCACAATCCTTCCCCCTGCTTGTGATTCGAGAAATCATATATCTTGCCTCGTGTCCAATCACTGTGCTGTGATTCATTACAGCACAAGCTGATTTTTGGGAACGGAGGGTGTCCCTGAATGGTAGTTTGGAAATGTGGTCACCCTACCCCCATACCTAAAAGTAACGTGTGTTTAATTTCCCTCCTGGTAACTGAATGCACCCGAGACATGACAAAGGAGAAGTTTAGCAACTGGTAAAAAGAAAAATAAGTTTCATGGACAAAAGACACACAAAATGAATTGTGGACAACAGTTTACTGAAAGTGAACACTAAGTCACTAAGTTGGAGGGCTAACTTCCATAGTTACATGATCATCTTCTCAACATAGATGAAAGGCTTACAGTGGTCAACATGAATGAAGATATTGCAACTCATTCACATTTTGCCTCAAGCTCCATGCATGCAGGAAAGAACAAGGGGTCAGTTGCCATGAGCAGAATTTAAGAATTCTAGGATTCCAGGATTTTGGGGCCCCTCACAAAGCTCTAGGCCTGGTCCCCCATCTACAGCTGGGGGGGGGGGGGTGCTGCCGAGTCCATCTATCTCACTTCTCGTCTGTCCTGGCGGCCCTGGTCCCTTAGAGGGGTATCTGTCCTGGCGGCCCTGGTCCCTTAGAGGGGTATCTTTAAAAATATGGAACTCTGTGATCAGTTAAATATACATTTCTGCAACATTACCACTGATGAATTTCAAAAAGTATGCCAATAAAAATGTACTTAAATAAATAAGATCCTTTACGTCCCATTGAAGTCACAGAAAAAGCTATATGATCAGATCAACAACTCCTATTTTCCTACCTCTACTTTCTTGTTAAAGCAGCTGTAAAGGGTCTGCAAATATGATTGTACCGTTTAACAGGCACCAAAGAGGACCTGATCTGACATGCTTTCTCCCATTCTCTTCGCTACAAGGCGTGTGGCTGTTACTCAGCCCTGCCAGCACAGAGAACTTCAGTGTGAGAATGGAATTAGCATTTTCACAGAAAAATTTGACTCCTATGGACTGTCATGTAACATTGCCACCATCCACAATGAATCAGAAAAAAGTATTTTATCCTGTTGTAATCCTGTACCGCCAGGTTATGATTTGTGACTGATTTTGCTAGGACATGCTTCAGAACACATTTTGGGCACTGTGAAAATGCTAAGGAGTTTACCGCAAATAGAAATTTAGATTTTATGGGCAATGAAAATAAATTTAAAAATATATAATTTATCTAAATAGAAAAATATAATTTATTACAAAGTATCATAGAAAAAACATAGAAACCACACAAGTGGTAGAAACTTAAAAACAATTGTACACTGAAATGCATGGACATTTAAATTACGATCCGGATGATTGTGTGAAAACCCCAAGAGCAAATTCATGGGGATGCCAAACTGCTGATTCGACGTGTTTCGAATATGTGAGTTATAATAAAATCTTCTTCAGGGATAACAGCATTTCTGGAATTGCAGAATACATCATCGGTGAAATAAATTCATAACATTATCAATTCCATATTTTGGCGCTTAAATTGGCGCCTATATGTTTAAATACACAGCAAATTACATGTACATGCATTTACTAAAAAGGAAGCCATTCATCCAAGACTTTCGCCGAGGTCCACCAATCCTATCAACAGCATGGGGAGTCCAAGAACAGAATGTTTAATTAGGATTGCCAAACATCAATGGAATTAGTATCCCCAAAAGAGTCTCCTCCAACAAAAAATTGTGAGGGCTGGCTTCCTTTTTAGTAAATGGATGTACATGCAAGTTGTTGTGTATTTAAACATATAGGCGCCAATTTAAGCGCCAAAATATGGAATTGATAATGTTGTTATGAAGTTATCTCACTGATGATGTATTTTGCAATTCCAGAAATGCTGTTATCCCTAAAGAAGATTTTATTATAACTCACATATTCGAAACGCATCAGATTCAGCAGTTTGGCATCCCCGTGAATTTGTTCTTGGGGTTTTCACACAATCATCCTGATCGTGATTCATATGTCCATGCTTTTCAATGTACAATTGTTTTTAAGTGTCTACCACTTGTGTGGTTTCTATGTTTTTTCTGATTCTTTGTAATAAATAATATTTTTCTATTTAGATATATTATATATTTTTAAATTTATTTTCATTGCCCATAAAACCCCAGTTTCTATTTGCGGTAAACTCCTTAGCATTTTCACAGTGCCCAAAATGTGTTCTGAAGCATGTCCTAGCAAAATCAGTCACAAATCATAACATGGCGGTACAGGATTACAACAGGATAAAAGACTAATGCCGCATACACACGATTGTTTTTCGGCATTGAAAAAAACAATGTTTTTAGAAACGTAATTTAAAATGACAGTGTGTGGACTTCACATCGTTTTTCATCTTCTGAAAGACGACAAAAAAAAAAAAAATTGGAGCATGCTGCATTTTTTAAAGTTGTTTTAAAAAATGTTTTTGGGTTGTAAAAAATGATCGCGTGCGGGCTAAAACGACGTTTAAAACAAAGTTTTAAACCCGCGCATGCTCAGAAGCAAGTTATGAGACGGGAGCTTGAATGGAATTTTCCCTTTAGAGTGCCGTCGTACGTGTTATACGTCACCGCGCTTTGCTCATCGTTTTTTTAAAATGATGGTGTGTGGGCAACATCGTTTTTAATGATGAAGTTGGAAAAACTTTGTTTTTTTTCATGCCGACATACGCGGCATTAGATTTTAAATGGTAACCATTCATGAAAGTTACATTTTGAATAATTGCAGTCGGGTAGTCTGTCAGCTTCATGGCATGGGTGGGTAGGTAGGTGTCATGACTGCAGCTCCTTACACTAGTAGTCTACTCAAATTCACTTTAGCGAAGTCTATTATATTGCATCTAATCCTGTGTGTCTCTTTGTATTTATGCAGTTCTCCCATAAATATACACATTTCATTTCCTCAGTGTTAGGGAATGAATCCCATGAGAAAATTCCACTGTACTCATCTATATTGCTTTGAAAGGGTTACTGTGCCTCATTAATTGGACACAGTTTTATCGCTTATTGCTTTCTAGCAGTTGAAGTGCATTCTTACAGTAAACTATTATTTACTGCAAATATGTGCTTTTATGTATGCACATATATTTACATGCGTTAATATAAAATGTGCATTTTGATAGGAATTCCTGTGAACTTCGACAGTGAAGAATATATTGCGTCTGAACCTGTTCACGAACGGCGCTCATCTAAAGTCACTGTGGGTCAATATTACAGATTATCCCATTATCCTTTAACCTTTGGAGCAGCCATTTTGATTATAAAATACTAAAAGTGCTGTGTGGTGCAAATTCATGTTCTTCATAAAGAGGTGGGATGGAGACCTCAAAGTAAATTGTCCGACAGCGTCCAAGATCAGATGTGTTGAACTAAAAAGTTCTATAGTATTTGGTAAATCGTATGTTATGAAGGAGAACGTTAGTAAAGTTTGTGGTAGATGCGTGGGAATAGTGGTTACAACTGTCAGTAGCCTTGCTAAATATATAATGATTTAAGGATCTTTCCTTAGATCATCATCAATTTAACTTGCCACCATTGTAGGCCACCATCAATTTAATTTGCTGCCATTGTAGGCCACCATCATTTTAACATGCTGCCATTGGGGATCACTATCGACTTCACTGTGCCTGTAGGTGTAACTGCATACTAACTGCCACAGTGCGATGTACATTATGTGCCCAAAAATGTGTGGACAACTGGCTATTACAACTTTATGAGCTTGTTGGATGTCTCATTCCAAAACCACAACCACAGGCATAAATATGAAGTTGGCACTCCTCTTCGCAGCTTTAACAACCACTGTTCTGGGAAGTCGTTCAACAAGATTTTAAAATGTCTGGTGGAATTTGTGCCTATTCAGCCAAAGCAACAATTGTGAAGTCAGGATGTTGGACGAAAAGACCTGGCTCAAAATTTGCATTAGATTTCATCCAAAAAGGTGTTCAGTGTTAGTGTTGAGGTCAGTGCTCTGTGCAGACACCCAAATTCTCTACCAGGGGTGTCAAACTCAATTTTATTGTGGGCTACATTAGCACTATGATTGCTCTCAAAATGGCCCGTTGTATCTGTTAGATTAGGTCCAGCCTATCCCCTCCCCTTACATTAGATGTCAAGAGCCACTCCACCATCAGAAGTTAAGTCCCCCACTCTCCCTTACATCACAGTACACCCCCTTTCCTTATGCTGCTGCTGGGAAGAAGCTGGATGCATTGCTTGAAAGCAGAAAGTAAGGGTCTGGAAGTAGGACCATAGGTGGACTGAAGCTCTCCTGCAGTTACAGGAGAGGTGCGAGGGCCACATGAAATGGCCTGGAGGTCCGTATTCGGGCCGCGGGCCTTGTGTTTGACACCTGTGCTCTACACCAACCTCATTAATCCATATTTTTATGAAGCCGACTTTGTGCACAGGGACAATTTTGCTAGAACACAAAAGAAGCTTCTACAAACTGTTGCTGCAAGGTTCGCAGCAAACAGTTGTCTAAAATATCTTTGAATGCTTTAGCTCAATTGTGCTATTGTACAGTATGGGTTATTACCAATGAGTTTTGGTTAGTAGTAGACGGAATTGCGTTCAGGACCTACAATAAACATATAAGAGTAAAATGAAGCTTATTGTTATTGACTTAATTCTCAAAATGCTACTTTCACCTGATTTTAGCAGATCTGAAAAGTCAGATGGTCTTAATGGCTGGATCAGTGACACAAGGTAATAAAAGGAAGAAAAGTATGACCGTTCTTTTATATATCACCGTCAATTTACGCAGCGCTTTACATATACATTGTACATTCACATCAGTCCCTACCCTCAAACCGCTTACAATCTAAGGCTCCTACTCCATATACTAGGGCCAATTTAGACAGGATCTAATTAACCTACCAACATGTCTTTGGAGTGTGGAAGGAAAGTGGAGGAAACCCACACAGGCACAGGGAAAACATGCAAATCCAGGCAGGCAGTGTCGTGGTTGGGATTCGAACCAGCGACCCTTTTTGCTGTTAGGCAAAAGTGCCATCCACTACACCACTGTGCAGGTAATTAGTATTTTTAGAAGAGGATAGTTTCAACAACCACCATCACTCTTATGACTGGGTTTCCAATATTTATTATAAGAATGCCCATCCATTATAATTAATCATAAGAACCAATGACATCATGCAGACGTGAGTCATACTAATTCCCACTGACATTTAAAGGCCCATGGCCTCAGGAATTGCTCAAGATGCGAGATCTGGCTGTTCATATTTTTTCATGCTTGATCACTCACTAATTTTAACATCCACCATGGATCACTTATTCATATGCAGATTAATTGTCAGGCCATGTTACTTCTCACAGCAGCACTAAGTTTTTGCAACTAAAAGCAGAATTTCTTTGCTTTACTTTGCTTAATACACAGTTAAAGTGTAATGCCGCGTACACACGCTCTTTTTTTGCGATGAAAAAAAACAAAGTTTTTTAAAACGTCATTTAAATTGATCGTGTGTGGGCAAAACGTCGTTTTTTGTCTTAAAAAAAACGACCAAAAAAAATGCTTGAATTTTTTGTGTCGTTTTTCAAAACGTCGTTTTTTGTTTCACAAAAAGTCACCGTGTGTAGCAAAAACGTAGTTTAAAACGACGTTTTTCAACCCGCGCATGCCCAGAAGCTAGTTATGAAGCGAGCTTCAATGGAAAAGAGTGGTGAACGTAACCTCGCTTTTTGTGAAAAAAAACTATGGTGTGTATGCAACATCGTCTTTGAAAAGTGACGTTTCTAAAACGTCGTTTTTTACTTCACAGAAAACTTTGTTTTTTTTCATCACAAAAAATGATCGTGTGTACGCGGCATTACACCTGAAAAGTCATGTCATTGCTGATCAAGGTCATACTTGTTCCACCAAGTTTCTGCTTGTTAAAACCTTACATGCCTGAGAAAACCCAGCAAATTTAATGCATTTTTGTAAGTGTTCAGCAGGATGAGAATACTTGCGTACAGAGCACCAACACCAGTATTCTAGGTATGTCGAGACATGTTTTAGCAATCAGTACTAAAAGTCACATTAATGGCAATTGTCACATTGTTACATACGTTGAAAAAAAAAAAAAAAGTCCATTTGGTTCAACCAATATACAAGGTCTAATGCCCCGTACACACGATCGGGAATTCCGACAGCAAAAGTGCGATGTGAGCTTTTGAACGGAAATTCCAACCGTGTGTATGCTCCATCGGACTTTTGCTGTCCGAATTTCTGCCAACAAAAGATTGAGAGCTGGTTCTCAAATTTTCAGACGGAAAAAAATCCTATCGGAAAATCTCATCGTCTGTAGCAATTCTGACGCATGCTCGGAAACAAATCGACTTTTGCTCGGAAGCATTGAACTTCATTTTCGTCGTAGTGTTGTACGTCACCACGTTCTTGATGGTCAAAAGTTCAGAGAACTTCTGTGTGACCGTGTGTATGCAAGCCAAACTTGTGTATGCAAGCGGCATTAGGGTAATAAAACATATTACATTTGTAATCTCTTCCTACCCCAAGACCTCATATGGTTATTAATAGCCAATAGCCATGTCCATTAGTACTAAATCCCAAGCAGTCTTAAAAATGGTTGGAATGTAAAAAAAAAAAAAAAAAAAAAACAGTCCAGTAGTCAGTAACTTTAGAGATTCCTCTTTTTGCTAAAGGCGATGATGATGTCCATTTGTGTCAAGCTGAGTTTTTGGCATATCACCCCTGGCAGATACTGCTGACGGGGACTCGTGCATACTTTGCATGTACAGAATGCTCATTTCATACTCGACATGGGAGTTTTTAATCTGCCGAATAATAAAATTTTGATACTCGGAATTGTACAATTGCACAAAAAGGAACACTTCCCTTATTTTCCATATGGCAAACAACATTAGGAAAATGGTTAACTGGTAGATGAAGTTTACATTCTATATCAGTGATCGTAACTTGTGGTCTGCCCAACTTTTTCTGCTTATCAGCTATCCTAATTTCTTGTGCATTTTATGTGTGGCCCAAGACCATTCCTCTTCTTTAAATGCAGACCAGGAAGGTCAAAAGGTTGGACACCTCTGCTTTAGACATATTTAAGCTTTTGGGAGTATCTCACTAAAAAATATAATTGTAGCAGGGGATGCCCAAAATTACATTAATGTCTTAGGACAGACTTCTGGAAAAATCTGTGAACCAATCACACAACCCAGAAATAAAATTTCCAAGGGCGTTCTGTATACTATCTGTGTACAGAATACCTCCAGGTTACCATATTGCATTCAATTTTACAGAAAATTACAGCGCTGCAGATTAAAAAAAGGAAAAGGTAATTTTTATTAAAATTATTATTATATTACAATATGGCTTGTGTTGCATATATGCTACTTTAAAAAAATAATAATAATCTTGCAAAAGGAATTACCTTTTAAAACTGTCTATACTCTACAAGACTAAATATAATGATTATTATAGATTTTAAGCTTACTCGTCCTTTATACAAGCGGTTTTGGATTGACTGAATTGTGTCATCTTGATCCTAAACTACAAAGTTGGTCGTCTTTTAAGATTCTAACTTTCTCCACCTTTGGACGCTCATGGGGCATGGTTACTGAATATAGTAAGAGACATCAGCCCTGTTTCCAGAGCATACTGTGAGACTGGTCTTGTGGTGATGACATATTTTCTTTTTGCTCCAGAGCATACAGCGTATCCCAAGACCTGATGTGCAATCAGTCCTTTAATATTCAGCAAACCAGCAGAGAGAGTGCAATTATGTGTAAAGGGAGAGACTGCGGGAGAGAAGCCTTTAAAATACTGCAATTTCATGGCTTGTGAAACTGTTACAGCACAGATACAGGTTATTATTTCTTTAAAGAGGCATGTCCCACCATTGCAGACCAGCAGGATCTCCCCGTCTGGACCACCGCCAATCAGCTGTTAGAAATGCTCAACTAAACCACTTTTAGGATAATTCTGTACTTCTAGCTACTAGGAGTTCTTTGGCACAATTCAACTCGGCATTGTAATTCCATGAAAAGCAAAGCAAACAAGCTCCTATCACAAAATCTAGATGGCATCCCACTGTCTCTATAAGAACTTGTTCTGGGCAGGGAGGGTAGGCTACTTGTACTGGGACAGCTTATTACACCTTACAGTGAAAGAAAAAAAAACACTTAAAAAAAAATAACCTTTTTGAAGTAATCAGGTACTTCGAAAACTGCTAAATGGGACTGAATGTCACTTGAAGCAGAACTTCAAGGGGCATGAACATCTTAAAGGACTTAAATCTGCCCCGTCTGCTGAATATAAACACTTCGGACTGCCAGGTCCGTGTCTGTGGCCTGTAAGCAGTATGGCTCAGAGTGCTTCAGGCTTTTGAGGCACAATGCAGAGCTATTAAGAAGCAGCCTGAACAGGTGAGGGTGGTCCGTAAAGCCCCTTCCCACAAAGCAAAAGTTAACTTGGTTACAGCTATAAGAGATGGTCTGGTCCCTGCCACTGAGGGCCCACAGGAAACTACAAGGATCTACAGTGATGGTAAATACCCAGAAGGATCCTGTAATGCCAGGAGAATGGTTAGTGGGCCGTACCCTAAGGTTCACAGCGTAAGGGTGTTAGTACAGCTCATGAACCTGGAAACACCACCAATCTCGCCACTTTGGCCAACCTATATTTTCCCACTGCATCTGCAGGTCCAACCATGGGTTGAGACAATATGTGCCCCCTTACAAGCAGCAATGTCTTCTTGGGGCGAGACCCAATACAAGTCCCTCTTAGAACAGCCTGACGTTGTCTTTAAATACTTTTCCATACCTCAACAGAGACTGCTCTATCAATCAGCACCACATCTACATCTCTGCTGCTGTCTCTCTCTCCACTAGGGATGAACCGAACAACACCCCCCCCCCCCCCCCCCCCGTTCGGTTCGCACCAGAACCTGCGAACAGACCAAAAGTTTGTGTGAACTTTAGAACCCCATTAAAGTCTAAGGGACTCGAACGTTTGAAATCTAAAGTGCTAATTTGAAAGTAATATGCAAGTTATTGTCCTAAAAAGTGTTTGGGGACACTGGGCCTGCCCCTGGGGACATGTATCAATGCAAAAAAAAAGTTTTAAAAAACAGCATTTTTTTGGGGAGCAGTGATTTTAAACGACTTATTATCCTTCAGAAATTACACTTTGTGCAGGGACAGTTCTAAGCACGGCAAACAATCGCTGCTTCACAGGCATACTATACACACCCCCTAGATATGAAATTTAAAGGACTATTTCACTTTTATGGTTTCACTTTAAGCATTATTAAAATCACTGCTCCCGAAAAAAAACTGAAATTTTTTTTAAAAAATTTCCTTGGGGCAGGACCCAGGTCCCCAAACAATTTTTATGACAATAACTTGCACATAAGCCTTTAAAATTAGCACTTTAGATCTCTCCAATAGATTTTCCAGGGTGTTCTGCGGCTTTTTGAATTTGCCGTGAACACCTCAAATTGTTCGCTGTTCAGCGAACAGGCAATAATCGAGTCGAAGATGAGTTTGACTCGAACTCGAAGCTCATCCCTACTCTCCACGCTAGTCAACTGCAATTTAAGTGCTGAAATACAAACACAAACTACATTAGCCTTATCCAATAATATTAGCAGCTAACCAGTGCTTTTGATTCAGAGTTCCCATGCCTTACCATGACTGTAACCACTTAACAGCTGGGAAGGATCTGTTGTTGCTGTCACGAAAACGTAACAATTACACTCTGAGCCCACTCTGTGCAGAGATTTTCCAGTTTGTGGACAGCAAGCAAAGCACCAGCAGATTGACACTGATAGTCACTGGAGCAGCTATAACAGAACAGGTCACCCTATTACACACACAAGCTGCCACCATGTGTTTTTTTTTATAGAGAAACATGCATTTACAGCCTCTTAGAAATGTGTATTACTCCCTGCATTGCCAAGAACTATTGGGCCCTTTGCAGGCAAGGCAGACTCCACCAAGCAGATCCGCCTGTTCAGCAAGGGATCTGTCTGCTGAGCAAGTGTATAACTGGTACGTGTCCACTCCACTGTGCAGAGCGCACACGGACACAGACCGCTCTTCTCTATGGGGCAGATGGATGTAAACTGACCATCTGTCCTTTTCCATCTGACTGACATCCGATACGCTGGATGGATGGCGGATCCCTATCCATTTGTTTTTATCGGACCGGCTCGAATGTTGGCTGGTGTGTCAGAAGACACATGTCCACTGGCATTCGCTGCTCCATAGAGAGCTATAGATGGTCTGATCAGGTCCACCTGCAAAACTGACAGGTGGACTCGATCATTCCGTCAGTGTGAAAGGGGCCCAAAAGTCTACAATATGGTAGCTTTTTTAACCACTTCAGCTCCAGGAGGTTTACCAGCTCCCCCCCCCCCCCCCCCATGTACAAGGTCATTTTTGACTAAAAAAATATACACCGTTACTGTAATGACACTGGCAGGGAAGGGTTTAGCATCAGGGGCGATCAAAGGGTTAAACGTGTACCTAGTCAGTGCTTTCTAACTGTGTAGGAGGTGCTTGTACTCTGGGAAGACAGAGATCAGAATCACAGGATCTCTGTCTTTCCTTGTCACAGAACCGCAGTCTGCCTTGTTTACATAGGCAGACTGCAGCTCTGCCTCTGTCGGGAACAATCAGCGGGTCCTTTGGACCCGTTGATTGGTTCCCGATGTATCCATTACATTTTTTTTTATTTCCAATTAGAGCATTCAGCTTACCACATTCAGGAGATTCAGCTTACCACATGTTTAAATATTGTTTACTAAAATAAGAGAAAACGATGCAAGAAAATATTTACGGAAAGAAAAATTACAAAACAGTCAACTATAAAAAAAATGTGATTCTACCTGGGCAGTTCTTTAATTTTTCACACATGCAATAAATCTGAACCGCATGCTAGAAAATAAATCCACAAACAAATATATACATTTACAGTTTAGAATGAACCATGAATAATGACCCTAGAAAATGTGTTATGAAATTTATGTTTACAAACATGTTTGTGGCCTACACACTTGTGTACAGGGTGCTTTTCGTTTTGAATTAACTTTTTAATATTTATTTTAACATCACTTTCTTTTCTATTTCGATTGTTAAAAGTGATGGGGCAGGGCATTACTTTTGCTTGAATTCCGATCAACGGCTACAAAAATCAATATCAGGCTCAATGCTGCAGAAGCAGCCTGGAAATGGTTTTAACTCCTTGAATACTGGGGCGTTTTATAAAAGTACCCTTAGTAGCCAAGGACTTAAAAGTGAAAAAATTGCCACTTAGTTCACCTGGTATTTGGCTCCATGCACAGTCCAAATTGCTTGGTGAGTAAGTCTGATCTATGAGAGTCACTGCCTCTCAAAACACAAATCTCTCAGTATACCTAGTGGTTTCCGTGTCAAACCAGAGCTGCATTTGCCAATTGCAGCCAATTTTTCTGGTTCCTGAAGTTGAAGTTCCAGAAGTAAAATAACCTTTACAAGTTCTAAGGGATGTGCTGAAGTTGGGGGTCTGAATCCGGTATCTTAAGTTCTTAACAGTGGGCTCCTGCAAGCGTGGTCTCTCATAGATGATGGCAACATATGGGTAAAGGAGGAACTAGTGTGTAATGCTGTAAAACGAAATTTATTTAAAAACGCAAGCAACTATTCGATTCACATTTAAGAATGCACTAGCCCTGGTGCATATAGGTGATGAACTTAAAGTGGAGTTCCACCCATTTTTTTATGTTTGTCTGTGCTGCATGCCCTAATCTCATAGTGTTCAGAATGGACAATTTTTATTTCTTTTGTTGCTTGTAAATACCTTTATTTTGTAGTCCTTCATTACTTCCTCCTCCTTATTAGCCTAGGCTATTAAGTCACAAGGCTATTTGCAAGGGTTTCTGGGATAGGCATCATGTTTCCCAGTAGTCCTTGCAAACCTGACTGAAACCTATTACATTGCTTGTGCAGCACTGAGCATGTGCGAGATATGCAAAGCTGAAATCCAGGAAGTCATACAGTCTGGCTTCATGATGCCCACACTTAAGATGGCCACGGTCTATTTCTAGATTATAAACTAAATGCTGTAACAACCTAACAAAACGGACCTTAGTTTACAGACTAACTTTACTAGAATACATTAAGCTTGTGTATTACAGGGGTATTTATATTTAAAAAGTGAAATTGTGGGGGGAACTCCCCTTTAACCATACTGTATACAGATCCGTCTCTGGGGTTGCCACACACAAACAGAATCTTCAAGATTACCGAATAATACAGCTGCGCCTCCAAGTAATATGGTTACTCATTTAATGTCACAAATTTAACCAGGGATGTTACATTGTTGAGACAGGTATGAAATGACAAAAAAAAGATTGAATCAACATAAATATACCATAAAGGGTTCATGAATGCATACAAGGGACATGTTTGGGAGAGAAGCTTTTGGGCAGAATAAAAGCTGGACTTGCTTAAATGTGCGGAAATGCTGCCAAACGTGTGCTAAGCACGTTTAGCACTTGAGTGTTCATTTGTTCCAGTTCATTCAATTGAATCCATAAACGCTCAAACGTTTGACCTGCTGAAATGGGTGTGCAATACGTGGCTTTAAACACATTTTTAAATCTGCTTTTTCCTGCCAAGAATAAAAGGTGTTCATAGAAAACATTTAAACACTCAGGGCCGGATTCAAATAGAATTTACGTCAGCGTATCAAGAGATATGCTGCGTAAATACTAAAAATAGCCGGCGTATCTTTCTTTGCTATTCAGAAAAGAAGATACGCCGGCTTTCTCCTAAGATACGAGCGGGGTAAGTCGCTTACACCGTCGTATCTTAGTTGCATATTTACGCTGGCCGCTAGGTGTCGCTTACGGCGGTTTACGCGTAAAATATGCAAATGAGCGGCGCGTCGTAATTTATGTAGTTTGCATAAGCGTTAGACCGGCGTAAGGTTACCCCTGCTATAGGAGGCGTAGCCAATGTTAAGTATGGACGTCGGGACAGCGTCGAATTGTACGTCGTTTGCGTAAATCGTTCGGGAATGGGGCTCGACGTTGGTTACGTTCACGTCGTTTACATTGACAAAAAGCGACGTGATTTCGCGCATGCGCACTGGAAACGTCCACGGACGGCGCATGCGCCGTCCAAAAAAAGGTCAAATACGTGGGGTCATGATTCATTTACATGAATCACGCCCCCACTTCAGCAATTTGAATTGCGCGGCCTTCCGCCGTGCACTTTACGCTACGCCGCCGCATATTATGGAGCAAGTGCTTTCTGAATAAGGCACTTGCCCATAATATTTGCGGCGGCGTAGCATAAAGATGAAACGCTACCCCCCTTGGAAAGGTACATCTTTGTATCTAAATCTGGCCCTCAGTGTGCATGAGCCCAAAAGAACACAAGGAAGAGGATTACTGCACACCTGTGGGAGGGATATCATTTCTCACAACATGAATGTTGTGGTTCTTAGAGCAGAGCTCCACCCTATTTAAGACATTAGCTCATTATTACTGCTGCCTGTCACACAATGGACGTTTTTTTTTTTTTTAATTGGTACAGTACCTTTGTTTAGACATCGCTTCCTGTCTGCACAAGCTGTGGGTATTCTGCGGGTAGGGCGTAACTTCCTGTACCCGCAGTGTGCCCTGGGAGCTTCTGTCAAAGCTCCCAGTATTCATTGCGAAGCCTTGCTACGAAGTATCGCAGTATTTTGGAAACCCGGAAGTGACGCGATCACATAAACAAACTGTGGAGGGCATTACGAGTGAGCATGCGCAGGATCGCATTCACCGCAACAAGGAAGTGGCTGCTTGTGGGCTTCTCATGCCCACAAGCAAAATGGAATCCGCTATACTAGAAGAACATAACTTTTTATTAGAGACGGAATCGGAAAGAGGAGGACTTAGCACAGCTAACTCGCAAGTACGTTTATAGTATGCTACAAAGAAATTAAATGACCAAAAAGAAAAAGAAAATCGTATGGCTGTGGGAGATCCACTTTAAAGAATATTTAAAAAATATTCAGGGAAAAAAAAGTGAAAACTATGAATAATAATTCTGTATGGCAGGAAATATAAAGGACTTTCTCAATCCCTATTAAATAGTTCATCATTATTATCAACTCACTGACTCTTCCCCCCTCCCTCCAATCCCACATCCCCCATCTCTACTCCTTATCTGACTTATAATAAGCCTGGTACACACGAGCCAAAAATTGCCCAATTGCCTGGAAACCCGGCATTCGATCAGCGCTCACAGCCAATAGCTTACTTAGGCCCCTTTCACATTGAGGCGTGGAGCCGCGGTGACGGTATAGCCGCGCTATTTGTAGCGCCGCTATACCGTCGTGTTTACCGCGATATTCGGGCGCTAGCGGTGAGGTTTTAACCCCCGCTAGCGGCCGAAAAAGGGTTAATACCGCCCGCGTTGCGGGCGGTATTACCGCGCTATTACCGCGGTTTCCCATTGATTCCAATGGGAAGGCGCGCTATAGGAGCGGTGAACACACCGCTCCTATACCGCGGTAAAGATGCGGCTAGCAGGACTTTTGGAGCGTTCCTGCTAGCGCACCGCTTCAGTGTGAAAGCCTTCGGGCTTTCACATTGAACACTACAGGGCATGATTTTTCATGCGGTATAGCAGCGCTATTTTTAGCGCTGTACCGCATGAAAAACGCCTCAATGTGAAAGGGGCCTTAGAGTGAGCAATAAGTTTAAGCAGGCTATAGATGGATCTTTTTTTTACATTTTATTGATTAGCTAGCCAGCTGAAAAAAAAAATTGCCTTCTTTCACACATCCACTGCTCTATTGTATTCTGAAAGCAGGACTCCTCCTCTCTCAAAATACACTGATCAGCACTGCAACCGATTGGCTGATCAAATAAAAAAATGTTAACATTCACTTTCAAAAGAAGCCCATTATTAGATCAACTTTTTTTCTAGCAGAAATGGCAAGATGGATCAAAATTCAATCAGTTCCTGCTGAACCGGACGAATTTCGATACACCTACAGTCAGCTAAAGACTAAGGCCAGGTTCACACCTATGCGAATTGAGTGCGGCTTAAACCGCATCCAATACGCAGAACATTTCTAAATACATTGTTTTCAATGAGGCTGGTTCACATATGTGCGATGCATTCACACTGCGCATTGCCGAAAAAACGTGTGCGGATTTTATGCCTTGCGGTGCTGCTCAGGTGCAAATTCAGGCCCATTATCTTCTATGGATACGTAGCTGATTTGCAGATGTGTTAATTTCTCTTCAGGATTTACTCTAATTTAGCTCAATACACTTCCCCCCTCCCCTCCCCTCCTCCAGGTCTCCAAATTCGCAGCTAATCTGCAGTTAAAACGCAACTGATCTGCTGAACACTTCTCTTATCTCTCTGCAGAGATAAGGGAGCTGAAATTCGCACCGCACAAGTGTGAATTTGGCCTCAAGCTCTCTAACAAAGGAAATTACAGTTCCCAAGAAGAGTACACATTTATTTTAACCACCTCCCACCCGCCGTATAGACAAATGACGATGGCGGGGTACGTCATATAATGTTGTCCCATTCTCGCTACATTTACGTGCGGCGATTGTCGGCACGCTCTATCCCCAGGACACAGCGCATCCCCAATCTCGGTACCAGATTGTGTCCAATCACAGCTGATCACATGTAAACAAAGAACTGCTGGTTGTTGGCTTTACTCTCCTCACACTGACAGCGTGTAAGGTGAGTCGATCGGCAGCATTTCCTCACAGTGGAGACCTGCATAAATCATCAGTGCCCTGATAACCTGTGCAGCCCCAACAGCGATTGCAGTCAGTGCCCATCAGTAGTGTTGCTCACGAATATTCGCATTGCGAATATTCGCTACGAATATTGCATATTCGAGTATTCGCGAATAACACGAATATCGCGGCGAATATTCGCTATTTCGAATGTTTTCAATTTTTTTTTTAGAACAGATCACATCCTAGAGATCCCCATCGACGTCTAAAAGCATTGCTGGTATGATTAGAGACCTTGGGCCGAGTAGCTGCAGCGCTCATTTTATATTGCCGAAAAATCGCAATGCGATTATTCGGCAATAGCGATATCGCGCGATTATTTTATATTGTAATATATCACGAATATTCTGAGCCAATCAGAGTGCTCCATTCCGCATTTCTCGAAATTTCGCAATTATTTTGTATTGTAATATATCACGAATATTCTGAGCCAATCAGAGTGCTCCATTCCACATTTCTCGAATATTCGCAATTATTTTATATTGTAATATATCACGAATATTCTGAGCCAATCAGAGTGCTCCATTCCGCATTTCTCGAATATTCGCAATTATTTTATATTGTAATATATCACGAATATTCTGAGCCAATCAGAGTGCTCCATTCCACATTTCTCGAATATTCGCAATTATTTTATATTGTAATATATCACGAATATTCTGAGCCAATCAGAGTGCTCCATTCCGCATTTCTCGAATATTCGCAATTATTGTGTATTGTAATATATCACGAATATTCTGAGCCAATCAGAGTGCTCCTTCCGCATTTGCCGAATATTCGCAATTATTGTGTATTGTAATATATCACGAATATTCTGAGCCAATCAGAGTGCTCCTTCCGCATTTGCCGAATATTCGCAATTATTGTGTATTGTAATATATCACGAATATTCTGAGCCAATCAGAGTGCTCCTTCCGCATTTCTCGAATATTCACAATTATTTTGTATTGTAAAATATCACGAATATTCTGAGCCAATCAGAGTGCTCCATTCCGCATTTCTCGAAATTTCGCAATCGCAATTTTCGCATTCGCATTCGCAATAGCGAAAATTCGCAATAGCGAAAATTCGCAATAATTTCATTTCCAAAAAATATCACGAATATTCGTATTTAGCGAATATATCTCGAATATTTGACTATATATTCGAGATATATCGCAAAATCGAATATGGCGTATTCTGCTCAACACTACCCATCAGTGCTGCATATTAATGCCTCCCCATCAGTGCCCTTCAGTGCTGTCTCATCAGTGCCTATCTATGAAGGAGAAAAATTACTTATTTACAAACTTTTCTAATAGAAACTAAGAAAAAAGAGATTATATATATTGTGACAGGAAGTCAGGTAAATCTGTGGGTGTTGTCACAGACGGGAGATACATTTCTGCCTTGTTTGGACAATACACCAATTACTACCAGGTGTCGGCTACAGAAATAGCCAGAAAGGTTTAGGGCGTTGGAAAACTTCAGCTGTTCAGTATGAGGCAATTAAGGCCTCTATAAGTCATCCAAGGGATGACTACTGATTGCTGCATCCTGAGGCTTTTTGAGTTGAGGCGAGTAGTGAGAAAGACTTCTGAAGAGGTGAGGTGGTTGTTGATTTTTCTGTGTGATAAAAAATCAAAAAGACTATTGTTTCTCTGCTGTATGACCAGCAGTAGGCTGTGCCAGACTCCATAGATAGGTTCCTGTGTGGTGAAGGTAGACGCCCCAAGTGGCCAGGGTTTATTTTATGTTTTGTTTTATTTATGCAGTTTGGATGCTAGCACTTGTTTCCAGCAATATGGAAGAATAAACCAAACGCTTTGTTTTCAACCGTCTTCGGCTGCCTCTCTGTATAGTTCAGTGTGTAGTGAACCCATCCAGGAGGTCACACACACCCGCTACCGAGCCAACCCCTTACAATATATATATATATATATTCCAAATTTTCAGTCTGTTTTTTTTTTTTTTTTTTAAATAAAAAAAACGCAGTGACGATTAAATACCACCAAAAGAAAGCTCCATCTCAAAAAATGATTAAAATAGATTTTGAGTACAATGATGCATGACCGCGCAATTATCATTCAAAGTGCGACAGCGTTGAAAGCTTACCTGGGCAGGAGGGGGGGGGGGAGTGCCCAGTATTGAAGTGGTTAAAGAGGCCCTTTCACTATTTTTCCTCTGAGCCATTATATAGATATTCAGAGGTTTACGCATGAACAGTGGGATGTTCCAGAGCATATTATAATTTAGGAGGGTGCCAACATTTAACATAGTAACGACCAACGAAAGGCAACATGAAAAAGTGCATTATAAATTATAAAATAAAAATGACAATCTAACCCAAGTGAGATCAAGTGTTGCATTGCAGTGTTTGTTCCCAAGGATTACTGAAATTGATGGTAGATGTCTCTATTAGATTAAGGAGCCTATACTAGTTTGGCATTTAATATGCAAAATGTGGTTATGGGGCAGCACAGATAATTCTCACCGAAGGTATTCTACAGAATGAGGCATAAATTTGTGCTTGTGAACATTCTATTGATATATGTAGAAAGGCAGCATGGCTACAAGCAAACATTGAACAGGTTCCACTGGGTACAGCAGATGGTTCCAGCAGGCTGACAAGGCATAATGAAACAAACGAGTTAAAGATACATTTCAATCACTTCTAACATCTTAAGCAGACACAGCTACCTGCGGAGTGCCTCTCATTTTCTTCCTGCCATTCATCCTACACAGCTGACTGCACCACCAGCAGAACCCTATCTAATGTATATAGCTGCTGCCATTATCTTCTGAATGGCCAATGATGATGCAGGCCGGGTCTCTCGGGTTGTGGTTCTCATCCTGGCACCACTTTGTAGAGTTTCTATATTATTATTATTATTATTATAGGGGATTTATATAGCGCCAAGAGTTTGCGCAGCACGTTACAACATCAGGGAAGACAGTACAGTTACAATAAAATTCAATACAGGAAGGATCAGGGGGCCCTGCTCGTTAGAGCTTACAGTCTAAAAGGGAGGGTTAAGTGGAACAAAGTGTAGTAGCTGTGGGGGATGATCAGATGGACAAAATTAAAATACAGTTGTTAGGTGTGGGTAGGATAGGCTTCTCTGAAGAGGAGGGTTTTCAGGGATCCTCTAAAAGCTAATAGAGAAGGAGATAGAAGGACAGATTGAGGTAAGGAGTTCCATGGAGAAGTGCATGGGAGGAGGTGATGGGAGAGCTAGAGAGCAGGAGGTCTGAAGAAGAACGAAAAGAACGATTAGGTTGGTATTTAGAGACTAGGTCAGTGATATAGCTGGGGGCAGAGTTGTGGATGGCTTTGTAGGCATATATATAGCTATATAGTGGAACAAAATGTGTAGGTATATATACAGCTGTCAGGTCACCTGTGGCCAGATGACAAATGCACCCTGTTGGAGTCAGGGGTGCACCGCAAGGTAGTGAACCCCATAGCTGACTGCTGCGGATGGACAGGAAGTGTGAGCCCAAGATTCCCCAGGGCACGGAGTCTAAGGCCCAGCTGGTGTTCACCAGAGCCTCTAGTGGTTAGGATGTCCTTCGCTGCAACTGAACCCAGGTCGCGGCCCTCAGAGTCCCCCAGGTCACGCTCCATAGGGAGAGAGGGGAAGCAGATGCTCAGGACAAAAGTGATAGTGAAGGGTAAGCCCAGGTCGGGGCAACAGGCAGACGAGGATTAGCAAGGGACAGGCCAAGGGCCAGGGTCACAGGCAAACAGGAGTAGTCGGGGACAAGCCAAAATCGATACACAGAGAGATTAACGTAGCACACGGCAAGCAGGAACACAAAGCTAACAAACAAGGTTGAACAGAAAAGCACCCCTGCAGTGCACTAGTTAATATAGAGTTCCTGGGATGCCCTGGGGTGGAGCCATACAAGGAGGAGAGATAATAAAAGGCAGCCAGATAAGAGAGTCAGGCCTCTGATGAACACACAGAGGAGAAGGTAAGCTGCCAGACATTATTGCATATCCATGACAATAGCTATATAGTGAAATCATTACGCCAGTTATTACGCTTCACACATTCATCCTGTTTATATAAAAATCTAGTTGGAAGGTTTGTTGTTCTCATTGATCATTTCTCTACTTTAGATGAATTCAACATTTGTAACATAGTTCACATGTTCTATAGAAATGTATTACACAGAGACAATTGGATTTGGCAAAGAAACAGGATTGCCCGGGGGCCCCATAATCTCCTATTGCCCGGGGGCCCCATAATCTCCTATTGCCCGGGGGCCCCATAATCTCCTATTGCCCGGGGGCCCCATAATCTCCTATTGCCCGGGGGCCCCATAATCTCCTATTGCCCGGGGGCCCCTATAATCTCCTATTGACCGGGGGCCCCATAATCTCCTATTGCCCGGGGGCCCCATAATCTCCTATTGCCCTAGGGCCCCATAATCTCCTATTGCCCGGGGGCCCCATAATCTCCTATTGCCCGGGGGCCCCATAATCTCCTATTGCCCGGGGGCCCCATTATCCCCTTTTGCCCGAGGGCCCCATTATCCCCTTTTGCCCGAGGGCCCTGTCTAAGTGCATGCATAATGGAGCTTTTACTTTATGGAGCCCAACTGTTATGTTTCCCAACTGGATAAGGAAAGTATACTTCTGGTGGAGTTAAAGGGGTTGTAAAGGCTTGTTTTTTATTTTCTAAATAGGTTCCTTTAAGTTAATGCATTGTTGGTTCACTTATCTTTTTCTTCGATTTCCCGTCCAAATGTTTTTTTTTCCCTTTGTCTGAATTTCTCACTTTCTTTTTCTCCTCCTCTGAGCTGTTTTGGCTGGGGGTTAGTCAGCAGCATGCTCTCTTGGGACTACATCCCTGCTGGGAGATGCTGTGTTCAGCTCAGATGACGGGAGCAAGCTTACTGAGGAGGAACAGAAAGTGAGAAATTCAGACAAAAAGAAAAACCTTAGTTAGACTTACCGGTAACGGTATTTCTACGAGTCTTTCAGGACAGCACTTGGAGAGAGCGCAGCTCCACCCACTTTCCCAGGAAACACTGCAGTCACTTTAAATTCCGCCCACTTCCACCATGACCTCAGTTGTTAACGAGTACCTCCGGACATGCTGGAATTAGATAAGCAAAACATAGCAACTATACACGTTAGTATTTATACATCGTCCTTTAAAAAACAAAGGGAGGGTTATCGGTGCTGTCCTGAAAGACTCGTAGAAATACCGTTACCGGTAAGTCTAACTAAGGTTTTCTCACCTCGTCTTTCAGGACAGCACTTGGAGATGATAACCGAGTACTTACTCTAGGGTGGGACCACCGCTTGCAGGACCTTCCTGCCAAACGATTGCTCCGCTGCTGAGAGCAAATCCATTCTGTAGTGGCGAGTGAATGTGGAAAAACTCGTCCACGTGGCTGCCTTGCAGATATGTTCTGGTGAAGCCCCAGCTCGTTCCGCCCAGGATGTTGCCACTGCCCTTGTTGAATGAGCCACCACTCCAGTGGGAGGTTCCATATCCATAGCCTTGTAAGCTTCATGAATAGCCATACGAAGCCACCTGGCCAAGGTGCTCTTAGAGGCTCTATAGCCCTTCCGAGACCCCGAGAACAGCACAAAAAGAGAATTGTCCTTTCTAAATTCGCTAGAGATCTCCAGATAATGTACTAAACATCTTCTAACATCTAGGGTATGAAAATCCTTTTCTTTCGGACCCGATGGAACTGGACAGAATGTAGGTAGAACTATCTCCTGTGTTCTATGAAATGCTGATGCTACTTTTGGTAAAAAGCCCGGATCTGTCCTTAATACAACCCTATCTGGAAAGATACTCAAAAACGGTTCAGTAATAGATAGTGCTTGGAGTTCACTGACTCTCCTAGCAGAAGTGATTGCTACTAGCAACACCAGCTTCAACGTCCAAAACTTAAGTGAGGCTTCTACTGGAGGTTCGAAGGGTCTTTTTGTCAGACCTCTCAGAACAATCGATAAATCCCATTTGGGAAAAAACTTAAAAGGTACCGGCCTAGCCCTGGCTAAAGCCCTAAAAAACCTAATTATATAAGGATCCAGAGATAACCTCTTCTCTAGAAAAACAGAAAGTGCAGCAACCTGAGATTTTAGGGTGCTGGCTGCCAGACCCTTGTCCATCCCATCCTGCAAAAATTCCAGGACTGAAAAATTATTTAAAGGAAGACTACCCTTGGACTCACACCAAGAATTAAAAACTTTCCAAGTTTTAAAGTAAATGGCCCTGGTAACTTGTTTTCTACTACTAAGTAAAGTGTTAACTAAACGCTTGGATAACCCTTTACCTCTTAGGATTTGTTCCTCAGTAGCCAACCCGCAAGCTTCAGGTGATGTGCGTCTGGATGAATAAGGGGACCCTGGAACAGTAAGTCCCTCCTGACTGGTAGTAGCCAGTGAGCCTCTATCGCTAGGTCCAACAGGCCCGAAAACCAGGGCCTCTTGGGCCAAAATGGGGCTACTAAGATTAGCGTTGTTCTTTCCTCCCGCAGTTTCTTGAGAACCAATGGTATCATCTGAACCGGGGGAAAGGCGTAACACAAACGGAAGGACCAACGCTGAGCTAGCGCATCTAGTCCTTCCGCTTGGTCCAACCTGTTGAGGGAGAAAAACCGCGGGACCTTTGCATTGGCTTGAGACGCAAATAAGTCTATCTGGGGAGTTCCCCACCTGTCTACCATCTCCTGAATGACTTCTTGGTTTAAACTCCATTCGGACTCCAGAACCCTCTTCCTGCTTAAAAAGTCCGCAAGATGGTTCAGGTTGCCCTTCAGGTGCACCGCAGTCAGGGACGCCACATTTTCCTCTGCCCAGTACAGGATTTGTAAAGCCAGGCCTAAAAGACACTTGCTTCTCGTGCCCCCCTGCTTTGAAATATATGCCACTGCTGTGGCATTGTCCGATAGGATTTGGACGTGTTGTCCTCGGACAAACTGGCTGAAGGCCCCTAGCCCCAGAAAAATGGCTCTTAGCTCCCTCCAGTTGGAGGACCTCCGGGAATCCTCCCTGGACCATAATCCCTGGGTCATCTGACCCTCGAGATGGGCGCCCCACCCCCACGAACTTGCGTCCGTCGTAAGGATCCTTGTTGTGGGGAAGGACCACAACAGACCCAGACTCAGGTTTGTTCGAGTCCTCCACCACCACAACCTCCTTTTTACCTGAGATGGAATCCTGAACTGCTTTTCCAGCGACTCCCCGAAAGTCCAGTTTCGTAGGATTGCCTGCTGAAGATCTCTTGCGTGGAGGCGGGCCCACTGGACTGCTGGTATAGAAGCGGTGAGCAGACCTAGGGTGGACATTGCTGTCCTGACGGTCACTGGCAGGTTTGTCTGTACTGCCTTTACCGCCCCTTGTATCTTGATCATCTTTTCCTCTGGCAGGAAAATCTTTCCCTGGACCGAGTCTATGGAATAACCCAAAAAAACTATCACCTGAGATGGAACCAAGTTTGATTTTTTTAGGTTTAGGACCCAGCCCAGATCCTCCAGATGGGTCTGAGTCCTCCTCAGGTCTCTGAACAACCGATCCTCTGATTTGGCAAACAGAAGGAGATCGTCCAGATATGGGACAAGAGACACCCCCTCCAGTCTGAGAGGTGCTATTGCCTCCGCCACGACCTTCGTGAAAACCCTGGGGGAGGAGGAGAGGCCGAAGGGGAGGGCTCTGAACTGGAAGTGCCTCACCCCCTTCTCTGTTCTTAAAGCTAGTCGTAGATAGCGTTGTGATGAGGCTCTTATTGGGATATGCAGATATGCATCCCTCAGATCTATTGAGGCCAGAAAGCATCCTGCTGGAAGCAGCTTTCTTACCGAATAGATGGAGTCCATCCGGAATTTTTTGTACCGAATGGACTTGTTTAGAATTTTTAAGTTCAGGATTAATCTGAACCTTCCTGACGACTTCCTCACTAAAAACATGTGGGAGTAACACCCTAGACCTTCCTCTTGCTGTGGTACGGGAGTGATCACCTTTTGTTGAAGGAACTCCTCTATCAAGGACATCATTGCCAGAGCTTTTTCCCTGTCCCGGGACAACTCGGTTATGTAGAAACGAGACGGTGGATTCTCCGAAAATTCCAGTGCGTATCCCTCCGAGATAACTTTCAGAACAAACGCACTGGAAGTTGCCTCTTTCCACTGAGGAAGAAACAACTGAAGACGTCCTCCCACCGCCGGGAGGATGTCATTGTGATTTTGCGGGTTGGCTGGGGGAACAAAATAGTACCCCAGGCTTCCCTCGTCCCCTTTGGGGCTGCCAGGACTTTCCCCCTCTTTGCGTCTGTTTCGAACTTTGGGGCTGTCCAAAAGAACGAAAATTCTTCTTGTTTTGTGGAACTACTTTCTTCACTGGCAAAGCTTTTTTCCTGTCCGCTGTCCTCTCTAGAACTGCCTCTAGACCAGAACCAAAAACCAGGTCACCCTCAAAAGGCAGGCCACACAGCTTAATCTTTGAAGCTGCATCCCCTGACCAAGTTTTAACCCATAAGGCTCTCCTGGCCGAATTAATTAAGGCCGAGGAACGAGCCGACATCCTTACCGACTCTGCTGATGCATCTGCAATGTAACTCACAGCATTCCCCAGAACCGGAAGAGAGTCAAGTAGTTCTCTGCGAGAAGTCCCTGCCTCAATATGGGCTTTTAGCTTGTCCAGCCAATGCTCCAGGTTCCTGGCTACTACCGTAGACGCCATAGCAGGTTTGAGGTTGGCTAGTGTTGAATCCCAAGCTTTTTTCAAAAGCGTCTCAGCCCTTTTGTCCATGGTATCCTTTAAGGTACCCATGTCCTCAAAGGCCAAGTCTGTGTTCCGTGAGACTTTAGAAAAGGCTGCATCAAGCTTGGGTTTTTTATTCCAGACTTGTGCTTCGTCTTCCTCAAAAGGAAATCTCCTTTTTAAAGATTTAGAAAAGAAGGGGGCCCTCTCAGGGTCCCTCCATTCCCTTTTGATAGCATCAGACAACACTTTGTGTACTGGAAAGGTTCTGTGCTTAATCTCATCTAAGCCCTGGTACATCTTGTCGTGTAACGACAACTGGGTCTTATCCTCTTTAATATTAAGGGTAGCATGTATCTGTTTCAGGAGATCATCTACCTCCTCTAATGACAGTTTGTAGCGAGATGAGGATGCATCTTTCTCCTCATCCTCCTCTGCCTCAGACCCTGAAACCACACTCCTAGGCTCCTCGTCCTCAGACTCACTAACTACCCCCCCTTGGGTACTAGTGGAAGCTCTAGGGGCTGATTGAAAGATCGGACGTTTGTCTAGGTAGGAACGGAAAGATTGAAACGTTTCCTGTAGTTCCTTCCTGAAGGAGGAAATTATCTCCTTGGGCTGCTCAGAGGGTGTACTAGCAGAGGCTTCCTCTGTAATTACTGCAGCAATGCAGGCTTTGCATAAGGGTTTAACCCATGAACCCCTGAGGGACGTTTTGCAAATAGCACACTTCTTAGGTGGGGGCAATGCAACATTAAGTTTTTCTTTGCACTTCTGAAAAACACAAAAAACAAACAACCCAATGCTTAACTTTGTGTATCAGACAACAACCCCATTGAAACCAACAGCAGTGAACAAAACAGACAAAATCCCATCACCGCTGTGTAAAACATAAAAGCATTACTCCCAAAGACATAACTAGGGAAAGAAATGCTGCAGGCTCCCCTCCCCCTAGAGGGGCAACAGGAGGGACACATACAGATCCCAGGCAACATGGAAACCGCCGTCTCCTACCTGGGCCGGGCTGGTGCTTGTGGCTCCTGCTCCCGCCACCACTGCTGATTCCTCTTCTGGCTCCATTCTCCTTCAGAGTGCAGCAGCCGTCCGATCCTTTTAAAATTCCCGGCAAACTCGTCGTCACGAGACCCGGAAATGCACCGCCAAGGCCGCCTCCCCTCCTGCGCTCCAGCAGCTGGAACCGGAAGCTGCCGCGCGCCGCCGAAAGCTCTTCCCCCCCGGAAATGACGTCGCCCGCCACCCGGAACGGAACTTCGTGAACCCGGAAGAGGCACCTGACCTCTTCCATCAGCCCACGCTGTCCGCCTATGGGAGAAGAAAACCTCCAGCGGCCTCTGCCCTCGCCGGACTCGAGGAGGGGAAAGCACCGAAGCACCCCCCACCCGTCAGGGGGGGTGCTGGGTCTGCCTGTGAGTACCAATAACCGCCGCCGGTATGCCCCAGCCACCTCCACCTGGAGAGAGTACAGCACACCCCTGGTTCCCTGCAGCGCTTCCACCATGGCCGGAGGAAACACAACAACTGAGGTCATGGTGGAAGTGGGCGGAATTTAAAGTGACTGCAGTGTTTCCTGGGAAAGTGGGTGGAGCTGCGCTCTCTCCAAGTGCTGTCCTGAAAGACGAGGTGAGAAAACATTTGGGAAATCGAAGGAAAAGGTAAGTGAACCAACAATGCACTAGTTTAAAGGAACCTATTTAGGAAATAAAAAACAAACCTTTACAACTCCTTAAAGGCAGTGTTGGGAAATAGATTAGAAGTAATGTTAGGGGCTTAAGGGCAAATGTACGTTTTTTTTTAAAAACTTAGGGGTTACAGTCGATGCAGTAGCAGCCCATCCATAAGGGGCACCCGGCCCCTAATCTACATGCAGGGCACGGACGGATGGATTTCAATTTTTATTTAATTTTTGGAAGCACACGATTAGAGCCTGAGTCTGTAATTGTCTTCAAATAAGGGTGGGCTCAGTGCGCAGAGCACTAGGTTTACATACAGTATGCATTAGGTCTTGGGTTTAAGTATAAGCAGATTCGAAAGACTGCTATTAAATTCAGTTATTTTTTAAAGAATAAATAAATGTATGTTAATATAGTACCATATAGTCTGCCATTATTCTAGTGTTCTGTATTCCCCTGCACATCAGTATACACTTGGGGTCAATCAGGCTTTACCGCTTTCGAAGGATGCATTAGATATTTTCTATTCTAACTATAAAGTATAGTTCGGGGGGAGGGGGTGCACCTTTAGGGGGGGAGGGGGTGCAGATACACGTCAAAGACAGGTATTTGCACCCACTTCCGGGAGTCCTCACTGCAGGGAGTCTGCGGGTGGTGCGTCACTTCCCGCCCCCGCCCATTGTGTTCTGGGAAACACTCGGCTCCCAGAACACAACGGGGACCAGTGAGGACGGCGCTTCGCATCTCGCGCATGCGCCGTAGGGAATCGGGCAGTGAATCGCTTCACTTCCTGATTTCCTTGCCGAGGATGGCGGTGGGGGCAGCAGAGTGACGTGCGATCGATTGTCCTCTGCTGCCAACGGCACTGGACTCCAGGACAGGCAAGTGTCCTAATATTAAAAGTTAGCAGCTGCAGTATTGTGCTGCTGGCTTTTAATATATTTTGTTG
Organism: Rana kukunoris; assembly: GCA_029574335.1. Classification (NCBI taxonomy): domain Eukaryota; kingdom Metazoa; phylum Chordata; class Amphibia; order Anura; family Ranidae; genus Rana; species Rana kukunoris. Next base: position 64,955,589 of record CM056057.1, read on the forward strand.
GCGAAGATCCACTTTAATTGAGTGAGACAGAGAAAATGAGAAAGAAAAGAAACACTGGAATAATAGTCAGTACCAGTGTGCAAAGGTGTGTTTGTTTTGGAACAAAGGTGTCCAAACTGTGGCCCTTTGCTTGCCTTTATCCTTCCCTTGGGGTACTATTTCTTCCACCGATACAGGACACTAGTCCTTCCACTGACACCAAAGATGGGGCACTATTTATTTTACGGACACCAAAGATGGGGCATTATTGTTCCATCTGACACCAATGCTGTATTTCTTTTACTCCTACTGACCACCAAGCCAATGGCATTGTTAACTCCCACCAATGCCAGGGAATTTTCTACTTCCACTGGCCACAGTTCTCTCCCACCCCCCCCCCCCCTCTTTGTTTCAAAAATTTGGAGACCCCTGTTTTAGAAGAATATATCATCTCTAATGTGTGGGTGTTGCTGCATTATGTAAAACAAATCTTTTTTTTACATTTTAGAACGGGGTGCCTTGTGATTAAAATTCTGCACACGGGGTGCCTTGACTGGAAAAAGGTTGAGAAACGCTGGGATAGGGATCGGCCAGTCACAAGTGGGATGGGTACTAGCCCAGGCTTGGTCATTCAACTGCATTCAACATCAAGACCTGGATATGCTTTTTGGAAGTGATTTTGCATTCAGCCATTTGTCTGGGGTTGATCCTTAAAAACCCTATGATGATGCTCTTTCTATAAGAAATCTGTAGTTTTTCTTCACAGTAACTGGCAGGGAGGTTAGACACCCACCACTATGTGTTTAGGAAGGATTTTGGCACCTGCCTCATTGCGGCTTTTGTTTTCGACTCTCTCTGAATTGATAGTTACAATTTATGAAAGGCTCAGCTTGATGGATGCATCTTTTCAACAACATTAACTGCTTAATTACAGAAGACAGGAGGAATATCCAGAGACTGGCTTCCGGTCTAAAAAACAGATCAGTGATTACCGAGATGCTCAGTTGCCTTGACTGTTGCTTCTGAGTTATTTATTTAGAAGGGAATTCTAGTTTGTCCTCAGTTGTATTCAAACCATAACATAACTGCCATGGCGTAATGCAAACTGGCAAACATATGCCCGTCTAAACATCAAAAATGCACTAAACAATAGAAAAAAGAAAGGAACGTGCCTCCATCAACACAGATCAATGTCACAACACAATCTCTTGGAATTTGCATTACCAGCACAGGTCACTATGTTACAGCATACCTCAAACATAGAAGATTCCTATTAAAACAAGCATCAGTACGTTTGTGTATGTCATTAGTGACTATAGTGTATGTTAGGACATACTATCCTCTACATCAGAGGTCTCCAAATTGCGACCCTTTGATTGCTTTTATCTTGCCCTGGGGCACCATTTCATCGAATGATACCAACAATTGGGCATAATTCCCCCCAATGACACCAATTAAAGGGCACAATTCCTCCCAATGAGGCCCAATCTTTCCACCATCTATTGCCCGGGGGCCCCATGAGTTCTTAGTCTGCCCCTGAAACTGGCCCTTTATTTAGATTTTGAGTCCCCCATTCTACACCCATACTGTAGCAAGTAATTCAGGGTTCAAATTGTTAGACTAGGTGTTTGGCAGTCCAGGAAATGGGGGGGGGGGGTGTTAAGGAATACTTAAAGAGAACCTGTGGCCAGGCTATGACCTTTCAGGTTTACATATTCTGAACATATAGTCAATGTGTTCTAACACGGGTATTTACTGACCTCTTGAGCTGCAACCACTTTAGAGCAATTCACCCTCATATTGCACAACAAAAGCTCATGTGTTATTGCTGAACAACTTATCTCAGCTTGCTTCCCCCTCCCAGCAGTGACACTACAGCCTTCCAATATCTTATGTAAACCCATAACACCAGCTCTAGGGGGGATAGTTGAGCTGCTGAAAAAAGCAAATGACTTTCGGTTTCTACAAACCAGGAACAGAAGGGGAAGGGGATTACCGCTCCAGGTGGGTATATGGAAATAAAACTCTCCTCAGGGTTGAAGCAGCAGGTGCAGGCTATGCATGTAAAATAGCCTTTATTGTAAAAATATATAAAAAATACAAGTCACAGCAAAATACAGGACAGAAGAGCTGACGCATTTCAACAGTGCTTAATCTTAGCTACACAACCACAAAACATAGCTTCATATATATATACACACACACTTATCCATATTGGACATGTTACAAAATCCAGGTTAATAAACAAATAAAAATAATAAAGCTCCTTTTTTGTTTTTTATTTTTATTTACCTGGATATATTTATGTGCACCCACATTCAACCACACGTTAGTCATGTTTGCTAATTAAATTCACTTAATTTGTATATATATATATATATATTAGCTGTCTGTTGTGATTTTTGAGCATGATTTTTTATTATAGTGTGCCTGAGGTTTCAGAGGTCAGTAAAGGCTTGTTTTAAAGGCAGTTTATTGCTTGACAAGAATATGTAAGTACTTAGGCCTTGTACACACGATCGGACATATCCGATGAAAACGGTCCGCGGACCGTTTCCATCGGATATGTCCGATCTGGAGTTTGGTCCAATGGCGTGTACACACCATCGGATCAAATTCCCCGCCGGCGGACGGCGCGCTGACGTGGCGGTGACGCGGCGGTGACGTTGACGCCGCCACGTCACCGCTACGTCACGCACCAGGAAGTAAACTCTTCTGCGCGCATGCGTCGGATCCATTCACAGGATACGACGCATGTGCGGGAGGATATGTCCGCTGGTTTCCCGTACTAACCAGTGGACATATCCAACGGACAGGTTTGTAGCGGACAAATTTCAAAGCATGCTTTGAAATTTGTCCGATGGACAAATCTGTCCGCTAGCCCATACACACGATCGGAGATGTCTGCTGAAACGGTCCATCGGACCGTTTTCAGCGGACATATCCGCTCGTGTGTACGAGGCCTTAAATGTCTATAGTCTGGCCACAGGTTACCTTTGATCCCGGTTCACACTGATATAAATTCTATGTGGATCAGATGCGATCCAAAAGGCATAGATTGCATGTCAGCTGAAAAAAAACTACTTTTCAATTAAGGCCATTCACATCTATGCGGTGCAATTCTGATCCAGTTAAAAAAAAGGGTGCTGTGCCAGTTTACTGCGGTGCGAATGTCATCTATATAGACTTCAATGGGACCGGATTGTCCTGTGTTCACATCAATTCAAATCCAGAATCTTTTTTTTCTATTTCCCTCCTCCTGCTCCTCACCTCAACTCCTGCCAATGGTGGGTTGATAAGGAGTGGGGCCGCCACATCCTTAACAACTGATGATTCCTCGGCTGTCAGCTGGATTTCCCGCTGACAGCTGAAATATAAGCAGAAGAATGTCGGCGAATAAAACTTCAGGAAAAAAACTGTGTGGGGGTCCACCCTAATGCATACTAGGCCCTTCGAATCTGGTATGAATTTTAAGCCCACCCCAAAATAAAAATAAACAAATCCATACCGGATCCTTAGAGAGGATGTTGGTTTTGAATGGTCATGTTTGTCAGTCATCGGGTGTCGATTGTGATTAGTGAAGTTGCCCATGTATTCGGGTGGCAATTTGGTGTGTAGTTGGATGCAGCTGGCCATGAGGCATAGAGTAGAACAGGACTTTGTCATTATTTGGAAGTAGCTGAATGGGGGATTTTTTGTAGACCATGTGCTTGGGGTGGGATTTGGTGTTGGTGTATGGCTGCAAATAATAGCATGTGGTTAAAGGGTTACTGTTGCCGGTTGCTGTTCAGTTCCTGTATGGATTTCCATAAGCTGGGAAGGACAGGGCATCAAAAACCGGAGGTGTATAAAAAGTAACAAATGTGATATAAGTGCAATGTGAACAGTACACGCACCACAGAGCATTTGGAAATGCAGTCTGCACAAGGTCAGTCAAGCCCAAGGCTGTGAGCTTTACAGAATTTGACCTTGACCTTTAGAAACTGAATTCTGCTAATAATTGACAGGCTGGGTTTTTCTTTAGGAGGTCAGGACTTTCATTACTTACTATCCATCTGTGAATTATCTAGGCTTGCCCGTGCTAATAACAATCATTTACAGAAAAAAAATTTTAAAGCAAAAAAGCAAACATTTTTTATATTGCAGTTTACCAATTCTTAGAATTTTTTTTGCTGTAACTGCAGCTGGAGCATGGCTTTAGTTTGTGTTGGCTGTATTAGCGGATTTAGATACACCAACACACCTCCCCCAGGCTGACAATGCTGCTGTTCAAAGGTTCCCCCTGTGCTCCTACATCCAGAGTGGAGACACTCTAATACAGGTGGTGTATCACTGGCCAGATCACCAGGTGATTGGCTAGGCTGGACGGATTGATAGCAGCGCAGCCATTGGCTGGCGGTGCTGTCGATCACAATGGATGACACGGGGGGCGGGGCCGAGTGATACAGTCGGCGGCTATGCCTGCCGCTGTTTCACAGGAGCGTGCTCGCAAAAGCTTTCCACCATGTAAGCTCGCTCGCATGAAGGTGGAAAGCTTTTGCGAGGAGGAGCCGAGACATCCACCGAGGGACCCCAGAAGACAGGGTTAGGGGACACTCTGTGCAAAACGAGCTGCACAGTGGAGGCAAGTAGAACATGTTTGTTATTTAAAAAAAAAAAAAAAGTTTGCCTTTAGTGACCCTTTAATACCGCTTTTTCGGCCCTACATTTCCTATGGATCACAGGAGTGCAGTTTGTTCTGTTAAAGCCCACTGTCAGCTGACGTCACTCAGCCGATCCAGGCACTGGATTGATCCTGACTTTACAGTCAGGATCCACCCACCTGCCTGGACCGGCAGCTCCCTTAATCTCTTAAGATACCGCTGTGAGACTGAGGCAGCCACTCCCTCCCTTTCCACAGCCCAGTGCTCCGATGAGCACTGGAGTTGCAGAGCAGAAAGCCGTGACTGACAGCAGGGCAGCCATCACAACTTTTGGGGCCCCTTACACAGTTTTAGGCAGGGCCCTTTTCTGGAGCAGAGAACCGGGGGGGTGCTGACGAAAATTATCAAGAGTAATCTCTTATCTCCTGACGCAAGGCGAGAAATAAGCGGGGGGGGGGGGGGGGGCGTTACAGGTTTAAATTAAAATAAAAAAAATAAAAACGGGGGGAACCATCGGGCCCCTTACAGGTGTAATGCAAAAAAAAAATGGGAAGGGGACCATCGGGCCCCTTACAGTTGTAATGCCTGTACCCCCTTGATGGCAGCTTTGACTGACAGTCACAGCTCTCTGCTCAGAGCAGAGGGGAGAACTGTGCAATCGGCAGCATTTGATCAGGGGGCCTACAATCGACCTGTACCGGGTCCCCAAAGTCACCGTTTAACATGGGAGTCTATGGAAGGGGTGCCCGGTTTTGAAAAATCAATGCTCCCTGGCCATAGGTCCCCCAGACAACAATTTTGCACACTTGTAGAGGAAGAGTGAGGCTAGAGTATAAGCCGAGGGGGGCATTTTCAGCACAAAAAAAAATGTGCTGAAAAACTCAGCTTATACTCGAGTATACATGTTTCTCTTCTGGGAAACCCAAACTTCTGTTTTAAGTAGAAACTATTACCTACTATAAAGTTAATCAATCACACATGGGATTATGTAAAGGTTTAAATATTCAGTTTTAAACTTAGGCTTTTTACATTGGTGACCTTTGGACCTCAAAATGCCTGTACAAAAACGCTGCAAAAACGCTATGCTTGGGTTTGATTGCAGCCTTATTATTCGCATGGGTTTACTTATGAAAAATGTGTAATTGCATCCTATTTAGCTTTATGTTCTTTGTATCTTTGCTCCGAGAGTGAGGTTATCCAAGTCAACTTTTTGACCTCACATTGCACACTGAGGCTGCGTTCACACTACAGCAACAGCCTTTTAAATTGCGGGCAGATTTGCCGTGGATCTGCCCGTGATTTGACAGCACTGAGATGTGAATAAAAAACCGCGCGACTCGTATTTGAGATGCCATTCATTTGAATGGCACTTCAATTCGCTGTGCTGATCTTCCCTGATTTTCGCACGATAAAACCCACTGCAATCGCGGGACTCGCGTTGCCCGAAAAATAGCTCCTGAACTATTTTTGGGGCGGAATGCGTCCCGCGATGTGAGTTGCCACGATTGCAGATCCGCACATCAATTTGAGGTGGCATTCAAATGAATGGCATCTCAAATGCGAGTTCCACATTTTGTCATTCACATCTCAGTGCTGTCAAATCACAGGCAGATGGGCGGTAATTCTGCCTGTGATTTAAAACGCTGTAGTGTGAATGCAGCCTCAGCTGGAAGCCAGTTTCGACAGAGCAAGATTTGTAATTTTTCAGGTGACCTTTGACACCCTGACTCCAGCCACAGAGTCAGACACACTGTAATAAGCAAGCCTGCACAACTAGAATTTAATATTTTAGATATTCCGATAAGCCCAGTTGTGACTGGTTCTCTTCAGATATATGGGTGAAACCCCTTGCATTCTTATGTGCCAGTGATCATCCTCGACACTGTTGTAACCTGTCTAGGACCAATATAAGCTTCCCTGTGTTACATTATTACATTGCCCGGGGCTGTACTTCCCGCCTTTATAATGGTCAGTCAGCAATGCAGTGGAGTTGCTTATGATGAATTCAGACAGCTCTGCCTGGGGTAGCAGCACAGCACATCTTAACATTTTAGCACCATGCCAGTGCGATTCCTTAGGGAAAACTTGAAAGTTTCAAAACGTAAATGCAAGAAGGCGCAAAAACATATACAGAGTGCTTACAACAGAGAGTAAAACATGGCATTTCTCAATAAAAAGAGTGTGAATTCTTAAAGGGGTTGTAAGTCCTCTTTTTGTTGTTTAATAAAAAATAAACATGGTATACTTACCTGCTCTCTGCAATTGTTTTGCATAGAGTAGCCCCGATCCTCTTCTTTTGGGGTGCATCGCATGCGCTCCAGGCCCCTTCTCTTTACGGCTTTTCCCTGCGGGCGCGCTCCAGAGTCCCGCTGCTGCATCTGTTTACACAGACAGTAGGACTCTGCTCCGCCCCTGCTCCCGTGTCACTGGATTTGATTGACAGCATGAGCCAATGGCTCCTGCTGCTTTTAATCTGTCCAATGAGGAGAGCAACAGAGGTTGGAGCCACTGTCGCTGGATCAAATCAGGCTCAGGTAAGAAAAAGGGGGGGGGGTGCTGCAGCAAAGAAGGTTTTTTACCTTATTGCATAGAACGCATTAAAAGCGTAGTTCCACACAAAAATGGAAGTTGCGCTTTTCTGGTTTCTCCCCCCTCCGGTGTCACATTTGGCTCATTGTGCTCATTGTTCCAGTTAGTAATGTGGAGTTGCAGCTCCCTGAACTCTATTCAAGTTGCTGCATCAATAAATGTTAACCACTTGCTTACTGGGCACATATACCCCCTTTCTTTCCAGGTGAAATTTCAGCTTTCAGCACTGTCACGCTTTGAATGAAAATTGCGCGGTCATGCGCAGTAGCTGCCAAACAAAATTTCCGTCCTTTTTTCCCACAAATAGAGCTTTCTTTTGGTGGTATTTGATCACCTCTGCGGTTTTTATTTTTTGCACTATAAGCAAAAAAAAGAGCGACAATTAAAAAAAAAAAAACACTTTTTTTTTACTTTTGCTATAATAAATATCCCAATTTAACCACTTCCCGACCGCTGTAAGCATATATGCGTCTTAACTTTAAAGATGGATATCTCGGTAATGGCAGCAGCTGCTGCCGCACCACCGAGATATCCATCTTTAGTGTGAGCCGTCCTGTAAAACATAACGGCGGTCTCCGCGGCGGATTCGCCGCAAGATCGCCGTTGGCGGCGGGAGAGGGGCCCCCCTCTCGCCGCTCTCCCACGCCCTCCGCTGCTTACCGGAGCCGTCGGTAGTGGGGATGCGAGTGAGGGAAAAATCGCCCCCACCCGTCCCCATAGCTCTGCTGGGCGGAAGTGACGTCAAAACGTCAGTCCCGCCCAGCGTCTTAAAAGAAACATTTTTTTTTTTTGTATTTTGAAAAAATGAGTTTCAAATTTTAATATTTTTTTTTGCACTTTAGTCTAAATATGAGATCTGAGGTCTTTTTGACCCCAGATCTCATATTTAAGAGGACCTGTCATGCTTTTTTCTATTACGAGGGATATTTACATTGCTTGTAATAGGAAAAAAAGTGATCATTTTATTTTTTTTATTTTTTCCAGTGTAAAAAATAATAAAATAAATAAAAAAAAATAAGAAAAAAAAAATTAAAGCACCCCGTCCCGGCGAGCTCGCGCGCAGAAGCGAACGCATACATGAGTAGCGCCCGCATATAAATACGGAGTTCACACAAGTGAGGTATCTCCGCGATCGTTAGAGCGAGAGCAATAATTATAGCCCTAGACCTCCTCTGCAACTCAAAAAATGCAACCTATAGAATTTTTTAAACGTCGCCTATCGAGATTTTTAAGGGTAAAAGTTTGACGCCATGCCACGAGCGGGCGCAATTTGTAAGCGTGACATGTTATCATTTTACTCGGCGTAACATTATCTTTCACAATATATAAAAAATTGGGCCAAATTTATTGCTGTCTTATTTTTTAATTCAAAAAAGGTAAATTTTTCCAAAAAAAGTTCGCTTGTAGGACCGCTGCGCAAATATGGTGTGACAAAAAGTATTGCAATGACCGCCATTTTATTCTCTTGGGTGTTAGAAAAAAAAATATATAATGTTTGTGGGTTTTAAGTGATTTTCTAGTAAAAAAAAACTGTCTTGTAAACACCAAATCTGAAAAACACCCACAGTACAGAAGTGGTTAAAAAAAAAATCTCTGTTTAGGCCAATACGTATTCTTCTACATATTTTTGGTTTAAAAAAAAACGCAGTACGCATATAGTGATTGGTTTGCGCAAAAATTATAGTGGCTACAAGATGGGGGATTTTTTTTTACTAGTAATGGCGGTTATCTGCGATTTTTGTCAGGATTGCGATATTCTGGCGGACACTTTTGACACATTTTTGGGACCATTCACATTTATACAGCAAACAGAGCTATGAATATGCACTGTTTACTGTATAAATGTGACTGGCAGGGAAGGGGTTAACACTAGGGGGTGAGGGAGGGGTTAAATGTGTTCCCTGGGAGTGATTTTTACTGTGGGGGAGGGGACTGACTGGGGGAGGTGACCGATCTGTGTCCCTATGTACAAGGGACACAGCATCGGTCTCCTCTCCCTGACAGGACGTGGATCTCTGTGTTTACACACAGAGATCAACGTTCTTGGCTGTGTAACGGACAATCACGGGTACCTGGCAGACATCGCAGCCACCAGGCACGCACATCGGCATCTCAGTGGCGCACCCCCCAGTGGCCGGAGGAGCCTAGGCTGTAAAAAAGACGGCCTCCCAGCTCTGTAGAGCCATCTTGTGGCCATCTTTTTACAATGGCCCGGGTCTCAAGAAGTTAAATAGGCGACCCTTATGGACTGTATTTCCTGAGTCAGTGTGTGAAGATGCTGTTTGCCTGGCTGTTACACTAGCAGGGTAAGGACCTGGGACTTTAAACCAGTGACCCTAGGTCAAGGCAGGGGCGTCATTAGGGGTGGGCTGAGGTGGCTGGAGCCCCGAATGGGTAGCCGAAAATTTCCCAGAGTCTCGGGCGTGCCAAAGTTAATTAGTAGCTTTTGCTGAGTGTGCCCGAAGACACAGCAGGTCCCGCCTTCTGGAACCTGCAGCGTCTATGATGGACGTCCCACTGGTCCAATCCGGGACCACGGGACGTGCGACGTCCATCATAGGTTCTGCAGGCTCAAAAGGCGGGAATTACAATGCCGCCCGGCGCGCCATGATGCGGCTCTTCTCTTCCTGAGGCTCTGGTCCTCCTGCATCTGTACTGTATGTCAGGGTCACGGTCACCTCAGGCACATTGGGCGCACCAGCGCCGCACCCCACATCTCAGCTCCATTCAGTGGCTCTCCTTTCCTCCTCGGCTCCTGAGCCTCCTCGAGTCCTCTGGCTGCATCTTTACCACGGCTGAGGTAGGTCACTCAGTGTTAGTGTATGTTGGTCAGTGATTGTGTATGTAGGTCAGTGTAGTCAGGTCAGTGTAGTCAGGTCAGTGTAGTCAGGTCAGTGTAGTCAGGTCAGTGTAGTCATGCCAGTGTATGCAGGTCAGGTCAGTGTATGCAGGTCAGGTCAGTGTATGCAGGTCAGGTCAGTGTATGCAGGTCAGGTCAGTGTATGCAGGACAGGTCAGTGTATGCAGGACAGGTCAGGTCAGTGTATGCAGGTCAGGTCAGTGTATGCAGGTCAGGTCAGTATATGCAGGACAGGTCAGGTCAGTGTAGTCAGGTCAGTGTAGTCAGGTCAGTGGTCAGTATAGTCAGGACAGGTCAGTGTATGCAGGTCAGTGTAGTCATGTCAGTGTGTGTGTGTGTGTGTGTGTGTGTGTGTGTACACTGACACACACACACTCACGTAGGTCAGGGTATGTGTGTCAGGTAGGTCACCCTGCGTCACTCCACCGACCGCACCCCCACCTGGTGCTGGCTTGGCTTCGGGCTGAAGCCCCTGGTCTTTTTGACACCTAGCAACGCCCCTGGGTCAAGGGTGGCGCTGCACTAATAGTTACCAAGCTGTGTTGTTGACTTCTTGACTTCAGCACATTGCACAAATACAGGGAGTGCAGAATTATTATTAATTATTAATATCAAAGCTGAATATTTTTGGAAGTAGTTTTTAGTTTGTTTTTAGTTTTAGCTATTTAAGGGGGATATCTGTGTGTGCAGGTGACTATTACTGTGCATAATTATTGGGCAACTTAACAAAAAACAAATATATACCCATTTCAATTATTAATTTTTACCAGTGAAACCAATATAACATCTCAACATTCACAAATATACATTTCTGACATTCAAAAACAAAACAAAAACAAATCAGTGACCAATATAGCCACCTTTCTTTGCAAGGACACTCATGCAGCCTGCCATCCATGGATTCTGTCAGTGTTTTGATTTGTTCACCATCAACATTGCGTGCAGCAGCAACCACAGCCTCCCAGACACTGTTCAGAGAGGTGTACTGTTTTCCCTCCTTGTAAATCTCACATTTGATGATGGACCACAGGTTCTCAATGGGGTTCAGATCAGGTGAACAAGGAGGCCATGTCATTAGTTTTTCTTCTTTTATACCCTTTCTTGCCAGCCACTCTGTGGAGTACTTGGACGCGTGTGATGGAGCATTGTCCTGCATGAAAATCATGTTTTTCTTGAAGGATGCAGACTTCTTCCTGTACCACTGCTTGAAGAAGGTGTCTTCCAGAAACTGGCAGTAGGACTGGGAGTTGAGCTTGACTCCATCCTCAACCCGAAAAGGCCCCACAAGCTCATCTTTGATGATACCAGCCCAAACCAGTAGTCCACCTCCACCTTGCTGGCATCTGAGTCGGACTGGAGCTCTCTGCCCTTTACCAATCCAGCCACGGGCCCATCCATCTGGCCCATCAAGACTCACTCTCATTTCATCAGTCCATAAAACCTTAGAAAAATCATTCTTGAGATATTTCTTGGCCCAGTCTTGACGTTTCAGCTTGTGTGTCTTGTTCAGTGGTGGTCTTTCAGCCTTTCTTACCTTGGCCATGTCTCTGAGTATTGCACACCTTGTGCTTTTGGGCACTCCAGTGATGTTGCAGCTCTGAAATATGGCCAAACTGGTGGCAGGTGGCATCTTGGCAGCTGCACGCTTGACTTTTCTCAGTTCATGGGCAGTTATTTTGCTCCTTGGTTTTTCCACACGCTTCTTGCGACCCTGTTGACTATTTTGAATGAAACGCTTGATTGTTCGATGATCACGCTTCAGAAGCTTTGCAATTTTAAGAGAGCTGCATCCCTCTGCAAGATATCTCACTATTTTTGACTTTTCTGAGCCTGTCAAGTCCTTCTTTTGATCCATTTTGCCAAAGGAAAGGAAGTTGCCTAATAATTATGCACACCTGATATAGGGTGTTGATGTCATTAGACCACACCCCTTCTCATTACAGAGATGCACATCACCTAATATGCTTAATTGGTAGTAGGCTTTCGAGCCTATACAGCTTGGAGTAAGACAACATGCATAAAGAGGATGATGTGGTCAAAATACTCATTTGCCTAATAATTATGCACTACCTGTAGAATTTAGTAAAACAGGCACCAGGTTCCTCTCAGTACATGTTTCCATTACTTGGACTGTCTGCCTACTAACATGCAAGCCGATAAGTTTAGGAAGTGGAATTGGGCTCCAGTTAAAAGTGAGTGACAGCATGAAGGCCTAGAATCCTTATCTTTTAACCATGACATGGTAATGGGACAAGTCTGCTGGTAAAGTAGAAAACCTCTTCAGCTCTTGTGAATAAACTGTGAAGTCCTTGTAATTGGACCAACCATCTATGAATGACGTCCAGGGAATACACAGGACGTTTGGCTTTGTTAGTAGCATTAACATGTTAACAGAACTGGCTCATCAAAGTGTGATAAATAGGAATTTACAGGCAGGCTAAAAACAACATCTGCTCAAAAACTAGGATAAAAGCCTTTTTATTTCCTGTTCCATTTTCATAAGCGAAATGGAACTGAGCCATTAATTAGTCCCAATTTCTAATAAACACTATCAGATTACACTTGGCTGCCTGCTACTGTAGTATCACAGTACAGTCTGATAGACTTTCATTTAACCTGTTTTCCCTGATAAATTAATGTACCATCGAGAGGAAATGGAAGGGAAACCGAGGTGTTCCTAGAAGAACAGGAGTATCGCATAGCTTCAGAATGAAGGGCTAGGTTGAGAACTTGTTTCAAATGTATAGAAATACTGCACGTGTATAATATGTAAAATATAAACTTACACACATAGGCCCGGATTCACATACATCGGCGCATATTTATGCCGCCGTAGCGTATCTTTTACGCTACGCCGGCGCAGCTCGGAGAGGCAAGCATGGAATTCACAAAGCAAATGCTCCCAACTCTGCGCCGCGTAGCGTTTATTTCATAGGCGTAAGCGGAAGTGGGCTGGAAGTGGGCGTGATCCATGTTAATGAAGCGTGACCCCATGCAAATGATAGGCCGGGTGCCAGACAAGTACTTAAAATGAACTGCGCATGTGTCGGGACATGGACGTATTCCCGTGCGCATGCATACAACCACTTCAGAACAACTGCCTAAGATACGCCAGATCACTGTGTACGCTGTGAACATAACCTACGCCCAGCCAGACCCACGTCAGCCCATATTCACACGTCCAACGTAAAATACATAGGCTTGTGTTCCCAGCTGGTCCATACCTTTGCATGGGTTGCGCCTCATCTATGGGGTTATTATACCGGGATGAGGCGGGTCTCTTGCTGCGGTCCGGACTCCGGTCAGACTCGGACTCTCTCTGCTCCGTGACTGTCCGTGCGTATGTGCGGCCGCCAGGTCGCTTGTAGTGTCACTCCCCTCACGCAGGCAGCAGGCTCCTCTAACAGTGAGTTGGCGGTTTCAGAACGGGGTCTGTCTGCTCGGTGTTGTGTCCTGACTCCTGGGTATAGCCGGCCCGCCCGGTGGTGACAGTCACAGGTGTGGCACTGCCTGGTCAGGTCAGTGATATCATATGTATGCTGTGCTGTCAGACAGTATCAGGTGTTGGGGACAGCCGGCACCGACATGTTTCGCGTCACAGACGCTTTGTCAAAGTCTTTGACAAAGCGTCTGTGACGCGAAACATGTCAGTTACGGCTCTCCCTAATCACTACTGAAGTCCACAGAGGTCTTTTAAGCACTTAATTTCACACTGATGTCCTATTATTTCATGTAGCGACGCCCGTGTGTGCTTATAACCAGCATTAGTCTCGTGTGTGCTTTAGAACAGCATACGTTGTCCGCTTCTCCCATTGGCCTGTGGTCGTCACGTGGTCGAAAAGGTTTGGTGTCCGGACACCACATTCCGCCCCTTCTAGTGACGTCGCGGAGTATTGCTTTCCACCCTAGCAGCTGACGCGGCCGGTTTGAAAATCTGCGCCCAAGCTCCCCTACCGACTTCCATCGCGGCAGTGCAAGAGAGAGAGAGCACTCTCCCTCGGTTCCCTCCTACCATTCTGGACTGGCAAGTACTTGTATGTTTCTGTTTACATCTGCTAAACGGTGACGTGGACTGTCCCAGGCCGTGCTACGCTCCCCCAGACACATTGGTTCATCTTGTGACTGCTGTACAGCCCTTCAGGAGTGAGCTCATCATAGAAGCACTACATTTATCACCCTTTGCCTTCTGCTTTGGTGTGTTTATTGCCTTTGAGAAGAGCGTGACACTTAACCCTTCCATCTCAAGCTGTTTTCTTTTTCCCTGTGGACTTTGGTTGTATTGTATCAACACACATTCATATTGTAATTTTATCTAAGCCTTTTTTTCTGTGTTTATTTCTTTTTTATTCAGACTATAAAATGTTTTTACAATTTTTCCTATTGTGCGCTGTATTTTTGTTTGTATGTTTTTGCCCTTTTCTAAATGGTTTACAGCAGCACTTGTGTTTTTTTACTGATCTCTACATTTAATTGTAGTGCCATATCATGTTGTAGCGCTGCTATAGGGTTTTTTTTCTTTGTGTATTTGGATCATCATGAGCAGTTCCTTTCCTTCTCCATACTCTTCTCTTTCCATTACTCTGGTACAAGTTGACCTTGGTCTCATCTGTCCATAGGATGATGTTCCAGAACTGTGATGTAAACCAATGGTTTACATCTTGTGGTGGACCCTCTGTATTCACTCTGGTGAAGTCTTCTCTTGATTGTTGACTTTGATACACATACACCTACCTCCTGGAGAGTGTTCTTGATCTGGCCAACTGTTGTGAAGGGTGTTTTCTTTGCCAGGGAAAGAATTCTTCATCCAACACATCGTCTTCTGGGTCTTTTGGTGTTGCTGAGCTCACTGGTGCATTCTTTCTTTTTAAGGATGTTCCAAACGGTTGATTTGGCCACGTCTAATGTTTTTGCTATCTCTCTGATGGGTTTGTTTTGGTTTTTTTCAGCCCAATAATGGCTTGCTTTACTGATAGTGACAGCTTTTTGGATCTCATTGAGAGTTGACAGCAACAGATTCCAAATGCAAATAGCACACTTGAAATTAACTCTGGACCATTTATCTGCTACTTGTAAATGGGATAATGAGGGAATTATGGAACAGTTGAGCAGCCAATTGTCCCATTACCTCTGGTCCCTTAAAAAGTGAGAGGCGCATATACAAACTGTTGTAATTCCTACACCGTTCACCCGATTTGGATGTAAATGCCCTGAAATTAAAGCTGAAAGTCTGCAGTTAAAGCACATCTTGTTCCTTTAATTCCATTGTGGTGGTGTATAGAGCTAAAAAGATTAGAATTGTGTCAATGTTGCAATATTTATGGACCTGACTGTATATTTAAACCCCAATTCAAGCTTTGGGGAAAAAATATATGGATCCCCCCGATAGTTCTTATAGAGACAGTCACCTTGACCATGGTGTGCAGTATCTCTGCAAAGGGCACCTTCCAGTTCCCATATACTCACCTTACCTGTGCCCCCTAGAATCTCCTTGTTCCTCTGTAGCTGGTGTTGAAGTTGACCATGTTTACAGCCCGGGGGAGTGGTGACAACATTCTCCCAGTCATATGACTTAAACCTAGTGATTAGGTACCTGGGTTAGGCACCATCACAGGAAGGCTTCCCCATACCCAGAGGTGCCAGGTACTCCCACTGGCTGTGGAGGAGCAAAGATCTGCTAGGCCCACAAGTAAGATGAGTAAAGCCTGTTACGCATGGTCGGATTTTCTGCGAACAAAGCGTAGGACTTTTGTCTTAAGGTCATTGGCCATGGAACTTTTATTGCATACAAATGGCAAAGAACTGCCGACCAACAAACGCAAAACGACGTGGTTTTTCAGCTCTTTAGTGCCGTCCTTTGGGCAACTTCTGCTAATGTGTTATGGTGAGCATTGCTTCTGAGCATGTATGTACTTTGGAGTGTTGTTCGATGGACTTGTGTACACACGATCACATAATCCAACAACACACATTTGTTGGCAGAAACATGCTATCCCACATTTGTTGGCGGAAAATCCATGCCAACAATTGTCCGATGGAGCATACAAACAATTGGATTATCCTACAACAGCCTGCCATCATACAATTCCCGTCGAATAATCCGATCGTGTGTACGAGCCTTAAGAGTTAGGAGATGTCCTTCAATTTTAGAAGCATCTCAAATTGATGCCATAAACACAAGCTCAGAGTCCAGCGACACAGGCCCCAAAGTAAATTCTTAAAATTGGTACTATATAAAGTGGTATCCACAGTATATAAAATACCGGTATATAATGGAATATCATAAACAAAAGCATATCATATATAAATAAAAGTACATCATCAAAAATAGATGCACATTCTAGTTTAATGGGGCGTGGGCCACCAATTAGGTTGAAACAAAGTTATTTTTGGTGGATAAAATGTAGTTAAGTTCCTGGTAATATAAATACTATTTGGAAAAAATCTAAGCGGCAAAGAATTAAGTTTAGGTGCATCTTGAAATGTGTTAAATTACATTCCGCTGCAGAGATTCACAATTTAAACTAAATTAGATGCTGCATAGAAATCTATTGACATTCTTCCAAAATCTTTGATGATGCCAGAAAAGACTATAATAAAATTAAACAAATCTATAGTAATATCCAGGGGCCCCTGTAAATTTGCACACAATCATTTGGAATAATAGATGTTGCAATTAATCATTTCTGCATAATGCACTGGTTGTTTAAATTGGTTTGCAAAGTGTTTTGCTAATTAAGTCATGCTGCAAAATATCTAGGAATAATTTGAAAGAGGCTTAAACGTGAACATGAACGTAATTAAGGCAAGTGATCTGTTTACATAATGCCTTTAACGTCTATAATGATTTTTTAGGCTACAGAGGGGAAAGAAACACATCTATGTTACATGTTACAACCAATCTGACCCTGGCTGTAACTCTTCTGTAGCAGGCGATTAAAAAAAATGCAGACATTTAATTTGCCGTCAAAAACAAAATAAATTGTCCTTTCTTTCCAAATGTTTTTTTTTTTTTTAAGCTGTATTCCTGACAAATAATTAAATGCACAGATACATATTCAAGAGCTAATTATTTCGCCAAAAGGGATTTGTATTTTTGTCCATCTAGTCCTTAGTTTTTTAAAGCTCTGCCATATGTGTTTGGCAATGGAACGGCTTGATCTTTCTCAGCTGCAGTTTCATTTTCACTTGTAGGTCTCCTCCCCACCCTGTGACTCAACAGTGAAAGGAGGAGGAGTATGTTGGTAAAGCTAATCTTGCTTCCTTACTCTGTCCTCTTATCAACATGCTCTTTGCACTGCAACACACCTGGCTGATAGCTTGTACTGTTTATCTTTGAACTCTCTGAGCTCTACTGTAATGGAACTGCAATAAGCTGATACAGGTCATAATACATTTTTGCTGGTGTCCTGCCGAAAAAGTTCCCCCGGCAGATAAGGACCCACCTGTACTGCGCAGGCACAGCGCTTGCGCAGTACGAACTCAACTGAGACTCCGAAAATAGCTGAAGATGTAGAGCTGAGAGTCAGCTCTACACAGCGCCTGCGCACCGACTATTACACATGCTGGACACTCCTGATGCTAGTGCTACTCTGCAAGGGGCGGGGGTGGTTTTAGCAATAAAGTACACGTCTTAGCGGGGCACATTGCAAAACCCGCCCAGCAACAGTGCAAAACCCGCCCTTCATTTGTTTTAACACGCCCCGCTAAGATGCTAAAATCACCCCCGCCCCTTGCAGAGTAGCCCTAGCATCAGGAGCGTGCGTCAGTCAGTGCGCAGGCGCTGTGTAGAGCGGACTATCCACTTTACTTCTTCGGCTATTTTCGGAGGCTCAGTTGAGTTCGCACTGTGCAAGCTCCACGCCTGCGCAGTATAGGGGGTTCTTATCCGCCGGGGGGAACTTATTCGGCAGAACACCGGCTACGTAACACATTTGTGTGGCAACAGAGAGGGTAGGCACCTATGCATCCACGGAAAAGCAAGGTTTCTGATCTAAGTGCGTTGTCACTGTGCATTCCCATCACAATGACTGAGCTGCCATGGACCATTCTCGCCTCTAGTCATGATCAGACAGGCACGGATTGACAGCCAATTAGTAGTCATGTGATCAGGAAGTCCAACACCCCCCAGATGTAAAAAGCCACTTAAAGGGATGCCAGTTCCAGCCCACCCAGGGACACCAAATAAAATAAATAAAAAAGAAGGGATGCCAGGGCTGGGCAGGAAGGGTTAAGGGTTCTTACCTTAAAAAAAAAAAAACACATTTAGGCATGTGTCCAGGTTTACAGTTTTTTATTCTTTGTGTCCTATAGATCTGCTGAAGTTCTACTATAAGTAAAATCTGTGCTTTGACAATTGTGGGCAAAGTAATGGGTTTACATAACTGTAAAGACCTTCCCTGTGATACACTGTCATCCCAATCCACTTCCAGGCCTCTCAAGATTTCTGTAGAAGTTTTAACTTGCCAAGCCGGGCTGTGCACACCCCCTCTGTGTGACAGTGCATACCTGCTGTTTGGCCACTCAGGTACAAAGTGCTGCATCGTAGGGTGGCAGGAGGTGTGTCACGTGTTTTGCCATACCTGGAAGTACAAGGTCTTTTTTTCAAGCTCAGGAGGTAGTAGCAGTAGAACGCAAGGATGGTAAATTAATGCTTCACGAGGTTCCTACAGTAAGACACCGAGGCGTTTTTCAGGCGCTAAAGGGCTAAAAATAGGACCTGTAAAGCACCTGAAAAAAACCTTCCCTGCCATCCAAATGTGGAAGCCTGTGTGCTTTCACACTGGGGCGCTGCGCTGGCAGGACGTTAACAAAAAGTCCTGCAAGCAGCATCTTTGGAGCGGTGTTATACATCGCTCCTCCACCACCCCTGCAATTTGAAATTATTGGGCACCGCTAAACGCTTCAGCAGAGGCGCTATTAACCCTTTCTTTGGCTACTAGCCAGAGTTAAAAGCATCCGCTAGTGGCCGAAAAGTACCACTAAAATTACGGTACATCGCTGCTAAACTAACGGCACTTTACCGCCAACACAGCCGCGCTGTTTGTGTGAAAGGGCTCTAAAGTGTAACTGTTACTAGGGATGCACCAATACCAGTTTTTTCAGAGTGAGTACCAATACTTTTTCTGAAGAATGCACTGATACCAATTACCGATACCTATTTTTTTTTTGTGCAGTGTGATTTGAGCCTATACAAAATAAATGGGTTTAAATCGCTCTGCAAAGAATCGCATGTGGTTTGAACAGGAATGAGGTGTGATTCCTGATTGAATCACATTCAGTTTCCCGCACTGCACTTGTGTGAACCCAGGCTTGTCATAGTGACTTCAGCCTGGGTTCACACAGGAGCGGGGCCAGATACCATATGTGATTTGGAAAGAAGTCGCACCGCATTTCTGATCAAATGCCGTGATTTTTTTGCAGTGCAAAACATTCATTTTGTATGGATTCAAATTGCACCGCAGTGCATGAAAAGTAAAATGCTCTTGCAAATGCTTAGTATCGGCACGGATACCAGTAAACACTACCTGTTACCCCACTTTGTAATAGACAAAGTACAGGGTCACTCTAAGCAATGACACAAAGGATATTCTGGTTGTTGATTTCATTTGGACCCTTGACACACTCACAAAAAGAGAAAAACAGAATTTTTGGGTTACAGCTTTTTTTCTGATTAAACTCCTGCTAAAATGGGTTGTTATGTCCAAAAACATTGGAAATGACTGATAAACTGACAAACATTAAATGGACTGATTTTCAAGTGTGACAGATGGTTGTTAACAAGAGATGCTATTAATGTGAATGAGCGCACGGGGTGGTAGACGGCAGAATTGCTGTGACATCTGTAAAAAATGATGTAGAAATCCGCTATAGCACTTACAATTTTAATGACCGTTTTACAGGCAAATCATCCAGTTTTTGAATGTGGCCATTTGCATTTTCAGCTTTATTAGGATTTTTATGATCATCAGGATCTCGTTCTCTAGGTAATTAAAGATTGTCCTGTCTGCGGCTAAATGTGACGGGACTACTTTTATGAATCAGTTCTTGTACACATGGGCTTCAACTTGTATAAGACCCCTTTAACACTGAGGCATTTTTCAGGCGCTTTTGAGCTAAAAACAGCACCTGAAAATGGCTCCGCTGCAGTCTCAATGTGAAAGCCCAAGTGCTTTCACACTGAGACGATGCGCTGGCAGGACGTAAAAAAAAAACTCCTCCCGCAAGCAGCATCTTTTGGGCGGTGAAAGAGCCCCTGCCCATTAAAATTAATAGGCAATGCCGGCAAAGCAGCGGGGCTTTGTGGGTGGTTTTAACCCTTTTTCGACCACTAGCAGGGGATTAAAAGTGCCCCACTAGTGCCCGATAACCTCTGCAAATACGACAGTAAAGCACCGCTAAAAATAGCGTCGCTTAACTGCCGACGCCTCGGTGTGAAAGCACCGTTAGAGCGATTTGTACAAAGCACTTTTAGGGCTCGTTCGCAGCCCTTGTTGTCCCTCTGAGACGTGTACCACAGATCACTTTTTAGAAGGTGATTGACAGGCAGCTGGGGGGCGATGGCTTTAACCCCCCTGGCGGTATTCCAGAGTCTGACTCGGGGTTAGATTTTTATGCTGCGATCGGTAACCCCGAGTCAGACTCGGGCTCGCCTCACAGAGTGCACAGACAGGGTTTACTTACCTTGTTCCTGGATCCAGCGATGCATCCGCGCTGTGTGAGCGAGCGGGTGCTCGCTCAATTCACACAGTGCCTCTGTGTGCCGCCGAGCTCCGTTCCCTGCGACGTTACGACGCACGGGGCGGAGAACGGCGTCATATTCAAAAAAGTAAACAAACACATTACATACCGTACACTGTAATCTTATAGATTACAGTACTGTATGTAAAAAATACACACCCCCCTTTGTCCCTAGTGGTCTGGCCAGTGGCCTACGTGCACCTTTATATAATAAAAACTGTTCTTTCTGCCTGCAAACTGTAGATTGTCCGTAGCAACCAAAAGTGTCCCTTTATGTCAAAAATGTTTTTTGCGCAGCTAGAAAACAGCGATAATAAATTAGAATCACTTGCAGAATTGAGCGATAGCGATTTGTGGGGGAATTAGTCATAAAAAAATAAATAATAATAATGACAGCGACAATTCTGCAACTGAGCAAATTTCAGTGATTTTGAGTTAATTACATTATTGAATAATTGTTATTATAATTATATTATTATTTGTTATAATTATTTATTATATTATAATTTATAATTTTGTTTTAAAAAAAAATGTCATACCCGGGATGCCTATTAGACTCTTGTTTGGTCAGATTTAAGCGAGTTATTACTAAGAATTACAGGCCTACAGTATAAAACGCCAAATTTCCTTGCAAATAATGGTACCGCTTTCAGCACCTAAAATCTAAAAAAATCATACCGCCAGGGAGGTTAATATACTTTATCGAAAAGAAAATGTCCACGCATATTTAGAACATAGAATAGAAGTGCATCTGTAATGTGCCCAGGAGATGCCATCCGCAACCAAAATGCCAAGGTACACTGTTGGCTTCTACGTCTAATAAATGGATATTATACATTTTTGTTTTGATCTATATCATTTTTTTTTGTTCATTTTTGTGGCCCTTTCAGTGCCGGCCGTCTAGGCAAGTGATGTCAATGGGATATCTCGTTGACTTCTGGAATATTAGCGTCATTGATCCCAGGAGTCTTCAGGCATCCTAAGCATCTAATATTGTGGACTTTCCATATGTGGTAATTATATGATTGGAAGGAGTTGCTATGGAAACTTGTTAATAATTGGGTTCCCACACTGTGTGCTTGCTGAGCATGCATGAGAATCAGACGTGCATGATGGGTTAGCTAGATGCACACATTACAGAAAGTAAGCGGTGCAGGCCTTGGCTGCCCTTACTTGGCATGGACCCAGGCACACTCCAGGTATGTACTATTTAGTGCACAGATAAACATGATAACACTTCGCTTTACTGTAAATCAGGGATCTCCAAACTACGGCCCTCCAGCTGCTGTGGAACTACACTTCCCATGAGGCATTGTAAAACTCTGACATTCGTAGACATGACTAGGCATGATGGGAATTGTAGTTCCTGAACACCTGGAGGGCCGTAGTTTGGAGACTCCTGCTGTAAATGAACAGCCTAATAACACAGATCGCTCTATAGTATTAGGGAGAGTGTTCAAAAGTATGTAAAAGCAAGCAGAATGCATATTTGTGAAGCATGCTGCTATGTTTTTTTGTATGACAGCGTTAATGTCACTGCTTTATAAATGATCTCTTAGGCCGCGTACACACGGGGAGAAATGTCCGCTGAAACATGTCCGAAGGACCGTTTCCAGCGGACATGTCTCCTCAGATTTTGGTCCGATGGCGTGTACACACCATCGAATTAAAATCCCCTCAGACTGAGGACACGGCGGTGACGCCGCCACGTCACCACTCCAGGAAGTAAAATACTTCCACGCATGCGTCGAATCCATTCGAAGCATGCGGGAGATTTATGTCCGCTGGTTAGGCGTACTAACCAGCGGACATGTCCAACGTACAGGTTTCCAGCGGACAAACCTGTCCGCTAGGTCGTACAAACGATCGGATATGTCCCCTGAAACTGGTCGGTGGACCAGTTTCATCGGACATATCCGATCATGTGTACGCGGCCTAAGAGTCCATTTATCTTCCCCTATGGTGCCAATTATAGGCTTTCTGAACCATTGAGACGTCATGAGATTCTGCAGGATCTAAGCCAGCAAGGGAATCATTTCCATTGAACAGAGTGGCAGCTGCACCTCAATTAATCTACCACCGAGTATGGACCACCAGTATGACATTGACCTAAAGATGGCTCCAGGTGAGCCAAGTTGTAAGATGCTCTGTACTGCCATTATCCCCCCCCCCCCCAACCCTGTTGGAAGCAAGGAGAATATGGGATAAATGAAGTTGCTAATATTCTACAGCGTGCTGGGAAGTGTCTGAAAAGTGCTTCTAATGGTCTTAAGTGCATGCAGTTGCCAAAATAATACTTGCATTATAATTCTGATAACTCGATCAGTGCTCCATAGGAACCTGCTAGATAAGAGTTAGTTCTAGTTAAATTACATCACTTCTATTAAGCACTGTACTGGTAGGTACAGAGAAAATTTCAAGCACAGGGTATAAATATTGCAAAGAGTATAGTTCTGTGCTTTAGATACCACTGGCTGTTCCAACTGTCACCTCTTTCTCGGCAGAAGACCCTAGTGGGTGCTTAGCACAATCCCCATCTGTTCGATTTACACGGACATTAAATGATGCCAGGCAGAAAAAAAAAAAAACATTTATCCAAAGCTAAAAAGAAAAAAAACTTTGCTTTGTGTCCTATTTGGGGAGATTTCACTTCAATTTCTGTCATTAAGATACAAACCGGAAATTAAAGAAAATTGGTTGAAATCTTCAGTTCTCTAAACCTCCCCCTTACCTGTAATCTTCGGGTGCTGCAGGATTAATATGAGCCAAGGTATCTGTCATATGCACTCCTTAAGAGTGCTAACTATGCCTGTCCTTTCCATCCTATCCTCCATTCATAGAAAAACTGTACGATTACCACTACGGGGTGGGGGAGATCAGAGGACTGAAGAATTTAAATACACAGCCTGAAGCATAAGGGACACATCACATTCATTGTAAGTACTGTCCCTTGTGCTAATTTAAAAAAAATATGTTTTCACTAAATTTAAATTTAGACCTAAAAGGGAATCACAGTTTTTGCCGAAACAGTTGGAAGTGTTTTCCCTTCACCTCTGATCTGACAAATATAACATTTTGTAATTCCTTCTACTTTCACTCCCAAGGACAATGGCCCTCGGGACAAAAAGTGTAGGTGGAAGGCGCCAGTGGGGGGGGGGGGGGGGGCACACAGTAATAAAACGTGTAAAAAGTCAAAGACAGATCCAGACGGAAGACCCTTTAGGAGACCAGAGTTTATTGTTCAACTGGTTACAACAGGGCAAATGACAGCCAATCATCAGGGCTGGGTGAAATACCAGAATGTTAAATAGGATTGAAAAAGGACTCCTAAACAGACCGATCCAAATGCAAAGGATGTTATAGACTAGTGGTTCTCAACCCCAGTCCTCAAGTACCCCCAATGGTCCATGTTTTCCTTTAGTTTGCACAGCTGCTTTAAATCAATATCAATGATATGGTATTGATAAGAGCTATTTTATCTAGAAGAAGTACTTTTTGCATCCGTTTAACATTCTGCCATTTCACCCAGCCCTGATGAAGGCGGTTGTGTGGCCCCTGAAACATGTTGGCTGACCTTTTATCCCATTTCTTAGCCAGTTAAACAATAAAGACTTTGGATTCCCAAGGATCTTTCATTTGGTGCACTCTTTGACCTATTACACTTGGATTTCTCAACTCGGTTGAATGTCCTCTCCTGGGTGAGACCTGTCTTTGTGGTGAGATGCCAAATACAGGCCAACTGGACTTTGTCCACATTTTGATAACCTGTTAAAATCTGTGTCCAGTGCCCCTCTACCACTACCTCCTTGGAGTAATAAAAATCTGGCAGAGGTTCAACAAAATTCCCCACATAAGATTATGCCTTTTAGATACACTTTAGCATGATGGCCATGTTGAAAAAAAATGTCTGCAACCAATCATTGATCTTTCTTACAGATTAGCAAATCCATCCTATTTAGAGCGAGTAGACAGATTTCAGTCTGGCACAGAAAAGTGGGCTAAAAGGGTTTAAACTCCAATATATTTAAACAACACTAAGATGCACGCCTATCTACAGTACTGCAATCTATGAACAATGTTTTTCAAACGATATCTGTACATCTTCTTTAATTTGCTATCAGATTCCACTAAATCAGCAGATCCTGCATTTTGACACTTAACAAATTTCAGCACCAGGAGCTGTCTGCTGCATGTTAATAGCTACAGCTGGAATTTTCCTCATAGCAATGTGCAAAGCTTCAGAGCAGGGCCTGGCGGTATAGATCCTGGGATTGCTGGGCAGTGTTCCCCTGAGGCAGATTGCAAAAGCCGTTTCTTTGTGCTTTGTGAGACAGTACTTCAATTATCGCACCATTGGACCTCTTTTCAGGGAAATTCAAATCATTTCTGCAATGCCCGTATTCTTTAGTAATAGCCACCATAGTGGCTTTTCTCTTTGTCCATTACAAGACAGCTAATTGCACAATACTCGGACAATGTCACACAAAAACATCATAACCGTTTTGTATAGATGCCGAACCCTGCTTGCAGAAAGTTCCTTTATTGGCTGTGTACAGATTCCACTTAACCCTATATGCAATGCTCCCGCTATATGCATTTTCATATAGAAAGCCTGCAAGCAGCTTGTTAATATGACATCCATTACTACCATTGTGAGATACAGATATATACGTACATACACATACACACACACACACAACTTCCTTTTACATAGCTTTTATCTACCTTTATATAACTTCTATTAGGTTATTTTTTTCCTGGCTGTGTCCCACTGGGGAAGTCTCCCTATACTTCCTGTCAACAGGAAATCTCTAACACAAGTGGTTGTCACAAGAACAGGTGTGCCCACTGGACAGTTTACCCTCACTTCTTGTTATGGTGATGACTAACATTTTGACTATACTTTCCTTAATTGCCACAACAAAAATGATAATCCCTGTCACATTCTGTCAGCAGTACAAATGCTATATGTGATCCATTCAAGTAAATGGGGCAGCGCCACATCAGTGTGCAATGTGCACTGGTGCAGAGCAGTGGTTTTCGAGCTACAACAGGTGGTATGGATGGAGGTGGCATCGCCCCCCGACTAAAGAAGATGTAAAAACACCTCACAATACATAGGTAGCCAGGATCTGGCTAAATTACCTGCAGTGACAGGGGACACCTAGAAATATTTGCCACAGAGAGGTTGTATCTGAATGGAGAAAGTAAAGCCTCGCACACCGTCGTAAAAAAAAAAAAATGTTGCTTTTCTCTACGTCATTCTTGTCAAGCTCGACGGGATTCTTGTCTAGCTTTACTTGTATACACACTGTCAAGCCAAAATCTCGTCGTTCTCAAACGCGGTGACGTACAACACGTATGACGGCACTATAAAAGGGGAAGTTCGATTATTCCACTGGCACCACCCTTGAGGCTGTTTTTGCTAATCTCATGTTACCGCATGTTAGTTGGTGAGAGACGATTCGCGCTTTTCAGTCTGTTACAGCATAACGAATGTGCCATCTCCATTACGAACGCTAGTTTTACCGAAGTGCGTTCCTGTCTCATACTTGATTCTGACCATGCGCAGGTTTTTAAGACTTGGAAAAGCATACACACAAAAGTTTTTGTCGTCATAAACCAGCCCGACGAGAATCACAACGAGAAAATGGAGACTCCCAAAGAGAAAATAAGAGAGCAGGTTCTCTCTTTTTTCTCGACGAGAAACCATACACACAAACGTTTTTCTAGGCACAAAGCTCTGCCAGCAGTTTTCTTGCTGTGAAAAACAAGAGTGTGTACGAGGCTTAAGACTTGCAAATGGAGAGCAAATGATCTTGGGATGCATAGTTCGGTAAGCTGAGTTTGCATGAAAGCTGGACCATCATGGACTAAAAGTTCCAGTCGGCTGGAGGGAGAAGACTGAATGCTGGAAGAGAAGATAAATAGTCTGGCGAGAGGAGTAATCTTTCTCTTGGGACCACGGGCTAAATCTGAAAACTGTTTCTCAGATAGTTGGGAAAGCACGGCTGTGCTGCGCTCTATGCAGAGAGAGTGCGTCACCGCAAGCAGATATGGGTGCACCTGCTGTCAGCAACATCCGGTTGTCGGGTGACAGCCAGGAGGTCACCCTCATCAACTGCATCCCAAAAGCATTTAGACTGTGGAGCGACACTGACGAGCCGATAACTCTCATTTCCTTATTTTTTATTTAGTTTTAACAATAGAGACATTTCCTTGTTTACATGTGATCAGCTATGATTGGGCATGGCTGATCATATGAGTAAAAAGCTGCATCATCGGCTCTTTACCAAGATTGGGAATGAGCCATGTTCCGGCCACTGTTTGCAGCATGCCCCAGTGGGCATGCAAGCCCGGCGAGAGTGGGAGGATGATGTATATCCCCCCCCCCCCCCCCTCACAAGGAACAGGAACATTTTGGTACCTATCCAGGCCTGTAACAACCAGGGACTCTCTCTATTAGAGACCAGGATCAAAGACTCAAAGTTGCTTATTTGAATTGCATTTAGTGTTTGTGTTATTACTGGGGCTGTGGTGGCAGGAGGCTAAAGGGAGTAGTCTGACCAGTGGTGGCTGGTGCTAAACTTTTTTTGGGGGGCAGCAAACAACCCCTTCCTCCATGCCCTCCCCCCCAGCGCTTCATGACCCTCCCCCCCGCACTCAGCCCTACATGGCCCCCTCACACTGTCCCTCCGTGGCTTTCACAACTTCTCCTCCCGGTCAATCTAGAGAGTCCGAAGACTTGCTGCAAGGTCAAGGCAATCATTGGGGTGCAGCATCTTTATATAAAATCCCTACACATACAAGATCAGTCCATTATATATTAAATGTAAAATCCAAAAAAGTCCATCCACTAGAGCAAGTGGATTCAATGGAGTAGAAGCCAACAGTGGACCTTGGGCATTGTGATGGGGATAACTTAAAAAAATGTAAATGGATGAAGATCCGCTTCAATGAATGGAATGGAGCGGGAGGTTGGAAGTGCTGGGAAGGTGGACAGCGTTTTCACATGACCAAGCTTTTCTTCTGTTACAGAGTTTACTCTGCAATGTTATGCACAAAACACTCCAAGGACACCACAGGCTCCACACTGCAGTCTACATTGTATGGGATAGCATTATTCACTGTAAGATGTCTTTATCTACTCAATGGGGTTGATTTACTAAAACTGGAGAGTGCAAAATCTGGTGAAGCTCTGTATGGTAGCCAATCGGCTCTAAGTTTAGCTTGCTCAATCAAGATTCCATAATACAACCTGGAAGCTGAATGGTTTCTAGTAAACCCCACAGTGTTAATTGTTCTTCTTAAAGGTCATGAATCACTAGTTTCACATGAGCTATCTAGAAAACAGTTTACAACATTTAAGGATGAACAACAAAATACAGCATATCTGGAACAATCTCAGAAATATATCCTATCTGCGCCATAGGAATGTGTAGTATAGTTATACAAAAACAAAATGTATGCCATTTCCTATGGCTTAATAACTAGGCAGTCAAATTAATAAGAAATAAAGGAATGTAGTACCAAAGACATTTCAAATTTGTTTGCTTTATTTTTACATACCAACCTATTATCAACATGCAGACAAAACACAAAAATCCCTGTTAAACACTTGCTCATACAATTTTGGAGGAAAGAAAAGAAAAAAGCCTTTTTCATACTACAGAAAAATGAAGAATAAAAAAAATACTTTGGAGTCAACAGCGTTCTTGTGACAAACATCAAATGAACTTTAGGGTAAAAAAAAAACCTTCTCTAAAGAAAGAATAGGAGAAATTGCTCAGCGGGGTCCTAATTTATACATTGTGTGCTAAAGGTGGATTAAGACAGGGCGTCTGTGAAAGAAGCATTCATCAGACAATAGGGAAAGAAAAATGAACAATCTAAGACTTTATCCCAAAAGCCTTCAAGAATACAAAAGCTCCTTACAAAAGGTGAATGGGTTCTGCGAGTGGTGAGTGGGTAGCAGAGATGGTGAGGAATTTAATTCCTTCTGTACCCCCAGAGAGGCTGCCTAACCTTCCGAGAGCACTTAACATCGTACAGTACAAGTAACGTTATCATGAGCTCTACTGCACATAAATGGCAGAGTCTAGAAGACACGTATCAATGGACAAGTCCCAGACTCTCTGTTCAATTAGAAGGATCAAAAATAGACGCACTGGAGGAGGTCCACTTTATAGGTCAATTGGTGTTTGCAAAGATCTAACATTCAGTACATTTTTTTTGTCTGATCAGAAGGGCAACTCTTGTGGACTGCAATATGTAGCCCGATATTTTGGCAACGCTATGGAATCAAGCGTTGCTAGTTAAAGTCGGGACGAGTAGACAGCAGCTCTGGAATGAGATCAGAGATGCTCATTATTAAACAGATTTTCCAACATGCTAGAAAGTCTATAATCTTATAATCTTATAGCAGCCACTAGCAATAATCACAACTAAATCCAGTATCAACTCCAAATCGATCAACTTGGTACATTCAGCCTGGCCACACATAGTTTGACTCTGTCAGTTCCTGCTGAAAAAAAAATCAGATGCAGCTATAGCCAGTCATTCTTCTAACCTCAGCTTGTTCAGTTAAGCGTACAAAAAAACAACTGGAAGCTGATTGGTTGCTAAATAGAGCTGCACCAGATTGGGACTCTCCAGTTTTAGTGAATCAACCCCTAGGTGTTGCTGGCCTCAAAAATAGGATTTTTTCGGCATACTTACCTGTAGAATCTCTTTGAGTACACCATGGGACACAGAGTCAGGCTAATATTAATTACCTGCTGGGTTACCATCATCAGGTGAATGGACACTGGTAGACCAAAATATTTAGACAGGAAGTGATCCCCTATATAACCTGAATCCTCAAAAAAAAAAAGGGAAGGGACCTCTGTGTTCCACGATGTACATAAAAGAAAATAATTTTACAGGTAAGTATGATGAAAAAAATCCTATTTTCTTTTTCATACATCATGGGACACAGAGTCCGGATAATATTCATTATCTGCTGGGACATCCCAGAGCAATAGCCTTGAGGTGAGTGAGACACCCTGCCAGACCATAGCAAGTTTGTATATGGCAGCCCGCAGAACACTGCGGCCGAATGTTGAATCCTCACCTGCTCGAACATTCACTTGGATACATTTTGTGAACGTATGCCCTAAAGACCAGGTAGCAGCCTTACAAATCTGAGCCATAGATACCTGATGGCGAAAAGCCCAAGAGGTTCCTACACCCCTGGTAGAATGAGCTCTCAACCTAAAGGCAGGAGCTTTATGTTTCAGATCGTAGGCCCGAATGACCAATTGACGGACCCAATTGGCAATGGAAGCTGCCTGTCCTTTCTTTGGGTCCTTTTGGTAAAACAAAAAGAGTCCAAAGAATGCAGTTGTCTCTCTTCCGCCGAACAAAGCCGAGAGAAAAAAAGAAGGCAAAATAATGTCCTGATTTAAATGAAAGGCCAACACCACTTTTGGCAAAAAGGATGGGACAGACTGTCATGCTGAAGGATCAAGTACGGTTCCCTGCATAAAAGGGCCGCCAACTCTGAGATGATAGCCATCAAGAAGGCTAGCTTGCGTGACAGCAAGCCTAGTGCAACTTCCTTGATAGGTTCAAATGTTTGTTTCTTTAATGGTTGTTTCTTTAACACAGACAGCACCAAATTCAAGTCCCAATCACGTATTTCTGTGGATGCCATGTTTTGGCTTCACACCAAGCAAGTCTTCCAAATCCAGACCTTATACTAGATCTTCCTAGTGACAGCTATTCTAGCACTTCACTAGGTTAGACACCACTGGTCCCAAGATGCCATGGTCCTTTAACACCATGGCTTCAATAACCATGCTGTCAAATTTAGAGACTGTAAATTGGGGTGGAATATAGGACCTTGAGACATTGATCAGGGAGCCGTGAAAAGTGTCCATGGCCCTTCTATCATCAGTCTCACAATCTTTGGGAACCAGGGCCTTCTGGGCCAGGCTGGTGCCACCAGAATGACTGGAACTCCCTCTCCCTGAATCCTGCGCAACAAATGTGGAAGGAGAGGGGCCGGAGGAAAGGCATAAACCAGGGAGTATTGGCTTCATGGAACTACCAAAGGATCTCTAGTTCAGGACACAAACTGCTGTAGCTTGATGTTGAACCTGCATGCCAGTAGGTCAACCTCTGGCCATCCCCAATGTTGGCAAATTTCCTGGAATGCCCCTGGGTGTAGGGATCATTCCTGAAGCTCCACTGTCCAGGACTGTAGGGCCAGTTGTACTGCCCGTAATTCCAGGACGTAGATGGGCAGGATCTGTTCTGTCCCTGACCATTTTCCCTTGAGCTATAAGCCCCTCTAGGGTTGCTCCCCAGCCTGAAAAACTGGCATCTGTAGTCAGTACTCTCCAAGTTAGAGAGAAAGGATTTTCCCTTTCGCAAGGTTCTGATCCTGCAACCACCAGTTT
The DNA here is from genome assembly GCA_029574335.1 of Rana kukunoris. Taxonomy (NCBI): domain Eukaryota; kingdom Metazoa; phylum Chordata; class Amphibia; order Anura; family Ranidae; genus Rana; species Rana kukunoris. The sequence continues at coordinate 64,986,839 of CM056057.1, forward strand.
ATGCTTAAACGTGTCCGAGGAGATAAGCACATTGGATAATCCAGGACTTGTCCTCTACTGTTCCAAGCCAACAAGATGTCTTGTTGAGAGGCCTAGAATGGAACTGGGTATAGGGCACCGCCTCGAAGTAGGATACCATCCTCCCTAGAAGATTCATACAGAGCTGAATGGAGGGTTGTCTGGTGCCCCTTATCTGACGCATCTGATTCTTCAGGGCACAGATCCTTGCGGGTGACAAGAATACTCTTGCTTTAACCGTATATAGGATCAGACCTAAATACTTTAGACTTTGAGCTGGTCTCAAGGTTGACCTTTCAGTATCTATAATTCAGCCTAAGCTTACCAATACAGCACTGTACATGTTATGCTGTTCTAGAGCCTGTAGTGAGTGATCTCTGAGCAGGATTTGGAAGAATCTTGGACTCTGGGCTTTTCTGGCCCTGGCCTTGTGGCTTTCCCCTGGCTCTAGCGCCCTGTTGGCAGCGAACTGCCTTGGCCCTCAGACATTAGAGGAAGCAGGCCCTGAAGTTTTTAAACAAGGGACGCCTGGTGCTTTCACAGGAAGTAGAAAACTCTTCCCTCCGGAAATCCTTTTGGATATATCCATCCAAATGATCACCAATAAACGTTTCCCCTGAAAAGGGAAACCTGCCAATAGCTTTTCATAAGGAAGCTCGGCTGACCAGTTCTTAAGCCACAAAATCTGTGCACCTGTACAGACAAGAGCCAATGAAAACCTGTTGTATTGAATGCCTTTCTAAGGGCATCAATAGCAAAACACAGGGCTCGAGGAATATCTGTCTTACTTTCAGGCAGATCATCCTCCTGATTGAGCCTATCAGGCCGTCTGCCCTGATCCTTTACAGATTGGCAGATACCAATTGCTGCAACAGCTGACTGAATAGCTCACAGGTGTCAAACACAAGGCCTGCGGGCCGAATCCGGCCCTCCAGGCCATTTCATGTGGCCCTTGCACCTCTCCTGCAGCTGCAGGACACCTAATCTTACAGATACAACTGGCCCTTTGAGGGCAATCATAATGCTGATGCGGCCCACGATGAAATAAGGTTTGACACCCCTGGAATAGCTGAAATGGCCAAAGAAAAAAGGACTTTTTTTTAATAATGACTCCAATTTCTTGTCAGCAGGGTCTGTCAAGCCCTATGCATTATCCACCAGATAAGTGAAGTTTTTGTTTAAAGAAGAGACAGCTGCATTTATGGCTGACATGCTCCATTCCTTAACAAAGCTTTGATCCATGGGATATAAAAAAGGGAAAACCTCTTAGGAGGAACAAAATCCTGCCAGGATATCCCCATTTAGCATACACCGCTTGTTCCAGCAGGGGGTGTAGGGGGAAAGCCTGGGCGGCCTGAAGAGGCCTCAGGGATCCCAAGAGGACAGGGGGGGGGTCAGTTGCCTCTGCTTTTTCAAGGGGCAACTTAAAGGCAGAGTTAGGATGAAAGCCTCTACGACTGATAGGCAGACATCAACTGGATCTCCCTTTGTCCAGATTGCTCAGAAGCATACTCATCTGCCGGGCACTCCACTGAATCCTGAGTTTTCCAAACTAGGAGACTCCAGGGAGGGGAATCTGTCATGCTTCCTGCCACCCTGCAGGATGGAAGCAATCATGCCAGCAATCCTGTGCTCTAACCTGGCTAGGACAGTTCATCCTTATTGATAAAGTGTGAAGCAGCAGCATTGACTGTGGACACAATACTAGATAGGCATAGCGGCTCAGATTGCCCAGAAGCCTCTGGTCTTTCAGGGGATACAACTAGGTTCATCAGGAACTACTGATGACATATGTTTGCCCTTCCCTGTAGTGTTAGTCCCGCTCCTTTTTTTGGAAGACATTTAATAGCCACAAATAGAGTTGAGCGAATACCTGGATGTTCAGGTTCGGCCGTACTTTGACTTTTTTCCAATGGGGACCCGGATTTTTTACTTCTAAAATGTCTCTAAAAAACGAAAGGGAAAGGGCTAAAGGGCTGCAAATGGCAGAAAAATGTTGGTAAGAGCATGGCAAGTACTCTGCAATGTGGATAGGGAAATAACTTAAAATAACAACACAAAATACATAAAAATTAAAAATATTGACAAGCAGGAAACTTCCCGAATGATGGGACACTATTCCTCCCACTGATGCCAATGATGGGGCACTATTTCTCCCACTGACAAATGATGGGGCACTATTCCTCCCACTGATACCAATGATGCGGCACTATTTCTCCCACTGACACAAATGATGGGACACTATTCCTGCCAATGATACCAATGATGGGACACCATTACTCCCACTGATACCAATGATGCAGCACTATTTCTCCCACTGACACAAATGATGGGACACTATTCCTCCCAATGATACAAATGATGGGACACTATTCTGGTGCAATTAGATTTGTGAAGTAGGACTGACTCCTATATAATTCTCTCCCTATAAGCAGAATCAGGAACCTTTCCCTACAGTAGCTAATGCAGAGTATGTTACAGGAACATATGCAGTGCTGGTGTAATATGCAGAGTATCTCACAGGAACATATGCATTGCTGGTGCAATATGCAGAGTATCTGACAGGAACATATGCAGTGCTCCTGCAATTAGATTTGTGAAGTAGGACTGACTCCTAACTAATTCTCTCCCTATAAGCACAATCAGGAACCTTTCCCTAATGTAGCTAATGCTATGTAGATCGATCTAAATCTGTCCCTGAGAGCAGCTGCAGCCTTTCCCTACCCTAGCTAAAGCAGAGTGACGAGCTGTGCTGTGTGCCTCTAGCTTATATAGAGGCTGGGTCACATGCTGCACTGGCCAATCACAGCCATGCCATTAGTAGGCATGGCTGTGATGGCTTCTAGGTCACTCAAGTAAAAGAAATGCTGATTGGCTATGTAATGGCCCGCTGCAGGGCAGCCAAACACCGAACCCGAACTTTCAGAAAATTGTTCGGGTTCGGGTCCAGGTCAAAAAAAATAAAGTTCGGTACGAACCCGAACTTTACAGTGTGCGTGCGTCATGGCCGCCAAACAAACTGCCAAGTTCAGCGGCGCTTGTGCGAATGCACGTGTGTCATGGTAGCCAAACAACAACTGCTGTGCATTGCAACACTCTTGCGAATGAACATGCGCCCTGGCCACCAAACTACTGCTGAGTACAGCGGCAATCTTGCGAACGCACCTTCACCACAAACGATCGTGTGCCATCATACAGATAAAAAACAGCCAGACACAAGCAAAAAAGGTACACTTTCCAAACACCCACAGCTAGCCCAAAACTCCCCCATATGGTCACCGCACACAGGTGCCCAGCCTTTATCTAGCTTGACTGATTGTTACAATAACTTGCCTGTCCAGGCACGTCCCTTCACTTGGACCTTCAAGGACTAGGTACCCTTTCATGTTTAGGGTCCACTCCCTTAGACCTGTACAGCACCCTGCAGAAAAATGCCTTAGTGCTGTAATGTCCAGGATTTCAACTCTGCATGGTCCTGTGCCCGACGATCGCTTACAGGCAAAACCTTGCAGGCTCTCAATGCTTCTTTATTTGTTTAATTTTTTTCTTAAGGAGAAATGGCAGCGATCAGTGATTTTTAGTGGGACTGCAACATTGAAAAGTAAAAATAGCCACTGATTACTGTATACATTTCACTGGCAGGAAAGTGGTTAACACTAGGGGGCGATCGAGGGGTTAAGTGTTTTCCCTCATGTGTGTTCCAACTGTGAAGGGGATTGGAACTGCCTGGAGAAGGAGACAAATCACTGTACCTAATCTTTAGGTGCAGCAGATCTGTCTCTCCTCCCCTGAAAGTACAGAGATCTGTCTATTTACATTGACAGATCTTTGTTCTGTCTATGTCACTCGCCCCCTAAAGCAGCAGATGTACCATGAAGGAGCTTTGCCCAGGGAAGTCAACCTGCAGTAGTACAACTGCGGCGACTGGTCCTTGTGTGTTTATTAAAGCAACCTTTCAGGTACAGAAATGTTTAAAAAATTTCCCTTTTAACCCTTTACTTAATCCTAAACGGCTCAAATGAATTCCCTTGCCCCCTTAGCTATAATTTTTCAAGTTTGTTATAATATATATAATTATATAAATACACATACACTTTAGTTTTCTTTTTTTCTCTTTTTGTTTATTTAATGTACACATTTAAAAAAAAAAAAGATGGCTACATTTTATAAGAAATTTTGATATGATATAAATAATTTTGATATGCTTTGTAATAGGAACTGTCCACCCAAACTGTAAAATAACAGAAGGACGCGGGTGTTCAAATGCCACGGCCACCATGACTTGCTTTGCGGCTGTGGACTTTTTCACTCAGTTGCAGAGTTTGCCAAGCAGCACAACTTGTCAAACTCACCCATTGAATGCAATGATCTGATATGTTCAGAGACGCATGCTTACAGTGAAGGCATGTTGGCCCGGACAGAGATAGCCAAAGGGCCAGATACATACCCTGGGGCTGCAGTTTGCCTAGGTCTGCTTTAAATTAACCACTTGCTTACTGGGCACATATACCCCCCTCCTGCCCAGGTGAAATTTCAGCTTCCGGCACTGCGTCGCTTTAACTGACAATTGCGCGGACGTGCGACATGGCTCCCAAAAAAAATTGACGTCCTTTTTTTCCCACAAGTAGAGCTTTCTTTTGGTGGTATTTGATCGCCTGTGCGGTTTTTATTTTTTGCGCTATAAACAAAAAAGAGCGACAATTTTGAAAAAAAATCAATATTTTTTACTTGTTGCTATAATAAATATCACAATTAAAAAAAAAAAAAACATTTTTTTTTCTCAGTTTAGGGCGATACGTATTCTTCTACATATTTTTGTTAAAAAAAAAAAAAAACGCAATAAGCGTTTGCGCAAACGTTATAGTGCCTACAAAATAGGGGACAGATTATTTTATTTTTTTACTAGAAATGGCGGCGATCTGCGATTTTTATTGGGACTGCGACGTTATGGCGGACACATCAGACACTTTTGATAAATTTTTGGTGCCAATCACATTTATACTGCGATCAGTGCTATAAAAATGCACTAATTACTGTATAAATGTAACTGGCATTGAAGGGGTTAACACTAGGGGGTGAGGAACGGGTTAAATGTATTCCCTGTGTTCTAACTGTGGAGGGAGGGGGGGTGACTGGGGGAGGTGACCGATATGTGTCCCTATGTACAAGGGACACAGATCGGTCCCCTCTCCAGAGACAGGACGCTGTCTCTGTGTAAAACGTCAATAAAAGATGATCTCATATGTTTACATATGAGATCATCTCTCATTGGCCGCGCAGATCGCATCGCAAACGGCCACTCTGATTGGCCGTTCGCGGCGATCTGTGATTGGCTGTGTCCAAGGAACATGCTAGTGACAGGCCATCAATTGACGGCCTGTTGGATATTTAGATCCGCGCTGAAGCCGTCATTCGGCTATAGCGCGGGTCTCAACAGGTTAACCGGTTGCTTTATTGTAAACAATTCACCAGATTTGCTGAAATTCCACCTTAAATCTGTTAAGACCCCAGAGTGTAGTGACATTTATCAGATGTAATAAAGGACAGCCAATCTAATCTAAATTAGGAGGCTGTGTAAATGAAGCATTTAATGTGTATTATTGGTACCAGTTATTGCAGAAGATGTTGAATGCTCCTGATTCCCAAAGTTATAAAGCAAATTAAACACAGATATATTAGAAGCTTTTATGGAGATGATTAATTTCTCCATCCAATAATAACACAGATAGTTATTGTAGAGAAACAATGAGGAATGTGTCCCTACTTGAGGGACAGATGCAGCGAGTATTGTCAGAACAGCATGTGAAGAGAATGAATACCACCAAAACATCCGGAACAGAGTGTCCTTCAATTCAAGAAAACATGGAATACAATTAGTTAGAATATATTTATAGCATTATAGTGTACAGGTGTGGCATCAAGGACACTGCGCTTTATAGGCAAAGGTGCTTGTGACTTGGTGAAAAAATAGAGAGTGTAGGAGATTGTTAAGGGGGCTCCTGTGTGTTGACAAAGAGCTACGTGCTACAGAAGAAAAGGGTTGGTAAGTGGGCGTTTACCCCAAGGTAATCATTGCTGAGAGTTACATTTTAATTCCGCATTTCCATTTTTAGAGCCTGTAGCAGTGCAACCTTTGGGAGCGCCTCATCTGCACATAACATTTTTCTTTAACTAGTCTTGACCTTGTTTGCAAGAAGTTTAAAGCTTATAGGCGGTGGCATATCATCCATGTGTGCGGTGCACACGCGCCCTGAGTGGGGCACCAAGTATACTGCATTTTTTTTTTTATCAAGCAATGAGGCCCAACCTATGATCTTGCACACAGGCCTGCTGATTATATAATACGCCCCTGCCTAAAAGGAGAAAACTGAGTTTCTGATGGGGGAAAAATGCATGACCAACAACTGTTAACAAAAAAATCCCTCTGCTTCAGTGGCAGATGGACTTGTAGTTTATATATTCACAGGTCTCTGTAACGAATTTGATCGCTGCTTTTGGGGGGGCTTGGTACCAATATATTACATCCTACAATATGGGTATAACATGATCTTAAAGGTGAACTTAGGTTTCTTTCATTCAGCCAACAGGCTAACAGCTTCCTCCATCCACGCTAAACAGGGCAGATGTACAAATCCCCCTGCTGGGCTATTGTATTCTGTCGGCTGCCAGTGGTGGCTGTCAATACCTGAACAGCAGCTACATAATATTGGAGTTCAGTTACAAAAAGTAGGGCCCCCCACTGAGCAAATTTTGTTTGGTTCATCAGGAATTGGCCAAAATTTTGTATATGCTTATCTTTCCTGTGTTGGTATGGCAAACATTGTGGAAGCAAGCATTGTTTCCTATGATTAAGCCTCGTGGGGCAGAGTGAAATGCATTGGGGGCGTTGCCTGGCTGGAACCCAGGTTGAGGCTGTTACATTTTCTTACCTGGTGTTTGCAGTAATGTGCAGCTCATATAGACATTTTCACCCTTAACCACCTGCCGTCTGCCCACCATCAAATGGAGTGGAGCAGCGCGGCTCTTATTCTGGGATGATGTCATATGGCGGTGCATCGGATGCACCGTGTTCCCAGGGCACAGCATGGCCCCGATCTCTGTAAAAAGCCGAAGACGCGGCTCTTTAACCAAGTGATCGGCTGTGACCAATCAGGTTGTGAGAACTCCTTATTTGCCCAAGGGACTGCCAAAGTTGGCCTCCAACTTCCAGGTTTACAGCATACCAGAGCTTGGCATAATGCAGGGGTCTCCAAACAAAGGGCTAGTTTACAGTCATTTAGACTTGGGGAGGAAGTGTGCCCCATTGTTGGTGTCAGTGGGAGGAACTGTGCCCCAGGGACCACTGGCATAATACAACAAAAGTACCTCTCGTTGCCTAAAATATTGCACTGGGGTGTGTTGACAAGTGTGTTATTACTTAAACGCTGTGATTTGCATACAAATTTAGGAGGCTTCTGGGATACAGCCAAGAAGAATTTCAGTGCGATTGAGGTATGTCCAGGCACCTGTTTAACAAATGCAGCTTGCTTTTCTAGGTTCTCAAATGTGACAGGTGTATGTTATTAACCACTTCCCGACTGGCACATGTACATATACGTTGGCAGCCCTGCGCAAAATAATGTACAGGTACGGGTCTTCTCCTCTAGTCACTCCCATCCCCCCCCCCCCACAGTTAGAACACTAAGGGAACACATTTAACCCCTTGATCGCTCCCTAGTGTTAACCCCTTCCCTGCCAGTGACATTTATACAGTAATCATTGGCTATTTTTAGCTTTAATCACTGTATAAATGTCATTGGTCCCAAAAAAGTGTCCGATCTGTCCGCCGCAATGTCGCAGTCCCGATAAAAAGTGCTGATCGCCACTAGTAAAAAAAAATATTAAAAAAATGCAATAAATCTATCCGATATTTTGTGAACGCTAAACTTTTTGCGCAAACCAATTAAGATACGCTTATTGCGATTTTTTTTACCAAAAATATGTAGAAGAATATATATCGGCCTAAACTGACGAAGATTTTTTTTTTATTTGGGGGATATTTATTATAGCAAAAACTAAAATATATATTTTTTTTATTTTTTTTCAAAATTGTTCTTTTTTTGTTTATAGCACAAAAAATAAAAGCCGCAGAGGTGATCAACTACCACCAAAAGAAAGCTCTATTTGTGGGGAAAAAAAGGACAATTTTGTTTGGGTACCACGTTGCACGACCGCACAATTGTCAGTTAAAACCACAGTTGGTATCATTGTCATATGGTGGAACTTCTGGAAAACAATATATGAGATATATGAAAAAGTGTCTGGAATAGAGAGGAATCTAAATATAGATATGTCATTGTTATCCCTGATGCCAGAATCAATAAAAAGTATCAAGAAGGATATTTTCCATCACATGGCATCAGCAGCCAGAACAATAATAGCTCGTAATTGGAGAGAAAATAAAAGCCCAAACATAACAGACTGGCTATGTGAAGTGAACGAAATACAATATATTGAAAGACAGATAAGAGAAGGGGGATACACAAATAGTCAAATGCCAGAATTATGGCAAAAATGGGATGAATTTGGGGGGTTTTAATAGAAAGAAAGAATATTTATAAATGGAAAAATAGGAAGAACTTGAAAAGGTCCTCGTAAAGAGAACATTTCTTTTGTTTAAAGATGTATGAATGTGTCACAAGATGAATGAGAATGGAAGATAGAATATATGAAAGTACATGTAGTGCTACCCCATTCAGGAGCCGCTGAGTATAAGCGGGATCGGCGTGTTGTGTTACTTGGCAGGTGTCTAGGGGTGATACTTGCGAGTTGAAACAGAGAGCGAATGTCCAGTCTTTAGTTGGGTTTTCTTCAATGCTTTATTCCAAGGCCCAACATGGCCTTCATCAACATGGTACAGGACAGGAAAGGTTGATGAGCAGAGAGAGAAAGCTTGATTATCAGGCCTTGGATATGAAGAAGAAGGGAGCAGTCTTGCTCTCCGCAATGATGAACTCAGTTCGTCACCACTCCAGTCGGAATGGGTAAAGTGTCCCGGACTGACCCTTGACACAGACCTGACAGCCGGAACGTCACTTGCAAATGTTGTGAGGACCAGGCCTCTGCCACAGGCCTGGCTCGGGCCCCTGCCACAGGCCTAGTACTTGAATGAGCGTGAATTGAAATGAGCAGGTCCTCCCAATAGATTTAGTTAGTGTCATTGGATCCCCGATAGTTTTGTTCAAGCCCTATTGGATCACCTGCCTCCTGGTTCTCCTCAAGCCGATCCCCCATCGTACAGCTCCCAGCTTGGGATCCTTTCAGAAAAGGTTTGGGACCCAGCAGCTACTGGGATCCCTCTCTATGTCAGAGTAGAGCTCTGCATGGTGCGCAACTTCGGCCAGGTAGGCCACGGCTGCAGGGTCCATGGATGAGCGCACCCTGAAGGTGGGTGCCGCACCTGGAACCCGGACCCCGCAGAAAGCAAAAACAGCCCTCATGCCAAGGAGGCTGTCCCAGATTTAGCCTCCCTCAGCATGCATTAGCGAGGGCACCAACCCCTCTGGCTGCCGCCCAGGGGTGGGAACACACCAATCGAACGCAGACCGACCTACAGGACAGTTCTGGGAATGACAGCAGCCACAATCTGATTAATTGTGAATGGGAGCTGTGCAAGTCTTCCATTCCCCACTAACTTTAGCGTAACACCCCTACAGAAAGTAAGGGGGCGCTACAAACATATTGTAAGAAATGTTTATAATGTGGTTTATAGATACTGATCAGATTCTGTACATTGAATAATGAATAGGAATACATATGTAATGTGATATAATCTTGTTTAATCGCAAACTTTTTGTATTTAAGAATAGACCAATAAAAATAAATTGAAAGAATACGACGCAGTGCTGTATCGCAAAAAATGGCCTGGTCAGGAAGGAGGCAAATCCTTCCGGGGCTGAGGTGGTTAAACACACAACAATAAAAAAAGCTATAAACACAAATGACTTACACAATATATCATAAAAAAATAGCATGATGAAGCTTCTGTTGATGGATAGTAGAGGAAGACTCAGTGTTTGACCATCTATAGAAAGTGTGATTGCAATTTAGTATTTTTACAGCTTTCTCTAGTAGTGCATTTGAACAGTTAGCCTCCAGTCTGCCAAGTCTTGTGACCAAAAGCAGAATGCTTTTGTTTGGAGACTGCGGGACACACTGATGCCTCCCTCTATTCATGTGACAATACAATCTTGAAATGTTTTATCTGCTTGGCAGAAGACAGAGATGAGGGTATGTGCAAGCAAGTACCTCTTCAGTTTTCATCCTCTTTTAATCCTTATTTTAATTCTAAAAGCAGAACGCAGCAGCAATATGCTTGTCCCATTTTCCTAGCTTATTTGCCTATATTAACACTGGAATTACGTGTCCTTTCTCTATATGGTTTGTTCTTTGTAATAAAAAAAAAAATACTACACGTCTAGCAAAAAAAAAGCAGTAATTGCAGCAAAAATATGGTAACTAGTGGGTTAAAAAATATGTATGTTTTTCTGGAGGTTGTAGCTCAAGTCAAGCCTTAGTCAGTAGACTATATTTTTTTTCTCTTAGTTTTGTGCAACAATGAGTAAAATGGAACTACAATAAAAAGGTGAAAACTGATAGAATCCAAAATTAGGAGCAAAAGTAAAGCCCTATGTGTGTTCTAAACATCGCTACAGTCTTAGCCCATGCAGAGCTATTGACTGCCCATGTGACAGGGCTAATAATTGGTCCTATGCCTTGAAGCGGTTCTTCACTTCACTAAGATGACACTTGCGGTACAACCTGTCCATGGATCCAGCGCCGTCCTTGACCAATCTTCGTCTAGGCGATCCGAGCAGAAGTGGGAACGGGTACCCACCCCCCAATAAATTATATGCCAAATGGGGGGGGGGGGGACTTTTGCTCCTCTTTAACATCACACTCTTATATCACTGTCTTACGACACCCTCAACCGTGCAAATAAAAAGTGTATCAGGGAGGGAGGAAAAAGGGTACAGGAGGGGAAGCTATTGGAGGCCAAGTTCTTCTTTGGAAAAAACAAAAAAATAATTGTACACATATTGATTTAAAAAAAAAAATGTGCATTTGTTAATTTTTTGCATTGAAGTCCGCAAAGAATTGCAACCATAATCAGTGGATTGGGGCCGCAATGTTCAGCTTCTTAGGCTGGGTTCACACTTGTTCCGACAACTCTCCTACATTGGGAGCTCATGTAGCATGACGTGTGAAAATCAATGTTTTCCTATGAGAGCTGTCTTAACTGGTCCTACACAAGTCGGTCCGACTTTGAAACTACTCCCTGTACTACTTTGGTCCTACATTGATCCTACTTCAGCCCATTGAATATCATTGAAGTATGACCAAAGTAGGAGCCTTGTCCTAACCATCCGACTTTTGCCATGTGACATGTGGATTTATCTCACTCTGGGATTGTTTTGGTTGGTCAAAGAACAAGTCAGTCTATCACAAAGTAGGACCAAAGTAGTATCCTGTCCATGAAAGTAGGATGGATGTAGGACCAATGTAGGATCAATGTAGGATCAATGTAGGACAAATGTCGCAGAGCAAAGTAGGATGAAAGTCGTGTAGTGTAGTGTGAACCCAGCCTTACAGATTGTTCCTCCAGCTGAAGTATCAATGGACTACAGGTGCAGTGATGCCACCAGACTTGTGCTCCATTGAGAACAACGGGCCCTTCTGCTACTGGGGCAGATAGGACTCTTAGGGCCCTTTCACACAGGGATTTCCGTGTGTGAGCTCCGCTTTCCTCAGCGGGGATCGCTCCGTTGATCCCCGCTGAGCAGGCAGATGACAGGTCTGTCTCTGCACAACTGAGCAGGGACTGACATGTCAGAGTTCTGCTCTCCCCTATGGGGGTGGAAATAAATAAATAAATAAAATCGGATGATGATGGATCGTAGAGTTCGTTGTCATCCGATCCGGTCCGCAGACGAATGGAAAAAAATAAGGTTTTCCTCCATCACACTTTGGTGGGTCGAATGTCAGCGGACATCCATGGCTCCATAGAACTGTCCGCCCATGTGAAAGGGCCCTTAGTCTTTTCATTCACAGATCCTATAAACAAATGACATGGCTGTGTAAGAGGCAATAAAATTACTGGGTGCTCCAAGGAGAAGAACCTCCAGATTCAGTAAAGGGGGAGGGGCGTGCTGCAGATTATGGCTGTGTTTCATGTTACACCCCAACTATAGTTTTGTCAGAAAGGTGAACTTAGATTTTAAAGCCAACGTGTTGGTTGGCTTTAAAAGAAGGAACAAACTAAAGACTTATTAAAGAAGCCCTAATGATTCCCCTGCTTTTTTTTCATCACAGAAGACTTTCAGACAAAAATAAGGAATACCTTTTTACATTGTTAAACTTTATTCAGACAAAAACTAGACTAAATGAACAAAACATTATTCAGACAAAAACTAGACTAAATGAACAAAACATAATTTCCCTAATTTTGTAAAAAATAAAAAAAAATTGTATTCATCTTTTAGGAGAAGGGTCTGAGACTGACTTTTTAGGTAGCTTTAATCCGCTAAAGACCTTTAATTTTCAGTAGGTCAAATGGCTGTTTTACACATTTTAAATGGTTATAAGTCCAAACTTTTTAATGAAGGCAGGTTTATGGAAAACTCATGTTCTAATTTCAAATTGTATTCTCTTTACAGAATGATTCCATCATCCAGCAAATCGTTTTTCCTAAGTGACCTGGTGTCATCTCGTAATTATGACCTGTGTGTCCTGGCGGTATACGACGATGGCACAACTGCTTTGACTGCAACCCGTGTGATAGGCTGTGTACAATTTACAACCGAACAGGAGTATAAGCAGTGTCGATCCCTCCATGCTCAGTTTCTTGGTGGAACAATGATCATTATCATCGGTGGCATCATTGTGGCCTCCGTCCTTGTCTTCATTTTTATTCTACTCATGAAATACAAAGTCTACAATAACCACCCAAAATCAAAACCAGCCAAGGTCACCAACGTGTGCTCTCAAACCAACGGTAGCCAGAGCGGTACAATTGGACGCTCATCTTCAAAACTCAATGAGAGAAGAGACAGTATTATGCAGGACATCTCTGGAACGTCCATCAAAGGCAAAACCATAGTTGACCTCACCCCAGATGGCGAAAAAGTGACTGTAACTGACACTACCTTTATAACAAATGACGTTCTCTCTCACTAGCAAAAATACCAATACCACAAACTTATGCACCTTTTTTAAGGGGACAATCAAAGAACTGGTCATTGTGGTATCGTTAAGGACATTTTCATGCAAGGAGTCGTCTTTTCGGCTTCATACCTATTGTCTATTTTTAAGATCAGATGGTTACAACAAAAAGCTATTTTTTTAAATCTGTAAAAATGATTACTGCATTCTTAACTATTTTTTGGTTCAATATTATTAAATATAAAGTGTGTGACAAAAACGGCTAACTAGAAATAATTGGTTTTAAAACAATGGCACTTAAAAAGGAAGGATAATAAATGTTTCTTTGGTTATTTTATGTTCCAATGGCCTGAACTAACTGCATAAAAGTTTATGTAAAGAATTTTGACTTGTCCCATTTGAGCCTCAGAGATTATTTTAGTCCAGTCACAGATGGCGATTCTAACTCCATTCTTAGGGCCCCTTTCACATGAGCCGTGTTTGCGGATCATAGCAGGACAGAAGTCACTTTTGTGGCATTCGTGTACTTTTGCGAACCCAAATTGGATACAAAGGCATGTAAAATCAGAATAAATATAAAAAAACAAGCTGCTCAACTATAAGAAACTCTAAGATGATAAAGAGCAATACCAAACAGTAAATTCATCTATAAAGTCCATCAAGCTATCAGTACAAGTGGAAGAGCATCTGATGGTATAAATCGGCAGAGAAATTCCTTATGTTCAAGCAGATGGTGACATCACAAACAGGAACCTCAGAAAAGTGCAAACAGATAGGGAAGACACCTCCACCGATGGAATACACTGTCCCTTACCGGAGGGGAAGATCCCAACTAGAGACCTTCTGACCGCAGATGGCTCTCTCCCCAGTCAGGGGGTTTGATGGCACGAAGTTCTATGGTCAACAACTCCTCCCGTAGTGGACAAGTGATCAATGTTGATTGATGCCAAATTATGACAGAAAAAGGTACATAGTGTAAAACAATTTACCATTTATTAAAAAGTATTAAAAATTGCACTTACAAAAAAGTAGGTAAAATATGCATGTAAATGTAGCCGGCCGGCTAGCACAACTCGATATCACCTGGACACAATTTGTGGTTATGGACGTCAGCACGTCGAGTTGTGCTAGCCGGCCGGCTACATTTACATGCATATTTTACCTACTTTTTTGTAAGTGCAATTTTTAATACTTTTTAATAAATGGTAAATAATTTTACACTATGTACTTTTTTCTCTCATAATTTGGCATCAATCAACATTGATCACTTGTCCACTACGGGAGGAGTTGTTGACCATAGAACTTTGTGCCATCGAACCCCCTGGCTGGGGAGAGAGCCATCTGCGGTCAGAAGGTCTCTAGTTGGGATCTTCCCCTCCGGTAAGGGACAGTGTATTCCATCGGTGGAGGTGTCTTCCCTATCTGTTTGCACTTTTCTGAGGTTCCTGTTTGTGATGTCACCATCTGCTTGAACATAAGGAATTTCTCTGCCGATTTATACCATCAGATGCTCTTCCACTTGTACTGATAGCTTGATGGACTTTATAGATGAATTTACTGTTTGGTATTGCTCTTTATCATCTTAGAGTTTCCTATAGTTGCGCAGCTTGTTTTTTTATTTTTACTGGTTTGTTCGTGAGTATCTCACTATTGTAGCTGCTTGCAATTTCAATTGAATTTTACTTAGACAGTGCAGTATTACCCCTATTTTCCAATGTAAAATCAGAATACCTCCAATCTGTCACACAAAAACTGAAAAGGGTGCAGACATTGTTAATTTTTTTTTTACGGCCCTGGACAGACTCAGAGAAAATTAGGCTTAAATGCAAGCATGTCCGTTTACATCTGCCTATCCATAGACTTACATTGAGCTTCTGAACTTGTCCACCTAAATAACAGAGGAGGACCTGATCGGACCACCCATATCTTTACATTTTGTCCACTAGAAGACCTCCACAGTCCAAACACGCAAGGGTCCCTAACCTCAATTTACAGTCTTAACAATTGAACATTCTAATGGGCCACTAGCTGTTGGTTACCTTTTTTAGAGCCTGAATGTCAGTTTGAGTTTCAGTGGCTTGAAAAAAAAAAAAAAAGGAATGATGTATTAGTGGTTGTGCACAGCTCAGGCTACCCAGTTCTGGTTATTGTATACTTACTGGAGCCCCCACGGTGTTAGACTTTAAAAGAAAATTAATGTATGAGGTCATCTGTTGGAGCCAGCTATTACCTCGTGTTGGCGGGCTTTTTTTCGCATTCAAGTCGTAGAGGTTTGCTTAAAGTAAAAGCCTGGTCAAAAAATGTTTTAGTTAAAGTGGTATTAAACCCCAAACTATAAGGCTGATTTCACACAGGCGGTCTTAACAGGTCCATCTGTCAATTTTTTAGGTGGATCTTATCGTACCAGTCGTTGTTCCCTATGGAGCAGTGGGTGTTAGCGGAAATGTGTCCGCTGACACCTGCCAGCATCTGGTCCGATTCTGTCCACTAAAAGTAGATGGATAGGAGATCCATTCCCTATCCATCTGGCAGGTCGGATGGAAATGGACAGGCAGTCAGTTTCCATCCGACCGCCCAATAGAGAACAGTGCGGCTGTGTTGGTGTCTGCTCTGCAAAGCAGGGAATAAACCAGCACATCCCTTAGTAAAATCAGCACACATTACACATAGTAAACATTGTTATACACACATTTAACCCTGTGATCACCCCAGATGTTAACCCCTTCCCAGCCAGTGTCATTAGTACAGTAGTGTCACTGGAGATGTCAGGGGCAGTCATTTACCACAAAGTATCAATGTTAGATTGCCCGCTGTCCCGTTAGAAGTTGCTGATCACCCCCATTACTAGTAAAAATACATAAATCAAAAAGGTGCTATAACTTTCACGCAAATTAAGCAATATACACTTTTTGGTATTATTTTTTTTTACCAAAGACTTATAGCAGAATACATATTGACCTAAATTCATGGAGAAATTAGATTTTATTTTCTTTTTTTATTGGATATGTTTTATAACAGAAAGTAAAAAAGACTGTTCTTATTTTTTCAAAATGTGTGCTTTTCTTCCGTTTATAGCGCATAAAATAAAAAAATCCAGTGGTGATCAAATACCACCAAAAGAAAGCTCTATTTGTGGGAAAAACTATGACATACATTTTGTTTGTGTACAGTATTGCATGACCGTGCAATCAAAAGTTGAATTTAAATAGTCTGGTTATGAAGGGGGTAAAACCCCCTGGAGCCTAAATGGTTAAAAAGACCACACTGCCATACTCAGGGATAGGTCGACGTTACAGCTATTCTCCACCCATTAACCTTCTATGCATACATAAACGCATAGATTCAAGCCAAAAAAATTATACCTCATAAATTGAGGATATGATACCTTGAAAATGCTGATGATAATCACCAGCAATAAATTACCACACAGATATAAATGCATGAATATGAATCCATTCTACAAAGATCACATCAAATAAATAATGGATAAAATAGAAAATTCATCAGTACCTAACTATTATTGATAAAGGAATTAATGTCCCACTCAACATTTTAATCCTAACGGATTATAAGACTTCAATTATTAAATCCAACATGTTTCCTGTTGTGAGATTTGTCTGACATTATTACTTCCCCTCCAGCACACCTTAAAAAGCTCTATTCCTACCACCTTTAAACAAGCAGGATACATATGATGGCATTGGGCAAAATGTTAAGAAAAAATATGTCTTTTTAACCCTTTAATATTGGTTAAATGCTCCCCAATTTTAATGCCCTTTTAGTCCCACCCACATACTGAAGGTGGCACAGGCACTCCAGGAGAGAGACAACATTCAAAATGGAGCAATTTTATACACTTTTTGAACAGTGGACGGAAAAGATTTTGTTCTAACAGAAATAAAGCCACACCTGCTATAGACTGGGCATTTCCTTCATGAAAAAAAAAGAAAAGTGGGTCGTTCAATCAGATTACAGCGAACCAATACGTTTCTGCACCATAAAGTGCATAGATGTGAATGTAGGATAAATGATTTGTCTCATCCCTGAAACTGCTACATTAGAAAGATAGCTTTTTAAAAAACAAAAAAAAACCACAATAGAATTACCAGAGGGAAAGAGCCTGAAAAAGAAAAATGAATTCAGCCATCGTATCTAAGAGTTGGTAGGCTGGAAAAAATGTCTGTTTTGGGGTTTAATACTACTTTACAGCATTTGTTACCCTAAATATTTGACCCCCTCTATCACCTGAAATACCTTGCCAAACCCTGCCTGGTTGTGCCCTTCCCCTGTAAACTGACCACGGTTTATCATGACGGCTAAGCCCTGACACCATGGTCAGTTTACGTGCCTCCTTCATCCGCAGCTCTCCCGTCTCTCTCCCCCTCCCTCCCTGCCTGTCAGCTAGTGACAGTGCTCACCCTCCCCCTCCGCTCTTGCTGCTGAAAGAACATTTAGTTGCTCATACAATCCTCTCTGTTTAATAAGGTAAGGAGCCCCTGTCTCTGTGCTGATAATAATGCCGATATATACCCGATTTCAGAGTCCCCTCAGCGCCTCTCTCCTCCTCTTGACTGACCTCAGCTGGGGATTCTCAGCTCCTCCCACTGCAACTGTCAGATCAAGAGAGGAGAGAGGCAGCAAGTCACGTGAGCGTTGAGGGGCGCTCTGAAATCAGGTATATAGCGACATTATTTTTATAAAGCACAGAAACAGGGGCTCCTTACATTTATAACCACATAGGATGGAAGAGGTCAACAAAGTAGCTTAACAACCACTTTAAAGCTGAATTCTGCCAAAGGATTTGTATTTTTTTCCATCAAGTTTTGAGATTTTCACAGCTGAAGAGAAGTAACACTTACAGTTCTTGCTTATCCGCCAGCAGGGTGGATTTGATTTAAATCACTAGTAAAAAAGCTTGGTTTAAATCAACTCAATTTAAATTATAATTTTTAAAGAGCAACTGGCATGTATGTGCCGCAGTGGCTCTCTGCAGTGGCTTTCCTGTTTATAAATATTAAGCTGCCAGGTTAGTAAAACAATAATATCAGAACCGATTCAATCATACAGTTTTTAGTGTACATAGATTTGCAAAACAATTGGATAAATAAATATTCCTGAACTTTGTTTTATCTCATGGTTACTGTGAAATTGTGTATCTGCATCAATGCAGTGCATGTTATCCCATCTTGCATTCATTGAATGAATTTTATTCATTCATTGAATACATTTAAATATTACAGAATATACAGCCTCATGCTACATACCTAAGCTCCATTTCATGCTGAATAAACAAAATCATTAATGTATCTTAAATAGAAAACTATCAGATAGATTTTTACTTCAAAAGCATGTTAAAATAAAATGTTTATTTTATATATATATATATATATATATATATATATATATATATATATATATATATATATATATATATATATATATATATTTGTTTTGTCCTACTTACCTGTAAAATCCTTTTCTTTGATCACATCATGGGACACAGAGTCAGGCTAATATTTATTACCTGCTGTGTTATACTTCATCATCAGGTAGACCAAAGTCTTTGACAGGAATTGATCCCCTATATAACCCCTCCCATACAGGAAGCACATCAGTTTTGTAGCAAGCACTGAATCCTCAAAAAAGAGGGCTGGGACCTTTGTGTCCCATGATGTACGCTAAGAAAAGGATTTTACAGGTAAAGTATGATGAAAAAAATCATATTTTCTTTTTCATACATCATGGGACACAGAGTCAGGCTAAGATTCATTACCTGCTGGGATGTCCCAGAGCAATAGCCTTGAGGGGAGGGAGACACCCTGCCAAACAGTAGCCATCAGTTTTTAGGCAGCAGCCCGCAGAACACTCTGGCCGAAAGCCGAATCCTCGGATGCTCGAACATCCACTTGATATATTTTGTGAACATATGCCCTAAAGACCAGGTAGCAGCCTTACAAATCTGAGCCACAGATACCCGATGGTGAAAAGCCCAGGAGGTTCCTACACTCCTGGTAGAATGAGCTCTTACCCTAAAAGGAGGAGCTTTAGGTTTCAGACCGTAGGCCTGAATGACCAATTGAAGGACTCAATTGGCAATGGAAGCTTTGGAAGTTGGGAGTAGATATAGGTGAAGTCACTTAGAATGAAGTGTGTACCTATAAACAGCGCTGTGAAATGTGTACAAATCACTAAATGACACTAAACATAAGTGTAAATGAACTACCAACATAAATTAATAGTGTAGGAAGTAAATACAATAATGAACCCGTGCACATAAAGAGTGATTAAATGAAGAAAAAAAGTCCATATATTCAGGTAATAAATCTTCAAAAATCTTCCACCACACCTCCAGTGTTCAGTGCATCCGTCACCCGTCAAGAGTGCTCACTCACCAAATAGAGATGCCGCATACTCTCATGTGTAGGCAAACCAGCGTGTAACAACAAATCTCTTCAAAAAATCACGATCCAAGGATGATCCACACCATTCCACAAATCACGATCCAAGGATGATCCACACCATTCCACATAAAGTGAGATAAAAAATAAAGCACAATAGTGTAGTACTGTAACCAAATTTAATACACTAAAATTGCAAACAAAGTTACACTCAAACGCCCGTGTAAAAACAGCTTTGTAACAGCATTGTATCACATCACTTGTCCAGGTAACGCTTCCAAACACAGAGAGTGACAGGTCTCACCGCTCCGCAGCTTACATCTGGTGGAAAGGTTGCTAAATAGATGAATTGTATAATGAAAGCAAGCAAAGAAAAACTCCAAACGCCACTCAGGATGCTCAAAAAATGTGTCACGTTAGTTCAAACACTCTCTCTTATGCCACGCCCCGACATGTTTCGTCGTTACCAACTTACTCATGGGATTGGTCACTGAGTGAGTGTGCCTTCCTAAAATAGGAGTATTCGCCTAAGTGGGCCCGCCCCATTGATCAATCGCAGTGGCTCATTCCTCTAACGATAGGAGACTCCTCCCATCGTTTCACCGTCAAGGTGGAAGTGACGTCAAACGACGTCAGTCCCTCACATCCAATCGCGTGTGCATACGTCTATCGATGCGCGGTGAGGGCGGAAGTGACGACAACTCACGTATCAGTGAAACACCATGGTGCAAAAACGGGTTGAACAGAGAGAAAGATTTAATTTAAAAGGGGAAATGGCATTGACGATGTGATTCTCCATAAACGTCTATCAGGCCGGGTGTCCCCGTGACCAAATTGCCCCCAGCAATGATTGTACATCTACATTAAAAACAGGTCAATGCTACACCATACAGATTTCTTTAAATGTTGCATTACAGAAAACATGTATATATAACACTTAATAACATAGTATAAAGCGTTCATGGATGAATGATAGAATAAAAAATTAAAATGTAAAATATATAATTAAATATAAAATTAAAATGTAATCCCTCACTAATGTGTCCTAAAAGGTGAGAAGCCGGAGACCCAGATAACAGTATCAGTTCTCAATGATTAAAATACTCATAGTATGGATTATATACCTCAAAGTGACTGGTCATGTGTGAGGTCTCAATCCCTGTCAGATGAGATGTTCCTAAATATCATATGACAAATAGTTGGGCATAAATCAACATGTTTGAGTTATTAATGAAGCAATTGAGGTCTACCTCTTATATTTAATCCCCGGGGTGTGAGACATTTTAATAAAAAGATCCATTGTGTCTCACGCTGTGAGAGATCCCTGATTCTATTGGATCCTCTCCATGCCAGGTAGACACAGTCTAACCCACAGAATTGAGCAAGCGTGGGGTCCCGATGGTGTTTCTTTTTGAAGTGCATAGAGACACTATGGTCCTCAAACCCTTTCTTTATATTAGCTAGGTGTTCCGCTATACGGACCTGCAGAAGTCTTTTTGTCCTTCCTACATAAAGTAATCCGCATGGGCACCACAATAAGTAGACAACATACAAGGAGTTACAGGTGGTAAATTCCTTTAACTCAAACACTTTGCCATCTGTTCTGACTACTTCATTTTTTCCTCTATTGTGAATCTTCACAGTTCGGCAACATATACACTTCCCACATGGAAAAAAACCCTTAAGGTCAATTGGGAGCTCTTCGGTATATGAACCGAAATAATTCCAGACGAACCACGGTTTATATATACCGAAGAGCTCCCAATTTTGGGGATCGGATCGTACAAAAAATATTGGATCCACCAATTCACCACATTAAAATTGACCTTAAGGGTTTTTTTCCATGTGGGAAGTGTATATGTTGCCGAACTGTGAAGATTCACAATAGAGAAAAAAAGGAAGTAGTCAGTACAGATGGCAAAGTGTTTGAGTTCAAGGAATTTACCACCTGTAACTCCTCGTATGTTGTCTACTTATTGTGGTGCCCATGCGGATTACTTTATGTAGGAAGGACAAAAAGACTTCTGCAGGTCCGTATAGCGGAACACCTAGCTAATATAAAGAAAGGGTTTGAGGACAATAGTGCCCTAAGCAAAATGACATGGCACATTCAAAATGAGAAGCAGGGGGCGCTGATGACAGTGACATGTCACATTAAAGAAAGTTGAGAAGCGGGGGGAGGGGGTGTTCTGCTGTCATAAATGACTCATCCAGCGAGTTTAGAAGCGGGGTGAGGGGGCGAAAATGACTTCTCACCAGGCGGGGCCTCTAGTAATTTGGGGGGCCCTTAGCAGCTTTGCGGGGCCCTAAGCGGCTTGCATAGTGAGCCTATAGCGAGGCTCGGCCCTGACAAGACCCTTTGGCCCTATATACTTTGAACAGCAGTATACAGGCAGTGCAAACAAGACAAGGACTGTAGGTTTGTTAAGTAGAATCTGAACCATGTCATACTGTAATTGGAGCGCAACAAAGAGCCACATGCAAAGTATTGCATCAAAAATTGTTATTAGACGCCCCTATTAAACAGAGGTGGAAAAATTGGGCCTTAGGCACAACACAACACTGCAACCCCTCACAGATACTGTAATTGTAGCCCAACAAAGAGCCACATGCAGAGTATTGCATCAAAAAAAATTATTGGACGCCCCTGTTAAACAGGGGCAGAAAAATGTGGCCTTAGGCACTGGTGGCAGAGCCCAGAAACAAATATTTTCTTACTAGCCATCAGCAAGATCAGTGAGGAGGAAAAGGATATTCCATCAGCAGCATAACAGGACAGTCACTCAGCATCAGCATACGCAGTCTCAAAGGTATCTGACATTTCAAAAAAATGATTCAGTTACATCAGCATCAGGTGCTTGGTAGCCGATGTTGATCCAAGCCTGATTCATTTTGATGAAGGTCAGTCGATCGACGGAGTCGGTGGAGAGGCGCACCCTGTGATCGGTCACAAAGCCTCTAGCAGCACTGAATGTGCGTTCTGAAAGAACGCTGGATGCAGGGCAATCCAGTAGCTTAATTGCATACTGTGCAAGCTCTGGCCAGTGATCCATCCTCAAGACCCAGTAAGCCAGAGGATTTTCGGTGGGGAAGGTGTCCAAGTCGGATCTTGCCCCTAGGTATTCCCGCACCATGTAAACCAGACGCTGGCGATGGTTGCTGGAACCGGTCAGACCTTGGGGCTGCGGATTAAAAAAATTGTCTGAAGGCATCGGTCAGATGGCCACCTTCTCCACCGCTCCTTCTGTGACTCACCGAAGCCTCAGCAACATGTTGTCTAGGATTTGGTAATCCCCCAGGTTCTGGAAACGCGTTGCACAGACCCTTCTGCAAGGCCTCCCGCAGAAGTTTCATCCTCTGCGACGGCAAGATAAGCTCTGCAACCTTACTCTTTTAACGTGGATCAAGGAGAGTTGCCAGCCAGTAATGATCCCTCTCCTTGATACCACGAACACGAGGATCCTTACGCAGGCTTTTGCAGGATCAGGGAGGCCATGCAGCGTAGGTTTGCTGAGGCATTCAGGGCACAGTCCTCTGGGTCACTAAGGACGACAGGATCCTCAGCCACCTCATCCCAGCCACGTAAAAGTCCATGGGTTCTATAGGACTGTAATGCCCCATACACACGATCACTTTTTGTCTCGAAAAAAAATGTCATTTTTCATCATGAAAAAAAAAAAAAAAAAATTTCCAACTTCATCATTAAAAATCATGTTGCCCACACACCATTGTTTTAGAAAAATTATGAACAACAGAGACAGCACTCTAAAGGGGAAGTTCTATTCACCTTGAGGCTGCTTTTATAGCTGGTTACTTAGTTAGTAAAAGACGATTCATGCTTTTCTGTCTGTTACAGCGTGATGAATGTGCTTACTCCATTATGAATGGTAGTTTTACCTCCCGTCTCCTAACTTGCTTCTGGGCATGTGCGGGTTTAAAACGTCGTTTTTGCCCACACACGATCAATTTTTATGACACAAAAAAATTACATTTTAAAAAATGACATAAAAAATTGAAGCATGTTCGCATTTTTTTTTTTTCACACGACAAAAAATTATGTAAAGCCCACACACAATCATTTTAAATGACATTTTCAAAAATGTCATTTTTTTTTCCATCACAAAAAGTGATCCCTTGAAGGCTGCTGATGCTAAGTGCTAGGCTACATCTTCATGCTGCCGATACAATCCTCCTCCTCCTTCTCCTCATCCTTTCCCTGTGCGCTAGGTGGGCAAGCAGGACCACTGTCTGGATAAAGGGGGCCTTGAGAGGTAAGGAAGTCATCCTCTTCCTCCCTCTGTTCTGCCTCAAGGGCCCTGTCCATTATCCCACGTAGTGTGTGCTCCAACATGTGAATAAGAGGGACAGTCTCACTGATGCATGCACTGTCACTGCTCACCATTCTCGTGGCCTCCTCAAATGGTGACAGGACAGTGCATGCATCCCTGATCATGGCCCACTGGCGTGGGGAAAAAAACCTAGCTCCCCTGACCCAGTTCTGCTGCCATATTGGCACAGGTACTCATCGATGGCCCTCTGCTGCGTGTGCAGCCGCTGCAGCATGGCCAATGTAGGAGTTCCATCTGGTGGGCATGTCACAGATTAGATGGTTCTTGGGCAGGTTGTATTCACTTTGGAGGCCCGTCAGGCGAGCAGTGGCATTATGACCTCTGGAAATGCACGCAGACTTTCCTGGCCTGCTTCAGAACATCCTGTAAGCTCGGGTACCTGCCCAAGAACCGCTGCACCACCAAATTCAGGACATGCATAAAACAGGGCACATGGGTCAGTTTTTCCTGTCGCAGGGCAGAGAGGAGGTTGGTGCCATTGCCGTTAACCACCATTCCAGGCTTAAGCTGGCGTGGCGTCAACCACCTCTGAGCCTGCCCCTGCAGAGCTGACAGAACCTCTGCCCCAGTGTGGCTCCTGTCTCCCAAGCACACCAGCTCTAGCACCGCATGGCATCTCTTGGCCTGCATTCCTGCGTAGCCCCTCGTACATTTACGGAGCAAGGCTGGTTCCGAGGAGACATCAGCATAGGAAGAGGCCACAGAGGAAGAAGAAGAGGAGGGGTGGAGGAGAGAGGTGTGTCACAGCCAGTAGTAGTGTTTTGGAGGCGTGGTGGCGGAACAACCTCCAAAACTACTGTACCTTGCCCTGCGTCCTTCCCAGCTGCCAGAAGAGTCACCCAATGCGCCGTGAAAGAGAGGCAACGTCCATACCATATTTAATAGGTAGGCTGGTGGTTTTGTTTAGTAATATTGTTTTTGTGATTAGCACATATTAAGTTTATAGTAGTTTCTCTAGCGCCCCCACCCTCTTATTTCACAATTTTAGTCTTTCATTGACTATTTTGTGGTGCAGCTTTCAGAACTAGTTATATTATCAATTGTTAACTAAATTGGTGCGAGAATTCCTCCTTTCACTAGGCTTAAAACGTGCCTGAGGAGATAGTACATTGGATAATCCAGGGCCTGTCCTCTCCTGTTCCACACCAACAAGATGTCTTGTTGAGAGGCCTGGAATGGAACTGGTCATAGGGCACCGCCTCAAAGGCGGATACCATCCTGCCTAGAAGACTCAGAGCTGAATGAAGGGCTGTCTGGTGCCCCTTATCTGACACACCTGATTCTTTAGGGCACAAATTTCTGCGGGTGACAAGAATACTCTTGCTTGGACCGTATCTAGGACCAGACCTAAATACTTTAGGCCTTGAGCTGGTCTCAATTTGACCTTTCGGTATTTATGATTCAGCCTAAGCTTTCCAATACTGCACTGTACATGTTATGCTCTGTTCTAGAGCCTGTAGTGAGTGGTCTCTGAGCAGGAGGTCGTCCAGATACCCGAACACCAAAATTCCTTGGGCCCTTAAAAGACCCAGTACTGGTGCTAGGACCTTTGTGAACATCTGGTGAGCTGTAGCAATCCCGAAGGGTCAAATCCACAAACCAAAAATGATGATCCTCTACTGCAAGTCACAGGTACCTCTGATGAGGCTGAAAGATAGGTATGTGTAAATACGCATCCTTAATATCAATGGAGGCTAAAAAAAAAAAAAAAAAAAGTCTTCAATCTGGAAAGTGTGCCACTGAGCAGACTATCTCCATCCAAAAAATTGGCCCTGTGACCCAGTTTGGTGTTAACCCTAGAACGGGTTTGCTCCTTTGGATACAGGAACCTGTACAATCACTCCTTGATGCACTAAATAATGTAGTGCCTGAAGCAAAAAAATAATACTCTTTTTGGAGGATTCAGGAGGAGCGCTGGGTCTTAAAAAAACCTCTTTGGGGAAGCCCCCTGCAACTCCAGCTTGTAACCGCGGAATATAATTGAGGTGACCCACCCGTCCTTATTGTTCTCCAAATGTCTGCAAAGTGCAGCAGCACTCCCTCCACGCGATAGAAGGCGGGCCTGGTGCTGGATTTAGAAGAATCTTGGACCCAGGGCTTTTCTGGCCCTGGCTCTAGCACCCTGTTGGTGGCGAACTGGCTTGGCGCTGAGATATTAGAGGAAGCAGTCCCTGAAGTTTTTGAATAAGACGTCTCTTCGCAGGAAGTAGAAAACGCTTCCCTCCGGAAATCCTTTTGGATATATCTGTCCAAATGATCACCAATAAAACGTTTCCCCTGAAAAGGGAAACCTGCCAATAGCTATTCATAAAGGAAGCTCGGCTGACAAGTTCTTAAGCCACAAAAGTCTGTGCACCTGTGCAGAAAAGAGAGCCAATGAAAATTCTGCTGTATGGAATCCCTTTTTAAAAAGGCGTCAACAGCAAAACACAATGCTTGAGGAATATCTGTTTTACTTTCAGGCAGATCATCCTCCTGACTGAGGCCCTGATCCTTTACGGATTGGCAGATACCAATTGCTGCAACAGCTGGCTGAATAGCTGAACTGGCCAAAGAAAAGGAAGTTTAATGACTCCAATTTCTTGTCAACAGTGTCCTTCAAGCCTTGTGCATTATCCACCGGATAAGTCAAGTTCTTGTTTAAGGAAAAGACAGCTGCATTTATGGCTGGCATGCTCCATTTCTTAGCATACCTTTGATCCATGGGATATAAAAAGGGAAAACCTTTTAAGAGGAACAAAATCCTTTCATACATCATGGGACTCTTGTGTCCCATGATGTATGAAAAAGAAAAGTTTTTTAAATCATTGATTTTAATCCATCCTGTCCCCCAGCCTATGAGTGGACAAAGCAGTAGTAAACTTATCGAAAGAAACAAAAAAAAAAAAACATTTCTTCCTGCAAGGTAATATAGTAAATGTGCTAGTATGCACCGGTGCACGTTTAGGAGATTGCAAGTGAAATTCAGATACACACACTGCAAAACCAAATATAGTTAATGATATAACAACATACAGATAGGTCGAATTTGTGTATTTTATGTGTAAAATTTTGTGTATTTTATATCTGATTTGTGAATTTGTGTATTTTATATCTGCCTCAGTTTTAGGAATATAGCAGGAAAGGGTTACAACCTCTGTTCTGGCAAGTACTGAATATGGGAGAGCTCCGTGTACATTCCTATAGAGAACTGATGTGTACTGTGAATTAAGCCAACACGAAACTCCAACATTGCTCAGAAAAAATATCCCTAAAAGTCTATTGCAAAGTGCAAGAAAGCCAAAGTGACACTGCATTACACCTGCGGTGCGGGTAAACCGCAGCACAACAGTGTGAAAGCGGCATTGGGCCATTTTCACATGGTCAGTCTGACAGTTCGACCAATTAGACCCTTCATTTACCTCCAAGTAGTGGCAGACATAAACCGACTTGCGTCCTGCCTCCAATCCGATCCGCGAAAAAGAAAATAGCAAAGCAGACACGGTCAATGCCATTCACCCGCCTCGCTCATTGTGGCCCACGCCCGGGGGGGTTGTTTGTTTTTAAAGGAGCACAATACAACAATACTTGAACAGAAACTGTGTTTTGAATACACTATCTCCCAGAACACTTCCTACAAGCTATTATACTTCTAAATAAACAGATAGCCTTTAACAAAAAAAAAGTAAGTGGTACTTACAAGAAGCAGATAAAATCGTACATGTAAAAACAGATGCCGGCCGGCAATAAATGGAGCCCTTCCTCCTTACATCGGCGTAGTGAGGTCACTGCGAATCCACCCAAACGCGTTTTGTCAAACAGACGTTTAATGACGAAACGCATTTGGGTGGACACGCAGTGACGTCACCATGCGATGTGACGAGAAATGGCTCCATTTGTTGCCAGTAGGGCATCTGTTTTTTACATGTACGATTCTATCTGGTTCTTGTAAGTACCACTTACTTTTTTTAAATAAACAATTTATACGAAATTATGCTATTGTGCACCTTCTTTCCGCATATGTCCATTTGGTGGAGTTTATGAATACGGAGGAAGCCATTTCCGGGAGCTTCTACATATGTGAGTTTACTTCAGCTTTCAAAGGCCGTGGCTGGGCTATAGCCGATCGCTTAATCGAGCTTGCCCTTTGGTAAACGGCTTTGATACTTGGTGGTGGGTCTTCACTTAAAGTGTGGAACATCTGTGAAGTCAGTGTGGTGTGAAGTTTTGGAGTACATATTTTAAGATCAACTATTTGTGCACGCATTGAATGGTAAACTTATATGTATATAGTCCAAATGTACAACACTTCAGTGGACTTTATGCTTGGTTCAGTGGCGCAGCTTTAATCCTTTTTTACTTTTTAAAAGTGAAATTTTGTTTTAGGTGGAGTCAGGACAAGGATTCCTGTGTGTCCTCGATACCACAAAAAGATCTCCTTGCCTTAATTCAGGAATTTCTGTTACTGCCTTCCAGAAGGGCAGTGATGCCTCTTGTTGCATTCTACATATTTATGGTCACAACAGGAATATAGACCTAGTAACTCAAGGGCAAAAATTCCCCTTTAGGTCTTCAATATATAAAAATAACAGGAGCTTTAACAATCCAGCATCTATGAAATACTAAAATATTATTTGGTTGATCAGAGAGATGTAGAGAATACACACTTTCAGTAAAATTTTTACATGTACTTTACTCTGTGCTGCTAACTAGTCACACAGCAGGCAACTCCTTTGGCGAGGTTAGGTAGATGAGCCAACCAGCACTATTGGGCAGCCCAAAGCTAGAAGCATAGGCACTGCAACTTTTGACTGTTTTTTTTTTTTTTAATCAAATTTCTTCCAAATCCTGGCTTCACTACATAGTAGGCTACTGACTAGAAACAAGAACGAAGAGCCAAACTCCCAACATCGCTGGCTGCAGGTTTGTTCCAGACCTTTAGGTAGCCCAGCCAGGATTAGATTCTTAACCCCAAAGCCTTTCAAGTCAGCATTGACAGCTCCTATAATTTTAACCTCGTAAGTTCAGAAGTAAAGTTGGAAAAAAAATAAAAATCTTCTCCCTGCAGAGTAAAGTCATAATGGGCTCATTTGCAATGCATAGTAGCACATTATGAAAAACTTACCTTGAAACTAAGCCCTCTAGCAGTGCACTGTCACTGCTGACAGGGCTTCCATCTTCACCCAGTCTTCCTTCCGTGTTCTTAGGCTGCGGTCCTATGAGTGGCCGAGCCGCGATAACATCACTCCTGCACACTGTTTACAACATAGGGCTCTGAATCAGTACAGGTATCCTGCTCCTTCAGAGTACATGTGCCAGTGATGTCACCAGCTGTAGGAACACTGAATATCTCCTAAATGGTGCACGTTTAGGAGATATTCCTTGTACCTACAGGTAAGCTTACCTGTAGGTCAAAGTTTCCAGAGGGACTTTACTGCCCCTTTAAGGCCTCATGTACACTGGCCGTTTAGCCCTGGTGCATGAGACTCCAGCACTGAGCTGTAGGTGGAAGGCAAGATGCTGCATCCAGCCCTGCTGCTAACAGCCTGTAAATGTCAATGAGTAGCTGACAGCTGCTGTGGCTGTACGGAGCACCAAGCAATACAAACATTTGGGGCAGTATGCACCCAGAGACACAGGAATGAATGCCAGGAATGCAAACTACTTCCAGCACCATCCAGCCACAGGAGCTATCAGCTTCTCATAGTATTTTACAGGCTGCCAGCAATGGGCCTGGATGGTGCACTTTCATCAGGGCCGGATTAACAGAGGGGCTGTTGGAGCTGCAGCTCCAGGCCCCTTTCTCAAGATAGGCCCATTTGCCCCAAAAAAAAAAAAAAGTTAATTTTTTTAGACTTCGGGGGTTGTAGCTCGATGACCAGAGGTCACAGAAACCCCACATTTGGGGGGTAGTCCGTTGAAGACCTACCCCACAACCAGTCAAAATATGGGATGGCTATCATTTATGGTTCCGGAGATACGGGCCTGCTTGCACAGCCTGTCAGAAGCTACATACAGAGCAGCCATTATAAATACAAGCTGACACACTGCAGCAGACTGAGAAAAAAAAAATCATAATTAGTTTTTTGCTAGAAAATTACTCTATGGTGGTCTTTGCAACGGTTTATGTTGCACGGTATAGAGCTGCACGATTCTTGCTAAAATGACAACTGCAATTTTTTTGCTTAGAAGATAGATCACGATTCTCTCACGATTCGTGTGACATAACATCATCTTTCACATTAAAATGAAAAAAAAAATGGGCTAACTTTACTGTTTTGTTTTTATGTTTTTTTTTTATTCATTAAAGTAGGCAAATAAAGTGTAACATAAAATATTGCAGCAATTGACATTTTTGTCTCTGCTAAAATATATATAATGTTCGGTGGTTCCAAGTAATTTTCTAGCAAAAAATATTGTTTTTTAACTTAAAGCGGATCTCCCACGCCAAAAACATGTTTTTCTTAACGGCTATTTAAAAGGTTAATGCCCCTAATTAGCTGAACTCACGTTTTTTGTCTCCCGCGGCCGCTCCGCTGCCATCCTGTGCGAAAAAACAAGTTATATTCCTCCTTCCGTTTAGGTTCCATTTTAACTGTGGGCATAAGCACACAGATCGGCACTTCCTTCTTCTGGTGGATGCTGATGTCCCAGCATCCACCGCTCGATGCGCACGAGCAACGCAGAGCAGCTGCTTGAGCGTCTGTGTTGCCATGACAACGGCAACCTCCTTCCTTTGTTTATGCCGCGCGTCACTTCCTGCCTAGGAAATAGCGCGATATTTGATCACACGGCTGCGCAGTTTACACAGGGAGCTATGGAGAGAAGCTCCCAGAGCGCACTGCATGGAGCAGGAAGCGACGTAATGCCCGGAGAATTCCCGCAGTGAGCCAGACCGGAAGGCAGTCTACTGTACAGGTACTGTACAGATTTACTTTAAAAAAAACATCCGTTTTGATAATGTCATACAGCGGCAGTGTAATTAAAGAAATGTTAGAATTAGGGTGGAGATCCGCTTTAAACAAGTGTTGGACTTTAAGTGGTTACATTTCTTGCATTTACACACAGAAGTTTGATCTAAAAAGGAAGTTGGTTACAATGTTTCATGTTGTTTACAAACTTGGCAGACAGTCGGATATTTTCTTTACACACAGAAGTATATCCCTTTGATATAAGAAGAAAGCGTTAGTTACAATGTTTCCTGCTAAGAACTTGGCAGACTGCCCGGATATTTTCTTTTGACAGCTGAAAGTCTCTCCACTTGTTATATGAAAGAATTAGCAAACTCTGCATTGGAGATGTCAGGGGGGTTTAATCGAGATCACAATTTTACTGATTAATTGTGCAGCTCTAGCACGGTACTGTATTTGCGCAGCAATTTTTCAAACATGTTTTTTTTTTGGAAATAAACTGTTTCATACATTAATACTAAGCGATGCTTTAAACATTTTTTAGGTTATATGTTTAGAGTTACAGAGGAGGTCTAGTGCTAGAATTATTGCTCTCGCTCTAACGATCGCGATGGATGTAACCTGTGTGTATCTGGCTCTGATACTAGCCAGTGCCTACCCAGCCACTGACTAGTATCTCTCCCCAGCCTGTCCCCACACACCCTCTCACCTGCTGACCTGTAGATGGGGGAATCACTCCTGTAGTGTTATTGTGTTCTGCCAGTGAGTACAATGATCAGTGTTGCTATCTATAGCTGGCAGCACTGATTGTTTTTGGAAAAACAGGCTGGTTGTACTCAAGTCGATTAATAGATTGAAAAAAAAATATATATATATATATATATTATATATATATATATATATATATATATATATATATATATATATATATAGTGCAGCGCAAACCATGTAAAATATAGAATATAATAAGAATATAATAAGAAAATTGGTAAAGTCCAAACAATTCGTGACAAAAGGAGAAAAACTTCTGTAGAACATTCAGTGAGATGAATGATTGAATGAAGATCTTCACCACGTGAGAGAAAGCTAGGGTAGCAGGTATTGAAACTTATCCCTCCACCAGTGTAGATGGCTACTCTCACCTTAGGTTAAGACCACTGGGTTAGCAGATGGTCATTAGAGCATTAGGAAAACAGGATGTGAAGTAGGTCTCCTATTGATGGTCTCAGCATGGATACCGGAGCAAGGGGACATGGAAGAAAAAACAACCATCTAAGAGCTTCCGCTTGATCACTGCTTTAATCAAATAGGCATTTGACAGGCTACTCACATTTCTTCAGATGTAAACAGGCATGTACATATATGTAACACAGCTCACGGAGTTCACCAGGAATGACACCGAGCGACGTGTAGGCTCCAAAACCCCTGGACGCGTTGCGTGAAAACACTTCCTCAGCAGGGTGGAATTTCACTTTATTTATTTGTTTACTTAATTATATTTTTTATGCTATATTAATCACGTTGATCATACATATTTTTGCGCTGATTGCACCCTCTATTTGCATGATTAATAGATTGACTTGTGTAAAACCAGCTAGCCCGTACATAGATCGGCTATGGCTGGTCTCTGCATAATTGGTGTAATTTTAATTCATGTATGACCCGCTTAACCACCACGCAGTCCCTAAACATCCTTCCACTCCTATACATTGTGCCCACTGTCATACCCTCCACACTTCTCTCCTGTACATAGTGCCAGCTGTCATAGACTCCTCTTCTGTACATACTGCCCACTGTCGCACCCTCCACACTCCTCTCCTATACATAGTGCCCACTATCATACCGTCCCCATTCCTCTCTTGTACATACTGCCCACTGTCGCACCCTCCACACTCCTCTCCTATACATAGTGCCCACTATCATACCGTCCCCATTCCTCTCTTGTACATACTGCCCACTGTCATACCCTCCACACTTCTCTCCTGTACATACTGCCCCATCATACCCTCCACACTTCTCTCTGGTACATACTACCCTCTGTCATACCCCCACACTCCTCCTGTACATACTGCCCACTGTCATACCCTTCACACTCCTCTCCTGTACATACTGCCCACTGTCATACCCTCCACATTCCTCTCCTGTTTACACACATACCTCCCGTTCCCTGCTCTAACGAACGAGCGCGCGTGCGTGCCCAGCGGCGATCGCGCCCGCCGGGCACGCGCGCGGGACTTGGGAGGCGCGCGCGCGCGCGCGCCCTCTAGCGGCCAAAAAAGATAGGACGTAGAGCTACGTGCTCCCGCGTAGCAGTGCCACCGTCCCGCAGTAATATGACGGCGGGCGGTCGGCATCTAGTTAAAGCCTAAATTAGTCCTTGCATTTTCCTGCAAGTTCCCTTTTACAAGAACATAACTTTTTACTAGGTAATTATACTTTGAGACAATACACTTGTTTCTACAATACAGTTGAGGCCATTTATTCGTTTTACACCCCAGATAGTGCGCCCAAACCCCAATTCACCCAGTCCACTGACTGACACCCTGGTGGACTTTAGCAAGCAAATAAAGCAACTAAAAATGTGTTTAGAAAAATTACTCTACACCGTCTTACCGCTATCCCTTTAAGGTGTAGTGAAGGATTTCCACAATCTGATTTTTGCTCAGTAGCCTACAGTATAATCATTTGCTGTAGCAGTTGAACCATCAAGCTTTTTATACCGTATCTTGCAGAATAAAAAGCATCTAATTTACTAATAACTGTTCCCTTGAGGAATAACTATGTTCAATCCAATGAGGTTTATGCACTATTTCTCCAATAAATGGTTGAAAATAGGCTGAATGAATATATTTACAAAAAAGTTCAGTTCTGCTCTGGCGACGGCGCCCATAAATAATTAAAAACACAGCAGTTCGTCTATTTACACTTGGAATGCTTTTTCTAGCTGTTGAATCAAAGTTTCTTAACTCTTAAACCAAAAACTGAAGAACCAGTAAAATAAAATGTATATACATTCTGGAGTAAGTGCATATCTTCTACAAAGATTAAGTCTCATATAGCTGTGGCTGATTGACCTCTTATTTGATTAAATCTGCATAGTTCTGAGTCCAGTGCCACTGGACAGAGTCAACGGCATGACACTAGTGATCTTTTTAAGCTATCTGTATGTAGAACATAGGATGCAGGTAAATTTTGTCTTTGGCTGCTTCTGTAATCAAGGGAGCAGCCATTGTTGCTCTGGTCTGTCCAGGGTTTCACAGGTTGAGAAGTTTGATTGCTTCCCCCTGCCATTAGAAGAATCTTCTAGGCCATAGGGAGGGAGACTCAATAGACCAGCCTGAATAATTATCATACCCTAGCCAATCCCTGGAGGGGAGTGTCCAGAAAGTGGCTGGAGAGGTGCTAAATACAGTCAGGTCCATTAATATTGGGACTTTGACACAATTCTAATCTTTTTGGCTCTATACACCACCACAATGGATTTGAAATGAAACAAACAAGATATGCTTTAACTGCAGACTTTCATCTTTAATTTGAGGGTATTTACATCCAAATCAGGTGAACGGTGTAGGAATTACAACAGTTTGTATATGTGCCTAAAGGGACTAAAAGTAATGGGACAATTGGCTGCTCAGGTGTTCAATGGCCAGGTGTGTTATTTTCTCATTATCCCATTTACATTATTGGCGTCAGTGGGAGAAATGGTGTTCCATTGTTAGAAGGCATAATAGTCTCTCGTATCAGTGGGAGGATTAGGGCCTCATGGGTCGAGACAAACCAATGGCTGCAGTTTGGAGACTACTGAACTAGAGTATGTTGTGAGCAAACATTGCTGCCCCATGTGTATCGTATATAAAATACATGCAAGCGTTTTATTTTTGGTTGGTCTAAAAGTTAAACATACTTTCCTAAAATGTACATGAAGCTGATCTTCAAAGAAATCTTCTTGTGGAGTACTGCATAGAAACCAACACTTTCATGAATGTCAATCTCCCAGTGCCATGCTGTGCTCAGTGGTTATACCTGCTGACCTTCACTGCACTACAGGACACAGTAGTGACATACAATGCCTTGCGAAAGTATTCGGCCCCCTTGAACTTTGCGACCTTTTGCCACATTTCAGGCTTCAAACATAAAGATATAAAACTGTAATTTTTTGTGAAGAATCAACAACATGTGGGAGACAATCATCAAGTGGAACGAAATTTATTGGATATTTCAAACTTTAACAAATAAACTGAAAAATTGGGCATGCAAAATTATTCAGCCCCCTTAAGTTAATACTTTGTAGTGCCACCTTTTGCTGCGATTACAGCTGTAAGTCGCTTGGTGTAAGTCGCTTGGGATATGTCTCTATCAGTTTTGCACATCGAGAGACTGAAATTTTTGCCCATTCCTCTTTGCAAAACAGCTCGAGCTCAGTGAGGTTGGATGGAGAGCGTTTGTGAACAGCAGTTTTCAGTTCTTTCCACAGATTCTCGATTGGATTCAGGTCTGGACTTTGACTTGGCCATTCTAACACCTGGATATGTTTATTTGTGAACCATTCCATTGTAGATTTTGCTTTATGTTTTGGATCATTGTCTTGTTGGAAGACAAATCTCTGTCCCAGTCTCAGGTCTTTTGCAGACTCCATCAGGTTTTCTTTCAGAATGGTCCTGTATTTGGCTCCATCCATCTTCCCATCAATTTTAACCATCTTCCCTGTCCCTGCTGAAGAAAAGCAGGCCCAAACCATGATGCTTTCACCACCATGTTTGACAGTGGGGATGGTGTGTTCAGGGTGATGAGCTGTGTTGCTTTTACGCCAAACATAACGTTTTGCATTGTCTCAAAAAGTTTGATTTTGGTTTCATCTGACCAGAGCACCTTCTTCCACATGTTTGGTGTGTCTCCCAGGTGGCTTGTGGCAAACATTAAACAACACTTTTTATCGATATCTTTAAGAAATGGCTTTCTTCTTATCACTCTTCCATAAAGGCCAGATTTGTGCAGTATACGACTGATTGTTGTCCTATGAACAGAGTCTCCCACCTCAGCTGTAGTTCTCTGCAGTTCATCCAGAGTGATCATGGGCCTCTTGGCTGCATCTCTGATCAGTCTTCTCCTTGTATGAGCTGAAAGTTTAGAGGGACGGCCAGGTCTTCGTAGATTTGCAGTGGTCTGATACTCCTTCCATTTCAATATTATCGCTTGCACGGTGCTCCTTGGGATGTTTAAAGCTTGGGAAATCTTGCTGTATCCAAATCCGACTTTAAATTTCTCCACAACAGTATCTCGGACCTGCCTGGTGTGTTCCTTGTTCTTCATGATGCTCTCTGCGCTTTAAACGGACCTCTGAGCCCATCACAGTGCAGGTGCATTTATACAGAGACTTGATTATACACAGGTGGATTCTATTTGTCATCATTAGTTATTTAGGTCAACATTGGATAATTCAGAGATCCTCACTGAACTTCTGGAGAGAGTTTGCTGCACTGAAAGTAAAGGGGCTGAATAATTTTGCACGCCCAATTTTTCAGTTTTTAATTTGTTAAAGTTTGAAATATCCAATACATTTTGTTCCACTTCATGACTGTGTCCCACTTGTTGATTCTTCACAAAAAATTACAGTTTTATATCTTTATGTTTGAAGCCTGAAATGTGGCAAAAGGTCGCAAAGTTCAAGGGGGCCGAATACTTTCGCAAGGCACTGTAAGGGCCAGCATGGAGCAGCAGTAACCTGTGCAGGTAATAGGAGAGAGAAATATTTACTTTTCTTTTGCAGGGAGAGCTTTTTGGCAAGTGTTATTTTCCTAACAGGGTCACTTTAATTGATCGCCCACGCTCAGAGTTACCAGTAAATATCTGTCCCTCTGCAAGTTCTTTCTAGAGCCCGCGATAACCCGCGGCAGACCTCCGCAATGTCTCCTGGGAACAATGACAAAAGCTCCCACGAGACATTGCGGCATCGAGGAAGTGACGGAATACCCGCACACTACCCGATGAATCTATATATACAGGAAGCGGCCAGTAACAAAGGATTACTAAGGTTCGCTTGCCCCTGACAATGACTCGAGCTGGGCATCGCCGCTTAGTGAAGAATTGGCTTGGTCGGTTCGGCTGCTCTAGTCCTGAAAAGGAAACAGAGTTCCTGCTGTGAAAAAAGTGCAGGAACTCCGTTCCCGCAGGACTTGAGCCCTGGTCAACACCCAGGCTGTTGTGGCTAAGCTGAATACTGTGGACACTCCTGCTCACCCATTTATTTATTCTTACTGATAAAAGCTACTGTGGCTGACAAGGTCCATGCTATGCAATAATGGAAACACTTGACATTCAATCGAGCACTCCCATTCCTTAAATTACTAACTTTCCAATTAACATCTCCTATCAGAACATTATCCAGCTCCCTCTAATCCGATGCATGCCAATATATCATCTAATCTTGATTACCGTCGTTATCTTTCAATTTTAGATCTAGACTGACTCAGCCACATGGGCATGGACGTCTGACCTGTGGTGTTTGTGTATGCTCCATCTACAGTTCCCTGCTTTTGGTCTCCTAATGCAGCCCTCAAAATGTCACCATTTTGCTCGCATTTTGCCAATTGGGTTTTTTTCCAGGGCGAGCGAGGAGCGTGGGTGAACCAGGCTGACAGTTTACTGACTGAGGCGATCAGCCGAAGGACACAGAGCGGCAGGGCTGGACTGGCGCCGCTTTGAGCCGAGGCTGCAGCGCTCACCTTCTCCCCCTCTTGTATCACACACAGCAGGCATCTTCCGCTGTGTGTCATGGAGCGGGGTCTGTGTTTGGTGGTGCGATGTGACAAGGTTTTGCCCCCCAGCTAATGTGATAGTAGATTGACTCGGTGTTCTGCCTATCACATTAGCCTGTCAAGGGGAGCGGGACCTTATCACGCAGTGCCGCCAAACACAAACCCCGCTCCATGACACACAGCGGAAGATTCACGCTGTGTGTCATACAGGAGGAGAAGGAGAAGAGGGCTGCAGCCTCGGCTCAAAACGGCGCCAGTGTTTGTGTGAGGTGAGTCTGAAGTGATGGGGCACAGTAATGTGGCAATTGATGGGGCACAGTAATGTGGCAATTGATGGGGCACAGTAATGTGGCAATTGATGGGGCACAGTAATGTGGCAATAGATGGGGCACAGTAATGCGGCAATAGATGGGGCACAGTAATGCGGCAATAGATGGGGCACAGTAATGCGGCAATAGATGGGGCACAGTAATGCGGCAATAGATGGGGCACAGTAATGTGGCAATTGATGGGGCACAGTAATGTGGCAATTGATGGGGCACAGTAATGTGGCAATAGATGGGGCACAGTAATGTGGCAATAGATGGGGCACAGTAATGTGGCAATAGATGGGGCACAGTAATGTGGCAATAGATGGGGCACAGTAATGTGGCAATAGATGGGGCACAGTAATGCGGCAATAGATGGGGCAAAGTGATGGGGCACTGTAAGGCTGCAAGTGATGGGGCACAGTAAGGCTGCGTTCACAGGCACACTGAGGCTGCACAGATGGGTACTGATGTTTTTTTTACTATTATTAAAGTTGTTAATATTTATTTTTGGAAATTATTCTGCTTAAAATAATTAACAGTGTAATGTCATGAGATAATTTACAAGGGCGTGTTTAGGGGCGGACTTAGGGGTGGGGCAGGGCAACTGGTGGCGAGTAACTCTTAAGGCCTGGCTAGTGGCTCAGGACTTGAAATTTTGAGCCCTGTCCTAATGCATTGGCCCATCTTAGCGTGGGTCCATCTGCTACAGATACAGCTCTCTCTCTCTCTTTCTCTCTCTCTCTCGCCACTGTCCACCCCACTGATCATAAACAAATCAACACCACTTTCTCCTGACGAAGAGGATATACTGTTAAAACCTTGAAACCGCGTAGAGCTTCACAATGTATATTCATACAAGAGTGATGTAATTAGAGGTTGTCTAATGATCTTTTTATCTTGTTATGTCAATTGGAATATGTTAGTCTCTTTTTCAAGAACTTTTCCATATTGATTAAGATTTTGTAATAAAATGTACCTTCTTGATTAATTTACTGTTTTTGCATACACAATTGGGTGGAGATATTGCCTCCAAAGTATTGCCATAGGGTTTTCTTTTTACTTTTTCTCATAAATGGTCAACGCCACCCATAGCAAGGGCAATATTTAACTTTAGCCAGAGCTGCACAGTTTGTATCTACTGATGCCCCTTATCTTATAGGCAGGTATTTGGTAATGGTGAACTAAACCTTTAATGTAGAACTGACCTTCCTATTTTTTTACAAAATCCAATTTCTAGATTTTACAGATCCTTTTATTGTCCAATACTGCCACCCAGTGGTCACCATTTTACATTACAACTGAAAATTCTACTACAACTTAAATGCATAGAATTCATTATTAAAAGTGAGAGAAGAAAGACAGAATCCAAATTTATTAAATCACTAGTCTGTTTTTATGTTTATATATATATATATATATATATATATAATGTAGACATCCGCAAAGTTTTTAATATGCAGGTTATGATCACACCTCCCAAGGGAGCACTCACATTATTGATGGTCTCCTCTAATTGGTACATAAACTGATGGAGAAGTTTTGGTTTATGGTGCCTACAACTAATCTGATCTTCCTTTCACTTTTCTTTGAGCCCCGAGAGAGGAGCAAGAATCGGATGGCTTGCTACAGGGGACACCTTCCCCTCACAATATACAGTTGTGCTCATAAGTTTACATACCCTGGCAGCATTTATTATTTCTTGGCCGTTTTACAGAGAATATAAACAAAAACACAAAAACTTTTCTTTCACTCATGGTTAGTATTTGGCTGAAGCCATTTATTATCAACCACCTGTGTTTACACTTTTTAAATCATAATGGCAACAGAAACTACCCAAATTACCCTGATCAAAAAGTTTACATACCCCCAGTTCTTAACCACTTCCATACAGGGCACTTATACACCTTCCTGCCCAGACCAATTTTCAGCTTTCAGCGCTGTTGCACTTTGAATGACAATTGCGCGGTCATGCTACACTGTACCCAAACAAAATTTTTATAATTTTGTTCCCACAAATAGAGCTTTCTTTTGGTGGTATTTGATCACCTCTGGGATTTTTATTTTCTGCTAAAAAAATAAAATAAAAAAAATTACATACAATTTAGAAAAAATAAATAAAACGTTTTTTTTTTTAGTTTCAGTTACAAAACGTTGTAAATAAGTAAGTTTTCTCCTTCACTGATGGACACTGATGGACACTGATAAGGCGGCACTGATGGGCACCGATGAGGTGCCATTGATGGGCACTAATATGCAGCACGGATGGGCACCGATAGGCGACATGGATGGGCACTGAGGCGGCACTGATATACTGTAATGTGTTGTAATAATGGATGCCAATCCGTGCCAAATAATAATGCCTGCCAAACAGTGATGCCCATTGTGGACACTGATTGGAATCAATTAGGCATCCATTATTTCTGATTGGCATCCCTGGTGGTCTAGGGTGGCATACCTGTGTTGGGCATCCCTGGTGGCCCAGTGTGGGCATCCTCGTAGGGGGGGGGGTAATCGTTCAGCACAAACCCCCCCTGTCAGAGGAGCAGATGATCGGCTCTCCTCTACTTGTGTCGAACAGACGCGAGTGAAGAAAAGCCGATCACGGCTTTTACTTTTTAAATCGTGATCAGCCGTGATTGGACATGGCTGAACACGTGGTAAAGAGTCTCCTAGATCGGTGTTGCGGGGTGTCAGACTGACACCCTGCAACAACGATCACCACGATGCGCTCCCCCTGGGGGCGCACAGGGGCTCAATATCCTGAAGATGTCATATCACGTCCAGTCAGGGTATTGACTGGATGTAAAAGGTGTTAATACCGTGTATTGCCCCCTTTAACATCAATGACAGCTTGAAGTCTTTTATGGTATTTGTGGATGAGGCTCTTTAACATCTCAGATGGTAAAGCTGCCCATTCCTCTTGGCAAAAAGCCTCCAGTTCCTGTAAATTATTTTTTTGTTTACGAAAGCTTTATTGAAAGATTAAATCATAACAGAAGTGCATTACTTACAGAATATATTATGCAATATGGCATGGCAATGTTCAGGAATTACAAACAGCAGATCATTTGATTGGTAATAAGTAATGTAAGGAGTACAGTAGCGTGAAGACTACAGATAGGGAGATTAATAGGCATAGGGTCTCTTAGTGGAGGTTATTCTAGAGGGAGAGACCAGTATACCCATTTTTTATCAAAGGATTGCATAGTATCAGAAAGCGTATGATGGATCCTTTCAGTGAGTCTGATGGACTCCATTCTGGAAAGGACTTGGGACCACAGCAGGTTATGCGATCTCCAGTTCAAGGCTATCATCCATTGGATAGCACCTATTAATGAGTGAAGACGTTTATTACAGGACCGAGGAATATTTGGAGCGTCTGCAAA
Source organism: Rana kukunoris (assembly GCA_029574335.1). Taxonomy (NCBI): domain Eukaryota; kingdom Metazoa; phylum Chordata; class Amphibia; order Anura; family Ranidae; genus Rana; species Rana kukunoris. The sequence goes on from CM056057.1 coordinate 65,028,146, forward strand.
TAAGATACATACTTGTGGTGAGAGGGCAATCTTGCATTTTGAAGCAGATTCAAGTCTATTAATAACAGCCTGCCATATAGGTTGCAGAAATGTACAGCTCCAAAATATGTGGAGGTAATTGCCTTCTTCGGGACATCCCCTAAAGCAGGAGGGAGAGACAGATGGATAGAATGTGTGGATTTTAGTGGGGGTCATATACCATCTAGTGAACAATTTCAGTGGGGATTCTCTAAAGGCAGTGGCTATGTTGTTTTTACGCAAGTTATCCAGCATCTTGTACCAAGATTCTATGGGAAAGATACAGTCTAAATCTTTTTCCCAGTGGAGCATGGGGGAAGTTTTCGGAGGTTGTTGGGAATTATTTAAAAATTTGTATAATTGAGAGATAAGTCCTCTATCTCTGGGAGAGGTGATGCAAATTTGTTCAAAAGGAGTGCTAGGAGTAGAGAGTTCAATAGAGTAGTGTGTAGTATAGAAGTCACGTATCAAGTTGTAATGAGAAATTTCAGAATCTGGCAGTTTAAATTTGGCTTGAATCATAGGAAAGGAGGGAAACTTGTGTTTTATCATCAAGGATTTAAGAGTAATCAGTTTGTTGCTTATCCAGTAATGATAGAACGTCGCATTGGTATCGGAATAAGGGAACCTGGGATCTCCTAAATATGAGGCCAGTTGGGGGGTTGCAGATGATAAGATGTATGAATTATTAATTTTGTTCCATAATTGTAAGGTGTGGTTTATAATCATATTATTCTTGATAATATTTTGTTGGGGTTTCAGGTTGGACCAAAGAATGCATTTAGGAATTAAAGGGAAGATCGAAGAGGATTCGAATTTAAGCCAGGGAATGTTGTTGTCTGTGGAGTGCCATTGCGCAATGTGGGAAAGTCTGGCCGCCAGAAAATAGGCCCAGAGATGGGGTAGTCCTAGGCCACCTTTATTTTGAGATTCATACATAAGGACATAACTAGTTTTTTTGTTATTCCAGATAAATGTATTTATTTCCCTTTGGAGGGCTTCAATGCGAGTCTTTGGAACATTAATAGGGAGTGCTCTAAAGTAGAAAAGGAGCTTAGGAAGGATAGTCATTTTGAAGGCACAGATCCTTCCCAGAAATGATATATGGTACGGAGACCAGGATTTGAGCAGCGATCTAATTTGCGTAAAGAGAGGTAGGTAATTAGTATTGTACAAAAGTTTGTGGGAGGGAGTGATATGAACGCCTAGGTATTTGAATGATGTAGTGGACCACTTGAAGCGAAAGTTATTTTGTAGAGAATATAGTAAGTTAGGTGGGATATTTATAGGTAAAGCAGAGCATTTATTGGTGTTAATGTATAGACCTGAGAGTTTGTGGAATGAGTTAAGTTCAGAGAGAAGAATGGGGAGTGAGAGTAGGGGGTCGGTTAGGAAAAGTAGGGCATCATCCGCATATAAGCTAATTTTGAATTGGTCTGGGCCTTTCTGGTATCCTTTAATATTGGTATTTTGTTTAATGGCTAAAGCCAGGGGTTCTATAGCTAGAGCAAATAATAGAGGTGAAAGGGGGCAACCCTGCCTGGTACCTCTGCTGAGGGAGAAAAATTCAGAGTTACTGCCCGGGATTTTAATTCTGGTTTGAGGGGAGTGATACAGTGCATTGAAGCCATGGATAAATCTGTCTGATATACCAAATTTGGGGAGAAGGTGATTAAGGTATGCCCAATTAACACTGTCGAATGCCTTGTGAATATCAAGGCCTAGGAGGCAGATAGGGCGGGAGATAAGATTGGCATCCTGTATTATATTGGTGACCAGTCTGATATTGTCGGTCAGTTGTCTACCAGGGATAAATCCAGATTGATCAGTACTAACAAGTGAAGTAATCACTGAGGCCAGTCTGTTTGCCAAAAGTCTCCCAAACAATTTAATGTCATTGTTAAGGACAGAGATGGGGCGGAAGTTCTGAGGCAGGGAATGATCTTTGTGGGGTTTCGGAATCAGGGATAGATTCGCCAATAGCATCTCTTCCGGGAAATGGCCTCCCAATAAGACATAATTGAACAATTTGGTAAGACTAGGAACTAGTAGGGGGGCAAATTTTTTGTAATAGATTGAAGAGAAACCGTCAGGGCCTGGGGCTGTAGAGGTTTTAAGGTCTTTGATAATGTTCAAAATTTCTAATTCTGTGCATGGTTCATTTAGGGAAGATATTTGCTGTTTTGTCAAGCCAAACTAAAGAAGAAGGGTGGGGGTGTGTTTGAGGACCCGATAAGAGATCTTTATAGAAGGAAGTGAAGATGTCTAGGACATCTTGGGGGTGGGATACTATATTGCCTTTATGGTTACGGAGTTTATAATTGTGAGGGGGTTTGGAGTCCGAGTTCAGTTTCCTAGCAAACATTGTTGAGGCCGAGCTTCCGTGTAACAGAAACTTAGCTTTAGAGAACCTTAGGGTTTTCTCAGTATCTTCTGATAATAAAGTGTCGAGCTCTTGGCGTTTTGACCGAATACGAGCAGTTAATTCGGGGGAGAGTGAGTGGTTTAGGTTATTATACAGGTCGTGTAGTTCCTTCGTTAGACATTTGATGTCAGCTAATTTAGCTTTTTTCCTAGCTGCAGCGATATTGATGAAATGGCCTCTTAAAACTGCCTTATGGGCAGCCCAGATCGAAGAGGGGGAAGAATCATTGGGCCTATTATCCGCAAAGTAGTCCTCAAGATGTGAGTATATTTTTTGAAAGGTGGAGGGATCAGAGAGGAGAGAATCATTGAGTCTCCAACTGAATGTAGTTGGGGTTAGGCCTATATGGGAAGTTTCAAAACACACCATGTCATGATCGGACCATGGACAAGGGTGTATCGAGGCAGAGGAGGAGTTTGCCAGCAAAATAGGTGTGCAAAATACATAATCCAGTCTGGCATAACAGTCGTGAGGGTGGGAGTAGTGGGTGTATGCTTTTGTACCGACATTATGTGCTCTCCACGAGTCAATTAGCTGAAATTTACTTAGAGAGCGGTTAATTGATTTGGAAAATGCTTTGGAGGAGGGAACTATTCTGCTCCTGTCAAGTGTAGGATGGGCTGCTAGATTAAAGTCGCCTCCGATAATCATATGTGGAGAATTAAATTGGTCAAGGGTGTTAAAAAACTTGTTGAAAAAAGTGGAATGTGCGTTATTTGGGGCATACACAGAGGCCAAGGTAAGGGAGCGTCTATTTATACAGCCTTTCAGGATGATGAAGCGGCTGTCTACGTCTTTAAAAATATCGGACAGCTCAAAAACAATTGAGTTACGGATGAATATGGCAACCCCTCTAGATTTGTTGGGAAAAGTTGTGTAGTGTACTTGACTAAAGGATTTATCAAAATATTATGGGTGGTTAGTTGAAGAGAAGTGAGTCTCTTGTAGCAAAATGATGTCGGCACCTAATCTTTTATAGTGTTTAAAAGCTTTTTTACGCTTGTTGGGCGAGTTGAAACCCTGAACGTTGTGTGAGAATATCTTAAGACCCATTGTAAAATTTTGATGGTAAGCTAGGTGAGGGAGGTAGGAGGGGTAACGGTCTAACAGGAGCTATCAAGTAACACATTAGGTATATAAGCAATAGAGGGTGATTACGTGGTCGGGCAAGAAGATAGAAAAGAATATGGATAATAACTATGTCATGCCTATGCTTGAGAGAGTTCAAAGTGTCAGGATAATCTGTCATTGCTTCTGTCATGAGTAAACATACCTTATGAAAGAAAGAAAATCTTTTGTTAAACATGTCTATAATAGCCAACAGGGCTAAAATCTGCTTGAAAAAAATGGTAGAAAAAAGGGGGCTTAGGGACAGGAGGACCCAAAGCCACAGAGTAACATACCGAGGACAATAAAGTCCTGAATCCATCTCTGGAACGCGACCAGCCATCCAAACAGGGAAGGCGGTGGGTCACAGGGGTGGATTGGGGAACAAACTAGCGACGGCGGACACGTCAGGCATCTTGTAAGTTTCTATAGGTGCACTGCAAAATATAACTTAGTATAATGTTAACATTTTCAAAACAACCAGGTAGAACAAAAGTGTTATAGGTATATAAACGGGCACACTCAAATAATAAACAGTTCGTGAGAGATATCAGAACAGAATGAAGTAAACAATCCCATGAGTGGGGGCCAAAACAACAAAACAAAAAAAAAAAAAAGGGGAAAAAACAAAACCAGCACAGATGAGTTCGGTGAAGGATGGCATCTAGGCAGTCACAGTTGTGGGAATAAGCACCCTCAAAAATAAACTTCACTGGATGTGGGAGGGAAGAGAAAAAAAAAAAAAAAAAAGGTCAAAGCAGAATTCTGTAGGAGCCCCTACTGAAGATTTAGGAGAATCAGGGAGCCAGGTGGTTGTGGAATGGATGCATCACTCTCAAAGGTTCACGTTGAGGACGTCTGGATGAAGGGGTGGACCAAATAGGTGACGATCTAGGGGTAGAAGGGAGGTGACGAGGTGTGGGTTGTTCAAGTAGACCTAATTTAACGAGAAGATCTTTGCCTTCTATGATGTTATACACCGTATAGGTAGAACCGTTGTGAATGATGGAAAGCTTGAAAGGGAAGCCCCAACGGTATTTGATTCTAGCTGCTTGGAGGATATTGGTGACCTCTTTCATTCTGCGTCTCCGATCCAGAGTGGCAGGGGAGATATCTGGGTAAATTTGCAGCTTGGTGCCATCAAGCTCTATAGTTGGCGTGTTTCTGGAGGCTCTCATTATATCTTCTTTGGTGATGAAATCTTTCATACACATTATAATGTCTCTTGGTGGTTTATCTGGCGTAGGTTTGGGTCGTAGAGCTCTATGAATCCTATCGCAGGCAAAGGCAGATAGGGGCTTATCAGGAACAAGGTTATGGAATAACTTGGTGATAGCTTGGTTTAGATCGGTGACAGATTCAGGGACACCACGTACCCCAATGTTGTTTCTCCTGTTTCTGTTGTCTAAGTCCTCTATGTGGGCCTGCATAAAGGAGAAACTGTCAGCCAAAGTCTCGTAATCTTTGCGGAGGTCATTATGGGCTAAAGATAGTTCGTCGTGCTTGGTCTCGAGAATGTCTGTACGGCCTCCTATGCTGGCGATCTCCTGGGATAAGGCGTTGGTGGTTTTGTGCAATTCTGTTTCAAGCTTGCCAACCAGTTTTTCATAAATTGCTGTCAGACTGTCATCCAAATCAGCTTTAGTAAGAGGGAGAGCTTGATTATTATTTCTTGATGAAGTGGCATGAGCCTGTGTGGAACCTTTGGAGGCTGTATGTGGAGTTGCTCGGTTGTGGGACATCTTTGTAGTATTGGTGGAGCGCTCTAGATTCAAGAGATAGTTAGTAAGAGAGTGTGGAGAGCGGGTGTTACACCCGTCTGTCTTTTTCTTTCCTGGCATGCACCGAGATGTTAGTCAGGGGTATTGAAGTATTTTGTGCAAGGATTGGAATAGAGTTAACCCCTGAGTTCTGGCCTGGAAAGTCTGGTCAAAAATGGATCATAGTATCAGACCAGACACTGCGTCGCACCGAGCATGCGTCCCCAGATTAAAGCTACTGATTAGATCATTTGATTAAACCGTTATCCAGGAAAGGTTGGTGAAAGTCATGGGGGGGGTGATTGTTGGAAGTGCATCAAGGGGATAGGTATAGGGAGGTATTGAGGAGCTGGGATTAAAGTTGAAACGTGGGGAGACTGCTGATGCAATATGAAGCTTCTCTGGAGAGCCCCTGGTATAGGGTCATCATACACAGTCCCAGCGTTACCCCAAAACACCTCCTCAGTGAAGCAGGGTCAGACCAGAAGGGCTCCAGACGATGGGGCTATACACCCTCTGAGGCCTATGCACAGCCAGCAGACCGGGCTAAATAGTATCAACTGGGCCTCTGTTGTGTAGATTTAAGGGGAAGGACGGCTGGCTCACAGTATGCACCAGGAGAGAGGAATCACCACAGAAGGATGTCTGGAGGGGGGTCCCTGTCCCTGTGCCAACAGCAGCCCCCGGGTTATATTGTGCTATCAGGCCCCAGGATGGAGGGGGAAGTGTGTGAGGGGGGGCCAGATCCACCTCTGGCTCAGGCGCAGAAATGTAGCAGGAGTGGGGAGAGGATATGGTCTAGGGCATGCACCCTGAGGATCTCTGGTGGGTGGAAGCACTCCCCGCTAAGGGGTATCGTACCTGAGTCCAGGGCTGTAGTGTCCCTCCAGGCCCAAGATGGCGGCGGGACCTCATCCACAGTGATCCGTCCCAGGTCCGGGTATGGGGGTCGCAGCAGGCTCCGGGAGATGGCGTGGGTCAGGGATCGCACCCCGAAGATCCCCGGATGGGGGAGGTAGCCTTAGTTCGGTGACTACAGGACTCGTGGTCTGGGATGGCGCGGCACCTAGGCCTCAAGATGGCGGCGGGCCCTCCGTGAGAACAGGCTCCGACAGGCCGGAAACCAGGGATCGTTGCGGCGCGGGGGCCCGGCGCTGGTGTTGTGGGTCTCCCGAGGGGACTCCGGTAAGGGGATGCAGCCCCAGCCAGAGGCGGTGGAACCCGAGGCCGAGGATGCGGCGCCGCGTAGGCCCCAAGATGGCGGCGGGATCTCCAGGAGAACAGTCTCCCACAGGCCGGAATCCAGGGATCGCTGGAGCGCGGGGACCCGGCGCTGGTGTTGTGGGTCTCCCGAGGGGACTCCGGTAAGGGGATGCAGCCCCAGGCAGAGGCTGTGGAACCCGAGGCCGAGGATGCGGCGCCGCGTAGGCCCCAAGATGGCGGCGGGATCTCCGGGAGGTGAATCTGCTCCGGCCGGAGCACCAATTCCAAGGACGATCCGATTCGAAATTCCAGGTAGGGAGCGACTGTAGGGCTGCCCCCAAGAGCTGGATAAGGATTGCCGGGGTTGTAGGGTAAAATAGGCCGCGGATGGGCGAGGATTGCTCAGTGCCAGCAGAGCTCCATAGAAAAGCGTCCGTCCTTGCTCGCGTCTGGCCGTTCCTGTAAATTATTGGCCTGTCTTGCATGAACTGCACGTTTGAGATCTCCTCAGAGTGGCTCAATGATGTTGAGGTCAGGAGACTGAGATGGAAACTCCAGAACCTTCAATTTATTCTGCTGTAGCCAATGACAGGTGGACTTGGCCTTGTGTTTCGGATAATTTTCATGTTGAAATGTCCAAGTACGTCGCAATGCGCAGCTTCCTGGCTGATGAATGCAAATGTTCCTCCAGTATTTTTTGATAACATACTGCATTCATCTTGCCATCAATTTTGACCACATTTCCTGTGCCTTTGTAGGTCACGCATCCCCAAAACATCAGCGATCCACCTCCGTGTTTCACAGTAGGAATGGTGTACCTTTCATCATAGGCCTTGTTGACTCCTCTCCAAATGTAGCGTTTATGCTTGTGGCCAAAAAGCAAAATTTTGGTCTCATCTCTCCAAATTACTTTGTGCCAGAAGGTCTGAGGCTTGTCTCTGTGCTATTCGGCGTATTGTAAGTGGGATACTTTGTGGCATTTGCGTAGTAATGGCTTTCTTCTGGTGACTCGACCATGCAGCCTATCTCTATTCAAGTGCCTCCTTATTGTGCATCTTGAAACAGCCACACCACATGTTTTCAGAGAGTCCTGCATTTCACCTGAAGTCAGTTGTGGGTTTTTCTTTGCATTCCAAAACAATTTAAATGGCAGTTGTGGCTGAAATTTTAGTTGATCTACCTGACCGTGGTTTGGTTTTAACAGGACCCCTAATTTTCCACTTCTTGATTAGAGTTTCAACACTGCCGATTGGCATTCTGAATTCTTGGATATCCTTTTATATCCCTTTCCTGTTTTATACAGTTCAACTACCTTTTCCCGCAGATCCTTTGACAATTCTTTTGTCTTCCTCATGACTCAGAATCCAGAAACGTCAGCGCAGCACTGGATGGAAGATGCAAGGGTCTGTCAGGAGTCCAGAAACTCATTGACCTTTTACACACACACACACTAAACAGATCACAGATGAGGATGGTTACCTTTAACCACTTAACCCCCGGACCATATTGCTGCCCAAAGACCAGAGCGATTCGGCACTGCGTCACTTTAACTGACAATTGCGCGGTCGTGCGACGTGGCTCCCAAACAAAATTGGCGTCCTTTTTTCCCACAAATAGAGCCTTCTTTTGGTGGTATTTTAATCACCTCTGCAGTTTTTATTTTTTGCGCTATAAACAAAAATAGAGCAACAATTTTGAAAAAAAATATGAATATATTTTACTTTTTGCTGTAATAAATATCCCCCAAAATATTAAAAAAACATTTTTTCCTCATTTTAGGCCGATACGTATTCATCTACATATTTTTCGTAAAAAAAAAAAAAAACGCAATAAACGTTTATTGATTGGTTTGTGCAAAAGTTATAGCGATTAAAAAAATAGGGGGTATTTTTATGGCATTTTTATTAATATTTTTTTTTACTAGTAATGGCGCCGATCAGCGATTTTTTTCGGTACTGCGACATTATGGTGGACACTTAGAACACGTTTGACACATTTTTGGGACCATTGGCATTTTTATAGCGATCAGTGCTATAAAAATGCATTGGATTACTATAAAAATGCCACTGGCAGTTAAGGGGTTAACATAAGGGGAGGGGAAGGGGTTAAGTATGTTCCTGGGTGTGTTCTGACTGTATGGGGGGGGGGTGGACTGACATGGGGAAATCACTGATCTTCCGTTCATACATTGTATATACAGAAGATCAGCATTTCCCCCCCTGACAGGACCGGGAGCTGTGTGTTTGTGTGTAAACAGCTCCCGGTCCCCGCTCTGTAACGAGCAATCGCAGGTGCCTGGCGGCGATCGCGCCCGTCGGACTCGGGGGCAAGCGGCCCCTAGCTGCCTGCGAGAGAGCCGACGTAGAGCAATGGGCTCTGGCGCAGGGGAGCCAACCTGCTGCCGTAAAACGACGGCAGCAGGTCGGCAAGTAGTTAATAGCCATTCAAACCCCTTTGTGTCAACTTGTGTGTATGTCATCAGGCCAAAATCACCAGGGTATGCAAACTTTTGATCAGGGTCATTTGGGTAGTTTCTGTTGTCATAATGATTTAAAAAAGAGTAAAAACACAGTTAATTGATAATAAATGGCTTAATTTTTCACATTTATTCACTAACCATGAGTGAAAGAAATGTTTTTATGTTATCAATCATAGTCTCTGAAAAATGGCCAAGAAATCATAAATTCTGCGAGGGTAAACTTATGAGCACAGCTGTAACTAATACAGGTTGGAATGTCTTTCCCTGAACGTACGCCGTGGCAGAGCGGTATTCAGATCCTAAAATACAACATTTTACACATTAGTTCCACAAACAGAAGAAACCAACATACAGCAGTGTAGGACAAGTGGGACTGCCCAAAGCCTATAAAGATTACAGGTATACAAGGAAATAAGGTCCACTGAGTATACTATAGTAATAAAGGCTTTCACATACAGGGCAGTGGTGGAAATGTGAAGACCATATGAACTTACCATTTACATCAGCTAAATACATTCCAGGCACATCAAAACATAAAAACTGACACAAAGCATGTGCTTCCTGCTGATTGGAGAGCTATAGGTGCGACTCAGAAGGGTGTGTTTTGGACCTTTGCAGAGAGACCACTACATCCACACAGAAAGCAAGGCTCGGGACCTTGTTGAGTCACTTCCAGTGTCTGTATGCCTGCGTCCTACGCGTTACATCACTCTCACGTGACTTGAAAGGGATCACGTGAGAGTGATGTAACGCGTATGACGCAGGCATACGGACACTGGAAGTGACGCAACAAGGTCCCGAGCCTTGCTTTCTGTGTGGATGTAGTGTTCTCTCTGCAAAGGTCGCTGCAAAGCTCGCTGCTCATTTTTATGAAACCGGACATTTTTGGCAGTTTTCCTGTGGGGAAAAAATCAAGATGGAGCATAAACACAGTCGGAATTCCCGAGGAAAATCTCTCATCTGAGTTTTCCCAATGGGAAAACCGATCGTCTGTATTGGGGGATAAGTAGAGAGCAGGTTTTCGGTTTTCCTCTCTGGATTTCCTACAAACCTTTTTCCAGGCTTTCAGATCAGGTTTGCCCTTACAGTTTTTCAGGCGGACGTGATCAGAGGCTCCATTCAGCCCCATGGAGCGGGAGATTGACTTGCTCCCATCCAACACACCCGCACACGAGGCTCTGGCCGCTCTGCTCAGCTCTCTTGCACCATGACATCACACAACATGTTTAGGCACCGTGTCCACCAGACCCACCCCCCGCCGGTACCCACTGAACACACTGTAGCAGGCACTTGGATGGTCCTGGCCGGCTCCGGACCCGAGTTGCGCATGCCCAGTTCCGAAGCAATTATAAAAAGTTTAAAAAAACGATTGTTTTTTCCAGGAGCAGGACTCCTGAAAAAATTACTGTTTTTAAAACTTTTTTTTCCATTGATACATGTTCCCTCGGGCAAGACCCAGGTTCTCAAAGATGTTTTCACAGACAAACTATAGACACCCAGCAGGTGCAATATTCAAAGGAATTTTTCATTTTTTTTTTTTTTTTTTTAAGTTAAGCATCATTAAAATCACTGCTCCATGAGCAGTGATTTTATTGATGCTTAAATTAAAAAAAAAAAAAAAAATTCCTTTAAATATTGTACCTGCTGGGTGTCTATACCTGTGATAACGTTTTTAAATAGCACAATCACCTGCCTGCCAGTAAATTAGGAAGAACTGATCTATCTAAGCTATACAGTGTATAAATATATGTACAACTCCTAGGGATGTATATATATTCTCTACACACTGTAAATGAAGCTAAACTGACTAGCCTGCCTGCCTGCTCTATCTAGCTATCTAAAAAGACAATCTCTCTGTCTGCTCTCATTAACAAGCCGGAACACACTACACGAGGCCGCCCAGCAGGTGGCCTTATATGATGTGGGGCGTGTGCTAAAGCCCTGAGCCATAATTGGCCAAAGCCACCCAGGCTTTGGCCAATTATGGCTCTTCGTTTTTTGCGCCCTGTGATTGGCCAAGCATGCGGGACATACAGCATGCTTGGCCAATCATCAGCGCGCAATGCCGCAGTGAATTATGGGCCGTTTTGCGTCACTCGAATTTGACCACTTTTGTTCGAATTTTGTCGAACGTACGAACAGGTAGTGTTCGAGTCGAACATACGTTCGTATCGAACGCTAAGCTCATCCCTAATGGGGGCTTGTATTTCCACAATATTTAGCACACAAGCATGAATCATATAAAAATAAAACTACATCTGATGCTCAGTCTACTTTAACCACTTAAGGACCCCCGCACGCACATATACGGCCACAGAATGGCACGTACAGGCACAAGGGCGTAAATTTACGTCCCCGCCTGAGTGCGGTTCGGGGGTCCCATCGGGACCCCCTCCGCGGCGTGCGGGGGTCCCCCTACCTCTGGGAGCGATCCGGGATCTGCGGGCGGATGTCCGTGATATCCGCCCCCCCCCGCGATCGCTCCCAGCCAATGGGAGCGCGCTCCCAGCCTGTCACTTCCTCCTCCTGTGTTTACACAGGAAGGAGGAAATTATGTATTCTCTCATCGCAGCGCTGCTGATGAGAGAAGACATCACAAGTAAGTGTGCACCAACACAACACTGACACACACTCACATAGGCATATTAACCCCTTGTGATCGCCCCCCCCCCCACCCCCCCTGTCACAGTGTCACTGAATGCAGTGATTTAATCACTGCATTTAGTGTCAGTGTGACAGGCAGTGTAAAAAACAGTTAGTGTTAGGTTCAGGATAGCCCCCCCACCCCCCTAATAAAGTTTTAACCCCCTGATCACCACCCTAGTTAACCCTTTCACTCCCTATTGCCAGCGTCACTAAGCGATCATTTTTCTGATCGCTGTATTAGTGCCGCTGTTCCCGCTAGGTAGCTATTTTTTTTTTATTGCGATTTTTTTTTTACTAAAGACATGTGGCTAAATAAATTTTGGCCTAAATGTTTGACTAAAATTTAGTTTATTTGATTTTTTTTTTTTAACAAAAAGTAAAAAATAGTGGGTTTTTTTCAAAAATGTCGCTCTATTTTTGTATATAGCGCAAAAAATAAAAATCGCAGAGGTGATCAAATACCACCAAAAGAAAGCTCTATTTGTGGGAAGAAAAGGACGCAAATTTTGTTTGGGAGCCACGTCGCACGACCGCGCAATTGTCTGTTAAAGCGACGCAGTGCCGAATCGCAAAAACACCTTGGGTCATTTACCAGCGTATTGGTCCGGGTCTTAAGTGGTTAAATGCATTTCTCCCTACAAGCACACAGTCAGCGTTAATTAAAAGGTAACTTAGTGTTTAGAACTATTTCATCTGTTCCAATAAGCAATTTTAGAAGAATTTCGGGAAATGTTTCAATTACTGTTTAACAACAGTCAATTAGGTTTAAATCAGGTCATTTGAGCAAGTTTGATTGCGGAAGTTTGAAATGTACCATTTCCCCTGCCATTTGGGACAGTTCTAGCAGCACAAATTAAAAGGCATATTGTGCCTTTAAAAGGCACCTCTCCTTAATTTCATCCAAGAAGACCCTCGGGTCTCAGGGAACATCTGCTTAAAAAATAATATCCACATTTCATGGCACATTAGCATGATCAGTACGCTGTGGAAAGTTTTAAATTAAAGAATAAATGTGGCATACCTTAAATATTTGGCACCATTTTTTTTTTTAAAGCTCTTGCCTACTTCACTTTTTATACAGCAAATGTATTTCTATTACAAATATTGGTTTGAAAGCAAATGTCAACAGTGGAATTTGTAGTGCCTCTTACATTGGTGGTTGGTGGAGAGTTAACCCATTGTATTCAATGTCACTAGAGAGGCGCCTCCTTCACGTGGGATGTCACTGAAGAGGCGCCTCCTTCACGTGGGATGTCACTGAAGAGGCGCCTCCTTCACGTGGGATGTCACTGAAGAGGCGCCTCCTTCACGTGGGATGTCACTGAAGAGGCGCCTCCTTCACGTGGGATGTCACTGAAGAGGCGCCTCCTTCACGTGGGATGTCACTGAAGAGGCGCCTCCTTCACGTGGGATGTCACTGAAGAGGCGCCTCCTTCACGTGGGATGTCACTGAAGAGGCGCCTCCTTCACGTGGGATGTCACTGAAGAGGCGCCTCCTTCACGTGGGATGTCACTGAAGAGGCGCCTCCTTCACGTGGGATGTCACTGAAGAGGCGCCTCCTTCACGTGGGATGTCACTGAAGAGGCGCCTCCTTCACGTGGGATGTCACTGAAGAGGCGCCTCCTTCACGTGGGATGTCACTGAAGAGGCGCCTCCTTCACGTGGGATGTCACTGAAGAGGCGCCTCCTTCACGTGGGATGTCACTGAAGAGGCGCCTCCTTCACGTGGGATGTCACTGAAGAGGAGCCGCCTTCACGTGGGATGTCACTGAAGAGGCGCCTCCTTCACGTGGGATGTCACTGAAGAGGCGCCTCCTTCACGTGGGATGTCACTGAAGAGGCGCCTCCTTCACGTGGGATGTCACTGAAGAGGCGCCTCCTTCACGTGGGATGTCACTGAAGAGGCGCCTCCTTCACATGGGATGTCACTGAAGAGGCGCCTCCTTCACATGGGATGTCACTGAAGAGGCGCCTCCTTCACATGGGATGTCACTGAAGAGGCGCCTCCTTCACATGGGATGTCAATGAAGAGGCGCCTCCTTCACATGGGATGTCACTGAAGAGGCGCCTCCTTCACATGGGATGTCAATGAAGAGGCGCCTCCTTCACATGGGATGTCACTGAAGAGGCGCCTCCTTCACATGGGATGTCACTGAAGAGGCGCCTCCTTCACATGGGATGTCACTGAAGAGGCGCCTCCTTCACGTGGGATGTCACTGAAGAGGTGCCTCCTTCACATGGGATATTATTGTGTTTTGCATGTAATAGACTTTAATGGAATTGCACCAGGAACACAAGTATTGTGTTTGTGATGCGAATTTTGATGTGTTTTGTGTTTTTTATTTTAACACTGTATATAGCTGGTTGTTAAGGATGCAACGGCTGGCTTCCCCTCCCCCCTGCTTAGCAACCTGCTATATGCAGTGTTAAATATAAAAAAACATGAAACGCATCTAAATCACATTACAAACACAACACTTCTATTGATGTCTATAACACGCAAAACGTGGAAGAAAAGTCCCTAACCTTTTCCAAACACGCACCGACTGCAAAACACATAAATGTGAAAGTGTACCATAGGAAACCATGCTAAAATCGACTGTAGTCCTTTTCTGCAAAATTCAAAATGCACTAAAGAATGCATAGGTGTAAACCTAAAGGTTAAAAAGGGTCAGAGACTTTTTTTAAATGCAAAACTGTGGTCTTTCTTTGCTTTCATAGAATGGAGAAGCTGTAGAAACGCATTTAGTGCGTTTTTTGCCGCAACTTGCATTTTTTAGTGCTTGTTCACACTTGACTAAATTTCGAACGCTTAACGCTCCTATAACGTTAGTATGGCAATTAGACTTGCGTTAATAAGCTTTTATGGGCATTAGACTGGCCTTTTAACAAGCGTTAAATCCTAGTTAAAAAAAATAAAAGCTCCCTAAATGCCCTATGGGCAGTTTTGAAGCGTTTGATGAGCGTTAAGGCATGTTAAAATACTCCACAAATGCCTATTCCATTACAGTAAATTAAACAATCTTAATGCCTCGCAACTGCCTGACGAAGAATTTGCACAACGTTACCACAAAAGTTCAAATGCCTCCTGACTCGATGTGAGGCTTCAGTTTTGAAGTGACGTTAACGCTTGAAGTTTTGATAATGTAAACAGCACTGTGTACGGTCTATTGTATCTTGTGCATAGGTGTTTGAGGGGCATTTTTAATGCCTTTCAAATGCCTGTTTTTAGCCTAGGTTCACACTGGGCTGCGGAAATGGAGCCGTGTGAGTTCAGCTATTTCACTCCCACTTGTCAGTCCCGATTTCGGACACAATTTTAGAGACATCTGTGCAGCTTTCTGCACAGATGTGAATGTAAATCGCAGCCCGACATCGCAAAAAGTAACACAGAAAACGACTTTTTCCAATTGGTGCAGTGCCACAGATGTGGCGTCACACCGATTAGGACAGTGTCATTGCCGGCAAATGCCATGTCAAATCGCATTTCAAATTGTACCAATATGAACCAGGGCTTAAAGTGGTTGTAAACCCTCCCACACAACTTTACTGTTTTGTGATCCTCAGAAAAAAAACACTAATGATTGCTGCTGGAAAATGTCTCCTTACCTTTTCAGTTGGGCTGTAATCCGTCCTTTTTTCTGACGTCACTGGCGCATGCGCTTCCCTTCCCCTCATTCACGGCACGCTCTGTGGGTGATCTGTCCATTCACAGGGTGCCATAAATGTGATGATTTCTTCTCCCAGCGGCACAGCACTGACTGCCCTCTCCTCGCAAGACTACAGAGTTTTCCCCTGCATCCTGGAACTCCCCATGTGACGTCACATGGGGATTAAACCTACTAGTTCCGTGATCGTGATCAGGAGGAGACATCAAGCAGTACTGACAGGCACGCACATACCCAGAACTGGTATATATATATATATATATATATATATATATATATATATATATATATATATAATATATATATATATATATATATATATAAGCACACAGACAATGCAATGTGCTGGGTATGAGTGGCGATCCAGCAATGTCAGATCGTGCATGCGCGATATTTGGCGAGAAACAGGAAAGGGCAGAAATGATATTCTACAAAGACTCAAGGTGACAGTACTAAAGATGACAGTACTAAAGATGGCGGCACCATATGCCGGAAGACAACATTTTTAAAAGATTGAAAATAAAGTAACAGTCTATTCTGACTTGATTATACCCTGTAATGCATGGTAAAAGGTAATTAAATTGAAATAGATGAAAAGAACCATAGGGACTGCAGCGTTTACTTCCTCTTTAAGGCCCCTTTCACATGGGGCAGGGGAGGTGCGGTGGTTGTATAGCGACGCGATTTTTAGCACCGTTATATCGTCATATTTACCGTGATATTTGGACGCTAGCGGTGCAATTTTAACCCCCGCTAGCGGCCGGAAAAGGGTTAATACTGTCCACAATGCGCCTCTGCAGAGGCACATTGCCGGCGGTATTACCACGGTTACCCATTGATTTCAATGGGAAGGAGCGGTATAGGAGCGGTTAACACTAGGTTTGCCACCTCATCCCTTTAAACCCGAACAAATATGAATTACACAGGTTCTGAGGCTAATTTAATACAGGTAAAGCACCAAGTGAGTTTAATTACCACCTTAATTAGCCACAGAACCGGTGTAATATGTGTTCGGTTTTAAAGGGATGAGGTGGCAACTCTAGTTAACACCCTGCTCCTATACCGCTCCAAAAATTTGGCTAGCAGGACTTTTGGAGCGGTCCTGCTAGTGCACCGCTTCAGCTTTCACACTAAGGACTGCAGGGCACGATTTTTTTCAGGTAGTATAGCAGCGCTATTTTTAGCGCTAAACCGCCTAAAAACATGTGAAAGGGGCCTAATGCCAGTGTGAACTTAGCCTTAATCTGCCCATCAGCATATTGGCCTAAAAAAAAAAAAAAAAGAATTACAAAATAAATATATGCAAACACAAATTGCGACAAAAAAAATCATGTGTGCAAAAACGCACAGCAAAAAGCTCTGCAGAAACGACCAAAAGCAAACTGCATAGGTGTGAACCGAGCCTTAGAAGTGGTTTATTTGGTCATCATGCTAGTTTTGAACCGCTAGGGAGGCATTAAAGTGTAGGATACCCTGAAGATTCATATAGCATATGTGTGAACTGTTACACAACCACAGCCTGCCTTATGCAGCCAGTAGGAGTATTGACAGCAGAAGACAGATTGGTAAAGTAATTCCCGCTACATATGGTGTCACTTACTGCCTGGAGCTCAGAAGTGACATGCTATTGGTGCGCAATGTATACAGTGGGGAAAGTGCTAGGCATCACCAGCATAATTCCACTTCCAACATGCCCCCCACAATCCGAGGATACAATACAAAGAAGTCTTTGCAGTTTGCAGTCATATGACCACCGGATTAACCTCCCTGGCGGTATCCCCGAGCGTGACTCGGGGTGTTTTTTTTTGCAGAGATCGGTATCCCCGAGTCACGCTCGGGGTAGCCATGCAGAGCCTGCAGCGCGCGCTGTCTTACCTTCTTCCTGGATCCAGCGATGCATCCCCGCTGTGTGAGCGAGCGGGTGCTCGCTCGATTCACACAGCGTCCCCGTGTGCCGCCGATCTCCGTTCCCTGCGACGTTACGACGCACGGGAGCGGAGAACGGCGCCAAATTTAAAAAGGTAAACAAACACTTTACATACAGTACAATGTAATCTTATAGATTACAGTACTGTATGTAAAAAATACACCCCCCCCCTTGTCCCTAGTGGTCTGTCCTGTGCCCTACATGTCCTTTTATATAATAAAAACTGTTCTTTCTGCCTGGAAACTGTAGATTGCCCATAACAACCAAAAGTGTCCCTTTATGTCAAAAATGGTTTTAGATCAGCTAGAAAACAGCGATAATAAATTATAATTACTTTCAGAATTGAGCGATAGCGATTTGTGGGGAAATTTGTCATAAAAAAAATAAATAATGACAGCGACAATTCTGCAACTGAGCAAATTTCAGTGTTTTTGAGTTGATTACATTATTGAATATTTTTTATTATAATTTGTTATAATTATTTATAGTTTTTTATTATATAAAAAATTATGATTTTGTTTTTCAAACTTTATCATACCCGGGATGTCTTGTTTGGACAGATTTAAGCAAGTTATTCCTAAGAATTGCAGGCCTACAGTATAAAACGCCAAACTTCCATGCAAATAATTGTACCGCTTTTGGTACGTAATTCCAGACAGAATCATACCGCCAGGGAGGTTAAAAAACAAAAAAACATTTTTGGGAAACAGTTTACACTTATATAGGGCAAATATATCATCCACTTTACAATAAAGTCTTTAGCTGAACTCCCATAGTAAACCTATTTTACAATTGGTCTTATTGCTCCTCTTTAGCACTGTCCTGCTTTGCAGCAGAATTGGGAAATCTCCCCTCAGGCTCTGTACTTCTACCAAAACATTTTAACTATTATATTGCCATTGGCCAAAAACTGGAATCACACCTTTTAAAGAATGTATTAACATCCATAATTCATTTTAGGATCCTAAACAGCCCATGTTATCTAATATATTAATGTATCTGCCATTTACCTGCAGGAGCTGGAAGATTCCCTTCAATACACCTCCATACAAAGTCATCCATCTGGAAGAATAAAGCAGTAGACATGGCCTGATTGTTATCACCCAACACCTGTTCATTCTTAAAGAGAACTTCCCCTTAGCTAGATTTGAAAGGAAATGAAACAAAAAAGATACAGACAAATGTCAGACATTTATCTTTTGGGAAGAAGTTGATCACCTACCTCTTGCTGGAGGTAGGTCACACGGCCACTGTGGTTGCTTTTGTCACAGAAGCTTGTTGATGGAGAGAATAAGGCTACTTTCACACTGAGGAGATTTATCACTACAAATAGCCTCTGAAAACCACCTCCTATTCTTTTCACACTGAGGAGATTTAGCACTAGAAATAGCCTCTGAAAACCGCCTTGTATTCTTTTCACACTGAGGAGATTTAGCACTAGAAATAGCCTCTGAAAACCACCTTCTATTCTTTTCACACTGAGGAGATTTATCACTACAAATAGCCTCTGAAAACCACCTTCTATTCTTTTCACACTGAGGAGATTTATCACTACAAATAGCCTCTGAAAACCACCTCCTATTCTTTTCACACTGAGGAGATTTATCACTACAAATAGCCTCTGAAAACCACCTTCTATTCTTTTCACACTGAGGAGATTTATCACTACAAATAGCCTCTGAAAACCACCTCCTATTCTTTTCACACTGAGGAGATTTATCACTACAAATAGCCTCTGAAAACCACCTTGTATTCTTTTCACACTGAGGAGATTTTGCACTAGAAATAGCCTCTGAAAACCACCTTGTATTCTTTTCACACTGGGGCGGTGCGCTTGCGGGACATTACGAAAAGACCTGCAAGCAGCATCTTTGGGGTGGTTCGGGAGCGCTGTAAATAGTGCTTCCAAAATGCTCTGCCCATTGCAATGAATGGGCAACGCTTCTAAAGCGCCTGAAAAGCGATTTGAAAAAGAAACTGGACTTAAAAAAAAAAATTTGGGTTAAACAGCGCCCGGATAGCAGCGCTTTAGCTCTAACAGCCGGGTGCCTGCAGTGTGAAGAGGGTCTAATTGCCAGGCGCTGCCAGTTTGAAAGGGGTCTTTCGGCCGGGCGCTGCCAGTGAAAAAGGTATTAGGGCCATTTCACACGAGTTTTTACCGCGTTTTTAATTCATTTCAATGGAGGGGTGCATGGGGGGCGTTTTAATAGCGCTATTTTTAGCGCGAAAACGCGGCAAAAACGCACCAGTGTGAAATGGCCCTTACAGTATCGGCTGAGCTCCTAAAAAGCATTGCCTGTACATCACCCTCCAGCACAGACCTTGTGAGTAGGGATGAGCTGAGCTCTGGTGTGTTCGCAAACTCCACATGCAGAGCCAGCCAGGAAATCGACACGGCGCTGCGCTAATAACAGGTAGGGAGACATATTCCAGATGCGTGGCTTCAGGGATCAGGAAATGTCTCACTGCCTGTGATCAGCGCAGTGCCGACTTCCTGGCGGGCTCTGCACGTGAAGTGTGCAAACACGCCGGAGCTCATCCCTACTTATGAGTAATGGTGTGGCATTAGTCACATGACCTTCTACCTGTTTCTTCTCCAAAGAGACATTTGTTTTTTTATCTTAGTTTTCTTCCTCTTCTTGTTGCATTATTTTGATTATTTCCTAAAGCACAGCATTTGCTTTAAGGCCTCATTTTCACTTTCGATTGAGGGTTTCAACCATTCATTCTTACTGCCCCCCTTAGGGTGAAAAGGCAGCAGATGGGGGTGTATGCATGCTGCAGCCACAATGCTTTACATCATAGCTCTCTAACTGTTGCAGTCCATTCAGCTAAATGGGAGAGCCCAGCAACCGCCCCACAAACAGGTGCAATGCACACGGTTGTGGCACACTAGGATTTAAAGGTTTAAAACAGGTGCAGAGGAGGCAATATAATGCCTCCTCATTGGCCTTCAATAAGGATGAGCTCCGGCGTGTTTGCAGAGCCCACCAGGAAGTCGGCACTGCGCTGCGCTAATCATAGGCTGTGAGACATTGTCCCGATTCGAGGATGCAGAGATCGGGAAATGTCTCACTGCCTGTGATTAGCGCAGAGCAGTGCCGACTTCCTGGCGGGCTCTGCGAACACGCCGGAGCTCATCCATACTCCTCAAATAACCTCTGACACCAATACAGTGTAGATTGCTCTTCAGGGGGCATTGCTTGTGTAAACATTGTCTAAAGATAAACTATTAGAATTAGACAAAATCTACAATTGCAGTGAGCCCCCCAAATGCAGGGTGTAAATGTCTGTTCAGTCTGGGGTTTAAGGATAAGATGTAATACATCCCCTATTCCTTCCTCCAGTCGGTTCCCCCCATCTATACAACCAGTCCAGCACTGTCGCCTCTCTGAGGAACTTTGACTGCTCACCTCCTCCAAGTAAAATGCAGGGTTACTAGCCCTGTACTGTATGTGAGTGGGACAACGGACCATACACAGCTTTGTTTTTTTGGATAGAAGAACATAGCACTGGAGTCTGGGAAACGAGGGATGGGGTAAGCAATACAGCTTATCCCTGGACCCCTAGACCAAAAAAGAATTTAACTATTGCAGTGCGGGGGGGGGGGGGGGGAAGAGGAGCGAGGCTTCGTTCGCCCACATCGCTGGACCGTGGGACAGCTGAGTGTCTGATTATTGGGTGGAGCTCCACTTTAAGTGTGCTCTGATTTCTCTCACTTGATGCAGCACTTCCTGCATAGCCTGTGTCCCACTTCACCAGCAGTAAAGGAGAAATCCCCCAAGGTGGGGCTTTAACAGTAACAAATAATAGAGTGACGGTAATAAAGTACAAAAATACGTTTATTATTGAATACAAAAGTTTGGTAAAAACAGATTGTTTAAGAACAAAGTGCATAGATGCATGTTGGACTACCGCTTATATTTAAATATATCAGTTTTTTTAAACTTTGCTTAATATAGCTACCTACCTTTATGTGTGCACCGTCTTTTGCTTCGCAGGGGCAGTGTATACAATCTTTATGCTCCAGAAGTGTTTGCCCTGGGTCTGCCTGGAGGAGAGGGATGCCCCCCTTTTTTGCCCGTTCCTGCATTTTTTTCATCTTCAGGAACCATGGCGCCACCGTCTTGACGCTCTCCGGTGCTTTATAAGTTTGCATATGTTGTGACGGATATGACATATGTATTGCACTAACCATACCCACACTATTTCCTGTTTTTTGTATCATAAACAATTGTCCATAACATGTTTTGTAATTATTGCTATTTATATTACATACAGCACTAACCCACACGGACATTGGCCCCTGAAGAAGGGACTCTACTCCGAAACCCTACCCCCTGAGAAAATAGTGAGCAGGCCAGTGGGTGAGCGGACGGGTAGGCCGGTGTCAGTGAGTGGGCCAGCAGGTGATCAGGCCAGTGAGCGTGCAGAGAGATGACATCCACTCTCGCTCCACCTGCCCTGCATTACCGCAGTTCGGCTGTTCTGTCAGAATAGTGAACCCGTCAGATTAGGTAACAAAAGTGGTGTTCCGTCAGCAGTGCATTCGCATTCCACCGCTACCAGGTTTGCTAATCTGCCAGCACACCTGTCAGAAGACAACAGCAGACATCTTTTGCTACACCCAGCTACGTTTTGAATGTCAGAGTAATTTTAGCAATAAAGTGAGCAAATATTTGCTAAATATAGTATATTGACATCTGTGATACTGTTTGGATGTTGCATTTTGAAAGAAGCTGGATGCTGGATGTACACCCAACACTGCTCAGCACTAAACCGCGGACCATTTCCATCGGATATGTCCGATCGGGAGTTTGATCCGATGGCGTGTACACACCATTGGATCAAATTCCCCGCCGCCGGACGGCGCGGTGACGTTGACGCCGCCACGTCACCGCACCAGGAAGTTAAACACTTCCGCGCATGCGCCGAATTCATTCGGCGGCGGCGCGGCGGCGGTGGGGGACGACATGTCTGCTGGTAAGTGTACTAACCAGCAGACATGTCGGGCGGACAGATTCCACCGGATGGATTTCAAAGCATGCTTTGAAATTGACAATAGTCCCGCATTACACAAGCTATAAACGCATAGGGCCAGATTCTCATATATTTTCGGCGGCGTAGCGTAAGCCATTTACACTACGCCGCCGCTGCGTACTAGAAATCTGTCGGGTGGAGAAATCTGTCCGCTAGCCCATACACACGAGCGGAGATGTCTGCTGAAACGGTCCATCGGACCGTTTTCAGCGGACAAATTCGATCGTGTGTACGAGGCCTGAGGCTACGCATCACAGATGTCAATCTACTATATTAATTTACATACGCTCACTTTATTCCTAAATTTACTCTGAAATTCAAGACGTCGCTGAGTGTAGTAAGATGTCTGCTGCCGCCTTCTGGTTGCAGGTGTTCTGTCAGATTAGCAAACCTGGTAGCGGTGGAACCCATGCACAGCTGACGGGAATGTCACTTCTATTACCTAATCTGACAGAACACTGGCTGCCATTATATAGCTGCAGGCAGCAGAGATATTACATAATTTCTTACTACCCGCCCTATGAGACAGCCACTGGCAAGTGACAATCCGCATCTTGTGGCAAGAGACAATCTGCACCTTGTGGCGGGCAACGTGGCAAGTGACAATTCACATCTGAAGGCAGGTGATGTGACGTTGGCATCATTTTCTTCCCCGCAGCCGGCCCCTACGTGCCAAAAAAAATTGAGCACTGGCATTAAAAGACACACAGGAAAAATCCCCAAAATCTCCTGTAAAGTTGATAAGTGTTAATGGGGAGTTCCAGGCCTTTTTTTTTTAATTAACCACTTCCTTACTGGGCACTTATAGCCCTTCCTGACCAGGTGAAATTTCAGCTTCTGGCACTGCGTCGCTTTAACTGACAATTGCGCGGTCGTGCGACGTGGCTCCCAAACAAAATTGGCGTCCTTTTTTCCCCACAAATAGAGCTTTCTTTTGGTGGTATTTGATCATCTCTGCGGTTTTTATTTTTTGCGCTATAAACAAAAAAAGAGCGACAATTTTTTACTTGTTACTATAATAAATAGCCAATTTTTTAAAACATTTTTTTTCTCAGTTTAGGGCGATACGTATTATTCTACATATTTTTGGTAAAAAAAAAAAAATCGCAAAAGGCGACTGGTTTGCGCAAAAGTTATAGCGCTTACAAAATAGGGGACAGAATTAATTTTTATTATTAATTTTTTTTACTAGTAATGGCGGCGATCTGCGATTTTTATTGGGACTGCGACGTTATGGCGGACACATCGGACAATTTTGACACATTTTTGGCGCCATTCACATTTATACTGCGATCAGTGCTATAAATATGCACTAATTACTGTATAAATGTGACTGGCATTGAAGGGGTTAACACTAGGGGGTGAGGAAGGGGTTAATGTGTACCCTAAATTGTGTTCTAACTGTGTGGGGGGGAGGGGGGTGACCGATGCTGTGTCCCAATGTACAAGGGACACAGATCGCTCTCCTCTCTCCCTGACAGGACGTGGAGCTCTGTGTTTACACACAGAGCTCCACGTCTTGTCCCTGTAGCCGCTGATTGCCAGTGCCTGGCGGACATCGCGGCCGCCAGGCACGCGCACCGGTATCTCAGGGATGCAGCGGGCACGCGCGCCCTCTAGTGGCCAGGAATAGCACAGGGCGCATATATGCGCCCTGTCAGAGATTCAGAACCACCCGACGGCCGCATATATTCGTACGGCCGTCGGGAAGTGGTTAAAAGTCAGCAGCTAAAAATAGTGTAGCTGCTGGCTTTTAATAAACATACACTTACCTGTTCCATGGTCCAGCGACGTGCCTCCGGGAGTTTCGTTCCGGTCCCCCCTTCACCGACGGCGCCTCCATTGCAACTGTGGGCACCCGACCGTGACAGCTTTCGCTTTATGGCCGGGCACTAGCTGCGCACTGTGATTGTTCAGGTGATCGCCATGGAACCTATCACATGTCCCAGGCAGTCGCCTACAGGGAGGAGCCGCTGTAGGCGATATGACGTATCGCCTAGGCGGTCCCTTGGCGGAAGTGAGACAGGAAGTCCCACTCCTCCTAAAGCCCCCACTCCCTTCACCAAAAAAGAAGGGAAGGAGTGGATTAAGTGGAAGTTCCACTTTTGGGTGGAACTGCTTTAAGACCAGCACCACTGTCGTGGCTGGCCTTAACACTTTCATCACTGTGGTAGGCAGGTCTCACTATTCTTCTCTACCTCCTCCGTGCTGAGAGGAAGAAGGAAGTGGTATCATTTTAATAGGCCACTTACTCCAAGTCACATAGGAGGGAAAAATAGTGACACTGTCTGACAAGATTCCATTTGCAGGGATTGGTTCCGTAAGCAACACCTTATTTTCTCCTCCAGCTCCACAAGAAGTTAAATCTCTAATGTCTTTTATCGCTATCCTCTTATCCCCAATATAAGCCCTATTCTTTTATACACATTGCATGCAAAACTTTTCTAAAGAACTTCAGACCAGGCACTTTAGAGAATATTTGTTTGAAAATTCTTGAAGATACAGAATTAATGTCCTTCACAGATGCCTCCAAACCCAGCAATTATTACAGTAGCGGGGGCCACCTTAGCAACGCATAAAAGATGAGGGGATTAAAGAGCTGCAAAGCAATGGGTCAAATGAGGGCTCAGGTACGTAAATAAGGGGGGGGGGATACTGATGCATATAATTTGTTTTACCTTAATGCAAGGAATGCAATGTAAAACATTTTTTTTAGGTTTTAATTTTAAGTGTTTTCATAACTGAATAGGTTTACTTTGAAATATTACAAATGGCCAAAGGTTCATAACTTGTAAAGCTCAAGATGCTTTTAGCCCTCATTCACACGAGGCAGACTCCTTCACTACAGAGTCCGCCAGCTCAGCAGGAGATCTCTCCGCTGAGCCGGCAAATGACAAGTCCCTCTCTGCTCACTGAGCGGGGAGGGGCTTGTGCAGCGACACTGTCTTCTATGAAGAGATCTGATGAAAACCGACAGCATGTCCAATCAGCGGCGAGCCGCATGCGCAGTGGGTGCCCGGCCGTGGCTGCCCATAGTCGGGATGGAGAGGAGCGGAGCCCCGGTCGGCGCGTCGCTGGAACTCAGGAGCAGGTGAGTGTTTATTAAAAGCCAGCAGCTACACTTTTAGTAGCTGCTGACTTTTAATAAACTATTTTTGGCTGGAACACCCCTTTAATAACAGACTCATTTTCAGCTTTCGGTGCTCTTACATTTTGAATGACAATTACTCAGTCATACAACACTGTAACCAAATTACATTTTTGTCCTTTTTTTTCCCCTCACAAATGGAGCTTTCTTTTGGTGGTATTTGATCACCTCTGCAGGTTTTATTTTTTTCCGCTATAAATGAAAAAAAAAAAATAACATTTTGTAAAAAAAAAAGTTATTTTTCTTCATAAATTTGGCCTAAAATGTATTAATGCTACATATATTTGGTAAAAAAAAAAAAGTTTGTTTATTATTTAGTCTGGGTGACGGTTATACGGTCTGCAAGCTACCAATTACCGAAAATGTATCAATTTGATCATACCTGATGTACTGACAGCCTCTCTCGTTTCTTGAGACCCTAACATGCCAGAAAAGTACAAATAACCCCCAAATTACCCCTTTTTGGAAAGAAGACATTCCAAGGTATTTAGTAAGAGGCATTGTGAGTTTTTTTGAAGTTGTAATTTTTTTCCACAATTCTTTGCAAAATCAAGATTTTTTATTTTTTCAAATTAGCAGGTTATTTCTCACCCACAGCATATGCATACCACAAATTACACCCCAAAACACATTCCGCTATTCCTCCCGAGTATGGCGATACCACATGTTTGAGACTTTTACACAGCGTGGCCACATACAGAGGCTCAACATGCAGGGAGCACCATCAGGCATTCTGGAACATCCAGGCCAAAAAATTAAAGTTAGCCCAATGTTTTTGCACAATATGAAAAGATAAAGTTACGCCGAAGTAAACAGATACCCCATCACTCTTCAAAATTGCACACACTCGTGGAATGGCGCCAAACTTCGCTACTTAAAAATCCCCATAGGCGACGCTTTAAATATTTTTACTGGTTACATCGTTTTAGTTGGAGAAAAGCTCTAGGGACAAAATTATTGTTCTCGTTCTAACGTTCGCAGCGATACCTCACATGTGTGGTTTGAACACCGTTTTCATATGTTGGAGGGACTTACGTGTGCAGTCGCTTCTGTATACGAGCACATGGGAAGAGGCGCAAAATAAAGGTTTTGATCACTTTTATTCCTATTACAAGGAATGTAAACATCCCTTGTAATAGGAATATAGCATGACAGGTCCTCTTTACAGTGAGATATGGGGTCACATCTCACCTCTAGGGAAGCCTGGAAAAAAAAAAAAAAAACTATCCTGGTTTCGATCGTAGCGGTGAGTTGAGTAGGTAGAAGCACCGGAGGGCGATAGGAGAGGGAACGCCACCTTTTGCCTCCTGTAAGAATGATCAAGAGGCGAACAGCTGCCATGATCATTCTTATGGTGTAGGCCTGTAAGGAATCGCCGGCTGAAAAAGATGATATCTGAATTATGCCTGTAGCTGCAGGCATCATTCAGATAACCTATCCCTGCACAAAGTCAAGGACGTCATATGACGGTGGGCGGGAAGTGGTTAAAACACATTTTTTTCCACAGAGTATTGTGCAGGGGGTATTGCAGGGATGGCTGAGCAGGGATGGATGTATCTGACTGCAATAGTCACAGATCCAGCCACAGTGCTGCCGCCATCCCTGCAATACCCCCTCTCACACTGTACCGATCGGTACAGAGAGAGGAACTTCCATGATCACGCCGGTTTGTTTACATGTGATCGCTCCGTTTACATGTGATTGCTATCAGTGGCAATTTACTGCTCCAGAGGACCCGGCGGTCAGTGGGGTGCGTGATTCTGGAAGGACATCAATAGACGTCCTCCCAGAGTTAAGCAACCGCCTTGTAGCCGTAAATCGGCTATGGGGTGGCGAGTAAGTGGATACACACACACACTTTTTTTTTTTTACAACATTTCTTCACACCTGCATAAAACTTATGCCCAGTAAAAATGTGCACAGATGACCAAAAAGCATGGACATTGCTGGAGGAGGTTAGTGTGCAAATACAAATATACATGCCTGAACATTATTGGAAAGAGAATCTCCCCTGCTTTAGATGCTTTAACTGCATTCTGCCCAGCCTTTAGACAAATGACAGCCGAGCGGGAATTTTCCCATACTAGGTGATCATGGCCTCCCAGTCACAGGCTGCACGATCTGTCAGCCCCCTCTCATTGAATGACATTGTCCTGGAACCATGTGATCACTGTGACCAATCACATAACAGTTGTATACAATGGATGATATTCATTGTGTTCCATTATGTCTGCACCATGTGACCATTCACAGTGCCTCTGTACATGTGATAGCTTGTGGCCAATCACACCTTCACAATAGTACAATGAATGAATGGATGCCATTCATAAAAATAGTTGTTTCCAACAATGATCACGGTTAAAAAAACAAAGCGCATCCAGATTAGGAATTCCATAATGTAAAAAAAAAAGTATGATAGGCACAGTTGCACAATATCTTAACAGCTCACCTTCACCACAGGAGAGTTTTCGTTTTGCATTAAGGTTAACTACTAATATGCATTTGAGCCTACAAAGCACTACAATCACCATCAGTGGTTGGGGCAGGTGTATTGTTCCGATTCCTGCAGATTATTTCTCAGACCTTCAGTTAGGCCCCTTTCACATGGGGCAGTGGAGGTTCGCTGGCGGTATAGCCCCGCTAAAAATTGTGCCGCTATACCGGCAGAATTTCGGACGATAGCGGTGCGGTATTAACCCCCGCTAGCGGCCGTGAAAGGGTTAATACCGCCCGCAATGCGCCTCTAGAGAGGCGCATTGCGGGCGGTATTGCCGCGGTTTCCCATTCTTTTCAAAGGGAAAGGAGCGGTATACATGCCACTCCTCTCACCGCTCCAAGGATGCTGCTGACAGGAGATTTTTATCTCCTTCCAGCACATCGCCGCAGCTGGGGCAGGAGTTTTTCAGGCGGTATAGCAGCGCTATTTTTAGCGCTGTACCACCTGAAAAACTCAATGTGAAAGGGGTCTTACAGGCTGGAAAAGGCATCAATGGACTACATGTGCAGTGACCTCAGGTTTTTCTTTGTTGCCAAGCAAGAGGCAGGTGAATTGTAGCAAAGCACATGGCAGACATCCGGGGGAGGTGCTTGGACTAACATTTTATGTGCACACCTACAAGTTTAGAAATGCATGAAAACCATATATACTCGAGTATAAGCTGACCCGACTACAACCTGAGGCACCTAATTTTACCACAAAAAGATTGGAAAATGTATTGACTCGAGTATAAGCCTAGAGTGTCCATCTGCATGCCCTCACTGTGTCCATTACTAGACTGACTTAACATGGGAGTTTATGGAAGGGGTGCCCGGCTTTGAAAATTCACTGCTCCCCAGCAGTAGGCCCCCCCAGACAAACATTTCGTAGAGGAGAAATGTGGCTACATAAACCTATTAAAGCCAAATGAAATGTTCCAACGTATCCAATCTTGAACCCTTTGACTGGCAAGAACATGTCCTAGTAGTCGAAGCTCAAAGTAGTAATAGCATTTAAAATGAGTCAACATCTTGTCCTCTATGGCGAAGAAGTGATCTGGGTAACTAATGTACACGTGAATATACAAGTGCAAGCCTCAACTCCCGATTTAGGCGAGGTCCTGCAACTTTTTTTTTTTTTTTTCGCTTTAACTTTGTCACAGCAACCAGACTGGTTTGCAAATGCTACAAGTGGAAACAGGGGTGTGCTAGAGGGAATTAGGCTCCACACACCTGATTTTACAATCTCCTTTAGGCTAGGTTCACACCTGTGCAGGTGGTTTCCCCTGCAGGTCCGCACATGTTCCTGCAGCCCCAATGACCGGCACAGAAAAACACGCTGCCACCCAAATGTGTGGGGCTACCATTAATCCTAATGGCACCCGCACGTATTGGAAAACGCAGGACGGTTTGCATGCCTTGCACTCGCAGGGAAAAGGTTCCCGCACCTTTTCAGAAATTGCTTTTTCCAGAGGCAAAGCAGCCGATTCAAGTGAATGGGCTGTCGTGTCAGTGCAAAAACACCACAAGTTTAAGGCTAGATTCACACTTGTGCTGTGCGAATTTCAGCTCTAATCTCTGCAGATAGATAAGGGAAGTGTTCAGCAGATTAGCAACGTTTTACCTGCAAATTTGGCAGACCTGGAAGAAGTTCCGGGTGAGAGGAGAGTGGGGGAGAAGTGTATTGAGCTGAATGAGAGAAATTCCTGAAAAGAACTGAACACATCTCCGAATCAGCTGCGTACCCATAGAAGATAATGGGACTGAATTCGCACCGCAAGGCATAAAATCCGCACACGTTTTTTTCTGCAATGCGCAGTGCGAATGCATCGCACATATGTGAACCAGCCTCATTGAAAACAATGTATTTAGAAATGTTCTGCGTATTAGATGTGGTTTAAGCCGCACTCAATTCGCATAGGTGTGAACCCGGCCTAAACCTAGCAACATGGATGATGACCCTCAAGCCTCCGCACCCAATCAGAAGCCCACTAATGAGTAGGCCAAGATGTGATTTCTGTGTTTTAAGACATTACTACCCTTTGATGTATACATTACTACAGATGTGTTACATGCCTTACACAACATTTATAAATGGGTTTTGCTTTTTCAAACAAGTCTCTTAAGAGGATTTCAGTAGTTAACACGCCAAACATTAACGGGAAAATGTTTTTATTTTAAAACAAGGATTCAAGTTTTCACAATCAAGCTCAAAGTAGTATTGCACATACATTAATAGAAAATCATGA
Organism: Rana kukunoris; assembly: GCA_029574335.1. Lineage (NCBI taxonomy): Eukaryota > Metazoa > Chordata > Amphibia > Anura > Ranidae > Rana > Rana kukunoris. The sequence goes on from CM056057.1 coordinate 65,058,292, forward strand.
GAAAAAAAAAAATCTATAAATCAAAAATGTGTTCTGGATCCTCAGATTACATTAGATTTACTTCTAAACAAAATTACACTCCTGACTAGTGGTTAGAGCAAGGAGCCATTTTTGAAAGGATCAATTCACCCCAAAACCATTACAATTTTTGTCAGAGGCTGAAAAACTTTGTGTTCCTAAACCCAGGACCCCACATTCACTATATCTGGTCTCCCCACAGTACACAGAAATACAATTATTTTAGTAAACAAACAGCTAAATACCTTTTATCAGCAGTATATAGAAGTCGTGACTTCCATAATTGTCCTTCTAAGCACTGGTTAAAGCTTCTAGGAGGACTTTAAAGTCTCCACTGACTGTCCTATGAGGCTGCATGGCCCCTGACTGGACAGTGCGGATCATATGCACCCTCCCCCAAACAAAAAAAAAAAAAAACCACACAACCTCTAATACACAGCAAACTGGGCATGTGCAGAGTGCCCCCCCGAGGCTCTGTACCATCAGGAGACGGAGACGAGCGCAAACAGCCTTTCTACACAATGCAGAGGATTAGCCCCTTCGGTTCCACAGTGATTAAAACAAGCATGCTTTACTGTATATACAAATTTTACTGTTGTGGGTTTGGTAACCCTTTAAAGGGCCAGCACAACTGATAGGTCTGTTATGGGAGGGGGTATAGTGGCTCAAGTCACTTGCTGCATCATTACATTATTTACATAAGGATCACAGTTAGCCATACAAGCACAAGATTTTTTCTTACGTCTCCTAAAAGATGCCCCCCTCCATGCTAAACATCATTGATGAGGTACTCCCCTGCCAGCTATTTTATTTAGATAGGGCATGCAGACATCTGCAGGTGCTGTGGCCAACAGTGACTGCATTCTGTTGCTGTTCAGGCCCCACATTTTGCCCAAGCTATTTTCCAAATGGTTTGTCAGAAGGAACAGGCCCAAAATTAGAGCCACGTATTTCTAACCTGTCCCCACACCTCCTATGGTATTCTTAGTATGGCCTCATTCACACCAGCAGCAGAGGAGAGGTGAAAACTGGTGTTTGATCCGAGTGTGAACGAGGCCCAAAACAAGCAAAAGCTGAAAATCTTGCCAGAATAAACGGGAGCTCTCTAAAAATGGCATGAAACACACAAGCGCAAAGTTCTTACCATAGAGTCCCTGAGAAATAAAGGAAACGCCAAAACATTTTATGTACATTGAGGACCCCTGTGGTGGGATCTTTCAGCCGGTCTCCATATCCACAGCAGCAATAAAAATGCAGAAGAGATAGTCTTTCACTAAGATTTCAGAAACAAAACTAAGTTTTGGTGGCAAAGAGTAGATTTTTAGCAGTTAAGCCAATGCTATGGAGTTGGGTAGGGGTAAAGTTATAGCATGCTTTGGGTTCAAATGTACCGAGAAAGTATGTAGGCTGCCATTCCTGACCCTTTCTTCTGAAAATACTGTTTCCCGTTTGTTATTCTGGTTTAGTATTTTTTCACAGTCCTATGACCCAGGTAAGTGTAAGGCTATGGGAATATTTTAGGGGTTGAGTGTTAGGGTATTTTTTTAAGTGTTAGGGGGATTGTGTCAGCGAAAGGCAAAATTAACCTGGAAAAGGAAAAGTAGTACCGTATTTATCGGTGTATACCACGCACTTTTTTGCCCTGAAAATCAGGGACAAATCGTGGGTGCGCGGTATACCCCGATACTCGCTTTCCCGCACCGATTTCGAATACTGCGCCGGCATATACCAAGCGCAGTACACTGGGGTATAGTCTGGCAGACTGGGCTCCTCTCGCGCTGACGTCCTGGACGTGAGCGCGAAAGGAGCCGAGCCTGCCCGACTATACGTGAGTGTACTGCGCTCGGTATATGCAGGCGCAGTACACCTTGTGAATAGTCGGGCAGACTCGGCTCCTCTGGCGGTGACGTCTTGTACATCCAGGACGTCAGCTCGAGAGGAGCCGAGTCTCCCCGACTATACCTGAGTGTACTGCACTCAGTATATGCCGGCGCAGTATTCGAAATCGGCGCGGGAAAGCGAGGATCGAGTGGGGAGGATGCCGCAGAAGGACGCCGGACCCGACGAAGAGGATACCCGAAGCCGCCGATGGACGCCGCGCAAGACACCAAAACTAAGTATAAAAAAAAAAAATTTCCACAGGAATGGGAGCCACTTTAGGGGTGCGCGCTATACCCCGATAAATACAGTATCTTACTAGTAAAGCCCCCTTTCCTCCTGGCTTACCCGAGTCCTCTTCTCCGACAGTGCTCCTCCACCCATCCATAGCATTTTTTTATGTGGCTGGCAGATCAGCCAAGAGAAACACTATAAAACGTCAATGACAGCTCTGAGTCTGGTCTCTCTAGATGAGGCTTTTAGGGCCAGTTTGTGCCATGCCTGCACAGAAACGCACTGCATTACTGTGCAAATCATACAGCATTCAAAATGCAGTCCAAATAAGATCTGCGGCATGTGTCAATAAGGTAATAACACCCCAAAACACAGGCCGCAAAGGCAGCGTTTGCCCACTACGAATCACATGGAACAATAGTATGCAATCCAGTTGCTGTGCGTTTCAAAAAGTATTGCATGCACTAGTTTCTGTGCAGTGCAATTTTGGCCCATTCAAATAGAAATTTACTGCAAAGAACCGCTTGTGAATTGCATAGCAACGCCCAGTGCATTCAGGTGTGAGCATAGTGTGAACCGGCCCTTACAGATAAATGAAATGCAGAAGTTACTTTAAAAATGTGCACTTCAAATTACCCATGATGATAAGTTTTGGGTACAATGTCCCTTTTAAAAAGAAAGCTATGCTGCTATATCTGTGGAAGAGATTACAGCTGTGTTAATTTAGAATGACATTTGCGATGTCCCTGCCTCTCATTTGCAGATTTGTGACAGAACATTGTTAATGTGTTACAAAACTTATATCTATTGAAGAAAATAACACACTACGACTTCAAAGTCGTGCGATTTCAGGGAGACTTGTGGTCTATGGACCACATCAAAGTCAGACAAAAGTAGTGCAGGGACTACTTTAAAGTCAGTACAACTTAAAGTTGTACTAATATGAATGTTTGTCATTGGAAATCATAGGGAACGACTTGTCATGCGACTTTGCAACTTGTGTACAAGTGTAAAAGGGACCATAGGGGAATTTGCTTTACTCATTCCTGCCCATATGGGATCAGATTCTTGATTCAAGTCAAACATAATCAATAACTAGAGATAGTACAAGTTATAGAACAATGGATTTCAGTGTACCACAAGGAAAAAACAGACACACACACACACTAGGAATTAGTACTCATATGGGATAGCAAATCATTCGTAAAACTCACTGTCTCTGATTAGACAGCTTGTGTACACACAGGGCTACCAGTTTATATTCAATATCTGGAGGACTACACATCCCATGGTAACTTGCTGTCTGCAAGCAGTGATGTGGTGTGTTTCCTATATGGACTATGCCTCCTCTCAGATCCTCTGTAGTTTAGAAGGCAGGCTCTGAAATTGGTAAATATTCATAGGGCATAGTGATAATGTGACACTTCATTCAATGAAGTAAAATGCATGAGATTCTTTACAAAAGTGTTCAGAAATATAAGGAGTAATCGTTAAAAAATGTAAATGCAATCTGAAAAAGAGATCACCTTTTAACTTTAGATCTGGTTCACCATAAAAAAAAAAAAAAAAAAAAAAAGCTATGTTTCATGGGCCAAAAACTACCCCTTTCATTGGGATTCCAAAAAAAAAAAAAGAGTATGATTTACAGACGTACTGTCCATATACATTTATATTCATAACTTTTGTAGTCCTGATGAAGGTTTTTGGCTCCCAAGATGCACCGGCTACTTTATGGGCCATTAAAAGCGATTTGGAATCTTAAGATTTCAGTGCGGTACTTCTGTAAATATAGGCTTCCATACTAATAAAAAAAAAACACACATAACAAACCTAAACGAACAAAGACACTACCAGTTAAGAAAAGCTGTAGTGGGGTTATTTTGGTTTACATGAAAAAAAAAAAAAAAAAAAAAGCATCAAGTTGTCTAGCATCAGGGAAGAGGATTACCTAATCAAAAGAGAACATATCTAGACCTGTGCTCCATTTTCCAGTGGCAGAAATTTGTATAGCTGCCAAGCCTCTGAGTCATGACTGAAGGATAGCTTCAACTTTTAAACTAGTTACATCTGTATTGGGGTGTAACCTGTGCAGACAGACCCTTCTCTCTGCCCAACCCCACCTTCCCTGTGATATCAGATGGGAGTTTCCTCTCCCATATCCACTGTCGCATATTAAAGTCAGTGCAGGGCTTTGCCCACACAGCTGTTTTATTCATTTACAGGAACCTGTGAATGAAGAAACAAGTCCTGTTTGTCACCACAGCAGATGGCTTGTAGTTCTCAATGGACTGAGTGCACTGATGAGCGCCCTCATAGTTCGACATTACCCACAATCTACTGCTTGAGGGTGCGGACACACCAGTGAGGGGAGAAAAAAAAAAGCCTTTCAATTCCACAACACTACCAAATGAGCTCACAATCCACAATGTGCAGGAGTTACAAAAGCCAATGATACACAGATCATGAACGCTATAGAATTTGCTACACTAATGCAACAAAATCCCCACAATAGTTAATGCCACTTTAAGCCTAGTACACATTCGGCCCACATGCACAGCCACTGGTCTGACAGAAGCTGGCCGCCTTCTAATTAAGGGGCATGGCCTGAAAAGGTCTACAGACCGACTCCCGAGCGGTCCGCTCCGTGTGTCCGTCAAGACAACAGGGGGGTCTCACACTGTGCAGGGACCGCCCTGTCTCTCCTCCGCTATCCCCTATGGGGAATCGGATGGAAACGGACCGTCTGTCCGTTTGCATCCGATCCATTTGGCCGGACGGAAGAAATATAGGACATTCTTCCATCCGAAAAAACGGATGCGGATCTGGCGGACGTTAGCGGATGCATCATCCGCTAACGGATCCGCTCCCATAGGGAAGCATTGAGGTCCGTTACCGGACGTCCAAAAAACAGACGAACGGGCGTGTGAAAGAGCCCTAAGATGAGGGAGGCAGGAGGGACCAGAAGGTGGATAGATCTTTCCATCAAAGTCATAATGACCAGTAAAGAACCAGCAGGCAATCAAACCCCCTTTCTCTTTATCCAAAATTACAAACTTTTGGTCAATGTTCCAATGATTCTGCATCTATAAACAAGACACAGAAACCAAAAGAGCTCCAAACAGTTGTTCTGACTTGCCACAGGCCAGAATATAGACCAAAGTTGATTCATAAAACTATACTTTTTTTTATTTATTTTTTAAACAAAGCTGAACCTTGCTTAGTTTTGTTCCAGTTTTTATAACTCAAACCTGAACCCGTTACATTCTCAGCTAGGATTACAGTTTGGAACAAACAAAATGCTTGAAAAAGGTGAGGCCCCTTTCACACACGCTTTTTCATACATCCATTTACGGATGAAAAAAAAAAAAGGGACATACATTAATCCCTATGAGATAGCGGGCGTCAGTGAATGAACATCTGCTGGCACCCGATCTCATCAGTGTCTGCATTGCTCCGATTCTGCAGACGGAGGAAAATCCTATTTTGCCATCTGTCTGCAGAGCGGATCGGGTGAACATGGACAGAGGGTCCGTGTTCATCCGATCCCCCCCATAGGGGAGAGCAGAGATCTGACGGGGTGTTCCCTGCACAGTGTGCAGGGACCACCCTGTCATCCGCCAGCTCAGCAGGGATTAACGGAGCAATCCCCGCTGAGCAAGCGGATACACATGTACGGAACCTCACAGGATCCGTACATGTGAAAGGGGCCTAAAAAAATAAAAAATAAAATAATAATTTGCATGAATATGCAAAAACCTGTTCAACAACTCTAGTGCTCTGCTTGATATGAACAGCAGGGCTATCCTGAAGCCGATATGTTAAGCCCAAAAAAAAAAAGGGAATAATCAGGTGACATTTGATCACTGTTCAGTAATCTGAAAGACTGTCCGGTTTTCCGTCTGGAGGGGAAATGTATACATCAACGGTTGACTGTCTTCTTGGCAAACTATTGCAATTGTGTCGCCATCTTCTGGTGCAGCAGAGGTGGTGTTTAGACCTGCCTGAAAAAAAAAAAAAGATTCGATTACCACCACCTACAAAAAGTTTAAAGTGATGGTAAAAACACACTTTAAAAAAAACTTACCTCCTGTGTGCAGTGGATTTGCACAGGACACCACATATTTTCTGGGGTCCCCTTTTTGCTGCTCCTGGCACTTCCCTCCTGTCAAATGCCTCCTCACAGCAAGCAGCTTGCTATGGGGCACCGAGCTAAAGCTCTGTGTATGCATTCAAACACAGAGCTGCGATTCTGCCCTGCCCCCCCCCCCCTCCCCTCTTGATTGTCTGACAGCAGCGGGAGCCAATGTCGCCGCTACCGTGTCTCAGACAGACAAATCCGAACGGAGAGTCCCAAACATCGCTGGATAGAGATGGGGCTTAGGTAAGTATTGGGGGGGGGGATTGCTCCCCCAAATATGGGGCTTCCCATAGAAGCCTTCCTCAGAAGGCTTTTTATCCTATGCATTAAGATAAACAAACACGGTCTTTACAACCCCTTTTCATACTGGGGCCACATCTGTGGTAAAGTGACACTCATTTTAGCGATAGACACACACACCCCTCAAAAATTCCACTCGCCTGCTCACTTTTTGCAAGTGGAATTTAATGCAGGGCGAGTGAGGTGCAGGGACGGACCGTGCGGACCGTTTCCTGGCTGAAGCGATCAGCCAGGAAACTGTCGGCCGGAGGACACAGAGCGGCAGGGCTGGACTACCCTGGGAGCCGTTCCTGAACTCAGCGACAGACAGATATAGTTTATTACTACATGACAAAATTATTCCCAGCCCTAGAGACAGGACAACAGATGCAAACTTTGGACTTAACCATCTGATGCGTTATGCGTCAATATGACGACTCTTTGCTGCAGCTAGCTTGTGTACATGGGCTCATTCACAGCATCTGCAGTGGTGGTTTTTACCCTTGAGGTTATGCGTGTTGGTGCCGACTGAAGCATCTGGAAAAACAAGTGTAATTTAAGGTCTTATTCAGTTTATTAGAACTACATTGCATATCACCTTCTTTGGGCTTATGATCCATCTGTGAGAGGATTATACCTGGATTGCCTTTGCGCTTGGGAGCCATCACCCCATCAATTATATGACCATTTGGAGAGTAATTCCATCTGAATATCCAACATTAAATATTTGGGGCATTATAAAGGTTTATGGTTGGTGACTGCACATTTTTTTTACTCACTGTGGTGGAGCACGCATACAGGATAAGGAGTCATTAAGTTTGCCGACCCGATGCACGCGCCCAGTAACGAAGCAGGACTGTGGATCTGTGTACGCACAGATCCACGTCCTGTCAGAGGAGAGGAGACCGACAGTGTGTTCCTTGGAATCACTCCCTAGGTAACTTAACCCCTTCCCTGCCAGTTACATTTATAGCACAGATCGCTTTTGGTCCCAAAAATGTGTCAAACTGTCCGATATGTCCGCTGCAAAATCGCAGTTACAATGATAATAGGAATATGGCACAACAGGTCCTCTTTACAGCGATATATGGGGTCAATAAGACGCCATATCTCACCTCTAGGCTGGGAGGATACTGGCTTCCCAGCCGAGGTGGCGCCATTTTTTTTTAATTCAGAGGCCAGGCGTCACGTCATAACATCGCAACCGGCCTTCGACGATCATAGAGACTCAGGCGGCCATCTGGTCGGCTGGAAATCTCTATGGCAAACATCCGGAGCCAGCGGATCCCGTCTCACCAATCATAGCGTCGAGTCAGTAGAAGCTCTGAAGGGCAACAGAAGGTGGGGCGTCCCCTCTCACCTCCCGTAAAAATGATCAATCGGCGGAACAGACGCTATGATCGTTCTCATGGTGTAGGGAATTGCCGGCTCTAAAAGACTATATCTGAATGCCGCCTGTAGCGGCCAATTCAGATATCCCCGCTCAAAAGTCCAGTACATCATATGACAGCCGGTGGGCGGGAAGTGGTTAAAGTGGGCATTTTTACTTAAAAGGGGCATCTGTGCTCATTCATTGTATTTGGTTACTAATACCACTTCATTTTATTGCTGGCACAAAAATTTATCAGACGTTTTCACTCACTTTGAATAGCATTAAAACTACAATATGGTTTGTGCAACAATTTTATATGCTATATATTTTTTTTTAATTGCCATTAAAACCTCCACAAAATTAGAGTTACCCTTTAAATGTTAATTTTCTCAGTGGGAAACAAAAAAAAAAAAACACACCACAAACCATGTCATATTTACCTTCCAATGTGCAGTTTTGCACAGAGTGGCCCCCGAGCCTCGTCTTCTGGAGTCTCTCGGCGGCTATCTCAGCTCCTCCCGGCATCAGCTAACCCACGTTCTGGGAAGCTCTCTCCCAAGGGGGTTGGCTTGCAGGCACGCTCCCCTGATACAGTCTGCTATAGCCGACAACTATAACTCGGCCCCTGCATGCTGTGTCATCAATTTGATTGACAGCGGCAGGAGCCAGTGGCTGCACTGCAATCATCCAATGAATGAGCCAAGAGCCAAAGAGCCCAGTCAAGAGGCCTGCGCTTTCACAACGCGGGACTTTCGAGGACTCAGGTAAGTAAGCGGGGGAGGGGGGGGGGGTGCTGGGGGGCCGGCAAACAGATGTTTTTTCACCTTAATGCATTGAGGTGAAAAAACATGAACCTTTACAACCCCTTTAAGAGCTGGTTCATACTAGATGCAGTGTTCGATAGATTCCAATGGCCCTAGTTTACACCAAAGACATTTTGCCACATCATTCAACTGTTAATCCATCCGTTAAAAACCAAACTCTGGGCCATACAATGTAGGACCAGCAGGGCAAGGACCAATATTTGACAATAGAGTAGAGTGCTGGTTGCTGGAGAGTGAGGATTAAGGTACAAGCCAACCAAGCAGTGCAGACAGGACCACACTGAAAGGGCACATTCAAAAGCAGGCCGGAGTTGGATTTTAACATATTCCTAGCAGCATTTGAAACAAACTTTACTAATGAATTATTACATTGTGTATGGCCAAGTCCGTCCTTCCAACGCCAAACTAAAATTAAAGCATTCCATTTACTACTTACCACTTCCAGGAAATTCAGGTGCTCTTCAGAAATTAGGTTTTCATTCTTCAGCTGTTCCACCACACCTTCCATGACCTCTAGTTTGGAGCAGTGCTTCTGATGTCGCTGTTGAAGAGTGTCGACTTTCTTCTGTAGGTTCACCACCACTGACACCAGCTCACCAGTCGTCAATGTTTCAGAGAGTCCATCTGGCTCCTGAGTTGGGTTTAAGCAGATCTGCTTGGTTACATCAGAGGCGATTACTTCTTCACGGTGCGCCGATACAATGGGTACTGTGGAAGGTATGGGCCTGGTGATAGCTGTAGATAAAACGGTTTCTGAGGATGGTGGCAGTGGTGGTAAAGGGCCTGTGGCAAGCGTAGGGCCAACTGTGGCTGTCTGCATAGTTTCCAGATAAGAAACTACATCCTCTGACGACATTGTGACTGGTTCTGGTGTCGGCAGTCCAGCTTCAAAAAATGGCTCTATAGAGATGTTTTCAATGACTAGAGCCCCATTATTAGACACTTCAATAAAGCTGGGATCTTCTACTCCTACTGACTGTAAGGCTTGATTGTTATAAAACTCTTGCTGTAATGTGGCAGAGGCAATGTGCTCCTCCGACAAGATTGTAATGGGTTCGATCAATGGCATTTCATGGGTTTGTTGCTGCTCAGTCACCGCAATAGGTAGAGCTACAGAAGTAAACCCTTGAGGAGGAGCAAATGCCAATGACATCCCATCGAATGACTTCACAAAATGAACTAGTGGTACCAAATTCACAGCACCCACCATTGTAGTGGGAATAGCCAGTGCATCAGGATCTGTGACCAACACCTCGGTTCCATTCATTGACATCTGACCAGCAGCAAAGCTGGGATTGAGGGCGAATGTCAAGGTTTCTGCCAGTGGCTGAGCCTCATTAACGCCCAAAGGAGAAATGGAAGATGTGCCGAGCTCGCTGCTTAAACTCTGCATAGAGTTCTGTGTCCTGGTCTTTGCCGCATGGGTCTTGTTCTGAAAGACAGAAAAAAGGACATGTTAAAATATATATCTATTACCGACTGTTATGCAATATAGCGAAAAGCTGCAACAAAATAAGTTAAACCATTACATGATTATACGCATTTCAGAAAGACAAGAACTTCAACACAGTTTTATATGACTTATATCAGCCATGTGGTCACCTTTTGTACACCCTATAACCCTCTATATGCAACGTGATAACTAAAGATTGGCAGGCCGATATTCAGCAGTTTTGGAGAAATTGGCAGCAGCCGATTTTTATCCAAATTAGGCCGATCCTTAACCACTTGCCCACCGGGCCTGTTTTTCAGATTCGGTGTTTACGAGACTAAAACTGTTTTTTTTGCTAGAAAATTACTTAAACCCCCCAAACATTATATATTTTTTTTTTCTAACACCCTAGAGAATAAAATGGCAGTCATTGCAATATTTTTTGTCACACCGTATTTGCACAGCGGTCTTACAAGAGCACTTTTTTTGAAAAAAAAAAAACACTTTTTTGAATAAAAAAATAAGACAACAATAAATGGCCCAATTTTTTTATATATTGTGATAGATAAGGTTACGCCGAGTAAAATGATACCCAACATGTCACGCTTAAAAATTGCGCCCGCTCGTGGCATGGCGTCAAACTTTTACCCTTAAAAATCTCGATAGGCAACGTTTAAAAAATTCTACAAGTTGCATTTTTTGAGATACAGAGGAGGTCTTGGGCTAGAATTATTGCTCTCGCTCTAACGATCGCGGCGATACCTCACTTGTGTGGTTTGAACACCGTTTTCATATGCGGGCGCTACTCGCGTATGCGTTCGCTTCTGTGCGCGAGCTCGTCGGGACGGGGCGTTTTACATATTTTTGTTTTTGTTTTCTTATTTTTTTTTAATTAGTTTATAATTTTATACATCGAAATAAATAAAAATAAAAAATTATCACTTTTATTCCTATTACAAGGAATGTAAACATCCCTTGTAATAGAAAAAAGCATGACAGGTCCTCTTAAATATGAGATCTGGGGTCAAAAAGACCTCAGATCTCATATTTAGGCTTAAATGCAAAAAAAGAAAAAAAAAAAGTAATTTTTCAAATCTCAGAAAAAAAAAAAAAAAAAATGTCTCTAAGACGCTGTGCGGGACTGACGTTTTGACGTCACTTCTGCCCAGCAGAGCTATGGGGGATGGGTGGGGGCGATTTTTCCCTCACTCGTATCCCAACACAGCCAGCAAGAGGACCCGATAGCCTCCGCCGCTACCGACGGCTCCGCCGCTGGGACCGCCATTATCGTGTACAGCACTGCCCACGGAAAAGATGGATATCTCGGTTGTGGCAGCAGCTGCTGCCGTTACCGAGATATCCATCTTTAAAATCATGACGTATTTTTCCTATGACACCGTGGGCAAGTGGTTAACATGGCCACTAGTGGTGCAATGGATCATCGTTGATCCGAAGGGGTCACCCCCTTCGGATCGGCACACTTTTTTCCACGGATTGCCGCCGCGGCCATAGCATTAGGAAAGGCTGCAGCTTCGGCCTAGCTCCAGAGCCGCGGCCATCTTGGTACACCCAGCGCGGCGGCCCTCCTCTCTGTTTACACCCACAGAGGAGGAGGGGCACGCGCTCGTGGGACACACACCGCTCTCTGGTGTCTGTACTTTGCAGGGACCGCCCTGTCTTTTCTCCGCTCTCCCCTATGGGGAAATCGGATGAACACGGACCGTCTGTCCGTGTTCCATAGGAAACCATGTAAAATGGAAAAAAAAAGCACTAAAACTGCACAGGGGTGAATCCAGCCTTAGTTCTACTTTTATACATAGTAATGAGGCTACAAACCCTTCTTTTCCCTGTTGCCACAATCTCTCTGATGAAGATTACATGAACCAGCGTCAGAATCTTTGCTGTATATAGGATTATCAGACTATAGTCCCTGATCAGTCTACTTAAAACACTATATGCCCAATTCACCAGAATCCCATCAAAATAGGCAGCAGAGAAATTAAAGGGTAAATTCACTTTTACAGAAAAAAAAAAAAACTGTAAAGTGAACTTACACAGGACCCCCTCCCACACCCAATAACTTTCACTTCCTGTCACTAGTATAGTGTACAGACCTATTTTCTGATCACTGTATTAGTGTCACGGGTGAAGCTAGTTAGCCTTGTATAGCGTCAGAATACCTACCAAATTGCCCAATAGAGGTTTAACCCCTTTTTATCACCCCCCATTTGAATAGTGTAAAGATCTCTTTTCTGATCACTGTAGACATCAGTTAGCTGCATTAGCAGGATCAGCCCAAACACCAGCCAGCACCTGCGTTTAGCCCCTCCGCCCATCCCACCCAAGTGCAGGATCAGCAGATCATGGTCATGTTAGAAAACTGCACTCACAAACTCTGCTAGCTCTAACAGTTAACTGTTGCTGATAGGGGTGCGGATCAAAAAACATACGGGTCGGATCAGAGACACGGATCAGATTTTTTTTTTTTTTGCTGATCCGAAAAATTAAGTCTTAACATGGCTCAGGCACTTTCAGCATGTGTTTTAAAGCCCTCGTATTGCACAACCGAATATGGCCTCATCTCTGCACCTATAAACGCACCAATAGCATTTTTGATGGCTTTAGCCCGGTCTGATTGTGCAAGAAGGGGCTGCTTAAATGCTGCGGTGATAAGCGGTTGTTGAGCAGCTTTCGTTTTTTCGTTTTCACTCCTGTCAGTGAAACACCGGGGTGATGTTGCTTCAAATGCGTGGCCATGCTCGATGTGTTTCCACTGTTATATGGCTTTCTTGTGCCTACACACCGTCACAGTTTTATCCACTAACCTCTTTCCTTATATTTGACAGGGAAGCCAAAATGCTCCCATACAGGGGATTTAAATGACGCGGGGATGTTTCAAGCTCTTCCACTCGCCATGACCACGCTGTGTTTGGACTAAACATGCGCACAACTGTTTTTTTCAGAAATCAATCTGCGGATCATGTGTGTGCGGTTCGGATCAATATCTTCGGTTCGGATCAATGACGATCCGTTGCACCACTAGTTGCTGAGGAGCAACAACTGCATGGTTCTCATATGCAGCAGAAAGCCAGTACTAGTGCCGCTCAACCTTTTAGTGAACTGGCAAGCACCAGCGGCCTAGTACAGCCTGGTCGTAGACAAACCCGCACTGCACTTGGTGATGTGGAGAGTCCCAAAAGTGCGGTAGCTAGCACAAATAGTGCCCCGTAGCCACCAAGAATTCAAACAGGCCTGTAGAGCCCTTCCCGATGCACTTACAAATCCTGATTGGCAGCCCACCACTTCTGCAGCGCCTGTACTTCCCCCATTCACTGGCCAAACTGAAATTCAGGCGGAAACAGCGGATTTTAGTTGCTTTGACTTCTGAGCTTACCCCCCCACGGAAGATCTGTACAGATCTATTGTGGACCAAACCAATTTATATACTCATCAATTTATAGCCGCAAATCCAAATTTGACCCTTGTCAGAGGCTGAAAACCTATAATGGCTCCTGAATTTAAGATCTTTCTGGGCCTATCCTTCCTCATGGACATTACTAAAAACAGTGAGTTGCAGTCATATTGGTCCACTGACCCAATTCATCATATGCCATGTTCTGCTGCCATGGCCAGAAATCGATACGAGCAAATCTTACGATTCATGTTCGACAAACTGTCGCCTTCAGGGTGACCCTAAATATGATAGGGCCACATTTTGTGGAGACTATTAAGCCACTTCAACCAACAATGCAGCCTTATTTATTCCTAATTTAAGATGTCTGCATTGACAAGTCACTGATTACATTTTCTGTCTGCCTTGTGTTCAAACCGTTTTTCCCCAGCAAGTGTGCCAGATATATAAGTTATATAAGCTTTTTAGCAGAAAATATTGTAATTTGTTTTTCAAATTTATGCTTTTGTGAGGAAAAAAAAAATAAAAAGATGCAGAGGTGATCAAACTCAAAATTTGTTTAAGATCAGTATTGCACGGCTAAACAATTAGCAGTTAAAGCAGCGCTGTGCGAAGTTGCAAAAAGTGCTCTGGTCGTGAAGGGGGTAAAACCTGCCAGGGCTAAATGGTTAAAGGAAAAAAAAACACCCCACACTAACCCCATAATCAAAGTCTGACGATTATAAAATCAGATTACTGCGACTCAGATTCCATGGAAAAAAAAATATGAAAAAACAACTAGATCCCCTGCCACTGAACACAGCTCTTTTCTGTTTCCACTGAAAGAGCTGTTTTGCAAGTCTCAGAGCCAATCACCACCGGCAGTCAATTAGCCTGTGCGGTGAAGAATCACAGAACAGCCAGGTTGGGGCGCATGTATGCGCCCCTACCCAGAAATGAAAAATCACACACACAAATTGCGAAAAGCAGCCGCCCTGTAGCCAGTGTTTGCAACCGTCAGTATATTTACTGGAAGCCAGTAAAAAACAGGCAATTTTCTCCAGCCAGTAAAAGCAAAAGCTTGACTTAAAAAAAATAAGGCTGTGATGCTCGGCTTGGTCCGGAGCCATCTGAGACCATCCAAGTGCCTGCTAAAGTGTGATCAGGCAGCTCTGGTGGAGGCGGTGCCTGAGCATGTCATGTGATGTCATGGTGCAATGGAGCCAAGCAGAGAAGGCAGAGCCTCATGTGCGGGTCTGCGATGTGGGATAAGGGCAGGCAGGGACCAGGACCATCAGTGCCGTTTAGATCAGACTAGAGGGACCACTTGGCTTGGAGATATACTGTCTCTGTGACTCAGGAGGGGACATGTGTCAGTGAGGTCTCATCTGTGTTGCTGCACACTGCTGTCAGTATCACTGAGAGTCAATTTTATGTGGGTGTGCAGCCCATTCTAATTTCTTGCCCTCAAGTCCTGTCCCTGAGCTACTTACTATATGAAAAATAAATGTTTTTTGCCTAATCATCTACCTCAAAACATATTGTTAATTGCATATTGTATTTGTTTGTAGCCTAAACACTCAAATTTGCACTTAAAACTAATTTTTTAACTCTTGGAAATGTCAGTAAATTTCAATCTGGTAGGATAGCAACACTGCATGTAGCAGTAAAGATGCAGTCGCTAAGTGGTCAACTTACATAAGCAGTTTAATGCAAATGTAATCCAGATCATTCATCATTGTTGGGACCTGGGACATACATACAGTGATCTGATGCTGTAAGGAGAGGCTGGAGAGGGCTGCAACAGTGCTGTCCAAGCCTCTGCATGGACAGAAATGCTGTGCCACACTACTCTTACAAAAGAGAACAGAAGCCTTGTAAGCCCAGGAGCCGACAAAATTTCAGCTTAGTGCTGGATGTTTGTAGTCACTGACAACCAATAGTTTCATTCTACACCCCCACAAGTAGCCAATTCCTGGTGCCAATTTAAAAAGGCATTGGGACAAGTAGCCACTCTCCCAGTGCAGATTAAAACGGCCATGCGTAATCAAGTGGTAAAAATCACATCATGTAACTGAGCAACTTCAGTTTTGCACATCTTCATAGATAACAACAAAGGGTACATTATAAGTGTTTGTATCACTGCTCCAGGCATTGAAATACAATACATACTGAAACTCCACCAAATGAGAAGATTGTTGGAACTGCATCATGTTTCAGGTAGCGAACTCCCCATCTGACTTGGAAACAAGACGGCTTGAAGTGTTTGCTGCAAAGATACTGATTCTTGGATGGAAAGAAATTTGCCATATTCATGTTGGCTAGCCATTGCTTGAGGCGCACTTTGTCATGCAAAGGAAACCTACAAGGGGAGAAAGACATTGTGTTTACATGATGCACATGATAACAGTCTATTCAATAATAACACCCCTTTGTATGAATGGCACAATCTTTTTTTGCTCAGCCCAATTATACCATGTGCCCCAGGACGAAGTCTTTAGGAGACGAAACGGCGTAGGGTAGCGGAGTGCTGACGTCCTTCAAACCGCAAACTGTGTCCCGGAGTGAACGGGTGTGCTAGCCGGCCGGCTATATTTTTCACATGCAAATTTTATCTACTTTCCTGTAAGTGTGATTTTAATTTTTTTATTAAACAAGTTAAATGGGTTTACACTATGTAGCTTTTTTTCTTCTCCATACTGGTTTCATTACAACTCGGATCATCGGTCCACTGCTGGAGAAGTCTCGACTTTTGGATATCCTGCCACGTTAACCCCTGGCTGGGGATTAAGCCATCTGCTGTCAGAAGATCTCTAGTTGGGATCTTCCCCTCTGGTAAGGGGCGGTGTGATTGAAAGGTGGAGGTGTTTATCTATCCAAGCACTGTTTCTGAGGTTTTTTGCATTTGATGTCACCATCTATCTGGAGGAAAGAAATATTGTTTCTGCTATCAGTTTCCATCAGATGCATAACATGTTCCGCACTTGATTAATGGATTTTATTTATCACTTGCATAACGGGACTTTCATTTACTCTACACTATTGGAGTTCTACACTGTAGTGTTTATATTTGCGCAGCTTTTTCTTGTTTAGTTGTATTATTTTTGTGGGTATCTCACATTTTATGTTGCTAGCATTTTTCTAGACTATTCACATAGACAGCGCAGTATTACCACTTTTTTTCAATTATACCATGTACAGCGAGCTTTAGGGGTGAACAATGCTCCGTAGAGCCCCCATTTTATCAGCATCATTAAAAAAGGGGGGGGGGTATACCTAACCCCCCCCCCACTTCAGATAGGATAGGGAATACTTAAAATGAGAAGTTGCCGAAAGAAGCCGAACGTCGGTGCGCAGGCGCCGTATAGAGCCGCATGTTCGGCTTCTTTTGGCAACTCGTGACGCGCAGTATGCGCCGGTCGGAAGCACATCAATCACAGCCTGTAATTAGGAACGCCCAGTCCCGCACGATTACCTACCTGGAAGCCGGGGGTGAAAATGGCCCTAAAAATTGTATGTACGGAAAAAAAAAACAGCATACTGTCGCTCTCCTAGGTCGGCTCCATGTAATGTTAGAATTTTGTTTTAGGGTGAACCCCCGCTTTAAGCACATGGACGTGAACATCCCTTCAAATTGTGACTTAGGTTCCAGTGACCACAGTCATGAAGGGGATTCCCCCTAGAATTGTGGTCTCACACTTCCTGTTATGTCTTTGCGACCGGAAGTGAAGGGTCATCCCCAGCAGGACACAGGTGTTGCCTCCATTTTGGATCGGAATACACTTTAACCTGGGCCGTGTGACCAGTTATTCCCTGCGGTGTAAGTGAAGCTCTTTATGACTCGGGTCACATTGGAATAAGTAACCTGGCAGAGCCTGGCAATCCCTGTCCTCTATAGTGCACCCCCTCCTCCTCCCTCAGCCACCGCCATCGTTAATCACAGCACGTCCGTCCGCAGGCAGGCAGTCACCCCAGACACCACGTGACCGCGCGCTCCCGGTTCCACTCACTTGTAATAACTTTCTCGCGTTCCCTCCGACCTCCTGCATTCCGGGGCCACACAGCTCTTCGGCATCGTCTCCTCTTGCTCTAAAATATGACGTCTTCCGCTGCCCGTTGACGTCAACCTATCACGCCAGACATGCGCGGCCATAAACAGGAAGTGACGTTGTTGGAATCTCTGATGGGTTGTAGATATTGACAGTACTAGCACGTTTGTTTGTTTTATTGCAGCCATTTTGAGTGAGGGCAAATGTCCTATTGACTGGGCAACCTATGCTGCGGAGCGTGGTGACGTCGTTGGGAGGTGACGCTCACCCACCGGACATATTTGCTAAGGGCAGATAAAGATGGCTGGCTGGGCTTGGTGTGCGGGGTAATGTTGGAGAAGGTGAGTATAGGTGGTGGGGGTAGAGGACAGAGTTTCTGCTTTATGTATTTATCCAACAGGCATGGCTCCCACCTGGACCTCATTGGAACCAATCCCCTCTGCCTCTTTCCTCCTCACTTATTTCTACTTTAGGTCAGGGCTGGACACATTTCCTTTGAATCTAGGAGCCAGATACAAAAAGTCAGGAGCCACTGCCAGCGTGTTGTTTATTTTTATTTTTTTAAAACAAGTCGTACACAAAAGTTCAGTAAAAAAAAAAATTAAAAGTTAATTTTAGGGAGCACAAAAACGCAATAAATTACCCAATTTTTTTGCTAAATTATAAAAACTGAGGTTGCACCAAGTAAATAGATACCCAACATGTCAAACCTTAACCACTTCCCTATAGCAAAACGACGGCCGAGCTGTGGTTCAGTTATCCTGACCGGACGTCATATGATGTCCAGCAGGATAACAGCCGCGCATCGAATCGATCAGTGCTGTGGTGTGTCAGTCTGACACACGGCTACACTGATCTCGGTAAAGAGGCTCTTTACCACATGATCAGCCCTGTCCAATCAACTGATCACGATGTAAACAGGAAGAGCCTTTGATCTGCTTTTCCTCACTCGCTTCTGACAGACACGAGTAGAGGAGAGCCGATCAGCGGCTCTCCTGACAGGGGGGGTCTGCGCTGATTGTTTATAAGTGCAGCCTCCGCGCGGATGCCCACACTGGACCACCAGGGAAGTCTCCAGGACCACCAGGGAAGCCCCTAAAATGTGGATGGCCAGGTACGTCCCTCATGGCCATCCATATATGCCAATCGGTGTTCTATTTGATTGGCTCAAACAAATCCTGCATTCCAGAGCTTTTAAAAGGCTTAAAATACTGAAGTCTTAAGAAAAAAAAAAACACTTTCACAAAAACGTATTTCTAGCCCTTAGACAGCTTTTCCCTTACAATCCCATATATAAATATTTTCCAAGAAGTAGTTGTCATTATTTTTCTAGGTCATGGTTTTGGCATGTTATGTGACTATTTTACGTCCAAGTAATTTTTTTTTTGTGTGTGTGATTCTTCTTTAACCACTTAGGACCCGTACCAATATGCAGGTTAAGGACCTTGCCCCTTTTTGAGATTCGGCACTGCGTCGCTTTAACTGACAATTACGCAGCCGTGCGATGTGGCTCCCAAACAAAATCGACATCCTTTTTTTACCCACAAATAGAGCTTTATTTTGGTGGTATTTGATCACCTCTGCGTTTTTTTTTTTGTTTTTTGCGCTATAAACAAAAATAGAGCGACAATTTTGAAAAAAATTCAATATTTTTAACTTTTTGCTATAATAAATATCCCCAAAAAAGATATAAAAAACATATTTTTTTCCTCAGTTTAGGCCGATACGTATTCTTCTACCTATTTTTGGTAAAAAAAAAATATCGCAATAAGCATTTAACGATTGGTTTGCGCACATTTTATAGCGTTTACAAAATAGGGGATAGTTTTATGGCATTTTTAGTAATGATTTTTTTTTTACTACTAATGGCGGCGATCAGCAATTTTTTTCGTGACTGCGACATTATGGCAGACACATCGGACAATTTTGACACATTTTTGGGACCATTGTAATTTTCACAGCAAAAAGTGCTATACAAATGCATTGCACTGATTACTGTGAAAATTACAATTGCAGTTTAGGAGTTAACCACTAGGGGGCGCTGTAGGGGTTAAGTGTTACCTCATATGTGTTTCTAACTGTAGGGGGGCAGGGCTGGACGTGTGACATCATTGATCGCCTTTCCCTATATCAGGGAACAGACGATCAATGACAGTGCCACTGTGATGAACGAGGAAGGTATGTTTACACGCACCTCTCCTTTTCTTCAGCTCCTGTGACCGATCCTGAGATACCGGTGGCGATCGGGTCCCGCGGCCGTGGAGCTTCGGACCCACGGCTGGGCTCTTAAAGGCGACGTACCTGTGCCCAGCCGTGCTATTCTGCCGATGTATATGTGCAGGAGGCGGTCCTTAAAGCGGAAGTAAACCCATTGATTTAACAGTTTCAAAAAGCAAGTTAAATTTCCGGCATGCCGGGATTGCCAACTGTCACATTGGTTGTGCTCTCAACCAGATTGTCAAACCATCCAATGGCTGGTGTCATAACTGATCACATGTGCAGCACCACGGCAGTTTAAGATTAAACATAGGCCAAGATGGCAGCTTCCTTGGCTGAAAATGATAGAAGGGTTTACTTCCACTTTAAGTGGTTAAAGTACAGCTGTACTTTGATATATAGCAGGGATCTTCAAACTACGGCCCTCCAGCTGTTGCAGAACTACACATCCCACGAGGCATTGCAAGAGTCTGACATTCACAGACATGACTAGGCATGATGGGAATTGTAGTTCCTGAACAACTGGAGGGCTGTAGTTTGAGGACCCCTGATATATAGCAATGCTAATCCAACAACCCCACCCCTGTAACTGTCTACTCACCTTTGTTCCAGAGCCACAGTCTGTTTACATTGTGTCTGATAAAGTCTTTTCAGCACTGGCTGCCGCATGTACTATGTCCTAATTAGTGTTGCTCACGAATATTCGCATTGCGAATATTGGCTACGAATATTGCATATTCGAGTATTCGCGAATAACTTGAATATCGTGGAGAATATTCGCTATTTCGAATATTCGTATTTTTTCAAATTTCGCAATCAATTTCGCAATCAATTTCGCATTCGCACTAGCGAAATTTCGCATTAGCGAAATTTCGCAATTTTTTTTTTTTTATAAAATATAGCGAATATTTGTAATAATTGAATATTCGTGATATTTTATACAAAAAAAAATAGCGAAATTTCGCAATCATTTTCGCTTTCGCATATGCGAAATTTCGCAATTTTTTTTTTTTTTTTTTTATAAAATATAGCGAATATTCGTAAATATCGAATATTCGTTATATTTTATCCAAAAAAAAAATAGTGAAATTTTGCATTGGCGAAATTTCGCATTGGCAGAATTTCGCATTGGCAGAATTTCGCATTGGCAGAATTTCGGAATTTTCTTTTTTTTTTATAAAATATCACGAATATTCTATATTAACGAATATTCGCAAATATTCTTTGAAATATTTGCGAAATATCGCGAAATCGAATATGGCGTATTCCGCTCATCACTAGTCCTAATAGGCTCGAATGGCTTGTTTACTGAGACTCGGGACTCCTGTTATTGCACGGTGTATTGATGACGGCAGACAAGCTCTTAGCGTGGAACCTTTTACTATACACAAGACTCTGTTTCTGTCAGTAAATGATGTATGGGTGGCTGCACCTTGGCATAGGCAGCCCTGATGCATAAGGACATGGCCTGTGTTGTGGCTGCACCTTGGCATCGGCAGCCCTGATGCATAGGGACATGGCCTGTGTTGGCTATGCAGAAATATGATCCTGCCTAATATGCATTGTTTTGGTTCCTTGACTTAGAATTCATGAAACCAGAGGGTCAGTATAACAGCCAGGAAACCGGCACAGGTTCCACATTTTTTTTTTTTTTTTAGGAATGGTTCACTTTAAAGCAGGGGTGCCCAACCTTTTAACCACTTGACCACTGGGCACTTAAACACCCTTCCTAACCAGACCAATTTTCAGCTTTCGGTGCTCTCACAATATGAATGACAATTACTCAGTCATACAACATTCTACCCATTTGAAATTTTTGTCCTTTTTTTCACACAAATAGAGCTTTCTTTTGGTGGTATTTGATCACTTCTGGGTTTTTTATTTTTTGCGCTATAAAAGAAAAACGACTGAAAATTCTGTAAAAAAAAAAAAAAAAAAACTTGTTTCTGTCATATTAGTGGGTTATTTCTCACACACAGCATATGCATACCACAAATTACACCCCAAAACACATTCTGCTATTCCTCCCGAGTATGGCGATACCCCATGTGTGAGACTTTTACACAGCGTGGCCACATACAGAGGCCCAACATGCAGGGAGCGCCATCAGGCGTTCTGGAACACCCAGACCAATTCTGACATTCCTCTCCTACATGGAAAAATCATCATTTATTTGCTAGAAAATTACATAGAACCCCAAAACATTATATATGCTTTTTTAGCAAAGACCCTAGAGAATACAATGGCGGCCGTTACAACGTTTTATCTCGCACGGTATTTTCGCAGAAATTTATTGAACGCGTGTTTTTTAAAAAAACTGTTTTGTGCTAAAAAAAAAAAAAAACAAAACAGTAAAGTTAGCCCAATTTTTTTTCATAATGTGAAAGATGAAGTTACGCCGAGTAAATAGATACCCAACATGTCACACTTCAAAATTGCGCACACTCGTGGAATGGCGCCAAACCTCGCTACTTAAAAATCTCCATAGGCGGTATTGCAGAGTATCGCGCAGGGTATTGCAGAGTATTGGGGTATTGCAAAGTATCATGCAGGGTATTGGGGTATTGCCGAGTATTGGGGTATTGCCGAGTATTGGGGTATTGCCGAGTATTGGGGTATTGCCGAGTATTGGGGTATTGCCGAGTATCATGCAGAGTATTGGGGTATTGCCGAGTATTGGGGTATTGCCGAGTATTGGGGTATTGCCGAGTATTGGGGTATTGCCGAGTATTGGGGTATTGCCGAGTATGCAGAGTATTGGGGTATTGCCGAGTATTGGGGTATTGCCGAGTATTGGGGTATTGCCGAGTATTGGGGTATTGCCAAGTATCATGCAGAGTATTGGGGTATTGCCGAGTATTGGGGTATTGCCGAGTATTGGGGTATTGCCGAGTATTGGGGTATTGTTGAGTATTGGGGTATTGTTGAGTATTGGGGTATTGTTGAGTATTGGGGTATTGTTGGGTACTGGGGTATTGTTGGGTACTGGGGTATTGTTGGGTACTGGGGTATTGTGGGGTACTGGGGTATTGTGGGGTATTGTGGGGTACTGGGGTATTGTGGGGTACTGGGGTATTGTGGGGTACTGGGGTATTGTGGGGTACTGTGGGGTACTGGGGGATTGTTGGGTACTGGGGGATTGCAGGGTACTAGGGGATTGCAGAGCTGGGATGTTTTGAGGGATGGCTGGATCTGTGACTGCATTTGTCACAGATCCAGCCACAGCTCAGCTGCTGACACCCCGCTCCCCCCCTCTCCTCGCACACTGTACCGAACGGTACAGAGCGGAGAGCGAGGAGAGGGAGGAACCGGCGTCATCAAATGACGCCGGTTTGTTTACAAGTGATCGCGCCGTCATTCGACGGCGCGATCACGTGGTAAACGGCCGCTATCAGCGGCAATTTACCGTGATCCGTGATGCGCCGGGTCTTCTAGACCCGGCGAGCACGGACACTTTCGCGAGCGCGTCCCAGGGGACGCGCAATCGCGGAAGTGCACGAGGACGTCCCAGGGACGTCGTGTCAAAGCAACTCCACCGCGCCGTAGCAGTAAAATGCTTATGGCGCGGTGGGGAAGTGGTTAAAGAACGAGGGCCACTTAAGCATCCTGGTAACCAGTCGTGGGCCACAATGAGCGGAGCGGGCAGGTGACGAGTCACTACTCTATAGGCCCTCCGATTCAATCTGCCCAAATGGAAGGGGACGAATTCCCTTTTGTTTTTTTTCTTTAGTGGATCGGATTGGTGGTAGGCCGTCATAAATGGACATTTGTCACTCTGTAAAGGTGAATTGAGGTTTTCGTTTGTTCAGGCTGATTGTGTGAAAAGGGCCTAAGACTGCTTTCACACTGATGTGCTGAGTTTTACCCACACTGCGGGTGCAGCGTATTGCACCTGTGTCTATCCTGCGGGTTAGCTGAACATTGGCATAGACTCCGCCTGTGGCAAAAGCCGGCCCTGTAGAGGAAGCACCGGCTTATGGGGCTCTGCTCCGCAGCCGGTTTCTTCCTCTACCACTAGCTTCATTCACCACACTGATGCTGTGGTATGGCGGGTTGGCAACCTGTAATCTGGGCTTGCCAACCCGCCATTCCAGAGCAGGAGGTCGCAGGCCACATCAGGGGGCTCTGCGGGCTACATGTGGCCTCCGGGCCACTGGTTCGCCACCCCTGCTTCAATGGATAAGTCCACCCTAACACTAAAATCTCTACATCTGAAGACATCCACAATCTAACACTAGTGTATTTGCCTTTAGTAAATAACCCCCATAGAGATTTAATGTCAAGGTGGACTAATCCCCCCCTCCCCCTTTTTTTTTGTGAATGTATAACTGCATTAATCTGGGCATGGAGGGGTTAAAAACAGATGACTAAGGGCTCTTTCACACGGTCCGTTTTTCGGTCCGCTCCGTGTGTCCGTCGGCCCAGCGGGGGGCCTCACTGTGCAGGGACCGCCCTGTCTCTCCTCCGCAATCCCCTGTGGGGAATCGGATGGAAACGGACCGTCTGTCCAATTGCATCCGATCCGTTTGGCCGGACAGAAGAAAAATAGGACATTCTTCTGTCCGAAAAAGCGGATGCGGATCTGGCGGACGTTAGCGGATGCATCATCCGCTAATGGATCCGCTCCCATAGGGGCCCATTACAAGTCCGTTAACGGACTTGTAATTAGCGGACCGTTCGTCCGCTAGTGTGAAAGGGCCCTAACTCTAAGATGGATGCAAGGCTGCCTGTGTCCAAAAGGGCTGAGAAACCCACGCTGCAAAAAAGAGGGGACAGAAGCGCCAAGCAAACTCCTTGCTGTAGTTCAGTTTTAATATTGAATAAATTACATGTATAAAAAAAAGTGCCACTCACAAAGGTGTAAACAGAACAAGTGTGAAAACCTGAGAAGGCTCATTGCAGGAGCGTCATGCCCGTGAAGGGGCTGCTAGTCTTTGCCGCTGTGGCAGCTACAGTAGAGGACGATGTAAGAGGATGCTGGGAAGCGAGCTGTCAAAGCAGGGAGCACAGTCTTTCAATCTGGAGAGGAATAGCAAATCATGACGCATTTCGGAGGCAAGCCACAACTCTTTCCTTGGCTTCCCCTCCGCAGGCAGGACGCTCCTGCACTAAACCTTCTCCAGTTTCTACACTTGCTCTGTTTACACCTTTGTGAGTGGTAATTTTTTATACAATTAATTTATTCAATATTAAAACTGTACTACATCAACGGTTTTCTTGGTGCTTCTCTCCCCTCTGCCACTTCATCTAACTGCTGCCCTTCCCTGTTTCACATAATTTGCCACTCTGCCACTCTGTTTGGCTGTTGGGAGCAAAGAATGCAAGCCCTGTGTAAGCTCCTGTTTGCCATTTGGAGCTTATGCAGGGGTGGGCAAACTTATTTACTCGAGGGCCACAATGGGTTCATATATTGGACCCGGGGGCCGGACCAAGAGTAGATGGACGGTGTGTATGTGTTAAATGTTTAGATTAATCAGAGAGCCTACCCTTACATCAGGCTGCCCAGACAGACTCCCCTTACAAGGTCCCCAGAGAGCCTCCCTACTTACAACAGGGTCCCCAGAGAGCCTCCCTACTTACCACAGGGTCCCTAGAGAGCCTTCCCTTACATCAGGGTCCCCAGAGAGCCTTCCTTACATCAGGGTCCCCAAAGATCCCCCCTTACACCAAGGTCCCTAGAGAGCCTTCCTACAATAGGATCCCCAGAGAGCCTCCCCTGACATCAGGGTCCCCAGAAAGCGCCCCCCCCTTACATCAGGGTCCCCAGAGAGCCCCCCCTTACATCAGGCTGCCCAGAGAGCCTCCCTACTTACATCAAGGTCCCAAGGAGCCCCTCCTTACATCAGGGTCCCCAGGGAGCCTCCCCTTACATCAGGCTGCCCAGAGAGCCTCCCTCCTTACATCAGGGTCCCCAGGGAGCCCCTCCTTACATCAGGGTCCCCAGGGAGCCCCTCCTTACATCAGGGTCCCCAGGGAGCCCCTCCTTACATCAGGGTCCCCAGGGAGCCTCCCTTACATCAGGCTGCCCAGAGAGCCTCCCTACTTACATCAGGGTCCCCAGGGAGCCCCTCCTTACATCAGGGTCCCCAGGGAGCCCCTCCTTACATCAGGGTCCCCAGAGAGCCTCCCCTTACATCAGGATCCCCAGAGAGCCTCCCTTCTTACATCAGGGTCCCTAGAGAGCCCCCCTTAACCAGGGTCCCCAGAGAGCCCCCCTTACATCAGGGTCCCCAGAAAGCCCCCCCTTACACCAGGTTCCCCAGAGAGCCCCCCCCTTACACCAGGGTCCCCAGGGAGCCCTTCCCTACACCAGGGTCCCCAGGGAGCCCCTCCTTACACCAGGGTCCCCAGGGAGCCCCTCCTTACACCAGGGTCCCCAGGGAGCCCCTCCTTACACCAGGGTCCCCAGGGAGCCCCTCCTTACACCAGGGTCCCCAGGGAGCCCCTCCTTACACCAGGGTCCCCAGGGAGCCCCTCCTTACACCAGGGTCCCCAGGGAGCCCCTCCTTACATCAGGGTCCCCAGGGAGCCCCCCCCCTTACACCAGGGTCCCCAGAGAGCCCCCCCTTACACCAGGGTCCCCATAGAGCCCCCTTACACCAGGGTCCCCAGGGAGCACCTCCTTACATTAGGGTCCCCCAGGGAGCACCTCCTTACATCAGGGTCCCCCGAGAGCCCCTCTTAACATCAGGGTCCCCAGAGAGCCCCCCTTACACCAGGGTCCCCAGAGAGCCCCCCTTACACCAGGGTCCCCAGAGAGCACCCCCTTAAACCAGGGTCCCCAGAGAGCCCCCCCTAACATTACTGTCCCCAGAGAGCCCCCCCTTACATTACTGTCCCCAGAAAGCCCCCCTCTTACATCAGGGTTCCCAAACAGCTAACTCCCCCTTGCAGAGGTTTCCCTGTACCTGGCAGGTAGAGGTGGGAGGCAGCGATCGGCAGCTCTATGGTGTCCACAGGCAGGGGGGTCTCCCTGGGGCTTGTAGTTCTACTCCGAATGTATACAGCAGAGAGGGGAGGTGCTTCTGACCCGGACATCAGCAACAGTGTACAAGCAAAGTGAAAGTGATACCTTCCGGGTCAGAGGCCCCTCCCCTCTTCTCTCCATACGCTGACACAAGCCCCAGGGAGATCCCACCGCCCACACCACAAGTCCAGGAAGTCATTGCGCGCCGCGTGTCTGGCTATGTAAATGCCAGGGGCCGGCCGTTAAAGCTGTGAAGTCGCCGTAGGAGCGGCGCCCCGCACCACTGCTGCCCCTGGCTCCGCGGGCCGTATTAAAAGGTCCACCGGGCCGTAGTTTGCCCATACCTGAGCTAATGCATAGTTAAGAACCCAGTCCTCGCTACACCCCAGTGTGTGCTGCAGGGTTCGTGAGTGAATAGCCACCAAGCAACATCTGGTCATGTGGGAGAAATTGTAGAGAACTGCATGCTTCCCATATCCAGTAGTATTGGGTATTTCGTTTTGCATTCAGCCAGGGCCGGTGCAAGGATTTTTGCCAACTCAGGCGAAGGTGCACCCCCCCCCCCCCCGGAACGCACAGGGCACAACACATGAGGGCACAGTGAACATAAGGGTACAGCACACCAGGCCACATCAGGGTAAAGGGCACAGCACATCGGGGCATATTGCCGCACATCGGGGCATATTGGGGCACAGCGTTTACCTGGATGCAGGAAGCATCTGTGATAAGTTCTCTCTCATGTCACGCTGCCCCGGCGGCCTCTCTTTTCGTCCATTCCAGATGATGTCACAAGCAAATGGGGATGGACGAGAAGAGAGGAGGGGCCGCCGGGGCAGCGTGACATGAGAGAGAACTTATCACATACACTGCCAGTGTGGCTGCAGCGCTCCCCTCCCTCCCTCCTCCTCTACACTTCACACACAAGGCATCTCCCGCTGTGTGTATCGGAGCTTAGTGTGAAAACCTTGGCCGCGCTGTGAGAAAAGTCCCGCCCTCCTCCTAGATCAACTTGTGTGATAGATGCATTGTTCTGCCTATCACACGAGCTGATCTAGGAGGAGGGCGGGATTTTTCTCACAGCACGTCCAAAGTTAGCACACTAAGCTCCAATATACACAGTGGGAGATGCCTGCTGTGTGTAATCCTGGGACTCACAGAGACCAGAAAAAAACTGACACAGTGACACTGTCAATTTTCCACCCTGTTCCCTGGCGCCGTAAGGCAAGTGGCCATGTTGCCTTGCGCTAGCCCTGCATTCAGCAGCCAAATGGGGCACAGGTAGCACAAAGGAAAGGTGAATGTGTACAGCAGAGAAGGGTGGCAGCTAGGTATGCCTATAGTATCAAGTGTCCTTTGCGCTACTGTGAGTAAATAAATGTATAAACAAACAATAGTGTAAGTGCCACAAAACCTGATGGTGTTTACAATACTAGGTAAGCCTGTTTCTTTGCACAAGGAAAGGCCAAGTTAACTTTTATTATGATCCTGTGCCAGATTATTTTTGTTGCTGATACCTCTCTTTGATTTAGGCAACACAATGGCGGGAAAGCTGAAGAGCATGCTGGATAACTTAGAGCATTTTGTTGACATGCTTGCATTGTCTTCTACTGTCAATGTAAAAGACTGGGATGTCTTAATTGTTCAACGAGCACTCGAGTGGGGAAGTTATTTTCAGCAAGTTTACCATCGCTTTAAGGATAACGACCCTATCAGAAATGTCATTGAAGAACATCTTGCGGCAAAGAATGAAGAGCTCTGTGTTAACTTTAAAAATTACAAAAACATAACTTTTAGAGACCTTGCACAGGGCAAGGCTATTTTTTGCACGACGCTTCTTCACAACAGTGCAGTCAGTACTCTCATCTTCAAGCATTTGGTTGAGCGTCTCCAAGATTCTGACTCCGAGAAGGTTGATTCTCTTTCTTTAAATCAAACACTATCCCAGAAAATTGCTTCTGAGCTTTTCCTATCACTCTCGTTTGCTTGTGAAAGATCACTGAAGCCTTTGGAGGACCCTGTGTTGGTTACACAAGCAGACATCCTTGGAAGCAGCCTCCAAAGAAGACTGGAGAAATTAGAAGATGACCAGAAATCCTCTGCAGTGTCAGACATCCTAGGCAAGCTCCCCCAACCCCTTCTGTACCACCTGATAGCAGCTGTGTTATCTAATGACACTTCAAGTGCTAACCACCGGGACCAATTGCATGACTTAATTCTAGATTGGCTGCTGACAAATGATGCTGCATGGACAGGATTCTGTAGTAATGTAAACCAAAATGTCTTGGCCAGATTGAGTTCTAGGTTTTTTAAGTTTAGGCAGACCTATCTAGATTACCTATTTAAACTGGGATATGGGATGGAGCAAGACATTACTTTGGGAATGTGGGCTAGCAACACCCCTAAATTGTCTTTCCATGAGTTTATTGAACATTTTAGATGCCTCTTAAGTGGACCTCAAGACCTTAAGGAATGTGCGTTAACTAGACTTCAGACATTGAAACAACAAGATGGGGACTACGAAGAATCTGGAATCAGTATATGGACTGATATATTAAATGAATTAAACAAATCCTAGCACTTTTATATAATGCTCTTTATGATTTTACTACCCTTTTGTAAGTTAATAAGTTATCCTTTCATCGTTTCTTTTTATCTAAAGGTCTGAGTTATCAGAGCCAGTGTGCATGGACTAGTGCTTGTGGGGACGGGCAGCTTCTGTACTATTCGGGAAGGAGCAGCTATTACCAGCAGCACCTACAGAGTAGCGCTTTATTTTATTTTTCACAAAATAAAAGGAAAACAAGATAAAGAAAATTGAAAAAATAACTGTTTTCCTTACTTTCTATTAAAATACAAATGCCAGAATACTATAAAAATTATTTAAATGACTCTTTATTTTTTATTTATTTTTTGGAATGTAGTCACCTCAAGATCTTATTTTTGCCACAGTTTTATTTGGAACTAAAGAAATATGCTGGTATTGAGGAGGCTAAACCCAGAGCTTGAGAATGGTGCACCAGATACATTTAGACCCCTCTCACACTGAGGTGCTTTACAGGCACTATAGTCCTAAAAATAGCACCTGTAACAAGGCTTTCACACTAGAGCGGTGCGCTTGGCAGCACACAAGCAAGCAACATCTTTGAGGCGCTGTAGGAGCCATGTATACACCGCTCCTACAGTGCCCCTGTCTATTGAAATCAATGGGCATCAGCGCTTTTAACCCTTTTTAGGGCATTAGCGGGGGTTAAAAGCGCCCGGTAGTGGCAACAGTAAGGATCCTCCTTAGTATAGTAGCAAAGAGAAATGGCGCATCACTTTTAAAAGTGTAGCTTTCAGATGGCGACAGGATAAGTAACGTGGATATATCTCTTAGTTCAATATGCAGTCAATGGGAGTTTGTAAATGAATGGACCTTATGGCAGAAAGTATATTTCCATATGTGCTCTTCTGCTCCACTCCAGGATGCCACATGTGTTCTTAGTTGATATTAGATTTTGTCCACAATCCAAACCAGCACTTGAAAAACAGCACAAAAGCAACGGAGATAGACAACCTGCAAGCACCACATATGTCCTGATCCCTCACAACAGAGGGAGGGAAACTCCTATTGACTGCAAATAAACTAAGAGATACATCCGTTGAATATACTGTTGCCACCTGAAGTTATACTCTTAATGCGATGCACCATTTCTCTTTGCTTATTAACTAAGGGGGTCCTGAGGAAGCTGGTTGTTGGGAAACGCGTCAACGTCTTGGATCATACAGCAAAGATAATTAAAATGGCTTGCACAGAATTTGAGAATAATTTTCAATGGTTTTTAAATAATTTTTTCAATAAATATATTGGTTTTACCAATGTTTGTGTGACCGTTTCTCTCTGGTATCAGTAAAGTCTGAGATAATAGAAACGTTTTTTGGCTTTGATCTATATAGTCATATATAAAATGCACTACTTATCTATCAAAAAGTGCTTTACAGTGCTAAACCTTTCATCACATTTCTAAATGGTTGCATTGGTAATTAAAAAAGCCAATATAAAGTAATAGTAGTGGTACAAAAATCTTTTTTTATTTTTTATTTTTGTACAATTCTCCTTTAACCGCTTAAGGACCATGTCACGCCAATATACATTGGTAGAATGCCAGGGCTGGGCAGACTAACGTATATATATGTTGCCCTTTAAGACGTGACATTTTGGGCGCAAGCTCCGTGAGTGTGACCACATGTCCCGCGGACTCTGTCCATGGGGATAACCACGATCGTCTCACGGAGAGGAAGAGCGGGGAAATGCTGATGTAAACAAGAATTTTCCAATTCTTCCTAGTGACAGGACACTGATCACGGCTCCCTGTAATCGGAAGTGGTGATCAGTGTTGTGTCACACACAGCCCATCCCCACTACAGTTAGAAGCACTCCCTAGGACACACTTAACCCCTTCAGCACCACCTTCTGGTTAATCCCTTCACTTCCAGTGTCATTTTTACAGTAATCAGTGCATTTTTATAGCACCGATCGCTGTGTCAATGACAATGGTCCCAAAATGGCGTCAAAAGTGTTCGATGTGTCCACCATAATGTCACAGGTATGATAAAAATCGCTGATCGCCGCCATTGCTAGTAAAAAAAAATGATTAATAAAACTATCTCCTGTTTTGTAGCTGCTATAACTTGTGCGCAAACTAATCAATAAGCGCTTATTGAATTTTTTTTTTTACCAAAAATATGTACAAGAATACGTATCAGCCTAAACTGAGGAAAAAAACATAATTTTTTATATTTTTTGGGGATATTTTATTATAGCAAAAAGTAAAAAATAGTGCTTTTTTTTCAAAATTGTCGCTTTTTTTTTGTTTATAGCGCAAAAAAAAATAAAAAACGCAGAGGTGATCAAATACCACCAAAAGAAAGCTCTATTTGTGGGGAAAAAAGGACGTAAATTTTGTTTGGGAGCCACGTCACACGGCCAGGCAATTGTCATTTAAAAGAAAAAAATTCCAAATAGGAAACACTGCGCTTAATATAATATAAAGAATGAGTGAACTGTGTAATAAAATCATAATCAATAGCTGCCAGTATCTAAATTTTGTGATACAAAAAATAAGAAAAACATGGGAAAATGGGGATGATACGGCGCTTATGAGATAAAGAGCACTTTCTGTGAAAAAGGTAATGTGCTGTGTATATAAATAAAAATTACTGTGCTATGCATATAAATTAATATAAAAATAACAAAAATGGAAAATGAAACATAAACAGGAAAAAATCACCATTAGTGCTTAAACAACGAACTGACAATCTGCACCATATGAAACATAAGTGACATGGATTAAGTAAAGTCCCATAGGAGTGTACTCAATTAGTCCTCAAAAACAAAGAACGGAGTGATGTGATCTATATCCACCAAAGAAACACCCAGGGATAGTATTGTAGTCTCCTTACCCTGTAAATGACCCCTATGTAGGTGGTCAATTAGAGCGTGGGGATTTTAGGTCTCCCTCCTGGCCTTAATGGTGTCCCGGTGTTGTTCTCTGTAGGCTCAACAGTATAAAACAAAAGAGAGAGAGACCATGGCGTAATACCAGAGGCATACTTTAATGGGCCAAAGGGAAATTGCACTTACAATTTAGAAGACACTGGTGCGCGGTATGAAATGTCCCAATGCGATGGATGATCGGCGCTGTGCCTCCTTCTCCTGCTCGTAATTGCTCAGTACTTCCTCGAAAAGCGTGATGACGTTAAAGCTGCAAGCCACGCCTACGCGTTTCGTCACCACGGACGTCGTCTGGGATTGGCTGCATGTCCCGTGTCATCACGCATTACCTTAAATGATGCCGGTCCGCCATTTTGACTAAGGGAAACGGACATCAAGGGATAGGAAGTGGGCGGCAAGAAACGGCCCATAAGTACCAATGTTTAAGAGCGCAAGCAGAATAAGAACAAAATGCAACACCGCCATCTTATGGCGGTGAAAGGGAAGCACAAGAGCAAACAACTAAAGCAGGATAAAGTGAGGGACAAGCCGCAACCACCTCCATGCAGGAAAACATTAAACTGTCCAATGTAACTTATACTGTATAAGGCAATATATACATATAAACAGAATTACTGAAACATATTTATATGGTTAAAAACTCAGTTTATAATATGATTAAAAATTGAAATGTTAAAAGAGAAATTAATTAATACCCATATTAAAATTGATATAAAATGAATTAAGAATTATTTATAAAACAATTAATGTCCCAGTCCACGTTTAACCAGTGGGGTACATAAGAACACATGTCGAAAATCCATCTCGGCTCAATCTTGGATATAGCTCGCACCCTATTCGTGCCCCTCCAGTGTGGGTGGAGCTTTTCTATGGGGATGAACAATGTACCATTTAGTTGACGGTTATGGTATTTGTCGTAATGTTTGGATAGATTGTGCTTAGGATATCCACCTTTTATTTTACCTACATGCTCCTCTAACCTAAGTTCGCCCCCAGCCTCGCCAATCTCTTTATGGCATACTGGGAAAGGGAAGTTATTGATAAAAATCCGCCAAAAGAATTACGTCTTTGGAAAAGATACATCGACAACGTTCTTGTTATATGGGAAGGTGACTTGGTTTCGTTAGAAAATTTCTTCTCAGGATTAAATAACAATGACAGAGGTATCTGTCTAAAATATGAAACCAGTTACTCCCATATTCATTTTCTTGATCTCAATATTTCTACTAATGATGGCACCCTGATTACCACTACATACTTTAAGATAACAGATCGCAATGCTTTTATTCCTCTGACTAGCTGCCATCATCCTAATTGGCTTGCAGCAGTCCCAAAAGGGCAGTTTCAATGTATTCGACGGAACTGCACCACCTTGGTGGATTATCGAGAGCAATCACAGGTCCTTAAACAGAGATTTTTAGAAAAAGGATATCTTGAGACTAATCTAGATCATACTATTAAGATCGTCAATGATATGGATCGTAATGCGATGCTTGTTAGATCAAACAGAACTAACC
This sequence comes from Rana kukunoris, assembly GCA_029574335.1. NCBI lineage: Eukaryota > Metazoa > Chordata > Amphibia > Anura > Ranidae > Rana > Rana kukunoris. The sequence continues at coordinate 65,092,102 of CM056057.1, forward strand.
TCAATACTGAGAACTCATTTGGTTATTCAATGATCACACGTTTTTCTAACCAACACTTTTTAGTTAAAAAGATCTTTAATAAGCACTGGATCATTTTAAAGAATGATAAAATACTAGGTCCTGTCATTCCCGAACGGCCAATTGTTATCTTCAGAGGCGCTCCTGCTCTTCGTCAAAAAGTTGCTCCTAATATTATTGATCCTCCTAAATTAATTTCCTTTTTTCAGACCATGAAGGGTTTTTTCTATGCAGGAGATGTAAAATATGTGAGATAAACTCATTCAAAGGACGGAAACTGGAAAGCTTCCAGTCCACACAAACTAATAAGGTATATAACATTTATCACATGCTCCAGCGAATGTGTGATATACCTAATACAATGCCCTTGCTCTAAACAATATGTGGGCCATACTAAGAAGGCCATGCATGTCCGGTTAGAGGAGCATGTGGGTAAAATAAAAGGTGGATATCCTAAGCACAATCTATCCAAACATTACGACAAATACCATAACCGTCAACTAAATGGTACATTGTTCATCCCCATAGAAAAGCTCCACCCACACTGGAGGGGCACGAATAGGGTACGAGCTATATCCAAGATTGAGACAAGATGGATTTTTGACATGCGTTCTTATGTACCCCACGGGTTAAACGTGGACTGGGACATAAATTGTTTTATAAATCATTCTTAATTCATTTTATATCAATTTTAATATGGGTATTAATTAATTTCTCTTTTAACATTTCAATTTTTAATCATATTATAAAATAAAGTTTTTAACCATATAAATATGTTTCAGTAATTCTGTTTATATGTATATATTGCCTTATATAAATTACATTGGACAGTTTAATGTTTTCCTGCATGGAGGTGGTTGCGGCTTGTCCCTCACTTTATCCTGTTTTAGTTGTTTGCTCTTGTGCTTCCCTTTCACCGCCATAAGATGGCGGTGTTGCATTTTGTTCTTATTCTGCTTGCGCTCTTAAACATTGGTACTTATGGGCCGTTTCTTGCCGCCCACTTCCTATCCCTTGATGTCCGTTTCCCTTAGTCAAAATGGTGGACCGACATCATTTAAGGGAATGCGTGATGACGCGGGACATGCAGCCAATCCCAGACGACGTCCGTGGTGACGAAACGTGTAGGCGTGGCTTGCAGCTTTGACGTCATCACGCTGATCTTTTCGAGGAAGTACTGAGCAATTACGAGCAGGAGAAGGAGGCACAGCCACCGATCGTCCATCGCATTGGGACATTTCACACCGCGCACCAGTGTCTTCTAAATTGTAAGTGCAATTTCCCTTTGGCCCATTAAATTACGCCTCTGGTATTACGCCATGGTCTCTCTCTCTCTCTTTTGTTTTATACTGTTGAGCCTACAGAGAACAACACCGGGACACCATTAAGGTCAGGAGGGAGACCTAAAATTCCCACGCTCTAATTGACCACCTACATAGGGGTCATTTACAGGGTAAGGAGACTACCACACTATCCCTGGGTGTTTCTTTGGTGGATATAGATTACATCACTCCTTTCTTAGTTTTTGAGGACTAATTTAATACACTGTTATGGGACTTTACTTAATCCATGTCACTTACAGTAGTTACTATTACCCAACTCAGTTGTACTCATTTTACCGACCTCGGAACGATGGAAGGCTGAGTGGACCCCGCCGGGATCGAACCTGCGACCCTGAGGGTTCAGAGGATCACAGATTGCTGCAACGGAGCAATTATGATTCAAAATACTTAGTAACTTAATTTTCTGACAATGTGATTGACTAGATACAGAAAGAAAATGTGGTTTTCCACACCACTGTCCAAAAAGAGTACCTGAAAAGTCACGCACAGAGCTTTGATTGAATAGTGAGTCAGCATGGGCAAAAATTTCACAATGTAAGCTACAGACTACTTATTAGGTCTGAATGGTCACATGGAGTTCAGCAGGAGCGGCCCATCCTTTAACCCCCTATCTATGTGCTCAGCCTCTTGCAGGATGCCGGATGCATAAATTCCAATGGCGGGGGTGTTTTTTTGAAGCATGTCATTAGAGCCAGAGGCTCTAATCAGCTTCAAAATAGGTTGGGCTCAGGATGCAGAGCACTGCGAGCCAAGCCCACCCAGTTGTGTGACAATAGCAATCGCTTTTTTCACCCTGAATCATTTGTATTGGCCGCCAAGGAAGACGGAGGAGACAGAAGCCACCAAGCAGGAGAAGGGTGATGCCCATGGAGGAGGGAAGGGGAAGCCACCCATGATGCCCGCGGAGGAGAAAAGTGGGAGCCACCGGTAATGCCCACCGCCTGTGATGCCTGCAATAGGGTAAGTGCTCCAGACCCAACCATATCGGGGGGGCGTGGCTATGGGTGCACTGTTTGGTTATGGGTAGCTATGGGTGCACTGTTTGCCCCCCATAAAAAAATTACCACCAGCTGTCACTTCAATTCAGTGTAATATATATGTGGCCCCAATATATATACGCTAAAAATGTTGCTAAGGGTGTGGTAAAAATGCTATATTTTTCTATGGTGGTTTACAATCTTTTGTCCCATTGGACAATGACACAAGTGCATATCCTAGGTTTTCAACAGCGTAAAGCATTCGTCTATAATTTAGAACATTCTGAGCGTTGTTATATAATTTCTTGTTTGTCACAGCTGCTCCCAGTCACCTGTACTTAGCTAATTACTATAATCGTGCGCTAGCGTTCCTAATAGATACTAATTAAATAAAAACTGTTTGTGAGTAGCTATTGTTTCCACATTATGGGATGTGCTGTACAGACAGAACATTATTTTCTAAAACTCATAAATTTAGATGTTTATCTTTTTTCACTATTCTTTAATAAGAAATCCTTGTTGAAGAAAATAATGATACATTGAATAGAATGTATGGTGAAAGAATTGTGGAAACCTGTTGGATGTGTGTGTGTTATAAAGCTGATCCGTCAATCTTCTCATTGAGAAGAGGGTCCAATGGACAGTAATATACTCTGCCACTTTCATTCTACTCCTTTTTCACAGAAAAAAGTGTAAACCAAAATCTGAATTTAGTCCGCCTGGCTGTAAAGTGTCTAGGTGGTGTTTCCAATACGCTTCACATTTTCCTAAAGTTAGTTCTCTGCCACCTCCTCGTCTGTTATGGGTAATTCTGTCTATTACCGTATATTTAAGTTGAGCCACAGTATGTCTCTTCGCTAAAAAGTGTCTAGGTATAGGTAATTGAACCAGTTTGTTCTGATAGAGTACTTGTGTCTTGCGATCCTGTCCTTAATTTTTTGAGTAAGTTCCCCTACCACCTCTCTCTCCTCATTGGTTCACTGGCAGTGAATGAGAAAGAGACCCAGGACAGCCAAGGTTCCCGTGCACATCACTGGATCGAGAGAGGGCTAAGGTGAGTATTAGGGAGGGCTGTGGGGGAACAGCACACAATACATTTTAAACATGCAGACATACAGTACATATATACACTACAGTTACATACATACACTCACGTACAAACACTCACATAAATTCACAATCACACACTCACATATATACATAGAGAGATAGAGGTCTGAAACCTGTGGGGACACGGGAGATGGACAGCCCTGCCCCCAAACATGGATCTCTTTATGCTGAGTGGAAATGGTAAAGTGCGGTGCTGAAAATTATGATTTTGATGTGATCAAAAAATATGCAAATAGGTGAAAAATAGGGTGCTGTCTATATGAATTGAACCATTAGCCTGCACTAATGTGCTAATTTTAATATACACACAGAAGGTAATAAATTAATAATAAACAACCAAAATGAATGGTGCGTAAAACATAAAAAACAGAAATCCTGATAAACAAAGTGTATAGATGTACAAAGAGATAGATAAATATCTATATTGAACATCAAGGTGATTGTGTTAATAAACACCAAAGTGACAATAAACCAAATGTGTTGGTAAACAAGTGAGTATAAAGTCCAAAAAATTCCACTGAAATTAAAATAACTATATAATCAGTTGTCTGTAGGTAATCCACCACCGTGAAGATTAAAGGCTTACCAAACGGGTTGGACCCAGCGAGGCTTACTCCTGATGAGTCAAACGTGCCTGACATCAGAAAGACAGCTCCTTAAAAGACACAGTACAGGGATTGTGAATTATCAAGAAATAATCAAAAAATGATGGAAACAAACAGAAACAAATACTCAAGTAGCCTCTTTATCCAATAAACGATGATCTGCCATATAAAGGTATTACAAACTAATTTAACAGAAGAACAACCCTACAGACCCTCTCTTGTTTGTAACCCAGGCAAAATGGAATGCTAGTGCACAGGATAGCTGCATGAGGACAATACACTGGGTCAGAAATAGGTTAGGGAAGTCCATGGCAACGGATGAGGGAAATCAAAAGTCTACGGAAAATAACAAGGATGGAAAGTATGATGAATCTTGGATGAAAGACATGTACTAAGGGCAAAGCTTTTCTCTGGAATGAAGCCAAACTCGGAGATATGACATGTAAAGAAACAGAAAAGTGGGTCTAAGTGCAATATTTATTTGAATAATGGCAAGTGGTATAGTAAACACTCACATAAGGTAAGGAACAGTAGGCTCATATGGAAGAAGGCCTGTGGGTTGTAGTCCTCAATGCCTCCAGTCCGAAGGGTATCTCGCTGTGATAGCCACAGTAAACCAGGAGAGAGCCAGCAAGTCCTGCGCTTCAAGCTGGTTTTACCTAGCTTACCCGAAACTACTCAGGACTTGCTGGCTCTCTCTTGGTTTACCGTGGCTATCACAGCGGGAGGACATTCTCCCCATATGAGCCTACTGTTCCTTACCTTATGTGAGTGTTTACTATACCACTTGCCATTGTTAAATAAATATTACACTTAGAGGCGCTTTTCTGTTTCTTTACATGTTTGTAACCCGAGGGCTGCCTGTAGTGGGCATACTGTATGGTGTACAGTCTATCTTGTGGAGGAGGACCTTTGAAGACAACATTGGAGGAGGAAGACACAATATAGCCATCACAGATCTTTGGCAAAAAGCATCCTTCAAGCTCTGTACCAGGTCCTCTTCCTATGCACTTTAAATGTTTTTAACCTCCTGCTGACTGTGTTCATGGTCAGGGTATTTGGTCACACAGAGGGACAGGCTCTGGATTGTGTAACCACTAGGGATGAGCCGAACACCCCCGCGTTCGGTTCGCACCGGAACCGTCGAACAGTCCAATCGCATGGGACTCGAACGTTCGAATTCAATTTTTCAAGTTATTGTTGGAAAACGTTTTTCAGAACCCGGGTCTTGCCCCATGGAACATGTATCAATGGAAAAAAGTCTTAAAAACGGTCGTTTTTTCAGGAGCAGGTTATTGTTGGAAAACGTCTTTCAGAACCCGGGTCTTGCCCCATGGAACATGTATCAATGGAAAAAAGTCTTAAAAACTGTCGTTTTTTCAGGAGCAGGAAAAAAGTCTTAAAAACGGTCGTTTCGTTTCACGCGAATTTGCCGCTAACGATCGTTTTTGTTTGAAATTTGACGAACAATCGAATGGACGATGTTCGAGTCGAACATACGTTTGTTTCGAACGCGAAGCTCATCCCTAGTAACCACTATGGTTGGCTCTCACAGCGGTTACATGATGTTGAGCCTGTTCTGCTGCACCACATGATGGACAAGCTAAGTCGCCTTCTGGATATAAGGCCTCGTTCACGTAGACATACTTAACCACTTGACCTCCAAAAGCTTTTATCCCCTTCATGACCAGGATATTTTTTTTTCTATTCATCGTTTGACCAGCTTCTGTCAAAGCAAAAAAATGGCTAACTGTGTGCCTAACAATTGTAATGTGTGCAGCTTTTACTTTTTGATCTGACTGTTTTTTCTCCCTGTTTTTCAGAGAGAAGAAACAGCCAGATAACTGTTCCCTGTACATAGAGTTCTGTGTTTTTGTAAATACAGAATTCTATGTGTGATTTGACACATTGGCTGAAATCTGCTGCCAAATTTGTAATGTATCCAATCGCAGCAGGGGGCCAAACCTGGAAAAAGGTAGTCAGTTACATGTATATGATTGTGCCTGTACTTGCCTCTGCCTGTATATTTACTGTGAGCAGTCAGCAGGTAGTTAAAGTGATTATAAACCAGTTTTTTTCATGGTTTTGGACAGAGTAGCCCCGGATCCGCCTCATCACGGTCCCCCAATGGCACTCCTGGCTCCTCCCTCCTGCGGGGTGCCCCCATAGCAAGCTATAGGGGCACTCATACAGGCTCAATCCCTAGCTGCTCTGTGTGTGTACCTTTACAACCACTTTAGGTGTACAATGTGAAGGGCCATGTTTGCCCGCAGGCAGTCTGTAGAGGCAGTCCCATTCATGTCTATTGGGATGCAGCGGCTGCACAGACACAGCTGCTGGTCCCAACTTAACAGCCGCACACACTGTCTGCATTCGGGAACATGCACCTACATCTGCATGGCTTTCAAATTGAGACCAGCGCTGCTGCGTCCCAGCAGGCATGAATAGGTCTGTCTGCACGGAACACCTGTGCATCTCATTCAGGCAAACACGGCCCTTCGCGTGGATGTACGCTTAAAGGATGACTCCACTTTCGTGGGGAAAAAAAACTTAGCAAATAAAAAATAATAATATAGCATATACCAATTGCTATTCAAGTCATATTGCAATTGCGTGCTTTTAAAAATGACTTGACACGAAAAGGTTGGACAGCCGCACTTCCAAAAAGTGCAGCTGTCCAACCTTTTCTTTTCAAGTTTTGTTCCATGCATTGCCTGCACCCACGCTTCTGAGAGGACACTGATTGCTTAGTGCACTCACCTGGAGCGGCAGTTCCCTTCTTTTTTTTAAATGACTTTTCATTTTAAACATGTAGCACTGTAATTTTCTGTAAAATGCAATATGGCTACCTGGAGGCATTCTGTACACACTCAAGCAGGAAATATAATTTCCTGCTTGAGCGATTGGCCAATTGATTTCACAAAGAAGTCTGCACTAAGATATAAGTCAGATTTTTGGAATCCCCTGCAACAAAAATTTCATTTTTGGTTACATACGCTCAAAGGGAAAAATCACGTCTAAAGAGATGCATACCCTGCAACTTTCCTCATTAGAGCCCTGCAGGTGCAGCAGCTGATTGATGGTTATAAAATCACTGATATACAGATTCACTCTGAACATGGACACAGACAGACAAACAGCTATTGCTTCAAAATAACAATTTTCAACAAAGTTTGTTAAAACTGTTAAAAAATGTACATAGACCATCCAGACGGCAATGTTTTGTTTTTTTCTGAACAAAAGTGACATTACTCATTAAAGGGGTAGTTCCCCCAAAAACCTTTTTTTTAACATTGATAGAGGCTCGTTTTGTCAAGGGGAATCGGGTGTTTTTTTTTTAGAAATGAAGCCGTACTTACCGTTTTACAGATGCATCGTCTCCGACGCTTCCGGGTATGGTCTCCGGGTCTAGGCGTTCCTATTTGATTGACAGGCTTCCGAGGTCGGATACATCGCGTCACGATTTTCCGAAAGTAGCCGAACGACGGTGCACAGGCGCAGTATAGAGCCGCACCGTCGCTCGGCTTCTTTCGGCTACTCGTGACGCGATGTATGCGACTGTCGGAAGCCTGTCAATCAAATAGGCACGCCCAGACCAGACGATCATACCCGGAAGCGACGGAGACGATGCATCTGTAAAACGGTAAGTACTGCTTCGTTTCTAATAAAAAACCACCCGATTCCCCTTGACATAACGAGCCTCAATCAATGTTGAAAAAAGTTTTTTGGGGGAATTACCCCTTTAAGTACGCCCCTGTGAACGAGACCATGGTGTTAAAGCGTTAATGTAGTTAGGATTAATTGAAGACGCCTTAGAGGAAGCATCTCTCTGTGTAGAATTGATGTGGGATCTGATTACACATAGTCATCAAAGACTTTAGAGTGACATAGAAACATTCATTAGGTATCAAAGGTCATACAAATACACAACACAAGCTTCCCATGATAATGACATTTAATGGTGTGTAACATAACCCATTATCTGTCAAATGTTTTTATGTTTTTGTCAAGAAAAACACTTTTGTAAATCGTTGATGGGTAAGTTCTGTCATTGCTGTTTCTCAATACACTATTATGTTGTATAAGTAACAATCTTTGCTATAGAATCAGAATGTGTACCTGGAAATTATTTTAACACATTTCCAGCTATGTGCAGTGGAACCTCGGATTGCGAGTAACGCGGTTAACGAGCGTTTTGTAATACAAGCACTGTATTTAAAAAAATCGTAACTTCAGGCCAGTGGTGTGCAGTACTGCGTTTGGCCTAAGGGGGGGGGGGGCACCGGAGCCGTTCAAAAAAGGCCCAAGGACAGCTTGGCTGACCTCGGCATATCTCGGGAACAGATTCTTTCCGAGGTTTGCTGAGGTCAGCCGAGGTGTCCTCAGGCCTTTCCGGCCGTTTCCGAGGCTCTCCGGTGCCCCCCCACCTCTGGCTGCATGCGGTATTGCATGGAGGGCGCACCGACCTAGTGTGATACTGTAACACGATTTTTATTAAAATACTAAAATCAATGATAATACTCACAAAATGAGTTAAAAACAAGCCTTAAAGACAGTTCAACAGCGCCAGCAGAACAGGACGGTTGCTTCAGTCCAAAAGTATCTGACCGATATTGAAGCTAGGCTTACGCATTTCGGGGGCGTACCCCTTTCCTCAGAGCCCCGGTGGTCTGCACTGCTCCCTCACTGTACAGCTTGTCAGATTATATACACACACAAAGGTAGAAAAATTAAAATAAAAATGAAAACAAAAATGATGAGAATAGGACTAAACGGCGCTATAATAACAATAAAAATAAACAGAAATATAGACACAGAAACACAAATAAAGATAAAAATAAAAATAGAGATGAGAATAAAAGTTATGAGGGCATTTCTTATAATCAATCCCTCAGATCACAAGTACAAGATGATTTCTCTCCCCCATTGACACAAAAAAGAGTTCAAGTAGAGATGAATATAGATAATATGCATAATGAAGAAGAATTCAAAATAGACGACCCCTCAGCAATTGGTGATCCTCCAATACACGAAGACAATATGGCTTTGGTTGAGCTACCCCAAATAGAATCATCACCGAATGAAATACCGACAGAATCCACTAGTGGGAGTAGCATAGGAGGATGCAAACCTAAAGCAATAAACACCAACAAAGATGATAATACGTCTTCTTTTTTTGGGAAAGGAGCTGCGGGGAGAATAGGACTCGCAGCTCAGAAGAATCCATCAATCAGGTCCATCTGTTCCCCCCCAAACACTCGGAGATTGAGAAATCTACGAGAAGAGGCCAGAGGGGAGGAAAGAAATCCAAGAAGAGAACAGAAAAGGTAGAGAATCACTCCACCATTAGAATATTCAATTTATCAAAATGTATCCTTAAAGAGGAGGAACTCAAATTGTTGAGAAGAGGCTTGAACTTTGCTCCAGAAAGTCCTCCTAACCTCTTTGAATTATTCATCGACCTAAATAAGTTTATACGCAATCTTACAGTGAAACGGTTCTTCAGGCTAAAGGAAATAAATGGAGCTCCAAGTGATGACCAAGATGAAACTATTATATCATGCGAAGAAGAGTCGTTAGATAAGGATATGCTAGATATATTGGAGGAACTATATGGTGAAGGAGAGATAGAAATAGCAAACGAACCTCCAGTTCCAGCAGGTGAGGAGCCAATAATTGGCACCAATTTTAGGGCCAAATCAAGTTTCTACCCGCATTGGAACAAGGGTAACTTCATATCTACATTCTATGAGGTTGTCTTGAGAGAATTTAGAAAGATCTGTGGGAAAAAGAGTCTAAAAAGTAAAAACAGCTCGAACATAGACTTTGAGGCACCCTTGAACAGCTTGAAGAACAATTGAGAAATCATAATAAGAAAAGCTGACAAGGGTGGAGGCTTAGTAGTACAGGACAAAGAGCAGTACCTTGAAGAAGCCTATAGGCTGATTGGAGACACCACCACGTATGAAAGACTTTTCTGGGATCCAACGATGGCCTACAATAAGGAGCTCAAGAACCTATTGGAAAAAGCGGTGGCTGATAAGATTTTGACAAAAAGTGAATTCCAATTCCTGTATTCCAAACACCCGGTAGTCCCACATTTCTACCATATCCCCAAGATACACAAAAACCTAGAGAGACCACCAGGTCGCCCAATTATTGCAGGAATCGATAGTCTGTCCAGCAATTTGGGCAGCTATCTAGACTATTTCCTGCAAATCCTTACATCAAGGACTCGAGTCATGCCTTGGAAATATTAGAAAAGGTAGAGAATCACTCCACCATTAGAATATTCAATTTATCAAAATGTATCCTTAAAGAGGAGGAACTCAAATTGTTGAGAAGAGGCTTGAACTTTGCTCCAGAAAGTCCTCCTAACCTCTTTGAATTATTCATCGACCTAAATAAGTTTATACGCAATCTTACAGTGAAACGATTCTTCAGGCTAAAGGAAATAAATGGAGCTCCAAGTGATGACCAAGATGAAACTATTATATCATGCGAAGAAGAGTCGTTAGATAAGGATATGCTAGATATATTGGAGGAACTATATGGTGAAGGAGAGATAGAAATAGCAAACGAACCTCCAGTTCCAGCAGGTGAGGAGCCAATAATTGGCACCAATTTTAGGGCCAAATCAAGTTTCTATCCGCATTGGAACAAGGGTAACTTCATATCTACATTCTATGAGGTTGTCTTGAGAGAATTTAGAAAGATCTGTGGGAAAAAGAGTCTAAAAAGTAAAAACAGCTCGAACATAGACTTTGAGGCACCCTTGAACAGCTTGAAGAACAATTGAGAAATCATAATAAGAAAAGCTGACAAGGGTGGAGGCTTAGTAGTACAGGACAAAGAGCAGTACCTTGAAGAAGCCTATAGGCTGATTGGAGACACCACCACGTATGAAAGACTTTTCTGGGATCCAACGATGGCCTACAATAAGGAACTCAAGAACCTATTGGAAAAAGCGGTGGCTGATAAGATTTTGACAAAAAGTGAATTCCAATTCCTGTATTCCAAACACCCGGTAGTCCCACATTTCTACCATATCCCCAAGATACACAAAAACCTAGAGAGACCACCAGGTCGCCCAATTATTGCAGGAATCGATAGTCTGTCCAGCAATTTGGGCAGCTATCTAGACTATTTCCTGCAAACCCTAGTGACAAGTCTACCATCTTACATCAAGGACTCAAGTCATGCCTTGGAAATATTAAACCCTTATAAGTGGGAAAAAGGATACAGATGGCTATCACTTGATGTGACATCATTGTATACATGTATACAACATGAATTTGGACTCAGAGCCATTGAATACTCTTTGGCGGAGGCTCATCAATTTAGCCCGCGGCAAGCACAATTTATCCAAAATTGTATAGAGTTTTCTCTGACCCACAACTATTTCTCTTTCTTGGATTGCTTCTACCGACAGATAAGAGGCACCGCTATGGGGGCCAGGTTTGCTCCCAGCTATGCAAACCTTTTTATGGGCTACTGGGAGTCTAAATTTATCTGGCACAACAACCCTTTTGGAAAACACCTGGTCCTATATGCACGATACTTCGATGACGAGGATCTAGAGGGTTTTCTGGCACACTGTGAGAATAACCCGTTTGGCATTTCATTTACACATGTAGTGGACAAAGAATCATTAGTGTTTCTAGATTTGGAATTGAGGGCCGATGACAGTGGTAAGATCGCTTCAAAAACCCATTTCAAATCCAGTGCAGGGAATTCATACCTACATGCCTCAAGCCAGCACCATCCAAGATGGATTAAAAATGTTCCATTTGGCCAGTTCTGTCGTTTGAAGCGAACCTGCACCCAGAAAAAAGATTATGAAGAACAAAGTCAGATTCTGAGAGAGAAATTTAAAGAAAAGGGATATGGGGAGGCACATATAGAGGAAGCCTTCCAAAAATATCTCCAGCTCTATAAAGGGGATGCACCAAAAAGCGACAAAATCAAGAGATATACCGAAAATGAAACCTCTACAGTACGGTTTTGCACTAGGTATTACAATAGGGCCCCGACTATACAAAAAATCTTCCAGAAGAACTGGAAGATTCTGGCTGCCGATCCTTTTCTAGAGACATGTATCTCGTCTCGCCCCAATCTGGTCTTTAGAAGACCTAAAGACTTGAGAAGTATGATTGCTCCTAGTAGAGTTAAGAAAATGAATAAAGAAAAAGGATTAAAAGGGCCCTGGACCACAATTTTCGATCAAAAAGGAAGTTATAGATGTGGCGTAAACAGTTGTGGCAACTGTACACATATGCACCATAGGAAAAGAGATGTTACTGGTGCAGATGGAAGATGTCACACGATCAAACAATTTATCAATTGCGGAACTTCATACGTTATATATGGCATCCTATGTCCATGTGGTCTACTGTATGTAGGACGAACATCACGTCAATTAAGAACTAGGATGAACGAGCACAGGAGCAGCATTGCAACAAAAAAGGACAAGGGGTCAATACCAAGACACTTTAGGGAGGTCCATGACGGTGGAGTGGAAGGCCTTAGAGTATTTGGTATAGAGGCCATTCAAAACAATCTAGATAGTGGCAAAAAATACCAAATCCTCTGCAAAAGAGAGGCCTTTTGGATTTTCACCCTTGGAACTATGGTTCCGAAAGGGTTAAACGAAGAGATAGAACTACATACCATCACATAAGTAAAAAACAAAATAGAACAAAATAAATTAGAATATCCTGTAGGTGACCGTATTGTATGGTTGGGGAGGTTCTGCTAAGAAGCTATAGAGGGAGGAAGTAACAATAGAATTACCCATTGTACTGTATTGTATGTAGATATTAGGTGGTAGTAGCTCCCTCACAAAATTTCAGCTTTTCTGCCGCCACTTAGGGCAGAATGTATAGCGGGCTGTAAGCTAGTATACACCAGCTACAGTGCCAAGGCTGGGATAGCTAGGTGGGCAGGGTTGTCCATTAACCTATACATTTGTCTTTATATACATGTAGTTTATCTGGAGGTCAGCATATGCACGGGCACTCTATATTGTCTATGTTTGGACAGATATGAGAGCGAGCGTATGAGTATACGGTTTGCCCGTTGAGCCGATAACATGTCTCTCACACATTGTATATGTATGTATGTGTGGGTGTCTGTTTCTTTAGATATTTAATTTAATTCTATTTATTCTTATAGTCTATATATATATATATATATATATATATATATATATATATATATATATATATATGTATATATATATATATATATATATATATATATATATATGTGTTGCTTCTATATGTACATATATATATATATTTTATTGAAACATTCACTGGACCTATGGACTATCGCTTTTAGCAGTTTTCAATTTTAATCAATCTTAATCAATTATTTTTATTTTACTATGTATTTGAGTGAGTCCATCTTTGGTATTCATTTATGATTGTAGATGCCATTATAATAATATGGCGTTTGGTCCAGTCCACCCATTTCATTTAGGGGCAGGTGTATGTTTATCCATACAGGTGCTGACATAACCTTCACAGATGATGATGACGATGTTTGTATCTATTTATACATTTATCTGTGAGTTAGGGCATGTGCTGAGAAGTCTCTGGTCCCTCATCTGGAAGCCCCAGTCAAACTCCGGCCTCCCGCCACTAGAGGGAGTACCGTCTTGCGACTCTATCCCCTGCAATGCTTGATCAGCAAGAGGAACGCACCCACCCGCATCCTATGGTGATGCTGGAACGCACCCACTTCCTGCGAGTCGGCGCCGTGCACGGCGTGACGTAGGTCACGTCGTACGTCGTGTTGCGTTGTGCGTCGTGCTGTCGTACGTCGCATGCGCAGAAAGGATTATGATGCCCGAGACAACGTAGTGCTGGAACGCAGCCACTCTAGAACAAGTGGCGTGCGTTCCAGCCCATGTGGAGGATGTTAGGAGAATGGAGTATAAGGTGAAGCAAGGCACTACCTCTGGACATGTAAGGTATGTGCACCCTTAACAACAAAGTTTTCAACACCTGACAATGGAGGCATTTCTCCATATATCCTCCTTCCCCTTCCCCTCCAGATTGGTGGTGCTTTGGACTGGGGGATACCCATTGTTGAGACTATGCCAAGTCTGAGATATAGGGACTGTATATACAAGGGTTAATTCACAAATGGGGGGAGTTTTTGCCAAGAGTCCTCCCTGTGGGCGGGGTGACCTGTGACCTTCCAGCACATGCTCTTTCTACCTTTGTGTGTGTATATAATCTGACAAGCTGTACAGTGAGGGAGCAGTGCAGACCACCGGGGCTCTGAGGAAAGGGGTACGCCCCCGAAACACGTAAGCCTAGCTTCAATATCGGTCAGATACTTTTGGACTGAAGCAACCGTCCTGTTCTGCTGGCGTTGTTGAACTGTCTTTCAAGGCTTGTTTTTAACTCATTTTGTGAGTATTATCATTGATTTTTGTATTTTAATAAAAATTATGTTACAGTATCACACTAGGTCGGTGCACCCTCCTTTCTCTTTTCTTTTTTAGTTTCTTTTGAATTCCCACGATTCTGAGGAGGGCTGCAAGACTCTGGAAGATACTTTATAATTGAACTGCATGACCCCATAAGTAAGAAATACTGGAGCGCAGGAGAATCATCATTGTTTTGCGGTATTGCATGCCATTGAAATCAATGTGGAAATATTTTTGTTTCTATTGACTTCAATGAGGAAAATCGCTTTGATATGCGAGTACTTTGGATTACGAGCATTCTCCTGGAGCGGAGTATGCTCGTAATCCGAGTCCAATGTCTGGACTTAAAGTGGATGTCACAATGTAGAGTATAAGATTTCCTATCATCTGTGCCCAGTCTTGCCACACAGAGTTAATCCAGCGCTGAGTAATCCTCTTTTAATGTTCAGTGCAAATTAACAGAATTCCAGAGAAAAACCTGCCAAATTATAAAGTCCGGATCTCTGTTATTGCTTTCAGTAACAGGTTATTTACATATCGAGCTTGGACATGTTTATCATAACAAGAGGTGATCCAAAGTTTATTGTATATTACTAGGATGTGTTATGATGTTATATCACCTCATGTTATGATAAACAAAACATAACATATGATAAACATGTCCTAGCTATATTTGTAAATAACCTCTCACTCAAAGCAAGAAGAGAGATTCCGGACTTTTTGCTTTAGGCAGGGTTTTATCTGGAAGGCTGTTCGTTTTCACTGAACATAAAAATGGAAAATTGTATCAAATACTTACCGTAATTTTCCTTTCCTGACGCCAAACCATGGTAGCATACTAGTAATAGAGCTCCGCCTCTTGACCACTCCCTCAGGACCAGTGAATAGCATAAATTAAGGCATGGTTAGCCGCCACCCCATTCTTTGTAACAAGCCACATACCGAAACGCACATGGGTGGGCTCATATGCTGCCATGGTTTGGCGTCAGGAAAGGAAAATTACGGTAAGTATTTGATACAATTTTCCATTTTCCTGACGCCAACATGGCAGCATACTAGTGATAAATAACTAGCTGACAGGGTGGGATCTACTTGTCCAACCAATCCTCTAATTAGGATGAGACAGAGGACTGAATAGTTCCTCCTACAAAGTTCCCTGATGACAGGACCCCCGGGTCTATTCGCTTTGCAGACTGAGGCCCTGACATATGGTTCAGAGCCCGGATTGTCCTGGTGAATCCTGGACAGGTGGCACACCCTAGGTGTCTGACGCCCATAAAACTACATTGCACTGCACCCATTATACCTTTATGACCCACTCTATGTGAAGGGATGTCAGCGACTCGTGGTTCTCGTTAGACTGAAGGTGGCCTGGGTCCTTGTTACATATATTACAGATACAGCAGTCTGCTACTCAGGATATGGAGGCTTCACAGGAAGTCCCACATAGGGCCAGATTCACGTATTCCAGAGCATCTTTGCTCTGGAGTAACGCTTCTGATTTGCGTTGCGCTGCCGAAATTTTAGGAGCAAGTGCTGTCATTCACGAAGCACTTGCTCCTAAATTTGCGGCAGCGCATCACAAATGAGCCGGCGGAATTCAAATGTAGCGGGTACGGGGCGTGTAGTATGCTAACTACGCGCGATCCCGCCGCCAATGTACTGCGCATGCGTCGAGTGTCAAAACATCCCCGTGCGCATGCTCCAAAATCTGTGAATGAACGTCAATGACGTCACATTCCCATTCATGACCGTTTTACGCAAGCGACGTTTTTTTTTTTTTTTCCCGACGCGATGACGACGCCTATACCTAACATAGGATACTCCAACCCCATGTAGGTATATCTATGCGCCGCGTATCCCGTCCGGAAACGTCGTATCGTCATTGCGTCGCGCCGGATTTCGATCGTGAATTGCCGATTTCCGCTCATTAACATATTTTTTGAGCGTAAATCGGCGGGAACGCCCCCGGCGCCATTTTTAAGTTGAAGTAACGATGCGATGGCGAAACTCAGTTACGCTGCTCGCATCGGAACTTCAACCCGGCGTTTCTTGTTTTCTGGTTACAGAAAACAGAAACGCCGGCTCAAAGCCACAGTTAGGCTGGCGGATCACTCGATCCGCCAGCGTAACCTTTGCTGAATCTGGCCCATAGTTTCTTTTTAAACCACTGGAAAAGCATCCTGGCACTTTGGTGGCTAGGGAGGCCATATGGTTGAGACCCTGGGCTGAGTATTGCTTCCTAGAAACAAAAGTGGGAAAGAATGGAAATATGTTGAAGAAAAATGCCCATATAAACAGGCTGTCAAAACTGTATACCCTGAACAAGCTAAGGGTCAACCTGCTCCTACATATTGTAGCATCTGCAGGTGCCAGCAGACCAGCAATAACCAGCCCATGTGTTGGGCGAGTCTAATGGGGATGGTTTAATTATTATCAAACCAGCTGCTGCACTTGCAGGACTCTGAGGAGAGTGGCAGGATCTGCATCCCTTTAGGCAGGATTTCCTTTTGAGTATCTTGCCAAAAATGACATTTTTTGTAGCAGTGGGTGCAACAAAAAAATAAAATAAAAATAAAAGTCTGACTTGTACCTTAGTGCAGACTTCTGGGAAAAAATCTGTCACACAAGTGCATGCCCAAACTCTAGGGCTCAGTTTCCTTTAGTGCGACATGAGACTGGAAGGTCACATGACAGACCTCTGGGGAAAAATCAATCACACAAGTACATGCCCAGACTCTAGGGCTCAGTTTCCTTTAGTGCGACTTGAGACTGGAAAGTCGCATGACAGGCCATTCCCCATAATTTCCAATGAGTATTGTTTATATCTGTGCGACTTCAAGTGGCATCGACTTCAAAATAGTCCCTGCACTACTTTGGTTCCACTTTGATGCAACTTATACAGGCAATGTTTCCAGTCGCATCAAAATTGCAGCAAAAAAAAAAATGCAAAAATCGCAGCAAAATCACGCGACTTTGGGGTTGCAATAGTGAAGCCTTGAGGTAAGACCTAGAGGGCACACTTTACGTGTTTCTGGACAGCATGTGGTACAGGTCCTTGGATGAAGGTATCAGGCACTCATGGTCACTTCGGGAAATTCCCCACTGCTCCTCCAGACCATTTCTCTCCCACGCATATGCCAAGTCTACCACAACAGGTGTGCTGCTACAATGCTTACAATACACTTCAGACTCAAGGGATTGCAGGTTTTCTATACAATCCTGTTTGGAGTTTGCAGGGGATGTTGTCTGGTGTCCAGTAGCAGATCGGAAAAGGTCAAACCCTTCTGGGTCCTCTTTGAGATCTTTAAGCTGAAGTCCATTAAACAGTACAACCACGTGGCTGGAGGCTGTTGCTGGATTGTCAGGATGCCTATCCTATCCTCACACCTTAGAGGGAAAGCAAAACCAACTGGTTAGTTGGTTTTCTACTAAGCCTCCACCCTTGTCAGCTTTTCTTATTATGATTTCTCAATTGTTCTTCAAGCTGTTCAAGGGTGCCTCAAAGTCTATGTTCGAGCTGTTTTTACTTTTTAGACTCTTTTTCCCACAGATCTTTCTAAATTCTCTCAAGACAACCTCATAGAATGTAGATATGAAGTTACCCTTGTTCCAATGCGGGTAGAAACTTGATTTGGCCCTAAAATTGGTGCCAATTATTGGCTCCTCACCTGCTGGAACTGGAGGTTCGTTTGCTATTTCTATCTCTCCTTCACCATATAGTTCCTCCAATATATCTAGCATATCCTTATCTAACGACTCTTCTTCGCATGATATAATAGTTTCATCTTGGTCATCACTTGGAGCTCCATTTATTTCCTTTAGCCTGAAGAACCGTTTCACTGTAAGATTGCGTATAAACTTATTTAGGTCGATGAATAATTCAAAGAGGTTAGGAGGACTTTCTGGAGCAAAGTTCAAGCCTCTTCTCAACAATTTGAGTTCCTCCTCTTTAAGGATACATTTTGATAAATTGAATATTCTAATGGTGGAGTGATTCTCTACCTTTTCTGTTCTCTTCTTGGATTTCTTTCCTCCCCTCTGGCCTCTTCTCGTAGATTTCTCAATCTCCGAGTGTTTGGGGGGGAACAGATGGACCTGATTGATGGATTCTTCTGAGCTGCGAGTCCTATTCTCCCCGCAGCTCCTTTCCCAAAAAAAGAAGACGTATTATCATCTTTGTTGGTGTTTATTGCTTTAGGTTTGCATCCTCCTATGCTACTCCCACTAGTGGATTCTGTCGGTATTTCATTCGGTGATGATTCTATTTGGGGTAGCTCAACCAAAGCCATATTGTCTTCGTGTATTGGAGGATCACCAATTGCTGAGGGGTCGTCTATTTTGAATTCTTCTTCATTATGCATATTATCTATATTCATCTCTACTTGAACTCTTTTTTGTGTCAATGGGGGAGAGAAATCATCTTGTACTTGTGATCTGAGGGATTGATTATAAGAAATGCCCTCATAACTTTTATTCTCATCTCTATTTTTATTTTTATCTTTATTTGTGTTTCTGTGTCTATATTTCTGTTTATTTTTATTGTTATTATAGCGCCGTTTAGTCCTATTCTCATCATTTTTGTTTTCATTTTTATTTTAATTTTTCTACCTTTGTGTGTGTATATAATCTGACAAGCTGTACAGTGAGGGAGCAGTGCAGACCACCGGGGCTCTGAGGAAAGGGGTACGCCCCCGAAATGCGTAAGCCTAGCTTCAATATCGGTCAGATACTTTTGGACTGAAGCAACTGTCCTGTTCTGCTGGCGCTGTTGAACTGTCTTTAAGGCTTGTTTTTAACTCATTTTGTGAGTATTATCATTGATTTTAGTATTTTAATAAAAATCGTGTTACAGTATCACACTAGGTCGGTGCGCCCTCCATGCAATACCGCATGCAGCCAGAGGTGGGGGGGCACCGGAGAGCCTCGGAAACGGCCGGAAAGGCCTGAGGACACCTCGGCTGACCTCAGCAAACCTCGGAAAGAATCTGTTCCCGAGATATGCCGAGGTCAGCCAAGCTGTCCTTGGGCCTTTTTTGAACGGCTCCGGTGCCCCCCCCCCCCCTTAGGCCAAACGCAGTACTGCACACCACTGGCCTGAAGTTACGATTTTTTTAAATACAGTGCTTGTATTACAAAACGCTCGTTAACCGCGTTACTCGCAATCCGAGGTTCCACTGCACATAGCTGGAAATGTGTTAAAATAATTTCCAGGTACACATTCTGATTCTATAGCAAAGATTGTTACTTATACAACATAATAGTGTATTGAGAAACAGCAATGACAGAACTTACCCATCAACGATTTACAAAAGTGTTTTTCTTGACAAAAACATAAAAACATTTGACAGATAATGGGTTATGTTACACACCATTAAATGTCATTATCCATGGGAAGCTTGTGTTGTGTATTTGTATGACCTTTGATACCTAATGAATGTTTCTATGTCACTCTAAAGTCTTTGATGACTATGTGTAATCAGATCCCACATCAATTCTACACAGAGAGATGCTTCCTCTAAGGCGTCTTCAATTAATCCTAACTACATTAACGCTTTAACACCATGGTCTCGTTCACAGGGGCGTACTTAAAGGGGTAATTCCCCCAAAAAACTTTTTTTAACATTGATTGAGGCTCGTTATGTCAAGGGGAATCGGGTGTTTTTTTATTAGAAACGAAGCAGTACTTACCGTTTTACAGATGCATCGTCTCCGTCGCTTCCGGGTATGATCGTCTGGTCTGGGCGTGCCTATTTGATTGACAGGCTTCCGACAGTCGCATACATCGCGTCACGAGTAGCCGAAAGAAGCCGAGCGACGGTGCGGCTCTATACTGCGCCTGTGCACCGTCGTTCGGCTACTTTCGGAAAATCGTGACGCGATGTATCCGACCTCGGAAGCCTGTCAATCAAATAGGAACGCCTAGACCCGGAGACCATACCCGGAAGCGTCGGAGACGATGCATCTGTAAAACGGTAAGTACGGCTTCATTTCTAAAAAAAAAACACCCGATTCCCCTTGACAAAACGAGCCTCTATCAATGTTAAAAAAAAGGTTTTTGGGGGAACTACCCCTTTAATGAGTAATGTCACTTTTGTTCAGAAAAAAACAAAACATTGCCGTCTGGATGGTCTATGTACATTTTTTAACAGTTTTAACAAACTTTGTTGAAAATTGTTATTTTGAAGCAATAGCTGTTTGTCTGTCTGTGTCCATTTTCCGAGTGAATCTGTATATCAGTGATTTTATAACCATCAATCAGCTGCTGCACCTGCAGGGCTCTAATGAGGAAAGTTGCAGGGTATGCTTCTCTTTAGACGTGATTTTTCCCTTTGAGCGTATGTAACCAAAAAGCGTTCCTATCAGTGCAGATGTGGCATCTTGCTGGATGCTTTTACTGCGTGGCTGTCATTCTGTAGAAGTCTTAGAGTCTGCCGGGTTGGGGTTGCGGCTTCCTAAGGGTGTCCTGGCCCTAATCCTCTCTCCCAGAGTTCTGTTGAGGAGAGACCTATAACCTATACATTTGTCTTTATATACATGTAGTTTATCTGGAGGTCAGCATATGCACGGGCACTCTATATTGTCTATGTTTGGACAGATATGAGAGCGAGCGTATGAGTATACGGTTTGCCCGTTGAGCCGATAACATGTCTCTCACACATTGTATATGTATGTATGTGTGGGTGTCTGTTTCTTTAGATATTTAATTTAATTCTATTTATTCTTATAGTCTATATATATATATATATATATATATATATATATATATATATATATATATATGTATATATATATATATATATATATGTGTGTTGCTTCTATATGTACATATATATATATATTTTATTGAAACATTCACTGGACCTATGGACTATCGCTTTTAGCAGTTTTCAATTTTAATCAATCTTAATCAATTATTTTTATTTTACTATGTATTTGAGTGAGTCCATCTTTGGTATTCATTTATGATTGTAGATGCCATTATAATAATATGGCGTTTGGTCCAGTCCACCCATTTCATTTAGGGGCAGGTGTATGTTTATTCATACAGGTGCTGACATAACCTTCACAGATGATGATGACGATGTTTGTATCTATTTATACATTTATCTGTGAGTTAGGGCATGTGCTGAGAAGTCTCTGGTCCCTCATCTGGAAGCCCCAGTCAAACTCCGGCCTCCCGCCACTAGAGGGAGTACCGTCTTGCGACTCTATCCCCTGCAATGCTTGATCAGCAAGAGGAACGCACCCACCCGCATCCTATGGTGATGCTGGAACGCACCCACTTCCTGCGAGTCGGCGCCGTGCACGGCGTGATGTACGTCACGTCGTACGTCGTGTTGCGTTGTGCGTCGCGCTGTCGTACGTCGCATGCGCAGAAAGGATTATGATGCCCGAGACAACGTAGTGCTGGAACGCAGCCACTCTAGAACAAGTGGCGTGCGTTCCAGCCCATGTGGAGGATGTTAGGAGAATGGAGTATAAGGTGAAGCAAGGCACTACCTCTGGACATGTAAGGTATGTGCACCCTTAACAACAAAGTTTTCAACACCTGACAATGGAGGCATTTCTCCATATATCCTCCTTCCCCTTCCCCTCCAGATTGGTGGTGCTTTGGACTGGGGGATACCCATTGTTGAGACTATGCCAAGTCTGAGATATAGGGACTGTATATACAAGGGTTAATTCACAAATGGGGGGAGTTTTTGCCAAGAGTCCTCCCTGTGGGCGGGGTGACCTGTGACCTTCCAGCACATGCTCTTTCTACCTTTGTGTGTGTATATAATCTGACAAGCTGTACAGTGAGGGAGCAGTGCAGACCACCGGGGCTCTGAGGAAAGGGGTACGCCCCCGAAACACGTAAGCCTAGCTTCAATATCGGTCAGATACTTTTGGACTGAAGCAACCGTCCTGTTCTGCTGGCGCTGTTGAACTGTCTTTCAAGGCTTGTTTTTAACTCATTTTGTGAGTATTATCATTGATTTTTGTATTTTAATAAAAATTATGTTACAGTATCACACTAGGTCGGTGCACCCTCCTTTCTCTTTTCTTTTTTAGTTTCTTTTGAATTCCCACGATTCTGAGGAGGGCTGCAAGACTCTGGAAGATACTTTATAATTGAACTGCATGACCCCATAAGTAAGAAATACTGGAGCGCAGGAGAATCATCATTGTTTTGCGGTATTGCATGCCATTGAAATCAATGTGGAAATATTTTTGTTTCTATTGACTTCAATGAGGAAAATCGCTTTGATATGCGAGTACTTTGGATTACGAGCATTCTCCTGGAGCGGAGTATGCTCGTAATCCGAGTCCAATGTCTGGACTTAAAGTGGAT
Organism: Rana kukunoris; assembly: GCA_029574335.1. Taxonomy (NCBI): domain Eukaryota; kingdom Metazoa; phylum Chordata; class Amphibia; order Anura; family Ranidae; genus Rana; species Rana kukunoris. The sequence continues at coordinate 65,114,934 of CM056057.1, forward strand.
GTCACAATGTAGAGTATAAGATTTCCTATCATCTGTGCCCAGTCTTGCCACACAGAGTTAATCCAGCGCTGAGTAATCCTCTTTTAAAGTTCAGTGCAAATTAACAGAATTCCAGAGAAAAACCTGCCAAATTATAAAGTCCGGATCTCTGTTATTGCTTTCAGTAACAGGTTATTTACATATCGAGCTTGGACATGTTTATCATAACAAGAGGTGATCCAAAGTTTATTGTATATTACTAGGATGTGTTATGATGTTATATCACCTCATGTTATGATAAACAAAACATAACATATGATAAACATGTCCTAGCTATATTTGTAAATAACCTCTCACTCAAAGCAAGAAGAGAGATTCCGGACTTTTTGCTTTAGGCAGGGTTTTATCTGGAAGGCTGTTCGTTTTCACTGAACATAAAAATGGAAAATTGTATCAAATACTTACCGTAATTTTCCTTTCCTGACGCCAAACCATGGCAGCATACTAGTGATAGAGCTCCGCCTCTTGACCACTCCCTCAGGACCAGTGAATAGCATAAAATTAAGGCATGGTTAGCCGCCACCCCATTCTTTGTAACAAGCCACATACCGAAACGCACATGGGTGGGCTCATATGCTGCCATGGTTTGGCGTCAGGAAAGGAAAATTACGGTAAGTATTTGATACAATTTTCCATTTTCCTGACGCCAACATGGCAGCATACTAGTAATAAATAACTAGCTGACAGGGTGGGATCTACTTGTCCAACCAATCCTCTAATTAGGATGAGACAGAGGACTGAATAGTTCCTCCTACAAAGTTCCCTGATGACAGGACCCCCGGGTCTATTCTGTCAAGTTTGAGTAGGAATGTTGGGAAGACCACGATACCCCTCTACAGATGGGCACCATAGATTCTTTTGAATGTGTTGCCTATGAGGCTTCAACTGCTCTGGTAGAGTGCTCCGCCACCGCTGACGGAGGCTTGCAACACCTAGTCCTATATGAACAACCGAGCCTGCTAGGGTCCAGGCAGTAACTTCTTTCCCTTGATTCCCAGCTGGAATGACAAAAGGTTTAGATGACCTGGAAGGGACAATTGTGGACCGATACTACTTTAAAGTTATGAAAATTATCAGTTTGTGAGACTTTCCTGTGTGATGTTCTGGAAATTTAGGCAATGTCCAGCTGTCTGTTAAATAGCAGTCTGTTGCCATGTTTGTGGCAAGATGATCTACAAGGCCAACTCTACTCCTTTTGGAAAGAAAAGAATATACATATATATTTTTTTTACTTTGAAGCTCCAAGAGCTTGAATATCCGATAACCTCCTGCCTAAAGTTCTTGCAATTGATACTGCCTTATAAGTGATGGCCTGAACCGGACACTGCTCTGTTAGAATGAACGGTTGAACGGATATGAGAACCAGCAGCTCCAATATATCTTTTCCGTGGAGACCTACTCTCCAAAAACTCAAAAGTTGTACAAACTGAAGGATTCATGGCCCATTTAAATGTGTTTTTGCCGATAAAGCGACGCTCGTGAGCTATGCGAGGATAGGTTAAGGCGTGGAGGAAGTATAGAACAGCTGGCACTGAAAGGGCAGTAGGATGAATGTCTCGCTCTACCAAGAAAAAGCAAACTTGTTCCAGAATTAGGCCTAGATGTTGTAAGTAGAATGTCTTCTCGCACACAACAAAGTAGAGATCACTCTGTAGTGAAACCAGAGCAACAGAGTTGTCCACCTTCCCCCTTTAGTACCCCTGCTTGCAGCCCCAGTCTGCATAGGTTATGGAGGAGCAATGTCTTCTGTATTCTGAAATGAATGGCCAGGGAAAACCGAGGGCCTCCTGGTCAATATGGAGGACTGGCTATGACAACTATGTCCAAGGACCATGGCTATGGAACGCTCTGCTAATGGACATCCGCATGGGAGAAAACCATCAGGCCTTCAGGAAGAAACCTAAGACCCACCTCTTCTGAGGGATAAGGAAGACAATGGATAGAAGAAGCGCCCTGAGGTGATTTAGTTCGCAGGTGTAGCGCTATACAGGTTTTTCACTCACTCCTTCACTCATTGCAGTCCCATGGAGAGATCAGAGCATCTGCCCCCTGCGCCTTGTGGTGCGGAAACAAAGTCAGACATACCCAAAGTTTGAGATTACTCTGGGAAACGAGGAGGTCTGTCTGTGGTAGGCCCCACTTGTGGACCAGGTCAGAGAAGACCCTCGTTGTGCTCTGGGAAGCTTGTACTTGTTCAAAAAATCTGCTGGGAGGTAAACTGCATCTGGAATTTTGCTGGGGATCTTCCATCCCAGGCGTTATGGGTTTTACCTCTCTCACTAGCATATTACCGTGAGTTTCACCCAGGAGACTCTAAGACTTCTACAGAATGACAGCCACGCAGTAAAAGCATCCAGCAAGATGCCACATCTGCACTGATAGGAACGCTGTCTCCTATGGCAACAGTCTACAACAGTTTACAATACAAGTGTAACAGTAGCTTCAGGTAATTAAGGTGAGTTCAAAACAGAATCTTGTGCCACTCTTATCAATAATAAAGACATTTGGCATTACCTATTAGCTGCATACTCCTCCAGGCAGTGTCTACTCACCAGCTTCCTGGGCATAGGTACTGTGCCATAGGCCTGTAACGGCTACGCCGTCACCATGAATAGGAGATGAATGGTAATTATTTATTCTGGAGGATACTCAGATTAAACCACCTGGTTGCTCTATAATGTTAAACAGAGCTCATGGGGTTATTTCATCACAACCTCCTGCGATATATCTCCTATTGATGGTGTGGTGCATCTACCATAGGTTATTTGAGAATCCTCGTAATATGTCTCAGTCTCTACAAACATATGGTATCAGGCAATCAAGAACATATCATAGTATGCAATCCAGGATGAACAGTATTCTGAGTATACAGGCTTGATACAGTTAGCTGTGGGTACTTGCGGTTTAGATGTGACCAGGTGTGTAGTTCCTTCCTGGAGAGTGAATAGTAGCAGGTGCAGGATGCCTCTATGGTTCTGTAGATTGCCAGCTCTGTGGTCAAGCAGCAAGTCATAGATAGTAGCAGGGTCCGTGGTGTAGAACTTGGTGCTGTGAGCCTGGTGATCTCCTTTACAAGGTGAGGAACTGTGGGACTCTGGAGGAGGTCTTGGGTCTCAGATGGCAGCGAGCGTCAACTTCAATAACCAGACGCTGAGCCGCCATCAGAGGAGGTTTAAATAGCCAGCCTGTCGCGGGACACACGCTGGGCGCGCTTCCGCGTTCCAGCGTGGAGCGCAGGATTCGACGGCACGTCGGAAATGACGGAATCAGGATGCTGGACGGGACGCAGGATTCGACGGCACGTCGAAAGTGTCGATGACAGGGTGCTGAATGGAGCGCAGCTGTCTAAGGATGATACAGCTGCGCTCGTTCTGTACAAAATAACGCCGATGGTGTTACATACTCCCCTCCTCAAGGGGGTCCCAGATATACACCCAGAAAGTGATGGTCGATCAGGGTATCTGCGGTGGAATTGATTGACGAGCCGGGGAGCATGAATGTCGGAGGAATCTACCCAGGAGTCATCAAGATGGCTATAACCCTTCCAACGGATTAAATATTGCAGGGAAGATCCATGTCTCCTGGAATCTAGAATTTTCTGTACCTCATATTCAGTCTCACCGAGAACCTCAACAGGAGAAGGGGGTTGAGGGTCTCTGGTAGGGAACGGATTAGGAGTGAAAGGCTTAATAAGTGAGACATGGAAAGAAGGATGTATCTTCCAATCCGGAGGTAGAAGTAGTTTAACGGTATTGTTGTTGATGATATGTGAAATGGAGAATGGACCAGTGAATTGGCGACCGAGTTTTCTTGAAGGGATATTAAGACGTAGATTTCGAGTGGAGAGCCAAACCAAATCTCCAACTTTGTATTTAGGAGGTGGAGTTCTGCGGGAGTCATAATACTTCTTTTGTCTTTGTTGCGCTGTAGTAAGATTAGAATGGAGTATTCGTAGGGTCCTCTTCAAGGTGGAGAGGTAATGTTCTACAGCGGGAACATTGTTAGGGAGAACGGAGACTGGAGCAGATTTGGGGTGGAACCCATAGTTTGCATAAAAAGGAGAGAATCCGGAGGAAGAACTGGAAGCGTTATTATACGCAAATTCGGCATGAGGAAGAAACTGAAGCCAGTCGTCCTGTAGATGGGTGCAATAACAGCGTAAATACTGTTCCAGTGTTTGGTTTACTCGTTCTGTTTGTCCGTTTGTTTGCGGATGATAAGCAGTGGACATTCGATGATCAATTTGCAAGGCCTGGCAAAGGGCTCTCCAGAATTTAGAAATGAATTGAGTGCCTCTGTCCGAGATAATCTGGGAGGGCAACCCATGTAGCTTAAGTACATTCTGAAGGAAGGCTTGTGCAGTCTCTAGAGCAGTTGGTAGATTTTTTAATGGGATGAAGTGAGCCATCTTTGTTAATAAATCTACTGTAACTAGAATTGTGTTGGCACCTTGAGACCTGGGGAGATCGACAATAAAATCCATAGAGACCACGTCCCAGGGTCTTTCAGGTATTGGGATTGAAGTAAGGAGTCCGTAAGGTGGCTTCCTGGAATGTTTGTTGGAGGCACATATCACGCAGGAATTGACATAATCACTGACTGTCTGTGAAAGCTTGGGCCACCAGTAATCTCTTTTAATTAAATGAATGGTTTTACTTATTCCTGGATGACCTGCCAGAGGAGCATCATGAAGTTGTTTGAGAAGTAGAGGTTGTAAAGAGGCGGGCACGTAGATCTTATTGTTGTAGGTAAATAACCCGTTAGGTTCCTTTTTGAGACCCTGGGGCATTAGGGGTACCTCGTTAGGGAGAGATTGGATCAGTAAATCCAAGAAAGGAACAGATGCTCCAATGAATCGATCAGGTGGAATAATAGAAAGGGGAGGTGTTTCAATTGTCTGGTTGTCATGCATACGTGACAACGAGTCAGCCTTGACATTTTCTGTACCAGGACGATAGGAGATGTTGAAGTCGAACCTATCAAAGAATAGACTCCACCTGACTTGGCGGGCAGAAAGGGTTTTACAGGCCCTCAAATGTTGCAAATTGCGATGATCGGTGAGGATGGTAATGGGGTGTTTGGAACCTTCCAAGAGATGTCTCCAATTACTTAGGGCATCCTTTATAGCAAGGAGTTCTTTTTCCCCAATGGGGTAATTCTTTTTGGCAGGTAATAATGTCCTAGAGTAAAAGGCTACCGGATGTAGAGGTTCAGATGATGAAGCTTGTTGGGAGAGTACAGCTCCCAAAGCAAAATGCGAGGCATCTACCTCTAAGGTGAAATGGTAAAGTGGGTTAGGAAGTTGTAAGATCGGTGCGGATGTGAAACTGAGCTTCAGAAGGTCAAAAGATTTCTGTGCCTGATCAGACCAGGAAAAAGGCGTCTTACTACTAGTGAGATTGTTTAATGGTTTCACGATCGTAGAGAAATCCTTAATGAATTTTCTGTAGTAGTTAGAGAATCCGAGAAACCGTTGTAGAGCCTTCCTGGAGTGAGGAACAGGCCAGGATAATATGCACTGTACCTTTGATGATTCCATCTGTATTCCGTTTGGGGTAATTAGATATCCCAGGAAAGAAATGCTGCGCTGACTGAAAACACACTTTTCAAGTTTGACATATAAAGAGTGTGTTCTCAATCTGGCCAAAACCCAGCGTACATGTTTGATGTGTTCTTCGGGAGAATCTGAATAGATTAAAATGTCATCCAAATAAATCACAACACAAACGTCGAGCAAATCTCGGAAAATGTCGTTGATGAAATATTGGAAGGTTGCAGGTGCGTTGCATAACCCAAAGGGCATTACGGTGTACTCGTAGAGGCCATAGCGTGTTTTAAAAGCTGTTTTCCACTCGTCACCAGATCGAATTCTTATGAGATTATAGGCACCCCTCAGATCTAGTTTAGTGAAGATCTTTGAGGTCTGGAGTCGTTCGATGAGTTCTGGAATTAATGGTAGTGGATATCTGTTCTTTATAGTAATGCTATTGAGTGCACGGTAGTCGATAATTGGTCGGAGTGAGCCGTCTTTATTTTTTACGAAGAACATGGCTGCACTCGCTGGAGAGGTTGAAGGTCTGATAAAACCTTTCTTGAGGTTTTCGTCGATATAATCCTTGAGGTGTACAAGTTCAGGTTGGGATAATGGATAAATCCGAGCAGTTGGGATCGGTGCGTCAGCTATAAGATCTATGGGGCAATCATAGATCCTGTGTGGGGGGAGCAAGTTTGCCTTGGTTTTGCTAAAAACGTCGGCGAAATCATGTAGATAAGGTGGAAGATCAGGAGGGTAGATCTCTGTGAAAGAGATAGAACAATTAGGATAACAGTTCTCTTTACAGAAAGAGGATTGTAAGGTTAAGGAACTAGTAGACCATTGGAAAGTAGGCTGATGAAGACGTAACCAAGGTAATCCGAGTATTATTGGAAATAGAGGTGATTGGATGACGTCAAAAATTAGGTTCTCGGTATGACCTGGAGCGCAAGTCACCCAAAGGGGTGAGGTTTGGAATGTAATTGGACCTGTGGGAGAACTGGAACCATCAATGAAAGTGAGTGACACAGGGGTTTGCTTAATCACACAAGGTATTTTATTAGATTCTACAATCTTAGAGTCAATAAAGTTTCCACAGGCTCCAGTGTCGACCATTGCTTCAATGGAGAACCTTTCTTGCTCCCACTGTAATGTAAGAAGAATAATAATGTAACGATTAGAAATTGTACCAGTGAAATTAAATTTGTTTCTGTGGTGATCTTTACCTTCTGAATTCCTCTTAAGAAGGGGACAGGTGGATACAACGTGGTCAGGAGCAGAACAGTACATACAGAGGTTTTGGTCTCTGCGGCGTTGTTTCTCCGATGTGCTTAAAGGACCTTTAATCGCACCAAGTTCCATCGGAAGCTCCTTGGGGGGAGATCTGGCTCTCCTGAAAGGTGAAGGAAAAAACGCATTGGCACGTTCAGCTCTTCTCTCTCGAATACGTCGATCTATGGTAATGGACAGTTGCATGAGATCCTCTAGGGATGGTGGAAGTTCTACACGTGCGATTTCGTCTTTCAAAGTTTCTGTCAGGCCTAGCCGAAATTGGTTCCTGAGTGCGATATCTGACCACTGGGTCTCTCGGCACCAACATTTGAATTCAGAAATGTAGTCCTCCACTGGTCTTTTCCCCTGTTTGAGATTTCTGATGGAATTTTCAGCAGTCAACTGTTTATTGGGATCCTCATAAAGGAGGGACATTTCTGCGAGAAAAGTGTCCAGGGCTCCAAGGAGATCTCCGTGTTCTTCTAGATAGGCGTCGGCCCAAACTCTCGGTTCACCCCTGAGGTATGAGATGAGGGTGAGAATTCTAATCCTATCAGAATAGTAAGTACGGGGACGTAGCTCGAACATCAAGCGACAAGAGCTGATGAATTGCCGGAAAAGTTTCCTATCGCCAGAGAAAGGTTCTGGAGTACAGACCTTGGGTTCTGGTCTCTCTCTAACCTGAGCAAGGTTCTGCTGGCGGAGAGCTTCATTTTCTAGGCGGAATTCATTTAAAGAATTAGTTAGGGTATCTACCCTTTGAGTGAGTCCCAGTAGATGATTCGCTAAATCAGCGGGATCCATCTAATATATATATATTGGTCTGGTTATTCTGTAACGGCTACGCCGTCACCATGAATAGGAGATGAATGGTAATTATTTATTCTGGAGGATACTCAGATTAAACCACCTGGTTGCTCTATAATGTTAAACAGAGCTCATGGGGTTATTTCATCACAACCTCCTGCGATATATCTCCTATTGATGGTGTGGTGCATCTACCATAGGTTATTTGAGAATCCTCGTAATATGTCTCAGTCTCTACAAACATATGGTATCAGGCAATCAAGAACATATCATAGTATGCAATCCAGGATGAACAGTATTCTGAGTATACAGGCTTGATACAGTTAGCTGTGGGTACTTGCGGTTTAGATGTGACCAGGTGTGTAGTTCCTTCCTGGAGAGTGAATAGTAGCAGGTGCAGGATGCCTCTATGGTTCTGTAGATTGCCAGCTCTGTGGTCAAGCAGCAAGTCATAGATAGTAGCAGGGTCCGTGGTGTAGAACTTGGTGCTGTGAGCCTGGTGATCTCCTTTACAAGGTGAGGAACTGTGGGACTCTGGAGGAGGTCTTGGGTCTCAGATGGCGGCGAGCGTCAACTTCAATAACCAGACGCTGAGCCGCCATCAGAGGAGGTTTAAATAGCCAGCCTGTCGCGGGACACACGCTGGGCGCGCTTCCGCGTTCCAGCGTGGAGCGCAGGATTCGACGGCACGTCGGAAATGACGGAATCAGGATGCTGGACGGGACGCAGGATTCGACGGCACGTCGAAAGTGTCGATGACAGGGTGCTGAATGGAGCGCAGCTGTCTAAGGATGATACAGCTGCGCTCGTTCTGTACAAAATAACGCCGATGGTGTTACAAGGCCCTGCAGGACTCTTGCTGGGGCACCGGCTCTGGGGAAGAGGAGCAAAGACGTCTTCCTTGGAAATTTTCTCCTGAGTGGGGGCACCATCCAGGCTATGCTCCCCTGAAGAACGTCTGCGTTTCCTTGGCCTGGCTCTTTTGAGAGCGTGGGCATGCGGGGCTGAAGCAAATCAAAGCAATCCGCACAAGAGGGCACTCTTTTCTGAAAACTTACCTATATGGTGGTCCCCATCCTAGTTGTTGAGGGTCTTTGTATTATGAACAGTAACTGACTCTTTATCTGTGGAGAAATGGGACGGCCAGCTGAGGTAAGGATAGCTGAAAAGCGATAGAAGTAGCAGGAGTAGACATAGGAGAGAGGATTCCACTTTCTTTCCCGATTTATCTACATACACCTACATCTGTATATACACCTATATACACACACACATACACACATATATATATACATATATACACACACACACACACACATATACACATATATATATATACATATATACACACACACATACATACATATATATATACATATACATATACATACATATACACACAGACATATCTACCTGCACAGGGTGAGTCTGGGCGTGTTAAGAAGGTGTTAACTGAATAGGGTAAGAATTTCCCTTTCAGACCTGATTGTCAGCTGAGCTGAACATGTCAGAGATGAGTTGTGTGTATGGAGAGAGAGAGAGAGAGACACAGACAGCAGCATGATGTGTGAGAGGATCCATTGTTGGATTGTATACCTACTGGGGTGAGCAAAACCATATTGGATACTATAGCTCTGGCTATAGCCATGTACTTTGTCTATATATCAATCTGTTGGCTAAAGAGACTGAACCTTTCCTATCTCTGTACCTGTGTTAGAACACAAGCCTGTAGTGTCTTCTGTTTGTTTTGCTGAAGCAGTGAATAAGAAAGGTAATGAAAGACAAAAAAGGGTGATATAGGTAAAAGGTACAGGTGACCCTGTATGGCACAAGGGGCCAAGAGAGATAAAGCACAGCTGGCCCCTCCATATTCCACAAGCGCTGCAGTTATCAATTGTAAAAGCAGATTTTGTTCCTAAAGAGGAAACACTGCAGGGGCCCCAATAAGACCCACAGAAGGGGCTCCCAGACTATAGCGCGTTTAGCAGCCTGAGCGCTGGGACTTCGCACTGGGAGAGGCTCAACCCAGACGGCTACTGCACTGAGGCAGAGGGGGGACATAGTACTGCTTACTCTTCACTGGTGCGTGAGGTATGAGGAAAAAAAGAAGAATGGGGTGGCGGCTAACCATGCCTTAATTTATGCTATTCACTGGTCCTGAGGGAGTGGTCAAGAGGCGGAGCTCTATCACTAGTATGCTGCCATGTTGGCGTCAGGAAAGAGGATTACTCAGCGCTGGATTAACTCTGTGTGGCAAGACTGGGCACAAATGATATGAAATATTATACTCTACACTGTGACATCAAAAAAATAATAATTTTTTTGGGGGTTTACATCCACTTTAACAGGCAACAAAACCTATGCCTTTAGTTTGTTTCTGTATGATGAATTTTTATTTACCTTTAGCAAATAGCAAATACAACATTGTTTGACAATGTCTCATGACAATAACAAACAATATTTGTTTTCAGTATTATTTTTGCCTGTACATAGTGGTGCCAACCTCCCTAAGTAAAATTTACTGACACAACACAAGAAATTTACTGAGAGAATTTTTTTTCTGATAAATTTGCCAAAATGACAGTTTTCAGTGCAAATATCAATACTTAAGCTACAAAGAAGTGGCTAATGTAATTAGCAATGTGTTTATGGCATAACAAAAGGCAAAAAACATATTTCTTCTTCTACATGAAGGTCAGGTTAATATAATTCAGCACAGAGTTACCCCTTACATCAGAGTCATCAAGGTTCCCATTTATGGTGCAAGGGGGAAAACTGTGGACTGATGTAAAGGAGAACTCTGAGAGCTTTGATGTAAGGGGGAATGCTACGGACTCTTGTGTAAAGGGAAACTCTGATGTAAGGGGGTCTTTGGTCACCAGAGCCCCCCTCTTGTCACAAGAGTGCACAGAGCTCACCTTTACATCACAGTCCACAGAGTATCCCCTTACATCAGACTCCAGAGTTCCCCTTTACATCAGAATCTGCAGGGTTACGAATGTGGTCTCCCCTCCTTCATCTTGGATGGGGAGATTCCTAGTTATGTGGGGCCCCTATTTTCTAGGTGCCTACGGGCCGGATCTCGGCCGGGGAGGGTCTGATGGAGGTCATTTGGTCCCCCCTCCCCATATTGGGCGCTGGGATGTGGGGGCCCCCGGATTTTGATGTAGGACGGGTAAGTGAATTGGGGTCGCCCCTCCTCGACAGTTTAGTGTTACTATCTGGGAAATGGTACCTTGCCTTTAAGTTGCTCTGTTGTACCTTTTGTACTGTACTGTTACTTATGATAATTGCGGACCATGTTTAACGTAAGCTTCACTTCTGTTTATGCATACATGTTCCTTTTCTTTTCCTATACTTAATAAATACAGATTATACAAAAAAAAGAATCTGCAGGGTCCCCCCTTACAGTGTAAGAGGGAACATTATGAACCCTGATGTAAAGGGGAATGCTGTAGACTTGGGTGTAAAGGTGAACTCTGGGGGGCATGGCTAGGATGTGAAGCCGGGTACATGTGTTTCACAGAGGCTCTGACACCCTGTGTAATTATCCTCTTCATATGGAGTTGTCAACGTCACCCTTCTCAGCAAACCTCTCATTCCTGCCTGGTTATCTCCCCTGTATTGACCATGCGATGGAGAAAGTCCTCTGGGCAGAAAAAAGCCACAGAGGGGCATCGGAGTTCCCAGCCATACACGTGTTCCGTGGCCATCTTGCCACCTCGTGTACAAAACAGATCCTCTGTAGATGTGCAGACTGAGGAGCGGAGTGGGTGGATCATGGCAACTGAGCCTGGAGACAACTCGGGGAAATCGCCTCCTGCAGCTATTTCAGAGGACCCTGTGACAGCAGCCATCCTTATGGCTATAGAGGCGAGTATAACCTCTCTCGTGACTAGGATTGGCCCTGGAATGTGGTCTCATGTGGCAGGACCTGGATAAGATCCGTGGTCGCCTGAGCAGTGCTAAGACCCACATATCTGATGTGGAAGACACCACCTCAACCCACAATAGAACCCTTACTGACTTGCAGCATCAAGTGAATCTCCTTATGGCATAGTCTGATGATGCAGAGAATAGGTTGCGCCACAATAATATGCGGGTGGTGGGGCTGCCAGAAGGAGTGGAGGGGGATTATCTTGCCACATTTGTGGAGTCCTTTTTCAAGCAAGTCCTGAGCCTGCAGAAGGTTTTACCTGCCTACCAAGTGGAAAGGACGCATAGGGTCCCTACTGGTGTTAGAATTCCTGGTGCCTCTCCTTGCGTGTTCCTTATTAATTTCCACAACTTTCGAGACAGGGATCTCATCTTGTCTGAGGTGCGGAAGCAGCAAACCATCTGTTATGACAGCGCAACTCTGCACTTCTCACTGGCAGGCATTACTGATGGGCACTGATTGGCACTTCCAATGGGCACTGATTGGAATCCCTGGTGGTCATGGGGGGGGAATCCCTGGTGGGCATGGGTGGGCATCCTTGGTGGCTCTGCACTGATAATCATTGCGCTAATTATTAGCTCAGACCTCCCCTGTCAGGAGAGCAGCTGATTGGCTCTCCTCTACCCGTGCCTTGTCAGCGTGAATAGAGGAAAAGATGAAACAGCATTTCCCGTATACGATGTGATCAGCTGTGTCCAATCAGTCTACATCAAAGGTTCTTTACCGACATTGGTGATGCGGTGTGTCAGACTGACACACCACACCACCGATCGATTCGCGTGCGAGTGGCTTATCCTGTCGGACGTCATATGGCATCCAGTCAGGATAGTGAAACCACTTTGGGGCCGTCATATTGCTATATGGCGGATAGGAAGGGGTTAACAACCATTGACAGCGGAAAGCTATCATGTATTATATTGGTAGTAATACTGCTAATACTGCTGTCTGAACACCCAAATAGCCAGGGTTCCATCCAAATTTGTGTTCAGACCGAACCTGAAACTCATCCCTAGTATTAGTACATTTGTTTGGTTTTGACTATAGTCTAATATAATCACATATTGCATAGATTTTTTTTACAAAAAAACAAAGCTTTATTTTGGTGATATTGTCTTTCCAAAATCATTATATTTTTAAGAAATTTATAGGCAATAATATATATAAAAAATGTTTTCTACTTGCTAGTTTAAAAAAAAATGTGTTACTATAGATAAACAGCTATAATAACACAAAAAATTATAATTTTGGGACAAAGCAGCACAAAGTTAAAAAATGGACCCCACATTCCAAAAAAAACACAGAGCTAGAAGCAAGATCTTTACAGTACCTTATATGACAAAATATAGTGAGGGAAAATAGTATTTGATCCCCTGCTGATTTTGTACATATGTCCACTGACAAAGAAATAATCAGTCTAAATTTTAATGGTGGGTTTATTTTAACAGTGAGAGACAGAATAACAACAGAAAAACACATTTAAAAAAAAGTTCTAAATTGTTTTGCACTGTAAAAAAAAAAAAATCAACAGGAAAACACAAAGCTAAGGGGAGAAGGGGAAACTGTGTTTATTAGACTATCAAGGTTACATTTAGGGTTATTAAAATGTCTTTAAAAGAAAAACATGCTATTTTACTTGTCATGTTGCATTAATTGATTTCATATGCACATCAAAGCTCACCCCTTTAATTTGCAGTTAAATGGGACAATAATGTTACTTTGTATCTCCTAATCATATATGAGCAGTGTTTATGAACAGAAGGTCTATTTTCTGACTGCAGCCAATCAGCTGCTGCAATTACACACCAACTCGCAGCTGTCCTTTTGGGCCATGGAAATTTCTGGAAAATATAGGGATGGGGGCAGCAGCAGATATATACATCACTTCATGTACATCATATACATCATGTATACTTCAATTAAAGAGTTAATAAACCCACAACAGTAAAATCAGTCTGTATATGCAGTAAACGGTTATACCCACTGTGGAACCTAAGGGGTTAATCCTCTGCATTGTGTAAAAAAAATCTGTTTGATCCTGTCTTCTCTAATCCTTCCCTTCTTCCACAGTCTCCAATCTATCTGCTGGTAGAACAGAGACTTGTGGGCAAGCTGCACATGCTCAGTTTGGTGTGTAATGTGAGAGCCTCAGGGGTAAAATATTTTAATATGAAAGTGGGAGGTACCATCATCCTTGAGATTAAGGTATAGAGTACTTGAGTCTAAGGTCCCCGAACCAAAGAACCAAGAAGGGAGAAAGGGCCAGTTAGGACTATTGCGGTACCGATTCAAAAATAAAGAATAGGGATAAGGCTTTAAAACAATTGGTCAATTTTATTCAAAACACAAACAAAACAATTACAAGAATAAAATTGTGACAACCATCCAACAGCAGCAAAACAGAAGTCCCCAAAAGGGGAAGACATTGCGTTGGTTTGAGGGTTATAACAGTATCTTTCTTGGTTCTTTGGTTCGGGGACCTTAGACTCAAGTACTCTATACCTTAGTTTGGTGTGTATTGCTGGAGATTTTTTCTTGGGAGGGTGCATGTGATCAGCACAGTGCCAATCAGCACTGTCCAGACAGAGGGTCAGTGGTCCTGCAGCCAAATTAGATGATAAGGGGAGAATGAAAACTCCTCCTACAAGCTTTAACCAGACACTGAAATACTTGCATTTCCATGTTCTGTGTACTGTGGGAGACCAGATATAGTGAATGCATAATTTTTTTGGGTGTGCTTCGTTTTGGGTAGACTGCCTATTATCAGTGCTATTGTGGCCTGACGAAGGGGTCCTGCGTGACCCCGAAACGTTGCACTTTTGTGATGTGATTTTTCTGCAATAAAACTTTTTTGGACGTAATTGGATGATCCGAGTTGTGCTGGCGAATATGTTTGATTATTGTGGCCTCTGACTAATAGGTTTTCTGGACTCTCTTGACTTTTTAGATGTCATATAAGTAGTCCTGCTTTTACTTGGGTTACAGTATATAATATACAATTTGGGAATGAATATGCAGGTCAAAAGCCCAGCTCCAGATACCAGAATAGCAAATACCTCTACAGCTGTAGTGTACTTTCCCTTTGTGCTGATGTAAGTTGGTATGAAGGTGACCCAGACACTGAAGAAGACCAACATGCTGAATGTAATGTACTTTGCTTCATTATAAGCGCTAGGCAAGTTCCTGGCTAGAACAGCAATCACTAAGCATCCCATGGCCAGACAACCAATGAATGCCAACATGACATATAAGCCAAGTTGTTCTTCACATTCTATGATTATATACCCAGGGTGTGAGTAGAAATCATGTACTGGCATTGGTGGATCCATTCCTAGCCACATGGCACAGATAAGAGTTTGAAGAAAGGATGAAATCCCAACAAGCACACATGGAAACTTTTGTCCTATGAATCTTCTTAGCTGGCTACCAGGTTTCGTGGCATGAAAGGCCAAAACAACAAGAATGGTTTTGGCTAACAAGGAGGACACGGAAACAGCAAAGGACATGCCAAATACAGGTTGTCGCAGCAGGCAAGTTATATTACCCGGAATACCAATGAAGACCAAGCAGCTGCAGAATGTGAGGGTTAGGGACAGAAGAAGGACTATGCTGAGTTTTCTGTTGGTGGCTTTTATGACCGAAGTATTCTTGTAATGGCTGAAGATGACCAGTAAATAGATAGAGGACACAGAGAGAACCACAGCACTTGAAGCTAAGAATCCACCAAGCGGCTCTTCATAGGACAGATAGGTTATTTGTCTTTGAAGACATTTATCTTTGTTTTCATTTGGCCATTGTTCATCATGACATTTTAAACAGTGGATCATATCTGCAAAAATAAGAAAACACAAAAAGCATTACAATAAAGCGGAAGCAGTTATTTTGCAACATGAGCTAACATTTTAGGGCTTATATTGCACTAAAGTAAAGGGGAGTTACCATTTGCAGTAAATGTTATGGACAATGGTGCGATGTGGTGCAATCCTTCTGAATGCTAAAAATGCAACATACACTGCCAAAAATGCTTTTTGGTGTGTTTGGACTAACCCTCAGCCTTATCTGAGCACAGAGGCTTATGGGAAATGTAGTGTGGGACATGTCAAAGTATGCAATGTTATGGCACATATGCTGCCCTGCCAACTGGTCAAACAAGGTTGTGAAGGAAGAACGAGGAATACTACTTACAAAAATTTGAAAAAAGGGTATATATGGTGGTGAGTTACTGTGGTGCCGGATGTAATCTGGCACCACAGTAACTCACCACCATATATACCCTTTTTTCAAGACAGATTTTTATCAGACTTCACTTCTGCTTTCAGCTCATGCTACTAAGGCAGGGGTCTCCAAATTCCGGCCCTTTGCATGCCTTAATGTGGCCCTTGGGACACTATTCCATCCAACTCCAATGGGGCATAGTACGTGTTGCTGACAACAATGGGGTACTACTCCTCCAACTGACACCATCAATTATTTCCATTGACACCAACGATGGGTCCTCCCACTGACACCAAGGATATGGTATTATTTACTCCCACTGGACACCTGGACCTTTTCTACTCCCAATGGCCCTAGTCTGGCCCCCCCCCCCCCCGAAGTCTGAAGGACGGAAACTGGCCCTTTGTTTAGAAAGTTTAGAGACCCCTGTACTAAGGGATTAACCACTTGCTGGTTGTCTAAGGCTGGGGAAGGTAACCTTTGAGAGGTGGAGATCTACCAGAACAACATGAAAGAGATCAAAGATCACCAAGGTTCGGCACCCCTTTTTTTTAACCACTTCAGCCCCAGAAGGTTTTACCCCCTTCCTGCCCAGGCGAAATTTCAGCTTCCGGCACTGTGTCGCTTTAACTGACAATTGCGTGGTCGTGCGACATGGATCCCAAACAAAATTGGCGTCCTTTTTTCCCCACAAATAGAGATTTCTTCTGGTGGTTTTTGATCACCTCTGCGGTTTTTATTTTTTGCTCTATAAACAAAAATAGAGTGACAATTTTGAAAAAAAAAATCAATATTTTTTACTTTTTGCTATAATAAATATCCCCCAAAATATATAAAAAAAAAAAATTTCCTCAGTTTAGTCTGATACGTATTCTGCTACCTATTTTTGGTAAAAAAAAATCACAATAAGCGTTTATCGATTGGTTTGCGCAAAATTTATAGCGTTTACAAAATAGGGGATAGTTTTATGGCATTCTTTTTTTTTACTAGTAATAGCGGGGATCTGTGATTTTTTATTGGGACTACGACATTATAGCGGACACATCGGACACTTTTGTGACATTTTTGGGACCAATCACATTCATACAGTGAACAGTCCTATAAATATGCACTGATAACTGTATAAATGTGACTGGCAGGAAAAGGGTTAACCACTAGGGGGCGGGGAAGGGGTTAAATGTGTAGCCTAGTTTGTGTTCTAACTGTAGGGGGAGGAAGGTGACTGGGGGAGGTGACCGATTGTGTCCCTATGTACAAGGGACACAGATCGTTCTCCTCTCTCCCTGACAGGACGTGGAGCTCTGTGTTTACACACAGAGCTCCACGTCCCTGCTCAGTTACAGGGCAATTACGGGTGCCCGGTGGCGATCATATGACGTCCTGTCAGAACAACTGAGCTACCTTGCCGCCGTCATTTGACGGCGGCTGGTAGACAAGTGGTTAAACAACGTTAAGATCGGCCTATTTTTCAAACTTGTTGTTTACAAGTTCAAATCATTTTGTATTGCTAGAAAATTACTTACAAACATTATAAAAACAGTTCTAACACCCTAGAGAATAAGATGACGGTCATTGCAATACTTTTTGTCACACCGTATTTGTGCAGCGGTCTTACAAGCGCACTTTTTTTGGGGGGGGGGGAAATGCACTTTTTTAAATTAAAGTAAAGTTAACCCAATTTTCTTTTATATTGTGAAAGATGGTGTTATGTTGAGAAAATTCATACCCAACATGTCACACTTCAAAATTACACCCGCTCGTGGAATGGCGACAAACTTTTATTTTAAAAAATCTCCATAGGTGACGTTTAAAAAATTCTACAGGTTGCATGTTTTGAGTTACAGAGGAGGTCTAGGGCTAGAATTATTGCTCTCCCTCTAACAAACATGGTGATACCTCACATGTGTGGTTTGAACACCGTTTTTATATGTGGACGCTACTCACGTATGTGTTTGCTTATGCACGCAAACTCGGAGGGATGGAGCACGTTAAAAAAATCGTATTTATTTTAGCTTTTATTTTTACCTTTTAATATTTATCGAGGAATTAATCTTTAATTTCCACAGTCCTAATTATTTGGTGTGGTTTATCTCTCTGATTGCATTTAATATAGTTATGATAACTTTCTAAACTGTCAAGATCAATCAAAAGCAGGGACCTGGAGCATAAACTATCCCAGAGTTTCTAGGAAGAACAGGAAGCCCCAACCCCAGGCTATTCCTTTCTCGCATGCCTTGCCATTAGTTACTGATGGTGCCCACTAACCAATCGAGATTTATCAAGGGGTCTCAGGTGGCTATGACTGTTCATAAAAGTACCTCTGGGTGTCTGCCAAAAGGGCTGGTTCACACCACAAAACGCTCTCCAGATCCATTCTGGATGCATCTCTGCATGCGTGTTTTTAACAAGTTTTTAGCGCGTTTTTGATGTGTTTTCGAATGCATTCCAGGTGCTACTTTTTAAAGGCATTTTTAATGCATTTCAGTGCATTCTGGTGTGTTTTACTGCGTTTCAGTACAGTCCAGTGTAGAAAAAATGCAACATTTTTTTTCTGGAGCTGGAAAGCCCTGGAACTGATTGCACTGGTTTGAACTATGCCATTAGTAACCATATAACCTACTTTACATGTGTTTTCGATGCAGACAAAAAACGCACTGGACTGCATGTGGTGTGAACTGGTCCTTAACACCATGATTTCCAAAAATGTTATCACTCTCTTACCAGTTTGATTAGTAACCTCTCCTGTTGGACATGGAACACAGTCATAACAGCAAGATGGCTTTCCCTGTTGAACCGTTTTTCTGGAACCTGGTGAACAACTAGGACTGCAGACAGAACGTGGTAACACCTATATAAAAAAAAAAGTCAAGGACATGTCATCACCAAAGAGATAGTTGGTGCTTTTCAATTCCTTTGGATTTATGGACTGAGCTTGTAAAGGGAATGTATTATCATTTCAATGTGTATTTAACCACTTTAGCCCCGGGCCTGTTTTTCAGATTCGGTGTTTACGAGACTAAAACATTTTTTTTTGCTATAAAATTACTTAAAACCCCCAAACATTATATATTTTTTTTTCTAACACTCTAGAGAATAAAATGGCAGTCATTGCAATACTTTTTGTTACACCGTATTTGCGCAGCGGTCTTACAAGCGCACTTTTTTTGGAAAAAATTCACTTTTTTAAATAAAAAAATAAGACAACAATAAATTTGGCCCAATTTTTTTACATATTGTGAAAGATAATGTTACGCCGAGTAAAATGATACCCAACATGTCACGCTTAAAAATTGCGCCCGCTCGTGGCATGGCGTCAAACTTTTACCCTTAAAAATCTCGATAGGCGATGTTTAAAAAATTCTACAGGTTGCATTTTTTGAGATACAGAGGAGGTCTAGGGCTAGAATTATTGCTCTCGCTCTAACGATCGCGGCGATACCTCACTTGTGTGGTTTGAACACCGTTTTCATATGCGGGCGCTACTCGCGTATGCGTTCGCTTCTGCGCGCGAGCTCGTCGGGACGGGGCGATTTAAAAAATTTTTTTTTTTGTTTTCGTATTTATTTGTATTAATTTTACCAATTTTTAACACTAAAATAAAAAAAAATAAAAAAATTATCACTTTTATTCCTATTACAAGAAATGTAAACATCCCTTGTAATAGAAAAAAGCATGACAGGTCCTCTTAAATATGAGATCTGGGGTCAAAAAGACCTCAGATCTCATATTTAGGCTAAAATGCAAAAAAAAAAAAAAAAATTTTTAAATGTCATTTTTCAAATGACATTTAAAAAAAAATGTCTCTTTAAGACGCTGTTTGGAACTGACGTTTGACGTCACTTCCGCCCAGCAGAGCTACGGGGATGGACGAGGGAAATTTTTTCCCTCACTCGCATCCCCGCTGACCAGACGAGCGCACTCGATCGCCTCCGCCGCTACCGACGGCTCCGGTAAGCGGCGGAGAGCGCGGGAGCGCAGCGGGAGGGGGGGGGCACGCTCGTCCGCTACCGATAACGGCGATCTCGCGGCGATTCCGCCGCGGAGACCGCCATTATCGTTTACCCGACCGCCCACAGAAGAGATGGATATCTCGGTTGTGGCAGCAGCTGCTGCCGTTACCGAGATATCCATCCTCAAAGTACCGACGTATACCTGCGGTGGGCGGTCGGAAAGTGGTTAAATATACTTAAAAAAACATAAATGCAATCGGATTGATGTAAAAAATCTTAACTATAAAATCTTATTTATGAATACAATTATATTGCTGAAACTGCATTAAATTGACCTTTTATGCTGCGTACACACGATCGGATTGGGTTTTCAGATGTTTTTTCCAACGGATTTCCGCTCAAGCTTGGCTTGCATACACACGGTCACACAAAAGATCTCTGAACTTTCGTCCGTCAAGAACGCGGTGATGTACAACAATACGACGAGCCGAGAAAATTAAGTTTAATGCTTCCGATGTGTCAAATTGTTTCCGAGCATGTGTCGGAAAGTCCGATGGAGCATACACACGGTCGGAATTTCCGTTCAAAAGCTCACATTTGACTTTTGCTGTCGGAATTTCCATTTGTGTGTACAGGGCATTATGAGGCTTTAAAATATATGAATACTTTCTTTGTATTAATTATATGATTTCTATCAGTAAAGCTTGCTTTTTATGTAATAACTATTGTATAAATATTTATTGATATTTTATCTCTTATAAAAAGAGAGATCTCCTATAAAATAAGAGATTCATGGTGAATGTATCGTTGTAATGCAGTTTACTAAAACATATGTTCCGAAAGTTTAATCTGGTGATCACTATTGTTTTTCCAATGTAATTTCAAAATTAAATGTTTTCATTAATAAAAAAAATATTTAGAAACAAATTCTGATATATATATATATATATATATATGTAGGGCCAGATTCAGGATGGAGAGCGGATCTTTGTGGCGGCGTAACGTATGTGATTTACGTTTCGCCGCCGCAACTTTACACGCAAGTGCTTTATTCACAAAGCACTTGCCTGTAAAGTTGCGTCAGCGTAACGTAAATGAGCCGGCGTAATTGAAATTGGGCGGGAAGGGGACGTCTGCTATTTAAATTAAGCGTGATCCCGCACCAAACGTACTGCGCATGCGTCGTCCATTGAGGTATCCCAGTGGGCATGCTCCAAATTATGACTGTGTTTTCAACGTGAACGTAAGTCACGTCAATCCCCATTCACGGACGAGTTACGCAAACGACGTAAACATTTTCTAATTCGACGCGGTCACGACGTCCATACTTAACATAGGATGCGCCTGCTTTTTGGTGCTTTATCTTTACACCGGGAAACCCCTTACGGAAACGGCGTACGTACGTTCGTGAATTGGCGTATCTCACTGATTTACATATTCTCGGTGTAAATCAGCGGGAACGCCCCTAGCGGCCATTTTAAAATACAATACAATTACACCGCTCGTATCTTAACTCAATCCCGGCGTATCTTGTTTTCTGAATACAGAAAACAGATACGCCGGCGTAGGTTAGAAGTTACGCGGCTTATCTAGAGATAAGCCGCGTAACTTCTTACTGAATCTGGCCCATAGTATGCAATTTATATCTGGTACCTTTAAAGTCTCAAAAGTTTAGGGTTGTACAATAATTGTCTTTACTGTCCTGTTTCAAAATGAAAGTAAATATCAGTTAAAATGATAATTCAGTAAACCCTAATGGCTATTAAAAGTAACCATCCTCATCTGTGATCTGTTTGCTTGTAATTAGTGTGTGTGTATAAAAGGTCAATGAGTTTTTGGACTCCTGACAGACCCTTGCAACTTTCATCCAGTGCTGCACTGACGTTTCTGGATTCTGAGTCACAGGGGAAAGCAAAATAATTGTCAAAGGATCTGCGGTATAAGGTAGTTAAACTATATAAAACAGAAAAAAGATATAAAAAGATATCAAAGGAATTGTGAATCCCATTTAGAAGTTTTCAAACTCTAATCA
Source organism: Rana kukunoris (assembly GCA_029574335.1). NCBI lineage: Eukaryota > Metazoa > Chordata > Amphibia > Anura > Ranidae > Rana > Rana kukunoris. The sequence continues at coordinate 65,136,716 of CM056057.1, forward strand.
AGAAGTGGGAAATGAGGGGTTCTGTTGAAACCAAATCACGATCAAATAGACCAACTAACATTTCAGCCACAAATAACTTCAGGTGAAATACAGGACTCTCTGAAAACGTGGTGTGGCTGTTTCAAGATGCACAATAAGGAGGCACTTGAAGAAAGATGGGCTGCATGGTCGAGTCGCCAGAAGAAAGCCATTACTACGCTAATGCCACAAAGTATCCCGCTTACAATACGACAAACAGCACAGAGACAAGCCTCAAACCTTCTGCCACAAAGTAATTTGGAGTGATCAGACCAAAATGTTGCTTTTTGGCCACAACCATAAACACTACATTTAGAGAGGAGTCAAAAAGGCCTATGATGAAAGGTACACCATTCCTACTGGGGATGTGTGAGCTACAAAGGTACAGGAAATGTGGTCAAAATTGATGGCAAGAAGATTGCAGTATGTTATCAAAAAATACTGGAGGAACATTTGCATTCATCAGCCAGGAAGCTTCTCATGGGACGCACTTGAACATTCCAACATGACAATGATCCAAAACACAAGGCCAAATCGACCTGCCATTGGATACAGCAAAATAAAGTGAAGGTTCTGGAGTGTCCATCTCAGTCTCCTGACCTCAATATGATTGAGCCACTCTGGGGAGATCTCAAATGTGCCGTTCATGCAAGACAGCCCAAGAATTTACAGGAACTGGAGGCTTTTTGCCAAGAGGAATGGGCAGCTTTACCATCTGAGATGTTAAAGAGCCTCATCCACAAATACTACAAAAGACTTCAAGCTGACATTAATGTTAAAGGGGGCAATACACAGTATTAAGAACTGGGGTATGTAAAACTTTGATCAGGGTCATTTGGATAATTTTGTTGTGATTATGATTTAAAAAGAGTAAGCACAGTTGATTGATAATAAAAGGCCTCAGCCAAACACTAACCATGAGTGAAAGAAAAGTTTTTGTGTTATCATTCATATTCTCTGATAAATGGCCAAGAAATCATAATTTCTGCCAGGGTATGTAAACTTATGAGCACAACTGTATATATATACATACACACAGTTTTTAATGTGAACCTAGGTGTGGACTAGGCCTAACACAGCTTGAATTTTACATATCAAAAGGAGTTACTTACAGGGCATTGTAAAATGTAAATTTGTCTGCCAGTTGTGTCAGGCCTAGTCCACACCTAGGTTCACATTAAGAAATGTGTCTTTATCCTACATAAATCGGCCAACATATAACTACCTATATCTTTTCTTTTGGCCACATTCCAACCATTAAAATGTTTACACTTCAAAACAACTTGCTTAACTTTGTCTGGAACTGTAAGGCCTTGTACACACAACTTGCTTAACTTTGTCTGGAACTGTAAGGCCTTGTACACACGAGGCAATAGATTTGTTCAAAACGGTCTGTCCGACCGATTTGAACAAATCTGTCTGTTTGGATTTTGGTTTGCTCGCGTGTACACACGAGCAAACCAAAATCCCCGCCAGCAGATGGCGCGCTGACGTGTCGGTGACGTGGCGGTGACGTTGACGCCGCCACGTCACCGCACCAGGAAGTAAAACACTTCCGCGCATGCGCCGAATCCATTCGGCGCCGGTGCGAGACGACATGTCTGCTGGTAAGTGTACTAACCAGCAGACATGTCGGGCGGACGGGTTCCCACCCGATAGATTTCAAAGCATGCTTTCAAATCTGTTGGGTGGCCAAATCCGTCGGCTCGCCCGTACACACGATCGAATCTGTCTGCTGGGACGGTCTGGCAGACCGTTTCTAGCAGACAGATTTGATCGTGTGTACGCGGCCTAAGTATCATAGAATCTCCAGATCTGTTGCACATGAACCATGGAACAAAGGAGAGCCTAGCCTTTTTTTTTTAATGTAAACATTAAGTTACGATCCCTAACACTGCACTCTTTCAACCAATGGACTAAATTAAGACACCCAAATTCTATGCTGTGGAGCTGTAATGTCTCCATAAAGCAGGCTAACCTATTACAACCCAACTGTATTGCACGTTGGTCACTTTCCACTCACCTCTCCCACCTTCCTTCTCCCCACTTTCTATATATTTTACCCCGTGTGTCACGTTTCTTCTTTTTATGTTTGGTGCACTGCACTTTATGTGTGATCAGTAGGGTGCTGGTCCTCGGGCCTGCCCTGAACGTCTTGGGAGTGGGTGGACATGGCCTTCTGGCTTAGTTCGCCCGCTCTTATGGGGTCTCCCTTCGGGGGAGCCTCACCGAGGAGGGTTCTGTTTCGGCAGTCCATCCAAGGATGTTGGGTCCGTGTTGGCTTCGGCTGCATGGGCCTTTTTGGGTTCATGTGGCTTCGGCTACATGGACCACATTTACCTCAGTCCCTGTCAGGAGCCTAACGCCCCGGGGGATCAGGGTTGGGCCCTTTTCGGAGGGCCAATTGAAGATGCCCCCATCACAGTTTTTTGTTGCACCTCTTTATGTGTGTGCACATTTTTCCTGCACCGGGTGGAGTTTTTGGGTTGTGTTTTGCACGCCACAGGCTTTTCAATAGAAAAAAAAAAAAACGATTACAACCCAACCTATGGTGTTTGCTTATTCCAATTTGTCCACCTGGTGGTTGCAAGAACCGAAAAACAGATCATTTTGGTATCTCCAAAACAGTCAAGACTTCCATACACAGGCCTTTTTGGTTACTTACAAATTCAACACTATTCTCAAGCCCCGACTGGATCACTTGAATTCCCTGACCTTACGCTGTTCAAAAAAATATGCTTCTGCGGTCCATCGAGTTTGTTAATTTCAAGGGCCTAGGAACAATTTACTATATATATTGGCGCTGCCTCTTATAAAACTTTACTGGCAAGCTGTTCATACTCTAGTCCATTAGCATTTTCCCTCCTTAATGACTACTGCAATTAACTTTGCCAAATTAGGCTACTGTCTTTACCTACCTAAATCATACTACAGACATCTCTGGCAATACGATGGTACTTGAAATTCAATCGGTGTGGGTCCATTTTATGTCAGCGCTGCAGAAATTGTCAGTGATATGTATATATATATACAGTGCAGAAAATAAGTATTTGAACACCCTGCTATTTTGCAAGTTCTCCCACTTGGAAATCATGGAGGGGTCTGAAATTGTTATCGTAGGTGCATGTCCACTGTGAGACACATAATCAAAAAAAAAATTCCAGAAATCACAATTTATGAATTTTTAACTATTTATTTGTATGATACAGCTGCAAAGAAGTATTTGAACACCTGTCTTTTAGCTAGAATTCTGACCCTCAAAGACCTGTTAGTCTGCCTTTAAAATGTCCACCTCCACTCCATTTATTATCCTAAATTAGATGCACCTGTTTGAGGTCATTAGCTGCATAAAGACACCTGTCCACCCCATACAATCAGTAAGAATCCAACTGCTAACATGGCCAAGACCAAAGAGCTGTCCAAAGACACTAGAGACAAAATTGTACACCTCCACAAGGCTGGAAAGGGCTACGGGGAAATTGCCAAGCAGCTTGGTGAAAAAAGGTCCACTGTTGAAGCAATCATTAGAAAATGGAAGAAGCTAGACATGACTGTCAATCTCCCTCGGACTGGGGCTCCATGCAAAATCTCACCTCGTGGGGTCTCAATGATCCTAAGAAAGGTGAGAAATCAGCCCAGGACTACACGGGAGGAGCTGGTCAATGACCTGAAAAGAGCTGGGACCACCGTTTCCAAAGTTACTGTTGGTAATACACTAAGACGTCATGGTTTGAAATCATGCATGGCACGGAAGGTTCCCCTGCTTAAACCAGCACATGTCAAGGCCCGTCTTAAGTTTGCCAATGACCATTTGGATGATCCAGAGGAGTCACGGGAGAAAGTCATGTGGTCAGATGAGACCAAAATAGAACTTTTTGGTCATAATTCCACTAACCGTGTTTGGAGGAAGAAGAATGATGAGTACCATGCCAAGAACACCATCCCTACTGTGAAGCATGGGGGTGGTAGCATCATGCTTTGGGGGTGTTTTTCTGCACATGGGACAGGGCGACTGCACTGTATTAAGGAGAGGATGACCGGGGCCATGTATTGCGAGATTTTGGGCAACAACCTCCTTCCCTCAGTTAGAGCTTTGAAGATGGGTCGAGGCTGGGTCTTCCAACATGACAATGACCCGAAGCACACAGCCAGGATAACCAATGAGTGGCTCTGTAAGAAGCATATCAAGGTTCTGGCGTGGCCTAGCCAGTCTTCAGACCTAAACCCAATAGAGAATCTTTGGAGGGAGCTCAAACTCCGTGTTTCTCAGCGACAGCCCAGAAACCTGACTGATCTAGAGAAGATCTGTGTGGAGGAGTGGGCCAAAATCCCTCCTCCAGTGTGTGCAAACCTGGTGAAAAACGACAAGAAACGTTTGACCTCTGTAATTGCAAACAAAGGCTACTGTACCAAAAATAACATTGATTTTCTCTGGTGTTCAAATACTTATTTGCAGCTGTATCATACAAATAAATAGTTAAAAAAATCATACATTGTGATTTCTGGATTTTTTTTTTTTGATTATGTCTCTCACAGTGGACATGCACCTACGATGACAATTTCAGACCCCTCCATGGTTTCCAAGTGGGAGAACTTGCAAAATAGCAGGGTGTTCAAATACTTATTTTCCGCACTGAGGCGATTCAGTTCGCATGTGCCGCGCTATACAAGTTTTCATTCATTCATTCATTCATTCATTCATTCATTCATATATATATATATATGTGTGTGTGTGTCTGAATAAATAAATAAATAATCAAATAAATATACTGTTTGATTTACCTGGTTAAAGAAGACGGGCCACACTACTGCAGACTGCTCTATATAAAAATCTGTAAAAGTAAGTTTTCCAACATGGAGGCTTCTAAGCTTCTTGTGGTTACTAATCCAATTAACCAGATGATAATAACCAGCAGCATCCCCGTATTTATCAAGATAAATGTGTTCTCCTGCATTGTTGGTAAAAGAAACTCTCCTGATGAAGAAATTAAGCTACAGAGGGATTGAATAGTTTGTAATGTTCATTATCATTGTGGTGACAGGAACACAATGGCCTTTAAGGGAGCCCATAGAAAGGGAGATCTTATATCAAGAAGATATCAATCTTTGTATTGCAAGGACCTGACACAATTTCCGTCCAGTTTTTCTGATGTACAGATCTGGCAAATGCATGGTCCTTAATACTTTTCCCCATATAAAGAAAGAAGGGACATTTTATAAATAACCATATTGATTTTCCCACATTTTGGACAATCTTTTGCTTGCTATTGCTTTACAGGTAATGGTCATATTACCGGATTGTGGTGCATGATCCTCATATTCCATGGCCACCCCAGAGCTGCCCATTTAAGTTACTGTTATTATACTGTTATGCAATATGTAAAAAAGAAAATTGTTATCAGATACCGTAATTTTTCTTTGCAGGCCTAGCCTCACGTCAGCACACAACAGGTTAACACTTCCTCCGGAGCCCACAGGACCACCTAGATAAGTAAAAGACAGCCCCTTCCCCAACTGAAGTGTTTGATAACCTAGCCTGCGACAGGATACTAGGGAGGGAGTCCTGTGCTAATGTGAGAATAGGCCAGGAAAGTTAAATTCACTAACGGCATGCTCAGTGCACCGTTGTTTACGCAGTCTTTTCTGCAAATATCTCCTAAACCATGTAGATTTAGGAGATATTTTTTGAACCTACAGGTAAACCTTAATCTAGGCTTACCAGTAGGTTAAAGTGGTCTATAAGGGTTTAAAAACACTTTAAGCATAATTTGCCCTTGGCCCGGCACACAGGGCACACAGTTTTTTAGGAATGTTTACTTCCAACATTCAGGATCTTCCAACTCCATGAGAGGCTGAGCATGGCAGGGGGGGGATATACTTGCAGCAAACAAAGTACTTACCAACTGGAATCAACAGGTGGCCTGGAGAATGACCAAAAAAGAAGAACACTTCAATTGGGGGAGGGGCTGTCTTTTATTTTTAGGAAGAGTGGGTCATGTGGGCTCCAGAGGAGGTGCTAACCCATTGTGTGCTGACCAGAGGATAGGCCAGGAAAGCATAATTCCACTTTTTGTCCATAAACACATTTAGAATCGCAATGACATATACTTAATATAGATACATATAGGTAATATGTTTTACTCTTCTACAGTTTCTCACCTGTCTTGTGTTAAATTGCCTGTTATCTCTATAATAGATTAAAGGATCACTAAAGGATTTTTTTTTTAGCTAAATAGCTTCCTTTACCTTACTTCAGTCCTGGTTTCACGTCCTCATTGTTCGTTTTTGCTTTGAAGTTGCTGTAATTCTGCTCTGATCTCCACACTTCCTGCTTGTCTGGCTCCTTATGAAAAATCTCATAGCAGCTTTTCACTGTGGTCCAAGCTGTCATTACTGTGTGTCTAAAACTCCTCAGATTCATTTTAAAAACAAAACACTGCCCTGGGTTTGTTTGTTTTTGTTCTGTGTGTCTCTCTACTTCACAGAAACATGAAACTAGTTTAAAAGTGAAACTAAACTGCAGGCACATTATATGATTGATTTTTATCTATTTTTAATAATTTTTAAAAGGAATCAGTTAACTTTTATGTCTCTTTACCCTGTAAACAGTCATTTCAGCAAAAAAATTTTTTCCTTTAGTGACCCTTTAAATTAATCTGAAAACTAACTGCACGTTTTTCTAGAAACATGAAAAAAGTTAACAATGTATTTTTTACTCCTGGCTATAATATATCCAGAAAGAAAATATACACAAATCCACTACGTGTTACCAGTCAAAAACCCTGCCACTTTTATCCTAACTCAGAATCGCTTAATCAAAATTTCCACTAAGATGATGAATACTACATTATGACAATGTAGAAGACAGTGGTCATGTTATATTTGTGCCATTGTTTGGAAGAAGGTCTTCTTCTGTGACAGGATATCAGAGTTGAAATCACTGTCACTACTTTGTAAGTTCTATGGACCTCCCCATCACAGATTTCTCTTTGAATGTTAAAGAGGAGTTCCACCCAAATTTGGAACTTCCTCTTGTTCCACTCCTCACCCCCTTACATGCCACATTTGGCATGTCATTTTTTTGGGGGGGGAGTGGGGGCTTCAGGAGGAGTGGGACTTCCTGTCCCACTTCCTGCTTCCGCCGAGGGGCTGGTAAGGCGATTAGGCGTAATCGCCTTATTTCAGCCCCTCCCTGTAGGCGATGGCCTAGGACACTGACAGGTCCTAGGCAATCGCCTGTCCAATCAGCGGCGAGCCGCGCCACGCGCGCATGCGCAGTGCGGCTCGCGCATGCGCAGTGGGTGCCCGGCCGTGAAGCCGAAGGCTGTCACGGCTGGGTGCCCACAGTCGGGATGGAGACGCCGGCTGGGGAGGGGGGAGAGGAGCGGAGCCCCGGTCGGCGCGTCGCTGAAACGCAGGAGCAGGTAAGTGAGTGTTTATTAAAAGCCAGCAGCTACACTTTTTGTAGCTGCTGACTTTTAATAAACACATTTTTTGGCTGGAACACCCCTTTAATATCCTAAGCAATAACTATACCAAAATGTAACACACTGTTGAATCCTTGAGTCTGGTGTAATTTTTGATACTGGAATTATAAGTCCCATATATTTTAATATAGTTACTTAAAAGGACTTTGTAAGTTTTAGAAGATAATAATTGTGATGAATGTTATGATCCTAAGGTTTTTTATTTTCTAAATAGGTTCCTTTAAGCTAGTGCATAGCTAGTGCATAGTCAGCGTGCTCGCTCCCTCCCTTGGGACTACATCCCTGCGGGGAGACACTGTGAACAGGGATGTAGTCCCAAGGGAGGGGGCAAGCATGCAGACTAACCACCAGCCAGAACGGCTCAGATGATGGGGGCAAGCTTACTGAGGAGGAACTGGAAGTGAGAAATTCAGACAAAGAAAAAATTCATTTTGAAGGGAAATCAAAGGAAAAGGTAAGTGAACCAACAATGCACTAGCTTAAAGGAACCTATGTAGAAAATAAAAAACAAACCTTTACAACCCCTTTAACTTTTATTACTTTAATTTCTTGTACTGGATTTATAGAGACACGGGCCCAGATTCACAGAGCAATTACGCCTGTCTAACTGGTGTTAGACAGGAGTAATTTCAAATTTCGCGCTCCGTATCACTAGTTTGAATCCTCAAACCATGATACGGCGGCTTCGGGCTTCGATCCGAGAGGCTTACGTCTTCGTAAGCCTTCGGATCTACGCTGCGATATTTTTGCGGCCGCTGGGAGGAGTCCGCGTCGTTTTCAGCGTCGGGATATGCAAATGACTTTTTACGGCGATCCACGAAGATACGAGTGGTCTTCGCTAACGCGTACGTCATTTTTTTGCTACGTACTGTTAGACCAGCTATTTTTTTTTTTACGTAACTCGTTCGGGAATAGGAATGTCCGTAAACGACGCTACTCAAACAACGAATGACATAACGACGTGATTTCGCGCAATGCACGGCGGGAAATTTGTGAACGGAGCATGCGCAGTTCGATCGCTGCGGGAACGCGCCTATTTTAAATGCTTCACGCCCCCTACTCGCGTAGATGGCTTGCGCCGGGAGAAATACACTACACCGCTGTAGTTTACAGGACAAAATCTACCGGGATTCCACGTAGAGCCAGGTAAAATACGGCGGTGTAGTGTATTTCTGATACTCTACGCGAATCTAATTGTATGTGAATCTGGGCCACAATGTCTAGGTGTCCTCCTTGGAATGCCTAAACTTGCCACAATATTTCCTTACCGAGCTTCCATGTGGTTTTAAGTCATGTATAGAAAATGCTAACTCCCTTTTCTATACTATAAAAGTAAATTATCTTTGCTATTAACTTCAAATAAGATTTTCTTACATTTTTGGAAAACTCTAGATAAGAAACACTTGAAATGCTCAGAAGAGCTATGCCTCACCATCTAGTGAACCAGTACACGGACTGAGCATCGAAAGGGATGTTCAAATCAGCTGCATTGCTTGCAACTCAAGGGTGGTATAATGCCACACCAAAGGTTTTCGGCTGTTTGTCCCCATCTATCCTACCCAGGGATTTCCCTCAATTTCCTGTTCCTAACCTGAGCTGAGCTGGGGAGTTGACCTGTAAGTATTAGTAATGTTGTAATTCATTGGCCTCTTTTCCCTTAGAGAGTACAAATTGTTAAATTCCATTTTTTAGTACAAACATGCCACAAAACTCCTGATGAGTAGCGAAAAGCTATGAAACGCTTCAAGTTACTGTCCAAAAATACCAAGACAAGCCTGGCTCTAAGCAAGCATTTATTTATGCATTATTCATATTAGATGTATGAGTTATCTATGATTTTTTCCCTATCAATTTTGCTTATATGATGATTTCAACAAGTGTTTTTAATGATTTATTAATCATGTGTATTGAATATTTGTACCATATGAGCCTGTATATTTTATGTGCAAGTCATTATGACCACTTATTTATTGTTGATTGATTCAATTGTTTTTTTTATAAATATGGCATGTTCAACATGATTATAAAAATAAATCTTATGAATTCTGTTTATTATATTCCATTCATCATCAGTTGCCTATGCCAAGCCTCATTTAAAGTCCCACTTTTCCTTCTCCGTTCTTTTTATTTATTACTTAGGGATGGAGGTTTGCCATTATTGGTGTGTCGGGTCTCATTTTCTTATGTAAAGTTTTTCTACTATTTACTTAAATTTTACATATTAGCTGAAATCACCATCCATGGCTTTAAGTTGGTAAGAGTTGGTGATGTCCCCAGCCTGTGCTTTTCTAACCAATATCTTGATGCCGTAAACTCCTGGAGGGCATAAGCCAAAACATAGACTGCATTATATAAGCAATAACTTTCCACCAGTGTTTTGGTACTCATCAACTGCTTCATCTTCACCACGTCTTGTCTACATGTGTTATATAGCACCATCCCCATGTGTTGGTCACATTTATACAGTAAGGATTTAAAAAGGACTATAAAATCATTACTGCCATATTTTTCCAGAGCTGTGTTCCACAGAAAATTCATCAGCCCGGGGATTTCCTTTTTTCTTAACTGAATTGCCAGATTTCCATGAAAGGGACTCAGGTCAAGATTGTCAACTGTGGGAATCAGAAGGTGGTCCATATCTGTCAAGAAGATCCAGACTTTCTTAGAGATTGGTAATTTGTGCAACAACAAATATAATTCATAGGTGAACTCCAAATCGGCCCAGAACACAATAATAGTTGCTGAGGAGCCTGAGATGATATTGGATATTCTTACATATTCAGTGTTTAGATATTTAGTGGAACTAAGAATCTTTACTATGAAGGCAATGCAGCCCCCTCCACGAATGATGGAGACTTTGATTTTTTTAATTTCATTTTCATTGGATTCCAAATCTGAATAAATAATTCCAACCCACATCCAGCCAAAATGTTTCAGCACCAATTGTAGGGCATTTTGCAGATGAATGGCACTAGGGACTGTGCGGAAAAAGTATGGAAACTTCAGAGTGTCACTAAGGCGAGGGTCTGTGGCACCATAACTGATCTGCAATGTAAATATAATTAAAACATGCTGTGATTACTGTGATAGCTTTTAACCCTTAAACAAAAATAAATGTGGTGGTTGATTTAGTTCTAATTTTTAGGCTAAGAACATTTTCAGCAAGTATAGAAAAACTGATGTCCTTGTTTGAAATTCAGCGTCCTTGCCACTGGATGTGTGCTGAAATTTTGCAAACTACTAGTTCCATCAATCCACAATATAATTTTGATGTACAAAATCAGACATTTTTGAAGTCCAGCCCCTGTGACAAACATGGCTGCCCCCATAGATACACTGGAGAAAAAAGAGTAGACATGATGGAACAGGAAGTATGGTTATCTGTGTGAAAAAGATACATATACCCCCGGTTACATACAGTATACTATGTCTCTTTAATCTCTTTAAAATATACGTATTATACATATTTTCTGCCCCAGTCAAGTGCATTCTTCACTGTCTTCCACAGTTACAGTTGTTGCTAGAATCAATAGCATTCAACACTAACAGTTGTGTCAAAAGCTTGCATCTGCCTATTGCCTTCTGTGGTTTTACCCGACAGCCTCGACATCAGTAGTGTGCCCCTCAACGACATTCTGTCACATGTGTATGGTTAGCTTAAAGAGTACCTATACTTTAAAATTAATTTAAGCTGAGCTGTAGGTAGATATAAACTAATAAAATGTAATTATCTCTGTACTCATAAAAGCTTGTTTGGCTGTAATTCTCCTGTGGAGTGCAGTTCACTGTGAATAATCTTGCTTGTTATCTTTTATGAAGAGTACATTATCACCAACTACAGTTGAACCTCGGATTACTAGCATAATCCGTTCCAGGAGTATGCTCGTAATCCAAAGTACTCGCATATCAAAGCAAGTTTTCCCATTGAAGTCAATGGAAACTAAAATAATTTTTTTCCGCATGGACTTCAATGGTATGCAATACCAAATGCGGCCAGAGGTGGGGGCGCCAGAGAGCGCCAAAAATGGCCGAAAAGGCCCAAGGACACTTCAGCTCGTTTCCTGTGCCCCCGTACCTCAGGCCAAATGAGGTACTGCAAGCCAATGTTCGGATTCTCTAGGCTCCTGCGCCCCCGTACATCAGGCTAAATGAGGTACTGCAGGCCTATTTTCGTCTCTGTTCGGCTTCTGCTCCCCCCGTACCTCCGGCCTATTTATCTTGAATTCTGCTCGTCTTGTGAGTCAACACTCGCAAGCCGAGTCAGAATTAAAAAAAAAAAGTTGCTCGCAAATCAAAACGCTCTCAAACCAAGTTACTTTTAACCCAAGGTTCCACTGTATAATAAAACATTATTATCAGATTTAGAAGTGGCCCATGGTCAAGTCAGGTTAAAAAGTCTTTCCTGAGTCCAGTCAAGTGCATTTGCCTAGGTCTAGGTGATTCTATCATTACCTACTGTTGCAGAAAGAAAGAATAATTTCCTCAGCCTTCTCTTCCCCTGTGATTAGACTGTAACACTGCAGTTTTGAAGCAAGTCATAAGATGAGAGGCTGCAGGGGGGGCTTATTTATGTCAGACATTTGTGAACACAGCCAAGAAATGTACAGGTACCAGGACTTATATACTGTAAGTGTCATCTGTGAGCTTGCATCTCAGTGATAGAAGTAGATGTTGTCCCTGCATTTTGAATATACCTTAAACAACTGGGATTTCCCCAATGTCCAAATACTAGGGGAACTTTCGCTACATTCTAGGCAAGTGCCTACACTCAACTGACATTAACAGAATGAAATAGAGGAAATTGTGATACAGACACCACTTTGAGTATGACCCATAAATAGCTTTATTAAATTATCAAAAATGCATATAAGTGTAGCGGGGAGGAACTTTTGCCTCTAAAATGCCATATTAATGTTGTGTAATGTTGTTCTATTACTGATGCTATAAATTGGTATTTGACACCATCTAGTGGTTAAAATGTGGAATGGACTTCATTATCTTTTTGTTGTTTTTCAAGAACATGGGGAGGTGTTATGTAAATAACTTACTCATGAAAACTCAGGGTTGAAGTGCATGCTGGGTAGGATATAAAAGGCCCTGCAGTGGCCATCTTGGGTCTCTTGTTCCTGAGGCAGATGGTCTGCCAGGAGAGCTCTGTATGTGTTCCATAGAGCTTGGGGCTACATCGTGAGGAGCAGAATAGCAGGCTTTGATTCTGCTTTATACCACAGCTTTCTGGAGCAGCAGTGTGGTTGAACCAGCGTACCTTGGGGGAGGTAACCGAGAGCTCCTGGTCGTCTGTGAAAGAGAGCAGCGTGACAGACTAGCGACCCTTGAGGAGGTAACCGAGAGCTCCTCGTCGTTTGTGCAACAGACTGAGATCATTTTGAGCAGAGGCATCCATCTGTCCGGACATCGTGTAATGAAAAGGCTGATGCCCAGAACTTTGTACTGCCTTTCACACACCTAGACTGACTGCATAGTGTTGCTGGGACCGGTAGTTCCACGGAACAGTTCAATCCAATAGACATCTGTGCAAAGGCCTGAAGCCTGATTTGATAGTTTGGTGACTGCCACTGGAAGTACGTTTCTAGGAAGGAGTGCGCAGATACTTTTCACATTTTAAGCTGCTGTTTTGTTTTGTTCTACATTGTTTTACTGATCGCAGAACCCTTTGGATTACAATCTTTGTTTCACCATAGCTAGCAGAAGAAAGAAGACCAGAGAATGTGCTGTGTTCTTGCCGCAAGGCCTTGCAGTGTTGTTACCACTTACTAAAGACTGTAGGGGAATGTTAAGTTAATTATATTGTGTTATATAATTCTTGCTAAATACAGTGTGCCGCACAGTGGGTTTCATAGAGTCTATATGGTGTGCTGGAAGTGGGAAGGTGCTCAGAGCTGAGGTTGTTGCCTGAGCATTAGTCCCACTTGGAGACACTCCTGTTGAAGCAATACAGGTGGCTCTCAGGCGATTCAGGCGATTGCCACTTATAACCTGTGATTCCATGTTTAACTATAAAACCTGTTCTAGTAAAGTTACCTTTTTGCTTTAACACAATCTGTTGTGAGGCTTGTTAATTCTCCAAGCAAGTGTACCAGTGTATGACAACACAGGTAAAGTGAATATAATCTGTATCTACATTACACCAGCATTTGCACCCAGGGTCGCCATCAGGGGGGTACAGGCATTACACCTCTAAGGGGCCCGGGGGTCCCCAGGGCCCCAGATGGCAACCCCCCCCTTTTTTTATTTATTTTTTATAAAAATATATATTTTTTTAATATATTTTTATTTTATTTTTTATTAAAGGGCCAATTTTTTTTCTTTGAATATTTTTTAGAGGTCCAGAGGTCCCCAAGGGCCCCAGATGGCAACCCCCTCTTTTTTAAATGTATTTTTGATTAAAAAAAATATTTTTTAATATATTTTTATTTTATTTTTTAAAGGGCCAGAGGTCCTTTTTTCTCTCTTTTTTCTTTTTATTAAAGGGCCGTGGATGGCTACTACCTTTTTTTATATTTATTTTTCGTTCAGCCCCCCCCCCCCCCCGGTTCTCCAGGGGGCCCATGCCTGAAGCTGTGTAAGGGGCTCCATAATCCCTGATGGCGGCCCTGTTTGCACCACAGCTGTGTCAAGGGGAGTGAGACCAAACTATTGGGAGGTGTTAAAGCAGATACAGGCCTAATCAATTACCAGTGGCTCCTGAGGGGGTAGCGCTTCATAAGGTAGAAAGAAAGTTCACTTTATCCCATATAGATTGATAGATTGAAAACAGAAAAACGTTGTCCATAGAAGTCATACAGTGTTGCCCCAACTACAATAGTATAACATTTATGAATAGACCCTGGATGATGCCTTAAAGCGGATCTCCACCCTAAAGTGAAGATCCGCTGATCGGAACCCTCCCCCTCTCCGTTGTCACAATTGACACCTTTCAGGGGGGAGGGGGGTGCAGATACCTGTCTAAAGACAGGTATCTGCAACCACTTCCGGCCCGCAGTCTTGGGCAAAAGTCTGTTTTTTTGGCGACATCCCGTCACCCCCCCGTTGTGTGCTGGGAACTCTCAGCTCCCAGCACACAGCGGGAGCCAATCGGCGGGCGCAGCGCGACTCGAGCATGCGCCGTAGGGAACCGGGCAGTGAAGCCGCAGCGCTTCACTTCCTGGTTCCCTCACCGTGGATGGAGGGGGGAGCAGCAGGGTGACGAGCGATCGCTCACCCTCTGCTGCGGACGCCGCTGGACTCCAGGACAGGTAAGTGTCCTAATATTAAGAGTCAGCAGCTGCAGTATTTGTTGCTGCTGGCTTTTAATATTGTTTTTTGCTGAACCATCCGCTTTAACAAAGATGGAGCTATCTATCTGCAGAGAAAACAAGATAAAGGCATTGTTGGGCTGCAGTGTGCTATGTAAGAGATAATTAATACTTTTAACATAACTTAACATGTGTGAATTTAGTATATTAAAATATCGAATGCTAGTCAACTTTAAAGCGATTGTATACCCCAAAAGAAGAAAAAAAAACCTGCAAGGCAAAGACATAATGTGCATTACCAATTACTTACCTTAGATCAAAGCCTGTGCAGCGGTCCTCGGACACATGCTCCATTGCCGCCATGATACCCAGACTGACTTTAGTGTTGATAGCTATGATTAAACACTGATACAGTGTGAAACGCGTCAGTTTTACCGGTGTGCTGTGACATGAAGTGCTGTTTTTTATTTTTGGATTTTACAATAAAGGCAAATTTTTGTTCGGTGTGCGGCTGTCCAGAAGAATTTGTTCTTTTGTTTTGTCAAGCGTGTGTGTTGGCAACCAGATGAGGAGTAGTGTTATGGTCTGGGGCTACATGAGTGCTGCCAGCGGTTTAGACATTAATGGCTGTGTGTTGAGTTATTTTTCATTTCCTCAGTGTTGTCACTTAAAAAGATATAATAAAATATTTTCAAAAATGTGAGGGGTGTACTCACTTTTTTGAGATACTGCACATGTGAAACAGTGCTAGAGGCTTTGTCAAGTTGATAACATTGGATGCCAGTTGTGAGCCTCTAGTTCTGTTTAACTTGTAAAATTGTGCAGTTTTTTGCCACTTTTGAATGTAATTGAACATATTTTAGCATTTTAAGGCATGCGTCAACATAATTACGACACTATATACAGTAGCTTCTTATTTTTATCTGGAACACTGGATCTTTGGAAGCTTTGCCCCTAGAAGTGTCCATTGAAGGAAGGATTTTACCAGAAGAGCCATATTCCATGTCTTATCAGCTGACAAAGGTTAGGGATCTCTATCCAGTATATTAAGCACTAAACCCTTATCTTTAAAAGGTCCCACCTGTGGGTAACCAAACATTCCAAATGTTTCAGCCACAAGAATGGAAAGTTTTGAGGAGGCAAAGCCCAGTACAGTTATCAGATGCCCTTGGCTTTTGCATTTATAGTTTGGAATGAGGAGGCCTCCACCAGTCAATATTCTCATGTAAGCATTCAGTGTTACAGCCTCATTCCAATATGATTCGTATAGGTGGAAGCCCAAGGAAATATTTGGCAGAAGGTCCTCATTCTTATTGATCTCTTCAGTAGCAAAAAGAAGTGTCAGAGCTGTTTGATATTTCTCCTGGAAGGCACTGCAAAGGTGGTGAGAATAACTTTTAAAGATACGCGTTCAAATAAATACAATATATTCATTACTAAATATGTATATATTAATAAAAATGTTAGCTTATTAGATCTATTGTATCACCAACAACCTTTGGCTGATATGCCACAGTTATATTGCATTTGCAACTTATAAAAGCATCTACTTAAAAAGCCTAGGAGATCCATATGGCATGGTGTCTGCTTAGAGAATACGAGTGGAGGAGTGTTCTTCCTCTGAATCATTCCATTACCTCATTTAGCTTGGTGTGTGTCTGTAACCCAGAGCCCTCTGGCTTCAAAAGGGTAAATATGAATTAAGTTTTAGCAATATTTCATATTTACTTAAAAATGGATGTAAACCCACTCTCATCCTTTCTAAACTACTGCCATAGTGCTGATCTATAAGGATATACATGCTTTCTGCATGTATCCTTACCTGTCAAATGTCTCCCCTCTGTCTGTTATAATAACTGAAAAACTGTTGGTGGATCTGTTGTCTGGAGCTCGGTAGGTGGAGTTGTGAAGTCAGTAAACTCCCCGCCCTCCTCTACACTCCCCTTGTCAACATGTATTTTCTTCCTGTGTATTCCTTCCACTAAATTCTGCTATGATCACTAATATCCAGTCAAAATCCAGAAAAGTAGCCACATAACTTCAGAAAAGGAGTGAGGGTGGGAATTAAAAAATAATGCCTGTCTCCAGGCTAGTGCATGAGATATGTAAATAACCTGTCGCTCACAGCAAGGGGGAGGAACGGACTAAGGTTTTTCTCTGTAAGTCTGTTTTATTTCACTGAATAATAAAAGAGGATTGCTCAGAGCTGGATTAACTCTGTGTGGCAAGACTGGGCACATATGATAGGAAATCTTATGCATTACATTGTGACATCAAAAAAACATTAAAAAAAATTGGGTTTACATCCACTTTAAGAAAAAATCTTCAAAAGTGAATTAATTAACTCATTATATTGGGTGTGTGCCTGTAATCCAGGATCCTTATGGCTGCAAAAGTGTAACTCTGAATTTGATTTTTGCAATTTTTCAAATTTACCTGACTAAATAAAAAAAACATTTTTTTTAACTCTGAACATGGCCTTTAAACTTCTATGACCTAATGTACAAATGGCTGTAACCATTTAACTCATTTAGTTGTGTTTTTAAACATGTTTTTTTTTCTTTTTTCTTTATATATTTTCTACCACCAAATCTATGCCTGACTAGAGATTTGCTGTATATTACTTACATAGAGACCTGAGCGACTTTTGAAGTACCTTTTTCCACATCTCATCACATGAATTGTGAATACTCTACTGACTTGTAAATTTGTGAAAAACTAATAAAAATGAAAATGTTCATGCTTATCATGGCACTAAAAACATGTCTCTGTTACAAATAAAATGGCTGTTTTTTTTTTTTACATTTTGCATTTACAGTATTTACAGTATTTAAAGGTAATTTTTTTATTTTCTAAATAGGTTCTTTTAAGCTAGTGCATTGTTGGTTCACTTTCCTTTTCCTTCGATTTCCCTTCTAAATGTTTATTTTCTTTGTCTGAATTTCTCATTTCCTGTTTCTCCTCAGTAAACTTCACACCATCATCCAAGCGGTGTTTAGTCAGCCAGAATAGGTTAATGAACACCTTACTGAGGAGGAACAGGAAGTGAGAAATTCAGACAAAGAAAACAAAGAAAAAAAACATTTATAAGGGAAATTAAAGGAAAAGGTAAGTGAACCAACAATGCACTAGCTTAAAGGAACCTATTGAAAAAATAAAAAACAAACGTTTACAACCCCTTTAATGCTTAAAGGGGTAATTCCCCCAAAAACCTTTTTTTAACATTGCATGAGGCTCGTTATGTCAAGGGGAATCGGGTAGTTTTTTATTAGAAACGAAGCAATACTTACCGTTTTACAGATGCATCGTCTCCGTCGCTTCCGGGTATGATCGTCTGGTCTGGGCGTGCCTATTTGATTGACAGGCTTCCGACGGTCGCATACATCGCGTCACGAGTAGCCGAAAGAAGCCGAGCGACGGTGCGGCTCTATACTGCGCCTGCGCACCGTCGTTCGGCTACTTTCGGAAAATCGTGACGCGATGTATGCGACCTCGGAAGCCTGTCAATCAAATAGGCACGCCTATAGTCGGAGCCCATACCCGGAAGCGTCGGAGACGATGCATCTGTAAAACGGTAAGTACGGCTTCATTTCTAAAAAAAAAAAAAATGATTCCCCTTGACATAACGAGCCTGAATAAATGCTAAAAAAAAGGTTTTTGGGGGAACTACCCCTTTAAACACAATTAACAATTTCAATAAGCAAAAACACAAAAACATACTTTTCAACTAACAGTATAACATTTTAAAACTAGGTAAAGAAAGCAGAAAAACCAAGCAATTATTATTATTTAAATATATATATATATATATATATATATATATATATATATATATTAAAAAAGAAGAATAAATATATGCAATCTATATAAAAAAAAAGAAAAAAAAATATATAGAGAGAGTGAGGGCGAGAGGTGAATATATATAAGACCCAAAATAAAAAACGTTTGAATGTGTTACCAATGAAACAATTTAGGTAAAAATCGACATTGAGGCTTTTAGGTACCAATGTTCTTGTTTGATAAATTACCAGGATTCCTATCAGGAAACTATTTGCCTTAATTTCCTATTGAAATTATCACCTTTCCACTATACCTCTGTACTTTCTCAGCCTCCCAAAAATTGTAAACGGCTGGGTTTCTTATAATGACACAACCTAAAATAGTTTGAATCGTTGTACTTTCTACACCCTTGAGTCTTACACTTAATCCTCTAGAAGTCCTGCCGACATACGGAAACACACATGGGCATTCAAGCTTATACATAACCCCTTCTGACACACAAGTAAATCCTTCATTACATTGATTTACAAGCTGGGAGTTAATGCTTTGCTCAATAGGCTGTTTTGACCACCTGTAATTTAAGGCCGCGTACACAGGATCGGTCCAACCCGATGAGAATGGTCCGACGGACCGTTTTCATCGGGGCACCGCTGAAGTGGCCTGATGGTCTGATGTGCGTACACACCATCAGTTCAAAAACCGATCCTGTCAGAACGCGGTGATGTAAAACACAACGACGTGCTGAAAAAATGAAGTTCAGTGCTCCCAAGCATGCGTCGACTTGATTCTGAGCATGCGCAGGTTTTTGAACCAATGCTTTTGCGTACCAACGGTCATTTTGGACCGATGGTCAGGCGTCCATCAGTCCGATTTTAAAGCAAGTTTTAAAACTTTGGTCCGAAGGACGACAGACCGGTTTGGACCGATTAGACCGATCGTGTGTACGCGGCCTAAGAGGTCCATCCATGAGGGTAGGCATCCAATTTATAAACACACAGGTGCAGGTGATGCAGTAAAAAGAGAGTGGTTTTGAGAAGGGGAGAATTTGATTATGTTGGGACTTACTACCTTTTATGATTGGTGGATGCAAGTGTATCATATATATTTTTTCATGATTAATGTGTGATGGAGTTGATCAAATGATTATTTTGTGTTTATGTTCTCTTTCTCCTAACCACTCAAATATTGCTTTCCTTTCTTATATTGTTTTATTTCTTGATATATATATATATATTTTATATATATATAAATTTATATATGTGTGTGTATGCGTGTTAGGCCCTGTACACACGCCCTGTCCAAACTGATGAAAACGGACTGAAGTTAAGTTTCATCGGTTCACAGACTGATGGTCTGATGTGCGTACACATCATCAGTTCAAAAACCGATTGTGTCAGAACGCGGTGACGTAAAACACAATGACGTGCAGTAAAAAAATGAAGTTCAATGCTTCCAAGCATGTGTCGGCTTGATTCTGAGCATGCGCGGGTTTTGAACCGATGCTTTTGCGTACTAACCATCGGTTTTGACCGATCGGTAGGCGTCCATCGGTCCGATTTTAAAGCAAGTTCTAAATTTTTGGACTGAAGGACAACAGACTGATGGGGCATACACGCGGTCAGTTTGGACCTATGAAACTAAACTTCAGTCCGTTTTCATCGGTTTGGACTGATCGTGTGTACGCGGCCTTACAGTATTCTGTGAGAGGACACTGTTGTTTTCCTTGAATGAAGTCATTATAGAGTTAAATCTCAGCCCGGAATTAAAAACTACTACTGCACTCCTAATCAGCTGCTACTCGTCTACCCCTCCCATCGACCAAAGCAATACGGCCCAATGAAAGACTGGAATGTTAACCTGGTGGTAACAAGAGAAGACTATATGTTGATGAGCCATTTAGATGTACCCATATAAATGATGCTTGCTTATGTCACTCTGTCTATAAAGCTGTGATACCAATAAAGCTCCTCCTCTTTGTGGATTGGAAGGCATGGAGGTCTGTGGTCTGAAATATTGTCTAAAGTCTACAGACTTACTTTGCCATGAATTTGGTTAAGAGGCAGAATAGGTTATGCCCTGGAATTGTGCCAGGGGACATCTATATCATATGTATAGGGACACAATTTAATTCATTATTTAAAATTCATATTCTGTTTCACTAAAGGATGCACTGTGCTATATTATATATGTTTTTGGATCTAGGTGTCTATTAATTATCGTTTGATATTAACACTGTAAGATATATACATGTAATTTAAGATTTTGTGGTACCACAATTTTAAGTGGAGAATGAGGTATAATTAGGGGAGTACTGCACCTTGTTTTGTTTTTTTTATACATATTTTATGAGTGATAGGTGTGAAACACATGACTGGTGCTTTCACAGCTCCTAACAATAGTTTAGTTGCTGGGCGATGAAATCGATTGTTGGTAAACTGACACCAGGTTGCAATGGCTGCCCATGGGGGTGGCTGCCCAGCGGAAAATGTTTCTAGCACGTATGTCCTAGGCCCTTAAAGCGACACTTAACAATATATTTTTTCTCTAAAAATAATCCATACACATCCACTGCTTATTTGGCCTGTAATCTATTTTCATGAAATTATTTCTTACTGTGTTTTGCTGCCTCCTTAACTGTCTCAATGAACTTCTAAACCTCTCCTTTTCCCTGAGTTATGTTTGTTGTTTGGAATGAGCAGTGCGTGTTAATTGTAGCCATGTGTAGTGCTCTATGAGCACTACACATCCCATAGTTTATAGCTCAGTCTCTAGTTCATCTCAGGAGCGAAAAATAAATGGTGGCTACAGTTCTACAAACAGTGGGAATGTGAAGAATGAGCATAGCCACAATCCAACATAAAAATTGGATCCCAGCATTAAGGAATTCAGAGATTTGAAGGAGGCTGGGAGCAAGAGAAGATACTTTTTGGGTTAAGAATATATTTTTTTTAAACCAGACATTTTGAAATTTATGCGATGGCTTCATTCATTGCTACTCTACTGACTACGCCCCCTAATGTGTGTTTGCCCCACATACTGAGGCTTAGTCATGGAGGTAGAAAGCAAGAGCAGGACAAGAGTAATTATTCATCATCAGGCATGTGATGTGGTGAAAAATTAGGGTGGAAAATATATGAAGTTAAAATGGAGTATATTTATTTATTCTCTTAGTAATTCCTTTTTTCTTTTTTGCAAATATTTTATCTTTCATTTCTTTTCATTTAATTTTTAATTACTTTTATACAACTTTTTTCTATTTTTAATAATTTGCACACCTTTTTCACACATCATTTATCTTATTTAATTTTTTCAAATTAAATTTTTCTTTCTTTTTTTCAATATTTGGTCATTTATTTTTCTTATTTTAATCCCCCTACTTAAGCCTTTACCTTTTCACATCACGACTCCATCTCTGGATGAGTGAAGCTCAACGCTGGCTTCTCTACTTCTGAGTTACAGCGAGGAAGCACATTTTACCTCTTGGAGTGGCAACATAAGCTTTTACAGGTTGCAGACATTAGGAAACATTTTCTAAAGCATAATACCTGCATAAAGCATAATACCTGTTCCTTACTGTCTCCAGAGCAGCTGCATAACCTCAATTAGGGAGAGGTCTGGGGCTGCTGGGGAGAAGCTGTTCATCTCTGTGTTCTGATGGCAATGAGTGGCCAACAACATATGAGCACTGGTCAGAGAAGGGGGCTGGTCCAGGGAAAAGAGTTTTCTCTAATAGTAGCTACAGACTTATGACTCTAGGTCAGTGATGGCGAACCTTGGCACTCCAGATGTTTTGGAACTACATTTCCCATGATGCTCAACAACACTGCAGAGTGCATGAGCATCATGGGAAATGTAGTTCCAAAACATCTGGAGTGCCAAGGTTAGCCATCACTGCTCTAGGTTTTGGGCCTCCTAGTACTTCCTTAATGCAGTATAGTGTTTTGAAACGTGCTGTAGATGTGCAGATTAGCGACACCTGCAAAAACTGTTATTTTTGTAACTTTACAAATGCCGGTTGCTTCAGTGCTTCAAAATGTCATTTGCTTTTAACATTCAGTTTGGAAACGAATGGATTTTACCAAACAAAAACCACATTTAATGTTAGAAATCAGTTTGTTCTAGAAAAATCTCCACTCCTTCAAAATGTTCTCATCAATGCAAACAAAAATTAACATAATGTATGGCCGACTCCATTTAATTGTCGGTACATAAAGCATATCTCATATATGTAGTCAGCTTTATGTAAAAATATAATAATATAATCATAAATATATATCCCTAAGAAAGGGCTTAGAGCAGCTAAGAACTTACAAAATATCCCTAGAAGGTAGTGGCTTCCATTTAAATGTTGGCTTCTGCTCACTAGGTATCAATCCATGAACAGACACAATCGCACCAATTATTATTTGACCTGGGAGGTAAAAGCCTTTTATCTCACTGTTAATTGTCACCTTGATCACTGTTTCCTCCATATAACATACAGTATAGAACAGTAAAAATATTGGTGGCAACCTGTATATTCTGTATATGAAACACATTCTGAATCCAGGTATTCAGATGGTATAAAGAAGGAATAGTTGTCTTCTGTTTATCAGTGAAATATATTTTATAGCAAAAACTGTGTATAATACTACACATGCTGAAACAGAAAGGCACATCTTAATGTTCATAAGATCAGACATCCAGTATTTATAAAGGGCAGGACTGCAAGGATAAAACATTTTTTTTTTTTTACATACTTTAGTTCTTAAAATTACAAGATGATGTTATTATTCTGTTTAAAGAGCAACAGAAACTGAGTTAGTAATTTTATTGTGACATTAAAAATAAGGTTTTATGTTTGTCAGAAAGAAAGTCTTAACTATTCTTCTGAATGATTTAAATTAATAAATACATACATATTTTTAAAGCTGCCCTTGCATAACCCAGTGGCAAAGCTAAACATTCTTTCACCCGGGGGCAAAGAATCAGTTTGGCGCCCCCCTCCCCCCACCCACCTAATGGCAGGAAAGTGAGAAACTCCCAGGCTATAGCGGTAGGGTCAGCTGTCTGTCCCCTCCCACGGTGCTCCTCTGGTCCCCCTGCTGCTCCTTTGTTCCCCCCTGCTCCTCTGAAACCCCTCATGCTCCTCTGGTACCCCCATGCTCCTCTGGTACCCACATGCTCCTCTGGTACCCCTCATGCTCCTCTGGTCCCCCCGTGCTCCTCTGGTTCGCTCCGTGATCCTCTCCTCCCTCACATGCTCTTCTGTTTTCCCCTGTTCCCCTATTTCCCCCATGCTCCTCTGGTCCCCCTGCTTTTCTGTACCCCTGTGTTCCTCTGGTACCCCCTCCTGCTTCTCTGGTACCACACATGCTTCTCTGGTCCCCTGTGCTCCTCTAAACTCCCACATGCACCTGTGGTCCCCCACATGCTCCGCTGTCTTCCTCAGTTCCTCTATTCCCCCATGCTCCTCTGGTCCCCCCTACTCTTCTGTACTCCCATGCTCCTCTGGTACCCCCTGCTCCTCTGGTACCAGACATGGTACTCTGGTCCCCCTATGCTCCTTTGGTCCCCCACATGCCTCTCTGTTCCCTCTGTGCTACATATTTTCAATAATTTTAAGTATCCCCCTTTTTTTGGGCTTATTTTACATTTTTAGTGACCGGGATAAACCCACTGGCACCTTTTTTTTAATGCTAGGAGAGTCTCTTCCTTTCTAGGTCAATCTTTGATTCATGTTGGTCTATTTAGGATACTAATATTATGTAAACTCGCTGTTAGTCCTATGTGGCCTAATTTTTTTTATCAATATAATTAAAAATATAGGGCCAGATTCAGGTACAATTACATTGACGCAGAGTATCAGAGATACACTACGCCGCCGTATTTTACCTGGCTCTATGACGAATTCAGGTAGATTTCGGCCCGTAAGGTACGGCGGCGTAGTGTATTTCTCGCGGCGGAATCGAAATACGCGATTAGGGGGCTTGAAGCATTTAAATTAGGCGTGTCCCCGCGGCGAACGAACTGCGCATGCTCCATTCAGAAATTTCCCGCCGTGCATTGTGCGAAATAACGTTGTTACGTAATTTTTTGTTTGAGTAGCGTCGTTTACGTACATTCCTATTCCCGGACGACTTACGTTAAAAATAAAAAAAAACGTTGAAATTCGACGCGGTAACGACGGCCATACTTAACATGGGCTGTCTAATACTAGACCAGATGCAAGCTAGAATAACTTTACGCAGCAAAAGATGACTACAGATGCCGTAAGAGATTGCGAAGGACGCTCGTAACTTCGTGGAACGTCGGAAAAAGCTCATTTGCATACCCCAACGCGCAAAACGACGGGAACTCCACCCAGCGGCCGCAAAATTATTGCAGCGTAGATCCGAAGGCGTACGAACACGTAAGCCAGTCGGATTGAACCCCGAAGCCGTCGTTTCATGGTTTGAGGATTCAGACTAATGAAACGACGTGCGTAATTTGAAAGTACTCCGGTCTAATGCAAGATAGACCGGAGTAAGGGCTCTGTGAATCTGGCCCATAGTTTTTGTTGTTTGGATGATTTTTCCAAATAGATCTGTGTGTGTGTATATTGACATTCACACATGTTGTTATAAATAATAATACAATTTTATATAAAAAACTTTTTTCCATTTGTATAATATATGTTGATCATGAGCAATATTGTGTTTTTTTCATATTTTTCATTTATTTTTATTAATTTTGGTTAGCTGATTCCCATTGGATGCTCATGTGAGATCCCGTGTGTATTGGTATACTTGCATACTATGCAATGTTTGCATATGCGATTGGCAATTTATAGTGCTTTTTAATTAAGTACATTTGCGTCTGTGTGGATCTTAGTCAACGATCCACATTAGGTCTTTTTGCCATTAACATATGGTTTTATTTTCCATGATGCTTGCCTATAGGTTGTGATTACCTCTGTGGTTGTGGCATGTTATGGTGTTATTTTTTTGCCCCACATGAGATCATTGCTCTTATAGTTAGGTAATTCTATATAAGTTTTAGTTTTGTTTTCCCTCAGTTAAGATGGTGTTCTAGCGGCTCCTCGGCACTCACAACGAGGCTGTGTCATCTAATGTGTGTACGCCGCCCGTATCCCATGACCATGTCCTTCTAGTGACAAATGTTGGGAGGAACGACGTTCTGACGTCACCGCGTTGTGCGCTAGACCCGGAAAATACGGGCTGCTGAATCGAAGAGCCGGCCGATTCGATTGTTTTTACATGCTAATATCTCACTGCTTCAATGTAAGTGTGCATTTTTATGTCACCTATTAAATTTTAAAAGGGTTTTACGCTATGCAAGTCTTTTTTGTCCTATGTGGTGTATCCCGAATTGCTACGCTGTATGAGACATCTTCCATGCAATACCGAGGCATATATCTTACCATTAGAGACCCTAGGCTGGGACATATGCGCCAACTGATCTCCTATAATTAAGAGATCACATCCATCTGGTAAGCGGCAGTGTTATTGTTTGGTGGAGGCACTATCCTGTCATCACTCCTTTCTGAATTCATCGGATTCATTCAACACTGGGGATGTTTTAGCATAAACGGACATTTTCCATAATTTTTTCTGATTGTTTATAACACCATTGTTAATGTTACCCTCAAGGATGGTCTTTTTATTATATTTTTTTGTTCACACGGATTGATATCCATTCACTTGTTACCTTCTAGCTTTTTACTTACTTTTGGAAATAATTTTGTTTTTTTTCGTCATTTAATTTATAGATATTTGTCACATATTTCGTGTTTTACACTTCCAATTGTTATTTATCTGGTACTTAGGGTTGCTAGTGCCACATCAAAGTTGACATTAGCGCAGCTTTTTTCTTGACTATGATTGAATATGCATTGTGGTAAAGCAGCCAATTCATTTTGCCAACGTAGCACACAACACACAAAAATCACATTGAGGTGATCTGGCAAGGTGTGTTGGGGTTCCACTGTATAAAAATGTCACCACAACATGGATCATGAGTTATCGCACATATAAGTGTGTTTCAAAGTCTTTATGTTTTGGCTGTGTGGTTGTCGCACAATCCCTTTGCTGCCATTCACCAACTTTAAAAAAAGTTACAAGCATAGCCTGAATAGGTGGTATAAGTATATGGTCTGAATAAGCAGAGACCCGTTGGTGACATCACTGGGGCTAAAATACAATACATTATGTAATGAAAACAGAAAAGTTTTATTTTAAAGTTTAATTAGCGTTTTAATTGGGGGGGTGGGACCAGAGAAGATAAAATATACGCAGACCACACCTCAGCTTCAAACGTTATCTCAATTTTTTTTTCATTAAGTTTCAACACACTTTAAAAAGAACAGGAAAAACAGTTATGATCTAAATGCAACAGATATCCAAAGAAATAAATGTCAGTTGTTGACAAGCATTTAATAAATGCCAGACTCTTGTGTAAGTTTGATCAGCGATATATGATTTGACATATAATGTGACATACTGTATTATGAGGTTATCTTTTGCATGTTGCTAATGACAACGTCTAAATAGGATGGTTTAACTTTTTTTTATTTAATTTAAAAGTAAACCAATTTCAAGCCTTTAGATCCTTCAGAGCCTTCAGATAAACCAGCCATTCTCAACCAGGGTTCCGTGGAACCCTAGGGTTCCTCCAGAGGTGGCTAGGGGTTCCTTGAGCTGTGGCTGATTTACCTCCTGTTTGATGGTACCTACATAGTTCTGAGCCAATTCTACTTGGAGGAGCCGTGGTATTACACCAATAATCTTCATAGTTCTCTGTAAGGGGGGCATTCTTACCACTACTGTAAAAAAGGGCATTATTCTTTCTGACCACCAAAGTAAGGGGCATTGTTCCCACTGACCCCCAATTAATGTGTTTTATCAGGGGTTCCCCGAGACCTGAAAATTATTTTTAGGGTTCCCCAGCGGTAAAAAGGTTGAGAAAGGCTGAGATAAACCATAGTTTAATGAAATGAAGAAAGGTTAGATGACGAGTTTTATTTTCGTGTTTTTGGGCTAAGTTCACTTTTGGAGTATGTTACACGTTACACCTGTATGTAACGTGTAATATGTATCATGCTCCATCACCTGCACCCCTTTATCCCCCCACCCTGTACCAGCGGTTCCTCTTCCCGCATCTATTGTCACATTCAAAATTGGCTGGGCTGTGCAGTGCTTTGCCTGCATAGCTAAGCTATTCATTCACATGAAGAAACTACAAGTCCCATCTTCCGTCACAGTAGACGGCTCATAGTTCTCAATGGACTGCAAGGGCGCTGATGAGCGCTGATGAGTCTCCTCTTTGTTCACTGACACTTCTGCCAGCTTTCAAACAGAAAGACCATATGAAGCTATGGGCAAGAAAGTTAGAGGATGTATCTGCAGGAGCCTGGGATTGCACCCACGATCCGTTCATTTTTATTCTTTTGCAAAAATATGGTCATTTATTAATTTTCGCCAAAGTTGAATTTATACTTTAAAAATATTCATTTGATTTCCCGTGCTTTATGACACCCACCACCTAGACAGGAATTTTAGAGATTCCCTCAAATCAAACGTTCTAGACCCTTCCTGACACCTATAGTTTAATAGTTTTCTGCGTACCTATTGGGAATATTTATCACCACTTCCTTGTCTATTTGATAGACACAAAATTATAGGAGATCTTTACAATGGGGACAGAGGCAAGAACACCAAATGTTATATATCTGGGTAACTACCAGATTTCATTAAATGATCATTTATAACAGCGGAGAACATAAAAGGTGCAGTTGTTACTTATAGAAAAAACCTTAGTGTTTGCTATAATGCAACATCTTAATTTTCCAGGCCAGGCTAAGTTCCACAGGAACAAAGGTAACCAACTTAAATAGACTCTGTCCTCTGGGAACTAAAAACCTGCAGAAGTTGTAAAACACAGGCACCTAGGGTGCCTACAAAGACCCTTCAGCAGTCTCCCAAGGCATTTTATGATGGCTGAATGCCCACAAGTTCTGACTAGCAAAGCTTCACTGTTGTTTTTAAGTGGTGAATCTTGTCCAATCTTTTCTTCCGCTCACACAATCCTATTGACCAGCAAAGTGGCCATGATAGTGGTGTGCCAATAGAAATGTGGGTGGCAAGACTTAGTAGCAAGCTCTGACAATGCCCAGATGTATTGGAACTTTGCCTTTCCAAATGGTCCACCATTTGGTTGGGCCTGCAGTTTGTACATGCAGTAGTTTTGGAGGTTTTCCCCCATGACCGAGTCTGTTTAAATACCTTATATATCTTACATTTCTCTGGTTATTTTTCATACACATTAGTGCCCTCTAAGAACCACTTTTCCAAACTAGGAATTATTTGGTAATCTGGAGCTTGCCTTAATGCCCTACATGCTTTGCAATAGTGATTGTCCCACCCAGTTTCCCTTCTTACTCGATACATTGACCTCCAGTTGAAATAATTTTTGTATCTTTCATCATCATTGTCCAACTGAAAAAGGTAATCTGCTAAATCCTTTGCACTTGGAAAATCATCAACATGAATAAAAGCTTCCCCAGGAAGAAATCTCTCGTAGTTTTTCCTAGTTGTCCCTAACACGACAGGTACAGCCCAAGAGTCAAAAGCATTTGACCACAGCTTCTCAGTTATATAATCCTTGTAAATTGAATTTTCAAATGCCAGGTAAAACTTATACTGGGAGATGGTTGTATAAAAATCATCCCAAGATAACTTCATGTGGTTCTTTCCATAAACGTCAATTGGAATGTACTTTTTCAGCTCCTCATAATACTCATTACGCCGTACGCCTGGATACCATTTACTGACCACCCAAGAGACCAATTTAGATTTTGCTGGGATAGTAAAACTTTGGGGCTCTCTCAAAGCCTCAATACGGCCATAAGGTCTATAGACATCAGAGTCCTGCCGAAATGTCATGGTCATATTGAACATATTGTTTAAGAAGTGAAGATTTTTAATGATCAAAGGGGGTTCCATGTTGAACCAAACCCAACGCTGGTGATGAGGCCTTGGATCCCAAGGCAAATTTTTTTCATACATGATATCTACATGGTGCATGACCACAGCATCAGCCATGTTGTAGAGGCTTCGGTCAGCAGTTAATTTGCAGCCAGAGATGCCATAAACACTTAAACAAGTATTTAATGGAAAAGGTTCCCCAAATGGCCAAACCCAAACAAGTACAAGGAGATCTTTCTCTTTATTGTGGACTGAGATTGGGGAGTCATTTGGAAGTTTGTCCGGTGTTGTGCGCATAATGTCTTTTTGTTTACATTCAAAGACCATGGAGAATCCTGCTCTTTGCCATGACCAGGTGAAGAAGATCACAAAGAAAAGAACTGGGACTATGATGATCAAGTTCTGATTACAAAATGGTTTCATTGCAGAGTTTATTCTGAAAAGAAATAAGCAAAGTAGACATTAGATTCAGTAGTGCTGTTTCTGAAAAGCATATTACTACTAGACTTTTTTTGGAAATGTATTTCAATATAAAATTGTTGAAAATTACATTTGTAATTGTAGCACTTATTTGTCTGTCAAAACATAAATCATGTGGGCCATTTTGCATGTATTGTTAGGTGGCCACTAGAGTGTGATCTGAGTAATATGTGTAAGAAATTCAGAGGATAGTTATTGTCTTTCTGACTGTGTTCATTACTGAGTTGGAAAGGCAATGCTATAACAGCAACATTCTACCTACAACACAACTGCTGTGCCTTCCTCATTTTTTCAATTACTGTATATACTCAAGTATAAGCCGAACAGAATATAAGCCGAGGCAACTAATTTTACCACAAAAAAATGGGAAAACTTATTGACTCGAGTATAAGCCTAGGGTGTCCATCTGCATGCCTCACTGTGCCTCACTTTTCCTAACTGTGCCCATGCCTCACTGTGCCCATGCCTCACTGTGCCCATGCCTCACTGTGCCTATGCCTCACTGTGCCGATGCCTCACTGTGTCCATGCCTCACTGTGCCCATGCCTTACTGTGTCCATGACCAGACTTACGTTTAACATGGGTGCTCCCCGACCGTAGGTCCCCCAGACAGCAAACTTTTCACACTTGTAGATGAGAACTGGGGCTACATGTTTGGGGTCCAGGGGACCTACAGCCGCCCGATACCTGGTCCCCAGAAGTCCGGGAGATCAGGCACAAAAAGGTGACTTGAGTAAGTCGAGGGGAGCATTTTCAGCACAAAAAAATGTGCTGAAAAACTTGGCTTATACTCGGGTATATACGATATATAACCATTTTTTCTTATAATTTTTTCCTATGGAAACCCTTAGTTGACAGGCCAAATAGTTGCTAAAATTACTCCAAGCCAGGACACCTAATGTTAGTGAGTAAAGAAGCAGCGAGGCATGGCCTTTTTTGGGGGCATCAGATTGGCCCAGGAGGGTGGCTGTGTCAGTTTCATTCGGGGACACTGTATTGTCCCGGAATGAAGTTGCTCTGGACCCGGCACAGACCTGCAAAGTGTGGGACTGTCCTGGGCAATCCAGGACACATGGTCACCCTACCTCACACAGACTCTCCTGCCGGGCGCCCCGCTGTCGGCTGAAATGCGCTATAAATCCATCCATAGCGTCGGCGGTAAAAATAGCAGCATTTTACTGCTGACGCTATGGGCGGCTCAGTGTGAAAGGGGTTTTACTTTCACTTTTGATGATAACAGTAAACAGGAACAGTAGAGAGGGTGAATCTCTCTAATTCGGGCACAGACAGCAATACAACTTGCCAGGTGTACTAATCTCTATCCAAAACTTTATTTTCTTGTTAAAGACAGACAGTCCTGCACATCTAGTTGACAAATGATAATTAAATCTGTCAGCACAGTAAAGACTGTTTTAATTAGAGAAAACATACCTCTCCTGATCCCTCTTAAACATTAGATAGCTATGTAGAACTACATGGGATTTACATAATGTTTGATCTCCGAGTTTTCAGAAAAGAGCATTTTAACCACTTTCCGCCCAGCCTATTGTCAAAAGATGGCAGGGCGGGACCTTTGTTGTGCTGGGTGGACACAGCCAATGACTGATCAGTGTATTGGCCTATGACCAATCAATCAAAGCAGATAACATCACAATTGTAAACAATGAATGGCTTTGATTCATGCCATTCATTGGGGGCAGAGATGTTTTTAGGTTTTGTGCTGCCCTAGGCCTGACTAAACTTGTGCACCCCCTCATTTAAATATGACCCACCCCTTCCTGTCACGGCCACACTCTGTGTTGTTTAAGACCCGCCCTGAAATTTTCGAGTGAAGACACTAGTTCGGGCCTGGGGGGGGGGGGGGGGGCAATGGATTCCCTTAATTTACTTAGATTTCCTCTTACTTCCTGGTTGCCCATAGAGCAGGAAGTGAAGGGAAATCTTTGCAATGGGACAGGGATGGTAAAAGTGTTGCCTATAGTTCTACTCTAAGTAGATGGTGCAGCAGAAAGGAAGGTTTGTGGCCCAGGATGACAAAACAGTCAAAATTGGAAGCGCCCCCCCACGTTTTTTGTAGCCAGGTTTTCTTCCTTTTTTTTTTTTTTTTAAATCAGAAAGGTTTTTATTGTTCCAAAGACATATTCAAACAAACAGTACAGCTCTCCAGTGCACAGACTGAGGTAAATTCTTCCATAGCTTACATCAGACATTAGTAGATACACGATCCCCGCGTCACCCATCATCAACATTCCTCCCCCTCCAGCACATATACTTGCCCTCCCACCTCTAAACCAGTAATGCTCCAAACAGACCACATCCTATGATCCCATAGTTACCCCCGCTTACAGGCCCCCCAGAAGTCTGGTCATGACCAACTCTCCGGGGCTCAGACCCGGAGTATCTAGCCACATCCCCCATATTCTCTCAAATCTGCCAGGGCACCCTCTATGCTGATAAATGTGTTTCTCCATCACCAATGCCTTTCCCACGTGGGAAATCCAGGAGGAATGGGTTGGTGGGGAGGCAGACTTCCACCCCATCAGTAATAATTTCCTGGCCTGGAACAATGTCCTAGAGATAGCCACCCTGGTCGTTTCCTCTGAGACAACATCCTCCAGCGCCCCCCACAGGCAGCACACAGGGTCGACCGGAACATTTGTCTGGAAAACATTGTTAATTGTTTCCACTACTCCCCTCCAATACCTGTGCAATTTCGGGCACCGCCACAGGAGATGTATAAGGTCCCCCTCATGCTGCTGACACCGGCAGCACAACGGGTCCACACGCCTACCCATCCTGTGCAGTTTCACCGGAGTATAGTGCACCCTCAACAGTATATACAATTGTGAAACCTTTTGTGCAACATTTAGGGAACAAGTGGTTAAAGATTGAAGGGCCTCCTCCCACTGGTCACCCGTAACCTGGCCAAGGTCCCGTCGCCAAGCGGAAAATGCCCCACAAGGGTACGCTTCCAGGTGTACAGATAGTAGCATCTGGTAGCATTGGGAAATAATTCCTTTGGTCTCTGGGGTCGATCGCAGCAAATGGAACACCGGAGTGGGTGACATTGTCCACTCCACCGCATTCCCCTGTGCCATGACCGCATGCCTAAGCTGAATATATAAGAGCCACATACAGGCCGGTAAATCAAACCGATCCTGCAGTTGGGGGAATGTTAGCAGCCTGCCATTGCAAAAAATCTGCGACAGCATAGTTATCCCATGTGCCCTCCATCGAGATCCGTGCTGCAATTTCGCCAGCTCAACGTAGGAGAAGTTATTCCATATTGGACTATGTTCAGTGAACCCCCTCACCCCCTGGAGCTGCCTACCCTTGTTCCAAATTTTTTGGGCTAGCGCCAATGTCGGGGTTAGTTTATTGGACTTGAGAAACATTTGTGCCTCCAGGCCCAGGGGAATGGTCTCGGCTCCAGACGCAAACAGCATCAGCCTTGCCGCCGATCCCACTGGGTCCCGAGCCATGGAGCCCACCAAATGCTGTAGCTGAGCTGAGATGTAGTAAACCCAAGGGTTGGGAACCGCCAATCCTCCGTTATCTTTAGCCCGCTGGAGCTGCTCCAGCCTGATCCTGGGGGCCCTCCCATTCCATAGCAACTTTCTAAAAAGGGTGTTCACCACTCTAAAAACCTTCAAGTGTATAACTACCGGGGAATTGTGCAGGAAGTACAGCAACTGAGGCATTAATATCATTTTGATTAGGTTTGCCTTACCCGCCAGAGACATCTTAAGGTTGTTCCATGTGTTAATTTTATCTCTGAAACGGGATAGCAATGGGTATACATTAAGCAGACAATAGTCTGACAGTTTGGGCGAGATTTGCACGCCAAGGTACTTAAAACTATCTACTACAGGGATGGGACACGAGGCCGGGAGGGTCACCCCTCTGTCCTCATCTAGCATCATTAGGGCAGATTTGGACCAATTAATGGTCAGGCCCGAGAAGTGACCAAACCTCTGTATTATAGCCATGACCCCCGGCAATGACAGGGAGGGGTCCCCCAGAAAAAGCATCATGTCGTCAGCGTAGAGCATGATCTTTTCATGGAGGTCTCCATACCTGAAGCCCTCGACCCGGTCGCTCGCCCGTATCAAAGCTGCAAGAGGTTCGATAGCAATCGCAAAGAGCAGGGGGGACAGAGGGCATCCCTGCCTAGTCCCCCTACCCAAAGCGAAAGCAGGTGACATCTTATTCCCCATCCTAATGGACGCCTGCGGGGATGCATACAATAGCCTGGTCCAGGCCACGAAGCGATTCCCAAATCCAGGTTTTCTTCCTTAAAGAGGAAGTAAAGCGTCCGTAAAAAAAAAACCTGCAAGACAAAGGCATAATGAGCTAGTATGCATAGCATAGCTCATTATTAAGTACTTACCAGAGATCGAAGCCCCTGCAGCAGTCCTCGTTCTCCTCCTCCGTCGCCGGCATCTCTCCCAGAGTGACTTCCGGGTATTGCACTGTGAATGGCCGGAGCCGCGATGAGCTCACTCCCGCTCATGCACGTGGGTGCAACCACTAACGGCATGATCTCCATCAGAAATGGCACGCTCAGTGCGCCTGCTTACCTGTAGGTAAAAGTGGTCTGTCAGGCCGCGTACACACGACCAAATAAATCCGATCAAATCAGTCTGACAGACCGTTTTGATCGGATTTGTCTGCTGGGGTACACACGATCAAACCAAAATCCCCGCCGGCAGACAGCGCGGTGACGTGGCGGTGACGTTGACGCAGCCACGTCACCGTCACCAGGAAGTAAAACACTTCCGCGCATGCGTCGAATCCATTAGATGCATGCACAGGCAGATATGTCTGCTGGTTAGCGTACTAACCAGCAGACATGTCGGACGGACAGGTTCCCAGCAGCATGCTTTAAAATCTGTCGGCTGGAAAAACCCGTCCGTCCGCCTGTACACACGATCGAATTTGTCTGCTGAAACGGTCTGTCGGACCGTTTTCAGCAGATAGATTCGATCGTGTGTACGCGGCCTAAGGGTTTACAACCAATTTAATAAGTGAACTGATAAATCGTCAAACAGAAAAATAAAATTATGCTAAAAAAAAAAAAAAAGTCTACAGATGATCTAAAACTTTAAAAACATAAACACATTTTATAAATCAGAGAAATACTTTAAGAAAATGTCAATGTAACAACCTACTAATACAAGTAGATAAGTACAAGGCAAAGCTTATATCATCAGCATTTTTTAACAGGTGTAAGGTTGAAAAAGAAAACAGAATGAAACTATTATATAATACAATTATAATAGTGTGTGTATATATATATATATATATAGATATACATGTATTAATACATTTTTAAAATGTAAGAATAAATCCCTGTGATACCTTCACCATAAGGGATAGCAAATGGGGCAAAGCTTATGTTGTGGACATTTTACAAATAGGCGCAAGGGTGAAAATTAAAACAGAATAAAATAATAATAATAGTATAATTCAATAATAAATGGGTCCCGGTGTAATTTCCATCATAAAGGATAGTAAATGGGTAAAGGACAGTAGCTGTATTCGTGTGCTTGTGGAACAAAGTTCATAATACTTGTTAATTTTGTATCTTTTGTTATTTCAAAATACAAATTAAAAAGAAAAAATAAAGAGAGAAATTCTATTAAATAAAATAAGACTGCAACCCTGGGAGATTTTTTTTTTTTTGAATGTAGGGTTGTGGGATAAAGTGAGATTTGCTACAAATGTTGAATCACGCAAAAAAATTAAATTCAAGACCAGAAGCCTCTACTGCAACACATGGGATGTTTGAGCAAACGTCATGTTACCTGATGTCACTAGGCTTTAGAATATTATATTTACTTACTTCTTTTGGAAGAACCTTCTCATGACGACGGTAGAAGAAGAAGACATGCAACGACCATCAAAAAGCTTTGTGTAGGAAGCATCCTCTGAACTTGATTCTGCGCCGTACCTTCTCCCTGTCAACTTCATTATATATAAATGTCGTTCTACAGTTTAGACTTTGATGACTTGCGGATGACTTGGGAGAAGCTTCTGTTTATGTAGTATTGGCATCGTAAAGCATTAATA
The DNA here is from genome assembly GCA_029574335.1 of Rana kukunoris. Taxonomy (NCBI): domain Eukaryota; kingdom Metazoa; phylum Chordata; class Amphibia; order Anura; family Ranidae; genus Rana; species Rana kukunoris. The sequence continues at coordinate 65,172,773 of CM056057.1, forward strand.
TCCCTGTCATCAAAGACTTCAGAGGGACACAAACATTCATCAGGAATCCACAGCCAAACAAAGCCACAAGCTTCCCTCCCATGCCTAAGGTCAATTAATGGTATATAATATGGCTCTTTATGTGTTCTGAAGATTTAAGTGTTTTTTTTTTTTTTTCTTATTCTAGGCTTCATTTCCACTGGCGTTTTTACAGCCACTTTTCTGAGCGTTTTTTACAGCTTAAAAATGCCTGTCCATGTTTATTTTAGAATTTTTTTTTTTCCCACAAATAGAGCTTTCTTTTGTGGTATTTGATCACCTCTGCGGTTTTTATTTTTTGTGCTATAAACAAAAAAAGAGCGACAATTTTGAAAAAAAACCCACTATATTTTACTTTTTGCTATAATAAATATACCCCAAAATATATATAAAAAAAATGTTTTTCCTCAGTTTAGGCCGATACATATTCTTCTACATATTTTTGGTAAAAAAAATCACAATAAGCGTATATTGATTGGTTTGTGCAAAGGTTATAGCTTCTACAAAATAGGGGATAGTTTTATGGCATTTTTATTATTATTGTTATTTTTACTAGTAATGGCGGTGATCTGCAATTTTTATTGTGACTGCGATATTGCGGCGGACACATTGGACACTTTTGACACTATTTTGGGACCATTATCATTTATACAGCGACCAGTGCTATAAAAATGCACTGATTACTGTGTAAATGACACTGACAGGGAAGGGTTTAACCACTAGGGGGCGAGGAAGGGGTTAAGTATGTCCAAGGCTAGGGAGTGATTCTAACTTTGAGGGGGCTGGGCTACAAGTGACACGACAGTGATTACTGCTCCCGATAATAGGGAGCAGTAGATCACTGTACTGTCACTAGGCAGAATCAGTGCCTATAAGTGATGCCAGTCAGTGCAGCCTTTCAGTGCCCATCAGTGCCTGCTTATCCGTTCTGCCCATCAATGCCCATCAGTGTCCATCAGTACCGCCAATCAGTGCCCATCAGTGCTGCCCATCAGCACCACACATTGGTGCTGCCTATCAGTGCTCATCAGTGCTGCATATCAGTGCTGCATATCAGTGCCCATCAGTGCCCACTAGTGCCACCCATCAGTGCCCACCAGTGCCACCTATCATGGCTCATTAGTGCTGCATATCAGTGCCACCTATTAGTGCCCATCAGTGCGGCATTTCAGTGCCTCATCATTGCCAACTAATCCGTGCCTATAAGTGCCGCCTCATCAGTGCCCATATGTGCCACCTCATCAGTGCCCATCAGTGCAGCCTATCAGTACCCGTCAATGCAGCATCATCAGCTTACATCCTGTCAGGGAGAGGAGACTAATGATGTGTCCCTTGTACATAGGGACACAGATCAGTCACCTCCCCCAGTCAGTCCCCTCCCCCCACAGTAAGAATCACTCCCAGGTTACACATTTAACCCCTTCCTCGCCCCCTAGTGTTAACCCCTTCACTGCCAGTCACATTTATACGGTAATCAGTGCATATTTACAGCACTGTTCGCTGTATAAATGTGAATGGTCCCAAAAATGTGTCAAAAGTGTCCGATGCGTCCGCCATAATGTCACAGTCACAATAAAAATTGCAGATCGCCACCATTACTAGTAAAAAATAAAAATAAAAATAAATCATAATTATGTCCCCTATTTTGTAGGCACTATGGGCCAGATTCACAGAGCCATTACGCCGGCGTTACAGGAGATGCGCGGCGTAAGTCTAAATCTGCGCATGCGTATCGATGCGCCGCATCCCCAAAACTATATACGCATGAAATCTACTTTTTTTGGACCGGCGTAATTTCGATAGACCGGCGTATCCGTCCATGCAAAACTGCGCTAGACACACCATTGATTTGCTATTCAAATATGCAAATGAGGGAGTTACGGGGATCCACAAAAGTAAGTTGGTGCAGCGCAGGCTACGCGCTGTGCGCAACAGCTGCACGTCCTGTCTAAAATTAGACCATATAAAAGGTGGAATAAAATTAGACAATCCGTCTACATGTCAGCTAAAGCAACACTGTTAGTGAGGAGCTGAGCAGTCACACTTGCTGGACAACAAAGTGTATGCCAACATGCCAGGGGCATCCATGCTCATAGCTATACTAATGACTTTAGAGGAGCAAAGAAGGAGGAGGGCACGGAGGAGGGCACGGAGGAGGGCACGAAGGAGGGCACAGGAGAGGATATACCGCACACTTTTAGACCTCTTTGGCATGAGTGATTCTGAGGTGTATCGCATCTTCAGATTCACCCCTCATGCCACCCTGGAATTAACCACAACCCTGCAGGATGACATCACCAGCCCAACACAACGCTCACAAGCAGTGCAGCCACTGGTCAAGGTCCTGGCAACACTCCATTTCCTTGCCAGTGGCTCTTTTCAAAGAACAAGTGGAGTGGTGGCTGGGATGTCACAATCCTCCATGAGCAGATGTGTGCACCAGGTTGTCCCTGCAATCCTCAGACGCATGGCCAACCAAATCATCAAACCAACCACTGAGGACCTGCGGCTGAAGGCAATGACAGATTTCTACAGAATTGCCAGATTCCCATGCACCATGGGGGCCATTGATTGCACACATGTGGCACTCCAGCCCCCCCATGAGACAGAGCACATATACCGCAATCGGAAGCATTGGCATTCCATCAGCGTACAGGTGATAGTCTATGCCCAAGGCCTCATATGGCACGTCCGTCCAGCCATGACAGCTACATATACAATCAGAGCCCCATCCCAATGGAATTCGAACAGAACGTATATGGGGACACCTGGCTGGTTGGTGAGTGACATGGGTGGCAGGCATGACTGCCCCCCCCCCCCCCATGATGCACACATCACAAGGGGCACATGCATGACTAACATCCTCCTGTCTTTTCCCTTCCAGGTGACTCTGCATATGCACTGGGACCCCATCTCATGACTCCTATCCGGAACCCCCAAACCCCAGGAGAGGAAAGATACAATAAAGCCCATGCCCAAACACGTGCAATGGTGGAGCGCACCTTTGGCCTCCTGAAGTCACGTTTCCGATGCCTGGATAAGTCTGGGGGGACCCTGTTGTATTTCCCCAACTTCGTGTGCCAGATCATCGGGGCCTGTTGCCTGCTGCACAACTTCGCAGTAAGAAAGGGCCTGCAGATTGACATACGTGATGACCTGACCCCTGAACCAGACAATCCCCCCCTAACCGAGGGTCCCCCCGTCTTCTGAGGGAAGAGCAGCCAGGAGACAGCTCACATTAGGCATCTTTGCACGTTAAACACACACATTAATCATGGCACAATGAGAATGCATGCATGCACACCACTGTGGTCCCTAGCACAGACACATCACATCCTCATCAATTTGGATTAGCACAAGCCCACCATGCAGGACTTGTGAGCAGCAACGCCACGCCACGGCTCCAATTATGTCACTGTACATTCATACACCATTCACACGGACCTGTGGATCACTTCTCCCTGGTCCTGGGGAACCCTTCTCCACCACAAATGAGGGTGACACCCTTTTTCGGCAGGAATGTCACCCCCACATTCCAAATTCATTCACAACCCCCAAAAAAAAAATTGTCCAGCAAAAAAAAAAAAATTCCAGAAAAAAAAAAAAAGGCCTGCACAAAAAAAAAGGGGGGGGGAAACCAAATTAATGCCGCTGGCGTGACCCACGCCTGGGGCGCACACGGCCCCGGCTCCTCAGGGGAGACTCATGGGGGGGGGGTAATCCGGGGAAGGAAGAGCAGCCCCTGGTCTCTGCCCACCTGGCGGCCTGCCCTCCAAGGCCACGGCAATTCTAGTCAGGCCAGCACTTAGTGATGCTGTATTGGCCTGGATAGCCTGGGTGAGGGCCCTCACATCCTGCCCAACGTCTGCTGTAGTAGTCTGCAGTACGTTTAGGCAGTTTGTAAGAGCCAGGGAGTGGCAGTCCATGTCCCCAAGCGTATCCTTTATGGAGGACAGGCTCTTCTCCATCCGCCCCAAAGTCTGGCTGACCTGTCCCAGATGGCGGGTCTGAAGGGCCTGGTCCCTTCTGAGATTGGCGGGCAGAACCTCGGCCACCCCCCCTGGTCTTCTGGGACGACTTCCTGCCTTCAGCTGATGCTTGTGGCCGGGGAGAAGGGGAGGCCCTTGGGTGGGGAGCCCTGTTGGGGGAGGAGTGGGAGGGGCTACCCCTTATGGAGGGCTGGCTGCTGCCAGCCAGAGGGGAAGACTCCTCCAAAAATAACAATCCACTGGCTGACATGACCTCCTCCTCAAACTCAAACTCCTCCTCCTCAAACTCCTCTGAGGACTCCGGCCTTGTCTGGGGGTCCTCATCAGGCTGGTGTCCCGGGGATGGTGCAGTCAGGCCAGATGGCCCAGCATCCTCCTGCACATCTGTGGATGACACAAAACATTCACAGGTTGGAGGATCCACACACTTGCCACATATCCCCCCCCCCCCACACACACATGCTACACACCAGATAGGGAAAAAAAACCTTACCTGTCATCACGGGCTCCTGACTGGAGTCATAGCCAGGCAGGCCCTCCACTTGTTGCCTATTAAAGGTCTGGGCCACCACACGCTCCTCCGCTGTCAGCCTAACAGGGCATGGTGGGCCCCCTCCAGTGCCCCTGGCATGGACTGCCATTTTGGCCAGCTTCTTTCGGACCAGACGCCGGAGATAGCGTGTCCGGGTCTCCCCCCCCCCCCCAATGAATTTACCTGGTCGGTAATGTTCTGCAAAATCTCCTTCTTCCTGGCCGGGGGGGTGTTGGCACTCTCCGTGCCGTGAAGGAAACGCCCATATTGGGTAAGGGCCCGGGCAATAATTTGTTTCTCCCCCAAAGTAAAATTGGTCTTGCGCTTCCTTTCAGTCATATTCATACAACAACTCTCTCCCAAACAATCACCAAAAATCACTCACAAACACAAGCAGGAAAAATCAAGCAACAAAACAAACAAACAAAAATCTATCAACCAAAAAGTCTCACAACCAGTCACCAAAAGACACTATCAAATAGATTTTACAAAACACTAGATCAAACAGTCAACAAATATCACAAAGACAAGTCACAAAGCAACAAACGCGAACACACAACAGAACAAAAGCATCTTGCTGTATAGGGAGGGATACAAAGGGATGTACTTTTGCAAAGGAAGGGCGTTTGTCTCTGTCTATTTATGCTGTCTGCGTAGTTCACTAAGTTGCCTGGGACCACTTCCAATTTCACTGATTGCGCCGTTCCCGAGTTGTGAGCATGCGCACAGAGGTGCTGACCATGGTCTGCATCATGTGCGCATGCGCGATCCAGCCGGCCCTTCATTTGCAAGGGGTCACAGCTCATTTCAATGAAACATGCCCACGTCCTTCCCAATTTGAATTACTCCGCCTTATGCCTCAGAATTTACGTTACACCGGCGCAAATTTCTGCGCAAATACTACGAGGATACGGTGATTGCGCCGCTACATTGCGCCGGTCTAATGTAAAGGAGGTGCGCTACGCCGGTCAAAATATGCGCCAATGTACGTGAATCTGGCCCTATAACTTTTGCGCAAACCAGTCACTATACGCTTATTGCGATTTTTTTAACCAAAAATAGGTAGAAGAATACGTATAAACTGAGAAAAAAAAAAATATTTTTTTTTAAATGGGATATTTATTATAGCAAAAAGTAAAGAATAGTGTTTTTTTTCAAAAGTATCGCTCTTTTTTTCTTTATAGCACAAAAAATAAAAACCACAGAGGTGATCAAATACCACCAAAAGAAAGCTCTATTTGTGGGGAAAGAGAAATTTTGTTTGGGAGCCACGTCGCACGACCGCGCAATTGTCAGTTAAAGCGACGCAGTGCCGGTAGCTGAAATTTCGCCAGGGCAGGAAGGGGGTATACGTGCCCAGTAAGCAAGTGGTTAAAGCGTGACATGTTAGGTATCTATGTACTCTGCGTAACATCATCTTTCACATTATACAAAAAACAAACTTTACTGTTTTTGTTTTTTTTTTATTATTATTCATGAAAGTGTATTTCTTCCAAAAAAAATATGTTTTTTTAAAGATTTCTATGCAAATACAGTGTGACATAAAATATTGCAATGACCGCCATTTTATTATTTAGGATCTCTGCTTAAAATATATATAGTGTTTGGGGGTTTGAAGTAATTTTCTAGAAAAAAAATATGAATTTTTACTTTTAAGCAACAAATGTCAGAAAAAGGCTTAGGCATGAAACTGCTTATTATCAGGGCAGTGGGGTGAATGGGCTCTTTAACCACTTCAGGCCCGCGCTACTGTCGGATGACGGCAACAGCGCGGGCCTGAATATTCAACATGCCGTCATTTGACGGCATGTCATTCAGGCGTTCCCAGCGCGCGCTGTAGAGCGCGCTGCAGGGAAGCCCTGTGTTGTCCATGTCCCTTGGACACGGCCAATCACAGATCGCAGCGAACGGCCAATCAGAGTGGCCGTTTGCGATGCGATCTGTGGGCGAATGAGAGATGATCTCTCATAGATCATCTCTCATTGCAGTGTTACACAGAGACAGCGTCCTGTCTCTGGAGAGGAGGACCCCGATCTGTGTTCCTTCCTACATAGGGACACAGATCGGTCACCCCCCCAGTCACCCCCCCTCCCCCCACAGTTAGAACACACCTAGCATACACATTTAACCCCTTCCTCACCCCCTAGTGTTAACCCCTTCAATGCCAGTCACATTTATACTGTAATTAGTGCATATTTATAGCACTGATCGCAGTATAAATGTGAATGGCGCCAAAAATGTGTCAAAAGTGTCCGATGTGTCCGCCATAACGTCGCAGTACCAATAAAAATCGCAGATCGCCGCCATTTCTAGTAAAAAAAAAATAATAAAAAATAATAATTCTCTCCCCTACTTTGTAAGCGCTATAACTTTTGCGCAAACCAGTCGCTTATTGCGATTTTTTTTTTTTTTTTACCAAAAATATGTAGAAGAATACGTATCGCCCTAAACTGAGAACAAAAAATGTGTTTTTTTTTTAATTGGGATATTTATTATAGCAACAAGTAAAAAATATTGTATTTTTCTTCAAAATTGTCGCTCTTTTTTGTTTATAGCGCAAAAAATAAAAATCGCACAGGCGATCAAATACCACCAAAAGAAAGCTCTACTTGTGGGGGAAAAAAGGACGTAAATTTTGTTTGGGAGCCACGTCGCACGACCGCGCAATTGTCAGTTAAAGCGACGCAGTGCCGGAAGCTGAAATTTTACCTGGGCAGGAGGGGGGTGTAAGTGCCCAGTATGCAAGTGGTTAAAAAGTGCTGAAGCCATTAGATTGGCATGACAGCCAGGAAACTGGTACTTAGATAAAGGAAAAATCAGCAATCGACCCTCAGCTTCCTCACTATAGGTTACAGAAACTCGAAGACACCAGTGCCACCTGCTGTCAGTTTATAATACTGCAGAGGACACAGGATGAAAAATGTATAACTCCCAGCATGCACCGTGTGTGAGGCCGGAGACACGTGACGTGGAAGCGTCGCTCTGTCTCCTAGCAATCGGGGGACGGCGTGGTTGCCTAGCAGCGAGAGACGCAGAGGGGAAGCGAGCTCAGACGGTGGACAAGGATCGCCGAGAAATGTCGGAGAGTGTGACCGAGATAACTCCGGATCCCCGGGAGCTGCAGATCCACAACGCCAAAGCCTACCTACAGCAAGCCGGCCCGAATGGGGTCAGCCTGTGAGTATGGAGGGGCCCGGGGGGGACAAATAATCAGTCACAGCATTGCACTGTGTGTGTTCATTATTATAGGAGAAAACCGAAATCATAAACACCCGATCCAAAGACAATCCCGGTGTAATAAAATCTGAAAATTATGGAAAAAAAAAAAACTTTTATTTAGGCCTCATTCTCATGTGTGCATTCCGGGAGCAAACACAGACACGCGTGTAAAAAAAAAAAACGTGTGAAAAATGCATGTTGCACTTGCAGTGTCGTTAATTGTTAATGGCAGCCCAGACGTAGCGAGCAAATACACAAAGCTCAACACCGGAATAGATTCCCGGGGGCTTATTTTGGCATGTTTGTTAACCCATTCATAGGAGTGCGTTGCCATATGCTGTCACACGCAAAACACAGAGATCAAAGCGCGAAAAATGCATGACAAATGCGACACGGCGACGGGAACGGGGGTTTTAATCTTGTAAACACTGAGTTTATGTGCGTGTAAAGGCAAGCGTTCCAATACTTTTGGTAATATAGTGTATATACACTATATTACCAAAAGTATTGGGACACTTGCCTTTACACGCACATAAACTCAGTGTTTTCAAGATTAAAACAATTTTTTTTTTTTTTGCTCGAAAATTACTTAAAACCCCCAAATATTATATATATATTTTTCCTAACACCATAGACAATAAAATGGCGGTAATTGCAATACTTTTTGTCACACTGTATTTGCGCAGCAGTCTTACAAGCGTTATCGTTTAGCGGACCCCTCACTAAAAAGATTGATATCGCGGTTGTGGCAGCGGCTGCTGCCGTTACCGAGATATCTATCTTTAAAAAAATGGCGTATATATATACAGTGAGGGGTCCTTAAGTGGTTAAAGCGGATCTCCACCCTAAAGTGAAGATCCGCTGATCCGAACACTCCCCCCCTCCGGTGTCACAATTGACACCTTTCAGGGGGGAGGGGGGTGCAGATAGACATGTATCTGCACCCACTTCCGGCCCAGCATTCACGGGCAAAAGACGGGCATTACATCACATCCCGTCTCCCGCCCGTTGTGTGCTGGGAACACTCGGCTCCCAGCACACAGCTGGAGCCAATTCGCGGGCGCAGCGCGACTCGCGCATGCGCCGTAGGGAACCGGGCAGTGAAGCCGCAGCGCTTCACTTCCTGGTTCCCTCTCCGTGGATGGAGGGGGGAGCAGCAGGGTGACGAGCGATCGCTCATCCTCTGCTGCGGACGCCGCTGGACTCCAGGACAGGTAAGTGTCCTAATATTAAAAGTCAGCAGCTGCAGTATTTGTTGCTGCTGGCTTTTAATATTTTTTTTAAGCTGAACCATCCGCTTTAATGGCATCCCAGTTTTGCCTCACAAATGTGCTTCTGGAAGAATGGTCAAACATTCCCATAGACACATCCGTAAGACCCCTTTCACACTGAAGCGTTTTAGCGTTAAAAATAGCGCTATTAAATCGCTCTCCATGCATCTCAATGGACCCTTTCCTGCAAGCGGCATCTTTGGAGCAGCTTTTGGGCGCTGAAAAAAAACCGCTCCAAAAATGCCGCTCTCCATTGAAATGAATTGAAAGCGCTGTAAAAACGCCTTGTCCTTTCACACTGAGGCACTGCAAAAACGCCCTAAAACGTTAGGGTCTTAGCGGTGCTTTACCAGCGTTTTTCGGGCACTGGCAGTGTGAAAGGACTCTGGAAGCACTCAGGCTTTCACATTGGGATTGCAGATGAGGCTTCTTTCAGGCTTTTTTAAAAGCAAAAACGCCTATAAAAAACGCTCAAAAAACACCCCAGTGTGAAAGGGGCCTAATTGTGGACAGCTGAGAGACATCAATCTGTATCACCGTCTACTGTATATGGAACTCTGGATGGTCAAAGGCTCCCGGCTCACAGATAGAAGTGGAAAGAAAAAGGAAAAAAAAAAAGGAATCGCATTACAGGCTGATAACTTGTATCAAGCACAGAATCTTGTGGTAGACACGGCTGCCTGCAGTATGGATGGTGCGCGCTGATGTCACGGCTGGACAACGATTGTTTGGTGTGGACAATGCAGGCACTGTTCTGTCATCCAGTTAATGTACATATTCAGAGAAGGAAGCCACTGTACTGTATTCTATTAATGTGTTTGTCTTTTCCTAATGATCACAGATACGATCACATGTCTGCTCTCCTGTCCCGGATCCTAGCAGAGCGCCCGCCTAATCCACTGGAGATCCTGGAACAGCTGAGCACAGAACTGCACTGGTCCAGGCTGAACAAAGGACTTGACACACTACGCACCCAGAAAGATGACCCACACACCTACATTAAGGCGGAATCCCACCGTGCGCTCTTCACCCATGGAGGTGGAGAAGGAGAGGAGGCTGAGGGCGATGGAGAGATGGTGAGCAAATGAGATTCGAACCAAGCCAAAAAAATCACTATAAGTTTAAAGGGGTTGTAAAGGTAAAAAAAAAATCCCTAAATAGCTTCCTTTACCTTAGTGCAGTCCTCCTTCACTTACCTCATCTTTCGATTTTGCTTTTAAATGTCCTTATTTCTTCAGAGAAATCCTCACTTGCTGTTCTTCTGTCTGTAACTACACACCGTAATGCGAGGCTTTCTCCCTGGTGTGGAGAAAGCCTCTTGAGAGGGGAGGGGACTAGCAGGAGTGTCAGGACGCCCACTAACACACAGCTTCTTTCTCTATCTGCAAAGTAGAGAGAGTGTCCTGACACCAGGGCTGGACTGAGACATAAATTTGGCCTGGACTTCATCCAGACTGGCCCACTTTGACAGGTCTCTCCCATGGCAGCTGGACAAGTCCCGCACCCCCCACGGCCTCCCAAGCCCCCTCTTCCCCTTCACTAGCCACTAGTCGTTCTATTTTATTAGAGTAGAGCGGCTGGTACTGGTACTCTTATAGGCAGTACCAGTGGGGAAGCTAGACAATATTTCACCCGGGGCAAAGAATCAGTTCGGGTCCCCCCCCCCTCCCCCCTATGGGACAAGATTAGGCAAAAGTGAGAAACTCCCAGGCTATAGCTGTTAAGTCAGCTGTCTGCCCCCTCCCCCATGCTCCTCAGTTGTCCCCCCTGCTCCTCTGGTCCTCCCCCTGCTTCTATGTTCCACCCAGGTGAGCGCTGCGGGGAGGGAGAGGAGGTGAGTGCTGTGGGAAGGAAAAGACAAAGGAGCGGAGGGAGGTGGCGGTCCGCTGTCACTGAAGCCGGCCCACTAAGCCATCGGCCCACCGGGAAACTCCATGTAGTCCCAATGGCCAGTCCATCCCTGCCTGACACTCCTGCTCGCCCCCTCCCCCTCAGGAGGCTTTCTCCACACCAGGGAGAAAGCCTCACATTACGGTGTGTAGTTACAGACAGAAGAACAGGAAGTGAGGATTTCTCAGAAGAAATAAGGACATTTAAAAGCAAAATCAAAGGATGAGGTAAGTGAAGGGGGACTGCACTAAGGTAAAGGAAGATATTTAGGGAAAATTCTTTTTACCTTTACAACCCCTTTAAAAGTCGCCAATAATTTTGTTGTTTTTGTATGTTGCAAGATAAAGAAAATGCAATCAAAAAAGTGTTCAATTGAAAAAACACAAACATGTATGTAAAAGTATGTAAGGCTTAATGCACAAGATTGTACAAGGGCTGTACGGCATGCAGCGCCTGCATAGTGAGTGACATAACCAGGTCCTGCTGCATACCGCCACCCATTGAGGTTCATTACAAGAGGTGGCTGTACACAGTTGTGAGCTGCAGGTTGCATTAAACACACAAACATGTACACTTAGAAATGCTTCAAATGCAGATAGGCAATGTGATTGCCTTTCAGTGGCATATAACAGGCAGCTCGGAGGTGATATGTTGCCTCCCGGGTGCCTGTTTTATCTCCTAAGGAGTTGCAGCACTGTAACCATGTGCATGTTATTGCCATTGTCTGCATCTGGCTATAGGGGGAATGATTCCCTAGGGCAGCGATGGCGAACCTTGGCACCCCAGATGTTTTGGAACTACGTTTCCTATGATGCTCAACTACACTGCAGAGTGCATCTCCCCTGAAGCCACGGTCATGTGATTGGCTCCCAGTGCTGGCTTTAAGGGAGAGGAGGGACAGTAGACTTTGGATGACCCATAGGTGACATTACCATCCAGGCACTGCAGCCATTGTCGCTGCTCTCTCCTCTCCCCTAAAGCCGTCTGCCGGGGAGATCACATAACCAGACTGGAGCGCCCTTAGATTAGGTTAGGCCTTTACAGGCTAGATAACACGAGGCGTATGCCCCATACACACGATCGCTTTTCCTGTCGGAAAAAACATTCAACTTTTTTCCGACGGGAAAACTGATCCGCTCAAGCCTGTCTTGCATACACATGGCCACATACAAGTTTGGTGAACTTTTAACTGCCAAGAACGCGGTGACATAAAAGACTACGACGAGCAGAGAAAATTAAGTTCTATGCTTCTGAGCATGCGTCGATTCGTTTCCAAGCATGCGTCAGAATTTGTACACACGATAAGAAATTGCGATCAGATTTTTTCCTGATGGGAAAAAAGAGAACCTGCTCTTTATCTTTTTCCAGCAGTTTTTCTGTTGTAAAAAGTCTGATGGAGCATACACACAGTCGGGATTCCCGACCAAAAGCTCTCATCTGACTTTTTCCAACCGGAAAACCAATTGTGTGTATGGGGCATAAGAATGGGGGTGGGAGCAGGTTTAAGCTTTGATTAGACCAGGCTTCTACTTGAAGTGTGTCATGGATAAAAACAGATGTATTCTTTCCCTAAATAGCTTCCCTTACCTTAGTACAGCCCTCCTACACTTACCTCATCCTTCAATTTTGCTTTTAAATGTCCTTATTTCTTCAGAGAAATCCTCACTTCCTGTTCTTCTGTCTGTAACTCCACACAGTAATGCAAGGCTTTTTCCCTGGTGTGGAGAAAGCCTCTTGAGGGGGGAGGGGGCGAGCAGGAGTGTCAGGATACCCACTAACACACAGCTCCTTTCTCCATCTGCAAAGTAGAGAGTGTCCTGACTTGCCTGCTCGCCCCCTCCCCCCTCAAGAGGCTTTCTCCACACCCGGAAGAAAGCCTTGCATTACTGTGTGGAGTTACAGACAGAAGAACAGGAAGTGAGGATTTCTCAGAAGAAATAAGGACATTTAAAAGCAAAATGGAAGGATGAGGTAAGTGATGGAGGACTGCACTAAGGTAAAGGAAGCTATTTAGGGGGAAAAAATGACCTTTACAACCCCTTTAATGTAAGATGGTCCGTTTGGTCATTTGCCAATAATATTCTAGGATTTGGCTTTTCAATTTACTGCTGAGGAGATTTATGGTTTAGATGACACAACAACAAATACCATTACCAAAATATAGATCCCATTCTTTTTTCTTTGATAGATGGACTCTCCTCTCCCCAATCTCCTGGATCTTGCTCACCTGCTTCATCAAGGAGGTGTAAATCTAGGACGAGACGAGACAGTGCGCATAGCGCTTGCCTTGAAACGGCTCATTGACACACGCCCCCTCCAGCGCTGCCGATTCTGGGGCAAAATCCTTGGTGCTCATGGCAGCTACTTGGTGGCGGAGGTGCAGTTCCGAGAAGGTGAAGATGATGAAGCTGAAGAAGGGACAGAAGAAGAAGAAAAAGCGGCCGAGGAAGAAGAAGATGAAGAGGAAAAAGAAGAAGCAGAAGATTTGCCCCCAAAATCCACGTACCGGCCCCCTCCTGTGCTGCCTCGTGAGGAAAATGGCACAGGAGCAAATAAATATGTCTACTTTGTGTGTACAGAAGCTGGTGCAGAATGGGTCCGCCTGCCTCCTGTAACCCCTGCACAGATTACAGCAGCAAGAAAGGTATCCATCTCAATGTGCGCCTCCCATGCTGTAGCTATCCCTATGCTGTAATTTTTCATTACTCCTTATCTTATTAACCCTATCTTGTGTATGAATGTTACCGTAACAACTATTTAAAGAGAAGTATGGCCAAACCTTTTTTTGGGCTATAATTCCCTTTTGGCTGACATGAGTGCGTTTATTAATGTATTCCTAGGTAGGTAGCTGCTAGCGGGCTCTTGCTGGTTGTTAGCTGACTGAGTAGAACCGCGCAATGTACGTGAAGGATCCTGACAATATTTTTAGGATCCATCCAGCTGTCTGATTGACAGGTGGCTCCACCTTTCAGCATGTAGTTGAGTGCCAAAGCCAGTCATGCCTACTCTCTCCCCAGTCTATCGCTCCTCTGAAGGCTGGAGAGCGATGACTGACAGTCACTGATCTCCGGTGTGAGCAGACTGAGGACTGAACAATCAGTGACCATGTAATCACTCACTTCTCTGTTTTAATGCCGCGTGCACACGACCATTATTCATGTCATGGAAAAAAACAAAGTTTTTCTCGACGTGATTCCTCTCAAGTAAGGATGAGCTCCAGCGTGTTCACATAGTACACATGCAGAGCCCGCCGGGAAGTCTGCATGGCGCTGCACTAATCACAGTCAGGGAGACATTGTCCCAATGCTCGGCTGCAGAGATCGGGAAATGTCTCCCTGGCTGTAATTAGCACAGTGCCGTGCAGATTTCCTGGCGGGCTCTGCACGTGTACCATGCAAACACGCTGGAGCTCATCCTTACACGCAAGCCTGCCGTGCATACACACAATTGTGAAAAAAAATGCTGGAGCAAAGCGCGGTGACGTACAACACGTACGACGGCACTATAAAGGGGAAGTTCCATTCGAATGGCGCCACCCTTTGGGCAGCTTATGCTAATTTCCCCATCTCATAACTTGCTTCTGAGCATGCGCGTTTTTTTCCCCCTCGTTAAAGCGTACACACAACCATTTTTCCTGACGTAAAAAACAACAAGAAAAAATAGAGCAGATTCAAAAAAAAATCATCGAGAATTCCTCTGGAGCCTACACACGATCGTTTTTAATGACCAATTTAAAAAAATTGCATTTTTCTCATCATGAAAAACGGTCGTGTGTATGCGGCATAGGACTGCTGCAATGTCACAGTCAAGGAGGTTGAAGATAAATTAGACCAGTCTGCGAAGAACACCAGTGGCATGGCTCATCTTGTTGCTTTATCAGAGTTGTATATGTTATACACATTTGTCTAGGGCAGTGTGATCTCTGAACGTCATTGTGTACACACCACTGATTATTTTTTTATCTGGCAAATGTGTGATTTGAAAAAAAAAATGTAATACATAAACAATCAAATAGACATAACTTCCTTTGTGATCGATTGAGACCAAGGGCTGGTTCACACTGGTGCAATGCCAAACATTGCATGTGATTCACACCGCATTGCTGTCCAAATCACATGCAATGTGTGTGCGATGCAAATTCAGTCAAACTGAATTTGCATCGCATTCGGACCAAACTTGTGCAGGACCTTTTTTTTTTTGTCGGCACCAGAATCAGATTGCATGGGTGTTCACACCCTTGTGATACGAATTCTGTCCGAATTCACAGCTCTGCGATGTGCACAGCGCTCTGCGATCACAGTTCGCACTGCAATCTGGGGGTGTCATTAACTTTGTATTGACCCCCACAGTGGTTCGCAGAGGGCAGTGGAAACTGGATTCGCAGGGTTTGCCGTATCGCACCCTTTTTTTGGTCCGCATTGGAATTGCGGTCCGATTCCATCCAATTCCACAGTTCGCACTGCGATCTGCGAACTGATTTGGGGTGTCTTAACATTATACTGACACACACAGCAGTTCACAGAGCGCAGTTTAAACTGCCTGCGATTCTGATGCGGTGCGAGATTTAAGCAAACTGAGTTGATTGGCCAGAGAGGAAAATAATCAATCGGTAGCACTGAGATGCTTTGTTCGTGAATGCAATTGTATTTCAGTTGATCAGTTCATAAGATTACA
This sequence comes from Rana kukunoris, assembly GCA_029574335.1. Lineage (NCBI taxonomy): Eukaryota > Metazoa > Chordata > Amphibia > Anura > Ranidae > Rana > Rana kukunoris. The sequence goes on from CM056057.1 coordinate 65,188,366, forward strand.
TAGTGGAAACAGAGATGCTATCAATAACTGACAATCATAAGTTACAATTGTATCTTTAAAGCAGAATTCCACCCAAAAGTGTAACTTCCGCTTATCTACGGTGGCACATTTCACACCTTTCAGGGGTGGGTGGGGGTTTGCAGGTACCGTTTTTTTTTACAGGAACCCTGCCCCCACTCCTGGGAGTCTGGGCTGCTGCGAAGTACATAAGTAGCTCGGCCCCCCTCCCCCTCTGCCGGGACAGTACGAGAGGGCAGCTCTTCACGCATGAGCAGTAGGGACCCGGGCGTGAAGCCGAAAGGCTACAAATGACGGTGCCGACATCGCTGGACTCTAGAACAGGTAAGTGTCCTAATGTTAAAAGTCAGCAGCTGCAGTATCTGTAGCTGCTGACTTTTAATTGTTAATGGGGTGGGCGAAACTCCTCTTTAACTATTAATTAAAAACCCTCTTCCCCGCGTGCGGCATATGGATCATATGGGTTGTCGACTATAGATCGATTATTCCTCTTAGAAGAGATCATTTGTCAAAGCCGTATAGCTGTCATTACTGTTCCAGGAAAATAGTTGTATTAGTCACTCCTACTTATTTATGAGCCTTATCTCCTAATACTACCTTAGTAATGTGCCAAATAGGATGGGGGAGGAGCAGGGGTGCCCAACCTTTTGAAGGCCGATGGCCACTTAAAGCGGAGCTCCACCCAGGAAAACAACATTTTCCTATGTTGTTTAAAAAAATTCAATAAAAAAAAACCTGAAAAAAAAAAAATACTCACCCGAAATACCTGTTGCTATGCGGAAGTCCGTAATCTGCCTCTTCCACTCTGCGGTGCCTTTTCTTCTTGTCCTTCTCCTTGTGAATGGGGCGCGCTGCTTTCTGGGAAGTGTGTGTGTTCTCAGAGAGCAGCCGCCCATTCACAAGCCAGCGTGAGACTCACGCAGGCGCAGTAGGAAATGGGCAGTGAAGCCGTACGGCTTCACTGCCTGTTTCCCATAGTGTGAATGGCGGCGCGGGACCCGGAGCGATCGTGGGACCGGCATCGGGGGGCCCATCAGTGCAGGCAAGTAGGACAAGGTAAGTGTCCTTATTTAAAGTCAGCAGCTACACTGTTAGTAGCTGCTGACTTTAAAAAAAAAAAAATTGCGGCTGGAGCTCCGTTTTAAGCGACTTAGGTAACCAGTTGTTGACCACAATGAGCGGAGTGGGCAGTCTTCATATGCAAAACAGACACAGCCCAATCTACTATATGGGCCCTCTGATCCAATCAGATGGAAGGGGAGGGATCCACTTCTGTTTTTTTTTTTTAACAAATCGGATTGGAGGTAGGCGAGTGTAAACGAACAAAAGTCGTCTGTTTACATCTGTCGCTTCATAGAGGTGAATGGAGGGTCCGATTGGGTTGGACCGATCGCGTGAAATGGGCCTAAGGCTGATTTTACACTGACGTTATGCGGTCTACCCACCCTGTGGGTGCGGTGCAGTGTACCTGAGGTTTTCCCGGCGGTTAGCTGCACTTTGCAATAGACGTCTATTATATCCTGCAGGTTTTGTGCACTTTCTAAAGAGCTGCTTGCTTCCTCTACCGCCGGCTTCATTCACAACACTGATGCTCTGGGGTGGCAGGTCGGCAACCTGCAATCTGGGCTTGCCAACCAGCCACCCCAGAGCAGGAGGTCGCGGGCCAGATCAAAGGGCTCCACAGGCCACATGTGGTCCCCGGGCCACTGGTTGGGTACCCCTGCACTAGAGAAACCCCATGCCCATCCTTCTTTTACCGTGATATATCAATAAAGTTGTCAACTAACAATTTGTATTGTTTTCTCTACTTAATTTTCAGTGAACTGATATCAGTTTAATCTTTGTATCCACAGATCCGACGTCTCTTCACAGGAAACCTTGAAGCTCCAGTTGTCACCTACCCCCCTTTCCCAGGAACGGAGGCTAACCTCCTGCGTGCTCAGATTGCCCGTATCTCAGCAGGAACCCTTGTCAGCCCTCTTGGTTTTTACCAGTTTGGGGAAGAGGAAGGAGAAGAAGATGAAGAAGGGGCTGTAAGGGACACATACGAAGAGAATTCAGAATTTGAGGGCATTCCAGTGAATGAACTGGTGGAGAGCTTGTCTAACTGGGTCCACCACGTCCAGCACATATTACCACAGGTGAGAAGAGTCACCTTTCAGATGCAGGTACTGGTCCTAGTTTCAGGTTATATTCCCTCACAAACATGCCTGGTTTCCTTGTTCTAGGGACGATGTGTCTGGTATAACGCCGCTGTAAAGTCAGAGGAGGAGATGGAAGAAGAAGAGGGGGAGGAGGAAGAGAAAGAGGATGAAGAGGAACCAGAGCCGGAAGTGGGCCCTCCTCTCCTCACACCTCTCTCTGAGGATGCGGGTACCTATCGTTTGTGTCCTTAGAAAGCACCTGTAGACTTGCAGAAAATATTATGCATATAGGTGGCATATAGATAAAGTAGATGATGTGTGTTTTTATTATTTTCCTTATAGAGATTTCAAAATCGAACTCCACAAAAAAAAAAAAAAAATACACCCTTGCAGTTGGGCACCTTGCACTGCACAGGTAAATGCTCATTATGCCTAATGCCCTGTACACACGACCGGTTTTAACCCTTCGGAATAAACTCCGACAGTAGTTCCAACGGAATTCCGCTCAAGCTGTCTTGCATACACACGGTCACACCAAATTCCGACCGCCAAGAACGCGGTGACGTAAACGATGAGCCTCAAAAAATTAAGTTCCATGCTTCCGAGCATGCGTGGACTTGATTCTGAGAATGTGTGGTTTTTAGTCTGTCGGAATTGCATCCAGACAAACTGAAATTCTGAAAATTCCGAATTTTTTTTCATCTGAAAGATTTAGAACATGTTCTCTATCTAATTCCATCAGAATTTCCGACGGAAAAAGTCTGATGGGTCATACACACGGACGGAATATCCGATGAAAAGCTTCCGTTTGACTTTTTCAGTCGGAAATTCCTTTTGTGTGTACGCGGCATAAGGGTTACTGAGCAAGCAGCTTTACTTACCTTAAACCCCGCTTTGAGCGGCTCCAGTGTTCCCCTACTCTAGCTAAAGCTCTGGTCTTTGGGCTGAGACTTAGTGCCATCATGTATAATAAAGGGACGTTGTATTGTAAGCTGGTGAGGCTGTAATACAGCTGGTCAAAACTTACAAAGCAGCAGCGGGAGACTGGTCACAGCACTGGGGGTAGCCTGTTGGAGTGAGGAGTAAGGTATTTCTCCCCAATCCTCTGCCCCCAGACTAAACAAGCAGGGGAGTCCACTAAAGGGGTGTCTTGTTTTTTTCCTAGCGTTGGGCTTTGAGGTAGTTGTAAATCTCAGACATGAAATATGAACCAAACATATCCCACTAAAGTGGTAGTAAAGTTTTTTTTTTTTTTTACTTTTACCTACAGATAAGCCTATAATAAGGCTTACCCGTAGGTACAAAAAATATCTCCTAAAGCTTTACGGTTTAGGAAATATTTCCCCTCGCAATTAACCTGCTGAATGCAGCGGCGCATGCGCACAGGGGATTTTCGGCTTAATGCCCGGCAGTCTCCCACGTGCATGCGCAGGAGTGACAACATTGCGGCTCCAGCCACTCACAGCGCTGGAGCTGCAATACCCGGAAGACACACAGAGGCGAAATGTCAGCTGCCTTAGCGTGGACCGGGAGGCACACCAGCGCCCTCGTTCTAAGGTAAGTATATCATAATGAGCTAGTATGCGTTTACAGGTGTAAAGAAAGAAAGAAAAAAAAAGGCAGCGGGTTTACTACAGCTTTAAGAGGACTAAGTGTAATTTCTGTCTGCTGCTTCATTCCTCCGCTATCATCATCACTCACATCTAACAAGTTTTCCGGACACCAAAGGAAAAATGGTGACAGGGGAGAGACCTCCAGCTAATTGACGTATAGGATTTGTTGAGGAAAGGATAAAGAAACACACTTACATCAGATCAAGAAATAAACAGCCTTAAACCTGCGGTGCCGTACGGTCACCTGCAGGTAAACCCGTTCCTGTTGGTAGGTAAAATGGGGATTGACGTTTCGTGTTTTCTTTGTAGCGCTACCCCATTCAGGAGCCGCTGGTTGTTTTGGAACCGGCGTATTAAGTTACCTTGTAATGTGTCTAGGGGTAGTAGCAGTGAGTAGAAGTAGTGAGCGAATGTCCAGTCATCCAAATGTTTTTTTTTAAATGCTTTATTCCAAGGCCCAACGTCCAACATCAACATGAGGTAGGATAGGAAAGGTTGATGAAGCAGAAGAACAAATGCGATACCAGGCCCTGGATGATAAAGAAAGCAAGCCAGCAGCGATGTACCAATGCGTCGCCACTCTAGCCAGAGTGGGTGAAGTGCCTCCGGATAGACTAGATAGACAAGCCTGGCAGCCGAAATGTCACTTTGGGTTGCTGGGGGGAACAGACCTCTGCCACAGGCCTAGTACTTCAATACTTAAATGAACAAGACGGATTGAGCAAATCCTCCCAGTAAATGCAATGAAGGGTCACTGGTTAACAGCTGCCATGTACCTGTCAAGGCCTTGGTGACCGCATCCCCAATAGTTCGTTCAAGTCTCCTGGACAACCTGTGTTTGGGTTCTCCCTGAGCCGATCCCCCACCGTTCAGCCTTCAGCTTAGGATCCTCGCAATAAAGTTGGGGCCCAGTAAGCCACTGGGGCCCCTCTCAACGTCAGGATTGAGCTCCGCGTAGCATGCGACTCCTGGGTGGGCCATGCCGGCGGGGTTCGTGGACGCGCATACCCTGAAGGTGGATGCCGCACCCGGAACCTGGACCCCGTGAAGAGCACCAAGAATCTGGGCGTCTGTCACAAATATACCCTCCCCCAGCATGCCCTGCGAGGTCCAACTCCTCTAATTGGCTGCTGGGGAAAAGTGGCTCTGCCAAAACCCCTCTAGTGCCACCTGCCGCCCAGGGATGGGATTGCATTCCTGGAGCGCAGTCTGACCTACAGGACAGTTCTGGAAGACAGCAGCCTGAAATTTAACGAATTATGAATGGGAGCCAAATAACTCTCCCATTCACCCACTTACTTTAGCGTAGCGCCCGTACTGAAAGTAAGGGGGCGCTAAATTTTTTTATCCTTTCCTCAATAAATCATATACGGTTTTACACTATGGGAGCCATTTTTGCTGTTTTTTTGGTATGATCTCTGCCATTGGAGTCCATCGAGTCTGTGGGTGATTTGATTTGACCTATCATCATTCGGATTTGGCTGGAGTAGAGTGAGCCGTATCTGCTTTAAAGCTGTCTTTGACCCTCTGTAATAGGGGGTCACTGAGATCCGGTAAGCAGGCACTTCTCTCTGTGGTGGATTCTATCTGTGAAGCAATTACTGTATTTATCGCGGTATAAAGCGCTCCCGCGCACCCCTAAAGTGACCCCCAATCCTGTGGGAAAAAAAGTTATTTTTGTACTTACAGTTTTGGTGTCTTGTGCGGCGTCCATCGGTGGCCTCGTCGGGTCCGGCGTCCTTCTGCGGCTTCGGGTGTCCTCTTTGGCGGGTCCGGCGTCCTTCTGCGGCATCAGATGTCCTTCTGCGGCTTCTGGTGTCCTTCTACGGCGGGTCCGGTGTCCTCTTCGGCGGGTCCGGTGTCCTCTTCGGCGGGTCTGGCGTCCTTGCGTCCTCCCCGCTCATTTCCCGCGCCGAGTTTTGAATACTGCGCCAGCATATGCCCAGCGCAGTACACTCGGGCAGGCTCGGCAACTGTCGCGCTCACGTCCTGTACGTCCAGGACGTGACCGCGGAAGAAGCCGAGACTGGCCAAATATACCCGAGTGTACTGCGCTGGGTATATGTCGGCGCAGTATTCAAAACTCAGCACGGGTATCGGCGTATATCGCACACCCACGATTTTGCCCTGATTTTCAGGGCAAAAAAGTGCGCGATATACGCCGATAAATACGGTACAATACAACACTTATTTGCTCCACATAATAATACAGTGTTTAGTTCATTCGACTATAATATTATTCATTTTTGTATTTATTCACTTATATTTACTTACTCATTTGTACCAAGTGACAATTATTCACTATTTTTGTTCATATTTGGTGCTGATTGACTATAGTTAGCGCAACCTATATTTTTTTCAGATTTATACACAGATCTTCTATGGCAGTTCTACTCAACTTAATCATATTGTCATGGTAGGACTTTATGGTAAATTGTTTATTTTTTTCCAGAAATTAACCAGACGCCACCATGGACAGCCTCACACTCGTCTTCTCTCATCCCTCAATATGCTCTGGCAGTTCTTCGATCCAATCTGTGGCCCGGAGCCTACACTATCTCCAGCTCCAAGTATGTTCTCCCATTTTGCAACCTTTTTAAAATTTCCAAAGTATATAGTGTATGAAAAGTATACCAACGCGTTTCACAAGACCATGCTTGCTTCATCAGGGATAGGTGCATGTTTAGTATATCTGTAGGGAGTATAATGAACCAAATAATTATCAATATAGATATGGTATCGTGACAATTAGTCAAGAGGGTCCAAAACGCATGGCCCTATACTCACCAAAGGTTGGATCAGATTACCGAACGCTGCATACTCAGAGGCCGCAGTAATGAGCGTCTGGCTCGGGAGCTGAGGAGGCAGAGGAAAAACCAACCCAATAGACAGAAATGGCCAGGATGGGGGTGTGTGTGTCACCAAAGATCTCCCAGTATCAATTGATAATGTCAACTGAAACATAAATGCATATGTATCAATAGATGCTGTCATAACAGCATAAAAGTAAGGCTCCATGCACACTGAAGCTGATAAACTGCAGTTTATTGGTGTTTTGGCTTTTTTTTTAAAGCCCATAAACTGAACTCTATGTTAGCCCATGCACACCTGGGCGTTTTTCAGTGTTAATGAGCTTTGGAGTTTATTGGCTTTTTTCTGAACGCCCGAAATTTGCGTTCAAAGTGCCTTTTTTTGGCGGAAAAAAAACGCAAAATGCCGAAAAACACTCAAAAACACAGAAAAACTCAGGCGCCAGAGTTTTTTAGCGTTTTTTTATCCATTAAAAAAAAAAAACTAATAAAAGCTACACTGAAAAATGCTGATTAAAGCTATTGCAAAAATGCTAAAAAAAAAAACGTTGCAAGGCTCCCTGCAAAGCTACTGGCGTTTTTTTATAGCTTTTATCAGCTTCAGTGTGCATGGAGCCTAAATTAGTATATGATATAAATATGTATATACATGAACCAATCTGGTTCAATAATGGTATGAGCTTAGAATCTAGGGGAGAAATAGAAATAAATGTAAAATAAATAAATAAAATGTGTAGATAACAAAATATGACAAAAACAGTGTGTGATTGAGTGTGTGTCCCACATAACATGTATCCAAGTCCATTGTATATGTCAGCTAAAATAAGAAAATATGTATATCAGTTGGTACTATACCAACAGAGTAACCATGAAGTATACAATGTAATGAAAAATGTATATATACATATGAGCATGGTCACAAATAATTCCACAGTAGCGCACTAAATGAATCTAAAAAACTCCTAAATATTTTAATTTTTTTTACAATCTGTTTATTAGTATTTTTCTTCATCACAGATACATTATAAAACAAAGCAAACATGGAAAACAAAAAACATATTTCCAGAATTTATACAACAAAAACATATTACATACCAAACACATCAATATATAAAAAAATAAAAATAAAACAATGCACTTACATCATAAAAGATTCAAAATCGCCTTGGTAAAATTCAAAACATGAGAGTTGCGTTCTCCTCATAGCTTCCCTTAGACACATGGAGTAACACGTCTCAGCATTCCTGTGTAGCCACCTCCGACGCATTTCATCACTTCGGACTTCGTCACAGTCTTTTTTTATCACTTTGTACTGTATTACCATATTGATTTGCATATGTTGGAGCGTATACATTTTTTTGGTTATGCATATGGACACTTTTCATTATGTATGGGTGGTTTATGTTGATCATTTCACAATGTTTAATATTTAGGAGTTTTTTAGATTCATTTAACCACTTCAGCCCCAAAACATTTGGCTGCTCAATGACCAGGCCATTTTTTGTGATACGGCACTGCGTCAATTTAACTGACAATTACGCGGTCGGGCGACGCTGTACCCAAACAAAATTGACTTCCTTTTTTTTCCCACAAATAGAGCTTTCTTTTGGTGGCATTTGATCACCTCTGCGGTTTTTATTTTTGGTGCTATAAACAAAAGAAGAGCGAAAATTTTGAAAAAGAAAACAATATCTTTTGCCTTTTGCTATAATAAATATCCCCATTTAAAAAATATATATATATATATTTTTCCTCAGTTTAGGCCGATACATATTCTTCTACGTATTTTTGTAAAAAAAACGCAATATGCGTATATTGATTGGTTTGCACAAGTTATAACGTCTACAAAATAGGGGATAGCTTTATGGAATTTTTATTATTATTTTTTTACTAGTAATGGCGGCGATCTTGGTATATTCAGATTTCCGAATCTTTGAAATTTCGATTTACTGAAATTTTGGAAATTCGAAATGTGAATTTTTGGAAATTTGGAAATGTGAAATTTCAGAAAATTTGGGAATTCTAACATTTTGAAAACCAGAAACTCGAAAATCGTGAAAATGAAAAAATTGGTTAATTTCCGAAATTAGGAAATTAGAAGATTCAGAATTTGAAAATTCAGAAATTCAGAATTTAAAAATTCAAAAAATCGGAAATTTGAAAATTCTAAAATCGAAATTCCGAATTTGTAAATGCAAAAATTCAGAATTGGAAAATTTAGAATTTAAAATGTCAAAATCTGAAATTTTAAAGTCGAAAATTTGGAAATTAAAAATTTGAAAATCGTAAATTAAAAAATTCATAATTAGAAAATTTCCAAATTATGGAATTTCCCCTAAAATTTCCCAAAAAAGCTAAAAAAACGAATGTAATGAAAATTAATGAATTTTTCGGCAGTGCACATGTTTATTACACACACACACACACATCCCTGTTTTCGCTCTGTAACGAGCAATCGCGCACTCACATCTGCTCCGGGGACATGCTTCGAGCGCGGGTGCCGCCGGAGGTGTCTTTAAAGACGGCTCGCGGAGGGGAGCTAGCCTGCCGCAGTATAACTGCAGCAGCAGGTCCAGAAACGTTTAATGCACTACTGTGGAATTATTTGTCTCTCTCTTTTTTACACTGACATTTGTTTCACCTCATTTGCATGTTTATTGAATATTAATTGGCAGCACAGACATGTTAATGTTAGTAATTTGTGCTTCTCAGGAAATTTGAAAACATCTACATCGGCTGGGGGGTGAAATACAGCCCTGAAGGATACAGCCCCCCTGCTCCTCCTCCACCGCAGGCAGAGTACCCCAGTGGACCTGAGATCACAGAAGCAGTGGACCCCACTGTAGAGGAGGAACAAGCTCTAAAGGCTGCACAGGAAGAGGCTGCAACTGCTGCTGAAGAGGCAGAGGAGGAAGAAGAAGAGGAGGAGGAGGAAGATGATGAATAAAATATATTGGTTTATGTTCTTTTCAGTTATACAGTATATTTAATAAAACGCTGTTTTACTTTTCATGTGTGTTTGGTGGAATATTTACCTATTGATATCGGTGTAAATTAAGTTAAGCAATGAAGCTCTTCAAATCATTCTGTCCACAGCTCCATTTCCTCTACCAAGAGCTTCTGCTCTGTTCTAATGCCGCATACACACGACCATTTTTCATGACGAGAAAAATGCAATTTTTTAAATTGGTCATTAAAAATGATCGTGTGTGCGCGCTCCAGAGCATTTTTCTTGGTGAGAAAAATGGGCATTAAAAATTTAGAACCTGTTCTATTTTTTCTAGTCGTTTAACACATTGTCGTTTTTCTCGTCATGAAAAACGGTCGTGTGTAGGCTTTAACTACGGGGGAAAAAACATGCATGCTCAGAAGCAAGTTATGAGAAGTAAAAATTTGCATAATCAGGCCAAAGGGTGGTGCCATTCGAATGGAACTTCCCCTTTATAGTGCCGTCGTACGTGTTGTAGGTCACCACACTTTGCGCGAGCATTTTTTATCATGATCGTGTGTAAGCAAGGCAGGCTTGAGAGGAATCACGTAGATTTTTTTCATTTTTGGTTCAGTAGACTTCAATGGAGAAGCTGCAGAAAGGCATGTAGTGCATTTTACCACAATTTTGCCACGATTTGTGTTTTAAAATCTGCCTAACAACAAACTTAAAAAAAACAACGCAAAATCGAGGCAAAAGCGCTCATAAGAAACATGCAAAGATGTGAATTGAGCCTTATGACGCGTACACGCGAACGGAATTTCTGACAACAAATGTTCAATGTGAGCTTATTCCGACCGTGTTGCAGGCTCCATCAGACATTTCCGACAACAAAAATTTGAGAGCCGGTTCTCAAATTTTCCGACAACAAAATCCGTTCTCGTAAATTCCATGCATGCTCTGAATCAAGTACGAGACGGAAGCGCTCGGTCTGGTAAAACTAGCGTTCGTAATGGAGATAGCACATTCGTCACGCTGTAACTGGCTGAAAAGCACCAGGCTGAAAAGCGAGAATCGTCTCTCACGAAACTTCTACTAACACGACTGGTATTGAACTTCTCTTTAATAGTGCCGTCGTACTTGTTGTACATCATCGCGTTCTTGGTGATCAGAATTTCTGACATTTGTGTGACCGTGTGTATGCAAGACAAGTTGAGCCAACAACACGTCGAAAAAAATCCACGGTTTTGTTGTCAGAATGTCCGATCGTCTATACGCAGCATTACAGTGTAGGGGCAGCTCCACTGCAACAAAGCATTTTTACTCTCCCTAGAGTTGAGCTTTAATTTTGAGAATAAACTGCTCCATAGTGCCCGCAGCTTCACAGGTTGAAGGTCCATAGCCTGGTGACAAGTTTATGTTTGTTGGATTATTTATTGGCCCATATGTAGCATCGGATTGCATAATTGGCCCATGGGTAGCATCTTAAATCACTGTATATAAAGAAAGCAGTGCAGCGCAAACCTAAATTCAATTAATAATAAATATACTCATAAAAGTGAAAATGAGAACCAAAAAATGAAAAAATAGTCCAAAACGATAAACAACATGTGAAATAAATCCTGCAACCAGATAATAGGAGTATCTTCACCACGTGACTGGACAACCAATTTCAGAGTGTAATCCCTTCACCAGTAAAAGATCGGTACTCTCACCTCACAGAAAGACCTTTGTTTTACCAAAGGTCTAAAAAGCTTAGATCAATGGTGGAAATCCGGATGGATCAGGGGTGTATACTATTCAGCCGTAGAACCCGGAGATGTATATGTATCCTCAGTGGCACCAACGAACAAGTATGTGACCGATGAAAAGAAAAAACTAGATCTAAGAGCTTCCGTAAAGCCAGGTCAATTTATTGCGTTTAAAAACGTACAGGTTACTCACATTTGTGATGAAAAAATGAAGGCATGTAACACCATGAGACAGGTAGCTCGGATGAAAATATGGGACGACAACGAGTGACGTGGAGTGGAGAGTACGGCTGAATAGTATACACCCCTGATCCATCCGGATTTCCACCATTGATCTAAGCTTTTTAGACCTTTGGTAAAACAAAGGTCTTTCTGTGAGGTGAGAGTACCCATCTTTTACTGGTGAAGGGATTACACTCTGAAATTGGTTGTCCAGTCACGTGGTGAAGATACTCCTATTATCTGGTTGCAGGATTTATTTCACATGTTGTTTATCGTTTTGGACTATTTTTTCATTTTTTGGTTCTCATTTTCACTTTTATGAGTATATTTATTATTAATTGAATTTAGGTTTGCGCTGCACTGCTTTCTTTATATACATGTACTTTTGGGATCTTGTGATTGTCCTTTTTGGTGTTCAGCTTGCATCCATATGAAATCCACTCTGGGAGTTGTTTTTCATTCTTACATTTATTACCATTATATATTTTGATTTCTTTGTTATTTTTGCGCTGATTGCACACCCCCTATTATTGATATATCTTAAATCACTGACCTGAAAAACATTAGGCCATGATTTCTATAAATTTGGGGAGTACCGTATATACACGAATATAAGCCGAGGCACCTAATGCACCTTTACCACAAAAAAATGGAAAAACGTATTGACTTGAGTATTAGCCTAGGGTGTCCATCTGCATGCTCACTGTGCCTCACTGTGTCCATGTGCATGCCTCACTGTGCCCATGCCTCACTACGCCCACGCCTCACTGTGTCCATGACTAGACTGACGTTTAACATGGGAGTCTATGGAAGGGGTGCCCGGATTTGAAAATTCTGTGCTTTTTTCTTACCGGCCGTAGGTCCCCCGGACAAAAAACTTTGCACACTTGTAGAGGAAGAGTGGGGTAAATGTTTGCCAAGTTTGTGGTCCAGCACGGTACCGGGTCCCCAAAGTCCATGAGATCAGGCACAAAAAGGCGACTCGAGTATAAGCCGAGGTGGGCATTTTCAGCACAAAAAAATGTGCTGAAAAACGTGGCTTATACTCGAGTATATATGGTATGTATTATTTTTTCTTGAAATGGTGTTCATCAGCAATCAAATTGACCAGATGTTGATATTCTCCTGTAAATGCACAGAGCAGATAAGTAGGATGACCTTGTTCATGAGGTGGAACTTGCGCATACGTTACTTCCAGGTCAGCGTGAGGTGGAACGCAGCTGGAGCGCACGCTGCCTACCACCACTTACACGCTTGTGACACCCGGTGAGCTACAGAGTGTACGGATACACCTAGCTTGTTTGTTTTTAGTTTTTATATATATATATATATATATATATATATATATATATATATATTTATTATACGTCTTTTTGATTTTAATTTTGGTTCTTAGCCGCTCCAGGTTGTGGAGTGCGGTAACTTTGTTTACAAACCGCAGGCTTAATAAATTTATATATTTTTTTTATAAAATACGTCTACACTATTGGTGTTTTTTTTCCTCCGAGGGACCACTGAAGGCTTTGGTGGTGTACAGATTGTGGATCGGAAAGCTGCAGACCTGGGGAGGAGAGAGCTGGAGCAGTGCCTGGGAAGCCTTTGTTACATGCCTGTTACCCCTGGTGGGGAGCAACATCTGGTGAGTGGGGACCCCTGAGGGGAGCACCGGGATCACCGCAAATCATTGTACATAGGCACACCTCCTCCACGGCAAGAAATCCTCCCTAACTCCTTTGGTCTGGATCCATCCCAAAACCGGCATGCAACACATGTCATAGAGACTAATGTATCCCTGCCCTTTTTGGCACTGATGTTGATGATCCCATCTGCTATTGATTGACATATTGTTTGATCATCGGTGTGCGCAGCCTGTTGCATTAGGGTGTGCACCTGAAAGATCAAAAACATGGTACGGATCTCTCACTGTGTTCATTTAGAAAGGGATGGGGCCGGTAAATGACATTACCCCTTCCCCCACTCATCCTGAAATATCATCTATGTGTGCCCACTGCAGTAACCAATGTGAGAGGAGGGAAGCCAGCCATGCTGTGGGGGGGCACACCGGGCAGCAGGGGGAATCTGCACTGCATCGAGTGATTAGGGTGTGCCTGGGCACACCTGGCACACCCTGTGTGCACGCCTATGTGTTTGATTAGGGTTTGAACTCTTTGAAACTGGTTGGACTACCTACTGAAGTGGCAGCTGTGGTCTGCCGTTCATTTTTAATTTTGTTCAAAAATATTTTTTATTTCACAGGACTCTCTGTGTGACCTTAGGTGGTGATAGGGTAGGTCTGTGTGGGCCTTATTCACTCCATATACAGGTCCTCCTGGGATTACCGATCACAATTATATATCTTTATTCATATACTTTTTTAGGTTGGTCATTTATATGTAATCTTCTGTTCACAGGTTCACAATATTTAAATATTTTTATTTATTTATATATTTATTTAGGTTGATCACTTGTAGCCTAGGTTCACATTGGAGCGATTTGTCATGCGATTTGAGAGATCAAATCGCATTACAAGTCGCAGCCTATTGGCGGCAACGGTACTGTTCCAATCGGTGCGACACCGATTTTGCGGCGCCACACCGATTTGCAAAAGTAGCTCCTGCACTACTTTTGCCGATTTCAGGTGCGATTTCTATAGACATCTGTGTATAAAGCCACACAAATGTCTATCAAGTAGCACCTGAAATCGCACTGACCTTGCTACTTTGAAATCGCGCTACTTCAAGTAAAGTAGCACGATTTCAAAGTAGCATCAGTGTGAACCAGGGCTTATGCAAATATATATATATTTGGCCGCGTTTACCATGGAAATAAACAAACCTTTGAAGGACAGCATGCTGCCGCTGCACTTTGAATAAATATATGCATCTGTGAAAATCTTGAAGAAATTCCAGAAGTTCCATAATAGACCTCTGTTTTTAACGTGAGGGCACTTTTATTATCAGAACTCATGACAAGGATGAGAATACATTTCCTGCTTGTGCACAAAAATATCAGCATGACTCAACAACACAGGATTTGTTCTGCATTGGCAAGGGTTTTCTGTTTCATAAATGATACTTATTATCTAAGTTTCCCTGGGCTAGATTCTCGTCATTGTCAAAAATGTGGTGAATACAGCTGGCTTCTCATTAAAATGTATCAGCAGCAGATTAGCACAGAAGCCCATTGTGAATTATCATGGAGACTGTGACTATGTCTGTGAAGGTTCTCGTTTATCCAGGTCATTTTATATCTACATAGTAGTAGTTTGTCACAATTAGCTGAACTTGTTCTGTAATGTTGATAGGGCTTTTTTGTTAGAGAAGAGGTGCAGGAACTTACCCAATCCTCCCCACTCCCCCCGACGGTCATTAATGTGGAGCTTTGTGCGCACCACGCAATGGGGTGGGTGTAGCCATATTGCACTAATAGTGGGCAGGTTAACCTCTGCACCCCAACATCCACAGCTCTTTTCTGCACACCCATCTATAGCTCACCTCTACACCTCCCATTCACAACACACCTCTGCACTTCTTATCCACAACTCACCTCTGTGCCCATGTGCTCAACTCACCTCACCTGTGCAGCCCTTTTCGCAAATCACCTGTGCACTCTTGTCCATAACCCAACTCTGCATCCTCTTTTAGGCAACTAACCTCTGTATACCCATCTGCAACTTAGCTCTGCACCCCCACCTGGTCGCAACTCACCTCTGCACCCCCTAATCTTAAAGGGGCTGTAAAGGTACACGTTTTTTCACCTTAACGCATTCTATGTATTAAGGTGAATAAACATCAGAGGATTAGCAGCCCCCCAGCCTCCCCTGTTTAGTTACCTGACCCCTCGAAAGCCCCGCGCCGTGAACGGGCTGGCTTCTTGGCTCATTCATTGGTTGATTGAAAGCAATGCAGCCATTGGCTGGCGCTGCTGTCAATCACATTCAAAGACACGGTGTGCTGGGGGGCGGGGCCGAGTGATACAGTAAACGGCTATAGCCGCCGCCTGTATCACGGGAGCGTGCCTGCAAGAGCTAACCACCATGCGAGCTCGCATGAAGGTTTTTCGTTCTTGCAGGGAGGAGCTGAGACAGCCGCCAAGGGACCCCAGAAGACCAGCTTCGGGGCCACTCTGTGCAAAACGAGCTGCACAGTGGAGGTAAATATGACATGTTTGTTTTTTACCTTTACAACCCCTTTAATTCACCTCTCCAGCCTTTGTCTGCAACTTAATTCTGCATCCCACCTTTGCACCCCCATGCATAGCACACTTACCCCCCTTTTAACAGCTCTCTTTTGCAACCAACCCTGGCCATGCTAACCCCTGTCAACAGTTCACCTCTGCACCTATCTTCCACAGCTTATATCTGCGACCTCCCTTTCCCATCCCCAAACAGCTACGTTTTTTTTACCCCTCTTCCATATACCATTTCTGCACCCCTCCTCCACTCTAACCTCTGCTCATCCCCCAATTCCCTCCCTCCACCCCACCATGCTTACCTCTGCAAAAAGCACCCCTCCGCAATCAGCATAGCTCTAGTTCCTCCTGTGGCTTGTTTTACCCACAGAATGCACACTCATTAGTGGCTCCACCTCTGCCTATTAGGTCATCAGCGGCAGTGGGATCATCAGTCAGGGGCATCTGGACACCAGACTGTAGCTCATTGCATGACCCCCCCACCCCCCATAAATACAATGCGCCAGGTCAGCTGTCCCTCCTGTAGGGGCAGGGACAAGAGTGCAGGGGCAAGGAGGGATTCTGTGGGAGGCGCACTGTCATCTGGATGTTGAAGTTATGTATCTTGGCCAAGCCATTTCTTTAGTTCAAATAAGTGTGATGAACATTCCCCAGCATCTGCAGGCTGGATTCTGAGCTGTGCTGCCTGCATCCAAAGACGCAGACAGCAAGGTTCGGCCCCGCTCCCTTATCAAAGAATTTGACCGACAGCAGCGGGAGCCAATAGCCCACATTGCTTTCAGCAAAGCCTGTAAGAGCAGGGAGAAGAGGAGACAGCAACTACAGATAGCCACAGCGCTGGATTGAGATCGGGCTCAGGTGAGTATAAAGGGGGGTGATACACATACTGAAACATTTTTTACCTTAAAGGGGTTGTAAAGGTTTGTTTTTATTTTCTAAATAGGTTCCTTTAAGCTAGTGCATTGTTCGTTCACTTACCTTTTCCTTTAATTTCCCTTCTAAATGTTTTTTTTTCTTTGTTTCACTTCCTGTTTCTCCTTGGTAAGCTTGCCCCATCATCCGAGCCGTTCTGGCTGGGACTACATCCCTGCGGTGAGCATGCTTACAACCTCTTTAATGCAGAGACTACACATAGGTAAAACATTTTTAGACTTTATAACTACTTTAAGTTGTCTGTGCTACCTGTGGGATATAAATGCTGCCCCCCCGACACTTATTAGAACCAAAGAAGTGGTTTGGATAAGTTAGGAAACATGTTCAACATTACAGAACAAGTCCAGTAGAATGTTACTAATGGCGCGTACACACGACCGTTTGTCGGGTTCTAAAAATTGAAGTTTTTAAGGGTCTAGAAAAAACAACGTTTTTTTCAACCCGCTCATTAAAACGGCCTTGCATACACACGATCGTGAAAAAAAATGCTCTAGCAAAGCGCAGTGACGTACAACACGTACGACGGCACTATTAAGGGGAAGTTCCATTCGGATGGCGCCACCCTTGGGGCTGTTTTAGCTGATTTCATGTTAGTAAAAGACGATTCGCGATTTTCTGTCTGTTACAACGTGATGAATGTGCTTACTCCATTACGAACGGTAGTTTTACCAAAACGAGCGCTCCCGTCTCATAACTTGCTTCTGAGCATGCACGTTTTTTTACGTTGTTAAAGCCCACACACGGTCATTTTTTACAACCTTAAAAACGACAACAATAAAAACGTTGTGAAAAAATAGAGCATGTTCAAAATTTTTAATGCCCATTTTTTAGATTGTGAAAAATGCTCTGAAACCCACACATGATCGTTTTTAATGACATAAAAAAAAGTCTTTGTTTTAGAACCCGAAAAACGGTCGTGTGTACGCGGCATTACCATTACTAGAGATGCCTTTTGCAGCTAGAGAAGGTAAACATACATGTTAACTTAAATTATCATTTTATAATATTAAAATTGTATTGGGCGAACATTAAAGATAACCTGAATTATAGAAGCTGAGCCTCACCCCAAAAAGGCAGCAGTGAGCCAATGACTAGTCACCTGTATTGCCTGCAGGCATCTTCCAGCTGATCTTTTCCCAATTATTGACTTACCATGCTTTGTTCCACACTGTGTCCCTGTATGGATGCAGGTATCTTCCTAACGGAATAGGGCTTTGCTTCCCCAATTCTGACATGCCCCCCAATGACTGGAGGGGGAATATTTAAGAAGCAGCAAAAGAATAAAGCTGGCCATAGACGGTTTACATCTTGGCCACTTCAGCAGGGATCACCCGAGATTCAAACCATGTATGGGTAGGCTGAATGCACCCAAGTTGATCGATCGATCAACTTGGGTACAACCAGCCTGTCAGATTTTACATGGCTATTATACGGGCTAGCAGTAAATCCTGTGTTCTCCCAGCGGGGACAGCTTTCCCCCTATGTCCCCCCCCCCCCGTCTGGAGAACACAATGGCTCAGCGGGAGTGATTCCACTATCAACACTAATGCCTTGTAGACACGTGCGGGTTTTCCGTCTGGAAAACTGCCATGAGAGCTTTAGGCTGGGAATCCTGGCCGTGTGTATGCTCCATCGCAGTTTTCCTGATAGGAAAACTGCCGAAAAACTATTTTTTCCCTCCGGGATCCCCGGCGTTTTTGAAGCTGGCAGTTTTCCTGTTAGGAAAAGACTGCGATGGAACATACTGTACACACGGCCGGGTTTCCTGACCAAAGCTCTCATGGCAGTTTTCCTGTCGGGAAATCCTGCCGTGTGTAGGGGACAAAGTAACCAAGCAGGTTCTTGTTTTTCCCCTCGGGTTTCCAGGCAGTAAAAAGTCCACCGGGAAACCTGTACGTGTGTACTAGGCATGACTGGTTGTAGCCCGTGATTGCAAGAAAGAAAATCCACTCCATTTATGGCCGGCTTAAAGGGGTTGTAAAAAAAAAAAAAACGTTTTCCCTAAATAGCTTCCTTTACCTTAATGCAGTCCTCCTTCACTTACCTCATCCTTCAATTTTGCTTTTAAATGTCCTTATTTCTTCTGAGAAATCCTCACTTCCTGTACTTCTGTCTGTAACTCAACACCGTAATGTGAGGCTTTCTTCCTGGTGTGGAGAAAGCCTCTTGAGGGGTGAGGGGGCGAGCAGGCAAGTCAGGACACTCTCTACTTTGCAGATAGAGAAATGAGCTGTGTGTTAGTGGGCCTCCTGACACTCCTGCTCGCCCCCTCCCCTCTCAAGAGGCTTTCTCCACACCAGGAAGAAAGCCTTGCATTACGGTGGTGAGTTACAGACAGAAGAACAGGAAGTGAGGATTTCTCAGAAGAAATAAGGACATTTAAAAGCAAAATTGAAGGATGAGGTAAGTAAAGGAGGACTGCACTGAGGTAAAGGAAGCTATTTAGGGGGGGGAAAAATTCCTTTACAACCCCTTTAAGGTCCTTCTTTGTTTTAATGCACCTGGAAAGTACTAGAATTTTTGTGGGGGCAACACATTACAATTTGACCTGTAAGATATTTACATTTTTTTACTTTATTAAAAGTTAAAGTGTGACATTTCCTTAATTTCTATGAAGCTGCAGTGCTTAGAAACACAGGAAAAAACAGCTGCAGGTAAGCTGCGGGTGGGATGGAAAAATGCAGACATGTTGCAGGTTTCTTCACTGCATTGAAGCTCACCCCAAGGCTGCGTTCAACTGAAAACAGGGTACATGGAAAACCTTTTTGTTCAAGTGAGAACGAATCCTTAATTAAAAATCAAAAAAAAAGAAAATAATGATGTTCTTCTTTCGAAATGTAAGATTTTTTACTTTTTTTTTTATTAATCACTAAACTTCACACAATATATTTAAATACAAACATCTCCCAGAAACACTCATCCATATATTTCTTTACTATACAAGCAAATATTCACTTCCTTCCAAATATGTACAATAGTATATACAAAATTCATATTTACATCATTTTAATCATAACAAAACATAAATAAAATATATTACATCAATATATTAGATATCTATATATATCTATATATAAACAGGTGTATATATACATTTATATAGATATTTTAGAACACAGATATGACTTGTGGATATATTCTATGGAAACTTATTCTGCAAGACAAAAATACATTCTGTGGACACGGTATGGTGATTGGCACCCAAGTGTGTGACTATCAGCGTGCAATAGACTCACAGAAATATGACGGCATGCAGTGAATAACTTCTGAAAGGATTGCTGGGTAGGCTAAGCTGATCCAACTTCTAATGGGAACATATTTCCCATTCCAACATTTGAACCTGGGAGTTCCAAAATATGGCCCACGGGCCACATCTGGTCTGCTACAAGATTTTACAGTGCCTTGAAAAAGTATTCATACCCCTTAAAATTTTCCTCATTTTGTTATGTTACCACCAAAAACGTAAATGTATTTTATTGGGATTTTATGTGATAGACCAAGACAAAGTGGGGGCAAGGGGCAACTTTGAGGGACCCTAAAGTAAGGGGGACTCTGATGGGGACCCTGATATAAGGGTGACTTTAAAGGACCCTAATTAATGGGGAAACTCTGATGGGGACCCTGATATAAAAGGAACCTCATTCATTTATAAAACGGATTTGTTTTGGCTCACAAATATTTGTAACATTTACAATGTAGCCCTTGTACCAAGTTGGGTGTCTAGTGTCTACTAACTTTAAAACCAAACTATGACAGAGCATGTTAAAAGAGACCTTACTCTATGACTGCATTATATTCCATTTCAATGCATACCAGAGTTGTTAGGTCAACTGCTTGGCCCTATACAAAGACACAAAAAGCACAGAAAATCCATTAACAGAAATGCCTGGTAGTGTAATTACACCTACCAAAGGTTTTCATTACTGGAACCTAAAGGAGCAAAAGATTGTCAAAATGGGTTAGCTTCCTGAAACATGAGTTTTAATAAAAGTACAGGATTAGGCT
This sequence comes from Rana kukunoris, assembly GCA_029574335.1. Classification (NCBI taxonomy): domain Eukaryota; kingdom Metazoa; phylum Chordata; class Amphibia; order Anura; family Ranidae; genus Rana; species Rana kukunoris. Next base: position 65,208,982 of record CM056057.1, read on the forward strand.
GAACTTGTGTTTCCCATACAGAGAAACAATTTCACTCATTGCAGGCCTGCTGGTTGCTTATACTCACCTTTAATTTGCTCCCCCATCAGAATGAAGTGAAAAAGCCTTGCGTAGGCTCCAAGTTAATCTGTTCGGAGCTTACACAGGGCTAAGGACTGCCTTCATGTACCACATCCTGGGAGGGGATGCGGCAGAGAAGCATAGGGAGGATGGGAATAAACATCAGGGGGCAGGAGATTAAATTAACCTGTTGTTGGGCTTTACATATTAATGCCACACTTAGTCTCTTTTTTATTTTATTTTTACATGCACCTAGGCAGGGTGGCATGCATGGCCACTGATCAAAAAAGCTAATCATTGCCAGTTTATTCCTTTTTTCTTTTGGGAAAATGAACAGTCATTAAAACTATGTGTGCAACAGTTTAGCTTAAAGGGACACTAAAGTCAGGGCTTTTAAAAAAAAAAAATAACAAACATGTGATACTTACCTCCACTGTGCAGTTCGTTTTGCACAGAGTGGCCCGGAAAGCTGTCTTCTGGGGTCCCTCGGCGGCTGTCTGGGCTCCTCCTCGCAAAAGCTTTCCCTCTTCATGCGAGAGCGCTCGCACGGAGGAAAGCTTTTGCGAGCGCGCTCCCGTGATACAGCGGCGGCCATAGCCGCCGACTGTATCACTCGGCTACGCCCCCCGGCGCGCCGCGTCATCCGCTCTGATTGACAGGAGCGCTAGCCAATGGCTGTGCTGCTATCAATCCGCCCAGCCTAGCCAATCAACAGCCAGGCTGGGAACCGAAGAGGACGACGTGGACGCGCCCGGGAGTTTCGAACGGTCAGGTAAGTACAACGGGGCCTCGGGGGGGGGGCGGTGCTGTAAGATGTTTTTTTACCTTAATGCATAGGATGCATTAAGGTAAAAAAACGTGTACCTTTACAACCCCTTTAATGCTAACTGAGTTAAAAAGCCCCACAGATCGGGTGATGATCAGAACTACAACAGCCAACTCTGATCTTGAGTAAATAGTCAAAAATCTGTCAGTCCTGAGTTGTCTCTCTTATGCCGCATACACACGGTCGGACTTTTGACCGTGCAAAACTCAGTCGGATTTTCCGACGGAAAATTCAGATGGAAAAAGTCAGATGCGGCATATACACGGCCTGAATATCCAATGGAAAACTCCCATCGGAAATTCTGACCGTGTGTACGCGGCATTAGGATGGTGACACTCCTGGCCGTGCATTACCCAATAATGGTCACTGTACTCCCTCCCTATTGGTATTTTCTGTATATATATATATATATATATACACTGTATAATATATGAGTGCTTTGTACCCTTATGGAATGGAATGCCCATATCAATTGAATTTTCCTATCAACGTAAATGACCAAATATGTAGCAGATCATGCCAGACCCCAGCCAAGAGGAAGAGTCAGGTGGTCCTATCTACAGGTATTTGGTTGACTTTAGTTAAAGCAGAGGTTCACCCAAAATACATTTATATCAGACCAACTTCTTTAGACTTGTAACATGTACAGTTCACAATTTTTATTTTATTTTTTAGGCTGTACATACCTTGTAATGTATATTTCCAATCCGGCTTCCAGGTACTTCTCCCCGCGGGAGTAGGAGTTTCTATTCTGAGGAGGCATGTCATCTGGGAGGTCGCCCAGATGATTGACGTCTTTTCAGAAAAAGTTCCCCACTGGCGGATAGGGCCCCCGTATTGCGTAGGCGCGTACAAGTCACAGCGTTTCCGAAAGAAGTCGAACATGAAGAAGCTCTATAGGGCGCTTGCGCAGTCAGCTCTACACGGCTCCAAGTCGGTGCGCAGGCGCCGTATAGAGCCGACTAGCAGCTAAAATCCAGTAAAAAAACACTGCACAAACAGAAAAACAGCAAACGGTGTACAACAATGTGAAACGCGTCAGCTATATCATCCCACCGTTTTCTGTTTTTACTGGATTAAAGGCTTTTATTGTTTTTTACATTTATCGGAGTGCGGCTGTTCATACCATCTTGCTTCCATTTATGCTTCGTGCATTGCCTGCACCCATTGGATTTTTCCACACTCACCACTGAGGTGCACTCATCTGGAGCGGCGGTCTCTTTCTCCCAGCAGCTCTGCATGTTCGGCTTCTTTCGGAAACGCCGTGACTCGGACGCGCCTATGCAATACGGGGGACGGGGCCTTATCTGCCGGTGGGGAACTTTTTCTGAAAAGACGTTAATCATCTGGGCGACCTCCCAGATGACATGCATCCTCAGAATAGAAACTCCTACTCCCAAGGGGAGAAGTACCCAGAAGCTGGATTGGAAATATACATAACAAGGTATGTACAGCCTAAAAAAAAATGCAGACTGTACATGTTACAAGTCTAAAGAAGTTGGTCTGATATAAATGTTTTTTGGGTGAACCTCCGCTTTAAGGAACAAGTGCAGTTGTTTGGGCAAAAGGCTTGGTTCTGCTGTTTGCCACAAAGGACATCACATCCCTGGCATTTAATTTGATCAGTACTCAACTTTGCTGGGTGTATATAAACTCTTGTTTAAGCCAGGAATGTTTGGATATTTGTATTTACTATTACTGTATATAGCTTATTTTGGAAAATATATTGTATATTAATTTCTATGGAAAATACCAGACATTTCCCAGAAGAAGCTAGTCATGTTGACATGTCTGCATTCCATCCAGGCAAAGCAAGTTCTATAAATACAAAATACAAAAAGTGAGTGCCAAGTCTATCAGGCAGTATTATATGAAATAAAATGAACCAAATATCCACAAACAGTTGAATGTGAGATCGCAATACAGCTTCTGAAAAGCGTGACAAAACTTGGCAGTATTTTTTAAGTATTTCACTTCCCTGTCTTATTCAATAGATGCTGGTAACTGCGGTATAACTGAGCCTACTGGGTTTAACCGAGGTTTACAAGCATTTGATTTGGCAGATTTTAAGTTTTATAAGTGATAATTATTCTTGAAAACACCATGGAAAATATACTATATACTATCTAGTACCAATATGTATCAAGTTAGTTTTACCCACTTGCCTTAAAGGGTCACTTAAGATATTTATATATTTTTTTTATTTTTTTAAAAACAAAAATGTTATACTTTTTTTTAACAAAAGATACAAATATGTTATACTTACCTCCACTGTGTGGCTCGTTTTGCACAAAGTGGGCCCAATCCACGTCTTCTGGGCTCTCTCGGCGGCTCTCTCGGCTCCTCCCCGCAAGGACTCAACACCTTCATGCGAGCGGGCGCTCTCCCGTGATACAGCCGGCGGCCATAGCGGCTCACTGTATCACTAGGCCCAAGAGCGGCGTGTCATTGGACGTAATGGACAGCAGGGCAAGCCAATGACTGTGCTGCTTTTAATCAACCAATGAATGAGCCGGGAAGACGGCCGAGAAGCCTGATCGTTCACGGCGGGGGACTTTCGAGGGGTCAGGTAAGTAAATTGGGGGTTTGGGGGGCCGCTAATGCACAGACTTTTACCTTTACAATGATCTTATGCCTCATACACTCATACTGATGACCGGTTTTCCTGACGGGAAAACTGTCATGTTTTCTTTTGGACGGGAAAAATGGACATGTGTATGCTCCCTAGCAGTTTTCCCGCCAGAAAAACTGCCGGAAAAAAAATGAGAACATGTTCTATTTTTTCACGTCACGAATCGCAGCGTTTTTCCCCCCGTAATTTTCCTATGGAGAAACACTGCTGTGGAGCATACACACGCCCGGTTTTCCCCGACCAAAGCTCTCAGGCAGTTTTCCTGTTGGGAAAACCGGCCGTGTGTACACGGGGAAAAGTGACCGAGCCGGTTCTCGGTTTTTTGACCGCCGAGAAACCCGATCGTGTGTACAAGGCGTAAGGCTGCATTAACATCAAGTATTTGCTAGAAGTGCTTTATTTTGTGCTTTTTCTTGAACATTTTTTGTGTGACAGCATAGGGCTGTCCTGTGTACGACATACTGTAAGTGCCAAAGAAGCTCATGCATCTTTTTTGGACGCATCTTTTTTACTGCTCATTTTAGCATGTTTGTCGCATGTTTTGCAACGTGCAAAAATGCAAGTTTGCTGGCCGGGTTTAGGGTGCCTTTAGGAATTAATGGCCACCCAAGCCCGACATGCATTTTTCAAGTATTTCTGCACGTTTTCACAGAACACGCAGATATGAACAGAGCATAAAAGATTTAGCCACTAGTTTCGTTTTGACTGGCATACTTGAAGTATGCCAAAAAATTCAAAGTTGAAAACCCCACATTTAAAAATAAACAGAAATCTCACACAATACTCACTTTACCAGACATGCATATTTGCCATTTACTACACAATGGACAATGTCTAATTACTGACATGCAGAACCACATCCATCATACAACCTGTCCAACCCACTGGATCTTCTGTGACTCTATTCTCTCTAATAAATAACCTACAAGATATATATATATATATATATATATATATATATATATATACAGTGCAGAAAATAAGTATTTGAACACCCTGCTATTTTGCAAGTTCTCCCACTTGGAAATCATGGAGGGGTCTGAAATTGTCATCGTAGGTGCATGTCCACTGTGAGAGACATAATCCAAAAAAAAAATTACAGAAATCACAATTTATGATTTTTTAACTATTTATTTGTATGATACAGCTGCAAAGAAGTATTTGAACACCTGTCTATCAGCTAGAATTCTGACCCTCAAAGACCTGTTAGTCTGCCTTTAAAATGTCCACCTCCACTCCATTTATTATCCTAAATTAGATGCACCTGTTTGAGGTCATTAGCTGCATAAAGACACCTGTCCACCCCATACAATCAGTAAGAATCCAACTACTAACATGGCCAAGACCAAAGAGCTGTCTAAAGACACTAGAGACAAAATTGTACACCTCCACAAGGCTGGAAAGGGCTACGGGGAAATTGCCAAGCAGCTTGGTGAAAAAAGGTCCACTGTTGGAGCAATCATTAGAAAATGGAAGAAGCTAAACATGACTGTCAATCTCCCTCGGACTGGGGCTCCATGCAAAATCTCACCTCGTGGGGTCTCAATGATCCTAAGAAAGGTGAGAAATCAGCCCAGGACTACACGGGAGGAGCTGGTCAATGACCTGAAAAGAGCTGGGACCACCGTTTCCAAGGTTACTGTTGGTAATACACTAAGACGTCATGGTTTGAAATCATGCATGGCACGGAAGGTTCCCCTGCTTAAACCAGCACATGTCAAGGCCCGTCTTAAGTTTGCCAATGACCATTTGGATGATCCAGAGGAGTCATGGGAGAAAGTCATGTGGTCAAATGAGACCAAAATAGAACTTTTTGGTCATAATTCCACTAACCGTGTTTAGAGGAAGAAGAATGATGAGAACCATCCCAAGAACACCATCCCTACTGTGAAGCATGGGGGTGGTAGCATCATGCTTTGGGGGTGTTTTTCTGCACATGGGACAGGGCGACTGCACTGTATTAAGGAGAGGATGACCGGGGCCATGTATTGCAAGATTTTGGGCAACAACCTCCTTCCCTCAGTTAGAGCTTTGAAGATGGGTCGAGGCTGGGTCTTCCAACATGACAATGACCCAAAGCACACAGCCAGGATAACCAAGGAGTGGCTCTGTAAGAAGCATATCAAGGTTCTGGCGTGGCCTAGCCAGTCTCCAGACCTAAACCCAATAGAGAATCTTTGGAGGGAGCTCAAACTCTGTGTTTCTCAGCGACAGCCCAGAAACCTGACTGATCTAGAGAAGATCTGTGTGGAGGAGTGGGCCAAAATCCCTCCTCCAGTGTGTGCAAACCTGGTGAAAAACTACAAGAAACGTTTGACCTCTGTAATTGCAAACAAAGGCTACTGTACCAAATATTAACATTGATTTTCTCAGGTGTTCAAATACTTATTTGCAGCTGTATCATACAAATAAATAGTTAAAAATATCATACATTGTGATTTCTGGAATTTTTTGTTTGATTATGTCTCTCACAGTGGACATGCACCTACGATAACAATTTCAGACCCCTCCATGATTTCCAAGTGGGAGAACTTGCAAAATAGCAGGGTGTTCAAATACTTATTTTCTGCACTGTATATATATATATATATATTCACCTAATTGTACTGAATAATTGAATTATCTTTGGGGATTCATACATATTAATGGGTAACTAGCACCTCCAATACTTACCTTGCCTCTCGTGATACTATGTCTGCAAGCTTCCCTGCACCGACATCTTCACCCAGTCTGTTTCTGGGTTTGGCATCTTTGCCCATTTTTATTCTTCCTGGCACTAATGCCAGGCTTTAAAGCATATCTAAAGCCAAAAACTGATTTTTTTTATATTGCAGTTCACCAGTCCCTAGATTTGGTGGCTTTGATTGTTTCTTTTTTCAGGATAAGAACATTTTCAGCAAGCACATAAAATACTTGTTCTTGCCAGAAATGTCCTAGTCACTTCCTGTAAGCTGAAAAGACAGAAAAATCATGGCCCAGATTCACAGAGAGTGGGTGCAAATTTACGCCGGCGTAGCGCGCACACATATGCTAAAGTACATCAAAGTCCCAGTACAGTGTAACCTTGGTTTTATAGTAACTTGGTTTGAGAGCGTTTTAATTTGTGAGCAACTTTTTTTTTTTAATTCTGACTTTCAAGCTAAATAGGCCTGCAGTACCTAATTTGGCCTAAGGTAGTGGCACACAGGAGCCGAGAAAAGCCGAACATTGGCCTGCAGTACCTGAGTTACGGGGCACAGGAGCCTTTTCGGATATTTTCTGCGATCTCTGGCGCCCCCCCACCCCTGGCCGCATTCGGTATTACATCCCATTGAAGTCAATGCGGAATGATTTATATTGACTTCAATGGGAAAACTCGCTTTGATATGTGAGTACTTTGGATTACGAGCATACTCCTGGAATGGATTATGCACGTAATCCGAGGTTTAACTGTATTACCAATTTTCATTGGAGAGATGTACATAGTGTTTATAATGCAAAATTATCCCTAAAAAAAAAAAAAATCTAAAAGATGGAAAAACCATCAAGTACATAAAAACATTCAGAGGTCTCAGCGCTTTTCCATGAAAACCTTCAACTACAGTGAAAACATTCACACGTCATGCAGCTTATCCACAGCAGCTAAAAATTCTGGTTAAAATCATAAGTGAACACTCACAATGTGATCATAAACCTTAAAGTGCACATCACCTACACACAGTGGAGTCGGCCATCTTGTGTGTTTAATCTACATTCAAGAGCACGCAGTCTATCAAATATTAGGGAGCCAGAAAAACTACTTAGGCTTTTGGCCAAGGTTCTGTCACCCAGATACTTGAATTATGACATGCATTCATTTTAGTCATTTTACCTAAAAAAAACTCACATCACTGAACACAGAATACTGCAGCAAAAACATTACTGTGCCAGACTTCTTTAAGACATTTGTGAAAAAAAAAAAAAAAAAACATCTGGTTCAGATTGAAAGCACACTGAATTGTCTATAGAGCAATATCTGTCTCGGGCACTGATATTCATCATATTGCTCAAGACATGTAAACCTTATTTGTTCTTCCTCTGAAAGTGAAATCTCAAGGATGTTGCCCAGAGCAGAGGAGGCATCATCCACGTCAAGGGCCAAGTCCAGATGTGCCAGAGGTATCCCATCCAGGATGAGTTGGGTTTAGGTACCTGTAAAATTCAGAATCAAGGTATTAAAATAAAATAAAATATCTATACTAAATGAGTAGCCATCATTTTGTACACTAGGCTGCCAAGGAGCAGAGTAGGGAAGGGGATTAACTTTTTTTTCATCTGGAAGTACAGATGTTTAAAGTGTAAGTAAACCCTCCTATCGTTTTCAGCGAAAGTTACCAACTCTGCTTCTGTTTAATCTACAACTGCCATGATGCTGCACATGAGATTAGTTATGACACCAGCCATTGGATAGTTTGACAGTTTGATTGAGATCACAACCAATGGGAGTGTTGCATTTCTGACACGTGATGGAAATGAAACAGTTTTATGGATGGGTTTACTTCCGCTTTAAATTAGGTGAAATGTTAAGACACAGTGGGGGTTATTTACAAAAGGTAAATCCACTTTGCACTACAAGTGAAAAGTGCACTTGGAATTGCACTGAAAGTGCACTTGGAAGTGCAGTCGCTGTAAATCTGGGGGATAGATCTGAAATTAGGGAGAGCTCTGCTGATTTTATTATCCAATCATGTGCAAGCTAAAATGCTGTTTTTTTAATTTTCCTTGCATGTCCCCCTTGGCTCTACAGCGACTGCAATTCCAAGTGCACTTTTTAGTGCAATTTCAAGTGCAGTTTGCACTTGTAGTGCAAAGTAGATTTGTCTTTTGTAAATAACCCCCAATATCACATACCTGGTTCCTTAATGCATGCACATAATTTTGCTAGTGTTGTAGTTATAGGGGAATGAGGTGTAACTGACAATTTAATTCTAAGTCACTGATGGAAAAAATAACAAAACTGGAGAAGCACATGTTAAAAACAAATTACATTTCCATCTCCAGCTTCTCTGTATCTCTATTGATAGGAACTGTACCTGCCATACCTTATTTTCTTTAAACGAACACCCTATTCAGGGCTCAAGTCCTGCGGGAACGCGTGGGAACGAAGTCCCTGCACTTTTTTCACAGCAGGAACTCAGTTCCCTTTGCAGGACTAGAGCAGCCGAGCCGCCCGAGCCAATCCTTTACTAAGAGTTGATGCTCAGCTCGAGTCACTGTTAGGGGCAGGCGAACCTTAGTAATCCTTTATGTTACTGGCCGCTTCCTGTATAGGGATTCATCGGGTAGTGTGCGGGTATTACGTCACTTCCTCCATGCCGCAATGTCTCCTGGGAGCTTTTGTTATTGTTCCCTGGAGACATTGCGGAGGTCTGCCGCGAGTTATCGCGGGATTTAGAAAGACCTCCGCAATGTCTCCTGGGAACAATGACAAAAGCTCCCAGGAGACATTACGGCATGGAGGAAGTGACGGAATACCCGCACACTACCCGATGAATCCATATACAGGAAGCGGCAAGTAACATAAAGGATTACTAAGGTACAGTGGATCGAAAATTAATTATGCATATGAGCGTATCATTTATTTATTTTTTGGTGGGGGAGTGGATCCTGGGTGGGAGTTCCCACGCTTTTTTCCTCAGGACTGATCCTGATCCTATTACTGCTATTAAACAATGATACAATTGTTGGGTGTTGTGGGCATAAACATGAAGCCGGCAGGTCTTAAACTTTGAAGTTCAACCAACTGCCATTCCAGTGTCCATTGAGAGGGCCTCAGAGGATATTAGAAGCACCATCACTGAACAGTGTTAATGTATTTGGTGGCCATCATGTCAGGGAAAGTCAGGTCCTAGTAGCAATGTAAAATTAAATCAGAGGGATTTTATTCAGAGGTGCCAAAATCCACCCACAACTGTCCCTGTGTCCATTGGGGCTGCCATGGTGGCCATTACAGGCACTCCAAGTAACAAGGTGACACTAAATTAGAGAATGGCACAGACCTTTCTAACTCATTAAGGTAATAGGGAGCATATTGTGGTATCTATCTATCTATCTATATATATATATATATATATATATATATATATATAGGCTGGGTGTTTACTTTTAAAATCTTAAAATTTAGTAATGCCTAGTACACACTATTCATTTTTTTAGTTCGGCCAAACGACAAAAAACAGAGGGGCTGGGGCTAAGGTCACAGTACTAACCATACGATTTTAGTAAAGTGATCTCCCCGCTGAGCTATTATGTTCTGACAGGGGGACTGCCCCAGCGCCAGAACACACCAGTCAGTGCTAGCAGACATTGGCTGTGAGCGCTGATCGAGTGCCGATTGGCCGATTTCTGTTGTACTGGCCAATACCAGACAATATTTGGCCCATGTGTACCAGGCATTAGGTTTGCTTTAAACTTGAAGGACAAAACAGATGAAAGACAGGGTGTCTACCCCTCTACACAGGACAAGGTAACACACACAATATGTCAGGTCTCCATATTCTGATGTCACAGACTCTGATGACCTGAAAATATATTTCTGTAAAGACACAGAAGGGAGCTAGATTCTACCCCTCTTTACACAGAACAAGACAACAGGTGACATGCATGTGACATACCCGCGAGAAGAGCAGCATGTGACGGTGAACTGGTGTCACTAAGGGGTGGCAATAGTAAGGGATACAGCTATCTAGCTGAGAAAGAAGACAGACAAAGGTTTGGAGTCAGCCCTGGAGGTTGCAAGAAAAAAAAAAATCTGCTAAATCCTTCCTATTTCCCCTGATTTACATGGGCCTCCCTATTAGGTTCCCAATCTGTCCACCCATCCCATTCAACAATTCCATGGTCAGATATAGTTTGACATTTCTACTATGCCTTCTACCAAAATCATGTTATTCTCTAGGGTTTATTTAATAACATCATGCAAATCGCAGAGATGTGTAGTAATCTATATCAACCAATCAGAAACAGCAACCTGGTTGGTAGAACTTTATATGATAGGACCATCTATGGGTAAATGTTGTCACACCGGTACACAAATTATAGCATTTGGAGATATATTTCTATACCGGGTTGGATACCTTAATGTTGACAAGTACTGCTTCACAGATAGTACTAACATTAGGACTGTTTAATTTACTTTAAAAAATGGATGTTGGGTGTCAAATGAACAGCACATTTTTTAGAAGTCTGCCACTAATATGACCAGCTATGTACAGAAAATCCCAATGGAAACCATGTACACTGCACTAAAACTAAAACTATGAACTTGGATACTTTCCAAGAAAGAATACGCAGAGGCCTCTGCAAAGGTTCCACAGCCACCCATCTAAGGTTAATTGTAGCATAAACAGGTTAAATAAAGACAATATATATTTGGTTGCTACGGATTTATGTGCACTATTGCTTTTTTGCCCTATGAACAGGGCCGCTGATAGGGGGGGGGGGGGCACCAGTCCTCCTGTAGGGGGCCCGGGGCTCACAGGGGGGCCCAAACAGCAGAGGTAATCAGTGCAGTCAGATGGATGGGGCAATTACAGGATGCCCTACAGGTATGTAACTCTCTGCAGCAGCTGAAAAACTGTTTCTCTTCCTCTCACCAACTTTCAGCTGCTGCAGGGAAAGACACAGACCCAGCTGCCGGCCTTCCTGTCCCATTAAAACAATAACAAATTGTAACCCTGTATTGTTTTAATCACTTGTAAAAATTTAATACAATTCTTGGATTTTTTTTTTATAAAAGGTAAATATATTTTTTCAAAACGTTTAAATGTTTATTGAATTTTTTTTTATGTTTTTGTTCAAAAATGTAAAAAACGATTTAAAAAAGGGCTAATTCACACAGCTTCTCTGTTATCTTTGTGTTCGCTAAGAATGATTTTAGTATATTTTAAGTGAAAAACTTGTTTTGATATATTTAAGGGGGGGCCCTGCCAGGTTGGCTGTACGAGGCCCTATGATTTCTAACAGCAGCCCTGCCTATGAAGCCCACATAAATGTCTTATATGGGGGTGACAAATCAATGTAAACGCCAGGATCCAGTCAGTCCAATCTAGGAGCCTCCAGGTGTTTTAAATGGGATAGAAAAGGTAGTTATATTGTAAACAACGCAATATAAATGGCTGGCTCCTTATGTTCATCCATGTATTGGTCTAATGCACAAAATATAGCATCTCTTATCTGTATAAAATTGAAAGTCCTACCTTTCATTTAAAATTAAAATCTAAACTCCAATATTTGTTAAACTCTTATGCCGCGTACACACGATCGGGAATTCCGACAAGAAAACCGTGGATTTTTTTTACGACAGAATGTTGGCTCAAACTTGTGTTGCATACACACCGTCACACAAAATTCCGATCGTCAAGAACGCGCTAACGTACATCACTACAACGAGCCGAGAAAATAAAATCCAATGATTCCAAGCATGCGTCAAATTGATTTCGAGCATGCATGTTTTTTTGCATGTCCGTATTGCATACAGAGGATCGGAATTTCCGACAAGAACTTTTCCCGTCGGAAAATTTGAGAACCAGCTCTCAAAATGTTGCTGTCGGAAAGTCCAACAGAAAAAGTCCGATGGGGGCCTACACACGGTCGGAATTTCCGACCAAAAGCTCACATTGAACTTTTCTTGTCTGAAATTTCGATCGTGTGTACGCGGCATTACTGTACATGCTTTATCACTTCTTTCCTAGAAACTTGACCCCCTTTGAAATTTCCTAAGCTAGACACGCTATTACACTTTCATGTTCCAATACAACAGCCTTGAGCCCCATTCTATTTCCTACAGAAATCTCACTTGTCTAATCCTAGAGGTAGGTTCAGAGTTCTGGTTGCAGGTTTCACATCTTCGGGGAAGGAAAACTTTGTCTGAAAAAAGGGTGGAGGGGAGACATCAAAGAAACTCTGTTAATGGAACAGAGAGGATGCTAGTGATAACAAGAGAAGCAAAGAGACAGATCTAGACAGAACAAGAGAACGTGGAAAAGATAGACAGATAAGGCATAAAAAAATAAAATTGCAGTGCAGCAGTGGTAGAGCTTTATGCATTAAGTATGAGACAAGACTTTCACCTACAGAACCATTGTATGCTTAGCAAGCAAGTCAATGATAGATGGCATAATAACAGTTAAAAATGTGTTTCTTTATTTAAAGGGGTTGTAAAGCTACATTTTTTTTCCCTAAATAGCTTCCTTTACCTTAGTGCAGTCCTCCTTCACTTACCTCATCCTTCCATTTTGCTTTTAAATGTCCTTATTTCTTCTGAGAAATCCTCACTTCCTGTTCTTCTGTCTGTAACTCCACACAGTAATGCAAGGCTTTCTCCCTGGTGTGAAGTGTCGTGCTCGCCCCCTGCTTTGGACTACAGGAACATCAGGACACTCTCTACGTTGCAGATAGAGAAAGGAGCTGTGTGTTAGTGGGCGTCCTGACTCTCCCCTAGTCCATGGGAGAGGCCGAGCACGACACTCCACACCAGGGAGAAAGCCTTGCATTTCTGTGTGGAGTTACAGACAGAAGAAGTGAGGATTTCTCAGAAGAAATAAGGACATTTAAAAGCAAAATGGAAGGATGAGGTTAGTGAAGGAGGACTGCACTAAAGTAAAGGAAGCTATTGAGGAAAAAAAATTGTACCTTTACAACCCCTTTAAGTGCATATGTGTCAGTAGGGACATGGGGTCTGGTCTTACCTCTCTCCTCATCCTGTGGTACCTCTCTATCTCTTAATTGCTGCTCTAATGAGAGTATTTTACTCTGAAGTTCAGAGTTCAGCTGGTCGGCTTCATAAAGGCGACTGTGGAGGGAAATATGGGTATACTTTAATAAATTCTCACAAATAGCATTATAGAGTGCAAAGAACCAATTACATCACTCATTGCCCAAACAGAGCGAACAATGCAATGACCATTTACACAATGAGTCAAACTATAGATTTGGCTGCCAGAGCTGCCAACAATTTGCTGTCCACTCCTGTTGCCATACACAGAGGCATGTGGCAGGGCTGTTCCCTTTATCCAGGCTTTTTTGTTTTGGCTATAAAGTCCCTGGAAACTCTAATTTGTGCCAACCACCCACATATCCATGGTTTGCGGGCGAAGACAATGGAGGACAAGTTATCATTATATGCTGATTCCTGTATGTTAAAGTGGATACCCAAAGAAAAAGAAATAACCCTGTAAGACAAAGGCATAAGGAGCATCGCTCATTATGAAATACTTACCTTAGATTGATGCTGTTGCAGTGGCCCCGCACACCACTCTGACCGGCGATATGTCTTCCGGAGTTAGTTATTTCCAGGTTCTCAGGCTCTAGCGCTGTGATTGGCCAGAGCCGCGATGACGTCACATGTGCAAGGGAACCGTCGGTCACAGCACGGCTGCTGAAGAAACACCACTAGTGGGCCGTTTCATTAGTGCCCATGACGTCGGCACAAGCGTATATATGGTAAATATTTCTAAACTATGCAGGTTTAGAAGATATTTTTAGTAGCCTTTCTATAGGCTTACCTGTAGGTACAAGTGGTGTAACAGGGTTTACAACTCATTTAATGATACTAAGTCCTCCCTGGCCACCACTCTGAAAACCTTGGGTGATTTGGGGTATTACTCAGGTAAAAAAACAAAGGTGTTCAAACCTATTCTTTTGAACACATTGCAGGGGGTAGTAGTTGCCAACTAACGTGCACGATTGTTTATGGGAAAAAGAATAGGTTTGAACACCTTTTTTTTTTTACCTGAGTAATACCCCAAATCACCCAAGGTTTTCAGAGTGGTGGCCAGGGAGGACTTAGTATCATTAAATGAGTTGTAAACCTGTTACACCACTTGTACCTACAGGTAGAAAGGCTACTAAAAATATCTTCTAAACCTGCATAGTTTAGAAATATTTACCATATATACGCTTGTGCCGACGTCATGGGCACTAATGAAACGGCCCACTAGTGGTGTTTCTTCAGCAGCCGTGCTGTGACCGACGGTTCCCTTGCACATGTGACGTCACATGTGTTCAACAGTTTAAGTACTTGGGAATCCACAGTTCTTCCTGGAACTCAATATTACTCCACTGATTGTTCAAGTTAATGCCAAATGTGAAACCTGGTCTACTCTCCTTCTATCGTTGGTAGGAGAGGTGTATTAAACCATTTGACTCCAAGGCAAATTTTGACACTTCTTACATACATGTACAGTGCATCCAGAAAGTATTCACAGCGCTTCACTTTTTACACATTTTGTTATGTTACAGCCTTATTTCAAAATAGATTATATGCATAATTTCCCTAAGAAATTTGTTTGAAATCTTTGCAAATTTATAAAAAAAAAAAGGAAAAATAATCCTTGAGATGTTTTTACATCTTGATTGGAGTCCACTTGTGGTAAATTCAGTTGATTGGGCATGATTTGGAAAGGCTCACACCTGTCTATAAAAGATGCCACATTTAACAGTGCATGTCAGATCAAAAAACCAAGCCATGAAGTCCAAGGAATTGTCTATAGACCTCCGAGACAGCATTGTATAGAGGCACAGATCTAGGGATGGGTACAGAAACATTTCTGCATCATTGAAGGTCCCAATGAGCACAGTGTCCTCCATCATCCTTGAATGGAAGACATTTGGAACCACCAGGACTCTTCCTAGTGTGGGCCGCCTGGCCAAACTGATTGATCGGGGGAGAAGGGTCTTAGTCACGGAGGTGACCAAGAATCTGATGGTTACTCTGACAGAGCTACGGTGTTTCTCTGTGGAGAACCTTTAAAAGAACAACTATCTCTGCAGCACTCCACCAATTAGGCCTGTGTGGTAGAGTGGCAAGACGGAAGCCACTCCTCAGTAAAAGTAACAGAACAGCCCGCCTGGAGTTTGCCAAGAGGCACCTGAAGGTTTTTCAGACCATGAGGAACAAAATTCTCTAGTCTGATAAAAAAAAAGATTGAACTCTTGGTGTCATGTCTGGTGGAAACCAGGCACCACTCATCGCCTGGCCAATACCATTCCTACAGTGAAGCATGGTGGTGGCAGCATCATGCTGTGGGGATGTTTTTCAGCATCAGAAACCAGGAGACTAGTCAGGATCGAGGGAAAGATGAATTCAGCAATGTACAGAGACATCCTTGATGAAAACCTGCTCTAGAGTGCTCTGGACCTCAGACTAGGGTGTGGATTTATCTTCCAACAGGACAATGACCCTAAGCACACAGCCAAGATAACAAATGAGTTTCTATGAGACAACACTATGAATGTCCTTGAGTGGCCCAGCCAGAGCCCAGACTTGAACCCGATTGAACATCTCTCTGGAGAGATCTGAAAATGGCTGTGCACCGACGTTCACCATCCAACCTGAGGGAGCTTGAGAGGTCCTGCAAAGTACAAAGGGAGAAACTGCCCAAAAATAGGTGTGTCTAGCATCCTACTCAAAAAGACAGGCATTATGGTGTATAATACTTTCCGGATGCACTGTATAAATCTAGAATTCTTTAGCCCGCTGTCAGCTGAATCTGAGTCAAAAGAGTGCAGAACTAAGGACACTCCTGTGACCCACAGGAGAAGTATGGCCAAAAGAGCTTTGGCCATACATCTCATTTAATCCACGTATGCCACTAGATTTTCTTGTGCTATTGCTGGGCATTTACGATGATCTTCCCATTCGAAGACTTGCTAAATTACTGCCCTTTCATGCATCTTACTATGCTAGAAGAGAAACTTCTTAAATGGAAAGTTTCCTCTCCACCATCCTATCATGACTGGTGCCTGGATGTTAGAGCCACACGTCTTATGTACTAGTTGACATATATAGTATGAGCTGAGGCTGCCTGGCAGAATATGATAAAATATGGTCAGCATGCATAGATTCTGCCTGACCACCCCTGTTATTCCCTTCCCTTTTCTATATCCCCCCTCCAGAATGTCAGACAGTTCCAGAGCACTGTAAAATATATTTACTGTAATTTTAATTTTCAATGATTTTTATTGAGAAATTTTCAGATAATCAAAAAGTAAATAAAACATTATGACAATCAAAGGTATGACAATACAATACAAAAAAGTATAGTAACAATACTTGGCCTGCAATACCATAACCTAAAGTTGCCCCAATGCTAATGTCTAGAATCAGGCAAAATTTGGGAGCAAAAAATTGAAACACCCCTAGTAGACCTAAACAATCTGGAGGGATCATTATACTGTATCTGCATGTCTACACATATTTACAGTAATTTTAACTTGAGGGCTGGGTAATACTGAGGTGTAAGTACGATCGTGGGCATATCAATTTGTGAACAACCCAATAGACAAACTGCACATGCATTCTAACAAATATAGAAAAGCCTCTCACCTGGCCAGGCTCTGATTGGCTGTTTGAAGAAGGTTAATTTCAGTGGTCAAAGCCTCACGTGCCTCAATCTCACTTTGCAAAGCACTACGTAGATCAGACAGTAGTGAGGGGTCCACATAAGAGTCCTGGAATTATGGATTAAGATTAGGGCTATCCATATTAATAAAACAAAACAGAAATCCCTGTAAACCATGACCTGTGCATCAAAGACAATTGCCTTTCTCTCACCTTTATTACGCTTTTCATCTATCTGCACCTGCTATTTATCTACATGCATTCCAGCTGCTGGCATTTGTCAGGGTGGGTTTACTAATAGTGACAACAGTAAGACCTCTTTCACACTGGGGCCACAGGCTGCGTTCGCAGTAAAGCGCTGCTGGTTTTAGCTGCACTTTAACACTGTTTAAGAGGCGCTTTAAACCCCAAAGAAGGCGCTTCCAAAGCACTTTTCAGGTGCTTCCGAAGCGCTGTCCATTCATTCCAATAGGCAGGCTTCCAACCTGCCCTAAAGATGCTGCTTGCAGGACTTTTCGAAACGTTCCGCAAGCGCACCGCCTGAGTGTGAAAAGTTACACTTGAATGAATGAGAGGCGGTTTTCAAGCGCTTAGCACAGGCTACTTTCAGCGCTAATGCTCCTGAAAACCGCCCAAGTGTGAAAGGGGTCTAAACCATGTGCTAAACAATGTGTTTAGAGATGGCCACTTTGTAGTCTCCTTGAGAAGCCTGTGTGACAGGATGACAATGGGAAAATGTAACATGAAGGACCTTCAAAAAAAAATTAAAAAGAAAAATGTAAGTGGTTATAAAGCCTAAACATTTTGTTACCTTAATGCATTCCTTGTTTTGGCATCAGTATCGGCACCTCATCAGTATCGGCACCTCATCCCCCACCCCCTTTACCTACCTGAGCCTTCATTCTAGCCACCATTGTGCCCTTCTGCAGCTCTCCCCTCTCGTTGTTTTTCCTGACGAGATTCTTGGCAAGAATCTCTTGCCGCCTGAGTGTACAGACTCTTCTTTCAAAAGAACCGCGGTTCTTTTGAAAGGCAAGAATGCGGTGACGTCATCGCATACGGCGAGCATGCAATCCTCACATTCGATGCCGACGCCGCCATCTTGCTGCACCTTACCTATGCCTAGAAAGCTACCGCGTAAGCTTCAAACTCATTTTTGAACATGCCTGGGTTTCCACGGCGACAGGTAAGTATACACACTCTCTGTTTTTTTGGCAACGAGCAAATAGAGAGCAGGTTCTCCATTTTTCTCGTTGAGACTTTAGGCAGTTTTCTTGACGAGAAACCTGAAAGCCTCATACACACGCACGGTATACTTGGCAAGAAAGCTCTGCCAGCAGAAAATCAAGCGTGTGTACGAGGCTTGAGTCTCGCTGTCTGTGTCTAAAATAAAAGCAGCTTCCTATGGGGAACTCCCCGAAGAGGAGGAGACAGGAGTGCCAGAGGGGGCAACCGAGAATAGGAGGTTCAGGGCTGCTCTGTGCAATTCTATTGCACAGAGGATGTAGGTATTAACCTGTTTGTTATTTAAAAAAAAAATCATTAAAGGGTCACTAAAGGAAAACCATTTTTTTGCTGAAATGACTGTTTACAGGGTATAGAGACATAATAGTTAACTGATTCCTTTTAAAAATGATTAAAAATAGATAAAAATCAATCATATAATGTGCCTGCAGTTTAGTTTCATTTTTAAACTGGTTTCATGTTTCTGTGAAGTAAAGAGACACACAGAACAAAAACAAACAAATACAGGGCAGTGTTTTGTTTTTAAAATGAATCTGAGGAGTTTTAGACACACAGTAATGACAGCTTGGACCACAGTGAAAAGCTGCCATGAGATTTTTCATAAGGAGCCAGACAAGCAGGAAGTGTGGAGATCAGAGCAGAATTTCAGCAACTTTAAAGCAAAAACAAACAATGAGGACATGAACCCAGGACTGCAGTAAGGTAAAGGAAGCTATTTAGCTAAAAAAAAAATCCTTTAGTGATCCTTTAAGGCCTGGTTCACACCTATGCGTTTTTCAGTACGTTTACAGTTTTGCAGAAACACACTACTGTCCCTTTTAACATGGTTTCCCATGGGTCACGTTCACATCTGTACGTTTTTTTTAGAAAAAGGCTCTGGGACTTTTTTTGCTGCAGCAGGTTGCGTTTTTGGTTTCATAGACTTCAATGGAAATGCAGCGGAAATGCATCAAAAACACAGTGCTTGTGTTTTTGATCCATTTTTGCTGGTTTCTCCTGAAAGACAACAGATATCTTCCAAAAAATGCAAAACACATAAAAAATGCATAAAAAACACATCAAATAGAAGTTAAATTGGAGGTATGATCTCACAACATATGTGTAAAAATTACAGGTATACTTAACATAAAAAAACAATATTTCACATTAAGACAATATAGCTACTTTCATATATTTATGTGTCCATTTTAATAAAATCTACATATAAGAAAATAAGCAAATAGGGCTTAGAGTGAAAGCTGAGTTTAGACATCAAACTCTCAACATTGTCAATATGATGGTTTCTCCATCAGAGCGTCACCAAGTTTCCTTAGATTACATTTGTCAAGAATGTACATAATAAAACAAAATAGAGAGCAAGTCAGAAACCCCAGATAGGAGGACTTTGATATCTTTATAAAGGGGAGCTTCCAAGAAGTAGACAGAGAGAACTGAGCCTCATGTCCTGTCTATGGAGTTGTTGCTGTTGTATTTTCAGCCAGACCAGAAGAAATTATTATAAACTACCAGAGATGGACTAAAGCGTAGAGTGGATTGGCTGACTCTGAGTTCCAGTGCCTCACCACAGTTCCTGCTAGTAAGAAGTAGACATGTGCACAACAAAAATTTTCGTTTATTTCTGTTTCGTTTCTGTTCGTTTATCATGATACGTAACGAGTCGTAATTTCGTAAGATGTTAGTTATCGTATTCGTACTCTTTAGTATTTTCGTAACACTTTTTTTTTCCTTTTCCGTTTTTTTATGTTAGTTTATTTTTCGTTGATTCGAGATTAGTATTTTCGTTAAATGTTGTATTCTGCCTCGTTCGTATTTTTACAATGAATTTATTCGTTCATTCGTTTTTACGTTGGTTTATTTTTCATTGTTTTGATATTCATATTTACATTATATTTTCCATCATGCCGCGTTTGTATTTTCGTAAAAAATAAATCTTCGTTGCTTTATGATCATTCGTATTTTCGTGTCTAATTTCATTTGATTGTAGATTTTCATTGTTCTTTTGTAGATTTTATTGCATTCGTAATTCTGTTAAAATACATTTTACGTTTATTCGACACACTACTCGTCGTAATTTTGTAAAACATCGTAATTTACTGCGATTGACTTGACAGATCCACAAAACCGGTGCAACCTACCCAAACACACCCTGGACTCTGGATGGAATGCACTGCAGTCTAACACAGATAAAGACACATGGTCAAGGAGCCACTAGGTAATAAGAAAGAAGCTCATTGGGGGAAGGAACAAACCTCTTCAGGGGAAGGGACAGCGCTGAGTGGCTATTGGTCACAGTACTAATGAAAGTGAATTTACGTTATTTCATTTCTGTTTTCCGAAGATTCGTAATTTATTTTTCGTTCGTTTTGCTTTTCGTTTTTTATTCTTTGTTCGGCATTTCGGTTGTTTTCTTTTCGTTCTTCGAATATTAGTAAGTTTGCATTTTTGTTTATTTTTCGTAATTATGATTTTTTTTTTGTGTGTTCGGTATTTTCGTTATTTCTATGTTTTCGTTTCTTTTTTCTTTCGTTGTGTTGTTCTTTTACATCTAGTAGTTTCGTATCTTCGTAGTTTTCCATATTCGTTAATTTTGGAAATATGGTTATTCGTTATTATTTGCGCTAAACCATTAGTTTATTCGTAGGTTAACGAATCAACGAAAATAACGAAAAATGACGGAAAACGTATTCGTAACGAAAAAAATTGCACATGTCTAGTAAGAAGCCCCATTCCAGGCTGGTCAGACAACAGTTGGAGGACACCCCCAAAACCACTGATCATGTCTTCAGGTTCTCCAAAGCAAACACAGATGCTGCATTGTCCTAAGTTGTAAATGGTTTGTCTCAACCCTGCAACTGTCACAACTGCAGGAGAGCTTGTTCTTTTGAATAGCAAAAGACCTACTGGCTGGATCACCAGGTGAAAATAAAAGAAAGAAAGCCTAAAAAGATAACAAATGCAGCCACCATATCTAAAAATTGGTAAGGTGCAATATAATAAACATTTTCTTTTGGTTTTAATACCACAATATGCAAAATATAATCAGAATTTGTAATAGCTGGATGAATGCTTGTGACATTCATATTTTTTTTTTTTAAACAGACCCTAAATGTTCCATATTTAAGTTCTTCTGTCAGTCTTCCTTACTCAGAGAAAAAACTTGCCCCATTGTGAATAAACCTCATCATCCGATGCCCCAAATAAAGTCTGAAAACAAAGAAAAGCTACAAAGTTATCACATTTGTCTGTGCAGTCATGGGTGAAGCAGCTCCAGGTACGACTTCTAAAAAAAAATAGCATTTTACCTGCATGCTGGGTCATATATCTATATACAGAAATGTAGGCTACACAAATGTGTAGCGTGGGTCGCTCTCCTAGCCCTAAGGGGGCGAAACGCAAAAGGGAGCATCAGTCTGCTCTACACAAACTCTTTGACCGTATAGAAGCCCTGGAAATGCAACACAAAAGCTCACAGGCACAAGCGACCCTCCAGGAATTACACACCAGAACTGGGGAAAATAATTCAACGTTGCTTTATTCGCTCCCAGAAACTGTTCTATGAACAGGGGAATAAAAGTGTCACATTCCTGGCTAGGGTACTGCAAGCCCAGAGAGCGGTTGTGACCATTTATCACATAACGAGGAGATTGCTAAACAATTTGTGACTTACAGCAAACTCTCCAACCTAGGCTCCCAACAGAATGTCCCTCACGTGGTCCGAAATAAAGCCAACTAGACACAGGAATTACTGGACCAATACTGCCCAAAGCCTTTACCTTCCCAGAAGGTCAGGAAACTAGAGGCCCCACTATCCCTAGAGGAATTCACCCTGGCGTCAAAACAGATGAAGCGCGCAAAGAGTCCGGGTTCGGACAGCCTTCCAGCTCAATACACTAGATGTCTGCCAGATCTACTAGCCCAGAGATATTTGAAGGTTTTCAACTCTCTAGCCAAGTCGCCTCTCGGGAGCCATTTCTGACGGTGATACTCAAGAAGGGGAAGGACTCAGGTCTCTAACTACAGACTTATATTCTCTACTAAACGTACTCTACTAAAAATACGTAGACATAAAATAATTCTGTCCAATCCCCTGACCCCACTTCTCAATTCTTGGATTACCCTTCGCCTTCACCCCCAGTTGGGAGGCCATAGATAACACAGTTAAGGCTATCAACCTTCATTATTGGCTCCACCCCACAGGTAAACAAGGAGATGTCTGTAGAAGGCGTTCAATAAAGTGTCCCTGGACTACCGTAGTATTGCAGTCATTAGGTCTTGGATATAACTTCATACTGTCGCTACATATCAACCCCCAGACAAAAGTCTGGGTGAATGGACACCTATAGAATGCCTTTGAATTAGCAATGACACAAGACAGCTTTGTCCCCTATCTCCGCTGATCTAAAGGTCCTACATTGGAGCCTCTCCTCTGATGCCTCCGAATATTAGGGACATATTCACTGTAAAGAGAAAATATAAATTTGGAGCTTTTGCGCATGATATTATCCAATTTTTATTTTTTGGCCTGGTTACCACCCAATTTTTATGCAAGATATCAGAGCAATTTCAGTCCATCTCCAACATCAAATTTAAGTCAGCCTCCGGGGCACTGTGCCTAACTGGTATAATCAGGGCCTTTTTTCTCAAACAATAGGTGCTGGAACTCAACCACGACCCCCCAAAACCCCTCCCCCTCCAAATCACATCAAATAGTGGGTGTGGTCAGATTTCATGAACATATGGGTTATAAAGGGGCATTAAATACCAGGATTGCATTACATACAAAGTGCAGAGTTCATGGGGATTACACACAGAGTGCAGAGCTGTCACTTGTAAACACAGAAACCAGACTTCTGTGTTTACAAGTGATTGTGGTGAGTAGGCACCAGAGGTGGTGGAACTGAGTTTCACCAAGTTCCCCCTGAAAAAAAGCCCTGATTATAGTTGTCTATACTCTTTGTTCTCTCGGTGCTACCTGAGATGATTGTACACACGCTGTACTTTGATATGCTGCAAAAATGTATATGTTTTTGCCGCCTTTGTGGTTTGGTTTTTAACCACTTAAGGACCGCCTACTGCACATTTACGTCGGCAGAATGGCACGGCTGGGCACATCAACGTATATATACGTTGATTTTAGTACCCAGCCGTGGGTGGCGGGCGCGCGCCCGCGGGCACGCGCCCGCGACCCGGTCCGAAGCTCCGGGACCGGGACCGCGGAATTTGCGGACCCGATCGCCGCTGCAGTGCGGCGATCCGCCCCTGGAGCAGAAGAACGGGGAGAGCCGTGTGTACACACGGCTTCCCCGTGCTTCTCTGTGGCTGTAGAATCGATCGCGTCATCCCTGTAATAGGGGGACGCGATCGATGACGTCACACCTACAGCCACACCCCCCTACAGTAGTAAACAAAACACATAGGCACACATCCCCTACAGCGCCACCTGTGGTTAACTCCCAAACTGCAACTGTCATTTCCACAGTAAACAATGCAAATTTAAATGCATTTTTTGCTGTGAAAATGACAATTGTCCCAAAAATGTGTCAAAATTGTCCGAAGTGTCCGCCATATTGTCGCAGTCACGAAAAAAATCGTTGATCGCCGCTATTAGTAGTAAAAAAAAAATAATTAACAAAAATGCAATAAAACTATTCCTTATTTTGTAAACGCTATAAATTTTGCGAAAACCAACCGATAAACGCTTATTGCGATTTTTTTTACCAAAAATACGTAGAAGAATACGTATCGGCCTAAACTGAGGAAAAAAAATGTTTTTTTTATATATTTTTGGGGGATTTTTATTATAGCAAAAAGTAAAAAATATTGCATTTCTTTTAAAATTGTCGCTCTATTTTTGTTTATAGCGCAAAAAATAAAAACCGCAGAGGTGATCAAATAACACCAAAAGAAAGCTCTATTTGTGGGGAAAAAAGGACGCCAATTTTGTTTGGGAGCCACGTCGCACGACCGCGCAATTGTCAGTTGTCAGTGCCGAATCGCAAAAAGGGGCAAGGTCCTTTACCTGCATTTTGGTCCGGGTCTTAAGTGGTTAAAGATCATGTGATTTAAAAGAAAAAAAAAACATCGCAGGCATGTTTTTGCCATAATTTCCATTGCTATCAATGGGAAGGTTCTTTTTTGGTGCATTTTTTTAGCTCCACAAATGTGCTCCAAAGAGGCTGCAAGCAGGGTTTTTTTCACCGCAACGGAAGCGCACCGTCTCATTTACTTTAATGGGGAAGCATTTTTGGTGTTCAAGTACTTTTTTTTTTACGCAAAAACACTTGAAAAACTCCTCAGTGTGAAAAGACCCTTAGGCCTTGTACACACGATGTAATATATCCGATGGAAACGGTCCGACGGACCGTTTCCATTGGATATGTCCACCGGGCTGTTTGATCCGGTGGCTGTACACACCATCGGATGAAATTCCCCGCCGGCGGACAGCCACGTCACCACCACGTCACAGCACCAGGAAGTAAACACTTCCGCGCGCATGCATCGGATCCATTCACAAGATACGACGCATGTGCGGGCAGATATGTCCGCTGGTTTGCCTTACTAACCAGCGGACATATCCGACGGGCAGCTATCCGGCGGAAAAATTTCAAAGCATGCTTTGAAATTTTTCCGCGGGAGGAATCCGGCCAAAACGGTCCGTTTGCCCCTACAGACGAGCGGATTTTTCGGCTGAAATGGTCCGTCGGACCATGTTCAGCGGAAAAATTCCCTCGTGTGTACAAGGCCTTATTGTAAACCATCTCCTAATCAAGCATATCTTGTATGTGTTATGCTTCATTAAAGCTTTTATGGAATATTTTTTTTTTTACAGGGCAAGCCACCAGCAGAGCAAACGTTTTCTCTGCAAGTATGTTGACAAAATGTTGTCAGTAGAGATACAAGAAGCAATAAAGTACAATTTTTTACAAATAAAGTACAAAAGTATGTGATTCCAGAACATTTTCCTCAGAATTGGGTGATTCTATATCTTTTTTTCTTTGCTTGATCTGCAAAAACAGTTGCAACTGACTACAGTTTTCTTTCTTTCTTTTTTAAGTGTTTCGTAAAGCCATAAGGTTGGAATGTGAAATGAAAATAGTTTTAAGGCATGCCTTTTTTTTCACAATTAAGAAATTGAATGAACATTTCCCAAGAGTGGGGATTCCATACTTTTTGCCAGGGGTTATTTATTTATAAACTAGTTGTTTATTACATGTTTTAATATAGCAGATTATGAAAAGACTTACCAAGTCATCTCTACGGTTCATTTTCTGATGGTCTGATGTTGATACTGATTTACATTCACAGATGTTTTTCACATTTCCCCAAACATGTTCCCTGTTGTCCTCCCTAAAAATAACAGATGTGATATGTATCCAGCATGATACGTCCATTTTTACTGGCATGCATAAATGTGTGATGGGATCTTCTTATCTATATTTAAATGGCTGTGCTCACCTGAATGTAAAGGAGTAACCAACAAATGGGAGGTTGATTCCGAGAGGGGAGCTGTCCCCAACATCTGAGATTGTCTCCTGAAAGAACAAGAAGTGTCATTATAGAGATAATGTTATAAATGACCTATACTTGATTTACATAGCTAAAAGGGAATTACACTTGTGTTTAAAAAAAGATATGTAATATAAAATTGCCCCACAAGCTATTTTGTAATTTAAAGTGGAGTTCTACCCAAAAATGGAACTTCCGCTTAATCCCCTCCCCTCCCCCTTACATGCCACATTTGGCATGTAATTTTTTGGGGGGGGAAGTGGGGGCTTCAGTAGGAGTGGGACTTCCTGTCCCACTTCCTGCTTCCGCCGAGGGGCTGGTAAGGCGATTAGGCCTAATCGCCTTACTGCAGCCCCTCCCTTTGGCCATCGTTTAGGACACTGACAGGGTCTAGACGATCACTGGCCAATCAGCGGCGGGCCACGTGCGCATGCGCAGTGTGGCTCGCGCATGCGCAGTGGGTGCCCGGCCGTGAAGCCGAAGGCAATGAGGATGCCGGCCGGGGAGGGGGGGAGAGGAGCGGAGCCCCGGTCAGCGCGTCGCTGGAACGTGGAGAAGGTAAGTGTCTGTTTATTAAAAGCCAGCAGCTACACTTTTTGTAGCTGCTTACTTTTAATAAACATTACATTTGGGTGGAACACCCCTTTAACATTAAAACAATAGTTCCACTCAATCTTTGTCCAATGTAATTTTCTAAAACCATCAAAACATTCAATGCAATATGTCAACCTGGAGGTGTTTTGTACAAAGTTGGTTTACAGAACACTGGTATACAGGGGCAGACTGAGAACTCATCGGGCCCCCGAGCAATAGGAGATTATGGGGCCCCTGGGCAAAAGGAGATTATGGGGCCCCCAGGCAATAGATTATGGGGCCACACAGTATACACACACACAGTATGCATACATAGTATACACACACAGTATGCATACATAGCATACACAGTATACGTACACACACTGAGAAGGTACTGGAGGGGCGGGGCAGCTATAATCTTTGGATTTTTAGACCAAAAGAATGTCGGTAAGGGACATTTCACTCTAATCACCCTGTGCAGTGCAGATTCTCCCTACTGCTCGGGTTCTCTCCCACTGGCTGCTGCTGCAGACACACAGAGAGGGGGATGTTTTAGGATGAGTGGGGCAAGAGGTCTGTAAATATGAAATTTACTGGCTCCTTCCCTTTCTGAATGAACACAGTGAGTGATCAGTACCGTGTATTTGAGCTTTGGAGTGCACACCCTAATGCAATTGGCTGTGCACACCTATGCAGCCTTTGTATTGCTCCCAATAAAAGTTGTCATTTAAGATTATCATACAATCATAAACAATGTACATGCACACTCCCTGTAGCTGAAAACATTGTTTCAGTAATATCCGCCACCCTCATATGAGTGATTTGCAAAGAGTTTCAATTTGAACTTAAATAATGTGTTTCAAATTTTACAGAAACGTTTCACAAACCATGGCAGATACAAAACACAAATGTTGGTTTACAACCTACATGATCTCAGCTCTAAACACACCCTGCCATGCCATGAAGCAGGGGCGTCGGGAGGGGGTGGCTAGACGTGGCTGAAGCCCCGAATGTGACCCTGTAAAGCCCCGAGTCTCAAGGTGGCAGGACTGCATTATTAGCCCCAACCTGCCGAGCGAGTGCCGAGCGCCGGGATCGATCTGATCCCGAGCGCCGCCGAATGTAGCAGAGTCCCATAGCAGGTCCCGCCTTCTGGAGCCTGCGCAACGCCTTATGATGGACGTCCCACTGGTCCAATGCCGCGACCGCAGAACGTGTGACGTTCATCAGAGGAGCTGCACTGGCTCCAGAAGGCGGGAATTACAATACAACTGCCGCGCCGGCGCCACATCCCTGCTCAGTGCGCAGGTGGGCCACGGGCGGCTCTCCTCTTGAACTCTCCTCTCCTCAACTCTCCTCCCCTCCAGCCAGGCTCCTTGGCTCTCTGAAGGAATGACTGCCTGCTGTTGTGACACCGCTGAGCTGAGGTAGATCAGAACCATCAGAAAGTGTAATAATGTGTATGTAAATGACAGTGTATGTCAGGTAGGTCAGTGTATGTCAGGTAGGTCAGTGTATGCCAGGTAGGTCAGTGTAGGTAGGTCAGTGTATGTCAGGTATATCAGTGTATGCCAGTGTAGGTAGGTCAGTGTATGTAGGTGACTACCGTCAGTGTATGTAGGTCAGGTAGATCACGTGCTAGCCAAAAAAAAAGCCTGCATCACATACAAACCGCCCCCCACCCAGTTCCTGGCCTTGGACTTTGGGCTGAAGCCCCTGGTCTTTTTGCCACCTAGCAACGCCCCTGCCATGAAGCAGTAAGATCTTTTCTAGTGGCTATAGAGTTTGTGCAGCCTGACTCCCCGAGCGGTATAAGACTCTAGTGGAACATTCAAACACACTTTATTTATTACTTTCAGCACATCTCAGGGTGGACTGACCCTTTAAATTGATCAGAGAGTAATAAGTCATACCCATACTTACGCCTCCACCGCTGACCATTTCTGAAAGCCGATCTTCTACAATGTCAAAATTAGAGGTGTCTGTGGCTCCCACTGACTCAGGAATAAAAGGGGGCATGCAGTCCCTAAGACCCCCCCAGTCAATTTCAGCAAAAAGTGGATGCATCTGGAAATCCTGGAGTCCACCAATGCCCAAACGGTTCTCCCGCTCACAGATGAGAGATGAGATGAAGTTTAAAGCCTCAGGTGGTATACCAATGGCTGAGGCAGGAAAGTTAAAGTGCTCCTGAGACGAAAAAAACAAACAAACTTCATTTTTTTTTTTTCATGTAATCCTTTCCATCTGTTTTGTTTCAAAGGCATCAGTAGAAATATCATCTGTCACTGTCTGTAAACAGAAGTAATAGATTCTTGTCTTGTCATGGGCAAAATTCAATGTTCCTGGCTGATTAGATCTGCTGTGGTTTCCAGTATATTCCAATCTCATTGCCCAGTTTGACAGATTTTAGATAAACTGACCATATAGTGATAAAAAGAGTGCTATCTAATAAAGGAAAAATCATTTGTAAGGGCCAGTACACACCAGACGCAGTTACGTTCAGTTTTTTTTATGCACAAAATGCATGCACAGTGTTTTCCATGTATTCTAATGGCTCTAGTTAACACCATGCAGTCAGTTTCTGCACCGGAAACTGACAGCATGGTGTGAACTAGAGCCATTGGAATACATGGAAAACACTGCGCATGCATTTTTAGTGCAGAAAAAATGCACGCGAAACTGTACGGAACTGCGTCTGGGGTGAACTGCCCGTCTAGTTAACACCATGCAGTCAGTTTCCGGTGCAGTTTCATGCATCTGGTTTGAACTGGCCCTAAAACTCAGACTTCATACCAGTGTCTGACCTGCCTTTGCTTGAGTACACTAGGTCACACCATGTGAAAAATCCTTTGTCTACTGGCGATCGGATGATCTGGTGACACCCAGCACCAAATCTCTGATTCTATAGGCCAGGGATTCCCAACTCCATCTATTAAAATTTCTCTGTTCTTCTGTTACAACCAAAAATGTAAATGTATTTTATTGGGATTTTATTTGATGGACCAACACAACGTGGCACATAATTGTGACGTGTGAAGTCTTTCCACAGATTCTCAAATAGATTTAGGTCTGGACTTTGACTGGGCCATCCTGCAAAGTATTGACTCAGGGGGGCTGAATACAACTGCAAGCCACGCTTTTCAGATATTTATTTGTAAAAAATTTGGAAAACCATTTATCATTTTCCTTTCACTTCACAATTATGTGCCACTCTGTGTTGGTCTATCACATAAAATCCCAATAAAATACATTTAAATTTTTGGTTGTAACATGACAAAATGTGAAAAATTTCAAGGGGTATGAATACTTTTTCAAGGCACTGTAATGTGCCACTCTCATGCCGCATACACATGATCATTTTTTGGGTTGTAAAAAATTTCCTTTTTTTTTATGTCATTAAAAACGACCGTGTGTGGGCTTCAGAGCATTTTTCGGGTTCTGAAAAATGAGCCAAAAAAAATTTGAACATGCTCTATTTTTTAACAACGTTTTTAACGTTGTCGTTTTTTGGGTTGTAAAAAATGGTCGTGTGTGGGCTTTAACGGCGTGAAAAACCTGCGCATGTTTAGAAGCAAGTTATGATACGGGAGCGCTCGTTCTGGTAAAACTACCGCTCGTAATGGAGGAAGCACATTTATCACGTTGTAACAGACAGAAAAGCGCGAATCGTCTTTTACTAACACGAAATCAGCTAAAGCAGCCCAAAGGATGGCGTCATCCGCATGGAACTTCCCCTTTATAGTGCCGTTGTACGTGCTGTACGTCACCGCGCTTTGCTAGAGCATTTTTATTTTCACGATCGTGTGTAGGCAAGGCTGTATTAATGATCAGGTTGAAAAAAACATATTTTCTAGAGCCTGAAAAACGTTGTTTTTTACAACCCAGAAAAATGATCGTGTGTATGCGGCATCATATTAAATCCAATGAAAAACCATCCAAGGTTTTCCCGACGGGAAAACCGATCGCGTGTACGCGGCATAATGCTACCAAACGACTGCACCATATGTCATTTTTTATTTAACCTCCCTGGCGGTCTTCCCGTGTGTGGCACGGGGTGAGATTTTTAAGCTACGATCGGTAACCCCATGCCACACACGGACTTGCCTCGCTGGATGCAGAAAAAAGTTTACTTACCTTTTCTCTGCGATCCAGCGATGAATCTCCGCAGTACACGGCGGCCGGATGTCCGCCTGATGCTGTGTGTTCCGCCGATTCCCTTCCCTGCGAGCGTCGCAACGTAGGGGGGGGAACGGCGCCAAATTCAAAAATGTAAACAAACACTATACATACAGTACACTGTAATCTTATAGATTACAGTACTGTATGTAAAAAATACACACCCCCCATGTCCCTAGTGGTCTGCCCTGTACACTACATGTCATTTTATATAATAAAAACTGTTCTTTCTCCCTGCAAACTGTAGATTGCCCATAGCAACCAAAAGTGTCCCTTTATGGCAAAAATTGTTTTAGAGCAGCTAAAAAACAGCTATAATAAATCAAAATCACTTGCAGAATTTAGCGATAGCGATTTATGGGGAAATTCGTCATAAAAAAAAAAAATAATAATGACAGCAAAAATTCTGCAACTGAGCAAATTTCAGTGATTTTGATTTGATTACATTATTGAATAATTTTTACTATAATTATATTATTATTTGTTATAATTTTTTATAATTATTTATTATATTATAATTTTTAATAAAAAAATAAATAAAATCATACCCGAGATGCCTATTAGACTCTTGTTTGGATAGATTTCAGTGAGTTATTCCTAAGAATTACAAGCCTACAGTATAAAACGCCAAATTCCCTTGCAAATAATGGTACCGCTTTCAGCACCTAAAATCTGAAAGAATCATACCGCCAGGGAGGTTAATCCATAGTTCCACTTATCTTGTTACATTTCCTTCTCTCTATGATAATAACTATCATCGACAATCTCTGCATCAACAGAATGGCAGAGACCATGTCCCAGTCTACCTAAATGCTAGAAGAGGAAGTAAAAAAATGAATCGGATTCTGTCTGTGCATCCAAGAAAAAAGAATGGAGGAATTTTCACAGCAAGTTGTCATCTGCCAGTTCCCACTAATCGAAATAGATGCATGTCTTTTGTGATTTAAGGTACTAAAAAGCAGAAGAAAATAGATAATAGGACATTTTTACTTACTTTATAATGAAGAATCTTTCCAAATGTTTCCACCACAGACTCAGCATAAAAAGGAGGGTGCCCAAAGAACATTTCGTAAGCACAAGCCCCTATTGACCACCAGTCACATTCCGCACCATAACATAAATTATGGTCTTCAAGGGCAACAAGGATTTCAGGGGAAAGGTAGTCAGGGGTTCCCACTGCAACAGAACAGGATACCTTAGAGAAAAGAGAAAATGTTTTAGTTAAACACAACAACCAATGTGAAAGGTTGAAGAGAGAAGCACAATCGACAGCATAGGTCTCCAAACTTTCTACATAAAGGGCCAGATTTCTTTCCTTCAGGCTTTAGGGATGGCCAGACGATGGCCTGTGAAGGTAGATAATGCCACATCAATGGCATCAGTGGGAGGAAACGGTTCCCCATCATTGGTATCAGTGGGAGGAACTATGCCCCATCATTGGTGTCATGGAAAAGAATGATAGCCTGTTATTGGTGTCTGTGGGAGGACTAGAATCCTAAGGGCGCATAAAGGCAAATGAAGCGCCACATTCGGTCCCAGGGCCGCAGTTTGGAGACCGCTGATCTAGAGGCAGGACTTACTGTGCCATCGTCTCTGAGCTTCAAACATGAACCAAAGTCTCCAAGATGGATGTGACCTGATCGGTTTAAAAGCATGTTGTCTGGTTTGATATCCCTACAGAAGATGGAAGCATAAATACAGGGAAATAGAGAAGCAATTTAAGAAACAATATTATGGCCCTCAGCATTCACCAGCAATTAACTCACCTGTGTATGTAGCCGAGAGTGTGGACAGAATGGACAGCCATTATCATTTCAGCCAGGTAAAAGATCGCCATTTGGGGAGGGAATCCATCTGGGAACTTACTGAGGAGGGACAACAGATCACCTCCCACATAGTACTCCATCACGAGGTACTAAGAAGGAAACAGAAAGCCTTATTGGAGCCATGTTCAAGTGAACTGTGTGCTCGGTGAACTCTAGTTTGTGTGCCCCTCTGGACCTTATTTATGAAAGTATTTGAAATAAGAACTGTCTGTGTTTTACCACAGCAATACCAGATTTAAAATGTTATTTTTTAACTGGTATTTTCTAGTGCAGGTATAAATCTGCTCAATAGCCATGGGAAACCACACGGTCCATATTTCAGCCACTTTGAGAAACTAGGCCAAATTGGCCACTTAGAACTCCTAACCCCCTGTATCTGCACTGATTAACCACTTAACCCCCGGACACATAACCAGGCCACTTTTTGCAAATTGGGACTGAACAACATTTACGCCCTTTTTTCCCCACAAATAGAGCTTTATTTTGGTGGTATTTTGATCACCTCTGCGTTTTTTATTTCTTGCGCTATAAACAAAAATAGAGCAACAATTTTGAATAAAATGCAATGTTTTTTACTTTTTGCTATAATAAATATCCCCAAAAAACATATATATATATATATATATATATATATATATACACAAATTTCCTCAGTTTAGGCCAATACGTATTCTTCTACATATTTTTGGTAAAAAAAAAAAATTGCAATAAGCGTTTATTGATTGGTTTGCTCAAAAGTTATAGCACCTACAAAATAGGGGATAGTTTTAAGGCATTTTTATTAATATATATTTTTTTTAATAGTAATGGCAGCGCTCAGCGATTTTTATCATGACTGCGACATTATTGCGGACACATCGGACACTTTTGCCACTGTGTGGGACCATTGTCATTTTTACAGCAATCAGTGCTATAAAAATGCACTGATTACTGTAAAAACAATGGGCCAGATTCACAGAGCCCTTACTCCGGTCTATCTCACGTTAGACCGGAGTACTTTCAAATTACGCGCGTCGTTTCATTAGTCTGAATCCTCAAACCATGAAACGACGGCTTCGGGCTTCAATCCGAATGGCTTACGTGTTCGTACGCCTTTGGATCTATGCTGCAATAAATTTGCAGCCGCTGGGTGGAGTTCCCGTCGTTTTCCGCGTCGGGGTATGCAAATGAGCTTTTTCCGACGATCCACAAAGTTACGAGCGTCATTCGCAATCTCTTACGGCATTTGTAGTCATCTTTTCGCTGAGTAAAGTTATTCCAGCTTTTATCTGGTCTAGTATTAGACAGCCCATGTTAAGTATGGCCGTCGTTCCCGCGTCGAATTTCAACGTTTTTTTTTATTTTTTTACGTAAGTCGTCCGGGAATAGGAATGTACGTAAACGATGCTACTCAAAGAAAAAACGGCGTAACAACGTTATTTCGCGCAATGCACGGCGGGAAATTTCTGAACGGAGCATGCGCAGTTCGATCGCCGCGGGGACGCGCCTAATTTAAACGCTTCACGCCCCCCTAATCGAGTATTTCGATTCCGCCGCGAGAAATACACTACGCCGCCGTACCTTACGGGCCAAAATCTACATGAATTCGTCGTAGAGCCAGGTAAAATACGGCGGAGTAGTGTATCTCTGATACTCTGCGCCAATGTAATTGTACCTGAATCTGGCCCAATGTTTTTTTTTCATGCCGAAAAACTGATCGTGTGTACGCGGCATGAGGGCCATGGAACGTTTTAGAGCATTGGCATTATGTTTTTTTTATGTTTGCAAGAAAACAAATTCAATAAAAGTATTATTAATAAATGAGTTAGCAATGTTAAAGAAAATTTGCAAGCAGTCTGCAAGATTTTTTACTAGTCTAGAATTGTCTACCATTTAATAAAAGAAGTACGGCCAAAGCTTTTTTGGGCATACATCAGGCTCACAGGAGTGCACTTAGTTGTGCTCTCCTGGGACCCAGAATCAACATCATAGTGCCAGTCAAGGCTCTGGAAGCATCCTGACACTAATGTTGGGATCCACTCAGATGTCTGAATGGTAGCTGGCTCAGTATCTCTACGAGTCACTGAGAGGCTGAGCCAGACCAAGAACTGATTGATCAGTGGTCATGTGAACGCTTAGATCAATGCTACAGCAGAGTGGCGAGTATGTTGTTTTACTATGTCCACACGTATCCTTTAAATGGCTGCATTTTACCACAAACAAAGAATATTAATCCCATTATAAAGACATTGGTCTTGATATTGCAGCTCTTATGGGAAAAGCACGATTTTTGGTCAAAGTCAACATCACATTCTCTTTTCATTCTACTATGAGGCGGCGTACACACGTACGAGAACCTCGACGGGCGGAACACATCGTTCCGCCCGTCGAGGCTCTCGGCCGGCCGTCGAAATTGGCGACCCGCCCGTCGGGAATGGCAACCAGCCATTCATCCAGGCGGGCTGTCGAGCAAATAGAGAGCCTGCTCTCTATTCGCTCGGCGGGATTCCCGACGGGCGGGGCGAGCCAGGAGCGTACACACGGCCGAGGTTCTCGCTGGAATGCAGCTCCCAGCGAGGTTCTCGCTGGTTTCTAGCGAGAACCTCGGTCGTGTGTACGCCGCCTGAGAGAATGAAAAAAAATTATTTATTGGCTGCTATGATGCAAAAAAATGTGTTCTTCTTTCTAGGTTGATAGGTTGACTCAATCTCAATAGCCTTGTTTTACTGTTTTAATTGGCAGGTGGAAGTAACTTACAAGATAATTGTCATCCTGAAAAGCAAAGTGCAACTGTGTTATCCACCTCTTATCTCCATTCACCAAAACGTCTCTTTCTTCTCTATAACAGGCAACCTGCACAGAATAAAACAGCACATAATTTGCTTAGTTTACATCTTGGATGAGTTCTCTCTGTAAGTCTCTGTAAGTCTTCTCATCTCACATCTGATCTTTTCAGAAGGTCCCATTTGTTCATTATCTTCATTGCATAGACTTCGGCGTTACTTTTGTTGCGCACAACTGCAACCTGATGGAGACAGAAGAATACATAATGAGTTCAGAGGTGAAGAATGAAGCTTCCTCTGCCAAATCTACCTCCCTTCCACCACCAACTATCCAGGCTTTTCTGGAGATCCTTGGGATTCAGTTACAGCAGAGTGCATGTAACAGTAGTACATAACTCAACTGAAGTGTATTAAAGCTTGACCCATCCAAATCCAGGCCAGACCTTTTTTTTATTGTTTTGAATAGATTGGACAAAATGTAGCACCTATGTCAGGTTTTCAGTACTCTTAAGCCTTGTACAC
This sequence comes from Rana kukunoris, assembly GCA_029574335.1. NCBI lineage: Eukaryota > Metazoa > Chordata > Amphibia > Anura > Ranidae > Rana > Rana kukunoris. Next base: position 65,244,473 of record CM056057.1, read on the forward strand.
ATGATCGGTTTTCCCGGCGGTAAAAAGTCCGCCGGGAAAACCAAGGGGAAAACGGAGAACCTGTTTGGTAGCTATTTCCCCCTACACACAACCTCTTTTCCTGGCAGGAAAACTGCCATGAGAGCTTTGGTCAGGAAACCTGGTAGTGTGTATGCTCCACTGCAGGCTTTCCCTATAGAAAAACTGATGGCTTAAAAACCGCCGGGAATCCTGGCAAGAAAAAAGGAAATATGTTCTCATTTTTCCCACCACGATTCCCGGCAGTTTTCCTGTTGGGAAAACGGCCATAGACCATACACACGACCTGTTTTCCCGGCCAAAAACTGTCGTGGCAGTTTTCCAGACAGGAAAACTGGTCGTGTGTAAGAGACATTAGGGTCTCTGCTGGGGAGATCCACCCTCACTATTATAATAAATCAATTGGAATATAGCAGTACAACCAGGGGTGTATTTAGGTTTTGTGCTGCCCTAGGTCTGACTAAACTCGTGCACCCCTAATTTAAATATGACCCACCCCTTTCTGTCAAGGCCACACCCCTTGCGGGTTAAGACCCACCCTGAAATTTCCAAGTGGGGACACTAGTTCTGATAGCCTGGGGGGGGGGTAATGATTCCCTTAATTTGCATAGATTTCCTCTCACTTCCTGTTTAGCTATGGGACAGGAAGTGAAGGGAAATCTTTGCAATGGGACAGGGATGGTAAAAAATTAGAAGCGACACCACCCCCCCCCCCCCACAGTTGCAGAATGCCAACCGCCCACATACTGGAAGCAGTGCAGCCGATTTATGGGGGCGATAAACTAATTTGTCTAACAGTGTAGCGCAAGTCGGTGGGGACACTGTCCGTGCTGCCCCACTGCAAAGTGCTGCCCTAGGCGGCCAGGATACAGCATTGAGTACAACATAGTTCTGCTACTTGTTATGCAATAAGGATATAGGATTGTACAGGACAAAAGAGATTCCATGGCATAGTACAGTAAAAGAACACAAGCAATGGTCTAAGCCGGGCAACTTTGGCACTCTAGCTGTGGTGAAATGACAGATCCCAAGAAGCATTGCAAGACTGACTGGTATAGGAATAACTCCCAGAGGTATGATGGGATTTGTAGTTTCACCACAGCTGGAGTGTCGAGGTTGCCTACTCCAGTCTAAACCTTCACTAAGGCTCCAAGCACACTGGCATACAAAACGTTGCTCCTACATGAGTTTTGTGTTCTGCCTGTAGAAGCAGCTCAATGTTATCCTATGTGTCCATGCACATAAGGACGATTACAGATATATTTTGAGCTCAGCGTTTAGAGGCAGGAAAAAAAAAAACTTCTAATTTGCGTTTCTGGTTGGAGCTTACTGGCAGAAAATGTAAAACTCTCCTAAACTCCTCTAAACTTTATACAAAAAAATTCTCTATATGAGCGTTTTTTACTGCCAAGAGGGCATACAATTTTTTAAGCCCAGTTTTCAGGGAGCCAAACAGTAACAATAAAAGCAAGGAGATTGTGAATGTTTTTACACTGATTTGACCAGATAGTCGGGTTTTCTTCCCTTGCTCAAAAACATACTGATACTCTAATTGGCTTGCACCCCAACTGGCCTTAGAAAAGCCATGAACTATTCTGTCCACCATCTGACAGCCTGGTGCAAGAATAAGGGTATCTAGGGCTACCTTTGTCGGTAATAAACACATTTTTCCAATATGCTCTTTATTGTACAATATTTTTGCAACTTGTTGGAAAGCTAGTAGTAGTTACATTTAGTTGAACTTGTTTTTTAATATTGATCGGGAACAACCACTATATTGCAGCTTTAACGTCTATATACCAGGTACTTGACAACAATTAACAGCTTCAACTCAATCGGTTGACATTAGTCCCAGGCTTAGAGCACCATCATGAGTGGTTTATGTAAATTAAAATAGGGCGTTTTCCCAAGGTTTCATATTTAGTCACTTTGTTAGATAATAGACCAAGTTGCTCATGTGGGTTACTTTAAATGCTTGGGGATGTTCCCAATATTGATTGGAACTGAGGAAGACACTTGGATGACTGGTGAACCATTTTCAATATTACAAAAGGTGTTTGATTGGATATGACTAACTACATTTAGTATCTTTATCCCTGCAATTTGACAACAATTCACACTTTTAGCTGTGTAACTCAAACAGTTAGCACATGCAGACTTCTCGGCACCATGTTGACTGGATTATGTTAATTAGAACAGGGTGTTTTCACAATTTTTCACACCTTCAGTCATGTTCTTTGATATTCAACATTTGCCTGACATTCCGTGACACCATAATGTTTGGATTAAGGTGACTGCTTTTCCCGTGTGAGTATAAAAGGTGGGTAATGTTTCTAACACTTACTTTAATTCATTCGTCACTTGGATGAGCTGTTGAAACATCATCAACATCACTAAACAAGTCGAGTCAAATGTGACTAACTACTACTAGCTATAGCGTGACTTGTATAGATAAAATCTTCACGCACAACTTGTTGGAAGGTTCTGTGCTGCAGGGCTGCTGTTTCTTATCTTTTGTATTGATAAGGCAGAAAGACTTACTATACTGAAAGGTTACTATCAGCTCAATCACCAGATATTACACAAGTCATTTCATGAATGGGGATGGGCTCATGTCATCCAGTCTCTTGTTTTTGGAAGACATATCACTTTCTAGACATGTGCACATTTTTTTTTTTGTTCCGTTTCGTATGGTCCCGTTGGTTCGTTTTCGTTCGTTTTTCGTAAGACGCCCGTTTTCCCGTTCGTTCCCGTTCGTTTGTCGTACGACGCGATTTTTTCGTATTCCGATCGTTTCGTATTTCCGTTACCGTTTTATTTTCGTACATGCGGGATGGTTCGTTATTCTGTTTAATTCATGTTCGTTACTTGTTAGACAATAATTACCATGAATTTTCGTCAATGATTTGCATTCTGTGTATCTTGAATGCTTTTCTTTTGTTAGTGTCAGTTGTATGTTCATTGTTCAATGACATCTATAACAAAAGAATTTCATTATGTATATTGAATGAATTCATTTTTCTGTTCGTATTGTGTATTCAAAATACTGAATGCAAATCTTTTGTTATAGGTGTCATATCAACATACGAAAATAATAGAATATAGAAGAAGGATTCAAATGCAAATCTTTTGTTTATCGTTTTTTTGAATGGCCAGAGAGTCAGTGACTGAAAGCAGCTTCTCTTTTGTGCTGAGTACAGTGTAGTAGAGTAAAGCCAAATAAACTTTTCTGTGGATTTTCATCTGAAGGGAGATCAGTTGGCCAGACTTTTGAACCCAAAAATGGTTTTCTGATGCAGTTTAAAAACAAACACATTTTCTGAGTACGATCGGAAAACGCTAGTTTTTATGTTTGTTGTTAAAACAGTCTGACCAAGTGTATGGGGCTTAACAATAGTTAATATGGATGAGCCGCGTGTTGAAAGTGCCGTGAATCCCGCGATATATTTAGGAAAGTACAAAAAGACGAAAATCCTCTTTTCTGTTCATATTTTCAGTCACATGTTCCATTGTTCATATGAACATGTGACTGAAAATATGAACATAAAAAAGGATTTTCGTCATTTTGTACTTTCCTAAATATATTGCGGGACTCGCGGCACTTTCAACACGCGGCTCATCCATATTAACTATTGTTAAGCCCCATACACTTGGTCAGACTGTTTTAACAACAAACATAAAAACAATCGTTTTCCGATCGTTCTCAGAAAATTTGTTCGCTTTTAAACTGCATCAGAAAACCATTTTTGGGTTCAAAAGTCTGACCAACTGATCTCCCTTCAGATGAAAATCCACAGAAAAGTTTATTTGGCTTTACTGTACAACTCTCACTGTACTAGTGTACTCAGCACAAAAGAGAAGCTGCTTTCAGTCACTGACTCTCTGGCCATTCAAAAAAACGATAAACAAAAACAAAACAAAAGAAGCATTTGAATCCGTTTTCTTTTGTTATTTTCGTATGTTGATATGACACCTATAACAAAAGATTTGCATTCAGTATTTTAAATACACAATACGAACAGAAAAATAAATTCATTCAATATACATAATGAAATTATTTTGTTATAGATGTCATTGAACAATGAACATACAACTGGAAACGAACACAAAACGTATTCAAACAAAATACACAATGCAAATCTCTTGATACAGATTTCATTTTAGTTCTTTTGCCGTTTTCGTTTTGTATTTTTTTCCCATCGGATCGTTCGTTCGTATTTGCGGTCGTTCGTATTTGCGGTCGTTCGTTATGCGGCTCATCCGTTATCCCGTTGTTTTTGTATTTTGCTGCTTTACCGTTTTCGTATGTACACATTATCCCGCGGGTACGAAAATGAACATTTTCGTACGAAAATAACATTCGTACGAATGGGAATGCACATATCTATCACTTTCTTGGCCACCATTATTCAGTGTGTGTTTTTGTGCAACTGCAGTAGGGACAGTAGACTGCACCTTTAATTTGGGTAAAGTCTGCTAAGATAGGTTCAGTTTCCTCTATAAACTGCTGAAAAATTTGTCATTGCTTTAGAATTCAATTAAAGTTATGCCGCGTGCACACAATCGGAATTTCCGACAACAAAACCATGTTTTTTTTTTTTTCGACGGAACGTTGTGTCAAACTTGTGTTGCATACACACAGTCACACAAATGTTGTCTGAAATTCCGAACGTCAAGAACGATGTGACGTACAACACTATGACAAGCTGAGAAAAATTAAGGTCAATGATTCTGAGCATGCGTCGAATTGATTCTGAGCATGCGTAGGATTTTTGTGCGTCGGAATTGCATACAGACGATCAGAACTTTTGTTGTCGGAACAATTGAGAACCAGCTCTTAAACATTTGTTGTTGGAAATTCCGACAGCAAATGTCCGATGGAGCCTACACACGATCCGAATATCCGACCAAATACTCACAACGAACATTTATTGTCGAAAATTCAGATTGTGTGTACGTGGCATAAAAGCCATTTATTTGAGCACGTTTATTGAAATACCAGTGAATTGCACCTATTCTATTGAGGGGAAGAATATTCCAATCTATGCAGCAGAATGAGGGTTTTCTGTGCTCTAGGGTCCCATTTATACTGAATATAGTTTGGGCAGGTGCTGAAACACCCCGCACTTTCACATAGACCTGGGCATTGCTAACTTACACGGCAGGTGAGAAGGGAGGTATTCTTTACACTGCTGGTAGGTTAATAGGAGCATGTCTAAATTGGCCCCAGTACGTGTATGAATTATTGAATGAATGAATAATTCGAGTGTAAGAGTGTAAGTGTAATTAGAGTGTAGGCTCCTTGGGGGCAGATACAGAAAAAGAGTCGCCCATGGGACTCTAAATGAGGTGGTCACAGTATTTGTAGCTACAGACTTTTATTTTTTAGGGGAAGACTGGAGCTCCTCTTTAGGAATAAGTAAGAAAAGTTAGCCTTTAAGTCTGCTATTTCACTTTATTAGTCATAAAATTGTGTTCTGCGTGCCAATCTTGGCTTCACCTAATTGTTAAATATTAGACTTCTCTGGCTTTGATATACCATATATACTCAAGTATAAACCGAACCGAATATAAGCCGAGGCACCTAATTTTACCACAAAAAAATGAAAACATTTATTGACTCGAGTATAAGCCTAGGGTGTCCATCTGCATGCCTCACTGTGCCCATGCCTCACTGTGCCCATGCCTCACTGTGTCCATGCCTCACTGCGCCCATGCCTCACTGTGTCCATGACTAGACTGACGTTTAACATGGGAGTCTATGGAAGGGGTGCCCGGCTTTGAAAAATCGGTGCTCCCTAGCCATAGGTCCTCCAAGCAACAAACTTTGCAAACTTGTAGAGAAGAAATGGGGCTAGATGTGTGCCGGGTGCAGGAGACCTACAACCGGCCGGTACCGGGTCCCCAAAGTCACTGGAGAAATTACCGTTTAACATGGGAGTCTATGGAAGGGGTGCCCGGCTTTGAAAAATCGGTGCTCCCCAGCCGTAGGTCCTCCAGACAACAAACTTTGCGCCAGTACCAGGTCCCCAAAGTCCGGGAGATCAGGCGCAAAAGGTGACTCGAGTATAAGCCAAGGGGGCATTTTCAGCACAAAAAAAAAAGTACTGAAAAACTTGGCTTATACTCAAGTATATACGGTAAGTCCCGACCACTTGCCGCCCACTGTCTAATGCCCCAGTGGTTAATAAAGGTGTAAGGTAGAGAGATGGTGGGTGTCATTGGCATTCAAAGTTAGAGGAGCTGATCACTTATTAACAAGTGAACCCAGGTTTAGCGGGGTGCACAAAAGGAAGTTTTCCGGCTCATAAATTTGATCGCAGACATTTCTTTGGCGCCTGTTCTCAGACAGGACTTTTATGTTTAAAAATTAAAACTTGCTGAAACTTTTGCTTTAAATATAGAAAGGCCCAAGGCATCACTTGTGTAGTCTTTATGGAATAAAATTATTTGCTGTTCTTATCAGATAAAATGCAAATGTTATGGAAATTTGGATTTACGCATGTGTTTTGTTTTAAGCCAAAAGCATTTTGAGCCTGTGCCAAAATCCATAAAGCTTCTGGATCTCTAAGGCTGATTTTACTACTCAGCTATTACAAGACAGGAATTAATGAATGAAAACAATTTCAAAATAGAATTGTGGCTTGTAGAAACCAACCAGCATTCTGGTTGTACATAAACAAAGCATTTGATTGGTTGCTGTAGATAACAGTTTGTGTTTTGCACCAATTTACTTTGTTTCTTTTTAGTTTTTCGAAAATGTACCACTTTAGTGTGGCACTTCGCTTTTCAAACTCAAATACAAATAGCGGTAATACCTTGGTTTTAGAGTAACTTGATTTGAGAGAGTTTTGCAACTGACAGCTGAGGTCGGAGATGCTGTACAGTGATCCCCCCTGCTATTTTTTTGTGTTCCGACAGTGGGACCCACCAGAACACTCCAGTCAGCGCGCTCACCGAGAGCACAAAAAATTCAACTCTTCCAGCCAAAAACCTGTCTCTGTAATATGGATTAAATTAAAAGTAAATTCTTCCTGTTTCTTAAATTAAAGCCATTTGTCTCAGGCCCCTTTACTCAATCAGTTAATATGTTCGGTATGCTATTTGATCTTGGTTACTTATGTAAGGCAGTCTTCCTATGGCATGGTTAAACATTACATGGAGATTAGGCATCATACAAAGGTCAGTGATCGCCACATACCAGGCTCAGGTCTTACCTCACTAAATGCTCCCCGTCCAATCACCTTGATGATATCAAAATTGCTTCTCTTCATCCTCTGTGCCCGTAGATTCTGCACAAATGGTTCAGCTGTCGAATGACAAACATACACGTTACATAAGGTGGGAAAAATGCACCCCCTACAGAAAGGATATTAGACATCACCATGGAAAAACACAAAGCCACATGTTGAGCGTCTTTTTAAAGTTAACTTTTTGACAGGTCATTGAATTTCAAAAAGTAGGGATCTTATATACCTTTTTATTTATTATTTTATTATTTTATTCTGTTTATTGAATTTTAACGTCACAAACAGACATAAAACATAAGGACACGTTGCTCACATTGATGGAACCCTTACAGGGGCCTTGAAAAGAAAAAACTTTTCAAAAAGTAAAGATATCCAATAAAGAGGGATACCTCAGCAGTGCATGAGACATATCTCATTCGAGTACAGTAGTAGCATAATAACAGGTAAGTATGAACAGGTCATAAAACTGAGATGACACCATGGTGGGTGTACCCCAATGGTAATACCTTAAAACAAGACACATCATGCCGTGGACATATCGGATGCCATAGGAGGCTCTTCTAACCATTTTGACCAGACCCTATCATATTTTGTGGGGCAGCCTCTGCTGGCATAAGTATCTTTGCTTTGCAAAATATATTGATAATAATTCTAAACATAAGTCCAATGTACATTCGTGTCATCAACTGTCCCCATTGTGAATGACGTGGTAACTCCATGTCCCAGTTCAAAATAATTAAGTGCGTTCTGTGAAGACCAGTGCCACCAATAGACAGAATGTCCGCTCACCTTCCGGCTATGACCCTATTACAGAGTCAAAATCACCTGATACAAAGTCTTTTGGGATGATGCTGGAACACTCCTGCAGAGAACGCCTTTGGACCACGCTGTTCCAATTCTAAAAGCTTGATCATACATGCATGACCGTGAAAACAAAATGAAGGACCATAGTGCTCTCTGCGAAAAATCATTAATTAAAGTCAAACATTGGGATTACAAACACACACATAGGTAAATGAATACCAAGACTATCATCAGCTCACCAGGCTGATACAAAGGTGCAAGCGTGTTGGGAAACAGCTCCTCTAACCTGTACACGTTACGCCCCCTGTAGGGCTTCTTAAGCAAGAACACATAAACACACACAAAAACACAATAAGGCATGCACACAACACAGTACTGATTACACCCCACATAGTGCCGGCCACATCATTTACAGCTAGGGGCATATTTAAAGAAAATAGCACCTATAGCATACAAGCACAGAAATTGCGCACTGTAAGAGGTCCACACTGCTAAACATTCAAGACAGCCTCAAGTAGTACTGATATATATCCAGAGAGTAGCCTGCTGTCAGTTGCTGCAGTCCCTGTGAGTGTGTGAGCATTCATAGACTCACATATTGGCAGGAGCAGTTATCTTGCTTGACACATAATGGCGGTGCTGCCCTTATGGTTTAGTAAGGGGAAACTTATAAGCAGGTGTTAGCTCCCCTTTTAGGAAACTCCCTCCTCTAGTGATGTTATGGGTGTAGTTAGTGCCTATAGGTGGGAGGGGCCCAAGGTGGATGGGGCATGGGGGCGTAAGATACCCCAGTACTACAAAAGATGTAGTCTCCTTCAGAGCTCGATCCAAACGACCCTTTTGCAGGGCTGAAGTCCCAGAAATGGTGGTACAGACCATGAGAGGAATAGCTGTAGTCACCCTGTCTCCCGTGACCTTCTTCTGCAGGTCCTGCAATGAGGTGATTAGAGTAATGGAGTCCCAGACAGAGTCCTCTTATATGAGTAATGGTGGAAGCCTGGGAATGAGTGTGCCATTTCTGAGAATTACCAGCTAGGCAGAGCTATGGAAGAGATGATGAGAGAGAGAGGCCGGTATAAGGAAAGTGCCTTGATCCCCCTGACCCTCAGTTGTGGGTTTATAATAAGGTGACAAGCTATACATAGGGAAATGGTCTCAACTCTGTGGAGCTTCCAGGGAGAGGAAAGGAGGTGTAAAGGGAAAATGGCCTACGTATGTACACTTGCACTATGCGCTGAAATGACTGCTACATAACGTCTAACCTTATGTGTGGTATTCTGTGTCAAAATCTACATTAGTATGTCACTGTCATATGTCAGTAAAGTACAAAACAATGCATTACTGTGTGAAACGTCCTTTATTCTCAAGTATTAAGGGCTCAGGCTAGGAATAATGTGTGTGGGCCTCAGGCTTGCAGTATGACACAATATGGTGGAGGGTTCAGATGGGCGAATGTCCTATCCAAGAAGCGGATGAAGGAAATTGTACAAATTGGCGCCAGCACTTGCCCATTCATAGTCCACCACACAGCGTAGCAAAAGGTCCTGCAAATGTCTGCACCATCCCTACTACTGAGGGACATGATGCCCCCTTCAAGTGGTGCCTAGGGCATGAAGAAAACATACAGCATATACATGACAGAATGCATGCAGCAAGCTGTACAGAACATTCACAACACATAGTTGCCAAGTTTGCCAGATCTGGTGGGCCAGTAATGGGATTTTGGACCCTGTTCCTGCCCTAAAGATTGCTTCACATGATCCGTGGCAAATGGAAACTTTAATGAGTAGACCTGGGGTGGTGGTGCTCGACTGTTCTCTGCATTCCAGCAACAAAATAACTCTGGTACTGTCAGGCAGTGATCTATCCCCAACAGCAAAGTTCCAGGCCAACTAGGGGCAGTGTAGGAACATGTGATCAGGGAAGCAAAACCAATGAACACAATTAGGGGTAAAATAGTACTACCACTGACTACAAATAAAGGGCATTTTTAATTTTACTGCCGTGGATGCCAATGAAGCTTAGGAGCTTATAATAGAGGAAATCTGTCATCCAATGCACTTATCATAACATGCATTATATTTGTATCTCATTGGTGGGTAGAGATGTTCCCTCCCACATGTCTTTTGTATATAAGGGCTCTTTCACACGTAGCGCCCGTTCAGATCCGACTGACGTTTTTTTTATGCGGACCTGAACAGGCGCTCCGTGCTCCTCTATGGAGCCGTGGATGTCAGCGGTGACATGCCCGCTGACATCCGACCCGCTCTGATCTGCCAAAGTGTCACGGAGGAAAAACCTACTTTTCCATCCGTCTGGCGGATCGGATGAACACAGACATACATTTCGTGTTCATCCGATCCCCCCAAAGGGGAGAGCGGAGAAAAGACACACAGTGTGCAGGGACTACCCTGTCATCCGCTGGCTCAGTGGGGATCAACGGAGCGATCCCCGCTGAGCAAACGGAGGTGCACGGGGCGGATCATTACTGATCCGCCCGTGTGAAAGAGCCCTTAGGCTTACCTGTAGGTGCTCGAAATATCTTCTAAACCTCCACGGTTTAGGAGATATTTACAAAAGAGATGTGTGCCGATGTCTACGGCGCACTTTAGAAACAGAGATCTGCCATGGCTGGTGGCTCCCACGCACATGCACGGGAGTGACGTCATCAAAGCTCCGGCTAATCACAGCACCGGAGCCGTGATACCCGGAAGGAAGGGGGTGAAAGATGGACGCTTTGGGGAGGCGAGGTCATCAGGAGGACATCGCAGGCTTCGGTTTCAGGTAAGTGACACATAATGAGCTACTATGCTATGCATAGTAGCCCATTATGCTTTACCTTTGCAGGGAAACAAAGAGGAAGTAAAACCCATCAGGGTTTACTTTCTCTTTAATTGAACAAGCTAAAAATAAAGGTTGATTGGCTACCATGTATAGCTGAATCTGATTCTGAGTGCTCCAGTTTTAGTAACTTTCCCCCCTTGTGTAAAGGTATAATATGCTTGGGATGGTGCACCCTTGCTGTTTATTAAAAGGATATTATTGTTCACCATGGGGTTCAATAACCTCATAAAAGCAAGCAGCCGCAGGCCAAGCATATTGTAGTTATCAAAAATAATTGCTATGAAATAAATCCTAATATGCTTTATTGCAGAAGTTATACTATTTCTTATAAAAAAAAAAAAAAAAATCTACACACTTTAAAATCACAGCTTGAACCCACTGTATTCAGTATCAGGGCTTCATTTAAATAGCAGCTCTGCATACAATAGGAAGTAGTAGAAGGGCTAAATCTTTGAAAATATGCTGCTTTAAGAAAGGTACTTATTTTAGCCCTTTTATTACTCTCTATCAATTCCACCAAGACAGCAAACATAGCTGTCGATTAATATTTTAGTATAGGTCAGCCTTTAGGAGTGGGTATGTAATACTGTATCATTTATTGCGTTAGTTCATGAAAAAGTGATACTTTACTTTTCGGTGGGCTACTTCAACAGCAAAATTTCCCTGCATAGTAAATTAATCCCCTCCTTCCCTCCAAGGACTTTTGCAAGTTCCATCTCCTTCAGTTTAATTTCATACTATGAATTGAGGTGGAAAAATACAACATGGAGAGTGGGAAATTTAAATTTGGCTAGGCCAAGTGAGCAGACCAGGGGAATCAAAGGTAGAGATCTTACCAACAGTGTTGCTGAGAATTCAGAACCTTTCCAGTGGGTTATTTGCAAGACCAAAACAGTAAATATTAGCCTTGGATGGTGGTTATTTTTGGGTGGGTGGGTGGCCTGATCCAAGCAGAATCAGCAGCTGTGTGTGCAGGTATGCACAGCCTTCATAATCTAGGGCAGTGATGGCGAACCTATGGCACGGGTGCCACAGCTGGCACTCCAAGCCCTCTCTGTCGGCACGCCAGGGGATTCCCCCAGCCAGGCAGTCAATTGCACTGCACATCGGCTCTCTTCTTTGCATAGGTGCCAGTGACGTCGGCAGAAGGGTGGGCATCCAGTCATCATGTGCACTGTTTAGGGGGGGGTGTAAAATTCTTCCTCCACCGTCCCGACTCTGTTCAGCAGCTTATTGCCTCCCAAATCCTTACACCTCTGGTAAGGCAATCGGGCATTCCTTTCTGCAGGCACGATATTCCAGCTCCCCCTGCTCCAGGATGACTTTGGTTCAGTCTGTCCTTCTAGTGCAGCCTGTGAAAAAGTGGAGGGGATGCTCTGAGCAGATCATCCATGGCCATGAGGAGTGGTGCAATGGCTTGTAGCTGATCTCCTGGCGGCAGGGATATCAAGGAGGTAGGTGAGTGCATGTATCTGGTAGGTCAGTGTATGTTGCACAGTGCATTCTGAGCACAATGCATTCCTGAACCCTGCATTCTGAGCAGAATCATACATTTTAGGTCCCTTGGGGCTCATTAGGAGGGATGATCAGCCCCATCCACTGTACAGAGCCGCTAGTAGGTTTAATTCTGTGTTGGCACTTTGAAAGAAATAAGTTGGTTTTGCGTCGCGGTTTGGGCACTCGGGCTCAAAAAGGTTCGCCATCACTGATCTAGGGCTTGGCCATAGTTCAGAGCTCCACCCAGGAGACAGGAGGTCCCCTGCCCAGACCAGGGCAAGAGTGCAACGTGATCCGAAGTGAGTACACCAGGGAGCTGTGAGAAGGCAGATTGACCTCAGTGAGTGCAGAAGGGAGCTACGAGAAGGCGGGTTAAACCCAGTGAGTGCAGCAGGGAGCTGCAAGAAGGCAGCTTGAACCCAGTAGGTGCAGCAGGGAGCTGCAAGAAGGCATCTTGAAACCAGTGAGTGCAGCAGGGAGCTGAAAGAAGGCAGCTTGAACCCAGTGAGTGCAGCAGGGAGCTGAAAGAAGGCAGCTTGAACCCAGTGAGTGCAGCAGAGAGCTGCGAGAAGGCAGATTGACACCAGTGAGTGCAGCAGAGAGCTGCGAGAAGGCAGATTGACACCAGTGAGTGCAACAGGGAGCTGCAAGAAGGCAGCTTGAACCCAGTAAGTGCAGCAGGGAGCTGAAAGAAGGCAGCTTGAACCCAGTGAGTGCAGCAGGGAGCTGAAAGAAGGCAGCTTGAACCCAGTAAGTGCAGCAGGGAGCTGAAACAAAGCAGCTTGAACCCAGTGAGTGCAGCAGAGAGCTGCGAGAAGGCAGATTGACCCCAGTGAGTGCAACAGGGAGCTTAAACAAAGCAGCTTGAACCCAGTGAGTGCAGCAGAGAGCTGCGAGAAGGCAGCTTGAACCCAGTGAGTGCAGCAGGGAGCTGAAACAAAGCAGCTTGAACCCAGTGAGTGCAGCAGAGAGCTGCGAGAAGGCAGATTGACACCAGTGAGTGCAGCAGAGAGCTGCAAGAAGGCAGATTGACAGCAGTGAGTGCAGAAGGGAGCTACGAGAAGGCGGGCTAAACCCAGTGAGTGCAGCAGGGAGCTGCAAGAAGGCAGCTTGAACCCAGTAGGTGCAGCAGGGAGCTGCAAGAAGGCATCTTGAAACCAGTGAGTGCAGCAGGGAGCTGCGAGAAGGCAGACTGACACCAGTGAGTGCAGCAGAGAGCTGCGAGAAGGCAGATTGACCCCAGTGAGTGCAACAGGGAGCTTAAACAAAGCAGCTTGAACCCAGTGAGTGCAGCAGAGAGCTGCGAGAAGGCAGCTTGAACCCAGTGAGTGCAGCAGGGAGCTGAAACAAAGCAGCTTGAACCCAGTGAGTGCAGCAGAGAGCTGCGAGAAGGCAGATTGACACCAGTGAGTGCAGCAGAGAGCTGCGAGAAGGCAGATTGACCCCAGTGAGTGCAGGGAGCTGCGAGAAGGCAGCTTAAACCCAGTGAGTGCAGCAGGGCCCACTACAGTAGAGTGCCATTCTACAGTGCAGGTAAGTATGACATGTTTGTTATTTAACCACCTCCCATCCACTCTGCATCACGCTGGAATAGTCAACACCAAACAGGGGTGAGGGCCTACAACATCATCTGTTGAAGACCACTAGGAATGAGCTCCGGTGTGTTCGCACACTCCACGTGCAGAACATGCCAGGAGGTCGGCACTGCGCTGCGCTAATCACAGGCAGGGAGACATTTCCCGATCTCTGCAGCAGAGCATCGGGACAATGTCTCCCTGCCTGTGATTAGCGCAGTGCCATGCCGACTTCCTGGCGGGCTCTGCACGTGGAGTGTGCGAACACACCGGAGCTCATCCCTAAAGACCACATATGATGCTGTTTTAACATCTCTACTCCAGCTTTTTGACAACAATACACACCTTCATCCAGGTAAATCGAAGGATTAACATTATTAAAGCCTTCCTGACACCAAGGATGAGATTATATAACAAGAGCAGGGTGGTTTCACAATTTTAACACCTCCTGTCCTATACTTAGACAATACCATCTGCCTTTCCATGATAATTGGATCAAGGTGTTGGTGCTACCTGCTTGTATATAAATGCTGGGGTATTTTTCTGACACTTATTAGAGCTAAAGAAGTGGCTTGAACAAGCTACAAATTGTTTCCAACATTGCAGAACAAGTCCAGTTCAATGTGACTAATTACTACCAGACACAGGAGCACCAAGCTACTTTGCAAATATAATTTATTACATCAGTCTTTTCTCTCTCTGTATTTTTTTGAACTGGCTGCGTTGTTGACATTCATCCTGTCTGCAGGCTGTACTGACTGACCTTGATGACTCAGACAAGGAATCTATGAGGAACCCCAATGTATTCTGCTTTCCACAATTGGCTGCCTGGTATCACGTGGAGTAGGGTGCATAAACAGAGTTTATACATGCCTATTTAAAGGGTGCCTTCTATTAGGTAGTGTGAGATATGTTTCTCCAGTGATTACATCAGAGTATAATAGAAATCATCGGTTTTGGCTCTTGGCACAGAAGGTGTTGAAACAAAAAAGGTAGCTGATGCACTGTTTATCAATGCCACCTGCAGGGATGATGGATTTAAACAAAGCAACGTTTAGGATAGGTGGCGGTGCACATTTGTGCAACGCAGGAACTTACGTAAAATCATGCACGTTACTGCAGTGCAGAAAAAACAAGTATTCCTTTTGCAGGTTTACAGCAGTACCATTAATAAAAAAAAAAAAAAAAAAAACTGCAAGACAAAGGTAAAATGAGCTAGTATGCAGAGCACACCTAGACATTGGCGCCCATGATTTCAGTAAATATCTTCTAAACCGTGGAGGTTTAAGAGATATTTCGAGCATCTAGATGAAGGCTTACCTGTAGGTTAAAGTGGTTGTAAAGGGTTTACAACCACTTTAAAGGGATACTAAAGGTTCCTTTTTTTCTTTTTTTAAATAACAAACATGTCATACTTACCTCCACTGTGCAGTTCGTTTTGCACAGAATGACCCCGAACATCCTATTCTGGGGTCCCTCGGCGGCCTCTCCCCGCATTAGTTAAAGCGGATCTCCACCCTAAAATGAAGATCCGCCGATAGAAACCCTCCCCCCCCCCTCCGGTGTCACATTTAAAACCTTTCAGGGGGAGGGGGGTGCAGATACCTGTCTAAAGACAGGTATCTTCACCCACTTCCGGCCCGCAGTCTCGGGCAAAGGATGTTTTTTTTTCCCACATCCCATCCGTCCCCCGTTGTGTGCTGGGAACTCTCGGCACCCAGCACACAGCGGGAGCCAATCGGGGGGCGCAGCGCTTCACTTCCTGGTTCCCTCACCGTGGATTGAGGGGGGAGCAGCACAGAGACGAGCGAACGCTCGTCCTCTGCTGCGGACGCCGCTGGACTCCAGGAAAGGTAAGTGTCCTATTATTAAAAGTCAGCAGCTGCAGTATTTGTAGCTGCTGGCTTTTAAAAAAAAATAATTAATGGGCCATCCACTTTAACCCCCTTGGAGAAGAGCTCTCCTGAGGGGGTTAACTTGCGGGCGCACTCCTAAGTCATACACTCAGCGTCTAAAGATGGCAAGTGTATGACTCGGCCCCGCCCCTGCTTCAATGGATTTGATTGACAGCAGCAGCAGTCATTAGCTGCGCTGCTATCAATCTATCCAATCAACGCCAGGACTCCGTGGACAAGAGGACACCGGGGACGTGCCAAGCAAGTGAACTGGCTCAGGTAAGCAAAACGGGGGGGCGTTGATTGCCAGGTGTTTTTTTACCTTAATGCATAGGATGCATTAAGGTGAAAAAATACGAACCTCTACAACATCTTTAAAGTGTTCCTAAACCCAGGACCCTGCATTCACTATATTGGGTTTCACACAGAACATAGAATATAATTTTAGTAAATTTAACCACTTGTCATCTGCCCACCGTCAAATGACGGCGGGCAGAGGACTCCATTATCCTGACATCCCGTGCGAGTGCCCGGCGGCAACGATCGCCGCCGGGCACACGCGATTGCTCAGTAACTGAGCGGGGACGTGGAGCTCTGTATGTAAACACAGAGCTGCACGTCCCTGTCAGGGAGAGAGGAGATCGATTGTGTCCCTTGTACATAGGGACACAATCGGTCACCTCCCCCAGTCACCCCCCTCCTCCCACAGTTAGAACACTCATAGGACACACATTTAACCCCTTCCCCGCCCCCTAGTGGTTAACCCCTTCACTGCCAGTCACATTTATACAGTAATCAATGCATATTTATAGCATTGTTCACTGTATAAATGTAAATGGTCCCAAAAATGTCAGAAAAGTGTCCGAAATGTCCGCCATAACGTCGCAGTCCCAATAAAAAAATCGCAGATCGCCGCCATTAATAGTAAAAAATAAAAAAATAAAATGCCATAAACTATCCCCTATTTTGTAAACGCTATAAATTTTGCGCAAACCAATCGATAAACGCTTATTGCATTTTTTTTTTACCAAAAATATGTAGAAGAATACGTATCGGCCTAAACTGATGGAAAAAATATTTTTTTTATATATTTTTTGGGTTATTTATTATAGCAAAAAGGAAATAATATTGAATTTTTTTTTAAATTGACGCTCTATTTTTGTTTATAGCGCAAAAAATAAAAACCGCAGAGGTGATCAAATACCACCAAAAGAAAGCTCTATTTGTGGGAAAAAAAGGACGCCAATTTTGTTTGGGAGCCACGTTGCACGACCGCGCAATTGTCAGTTACAGCGACGCAGTGCCGGAAGCTTATATTTTGTCTGGGCAGGAAGGGGGTGTAGGTGCACAGTAGGCAAGTGGTTAAACTGCTAAATACCTTTTCTCATCAGCAATATATAGCAGTCTTCTGACTTCAATCAGTGTCTGGTTAAAGCTTGTAGGAGGAGTTTTCATTCTACTCTGACTATTCTATGAGTCTGCAGGAGCTCTTATCCTCTGTCTGGACAGTGCTGATTGTCCCTGTGTTGATCACATGCACCCAAAAAAACTCCCTAGCAATACACATCAAACGGAGCATGTGCAGAGTGCCCCCAAGGTTCTGTTCTATCAGAAGATTGATTGAAGACAGTAGAAGAAGGGGAGGATCAGAGGAGACATGATCAAACAGCCTTTTTTGAACATTGCAGAGGATTAATCTCTTAGGTTCAACAGTGAGTATAAAAAGCATTCTATACTGCATATACAGACTGATTTTACTGCTGTGAGTTTAGTAACACTTTAACTATTAAGCCACCTTGCTAAAGTGTGCACCAAAACACAGGGTAACAAAGTACCATGCAATTTGGTCTGCAAATTAAAAAAAAAAAAAAAAAAAGGCGCTTGCCCTTCTTTCACGTGATCCCAAAATCAGGCCCTTCTCCGTGTCGGCAATAATTCCCAAATTAATGGTTAAACCATCCATGTCATCCCTCCAGACATGAGTAAACCTAGACCACAGTCTCTTGTAGGAGTAAGGAGAAAGTAATCAAGCACAAAAGGGTTTGAAGAGATGTCCTCCTTTACTCAACAACATAACTACAGGATGTCATACACTGTTCTTTGTAGGAAAGGGTTTGATAATAGAAATTGCTTTTTTGGTTTGCCATTTTGCTGATATTTCAGACAATTTGGCCTTATTATTTGAAGAAAAAACATACAAGGACTTTATAGGTACACCATAGACACATACAACAATTTATTCCAAAGTATACATTTAATTACACAAATCAAGTACAAGGGAACACAAACAACAACCATATTGTGATCCTCAAACATAAGGGGTGTCAAACTCAATTTCACCACAGGCTGTATCAGTATGGTTGCGATCAAAGGGCTGGCTATATATGTAGGACTAGATTTTCAAAGCACCCCCTTACATCAGATATCAGGAGTCCCCCACCATCAGAAGTCAAGAGTCCCCCACCCTCCCTTACATCACAGTGCACCTCCCTCACCTTGTGCTACTGCAAAGCTAGGGAGCAGAAAGTGCAGGGTCTGTAGGAGGACCAGAGGAGGGCTGGAGTCAGCTGCCAGAGTCTGCTGACTGCTGAGATTAGAGGAGGTAGAGATGGGGGGTGCTTCGGCTGCACAGAGGGGTGCCGAATCTGTAGGAGTTCTGCCCGCCCTCCCCTCTGCTGCTGACTGCTGAAAAGGGGAGGGGGCCAAGACAAGCCCTTCTGTTGCTGCAGGGAGAAGCGCATGATCTGGTGGAGGAGATCTGTCCTATTTGCTGTTGACTGCTGAGACAAGGTGGGGGAGGAGACGAGGGGAGTGCCACAGCTGCAGGAGAGATGGGAGGGCCACATGAAATGACCTGGAGGGCCGAATTCAGCTCCTGGGCCTTGCCTCTGAAACATCTGCTCTACATGTTTTGTGGTGTGAGCCATATCTTCAGGAGGCAGAAATAGAGGCATAGTTTACAGTAATAGTTGATTGATTGAATGGCAGGAACCTGTGCAGAACCCAGGTAAGACCTCTTTACTAGGGGCGGACATGTGAGTAGGCCAGTACAGGTAACAAAACATAGAATGAGGCCGCGTACACACGACCGGTTTCCTCGGCAGAATTCAGCAAGAAACTCGATGGGAGATGTATTCTGCCGAGGAAACCGGTCGTGTGTACACTTTTCGCCGAGAAACCCGTCGGGGAACTCGTCGAGCCAAAAAGAGAGCATATTCTCTATTTCCTTGATGGGCAATGGGAAAATTTGGCTCGACAAGTTTTTTGACTGCCGAACAAGGAACTCGAGGGGGAAAACAATGTGTTTCGCCCGTCGAGTTTCTAGGTCGTGTGTACGCCGCCTCAAATTTAAAAAACCAAGGCTTGTTCAATTCCGCTGAAAGGAGAGGGGAGTATACATGTGTGGTTGGAGATTGCGTTCCTTTGCATTATACTTCACCCCAGGATTGAGGTATAATGCCTCGTACACACGACCATGTATACCGGCGGTAAAAAGTCCACCGGAAACCCGAGGGGAAAACCGAAAACCTGCTCGGTAACTTTTTCCCCCTAAAACTGCCGGGTTAAAAATTGCCAGGAATCCCGGCGGGAAAAAAGAAAACATGTTCTCTTTTTTTTCCAGCCATTTTCCTGTCGGGAAACTGCGATAGAGCATACACGCGGTTGGTTTTCCCGGGCCAAAAGCTCTCATGTCAGTTTTCCCGACAGGAAAACCGGTCGTGTGTATGGGGCATAAGATTTTTACCTGAATAGTTGCCTAGGGATATGTGGTCCATGATTGTAGAGGTTGTTCTTTTAATAATGTACTTGATTTGTGTATTAAAATATAAACTTTGGAATAAATATTTGTATGTGTCTATTGGGTACTGACAAAAGTCCATGTATATTTTTCCTTTAACCAAATTTCTAGTGATAGGATATGGCATCCCCTGTCCTTTTTTTTTTTTTTGTTTTGGCGTTAGCCCAAGGTCTGGATACAGACCTTGATTTTATCACAGAGATGCAGTTTATATTTTAACTACACCCAAGTTTTTCTTTAACTGGTGCTTTTTCAAGATCCAAGTGTACCAGTCTTAACCTTCATGCCATACTGCTTAATGAATAATCTTAAATGTAAATAGCCATTAAATGGCTCATACTGTTTGCCAACTGAGATTATACATCATGCCTGAGATGATAACAAACATATAGCATGCATTAAAGGACACTCTGACTACAGGACTTTAATAGGTCATTCCACCCAAGGCTGATGTTTCAGCTTTATAAGGTGACAGTGGGTTAAAGCAGGGCTACACTGCATCAGAGCACCACAAACCAAAATCGCAATTTAGTTCATTTTTAATATTCAAAGCAAACTTATCCATCCATCCATCAATGTCTCCATGCTTTATTTTGCTGTGAAATGACTTTGAAAAACACCCCCTAGCATTCATGGCTGTGGCCATCTTGAGTTAGGGCAGATGTTCCCTGTAGCTCAAACATGTAACTGAAATATTGTAAAACAAAAAAACTTAAAATAAATAAAGATGATATAGTTTCCTATCTATTTACTAAGGATTAAAAATAGTTAATGTTGATTGAGAGAGTGAAGTTTAACTTTAAATAACATATTGCTCTCATCTGTCAGGAACATCCACAAAAATGTTTCTTCTTCTGAGTTCCCAGATCCACCCATACGTCATGGTCCATATGAAGAGGTCTTCCACTTTATGTTGGAGCTTTTGTACATAAAGCAGTCTTGGTTTCCTCTTGCAATATTAGGAATAGTTGCAGTCCATCGTGGAAGAAAAAAAGGACCAGGAAGTCAGCCAGTGGATCACCAATGTCAACATTTCAATTCTAAAATTGACTGAGACTCAGTGACTTTCATGCAACAATCTAGATGTTAAAGTCACAGTAAATCCGGAAAACTATGAGCAAGCCATGTAAAATACACATTGCATAAAGAATTGTTTTACTAGGTGATTCTGCAAGGCAATAAATGTAGTGTTGCTAGGTTTACGTGACATATTTGTGATCTGCTGCTCATCTAAACAAGTTTACCTGGGCCTGCCATCTATTTCTAGCCACTCTTAACCTATTCTCAGCCACAAAGAAAAAAATACTGGAGATACTGGGAGTGATTCAAATAGGAAATATTTATTTCACAGTATACCAAAGTCTACCATAAAGCAAAAAATAAATCTAAAAATTGATGGGTTACTCACAAAACATTTAAATAAATTGTATGACTTTTATTTTTCTGATAACACAATCAAATAAACAGAAAATAAATACAACCAACATTAACAATTGTATGGAACCCACACGATTTTGTCTCTTAAGAATGACTATACTGTATATGCAGAATTGAATGTACAGTCTAATACTATTGACAACCTGTGTTGTAAATGTAATTCTGATAAAATTGTGTATACTGTAAATTCTAGTGCAAGGGTCTCTAAGCTTTACAAACAGGGTACAGTTTACTGTCCCTCGGATTATGGTGGGCCGGACTGTGGCTACTGGTAGTAGAAAAGGTGCTGACTTCATTGGAAATAAAAATTGCCCGATCTATGGTGTCAGTAGGAGGAGTTGTGCCCCATCATTGGTGTCATTGAGACCAATTTTTGGTCACATTGGGAGCAAGTGTGCTCCATCATTGGTGTCATTGGGAGGAATTGTGCTTCTTTGTTGGTGTCGGTGGGAGGAGTTGTGCCCCATCATTGGTGTCATTTTTCCCAGTGGTTGGTGTCATTGAGAGGAATTGTGCCCAATCGTTGGTGCAATTTGGAGGAATTGTGCCCATTCACTGATCTCAGTGGGGGGAATTATGCCCAATTGTTGGCATCAGTGCATGAAATAGTGCCCCAAGGACCTGATAAAAGCAAACAAATGGCCATATCTGGTCCCCCGGACCGCAAATTGGAGACTACTGCCCTAGAGCAAAAGTGTAGGCAATTACAGCTTACCAGTCCTTAGATGAGGTGGCAGCATTGGTTTTCTTTTTTCGACAAAATACATTTTCTGCGATTACAGAAAAATACCCATTGGTCTTATCAGAACTCCAGTGTGTAACTTCCTGTACACTGTACTAAAATCTTAAGCAATGTTATCAGCTTTCCCAGGTATCTTCTGTGACCTACAACACAACTCCCATCTTTGTAATTCAGATGAGGAGAGCAGGAGGTGTTTGTAATGTAAATCAGGAGAGCAACATAGGATGACAACCCTGCTCCTCCTTAGACACTCTTCGGTGGGCCACATAACTTCTATGGGCAGGGGGATGCCAGCACAGATGTTTCCGCTGACATCCGGCTGCCATCCGATCCGACAAGATCTGCTCAAGACAGATGGATCTGTCCAGCAGATCTGATGGGATCGGATGAAAACCGACAGGCTGTGCATTTTCATCCGATCTCCCCATAGAGAACAGAGAGGCTCTGACAGGTCCATCCCTGCACAGTGAGCAGAGACGGACCTGTCATCCGCCTGCTCAGCAGGGATCTGAGCTAGCGGAGTCCGTCCACCGGATCCGCCCCGTCTGAAAGAGGCCTTAGTGTTGTCACCCTAGAACAGGGAGAATGTTACTGGTAGGATGACTAGGTTCAAATAAAGAGAACAATTCATGAAAAAAAAAAAAAAAACGAAACTTAATGCAGCTACTACATCTAAGGATAGCTGCAACATATTAACATTTTTTTTGTAGGCCAGATATGTTTTAATTCTGTTAACACTAAGCTTTATCTGACAAACAGGTCACCATGAGACATAGGGTTTGATTTTATAATCCTATACACCTGGTTATCTAATTGGGTGGAGGGTGATTGGCTTTAGGTTAATATTTGTTTATGGTGGACCATAGCATATGGGATATGGCACTGACTTATTTAAGCTTCCTCCATTAACTCCCCTTCTTTCTAGTATTATTACGTGGTATGAAATCAGTTCTATTACTTATAATAAAGTGCTCCTTGAATAGGTACTATATATACATAGTAGTAAAGGTTTAGAACAATCCTGAGATACTTTAACAGCTTTAGATCCAGCAAATACAACTTCATAGGGGTTGTCAAGAGTGACAAGAGCACCTTATACGTATTTCCCTCTTGGGAGAGAATGGCCATGGGAACTGACCAAATGTGATAGACTACAGAGGTATTTGAATAATCAGGTCTGGTTGAAATTTGGTGCTGGGTTGTGCACTCCTCTTTGGGGGAAGAGTTTGCACTGCTCTCTAATGACAAATGAAGGCAAGCTGGACTGTACCCCCATAGTTAGGAAATGGATGTGAAGAGAAGCCATGGGAAGGGTTTCTCTATTGAAGTTAAAGAAGAATTAAACCCATTGATTAAAGTGATTTCCAAAACAGTTGCATTCAAGTCTTGTCGTGAATAATATCTGTCACAGCTGCTTCTACTTGGAACCAAACGATCAAGTTATCAAATGGAAGGTGTCAAAACTGTTTACATCTGCAACACCATGACAACTGTAGATCCAACAGAAGCCAAAATGGCAAGTGCCTTGGTTGTAAAGGAAAGAAGGGTTTAGTTCTGCTTCAAGTTATTAGGAACCTTACAAAGTGTGTGGCCAACAGGTAACAGCAGCTTCCAATGATATTACATTTTACATTGCTGAAGATTTACCTGTAGTGTTTATTTTGGTAAGCACTGGACAGTCAGTATTTTTTTCATGGTGAGCCTGGTGCTCAGATTGCAAGCCAAAGATAAACAATATGTTACACCACAAGGGGTTAATTGCTCTACAGGCAGTCCCCAAGTTACGAATGGGTTAGGGGCTGTAGGTTTGTTCTTAAGTCGAATATGTTCGTAAGTCGGAAAAACAGAATGCGCAGAACGACAGATACGTAGTTTTCAGTCATGTTCAGTTGAATGTACCCGCCGACAAAAAGGCCCCTTGGAATAGGTTCCGTCAAATGTGGCGGCAGCTTCCTGTTCGTAAGTAGGAGTCATTCGCAAGTCGGATGTTCGTAACTCGGGGACTCCCTGTATAGGGTTATCCCTCCTTGTCTCACTATGTTAAATTGCCTTATTCACACTCCCAGCTCCCTAAGCTACACAGTGCTAAACCCCCACCCTGCCAGATGTTTATTACTGTACCTCTGTTGCAGATCTGTGATCTTCATTAATATTTCTAGCCTGTTGGACAAAAATCTGTTCAGCCTTGGCCATGCATTCACATTGTGTTCCTATTTACTTAAATGAGGCTGCACACCAAGGATTTCTAGTCTTAATATAAAGTATATACATCTAAGGAGGAACCTGCTTTGCTACAGAGGTAAGTAGTCATCTAGAGGAAGAAGAGGATAACACTATTTAACTTAGAGGGTGGGGGTGTGCATGTAGCAATATAAAATAGGTACAGCTATCTTTAAGCACACAACATAAGGAAACCGGTAACTTGTGCAAATCAAGTTCCATGAAAAGAGAGAGTTGCACATAATGCCTTCCATAGCCAAGCCTGTTCCATATTAACAGAGCTCTAAACCTCCTCAATAAACTATCCTGTACTACATTACCAGTATACAGAGTGTTCTTCATATGCTATCTGGAACCACATGAACAGAACACGTGTCCTGGATGATCCATCTTATACCACATGAAAACAGCACTGAGTGCTTAGAGTCCCATTTACTTCTGACTACATGGGGAACGGTGTGCTGAGTATGATCAGCAGCATTTCTAACTATCGAGAGTGCAGAGTGAACAAGAACAGCCTTTGTGTGAAGTGAATAACCAGTGGCAAGATATTGCTACCTGAAGATCAGTGATAGGAAGACAAACTGTAGAAAGGACGTGCAGAGGGGCACAATAAGTCTAAAGATAACGTTGGGAATGGAGAGATGTCAGACTGATGGCCACCCTCTGTAAAATGTCTGATAAAAATGGCAGTGTAAAGAATGATATTGAATATGTGTGTTTTTTTCTGTATGAAGAGGGGACAGAAAGTGTTGGACTCAGTGAGGGGGATTTACTAAGACTGGAGCAGACAGAATCTGGAGCAGCTGTATATGGCAACCAATTAGCATCTACTGTATCTTTGCACAGCTGACCATTTGTTTTATTCAATTTTCAAGATTTTAAAAGCATACAAAGTCATGAACCAAAGTAAAATATACAGTATAAAGGCATTTGATGCAAAAAATATAAGGGGTCATTTATCTGAACTGGAGCAGACAGAATTTGGAGCAGCTGTGCGTGGAAACCAATCAGCTTCCATCTTCAACTTGTTCAGTTAAAGTGGTTGTAAACACTTAGGCCCCGTACACACGAGCAAATAGATCGGACGGACCGATTTAAACAAATCTGTCTGCTGGCCGTTTTGGTTTGATCGCTGTACACACGATCAAACCAAAATCCCCGCCAGCAGACAGCGCGGTGACGTTGACGCCGCCACGTCACCACACCAGGAAGTAAATTACTTCCCCGCATGCATCGAATCCATTTGACGCGTGTGCGAGAAGATATGTCTGCTGGTTAGCGTACTAACCAGCAGACATGTCGGGCGGACGAATTCCCAGCCGACAGATTTTAAAGCATGCTTTAAAATCTGTCGGTTGGCCAAATCCGTCTGCTTGCCCGTACACACGATCGAATCTGTCTGCTGGGACGGACTGGCAGACCGTTTCCAGCAGATAGATTTGATCGTGTGTACGCGGCCTTACACACCACCTTTACCGACAGGCTAAGGCTTACCTGTATGTACTGGAAATGTCTCATAAACCTCATAAACCTATACATTTCCCTCAATAACATAAGCCACCAGGATTAAACATGAAAAGGAGATATAGAATGGGGAGGGTTTAGTTTAGCATGACCAACAAACAGAGAGGGGAAATGTGGGTAAGGACAGGGTAATGGTAGGTGGGGTCAGTGTAGGAAGAAGTGAAGGGTTGATGACAGAGAGGGGGCTGCCTTGTGTGAAGGTTTTGTGGTAGTGGGTTGTAGTAGATGGGTTTACACACCGATAAAGAGAGAAACAAGAGGCCACGTGGGGTAAGAAAGGTATGAGGGTACACCTTCGAGAGCAAAGACTGAGCATGTCTTATGACTCTAGGAAGTCAAAAGGGTGTTAGATATTCAGTCCCAACTATGTCTGTAGATAGGGCTCTAGACAATCATTATCACTTGCTAGTAAGCTTTTCTTGTTTATGCTGTCAGTCAAGAAGGGAGTCAAAAAAGATGTCACAAATGGTACAACAATTGGCCCTGAACCTAAAAGGAAAAAATGGTACCTAAACTATATCACCAAAAGTATTGGGACGCCTGCCTTTACACGCATATAAACTTTAATGGCATCCCAGTCTTAGTCCGTAGGGTTCAATATTGAGTTGGCCCACCCTTTGCAGCTATAACAGCTTCAACTCTTTTGGGAAGGCTGTCCACAATATTTAGGAGTCTGTCTATGGGAATGTTTACCCATTCTTCCAGAACTGCATCTCTGAGGTCAGGCACCGATGTTGGGTGAGAGGGCCTGCCTCACAGTCTGCACTCCAATTCATCCCAAAGGTGTTCTATTGGGTTGGGCAGGCCAGTCAAGTCCCTTCACCCCAAACTCGGTCATTCATGTCTTATTGGACCTTGCTTTGTGCACTGGTCCAAATCATTTGGTGGAGGGGGGATTATAGTGTGGGGTTGCTTTTCAAGGGTTGGGCTTGGCCCCTTAGTTTTAGTGAAGGGAAATCTTAAGGCATTCGGAAAAACAACCGCAGCTGGTTTAACAACCAGCTGTCGCTACTGAAGCAAGAACGCAGAAGGGCAGAATCTGCCTGGAAAAGATGTTCTTCTGAGCTAAACCTATCCATCTACAAGGCGACCACAAGAAAATACCACAAAGGAATTTTCCAAGCCAAGAAGAATTATTTTTCGGAGGCTATCAACGGTGCCCAAAACCGCCCCCGCGAACTCTTCAAGATGGTCACCCAGACCATGAAACCAGGATGCATTGAAGCCCCCAGTTCGGACACACAAGAATTTTGCAATGAGCTATCGGATTATTTCGTTAATAAAATCGAGGCAATCCGTGAAAGCATTCAGCAAAATGTTTCTCCCCTCAGCCCCCCCTGTAGCCTCTCACATAACACCCATAGTAATTCTCCGATATCAGGTAAGTTCACCCTGGAACCCATCTCCATCGAGTCCACTAAGAATGTCATGTGTACTCTGCGCAATGGCGCAGCGCCAAATGACATTATCCCCACAAAACTGCTGAAGGAATGCGCCGACATCCTGGCTCCTCCCATCACGCAGCTTATCAACCAGTCTTTCTTGGAGGGCATAGTGCCCTCACAGTTGAAAGAGGGTGTAATCCAACCCCTCCTGAAGAAACCCTCCCTGGACCCCAAGGACCCACTCCACCGCCGTCCCATAACAAGCCTCAACGTATTCTCTAAGATAATGGAAAAAGTAGTGGTACAACAGTTGCAACTGCATCTAGATACCTACAAGCTACTTGACCCATTGCAATCAGGCTTCCGTCCTGGACATGAGACGGAAACAGCATTACTGAAAGTATGGGACGATGTTCTCAAGGCCGCAGACGAAGGAGAATCTTGTCTCCTGGTTCTGTTGGACCTAAGTGCAGCTTTTGACACTGTAGACCACAATCTGTTACTGACTCGGCTTTCTGAAGTAGCCAGGGTCGCAGAAGGCGATTTATCTTGGTTCTCCTCTTTTTTGGAAAACCGATCGCAAACAGTGAAGCTAGGACCTTTTACGTCTGAAAAACGCACAGTAACATGCGGAGTCCCTCAAGGATCGCCTCTGTCACCAGTGCTATTCAACATCTACCTTCGTCCTCTTTTTGAGATTATTAGCAGCCAAAAACTGCTTTATCACTCTTATGCAGATGACACGCAACTGTATTTCCGCATCTGCAATAGACAGGATCACCACCTCAATCTAGAGACATGTCTCTCTTTGATAGAGGACTGGATGACAAAGAGTTATCTTAAAATCAATGGAGCGAAAACAGAACTTCTTCTGTTTCACGCCAAGCGAAGGAATCAACCCTCAACAGCGTGGTCTCCCCCACCTATTTTGGGCAAGCTCATCACCCCTAGCGCCAAAGTCAAAAGCCTAGGGGTCATTCTTGACTCCTTTATGACAATGGACACACAAATAGGGTCAGTGGTCAGCGGATCTCACCATCTACTGCGCCTACTACGCAGACTCACTCCGTTCATCCCTAAAGAAGATCTAGCGGTCGTGGTGGGAGCTATTGTAAACTCCAGGTTGGATTATGCAAATGCCCTTTACCTCGGTCTCCCCAAATACCAAATCGCTCGTCTGCAAGTCGTTCAGAATACGGCCGCCAGACTTGTGACTGGGAAAAAACCCTGGGAATCTATCTCACCTTCACTGAGAGCCCTTCATTGGCTGCCAGTTAAAGACAGAATCGCTTTTAAAGCCCTCTGTCTTACGCATAGATGTGTCCATGAGAATGCCCCCCTTTACTTATGCGAATTAATAAAAGCGCATAATCCAAATCGCGTTTTGCGATCCACGAATCAGAACCTGCTCCAGGTTCCGAAAGCCAACTTCAAGTCCAAAGGAGAGAGAAGATTTGCGATCCAAGGTCCCAGACTATGGAACGCTTTACCAACCAGCATTCGGTTGGAGGAGAACCACCTAGCATTTAGGAAAAAGGTCAAGACTTTTCTCTTTTGATATCAAAGGAGACAGGAACAACAAGCGCCCAGAGGCGATTCAGTTCGCATGTGCCGCGCTATACAAGTTTTCATTCATTCATTCATTCATCAGCACATCAAGATATTTTGGACAATTTCATGCTTCCAACTTCGTGGGAACAGTTTGAGGTTGGCCCTTCCTGTGACCTAAACCTTGTGGACAGCCTTCTCAGAGTTGAAGCCATTATAGCTGTAAAGTGAGGGCCAACTCAATATTTAACCCTACGGACTAATGCCGCGTACACACGGTCGTTTTTTGCGATGAAACAAAACGACGTTTTTTGTGAAGTAAAAAACGACGTTTTTGAAACGTCACTTTCAAAGACGATGTTGCATACACACCATCGTTTTTTTCACAAAAAACGAGGTTACGTTCACCACTCTTTTCCATTGAAGCTCGCTTCATAACTAGCTTCTGGGCATGCGCGGGTTGAAAAACGTCGTTTTAAACGGTGACTTTTTGTGAAACAAAAAACGACGTTTTGAAAAACGACACAAAAAATTCAAGCATGTTGGAATTTTTTTTTGGTCGTTTTTTTTAAGACAAAAAACGATGTTTTGCCCACACACGATCAATTTAAATGACGTTTTAAAAAACGTCGTTTTTTTTCATCGCAAAAAACGACCGTGTGTACGCGGCATAAGATTGGGATGCCATTAAAGTTCATGTGCGTGTAAAGGCAGGTGTCCCAATACTTTTGGTAATATAATGTATATAGCGTGTATATATTTGCAGTTGTGTATGTAAAAGTAGACATAACTGTATAGAAATGGAGATTTATGACATTTAGGTTGCTCCACTGTGTAGCTTATTGCTATATGGTACATGTTTGGCAAATGGATCCATATTGACAACTATTAGTTTCCTTCAGTGAGAATACTAGACAGGAAGTTAGTTGTGTGACAAAAAAAAATGCTTCCCAGTAAACACCTTTTAATTTAAGATATATTCTGTCCAATGTCCTAAAACATTATTTGTGGATATTCATCCACAAATATCATTGTACACTCTTATGCCACCACGCACGTCGGAATTCCGACAACAAATGTTCGATGTGAGCTTTTGGTCGGATATTCTGACCGTGTGTAGGCTTCATCGGACATTTGCTGTCGGAATTTCCGTCAACAAATGTTTGAGAGCTGGTTCTCAATTTTTCCGACAATAAAAGTTCTTGTCGGAAATTACAATAGTCTGTAGCCAATTCCGATGCACAAAAATCTTACGCATGCTCGGAATCATTGAACTTAATTTTTCTCGGCTTGTCGTAGTGTTGTATGTGACTGTGTTCTTGATGTTCAGAATTTCCGACAACATTTGTGTGACCGTGTGTATGCAACACAAGTTTAAGCCAACATTCTGTCGGAAAAATATCCACGGTTTTGTTGTCGGAATGTCCGATCGTGTGTACACAGCATTATACTTGATTCAGCTCAAAATTTGTATTTAGTCGTCCTTCAAAAGTTTAAATGACAGAATTGCATGATTCGCATTGTATTAGTATTTTTGGCATACCAGAGTGCAACCTATTGTTTTACAATATCAGCCATTGAAAACGGACTGACTGCCATGCCTTTTAAAAGGCTCGCTAATGTTAGAATACATCGGCACCTGATATTACAGCCTTCAGTACAAATAGATTATGAAATGATGACATACATTCATATAGACGTTATCAATATATATTTCATATTGCCAACTTTCATCATTTACTGCCCCTTTATTCTCAGAAGGGGGGAAACACTTGCGCCTGGGTCAATGATTACAACATGACAGGGGTTGTGAGGGGGAACAAGGAAGGAGCACTGGGTGCGGGGACAGAGGTATGAGCACTCAGTCCAGGGGGAGCAGTGTAAGACCTCTTCCTTATATGGCCTCTGTCAGTCTGTGCTCTTACAGTCTCCACATATGGTTAATGTAATAGTGTTACCTCCCCCTGTCTAGGGAATTAACTCATTCCCTCTCCCTAAGAGACACAGTCGGCATGGTCACCTCTACTTCATCATAATCTTGGAATGAGGAGTAGTCATTCTACCCGTGCCCCTTAGAGAGGTCCTAAAGTACAGAACCCGACCCTGCTTAAAGAGGCCTGATCTTGGGGAAAAAAATTGGATCAAAGTAATATTGAGCGCTTGCCCACATCAACTAATGTGGCTTCATTTTTAAAGAAACGTTTTTTGGGGGGTTATTGTAGGCAACGGATTCCATTTTGATGTGATTTTAATAAATCAGTCCCAAAAAATTAACACTTTTAATGCATTTCCACCTCAAGACTTTCTTTCTCTCTAGTTTTAATGCACTAATACCAATGAGTTGCTCCATAGCAATTAATCAGCTTTCACCTGCAATTTTCTTATTCCATTTGTAAAATGAAAAGGGAAAATCTTCCTAATGCAACAGAGTCATATGTAATTCAGAAAATATGACATATTACATACAATTTGTGGAGAGTGTGAAGATGAACAAGGAGCAATTTATGCCAGATATGGGTCACATGGATGCTGAGACCCCTCTCACCATCATGTAGGCCTGACCCTGGCTCACTTCTATCTAGATATTGATCAATACACAGGACACAAAGTGTTATTATTTGACAAGTACTGTATTTATTGGCTTTGAACAAATCTGTCTGCTGGGGACGTATTGGTTTGATCGTGTACACACGATCAAACCAAAATCCCCGCCGGCAGACGGCGCGGTGACGTGGCGGTGACGTTGATGCCGCCACGTCACCGCACCAGGAAGTATAACACTTCCGCGCATGCGTCAAATCCATTCGACGCGTGTGCGAGAACACATGTCTGCTGGTCTGCGTACTAACCAGCAGACATGTCGGGCGGATGGGTTCCCAGCCAGCATGCTTTGAAATCTGTCGGCTGGCCAAATCCGTCTGCTCGCCCGTACACACGATCAAATCTGTCTGCTGGGACCGTCTGGCAGACCGTTTCCAGCAGACAGATTTGGTTGTGTGTACGCGGCCTTAAAGATAGGGTGCGTGTTATACGCCTGCGCGTGTTATACGCCGATAAATGCGATAATTGCATAGAGTGGCCAAAAAATTGGTCACACACAAAGGCCATTTGGTGACTGTCCATAGCTTGTGCTACCTGTTCTTAAAAAAAAAATTCCACAGACCCACAAATACTGTTAGCAGCCTGGTGGAAAGACAGCATTGGAACCTTATGATTAAATATGATGGGCCAGATTCAGAAAGACTTACGGCGGCGTATCTTCAGATACGCCGCCGTAATTTCAAATCTGCGCCGTCGCATCTTTGCGCCGATTCACAAAGCGCCCAGCGCATAATTACGCTGGGCGCATTCAGCGTTCCCATGTTAAATATGCAAATGAGCAAGATACGCCGATTCACAAACGTACGTACGCCCGACGCAGTAATCTACGCCGTTTACGTAAGGCATTTTTCCGGCGTAAAGATAAACCACCAAAAAGGTGGCGCATCCCATACAAAGGTATGGACGTCGGAAAAGCCATCGTTTACGTAAGACGTACGTGAATGCGGCTGTGCGTAAGTTACATTCACGTCATAGGCATTTACGCCAACGTATCTTAGGGAGTTTATGCGACGCGATTCTGAGCATGCGCGCACATGCCCAGTTCGACCGGCCATTCATTTACATGGGGTCAAGCTTGATTTAAATAGATGCCGCCCACCACCTTCCTACTTTGAATTAGGCGGGCTTACGCCGGCCACTTTACACTACGCCGCTGCAACTTACGGAGCAAGTGCTTTGTGAATACAGCACTTGCCTCTCTAAGTTGCGGCGGCGTAACCTAAAGAAGATACGCTACGGCGCGGTACCTGAATCTGGCCCAAGGTCTGGACTGGCAGTTTCTCCATGCCAATAGACTCCCACTGTCTCCTTGGTTCGTAACTGAGGGAATCTGAGACTGATGCACCACACCAAAGTTTAATTATCCATACACAGATTTATTCCAAAAACATTATCACAAAGCCACTGTGTTTCAGGGTTCTATGAACATCTCTTTAATTACGGCTTCAAATGGAGGGTAATATATACTAAGCTGATGCAAAATATGCATTTTTTTTTTTACCAAGCTTCTAAAAAGCAGCGTTGGTCAGCAGCCGGTTAGAGTAGTTCTAATTAGCTGCTGATGGTCTCTGCTTTTAAAAAGCTTGATCAAAAAAATAGTATATTTTGTGTCAGTCCAGTAAATTTTTTATTTGAATTCAAGGCCCGATGAAGAAGGTTTTATCTGACCCTCCAAAACACATTGGCTTTGTGATGAAGCTTTTATCTTACCTTGGAATAAATCTATATCTTGATGATTAAACTTTGGTGTTGTGCTTTAATCTCAGATTCCCTAAGCACCCTAGCGGGACACTTTCTCCTCCAAAATAGCCACACAAACTGTTATACCATACTCCCTATGGTATCTGCCATGGATAGTTTACACTAGGATAGGTATATTTCCCACAAGGTCATTTTGCTAAAAAATCCCATGCTATGCAGTATCCCAGCTACAAGGTGGATGTACCATCACTGGCTTATGTCCCACACATTAGCAAACATTGAATTGTGTCACTACCAAGCTGATGCCAAGAATATTTTCTCTTATCTTGCCGTGTAGCCCTCGAAGAAGGGCATTAGGCAGAAGGTAGAGGTGCAGCCATGCATTTTGTGGCCTCTGCCATACAACTGGAAAGAACTCCCAGGAGGCATTTGGCACCAAGTACACGGGACGTTTTTACAACCTCTCCTGAACGATTTAACTTGACAGATAGTAACCGACGTTTAAAACGTCAGTTTTGCCACTTTTACAGGCTTTTTGCCGCATTTGCGTTTAGAAGCGTTAAAAAAAAAAAAAATGTTTTATTTATTTTTATATAGCCAAAAATGAAAAACGCCTGTAAACGAAACGCATTGTTTTGTGTTCCAAAAATGGCTCTAACTCAACTGACTAGAAAAAACGTTAAACTACCCTGTATACATGGACAGATAAGAGAACATAGAGGAGAGTTGAGGGGCAGTTGAAAAAAGCTCAGTGTACATGAGACTGCAAAGTTCTTCCCAACTGTGCCATCATTGATGAAGCGCCCAGCTTTCATATGGCTCCTGGCATGGAATAAATGCCAGGGCAGGTCTTATAAGTTAATTTTTCAATATGTGTGCTGATAAATCTGGTTAGCACCACGTTGTGAGATGAATAAGACCCCTTGGTATGTTATACTTCATGCAACAGCCAGACATGTAATTCTAATTACAGGGCGTTATGCAGCAGACAAAGGCACTCCCTGCCTTATCAACCAACCCAGCCAGTCAGACTAGTGTGTGTAAACATATATATATGCATATAGATTTTCAGAATACATTAACTGAGAACAAGAATAGGAGAGAACACGAGATAGCAAGGTGTAAGTATAAAAACACCATATCTAAATTGTACAACAACAACAGAGATAAAGGCACTTATTTAACAACTCGGGTAGACAAGTATGGTAACAGCAGTAAATCAAAGCCACAGGCCCATAACACCATGTAAGCACCATGTTCATAATCAGGTAGGCTAATGGGGTCCTTGTTAAGTGGTAATGAGCACTTAGTTGAACATCAACTGCTTGCTATGGCATGCAGAGATTTTCCAGCATGCTGGGAAAAATACTACACAGTTCCTTTTATCGAAATGATCCATTTACATTGTGTGTGTCAAAGTAAAATAGTCATATGAAAAAGAAAAGTCATGATGAATTGGATAGAGATTGGAAGACCTTTCAACTTGCATCATTAGTGATTAGATACCGTTGAACAACCAGTGTTAAGCCAGCTGCACATGTTGCAATAAATACAGTTGGATTGTAAAACACAAGGCACTTCCCCAAAAATCCTTTGTATCCAGATGATTTTTGGCTCATCTGAAAAATAATTAAAAACATACAATTTTGCACCAGGAGGAAACAGCTTGTGATATATTCAGAAGAAACAATTGACTTTTACAAAAATGGCAACGTGTGGCTATATTTAGTCTTACTGCACTAAATTTACGAAAGTCAGTCATTGATTGGTAGTTGCTGTCTAGTTACTGCTCGTTGCGCTACATTTTTTTTTTCTCTTTTACTTTATATGTAAAATTACAGAAAAAAAATTTGACCAAATGACAGGCATACCAGCTGAGGCATGATGGCTTTGGTACACATATGGTACGGTCACAGGATCACACAGACAAAAGAGCATTATTAAGTAGTCACATAAAACAAAGAAGTCTCTTTACTTTACACTGTGGTTTCTAAACTTAATTTCATGCAGTTATGCAATATGGTGAAACTTTATCAAGATAACAAATATTAGTTTCTTGTAGAGATTCCCAACCTTTATCGGCTTTAGAACCACTATGTAATTTAGTCAATGTGCAAAAAAAAAAACGAATGGAATTAGCTCCTTATAGGCAAACTCTGCTTGGTAGAAATGCATATTGGTGAAAGTAGTCAGATAAACATGCTGAAGGGTTGGTTGTAGAGGGGCTGCTGG
The DNA here is from genome assembly GCA_029574335.1 of Rana kukunoris. Lineage (NCBI taxonomy): Eukaryota > Metazoa > Chordata > Amphibia > Anura > Ranidae > Rana > Rana kukunoris. The sequence continues at coordinate 65,279,547 of CM056057.1, forward strand.
AACCACATGTGTTACCCAAGCCATAAGTTTCATGAAAATGACAGACACTCACCCCAGTGCAGAAAATCCGCAATGTACGTCTCCTGGGCCAGTGGAGAGGTGGCCAATTCATGGCATACACAGATGACCAGGTCCAGCAGAGCATCCAGATTTAGAAGTGCTGGCATTAGGATTGTATGCTCCATCCTTGGTTACCGAGATTCAATGGGAAGGCCACCCGTCCATGTCACATTTGCCGAGGGATCATTGTACGCTCATCAAGTCTGTATGTTACAAATCACACTCAGTCCATGGGTATCAAATTATACTTTTGCTAAAAGTAATTACTAATCATTGTCTAATAGTTTCTGCCTATCAATAACTACAACTAGATATTAAGAATGTGTCCGAATTGTAAATAAAAAAATTAAATACATGCCAGTGTTAATGCATGCTCATGGAACCTGTCACAACATACTAGCTAGCTCTAATGAAGAATTTCAAATATGACAAAGGACTGGCAACAGATACTTCACCTCTTTTCTGTTTTCTCTTTATCGTCGCTTGACGTGACTCTCTCCCACTTTATCCCTTTACTAGGTAATCCTCATTGTCAGCCTCTCTCTCCCTATTCTCTAAATTCTGTTTTCTGTTCCACCCTTTTTCTCCCTCCTTCCTGTCACTATCCAACCCCCCTTCTGCACCTCCCTTGTCTCTTTAACTCCTACAAGCTTGAACTACTTACTCCGTTTTCACTAAGCCAACTAATTCACTTTGCTGCTGGTTTCTGTTATGTCCAATCAGGTTTTTCCAGTGATATCCATCCCTGACAACTCCTATTTATTTCTGCAGCCTTCTTGTTTTCCTCCCTGCCCTTCTCATTCTCTTCTTCCTCTTTTCTAATCACTTGTTCCTTCTGATAAAGACTGCAAACCTCTCCTCATCCAGTTCTCCCTTATGCTGGCCATACACTATACGAAAATTCGTCCGACATTAGGTCGTTAAGAAAGATCTTTCGTTTTTCGAACAGTTAATGGTCACAAAATCGAAAATCGCTGGGACGTTTTTGAGCCCAAAAAACAAAGGACACATTTGGAAATTTTCTGCCGAACAAACGATAAATCGGAAGGTTAATGTGTTTCCCGTCCGAACTTTCTGCACTAGGTATATGTAAAAAAAACAAAATGGAAACGTGGTAGTGTAGCGCTCAGAATAACAAAATATAACTGTAAGGCTATACATATACATAAAATGTGAAACACAAAAAGTGATCTGTGCATCAACATGAGAATGATAACATGACTAATAAAATTGAAATAAAGTTCATGAAATAAAGTTCATAAATTCCAGTGACACAAATGATGCTTGATGTATCAGAAGTGAAAAAGAAAAAATCCCACCACCGGTGAAGATGCAGGCTTACCAGATGAAAAGGACTCTGAGAAACTTATATTTCTAGAGTCGGTCAGGCTTGGTATATGCTCAGATCTTGATATAAGGTGTTCCTCAGGAAAGGGATCAGCAGATATCTGTGGTGTAGATTCCAATGGCCCCGAGACTTGATAAGAGGTCTCTCGTTCGCGGAAAAAAATAATGGTCATCCGTCTCAGAGATGGCATATATAAATGAAAAGGAGAAGAGGGGACGCCATAGTGTAACACCGTAAGGTCAATAAAAAAATTTATTAAAATTGCACTTACATATACAGATGAAAGTAAGGCGCATGTCAATAAGATGGTGGCAATAATGGAGTCGTCCCTGACGCGTTTCGTGTCATTACACGTTATCAAAGGGTATCCCTCTCATGATGCCAACACAAATATTTATAATAAAAGGTCCCAAAAGGAAATTAGACTCACCGTCTGCAAGCAATCACAAAGCACAAGCATTTCCGGGTCTAAAGAAAATGGCGTCCAGGCGTGCGCTCCACGCCTCGTATCGAATCGCGGAAGTGTTCTAATTCGGACACTTCCGGAATGAAATCGAATACTAACAGCGTGCGCTGCACGCCTCGTTTTCGACATATGATCGAAACGTAAGCCTCACTTTCGAAATGACGTCGAATGACGTAATCCGTCACAAAATGAAACGCTCGCCTGTATGAAGTCGTACCACGCCTCCTGTTGAATCACGGGGGTGTACTGATTCTAACACTTCCGGAATGAGGTCGGATATTGACAGCGTGCGCTGCATGCCTCGTTTTCGACGTGTGATCGAGACGTACGCCCCGCTTTCGAAATGACATCGAATCCCGATATCCGTATCAAAAATCCGTAACATAATGAAACGCTCACTTGTGTGGAGTCAGACGTGGAAAAAAGGCGTCAAGGATATTCGTAGGGACGACGAAAAAGTGGGCGGACATAGCAGACACGCCTTTTTTCCACGTCTGACTCCACACAAGTGAGCGTTTCATTATGTTACGGATTTTTGATACGGATATCGGGATTCGATGTCATTTCGAAAGCGGGGCGTACGTCTCGATCACACGTCGAAAACGAGGCATGCAGCGCACGCTGTCAATATCCGACCTCATTCCGGAAGTGTTAGAATCAGTACACCCCCGTGATTCAACAGGAGGCGTGGTACGACTTCATACAGGCGAGCGTTTCATTTTGTGACGGATTACGTCATTCGACGTCATTTCGAAAGTGAGGCTTACGTTTCGATCATATGTCGAAAACGAGGCGTGCAGCGCACGCTGTTAGTATTCGATTTCATTCCGGAAGTGTCCGAATTAGAACACTTCCGCGATTCGATACGAGGCGTGGAGCGCACGCCTGGACGCCATTTTCTTTAGACCCGGAAATGCTTGTGCTTTGTGATTGCTTGCAGACGGTGAGTCTAATTTCCTTTTGGGACCTTTTATTATAAATATTTGTGTTGGCATCATGAGAGGGATACCCTTTGATAACGTGTAATGACACGAAACGCGTCAGGGACGACTCCATTATTGCCACCATCTTATTGACATGCGCCTTACTTTCATCTGTATATGTAAGTGCAATTTTAATAAATTTTTTTATTGACCTTACGGTGTTACACTATGGCGTCCCCTCTTCTCCTTTTCATTTATATATGCCATCTCTGAGACGGATGACCATTATTTTTTTCCGCGAACGAGAGACCTCTTATCAAGTCTCGGGGCCATTGGAATCTACACCACAGATATCTGCTGATCCCTTTCCTGAGGAACACCTTATATCAAGATCTGAGCATATACCAAGCCTGACCGACTCTAGAAATATAAGTTTCTCAGAGTCCTTTTCATCTGGTAAGCCTGCATCTTCACCGGTGGTGGGATTTTTTCTTTTTCACTTCTGATACATCAAGCATCATTTGTGTCACTGGAATTTATGAACTTTATTTCATGAACTTTATTTCAATTTTATTAGTCATGTTATCATTCTCATGTTGATGCACAGATCACTTTTTGTGTTTCACATTTTATGTATATGTATAGCCTTACAGTTATATTTTGTTATTCTGAGCGCTACACTACCACGTTTCCATTTTGTTTTTTGCTTCTTGTTTTTCAGTAGCCGTGTTTAGCAGCCATATTTATTTATTTCTAGCAGCGCAGTTTTACATACCACCCCCATATGTAAAAAAAACGAACCAAATTATTTTTTATTTATGTCCACTGAACGATTTATTGGTCGTTACAAGATGGCACTATCGTTTGCGCTCACGACCAAACGTTCGTTTTTCGAAAGTTTGTTTGGACGATTTTTCGTAGAGTGTATGGCCAGCATAATGCCGCGTACACACGGTCGTTTTTTGTGATGAAATAAAACGACGTTTTTAAAAACGTCATTTAAAATTATCGTGTGTAGGCTTCACATCGTTTTTTGTCTTCTAAAAAACGAGCAAAAAAAAATTCGAACTTGCTTCAATTTTTTATGTCGTTTTTTGTGGAATAAAAAATGATCGTGTGTGGGCTAAACGACGTTTTAAACCCGCACATGCTCAGAAGCAAGTTATGAGACGGGAGCTTCAATGGAACACAGTGCCGTTGCACGTAACCGCTCTTTGCTAGTGCATTTTCAGAAAATGATGGTGTGTAGGCAACGTAATTTTTTATGATGAAGTTAGAAAAACTTTGTTTTTTTCCATGATAAAAAACGTTGTTTTATTTCATCACAAAAAACGACCGTGTGTACGCGGCATAAGTCTTCATATTTTTACATTTAATCTATTTAAAAGCCCTCATCTTATTTTACCGTTTGCATGGCCCCCACTCCTTACATCTTTGGATTTTAGTATTTACTTTTTCATTATTCCTAAAACTTTGTACTGATATCCCCAGTTTCCTTTAGTTCTTCCAATACTTGCAAGCCATTATTTACAGTTCACTTTCTTCTTTGTAAGTTCCCTATGAGTCTTTGCTATTCCCTATAGCAGGGGTGCCCAACCTTTTGAAGAGCGAGGGCCACTTAAGCAACTTGGTAACCAGTCGAGGGCCACAATGAGCGTAACGGGCGGATTACAGGTCACGGCTACTCTATAGGCCCTCCGATCCACCCAGATGAAAGGGGAAAAATTCCCTTCTATTTTTCGGATTGGAGGTAGGCAGGTGTACACAGACATCTGTCGCCCTATAGAAGTGAATTGAGGGTCCCATTTGGTTGGGCTAATCGTGTCAAAAGGGCCTAAAACTGCTTTCACACTGATGTGCTGCGGTTTACCCACACCGCAGGTGCAGAGTGATGTACCCATGTCTATCCTGCGGGTTAGCTGATATTTGCCATAGTCTTCACCTGTGGCAAAAGCCGACGCTGTAGAGGAAGCATCAGTTTATGGCGCTTTGCTCTGCAGCTGCTTTCTTCCTCTACCACTGCCCACCAGCTTTATTCACAACACTGATGCTGTGGTATGGCGGGTCGCAACCTGGGATCTGGGCTTGCCAACCCACCATTCCAGAGCAGGAGGTCGCGGGCCACATCAGAGGGCTCCATGGGCCACATGTGGCCCCCGGGCCACTGGTTGGCCACCCCTGCCCTATAGCCTCACTATTCTGTCCTTCATTGCTTATCTAACCCCCCCTTTATAAACAAACATCTATATCTCATGCTTCATACACACGATTGGTTTTCCTGCAGGGAAAACTGCCATGACAGCTTATGACTGGGAAAACTGGCCGTGTGTATTCTACATCTCAGTTTCCCTGACAGAAAAGCCGCTGGGAAAATGAGAACATGCTGGCAGTTTACCTATGGGGAAAACCTGCAGTGGAGCATACACACAGCCGGGTTTCCCGACCAAAGCTCTCATGGCAGTTTTTGTGCCGGGAAACCCGGCCGTGTGTAGGGGAAAGAAGCTGCCGAGCAGGTTCTTGGTTTTCCCGGCTGACTTTTTACCGCTGGGAAAACCGATCATGTGTACAAGTCATCAGTTTACCTATGCACCACTTAGTTTTTCTGTTCTGTCTTCATAATCTATCCTCTCTATTAGGGAAGAGGCGAACACCACCGCGTTCGGTTCGCACCAGAACCGTCGAACAGACCGACCGTTCATGCAAACATTTAGAACACCATTGAAGTCTATGGGACTCGAATGTTCGAATTCAAAAACGCTCATTTTAAAGACCAATAATCAAGTTATTGTTGGAAAACGTCTTTGAGAACCTGGGTCTTGCCCCAGGGAACATGTATCAATGGAAAAAATTAAAAAAAACTGTAGTTTTTTCAGGAGCAGGTTTTTCTGAAAAAATTACCGTTTTTAAAACTTTTTTTTCCATTGATACATGTTCAGTCGGGAAAAACCCGGGTTCTCAAAGATGTTTTCACAGGCAAACTATAGACACCCAGCAGGTACAATATTTAAAGGAATTTTTCATATATATTTTTTAAGTTAAGCATCATTAAAATCACTGCTCCAGGAGCAGTGATTTTATTGATGCTTAAATAAAAAAATAAAAAAATTCCTTTAAATATTGTACCTGCTGGGTGTCTATACCTGTGATAACGTCTTTAAATAGCACAATCACCTGCCTGCCAGTAAATTAGGAAGAACTGATCTATCTAAGCTATACAGTGTATAAATATATGTACAACTCCTAGGGATGTATATATATTCTCTACACACTGTAAATTAAGATAAACTGACTAGCCTGCCTGCCTACTCTATCTAGCTATATAAAAAGACAATCTCTCTGTCTCTGTCTGACTGCTTTCATTAACAAGCCGGAACACACTACACGAGGCCGCCCAGCAGGCAGCCTTATATAGTGTGGGGCGTGTGCTAAAGCCCTGAGCCATAATTGGCCAAAGCCACCCATCCGGCATATCTTCAGTTCTGATGTATTTGTGGATTCTAGAGAAGCAGAAAGAGAAATATCCAATTCAGACACCAGATATATGTAGGCAGTGAGAGCATTCCAGTAATTCTAAGGTGATCTTCTCTTAAAGTGGACCTTTATTAATTTTTCCATCTATTAAATCCTCTACCCTTGTTGTTTTAACTTTGGATAGTAAACATTTTTTTCTGCCAGTAAACACTTTACACGGCCCACTTCCTTTTTCTTGTCTGGTAAAAAAAAAAAGCCTAGGCTTATGACATCATACACAGTTCTCTCTCTCACTCTTGTGAGCATTTGCCAGGAAGGGAGGTGGGATGAATCATAAGAGGGCCAATGAGAGCTGCAGAGCTAGTGGTGTGTCTGTTTGATTCCAGGAAGTGAACAGGCAGCAGTTTCAGCTACACACAGTTAAAATGGCTGCAGCCATATTCATCGGAGGGAGATTTTCCTGCGGCATATGTTTATCAGACAGAAAATAGAGTACTAATAAAGTAGGTCCACAGTATGGCAAATCGCGTTGGCACATGAGGACTTACTTTATTAGTAGTTTATTTTCTGATAACTATACGCTGAAAACTGCCACATGTATACCTTGATATTTTAGCAATCAGATATACGCGCTATGCATTATTGCTGTTCTTTTAAAATTGTGAGACTTTAATAAAATATGCGATTTTCATGTAACTTTGGTGTATGCTCCCTTTCTGGCCTGTAGAGTCCGATATCCCTCCTTTTCTTTTTTAAAGTCAACCAGTACTGTGCCCATTCCCAGCCAAACACAAGGTTTGCTTTCAAGCAGGGTGAGCGAGAAGCCCACACCTAATTTTCATGCGCTTCCCCTTTGGCCCATTCCCTTCCCCTACAAAGTCGCTTTGTGAATTCTGACCCAACACTTGAAAACACAAAAATACTAATATTATGGAAGGCCAATTTTAAGACAGATTCCACAACTTCTGACAGCTTAATGTAAAACCACATCAATTTTTTAATAGATCCATGGATTCATTTACTTGAATTCAGCTACACCCCATTGTTTTTTCCCGACTACTTACTCTTATCGTAGACAGGCTCTGACAGCACAGGTCCGATTGTCATCCATTGTCCGGCAGGTGAAGTATACCAAGCCTGAAAACAAAGCCTAACCACGTTGAGATCCACTTCCTCATGGTGCCGCCACATACCAGCTGTTGGGTTAAATAAAGAGCAGGTAAACCAAATACACAGGTGGGTATGTACATTCATCAAGACTTATCCAGCAATAGACCTGAAGGGAAATACAACACTGACACTCATGGCAATCAATCAAGAGCTCCATTTCCATTCTCCCATATCTGCAGCACAGGAGAATCCAATTGGTGCTAAAGACAAGACGAACAGTTCACACTTCAGGATTATTTTCAAAGGAGGCTTAAAGAGACCCTGTCACCAACCTAAAAGATTGTAGGCAAAAGCACAACAAAAATCAAGTATATTAAATGCTTATTTGCTATGCTTTTCCTTTCTGAAAATTATTTTGTATTAACTTGCAATGCCCTTTTGAACCTGCTTGTAAAATTGAAAACTCCAGGAAAAGTCCATTCCCTAGGACAGCCTAAAGCCCCCTACACACGGTCAGACTTTTGGCCAACCAACTTCAAAATCTGCAACTTTTCAAATTTGTCCGATCGTGTGTACGCTCCATCGGACCAACTTTTTCAGGTTTCATCTGACAAAAAGTTGGGTCTGCGAACGGACCAACTTTTCAGCAACAAAAGTCTGATGGTGCTTTGTGTGACCGTGTGTACAGCAATCCAACCAACTTTTGTGCAAAGTGTAAATACGCATGCTCAGAACCAATGTTAAAATCAACCAACAATAGCAGAAGTTAACCAAAGGGTGGCGGTAAAGAGCAGAAAAGAGCAGAAAAACCATGTGATGATGGGAAAGTTTTAGAAAAGTTTGCAGAAAAGTCAGAGCGTGTGTATGCTATGGGTGTGACCGGGCAAATCAATTAGGACAAAAATCCAAGGGAAATTTTGTTGGATGTCCTACCGTGTGTATGGGCCTTTACACTCCCTGAACATAGTCCTCATCATCTCTGGGAGTTTCCAATTACTGTCTGTGCTGAACCAGCTCCTCTGTCCCTCCCCTCACCTGTCTACATAACTTTTTATGTAATGGTCAGGAAAGGAAAAAAAAGGGGGATTACTATAGTGCACAGGAGCCTTGCTTGTGCTCAGGTTCAGCTAGGTTCAGACTGAGATCAGTATGTTTTTTTCCACCACATTGAAGTGTTCTCATCCAACAGGTTTAAAGTTGTTGTAAACATCAGACAAGAAATATGAACAAAGCAAATCGCTCTATAGTGTGTGCTTGTCTCAAGAGCACTAAGTGTCATTTCTGTCTGCTGCTTCGTTCCCCTGCTATCAGCATGTGTCACTTCTCAAAAGTTTTCCTGACACCAAAAGAAAAATGCTGACAGGGGAGGGACCTCCAGCAGATTGACAGCCTCAGCTCTGTTTCTGTGTGCAGTGTGGAGGGGGCGACCCTTCCCTCCAATCAGCTCACAGAGCTTGCCTCACTGAGCTCTGCAGAGTGTAACTTGAGGTCTCTGTCTCCTTTTTTTCTAAACTATCAGATAATCTTATAAATGTAGCACTTTGAATGGCTGTAGAGAAGATCAGATAAACAGGTACAACTTGTGTAGGATTTGTTTGATCTCTGTGTACCACCTGAGGATAGTCCCTTCTCTGGGTATATTTAAAGGGTCACTAAAGGAAAAAATTACTGTTTACAGGGTATAGAGACATAAAAGTTAACTGATTCCTTTTCAAAATAATTAAAAATAGATAAAAATCAATCATATAATGTGCCTGCAGGTTAGTTTCACTTTTGAACTGGCTTCATGTTTCTGCAAAGTAGAAATAAACACACAGAACAAAAACAAACAAATCCAGGGCACTGTTTTGTTTTTAAAATGAATCTGACACACATAATGACAGCTTAAACCATCGTGAGAAAGCTCCCAGTATGGTGGTTATAAGGAAACAGACAAGCAGGAAGTGTGGAGAACAGAGCAGGATTACAGCAACTTCAAAGCAAAAACGAACAATAAGGACATGAAACCAGTACTGCAGTAAGGTAAAGGAAGCTATTTAGCTAAAAAAAAAAAATTCCTTTAGTGATCCTTTAAGGGTTACAACCACTTTAAGTTTCACCATGACAGTTATTTTAGAGATACAGTTGACAGTAATGTATTATGCTGCCGAGTAGCCTTTTATACAAACCATGACCTTTTTTTCTACCTCTCGAATAACTGCTATGCTTATTTTTAACAGATGCTTACTGCTGATATATATATTTTTGTACTTCTTGCCAATGTTTATTTAAACTGTATTGAGACTTATTTTTTTTTATTTTTTTTAACAAAAAAGTTGTTTATTGATGTAAACATACAGAGCAATAAAAATAGTTGCCAGACGGTAGTCATACATAAATCAACAGTTAGTAAAGCATTAGGTACAAGATAAAGACATATTGAGTTAACAGACAAGATGAACGTCCATGCATGGGCGCATACCCCTGCACTAAATCCAGTAGCTGACCTTAGACAATCCATACACTGTAGAACCCCAGCATACCTCACCACCCCCCACCCCCGGGAACCCATATGACGGGAGCGATAGCAGTGTACCGGAGTTTTTACACTTTGGACGGGGCCAGTGACTCCCCTGAGGGCGAGAGGAAAGACCTCCACCACCTTACCACGGGGCAAGCATCCAGGAGGGTAGGTACCGGGCGGAGGCAATGGGGGGGGGGGGAGAGAGGCCCATACCATCAGACCTCAAGAAGTTCGTGATTCAGGCTACTACCGCAGTGAGACCCCACATGGCTCCCCCTACATCCAGCCCCAGGGTTTGTGTGGGGCACCCAGGTCGTCCCGAGACACCACCCATTAATCCAGCTCCAAACTCTCAGCCCTCACCCAGGCCGCCCAGACTTTATCAAATTTCCCCGGACAGTTGCGACCCAGATAAGTGAGTTTGTACAGGGGAAGGGCCGCGTTAATCAATGCTCGCCATTGCCACACCGTGGGGGAAGGGACCTCCTTCCATTTTAGCAATATTGCTTTCCTGGCATAGAAAGCAGCAAAAAAAATAAACAGTTTCTTGGCTTGGGTACCGGGTAGTGTGTCAACTACACCCAAGAGCATCGGCAATGGGTCGCAGGGTACACCTATCTTACTCACAGACTGAATCACCCTCACCACCCCCCGCCAGTAGGCTTGCAACGCAGGACACGACCAGACCACATGAAAGAACGAGCCCTCCTCTGCGCCACATCTTGGGCAGGAAGGACTCCGCTGCGGGTATATGTTGGCGAGGCGCTGGGGAGAGAAATAGGCCCTGTGCAGGAATTTGAGTTGGATAAATCTATCCCTGGCCGACACCACCAGTGCAAGATATTGTTGTATCCCTTCCTCCCAGTTGTCATCAGCCAGCGCCGGGATATCCGCCTGCCAGACCGAGTACAACTGAGAGACCTTAGATGTATCTAGGCCCATCAAAAGTGAGTATAGGGCGGACAGGTGCTTAGTCTCGTCCGCCGCACTCAACAAGCGTTCCACCCCTGTAGTCTCCAGCACCACCAGACCAGGGAACTGTGCACCAAAGGCATGACGCAGCTGAAGAAACCGAAAGAACATCTGGTTCGTCAGTCCCTTCCTCTGCTTCAGCTCATCAAAGGTGAGTAACCTGCCCGATGTCCATCACTGAAAGTGCGGGAGACGCGGGTTCCCCCACAGCGGAGTACGCGGGGACCAACGGTCAGGGCCTTGAACCTTGGTCCTAACAACCTCCCACACCTGCAGGGTAGTCTTCATAGAGGGGGTAACCGCGGTACTAGACCTGGGCCCCCTGTGAATAAGGTTGCGAAGTTCGGAGTAAGATCCCAGAAGCGCAGCCTCCAAAGTAGCCGCCGGGTTGGCCGGCTCCTCCGAAAGCCACCATCTGAGTGTGACAAGGACTGCAGCCCAGTAGTACTTCTGGAAGCATGGCAGTGCCAGACCGCCCAGAGTAACCGGTAGCTGCAGGGTGGACCTGGCTATTCTAGGTGTACCTCCATTCCAGATGAAGGACGTGATTAGGGAGTCCAGTTTCTTAAAGAAGGTGTTGGGAATGGGGACGGGGGTCTGTCTAAAGATATAGAGAAACTTCGGCAGAATGGTCATCTTGACCAGATTGACCCTCCCAACCGGGGTAAGGGGCAGTGTCCTCCAGGCAGCACACTTCTGAGTCAGGAGGGACAAGACCGGGGTCAGGTTGAGGGGGATGAATTGCTTAAGGTCCCTATGTATCTCCACTCCCAGGTACCTAAACTGTGTGACCTGTCGCAAGGGGGTACCCGTTGGAATTACCGTCTCCGGTGCCTGGAGGGCGAAAACGACCGACTTCCCCCAATTGATGCGGACTCCTGAAAATCTGCCAAACGTGTTAATAAGCTCAAGGGCAGCTCCGAGAGAACGTGAGGCATCCCGCATGTACAGCAGCGTGTCATCCGCGTACAGACTTTCTCCTGAATCGAGCCCATAGGGATACCGCGCACCGCCGGGGAGGAGCGAAGGAGAATCGCCATAGGCTCAATAGCCAGCGCAAAAAGGCTGGGAGACAGCGGGCATCCCTGCCTCGTGCCCCTGTGTAAACGAAAGGGTTGGGAAAGAGTTGACCCGGTACGGACCCTAGCAGTAGGTGCCCTATAGAGAGCCTGTACCTACGATACAAACCTGGGGCCGAAGCCGAACCGACGCAGGACCTCCCACAAGTACAACCACTCAACAGAGTCAAAAGCTTTTTCCGCGTCTAGGGAGCCCACCACATCGGACTCGGCCAGGGCCCCCTGAGCCCCCAGCACTGTGTACAGTCTACGGAGGTTTATATCTGTTCCCTTCCCGGGCATGAAGCCGGTCTGGTCTTCATGCACCAAGGATAGAATGACCGAGTTCAAACGTCTGGCCAGAACTTTGGTGAGAATTTTAGCATCTGCGTTGAGAAGCAAAATAGGCCTGTAGGATGCACACAGCTCGGGGTCCTTGCCTGGTTTGGGGATCACTACGATGACGGCCTCCGCCATAGAGGGAGGAAGGCCGCCATCTTTGAGAGATGCGACTACCATATCGTGAAGCCTGGGGGACAATACATCCCCATGTTCCTTATAAAATTCCTGGGGAAGGCCGTCCACCCCCGGGGTTTTCCCCACCTGCATTTCCCCCAGGGCCTGCTGCACCTCCTCGAGGGTGATTCCACTGTCTAGGTAAGCACGGGCCTCATCCGAAAGGCTCGGGAAGGTCATTTGCCCCAAAAAGGAGTCCAGCTCCTCACCCGTGTAGTCCACCTTTGACGAGTACAGCGTCCCATACTAGGAGGCAAAGCACGCATTAATAGCCCCCGGATCAACCTCGACCGCCCCGTTTGTGTTTTTAATCCTAGCAATAGTAGTAACGGGTTGTTGCTCTCTAGCCAGCCAGGCCAGGAGGCGTCCCATCTTCTCCCCCTGCTCAAAGATGCGCTGTGACTGGGCCAACTGTCTCTTCCCCGCCTTGGCCACCCGGAGAAGCATAGCTTCCCGGTATGCCGACTGCATATCTGCATACGTGACGGGGTTCTGGGTAGCAATGTACTGTTTTTCTAACACTTGGGCTTTAGCCTCGGCCTCTTCCAGACAAATAGTGGCAGCCCCACGCTCTCGAGAGATAATAGCTTGGTAGCATCCCCGCATAAATGCCTTAAAAGCATCCCATCTATTGCCCACCTCTGTGGAATCCTCATTTTCCCCCCAAAACTCAGAGATGCGTTCGGGGATCTCCGCCGCCACCCTCTCATCCGAGATCCAGTAGCGAGAAAGTCGCCACAGCCTCTCCGATGGGGGCGTTTGGGTTTGTAACCCAAGAAGCACCGGGGCATGGTCCGAAATGCCCCTGGGGAGAATCTGCACCCTGCTGACCCTGGAGAGCATTCCTCCACTGACATACACCAAATCTATCCTGGACATAGGAGGTGGAGTGACACGTATAGGCTCTGTCATCTGGGTGTTTCCACACATCCGTAAGGCCATAAAGTGAAGCCCATCGCTGCAGTGGAGAGTCAGTGGCAGCATCAGATGACAGCCTATCCAGGGATGGGTTGGGAACCATGTTAAAGTCCCCCGCAATAATAATATTATCAGTGGGATAAGTGGCCATTATAGGGATCAGGGATTTCAGGAGAGATATCGTTGCTGGCGGCGGGACATATAATCCCAGGATTAGCATTTCAACCGTATCCACCACAGCATGGAGGAGCACGTATTTGCCCTCGGGGTCCAGCTTAACGTCTAAAAGGGAGTAGGATAAGGACTTATGAATTAGTATGCTAACCCCCCTGGCATAAGTGGAATATGTAGCATGATAAGAGTGACCTATCCACTGCTTTCTTAAGCCCAGAGTCCTACGCCCCGTCAAGTGAGTCTCCTGGAGGAGGCATATATGGGGAGCATACTTCTTAAGGTAGGCCATAACCAATGACCTCTTTATTTTATCATTGAGCCCGCGGACATTCCACGAGATTAACCTGATGGGAGCCATTGAGATCCTAGCATTACAGGGCAGTTAGAGCAATGATGATGGAGCCATCGTGAAGAAGGATACCCCAACGACCAAACATAGGCATTCACCTCAAAAGCGTTGGGCACCCAGCATAAACGCCCGAACCAGGCCGGGCCAGGCGTCCAAGGCAGCATATGGCATACATTAGTCTGGCAAATAAATCGGCAACTTATAGGAACAACAAACAAAAAGGAAAAAAACCTGAAAACAAAACAGAACCCCACCCCGCACGCCCGGAAAAAAGACCGGGGTGCTTTGTCCCCAAACCAACCCCATCAAACCGTAGGAAAGTCTCCTATGGGAGCGACTGGCACAGCGGCCTGACCTAAGGCGCCAGAAGAGCAAACACTCGGTCCAGCTATCCCCCTAGGAGAGGACCCCACCTCCCAAGCCCAATATGCATCACCGGGTAACATTGGATCCACCCATAACACATTGCTTCAAAAAATGAGCAGCATAGATTTATCAAACTATAAAACATAGAACAGTTCACCTAGGCCTTGCTAGGGGCGCAGACTTAAACATTATAACGTTGCAGTTCCAAACCCGGGCATCAGCAGTCCCAGGAACCCGGGTCAGGCCCGGATAAACCCCCTCAGGGCCCCCCCATGTATCATACAGCACCCAACCCAAAACCATCCTCATGACCCCCCCTCTCGTGCGTACCTCTTGCAGACCTGCAGTCCAGCTGCGAGCAACAGAAAATATCAGGCGATGTCCACGAGTATCAACTGCGTGGGGTCTTGAAAGGTGACAAGCAGAGCAAAAACAGAGGAGGAGGGGGGGGGGGGGAAATGGCGGAGGGCAGGGGGCCAAACATTTCACAAACATAGAGGCACAGTCCTGCCCTCCCCTCTATGTGGCTTTTAACAAAGGGAGCAACGTTCCGGTGCAGCCACACAACAGAGATATAGTGAGCCAGGGGGGCCCAAGGCAGCAAGCAGTGTAATTACCGTTGTCGGGGCAAGGTGTCCAGCCAGTGTGAGGCATCTTCCGGGGATGTGAAGTAGCGGGTAGATTCGCCGTCGATGACCCTCAGTCGCGTGGGGAACAGCATGCTGTATTTCAGGCCCCTGGCGCGGAGCAGTCCCTTGACATGATCAAATGTCCTGCGGAGCCTTTGGGTGTCCAGAGAGTAGTCAGGGAACATCATGAGCCGTGTGTTGTCAAAGCGGAGCTCTCCCACCCTCCTGGCCTCCCTCAAAGCCAGATCCCTGTCACGGAAGTTGAGCAGGCGAAAAATAAAAGTGCGCGGGGGGCCCCAGGTGTGGCCCGGCGGCATCCTATGGGCCCTTTCTACTACAAAGTGTGGGGAGAACTGGGCCTGCGGCAGTAGGTTCCGGAGCATCGTCTCAGTGAACACCGTCGGATCTTGGCCCTCTGCCCCCTCCGGGAGACCGACAACCCTAAGGTTATTCCTCCTGCTGCGGTTCTCACTGTCCTCTGCCCGTGACTCCAAGGCCTTCACTCTAACCTGCAGGGTGTGTATGGAGGCCCGCTGGTCCCGGATGGAGTCTTCCGTGTCCCCCACTCGCCGTTTCGCCTCCCCCAGCCGCTCCCGTATGCCATCCAGGTCCCTCCGAAGGAGCCCAAGATCCAGCTGAAGAGTGTCTATTTTACCCGTGAGAGTGGTCTGGCATCCCTGAATCGCCAGCATGAGAGCCTGGAAGCGATCTTCCTCCAACGCATTCGCCGCGGGAGGCGGTGTCTGGGACGCCATGTGCGCGCGGCCTACAGGAGTCGGCAGCAGCCTCGGCAGGGGACTCGATTTAATCGCGGAGCCTCCTTTCTGTCCAGAGCCGGACTTGCCCCTACGCATACCCGAGAGTCCCTGGTGTCAGACAGGGTGAAAAGCGGTGGTGGATCCCGCGGATTAAGGTCCCGGAGAGCGGAGCTCCTCTCACACACGTCCGCTCAAGCCGCCATCTTGCCACGCCCCCCGAGACTTATTTTTAAATAAACCGTTTGTAAACAAAAAAAACATACCACAGTCCAGCTAAATGCATCAAAAATATACCAGAGAGCATCTAAACGCATACAAAATACACCACAGTGCATCTAAACGCATTAAAAATGCACCAGAGTGCATCTATACACATCAAAAATACAACAGTACATCCAAATACATACAAATAAAAAAAGACATAATGCATCTAAATGCATCAAAAACACAGCAGAGTGCATCTAAAATACACCAGAGACCAAGAAAACGCATCAAAAACATACCAGAGAGCATCAAAAACATACCAGGGAGCATCAAAATACACCACAGTCCATCTAAAGGCATCAAGAATACACCATTGAACATCCAAATGCATCAAAAATACACCACAGTCCATCTAAACGCATCAAAAATACACCAGAGAGCATCTAAAACATCTTAAAAATACACCAGAGAGCATCTGTACACATCAAAAATACAGCAGAGAGCTTCCAAATGCATCAAATATGCATCTATATGCGTCAAAAATACATAATGGTACATCCAAATGCAACAAAAATACACCACAGTCTATTTAAACACATCAAAATGCAGCAGAAAGCATTTTTTATGCATCAAAAATACACCAGAGAGCATCTAAATGTATAAAAAAAATACACCAGAGTATATCTAAATACATCAAAAACACAGCAGAGTGCATGTAAAACATATCAAAAATACACCAGTCCATCTAAACGCATCAAAAACACTTGACTAGGCAGTTAAAGGGTTAAAAATTGAGAAATAATTGGTGTGTAATAATGAAAATATTTATAAGGCTCCATTCCCAGTGTTATCAGAGGAATACAAATCATTATTTCAGCCATGGGACTATAAGGGTTAACTGTCATTCACAACAACAACATGTTCTTAAAGGAGCCGTATTCTGAGCCTACAGGCTAAATTCACAAAGCTCACAAACAAGGACGAGGCTCCTTTAAGAAAAATCGTCAGTTGAGATTTAAAAAAAAAAAAAAACCTCAGAGCTACTGTGATGTCATTGGCTGAGCCCTTATAAGGAGGTGCAGAGGGGACTGGCAGCAGAAGCCGAGTGTTCACTGGCCAGTGAAGACGTGTTCCTGATCTCTCCTGAGATTTTCTTGCAATTTCATCGGATTTGATTTCATTCGATTGAATTTGATTGCGGCTTCTATTGTTTTACATTTAAAGCGCGTTTCTTTATTCTTAATAATGAACCAATTTAAATGTAAAAAGCTTTTTTCTCTGAAAAACACCAAAGAGAAATCCAGCAAAGGAAGGGCAGCTATGGAAGGAGGTATCAGTGACCAGCCTGGAGATACCCCCAAAAAGCCCTCCAAAATGAAGAAGACCCGAGCGTTTGTACGCGGCTGCTTCAGAGCCGTTGTTGGATGTTTGGGATTCGGCTCTAAAGCCAATGGACATCACCGGGATACCGACACCGAGATTGGTAAGTACTATGAATAGTGATCGATACAAGAAGTACTCTGGATAAGTCACCTACACTCATCGATCGAAGGCACCTTCACCCCAAATCATCTGTTTTCATAGAATTCATAGAACAGAAGGGATTTTATTGGCGCCAAAACACACAATGAATGTTGTTGACATTTCATAAAGACAATTCAGTGCACATGTACAATACACACATAAAGGAGCCGAGATTTTTTTGGTGTGTTTTGGCACCATTAACCTCTTCAATACCAGGCACCTTCACCCCCTTCCTTCCCAGACCAATTTTCAGCTCTCCGCGCTCTCGCACTTTCAATGAGAATTGCGCGGTCATGCTACGCTGCACCCAAATGAAATTGTTGTTGCTTTGTTCACACAAATAGAGCTTTCTTTTAGTGGTATTTATTCACCACTTGTTTTTTTATATTTTCGCAAAATAAACGGAAAAAGAGCGAAAATTTTGAAAATATATATATATATTTCTACTTTCTGTTTCATGGCCATGAACAATGATGAGGGGGTCACCCCCCCACCCATATGTACACATGTATAGGGATGGCCATGGACAATGATGAGGGGGTCACCCCCCATTATGTACACATGTATAGGGATGGCCATGGACAATGATGAGGGGGGGTCACCCCCCATATGTACACATGTATAGGGATCGCCATGAACAATGATGGGGGGTCACCCCCCATATGTAAACATGTATACGGATGGCCATGGACAATGATGAGGGGGGGTCACCCCTATATGTACACATGTATAGGGATGGCCATGAACAATGATGAGGGGTTATTTAATGTCTTTAGGGTGCAGGTGGCGTAATCTGCAGTGCTGGATTTCCCAACAATTACTATTCAAGCCTGTCCCTGATTGGTTAATAGACAAGAGGCCAAAGCTTTATTTTATTATTGGGAACTGCGGTGCAGAAGATCACTTTGTATGCACCCCACAGGCAATAAATAGACCCTTTATGCCCCCCCTCCCCCCTGCTGAACAAATGGGGCCCCAGTAAGTTGCTGCAGGGCTTTGCTATAAAGCAGCTCCCACAGACAGTAACTATTTAATCATTTGCCTGGAATTCTGCCTTAGACTCCGCCCACAAAAGGGCGATTTGGAATGGCCGGCAGAAGTGATATGATTCTGCCTGCAATTCTAAATCATAGGAAAATGTGAAGAAAGCTTTCGAATTATTCTTAATGGCCCCCCAAACATGGCAAAATCTTGTCTCGGTTGTCACATGACAGAATCGCATGGCAATCGATCCAAAACGCGCAGGGGACTATTTTTTCACTTTGAGGTGTGGCGGAGTAATCTGCAATGCAGCGGTTCCAGGTCGCGGCCACTTCTGTATCAATCCACCGCAACAATTGGAGGGATGACAATAAAAGAGGCCGGGCATTTCATAATAAGAAACAGAAGCACTGCAGATTACTCCACTGCACCTGGAAGTGAAGAATCAGTCCTCTTTCTGACTCCATTCATTTTAGTGGGTCGGCATAACTGCCAGGCAACCAGAATTTTTATATGAAGGCCAACACTAGTCATTTTGGAATTTTGAACTTTTCTCTCTATAATTTGATGTTGTATAAAGAAATGTAGGTGAAGGTGCTAAATCTCATTCTTCTTTTTAATTGCAGATGTACGCAGTATTTACTGCAGAGATAGCTCACAAAACAGGTCTGTCCCAGTGAGCGAGACAGAATTTGAAAGCTACATTAAGGCTCAACCAGCATGTGACGTTCACACGGAGACGGCCCCGGACGGGGCCACTCCTACAGAGTGCGCCCCGGACGGGGCCACTCCTACAGAGTGCGCCCCGGACGGGGCCACTCCTACTGAGTGCGCCCCGGACGGGGCCACTCCAACAGAGTGCGCCCCGGACGGGGCCACTCCTACAGAGTGCGCCCCGGACGGGGCCACTCCTACAGAGTGCGCCCCGGACGGGGCCACTCCAACAGAGTGCGCCCCGGACGGGGCCACTCCTACAGAGTGCGCCCCGGACGGGGCCACTCCTACAGAGTGCGCCCCGGACGGGGCCACTCCTACAGAGTGCGCCCCGGACGGGGCCACTCCTACAGAGTGCGCCCCGGACGGGGCCACTCCTACAGAGTGCGCCCCGGACGGGGCCACTCCTACTGAGTGCGCCCCGGACGGGGCCACTCCAACAGAGTGCGCCCCGGACGGGGCCACTCCTACAGAGTGCGCCCCGGACGGGGCCACTCCTACAGAGTGCGCCCCGGACGGGGCCACTCCTACAGAGTGCGCCCCGGACGGGGCCACTCCTACAGAGTGCGCCCCGGACGGGGCCACTCCTACTGAGTGCGCCCCGGACGGGGCCACTCCTACTGAGTGCGCCCCGGACGGGGCCACTCCAACAGGGTGCGCCCCGGACGGGGCCACTCCAACTGAGTGCGCCCCGGACGGGGCCACTCCAACTGAGTGCGCCCCGGACGGGGCCACTCCTACTGGGTGCGCCCCGGACGGGGCCACTCCTACTGAGTGCGCCCCGGACGGGGCCACTCCTACTGGGTGCGCACCGGACGGGGCCACTCCTACAGGGTGCGCCCCGGACGGGGCCACTCCTACTGAGTGCGCCCCGGACGGGGCCACTCCTACTGGGTGCGCCCCGGACGGGGCCACTCCTACAGAGTGCGCCCCGGACGGGGCCACTCCTACAGAGTGCGCCCCGGACGGGGCCACTCCTACAGAGTGCGCCCCGGACGGGGCCACTCCTACAGAGTGCGCCCCGGACGGGGCCACTCCTACAGAGTGCGCCCCGGACGGGGCCACTCCAACAGAGTGCGCCCCGGACGGGGCCACTCCAACAGAGTGCGCCCCGGACGGGGCCACTCCAACAGAGTGCGCCCCGGACGGGGCCACTCCAACAGAGTGCGCCCCGGACGGGGCCACTCCAACAGAGTGCGCCCCGGACGGGGCCACTCCAACAGAGTGCGCCCCAGACGAGGCCACTCCAACAGAGTGCGCCCCAGACGTGGCCACTCCAACAGAGTGCGCCCCAGACGTGGCCACTCCAACAGAGTGCGCCCCAGACGAGGCCACACCAACAGAGTGCGCCCCAGACGAGGCCACTCCAACAGAGTGCGCCCCAGACGAGGCCACTCCAACAGAGTGCGCCCCAGACGTGGCCACTCCAACAGAGTGCGCCCCAGACGTGGCCACTCCAACAGAGTGCGCCCCAGACGAGGCCACACCAACAGAGTGCGCCCCAGACGAGGCCACTCCAACAGAGTGCGCCCCAGACGAGGCCACTCCAACAGAGTGCGCCCCAGACGAGGCCACTCCAACAGAGTGCGCCGCAGATGTGGACACTCCAGAGTTAGACTTCCACAAGGTGACTCCACCAGAAGAACCCTCGATCATCACAGAACCGGACAAAGGAAAAAGAACCAGAAAAAGAAACAAAAATAAAAAAAATAAAAGACAGTATTAGTGTGCCCCAGGCGAGGCCACTCCCCCAGAGTGCCCCCCAGGTGAGGCCACTCCCCCAGAGTGCGATTTCCACAAGGAAACTCCCCCAGAGTGTGACTTCCACAAGGAGACTGCCCCAGAGTGCGACTTCCACAAGGAGACTCCCCCAGAGTGCGACTTCCACAAGGAGACTCCACCAGAGTGCGACTTCAACAGGGAGACTCCACCAGAGTGCGACTTCCAAAAGGAGACTCCACCAAAGTGTGACTTCCAAAAGGAGACTCCACCAGAGTGCGACTTCCAAAAGGAGACTCCACCAGAGTGCGACTTCCACAAGGAGACTGCCCCAGAGTGCGACTTCCACAAGGAGACTCCCCCAGAGTGCGACTTCCACAAGGAGACTCCCCCAGAGTGCGACTTCCAAAAGGAGACTCCACCAGAGTGCGACTTCCAAAAGGAGACTCCACCAGAGTGCGACTTCCAAAACGAGACTCCACCAGAGTGCGACTTCCAAAACGAGACTCCACCAGAGTGCGACTTCCACAAGGAGACGCCACTAAAGGGCATATTCTACAAAAAGAAACCAGAACGTCATGTTCGCTTTACGCTTCCTCCAGGAATGGACGATGAAACTGGTCCTCGACGAAAACATAGCCGTCTATTTCAGAAAGCAGCAAAGAAATACCTTCACCCAAGGATTCCACGAAAACGTCGTCATTGGTCTACGCTTCCTCCAGAAAGCGACGATGACACTGAGACTCCACAAAAAAGTGACACTCCCTGTCAGAAAGAAAATAAGTATGAAAACAAGTACGAAAACAAGTACGAAAACAAGTATGAAAACAAGTACGAAAACAAGTACGAAAACAAGAAGGAAAACAAGTACGAAAACAAGAAGGAAAACAAGAAGGAAATTCAAAGACCAGAAGTGTCATCAGCTCCCCCCTGCAGAAGTACCATTGATTATCATGGACAAAAGAAAAAGAATCAGAAAAAGAAACAACAATAAAAGACAGTATGATTTGGACCGGCTGTGAGGGGAGGTTGGAAGCCAGTATATTTTTTCTTTCCTGCAGGCGTGTGTTAAACTGGTCAAGCTGCACGATTCTGGCTAAAATGAGAATCACAATTTTTTTGCTTAGAAGATAAATCGTGATTCTTGCAGCATAACATCATCTTTCACACAAAAAAAAAAAAGTGGGCTAAATTTACTGTTTCTTTTTTTTTATTCATTAAAGTGTATTTTTCCCCCAAAAAAATGCATTTGAGAGGCCACTGGGCAAAATACAGTGCGACATAAAATATTGCAGCAATTGCCATTTTATTCCCTAGGGTCTCTTTTAAAGTATATATAATGTTTGGGGATTCCAAGTAATTTTCAAGCAAAAAATATTGATTTTTGACTTAGGAAAAAGATTTGGACTTTAAGTGATTAAACTTCCTGCTTCCTGCCTATGAAGGAAGTTTTGTTTTTCAGGCGTGTGTTGGACTGGCTATAAGGGGAGGTTGGAGGCCAGTATGTTTTTTCAGGCATGTGTTGCACCAGCTATGAGGGCAGGTTGGAACTCTTCTCGTCTTCAGAGGTGGGAGGAGTCTTTCCAGCTTTCTTTAGGCTTTCTCTGCTGGGGAAATGAGAACTCTTACCACCAGTGAGGTCCTTCATGGAGAAGTCCAAGGCCTCACTCACATAATGTGTATGAATCTGTACCCTGTGTGGGGGCTGCGTTTACCCCAAAAAGAACATCCATGCGGGTATCGTTTTGTGGACGCACCCTGGGTGCATTCAGGGACTTGCATCGGCACCCACACAGATGTCACATAGGGTACAGCCACTGCACCCCAGTCGTTTAGGTTAAGTTTTGATTTTTTCTGTAGGCGCTTTGAGTGGACATAACTGATGTACCCCACTCTGCAGGGGCGGGCCTTGGAGAAGAGAGGCTGTTTATGGGCAGCACAGAGGCCTAGTGGTTAGCCTTACAGCCCGGGGGTCCTTGGTTCAAATCTGCAGGACCAGGACACTATCTGCATGTTCTCCCTGTGTTTGCGTGGGTTTCCTCTGGATACTCTGGTTTCCTCCCACACTACAAAGACATGCTACCTTGTGTTGGTGGTGCAGTGGTGAGCATAGCTGCCTTCCCAGCAGCTGACCCGGGTTCGATTCCCGGCCAACACCATCTCCAAGTACTTGGAGTCCCCAGAAAAAAAAGCACTATACAAGGTCAATGCGAGTATATATTAGCGGTGGAATAAAGAATGAATGCATAAAAAACACACCAGAGTGCATCTAAACGCATCAAAATTACACCAGAGTGCATCTAAATGTATTAAAAATAGGGCTGCAGCTAACGATTATTTTCATAATCGATTACTTGGCCGATTATTGTTTCGATTAATCGGATAATAGCCAAATTTGTTGTTGGGCAGATTACAAAACACAAATTGCCGCAAAAACACATTATATGCTTTTCTGAGTCACCCGAGGAGGGGGGGGACATCAGAGTCACCCGAGGAGGGGGGGGACACCAGAGTCGCCCGAGGAGGGGGGGACACCAGAGTCACCCAAGGAGGGGGGGGACACCAGAGTCACCCGAGGAGGAGGGGGGACACCAGAGTGGAGTAGAGGGGGGCACCACAAGATTAGTCTTTTTTTTCTTTTTTGCTGATCCGAGGATCGATCCAATCCGTGATTTTTATGATCCGTTGCACCCCTAATCGCTACTGTAAAGGGGTTAATTTTTTTACTGCGGGACAGTGAAATAATATTAACAGTAGCGATTTGCTTTTTTGTACTATAAAGGAACAATTTTAGTTTTTGTAACCCCATTATGTTACTGGCCGATTAATCGATTATGAAAATTGTAATCGATTAATTTCATAATCGATTAGTTGTTTTGGCCCTACAATAAATGTTTAACTCATTTGTACCTCGGATTGGTCGTTTCAACTGATAGCAGAGACCCCCAAGAAGCAGCCAATCATAAATTAATATCTAGGGATGACTCTCACCTAATAAAAAAACTTGGTGAAACAATTTAACAAGTTAGTAACCTAAGAGCAGTATACATTAGGCTACTTTCACACTGAGGGATGAGGTGTATACACCACTCCTAAAGTGCCCCTGCCCATTGAAATCAATGGGCAGCGCCACCGAACCGCCGGCAACGCGCCACTTTGCGGGCGGTTTTACACCCTTTTTCGGCCGCTGGCGGGGGTTTAAAGCGACCCGCTAGCGGCCAAATAGTGCAAAAGCGCTAAAATAGCGGCGATTTACTGCCGACGATGCAATGCCCTAGTGTGAAAGTAGCCTTAAGGATATGTTGGGTACTCACCATTATAGGGATCTATCCCCAAATTTAGCCTGGTTTGAACCGAGGACTCGATTTCCTTTTTCCGGACACATTGGATACCAAGGTTACTAAAGCTGGAAGAAGGAAAAATACCGGGGTGAAACAAGTACCATATAAATACCAAGTACAAAAACAATAGGAATGGTAAAAACATTTTATTTTTATTTTTCGTCACAAGGCAACAGTACAGGAAGCGCAAGAAATTGCATATAAAAAGGATAAATACCATATCTTACAAAAGTGAGTACACCCCACGCATTTTTGTAAATATTTTTTATCTTTCATGTGACAACACTGAAGAAATGCTACAATGTAAAGTAGTGAGTGTACAGCTTGTATAACAGTGTCAGTTTTCTGTCCCTTCAAAATAACTCAACACACAGTCATTAATGTCTAAACCGCTGGCAACAAAAGTAAGTGTCAATATTTTGTTGGGCCACCATTATTTTCTAGCACTGCCTTAACCCTCTTGGGCATGGAGTTCATTCATTTATGAGATATTTTTCAGCCAAACAGAGATCGGCCGTGCCTGCGACTACTTCCAATGGAGCAGTGTACAGCCTTTCCCAACAGTAAGTAACATTTTTACAATAGAACGTCTATAGGTCCTCACCAAGTTCTGGTGATGATACAGAAGAAAGAACGCTGGGTCCCACGTATAACGTGACCAGTGGATTTCAGTGATGTGATGCACTTTTGACCAAAAGGCAAGTAGCGAGTGGCAGGACCAAAAGATGTGAAGAACTGAACCAGTCCCCTCCCCGCACCCCCAACATACATTGGGAAAACATCTTATTGATTCAAACAGGGTAAAAACATTTCTTGCTGAAATACTCTGAATATATTTTAAGGGATCAGTTCAGTTTCTACTGCTGATTTGTGTTTAAAGAGACAAAAAAACATCTACAGTTTTGAAGTACAGGAACTAGTTGTGTCTTAGCGTAGTCCTGTAATTTCCAGACAATTCCCAGGCCATTCTGTCACTATAAGCTACAATCCTTCTCTGTCCTGCCTCCCTTACATTTCTATTGGCCACTGAAGCACTCTATCATAGTAATGGGCCAATAGGAGACTGTGTGTGTGTCTGCGGCAAATCCTAACATCACTGAGAAACGCCGGCGATTGGTCTCTTAGTCAAGGAACCATGCGTTCATAAGAAGAGGCAGTGCTATTAACACTTTAAAACAATAATTTACTGGCACTGTATATTTATAAGACACAAGCACATTAAATGCAGCTCTGTATTCGTTAACCACTTCAGCTCCAGAAGATTTTACCCCCTTCATGACCAGGCCATTTTTTGGTATTCGGCACTGCACTACTTTAACTGGTAATTGCACGGTCATGCAATGCTGTAAACAAACCAAATTTCCATCCATTTTTTTTCACACGAGACAGAGCTTTCTTTTGGTGGAAGTTATCGCGCCTACAAGCTATAGTACCATATATACTCGAGTATAAGCCGACCCGAGTATAAGCCGAGGCACCTTATTTTACCACAAAAAAATGGGAAAACTTATTGACTTGAGTATAAGCCTAGAGTGAGAATGCAGCAGCTACTGCAAGCGGAAAAGAGGGTCAACAATGCCAATTTGCAGCTTCACTGTGCCCAACCTCACTGTTACCATTTGCATGCCTCACTGTGCCCATTGCAACCTCACTATGCCAGGGTCAGTGTACCTGAAAATTCTTGACAGGCTGCGGGCGCCCATTCATTGTTTAAAAGTCTCCTCCTGGTCCCTTCCATGATAGGCGATTCCCAGCAGACACAGTTACACCCATCACAGACATTTTCTCATCCTCGGACTTAGTTTGCCAGCAGACACTGTGTTCAGTGTTCTGCCAATCACGGACATGCTTTCATTCTCGGACAAGGGCACGCCCGTGATTGGTGGAACACTGATTGCTGTGTCTGCTGGGAGTCCAAAGGATGAGAGAAAGTCTGTGATAGGCGGAACTGTGTCTGCTGGGAAATGCCTATCAGGAGGAGACCGCGACTTTTAAACAATGAATGGACACCCGCAGCCTGTCAAAATTTTCAGGTACACCGACTCAACTATAAGCCAAGGGGGCTTAAAAAAAGGGATAAAAAACTGGGCTTATACTCGAGTATATATACTGGAGTTTTTTTCAATTTTTTTATACTACTGACAGTAATCTGCGACTTATAATGGGACTGTGATAGTACGGCGGCGGGCAAGCTGTCACTGGGTGAACTGATTTAACTGCCACTGATATCACCAGTGACATTAATACAGCGATCACTATATGCTGTCACTGTAATGATGACACTGGCTGGAAAGGGCTAAACATCTAGGGTGATCAAGGGGTTAAATGTGTGCCCTACTATGTGTAAATGTGTGCTGCTTTTACTAAGAGATCTCTCAGTTTTGCATCCCTGCTTTGCAGGAATGAGAAACTAACAGATCGCTCCATCTTTACAGAACTCTGTGTTGTTTATCAACACGGAGCTCTGGGCTGTGAATGTATGCAGCCGATCATCAGGTCCCGAGTATGAATCATTGGCTGGGACTTTCTGACAGGCTCCTGCTATGTACAATCACAGTGGGTGCTGATTGGGGTACGCGCATGCATGCACCCTAAACCCGGAAGTCGTCAGCGATGTACGGGTACATTGCTTTCCTTACACCAGCTGCTCGGGTGGGTGGGATGTGGTGATTATAATCATTAAATGTGTTTTTTTTTGGTTCAGTAGTTTTTAATGAGAAGATTTATTTTATAAAGACATAAAAACAAATACAAGAACAACAGTTCTAGAATACAATCTCTGAAGTCATGGTGGCAAGTAAATGTGTTTTTAAAATTTCTAGTAGTTGAGTGCAAACTGGACTTAATGTCAGCCACTTGTACACAGCAGAGCTCAGACAGAGAGAAGGGAACGCAGCAAAGATGCCAGTCAGGTGTACTGCAGTGCTCATGTACAAACAAAGAACAAGTTGAATGGAGTAGAGTGCAAAGTGACAGAGAATATAATACATTTTGTACTTTTGCATAAGGACATTTTTGTATTGAATAATATTTTGATTGGATTTTCTGTTTACTTTAAAGGTTTTGCACCAAGTCATATATGTATGAGCTTTAAGAACATACAGTGCCTTGCAAAAGTATTCCCCACCTTGGCATTTTTTGTGTTTTGTTGCCTCACAAACTGGAATTAATATGGATCGTTTAAGGATTTGCATCATTTAATTTACAGAACATGCCCGCAACTTTGAAGGTTTTTTTTTTTTTTTTGATTCCCAAAGTCAATACTTTGTAGAGCCACCTTTCACAAGTCTCTATGACCTTGCCCATTCCTCCTTGCAAAACTGCTCCAGCTCCTTCAAGTTGGATGGTTTGCGCTTGTGAACAGCAAAGGGGTTGTAAAGGTACATGTTTTTTCACCTTCTGAGGATCAACATCCGAGAATTAGTGCCCCCCCGTTTACTTACCTGACCCCTCTAAAGTCCTGCGCCATTAACGCACTGGCTTCTCGGCTCATTCACTGGTTGATTGAAAGCAGCACAGGCATTGGCTCACGCTGCTGTCAATCACATCCAATGATGTGACGCACTGGGGGCAGTGTTGAGTAAAACAGTGAGCAGCTATAGCAACCGGCTGTATCACGGGAGCATGCCCACAAGAACTAACCATCATGCTAGAGAGCTTGCATGAAGGTAGATAGTACTTGCAGGGAGGAGCCGAGACAGTTGCAGAGGGACGCCAGAAGACCAGATTCGGGACCACCCTGTGCAAAACGAGCTGCACAGTGGAGGTAAGTATGACATGTTTGTTATTTTAAAAAAAAATTTGCCCTCCTTGTCCCGTCCATGAGATTTGGTGGTCTCTTGGCAGGTTTGCTGTTGTGCCATCTTCTTTCCATTTGGTTATGATAGATTTGATGGTGCTCCTAGGGATGATCAAATATTTGGATATTTTTTTTACAACCTAACCCTGACTTGTACTTCTCAACAACATTGTCCCTTACTTGTTTGGAGAGTCCCTTGGTCTTCATCAGGGATGGACTGGCCATCGGGACTACCGGGAGATTCCCGGTGGGCCGATGGCTCAGTGGACCGTCAGAGATCCTCGGAAATCTACCCGTCAATCGCCGACAGCTGGCGCTTGACGGGTAGATCGAGATTTAGCCACTTAGCCAGCATGCAGAGTAGCGCAGGCAGAAGTGTGTGTAATAAGTTCTCTCTCATCATATGCTCCCTGTCCTCTGGCGGCCCCTCCTCTCTTCTCGTCCATCCCCATTTGCTTGTGACATCATCTGGGATAGACGAGAAGAGAGGAGGGGCCGTTGTGGGGCCGTGGAGCAGCCACAGCAAGACATATGATGAGAGATAACTTATTACACATGCTTTACTCTGCATGCTGGCTGGTAAGCAATGTGCCCTGATGTGCGCCTGTGCCCATGTGCCCTGATGTGCTATGTGCCCTGTGCCTTGATGTGCTATGTGCCCAGTTCCCTGATGTGCCCCATTCCCTGATGTGCCCCGTGCCCTGATGTGCCCCATGCCCTGTGGTTCCATGTGCCCTGATGTGCTCCATGCCTCGATGTGCTATGTGCCCAGATGTGCCCCGTGCCCTGATGTGCTATGTGCCCTGATGTGCTATGTCCTATACGTGTTGTGCCCTGATGTGCCCCGTGCCCTGGGCCGTTCTGGATGAAGTCCAGGGCCACATTTTTGTCCTAGTCCAGCCCTGGTCTTCATGGCAGTGTTTGGTTAGTGGTGCCTCTTGCTTAGGTGTTGCAGCCTTTGGGGCCTTTCAAAAAGGTGTGTATATGTAATGACAGATCATGTGACACTTAGATTGGCACACAGGTGGACACCATTTCACTAAATATGTGACTTCTGAAGGTAATTGGTTGCACCAGAGCTTTTTATGGGCTTCATAACAAAACAAACATAACAATTATTTTTTTATTTCTGAAAAATTGATTTATGTATATATTTTACTTCACCAACTTGGACTATTGTGTTCTGATCCATCGCATATAATTCAGATTAAAAAAAACATTGAACTGAAGGCTGTAATGTAACCAAATAGGTAAAAAGCCAAGGGGGGTGAATACTTTTTCAAGGCACTGTATGTGTGACAATTAGGTAATGAAGCACTCTGTATTGCTTTGTGCGTTATCAATATTCAGCTCACCAATGTTCAGTCTCTCCTTCATTTGGGTGCAGTATGACTTCACAGATGCCATCATGACAGTCATTCCCCATAAGGGCGTGCGGGTGGGTACGATGAGGGGAGTCCTTCCAAACCAGGCAGACGCTAATATAATATGGTGCTCTCCGCCACCTGTTGCATAACTAGAAACCCCAGCATGCTTTGCCAGCCAGTGGCCAACCTTTTTGGCATCTACAGCTCGCTCTGGTTCTTCCGAAACTTCAGAACTCAGTATGTCCTGGCAGGTTGTTGAATATCCAAAGCAATCACAGCAATATAACTTTTAAGTAATCTAACTTTTAAGGGAAAGCAAATTGAATGGGAAAGCCATGCCATGAAACTGATATGAGAAGAATATTGAGGCGTCCACTGTTGACCAATGCTAGTCGCTGCATCTGGTTTCATTATTCTCTAAGGCTGGCCATAGATGGAGCAAATTCCCTTCCTTAAACCACAGGCAGTGTTGACAGAGAAATCCTTCCCCTGAAGTAGAGTGTGGGTAGAGATTGCTCGCTGCTATCAGCCCTTTAGTGATAATCACATGTAAAATCACGCAGGCTGGTTGTACTCAAGTTGATCGACCGGTCAATCAACTTGGGTACATTCAACCTGCCCATACATGGTTCAAATCTCAGCCGGTTTAGCAGAGATTTGAACCGTCTTAAGACATACAAGGTGTGAACTTTGGGGGTTCTTTAGCTCCGCGAGACAAGTGCGTAAACCGTGTCAGTAAAGCAAAGGGTCTTTATTGACGATCAAAACAAAATAATGCTTTCTTCAGCACCAGAAAAACGTCACAACAAAAGTCCTGCTTGTTTCCAGCATAAATTAGAAAAGTCTTTCTCCAGCACAGCAAAACAAACAATAAGAAAGGCACATACGATTTAGTAAGAAGTCCTCCAGTCCTTCCCTGCAGACACAGCTTCACTTCCAAACTACTCCACCCTCTGTCAGGACTTCCTTTCCTTTTAACTCACTTCCTGGAAGTGGTTAACCCCTTGTGTGCCTGAAGCCAGCGGGCAGAAGGGGAGGCTCTCTTCCCTCCCAATTGTCGCTTCAGAGCCTCCGAAATCCCGGACCCCCAAATATCATTAAAAGAAGACAGAGAGGACTTTAAGCCCGTCCTCTCTGGATCCATTTTATCTATCCGGGACCTCTCACCCCCTTCAGGGTGACCTCCTGAACCTGTGTTTAAAGGGA
This sequence comes from Rana kukunoris, assembly GCA_029574335.1. NCBI lineage: Eukaryota > Metazoa > Chordata > Amphibia > Anura > Ranidae > Rana > Rana kukunoris. Next base: position 65,310,023 of record CM056057.1, read on the forward strand.
CCAGATTCCAAAAATTGGCGCTATGTAGCGTCCTTCCAGGACCCAACCCTGGCGTCCTGTACATATCCCCCCCCTCTGCCTCAACACGGAGGTGTTGGAGGCACCACTCACCATCATACAGTGGACTCGGGAGAGGGCATCGGCATTCTGATGCTGTCTCCCGGATCTGTGCTCCACCACAAAGTTAAACTCCTGCAGAGACAGAAACCACCTAGTTACCCTGGCATTGGTGTGCTTGTTCTGTCTCATCCACGTAAGAGGAGCATGGTCTGATATGAGGCAAAACTTCCTACCTAGGAGAAAATACCGTAGGGAGTCCAAAGCCCACTTGATGGCAAGACATTCGCGTTCCACCACCGCATAGTTTTTCTCAGCTGGCGTCAGTTTCCTACTAAGAAAAACGATTGGATGCTCCTCTCAGTTGATTTCTTGAGACAGAACTGCTCCTAGCCCTTCACTTGAGGCATCTGTCTGCACTATAAAGTCCTTAGAAAAGTCCGGCGCTACAAGCACCGGGTCCTGGCACAGTGCCGTCTTAAGCATTTGAAATGCCTTTTCAGCCTCGGCATTCCATTTGATCATGACGGACTTTCGGCCTTTGGTGAGGTCAGTCAGCGGTGCCGCAATGGTGGCGAAGTTGGGGACAAACCTCCTATAGTACCCAACTAGGCCTAAAAACGCTCTGACCTGTTTCTTTGTTAGGGGGCGGGGCCAGCCCTGTATGGCCTCTACTTTACTCATTTGGGGCTTCACTAACCCTCTACCCACAATGTATCCAAGATACTTGGCTTCCTCCACCCCAACCGCACACTTCTCCGGATTGATGGTGAACCCTGCCCTTCTCAAGGAGTCTACCACTGCCTGTACGCGGAGAAGGTGGGAATCCCAATCCGTGCTGAAAATGACAATGTCATCCAGGTAAACGGAGGCATATCGTTGGTGTGGACGCAAAGTTTTGTCCATGGCCCTTTGGAATGTGGCGGGGGCGGAGTGTAAACCAAAGGGCATTCTCTTGTACTGGAAATGACCCTCCGGGGTAGAGAAAGCCGTTTTCTCTCTGGCCTCTTTGGTTAGGGGAATCTGCCAGTAACCTTTTGTGAGGTCCAGTGTGGTGATGTACCTGGCAGGACCCAACCTCTCAATCAGCTCATCTACCCGTGGCATGGGGTATGCATCGAACTTGGAGACCTCGTTGAGTTTTCTAAAGTCATTGCAGAAGCGGAGAGTACCATTGGGTTTGGGCACCAATACGATCGGACTGGACCACTCGCTCTGCGACTCTTCAATGACCCCAAGTTCAAGCATCCTTTTCACCTCTCCAGACACTGCCACCCTGTGAGCTTCTGGGATACGGTAGGGTTTAAGCTGGACTGTCACCTTGGGCTCGGTCACAATGTCATGCTCGATGACGTTGGTGAGTCCTGGCAACCCTGAAAACATGTCCCCATTTCTTTGCAGAAACTCTTTTACTTGCTGGGTTTGGGGCCTAGTTAGGATAGCTGCAACTTGCACCAGGTCGATCCCTACCTGGTCCCCTGACTGTACCGCCACCACTGCGGACACCGGTTCTCTGTCTTTCCAGAGCTTTAACAAATTTATGTGATAAATTTGGTAGGGTTTTCTTTTCCCTGGTTGGTGTACCTTATAGTTTACCTCACCCACTTTCTCCACTATTTCAAACGGACCTTGCCACTTGGCCAAGAACTTGCTTTTTACTGTTGGTATTAGGACAGCTACCCTGTCACCTACTTGGAGCTGTCTCACTTTAGCCGACCGGTTATATACCCTTCTTTGGGCATCCTGAGCCTTCTGCATGTGCTCTCTTACCAGCGGCATCACTTTAGCCACCCTTTCTCGCATTTGAGAAATATGTTCCACCACAATTTTGTGCGGGGAGGACTCACTTTCCCATGTTTCCTTTACCAGATCAAGCAACCCCCGGGGCCTCCGTCCGTACACTAGCTCAAATGGTGAGAAACCCGTGGATGCCTGTGGTACCTCCCGGATAGCGAACAATAGGGCAGGGAGCAACATATCCCAATCTTTTCCGTCTTTCTGGACAACTCTTTTTAACATAGACTTTAGAGTTTTGTTAAACCTCTCAACTAGGCCATCGGTCTGCGGGTGATAGACGGACGTCCGCAACTGCTTAATCTGAAACAGCCTGCATAAGTCCGCCATCACCTTTGACATAAAAGGGGTGCCTTGATCTGTTAATATTTCCTTGGGGAACCCAGTTCGTGAGAACATTTGAAACAACTCCTGGGCAATGGCCTTAGAGGAAGTTTTTCTCAACGGGACTGCTTCTGGGTATCTAGTGGCGTAGTCCAGGATGACCAATATGTATTGGTGCCCCCTTGCTAAGACTTTACTAGGGGTCCTACAAGATCCATAGCGATCCGTTCAAATGGAACCTCAATAATTGGCAAGGGTACTAGGGGGTTTCTATAGCGGGGCATTGGGGCAGTTAACTGGCAAACAGGACAAGACTCACAATATCTTTTAACCTCAGCCTTCACCCCTGGCCAGTAAAACCGGTCGGTTATCCTGGCCTCCGTTTTTTCCGCCCCCAGGTGTCCTCCCAGTGCGTGATTGTGGGCTAGGTCAAGAAGCATTCGCCTATACGGTTGAGGGACCAGCAACTGCTCTATGGGTTCCCCTCGGCTCTCAACCACACGATAGACCAGGTCCCCCTTCAATGCAAAATGAGGAAACCTCTGATCTGCATCTGGTATTTGTGAAGCCCCATCAATGAAAGAAACCTGCTCTCGTGCGTTGACAAAGGTAGGGTCCTGTAACTGGGCGGTGCCAAACGCACCCCTGGGTACGTCCAGGTCTGGATGTACTGGCCTCTGGGATGTTTCCCCCTCACCCTCAAACGGGGCAAGCTCCTCGTCATCCTCCCCCAGCATGACTTGTAATGGGGAGACTTCCCCCCCCTCAGAGGTCAACTCGGTTTTCAGCCCGGACACAGGACTATCCATAGGCGTGCGCAGCCTATTGCATTAGGGTGTGCACCTCAAACCAAAGGTCAAACACACGTGCGTTTGTGTGTGTGTGTATATATACACCTTAAGAATTTCAATTGATCAGGATGCTGGTATGGGTTATGGTGATGATTAGGACACTAATATGGGGGTATGGCAGTGATCAGGATGATGATATGGCATTGATCATGGCACTGGTGTGGAGTATAGATATGGGGTATGGTGGTGGTCAGGATGTTGGTATGGGGCATAACGTACGGTGTATAGCGGTGATCAAGATGCTGGCATGACAGTGATCAGGGTGCTGGTGTGGTGATTATGAAATATTATGAAATATGAAACTTCTGCCCTGCTCAGTGCTGTCTCTCTCTCTCTCTCTCTCTCTCTCTCTCTCTCTCTCTCTCTCTCTCTCTCTCTCTCTCTCTCTCACCTCGATCTAGTTAGCAAGCTGCCCTGCTCAGTGCTGTCTCTCCCTCTCTCACTCACCTCAATCTGGCAGGCTGCCCTGAAGCCACTTGCCTGCCGCTATTCAAGATGTCTAGGCAGTGGCGTCTCCAGCTTTCATATTTAGGGGGGCACATGGGGGGACAGGGACAAAAGTAGGAGGGCCAATTATAAAACGATATATATATATCTCAAGAATAGAATGCACTCCAGAGGTCTTGTTAGAAGCATACATGCTCATTAATGCAGCCTATCAGTGCCCATTAGTGCTTTTTTTTTTAAACCCTGCATAATAAAGGAATAATGTGTTACTTTGCAGCACATACTACCACATTATGAAATACTTAACTTAGAACAAAGCCCTCCAGTGCTGTGATGTCACCACTGACAGTCTCCTCCATCTTCACCTGGTCTTCCCGTCAGGTTCATGTCCTCCAGCTGTCTGATTGGCCGTGCTGGGTTGATGTCACTCCACCGCGCACAAAGCTGTGAAGCAATGGCACGGATATACCGTTCCTTCAGAGTGCATGTGCCGGTGACGTCACCGCCAGCATGCAGCATGAATATCTCCTAAAACATGCAGGTTTAGGAGATATTCACTGTACCTACAGGTAAGCCTTATTATAGGCTTACCTGTAGGTACAAGTGCCAAAAAAGGGTTTACTTCCACTTTAAGGGCTGCAAAGAAGCCAGAAAGCCTCAGTCATACTTTGTCCCATGACAACACCAGAAGCTCTCCCAGACCACTTCCTCGTTTGCACCACAAACTCCTCCTCTTCTCATATCAATCTGCCAATGATAACAGCCCTGAGTCCCAGCAGGCTACTATAGACTAAATGTCAGGGGATGCAAGATTGCTCTGCAGACCACAGATAGGTTCCGGACACCCTCCACCATTGCTTATTAGCTAGAAAAAGTGAAATACTGCCTCTCACAATGGTGCATGGGTGTTGCTAGGATTGTGAAATACCTAGGGAACACAAAAATAAAATAAAAATTAAAGCACTTAGCATACCACGGTTCATAGTGGGCATGCAGAGATAACACCCGACAGTGGGAGTGGCCTAAGAGAAATAGGCTAAATAGAATCTGATAAATGTGCATAGAAACTAAAGTGCTTAGTGGTAATTCACTAAAAGATTTAAAAAAATATGATAATAACATGGAGAAAACAGCACACTGCATTACGTGTGAATGAACAAACACTTTGAGAAATACCTAAATATTAAATATATGTGCTGATTCGTGCCGATTGCATTCTGTGCAAAACTTATTAAAGTGTTGAGTGCAAACAAAGTGATGCATACATAACTAAAAAAAAGTGAATATGGTTGAAACCATCAGATTAAATTTATGTATGCATTACAAACAAAAGCGGATCTCCTGATGGCTATTAGCTGCCATTTTCATTGTTCCTCCACCAAAAAAAAAGTGATATGTGCAATAAAACAAAAGTTCACCTGTATATTTAAGATCTTTACACCCACTTTGGTGCGCCGCCACCACCACATCTGTGAGCATACAGGGCGCTACCAGAGGCTGCTGCCACAATTCATAGGCCCAAACACACTTAATTGTAATCCGGCGGCACCATCCCACTCTGACTGGCTCCAAATGAAAAAACTACATTACAATTTTCAAAGGTTTGCCAACTGACATCATCACATGGTAGCTGCAGTCATAATATATGCATGGAAAATAAATTCTACCATAGTGCATAAACCCTTTCAAAGATTATTTATTTGAAAGTTCAAGTATTACACTTTCAGATTTCAGTACAAACAAATGGCCAATGCCCTCACCTATAACTGGCCTTTACAGCAAGGAGCACATGGAAGGGCAACGCATGCAAAACAAAACCAAAGATATTCCCAGATCAACTTACTGACCAGCCTGCTAACCAATCAAATTATTCGGTCTAACAGTGTGCGTTAAAAGCCGGGGTTTAGTCAGCACACATTTGCATGCGTAAGCTACAGAGCCGATCAAGGCATCCTATTTTCTGTAGTCCTAGCTCAAAATTTTGAGAGCCTCCACAGAAGCTTCCAACCAGTATTAAGCTTACACCACAGACAATCCACAAAGTGCACACCACTCTACCCCTCCGCTAAAGCCTGCTGTCAGCTGATGTCACAGAGCTGGTCCAGGCTCTGCAGATATAATAACCAGTGGTTCAGGTGACAATAAACCCATGGCTCAAATGCCTACTTTTTTGCCTCCTTACTGCAAATGTACTGAGCCCTTACATTGGTGGTATATGAATTTAGTGGCATATATATTTATCAGATTAGTTAAAAAAAAAACTTTATGGTAACATGATGAGGGAGAGGGAAAGTTCACTTTACTTATATTGAGATTGACACCAAACCAGGGCTCAATCACACTAGTGGTTAAGGGGTTGGAAAATTCTTTAATTGAGACACATTTTTACCACCCCCAACTCCTACTATTTTAGCTGCATGGGCAGCAGCTGGAGTTGTTCACATGCTGTGATTTGGATGTTTTTTGTCATGATGGGAACATGTGGCTTCTGGCAGGAGCTACCACCCACTGAACACAGCCCATTCAAGTGAACAGAGATGCTCTGCAATGCACACAGTTGTGGTGCACTAGTGTGGGGTTCAAGGAGATAAAGCAGGCGGGGAGGAGGTGATATAACACCTTCTCATCACCTGTCTAATGTTTTCTAAAGAGCAATCTAAATGTTGATTGCTCTTCAGAGAGCAAAACAAGTGTGCATGAGCCAAATGGGTTAAAGATGGAGCTAGCAGAGACAGGAAAGGGACAGAATGCACAGATCTCATGGATTTGTTTCTCCCTATCACAGAAGTCTCTGTAATAAACATGATTCTTGCTGATATAAATCAATGTATGAGGTGTGTGTGTTCTGTTGTCTGATGCTGAGGATCTAGCAGCCTGATAATTACACCATATATAACTTCCCCTTGTCCTGTCTCCCTCTGGAGAACACTGCTGTCTGTCTGTACTAAACGCAAACCTATCACTCTACAAGCTGCTGCACAACCTTCTTCTCCCCTCCATGAAGCATACATTAGAAAAAGACTCACATGGGAGTTGGAGAGCTGGGAGGTCTTGCTTCTTATTTATCCTCTGGAGTTGCCTGAAATCAAAACAAGGTGGCAGCAGAAGTGGGAGGGATTGTAGCAAAGGCACAGCATGATTGGATAATAGCAGGTGCTTCCAGGATCCCTCCCCCTTATGCTGCACGGGGCACAGGAATGAGAACCTGTAGCCTGACATGCTGTTTGCCAATCTCTGGACACGCAGGGGCAGGCTGAGGGGCGGCAGTGTCGCTGGTAGCAGCAAACCCAAATATCTTTCAGAGGCAGCTACTGAAGGGGTGCTATATGTGAAATTACGGGGGAGCTACAGAACCCACCTGGCGCCCCCCTGTATCAGTGTTCATTAGTGCCTCCGGCTCCGTTTAGTGTCTCCTAACAGTGCTCATGCCTTCCAGCAGGCATCTGAGCTGAGAGCATCTCTCTCATGAAACAGCTCAGAGCACAAGAGCCGGCATTGATAGCGCTCTCTTCCCTCCTTCCTCTCTCGCCGATCTGCTCTCTCTTCCCTCTTCTGTGTGTGTACTGTGGGAAGTGTGAGCTTGTTAGCTTCACACTTGACTTCCCTCCAGGAGAGAGGAGAGAGAGCAGATCGGCTGTGTCTCCTCTCTCATCATTTCGTGCGAGACAGGAAGGATAGGAGAGAGAGCCGGCTCTGACATCACTGGTTGCTAGATGCGAGGCGGCTGTAGCAACCAGTGGCTCAGTCCTCCCACTCGCAGCCCACAGCTGTTTTTGCCAGCCGGACCCGACTTCCTGCAGGTACAGTTCATGTTGCAGGCAGTCAGCAAGACAAAAGATGTCAAACAAATGACACAGCACTGGGATGATTAGGGTGTGCCTGGGCACACCCGGCACACCCCGTGGGCACGCCTATGGGACTATCATTATTAGAGCTAAGATTTTCTGCAACGTCATTATCACTAACAAGTCTCTCCACATTAGAGGGGTGTGTTGGGGAGGTTTCAGGCCCAGATTCCCCAGACTCTGTCCCTTCCAAACTCAGTGCCCTTAGTTCTCCTGGCAGACCCGTCTGTACCTGGTTCCATAGTTTCAAAAATATTGGACAGTCCCTCCCTACTATGATATCATGTATCAGGCTATTTACCACCCCAACCTCCTGGGTAACCGAGGTTTGGCCATAGGACACCGTTACTGGGACCAAGGGGTACTCCTTGGTGTCCCCATGGATACACACTACCCGTAGGGTCTTAGTTACTGGACCAATCCTTCCAAGTATCCTGGCATGTACCAGCGTGACCATGCTACCAGAGTCCAGTAGAGCCCTGGCAGGAAGGTGGTCTACCCACACTTCACACTCAAACTGTCCGGAAGCCAGGTCAAGATGCGTGGCACAGGCTCTTTGCGCATAAAAAGAGCTTCTTCGGGCAGCCCCGCAATCCATAGGCTCCTCCTGGAGCGGGCACTGTGCCCGGGTATGCCCCCAGGACCGACATCGCCAACACTGTATATCTCCCATCTTTGGCACAGGAACTGACCTCCGTGGTTCTATGGCAGTCGGTGTAGACCTGCGGACGCCTACATCTGGCAAGGCTTCTCTTCTCGGGGTGGTGGCTGGCCTGGGTGTTCTTGGCGTGGGTTCCCGTCGCTTGGCAGGTCCGAGCAGGTCCTCCACCATGGTGTACCGTTCGACCAGCTCGACCAGCTGGTCAGCGTTGGTAGGGTTTCCATGGCTTACCCAGCGCTGTAGGTCATCTGGTAGGGACCGTAGGTACCAGTCCATTACCACTTTTTCCACCATTTGTGGGCCTGACAATTTTTCTGGCTGCAGCCATTTTTTAACTAACTGAATTAGTTCATGCATTTGGGACCTGGGTGGTCGGTCAGGTTTGTACCGCCAGCGATGCACCCTCTGAGCCCGGACAGCTGTGGTCACTCCCAGACGGGCCAAGATCTCGGCTCTTAGATGTTCATAGTCTCTGATGTGCTCGGCTGGGAGGTCAAAATAGGCCCTTTGTGGGTCACCAGTGAGAAAAGGGGAAACAATGCCGGCCCATTGGTCCCGGGGCCACCCTTCTCTCTCAGCTATCCTTTCAAAGGTGGTGAGAAAGGCTTCCACGTCATCGCTGGGCGTTAGTTTTTGCAAGAAATGGCTGGCTCTCACAGACACTGGGTTGCTAACGGCAATGGCCGATTGCTCTTGTCCCTGAGCCAGCCGCTGTACTGCCTCCTGTAAGGCAGCCACCTGTGCTTGAGTGGACTCCTGCTGGGCTGTAAACTGGGCGGCTAGCGGCCGCGTGTTTTCCTGCTGCGCAGCTATAGCTTGTGCCAGGGCCTGCTGCCGCTGAGCCATCGCTTCCTCATGGCAACGGTTGGCGTCTGCTGACGCTTGCTGCTGGGTCACGGTGGCTTGCTGCTGGGTCACGGTGGCTTGTGCCAAAGCCCTAATGACCTCTTCCATGTCGTTGCGTGCTGTTTGTAATGTCTGGGCTGACTTCACCCAAGACATGCCATAAGTACACTGTCTCTTTAAATGTCAGTTTTTAAACGGTTTTTGCGCCTGCAAATGCACTTTGCCCGCATTCGACACCAGTTGTGAACTTTGGGGGTTCTTTAGCTCCGCGAGACAAGTGCGTAAACCGTGTCAGTAAAGCAAAGGGTCTTTATTGACGATCAAAACAAAACAAAATAATGCTTTCTTTAGCACCAGAAAAACGTCACAACAAAAGTCCTGCTTGTTTCCAGCATAAATTAGAAAAGTCTTTCTCCAGCACAGCAAAACAAACAATAAGAAAGGCACATACGTATTAGTAAGAAGTCCTCCAGTCCTTCCCTGCAGACACAGCTTCACTTCCAAACTACTCCACCCTCTGTCAGGACTTCCTTTCCTTTTAACTCACTTCCTGGAAGTGGTTAACCCCTTGTGTGCCTGAAGCCAGGGGTCAGAAGGGGAGGCTCTCTTCCCTCCCAATTGTCGCTTCAGAGCCTCCGAAATCCCGGACCCCCAAATATCATTAAAAGAAGACAGAGAGGACTTTAAGCCCATCCTCTCTGGATCCATTTTATCTATCCAGGACATCTCACCCCCTTCAGGGTGACCTCCTGAACCTGTGTTTAAAGGGACCAGATTCCAAAAATTGGCGCTATGTAGCGTCCCTCCAGGACCCAACCCTGGCGTCCTGTACAGAGGATAAAAGTAGGCGCTTGTGCCAACTTAAATGTGTACCACCAACCTACTTACTCAAGGTAGGGGAAGATGCAAATGGTAAAATGATGAAAAACAAAAACAACCACCCTAAGTGCAATAAATCAAAAATATTTGCATGCTCTTTTTTGTTTTTATCACATGCTTTTTTTTGTTTTAATCTCTTTTTTTAATGTATAGTAATACAGTAATTTTGTGTATAATGATGCCGCCCGCTGGGCTTAAAAGCTGTGACCCATCACAGCCTCTGTTAGGCCTGAAGAAGGAGTGCATGCTATGCAAACGCTTCGCTTATTGGCGAATTCCCTCCGGAGGTGACAACATGCGTGCGTTCCAGAGACAGGAAGTGTCAGCATACAGCCTTCTCACAGACACCGCAGTCATCAGCCTACAGATCGACAGACTAGACAGACATTTGGCAACACATGCCTATTTTGATCGTTCCTTTGTGAGTACCTCATGTTTATATGGAATTAAAAAATCCTTTGATTTATTGCACTTAGAGTGGCGCCTGTGTTTCATTCCGAACCGTCTTAAGACACTGACCTGGAACAAGTGTGTAACAAGTCAAGTGGGAAGTCCTCATCTGGATACATACCATGGGTCAGCAGAGATGTAAAGTATTAAGCCTAGTAGAAGGCCATCAATGGCCACCTACTGTACGTAGTTCTCACATAGCAGGTTTCCTTTACCACTTAAGGACTACCGCACGATGATATATGTTGACAGAATGGCACGGCTGGGCACAAGGGCGTACATGTACGTCCCCTTTAAGAACCCAGCGGTGGCACACTCGCGAAGTTGTCCAAAGCTCCGTAACAGCGCCCGCGGGACCCGATCGCCGCCGCTGTCCTGCGATCGGGTCACAGGAGCTGAAGAACAGGGAGAGGTGAGTGTAAACAAACCTTCCCCGTTCTTCTCTGTGGCAGTGTCACTGTCATAGGGAACGATGATCAGTGACGTCACACATCCAGCCACACCCCCCCTACAATAAGAAACACACAAGGTCACACTTAACCCCTTAGCGTTCCCTAGTGGTTACCCCCTTCACTGCCATTGTCATTTTCACAGTAAACAATGCATTTTTATAGCACTATTCGCTGTGAAAATTACAATGGTCCCAAAAATGTGTCAAAAGTGTCCAATGTGTCCGCCATAAGGTCGCAGTAATGAAAAAAAAAAATCGCTGATCGCTGGCATTACTAGTAAAAAAAAAAATATTAATAAAAATGCCATAAAACTATCCCCTATTTTGTAATAATCAATAAACTAGGGCCGAAACAACTATCGATTAATCGACAACTAATCGATTATGAAATTAATCGATTACAATTTTCATAATCGATTAATCGGCCAGTAACATAATTTGGTTAAAAAAAAAATCAAATTAGCCCTTTATTACTTTCACTGTCCCACAGTAGCGATTATTTGCTCTTTTTGTACTTGTTTTTATTTATTTGTTTTTTTAACCCCATTATGTTACTAAACATCTCAGGCCTGGGTCACACCTGTTTTTTGGTGCTTTTTGCAGAAACACACTACAGTTTTCCTATGGGACACGTTCACATCCATGATTTTTTTCAGCTGCTGCATATTTGGAAAGGGCAAGGACTTTTTAACGCAAAGCGGTGCCATTTAGTTTTTTGGGGTTTAATATACTTTAATGGAGAAGTTGCAGAAAAGTATGTAATGTGTTTTTGCGTCCAGGATTGGACGGGTGATCTGTCTATTAAAGTGCCCGAACAAGGGGGAGGGGCTATGACGACGCGCCGCGGGGAACACACAGCTATTCAAATGAAAACTGTTATGTTCCCTGAGCGACGAATAACTAGACAGCGGGGAAGACTTACACAAAGCTGCATTTGGGGGGAGACACAAGGCTGCATTTTGGGGACACATGGCTGCATTTTAAAAAAAAGTATTGGTATTCGGTATCGGCGAGTACATGAAAAAAAGTATCGGTACTTGTACTCGGTCCTAAAAAAGTGGTATCGGGACAACCCTAATAATGATCATCAATGAAGAATTTCTCATGGGGTTTCCTCAGGTCATCATAGGTTGGTAAGCAATGTTAATTTTGGCAGCAAATTTCGATTTAGTATTAGTCTAATGCCACTAATACACAGCTCCTTTCTCTATCAGCGTCCTGACTCTCCTGTAGTCCAAGGGAGGGGGCGAGCATGACACTCCACACCAGGAAGAAAGCCTTGGATTACTGTGTGGAGTTACAGACAGAAGAACAGGAAGTGAGGATTTCTCAGAAGTAATAAGGACATTTAAAAGCAAAATGGAAGGATGAGGTAAGTGAAGGAGGACTGCACTGAGGTAAAGAAAGCTATTTAGGCGAAACATGTTTTACCTTTACAACCCCTTTAAGTCAACTAATTTCGTTCAAAAGCCCTTCAAAATTTGGTCCAGTCATTTCAATAGATTCCCAGAAGTAATAAACAGGTTTCTTTTATTGGAGAGATTACTTTTCACTTCCTATTGTTTCTAAAGTATAGGAAATACAGGAAAGACTCTCCAATAGAACACATATGCGAAAACAAAATGGGTTTAACCAGTTCTACGGTAACCAATATGAAAAAAAAAATTGTATATTAATAATATTTTCAATGCAATATTTTTACATGTTTTTTCCATTTGTGAATTTTGGTTTTGCTTTTTTGCATACTTGTTTATTGTATGGGGTACCATTTGGACATTCTGGCCCAGATTCATAAAGCAATTACGCCTGTCTAACTGGTGTTAGACAGGAGTAATTTCAAATTTCGCGAGCCGTATCACTAGTTTGAATCCTCAAACCATGATACGGTGGCTTCGGGCTTCGATCCGAGAGGCTTACGTCCTCGTAAGCCTTCGGATCTACACTGCGATATTTTTGCGGCCGCTGGGAGGAGTTCGCGTCGTTTTCATGCATCGGGATATGCAAATGACTTTTTACGGCGATCCACGAAGGTACCAGTGTCCCTCGTAATCGCCTACGTCATTTTTTGGCTACGTAATGTTAGAGGAGCTTTTTGCTGGTCTAACAGTGCGTAACCCATGTAAAGTATGGCCGTCGTTCCCGCGTCGATTTGAAAATATATATTTTTTTTTTAACGTAACTCGTTCGGGAATAGGAATGTACGTAAACGACGCTACTACGACGTGTTTTCGCGCAATGCACGGCGGGAAATTTGCGTACGGAGCATGCGCAGTTCGATCGCCGCGGGAACGCGCCTATTTTAAATGCTTCACGCCCCCTACTCGCGCAGATGGATTGCGACGGGAGAAATACACTACGCCGCCGTCGTTTACTGGACAAAATCTACCTGGATTCCACGTAGAGCCAGGTAAAAAACGGCAGCGTAGTGTATTTCTGATACTCTACGAGAATCTAATTCTCTGTGAATCTGCCCCTCTGTGTCTATCACATCACTTATATTCTAAGAAATGAAACTTTACTTATTATATACATTTTAAATTTCAGAAAACACATTCTGATGCATTTGCGTAATAAGTGTCATTGATCAAAATATATACAGAGTTCTGGAACTGATATTAGTGACGTCACAAGAGTATAATGTGTGACCCATGTCCTCACCTGTATTGCAGGAAGGGTCTTGGTTTGATCAGTGCTGCTTTCCCCCAGGATGCTGCCGGCAGACCTCCCCTCGCACTGATACCGGAAGCGCATCCCCCGCTGCTTTGGCTGTTCCTTGATTATCAGGGTGGGTAGTGCAGAGGTCTGGCATGGTTGCCATTCAGAAGAAACAGTTGGTTCTGCTGAGTATTGGTTGATGGTAACTGTATCAAGGAGACCGCCACATGGAACATGATCGGGTATTATAGGAAAGACCATATCGTTCTGTGGTCTTGTATTCACAGAATCATTGCTGATTAACTCCATAACATCATCTATCAGAAGAAAACAGGAGGTTGAGTTGGACAAATGATAAAGAACTGAAAAATAACTGAATTGGAGGATGGTAATCACCAGGAGTGATAGACCTGCAAATCTGACTAACATCCATGCAAAGGCAACTCCACTCAAAACCTAAATCATGTTGGATCCACACTTTTAGAACGAATTCCTCTCGAGACTTGAAATTCTAGACTTCCTTAAAGTGATTGTAAAGGATTTTTTTTATTAATTTTTTTTTTTTATACTTACTTGCTTCATTTTGCAAAAAGCAGCCCAGTCGTCCTCTTTTCGGTCCCTCCACCGGCGCTCCGGGCCCCCCCCCTTCCCGAGTGCTCCCATAGTAAAGTAAGCTGCTTGCTATGGGCCAGATCCACATACAAATAGATCGGCGCAGTGTATCAGAGATACACTACGCCGCCGTATCTTACCTGGCTCTAAGTCGAATCCAGGAAGATTTTGCGCCGTAAGTTACGGCGGCGTAGTGTATTTCTGGCGGCGGAATTCAAATCGGCGGGTAGGGGGCGTGAATCATTTAAATGAAGCGTGTCCCCGCGGCGATCGAATTGCGCATGCTCCGTTCAGAAATGTCCCGCTGTGCATTGCGCGAAATTACGTCGAAACTTTGGTTTTTTTTTAGTAGCGTAAATGACGTACATTTCTATTCATGGACGACTTACGCAAAAAAAAATTGACGCGGGAACGACGGCCATACTTAACATGGCAAGTCTAACTATAGACCGGATAATAGCAGCTTTAACTATACGCCGGAAAAAGCCGACTAGCGACGACGTAAGAGAATGCGACGGCCGCTCGTAACTTCGTGAAACTTGTAAAAAGCTCATTTGCATACCCGACGCGGAAAACTACGCAAACTCCACCCAGTGGGCGCAAAAATATTGCAGCTTAGATCCGAAGGCGTACGAAGACGTAAGCCTGTCGGATCGAAGCCCGAAGCCGTTGTATCATGATTTGAGGATTCAAACTAATGATACGACGCGGGTAATTTGAAAGTACGCCGGTGTATCAGTAAATACACCGGCATACTGGCTCTGTGGATCTGGCCCTCTGTGTCCATAAGATAGCCTAACCCTTCCTCACTGGCTGATGATCAGTAGGGAAAAAACAGAAAGAGCCTCAGCTCTCGTGCACATCGCCGGATCGAGATCAGGCTCGGGTAAACTATTGTGGAGTGCTGAGGGGGGACCTGCACACCGAAGTGCATGACCTTCAGCCTTTACAACCACTTTAAAGTGTTTTGTGTCTCCACTACCTCCAACAAATATACAAAAGTGCAGCGCCTAATAGAATGCATATAGTATGAGTGCTTTACATTGCGGAAAAAAAATTGTGCTGAGAATACAAACAATATCCTGCAAAAAGTCCATGCGGAAATGGAGAAGTAGCAACACAAGGTGAAATTGCATCCCAAAAGAGCTCCTCCCTTTTGTGTTTATTTGTATGTATGCCTTCTATTAGAGTTTTGTGACAACTGCTATTCACCACATACTGTATATAATTATTTTGCCATCCAGCTTTTTTGTCTTCAAATCTAGGAAACCAGGCAGGAGCCAGCTGCGACCTAGCAACCAAGGACCTACTAGAGTACAGGAGCCACCTGCATCCTAGCAACCAAGAACCTACTAGAGTACAGGAGCCACCTGCATCCTAGCAACCAAGGACCTACTAGAGTGCAGGAGCCAGGAGATTTGTCAAATGGGACTTTTGGAAAACTTTTGTCGATCAGCGGCTTGCAGTAAATCAAGCATTCGGACAGCTGAGAAGTCCTGCTGCTTTATTCTGACAGCTTGGAGGATTCCTCCATCCACCTTGCATGTTATATATTTTTTCAACCAGCCTTCCTCCTTTCCCCTCCACTTCCCCCCTCACTTATGCTCATCTCTGCTCTCGCGCTAGACCTACTGTATTTATGATTAAATCTATTTTTGAGTGCCTAATTTTTCCCTGGATATATTCCATCCACAAAGACACTTAATTTACTTATTTTTGACCTTTACATCCACGTAGGCAATTTAATCATTTGATTTTTTTTAGACCTAGCTTACATTTTTTTTTTCCTATTTATCTTTTCAAGTACAAAAAAGATTTTTAAATCGGGTCTTTGGTAGGGGGGATGTTTTGCATTTTTGTTTTCTGCTCTTATTTCATTTTTTTGTACCTAAATTACTTTTTTTTTAATTGTATATGTCTTTGCAGTCCAATTACTCTAAATACAGACGTGCTATGTTTTTCATATAGCTGTATACCAGATCCGCACACACCCGACATTCCTTTTTTCATTAAACGTGACAACTGATGATGTATAAAAACTACCCATTATGCCTGGGATCTCCATCCACATGATTAAGCTCCGAGGGGTGGAGCGAAATGTGTTGGGGGTGTGGCCTAACCAGAGTCCAGGCTGAAGTTGCCACTTACTATTTATTTCTGGGATTGTACAGAGGCACAGCCATAGGAAGACCTTCCTTTACACATAGTGATCACAGAAGCTCCCTTCTGAACCAGCACTTTTAGCAGTGGACATCAAGCCGCACACGCAGCAGGTCTTTTGCGTCACTATTTTAGCTTCTAGGAGCAGAAAAACACGAATTGTTGTATCATCATTTATGACCTGCTACAGCTTCCTATGTACATCTGAACACCTCTTCATCATGATTCAGAAAATCCTTAGCTTCTTTGTGAAAGAAAACACAACTGTAATCTCTGATTCTGGAGAAAAGTTTTCCCCTGGTGCCGTTTTCTCTTTTAAAACAATGGTTTTCCGGAGTACCGTGTTTCCCCGAAAATAAGACGTACTCCGAAAATAAGCCGTAGCGGGATTTCGACGCAAGATAGAAATATAAGACACCCCTCCGAAAATAAGACGTAGCGATGTAGTGTCGAATCTCCGAAAATAAGATGTAGTGTCGAATCTCCGAAAATAAGATGTAGTGTCGAATCTCCGAAAATAAGATGTAGTGTCGAATCTTGTAGTGATAGGCGTGTCGTATGCGGCGCGGCGCGGTAAACAACACGTCATAGGTGTATGTTACTGTACTGGTGCTCAGGAGCTGTGAGGAGAAGAACACTCTGTAAAGCAAAAAGATTCTCCCAGCATTGACCAGCAAACCCCTCTCTCACCCCACACAAACAGATCACCCCAGCTCCACTGTGCTCCACATCAGCTTTGCTGGCCTATCTTTTTGTACAACCAGACAAGATGAGTGCAAAAAGAAAGAGTTATTCTGTTGAGTACAAGAAAGGAATTGTGGAGGACTCCCGAGGCAAGAATCTTACGGCTTTTTGCAAAGAGAAGAAGTTGGATATCCGAATGGTCCAAAAATGGCGTGCAGAATACGATAATCTCAGTCTACAGGTGGACAGAGGAAATGCTAAGAAGCGCAAGTGTGGTTCAGGTAGGCAACCTTTATTTTCTGTAATAAAAATAAGACACCCCCCGAAAATAAGCCATAGTGTGATTTCTTGAGGAAAAAAAAATATAAGACGGTGTCTTATTTTCGGGGAAACACGGTATTAGCAGAATTGTTTCTATTTTAGATAGACTTCCCTTTTTTAGCATACAACACGCATTAAGCAATCCCATGGAATTAACTATTCTAACATATTTTAAAACCATAACTCTGTTTAAAGCGATAATTTATTTTTATTTTTTTATTATATTACAACTTATCAATTCTTAGATGTCGTGGCTGCATTTGTTTTCTTTTGTTAATTTTTTTGATTACAGCCAATTTTCTTTAACCCAAGCTGTCCAGCAAAAGTGGCACAGGTGCTTACAATGGTCAGCTTTTATTCATCTATGTAAAACCTTTACCCCAAAAGGAGAACTGTTGCTGTAACTGCGTATAAAGTGTTAGCTGGAGTTCAGCCTTAATCACAGATTGGAGTAAGAAGGCAGTCAGAGTGGCTCTTTACCATGTGACCAGCTTTGTCCAATTGCAACTGATCACAGTGTTAACAGTATTTGCCAGTTATCGGCAGTCCTCTACTCACGTTGATAGCGCGTGAATAGAGCTGATAACCAGCAAATTCACAAAGGGGACATCTACACTGTTAATCAGGGCACTAATTATCAGTGCAGCCCTGACAGTGCCCACAAGTATTGCCACTCTGTACCCACCATTGCAGCCTATCCAGGCCGACCATTGCAGCCTATCCGGGCCCACCATTGCAGCCTATCCGGTTCCACCATTGCAGCCTATCCAGGCCCACCATTGCAGCCTATCAGGGCCCACCATTGCAGCCTATCCGGGCCCACCATTGCAGCCTATCCGGGCCCACCATTGCAGCCTATCCCGGCCCACCATTGCAGTCTATCAGGGCCCACCATTGCAGCCTATCAGTGCCCATCATTGCAGCCTCATCTTTTTTTCAGTCTTTTTTCATTTGTAAATACCACCAAAAAAAAGCTCTATCTGTGTAAAAAAAAAAAAAAAAAAGATAAAAAATGTCAGATGGGTACAGTGTTGCATGACCGCTTAATTGCGATTCAAAATGCAACAGTGCTGAAATCTGAAAACTGGCCTGGGCAAGAAGCGGGTGAAAGTGCCCAGTGGGCAAGTGGTTAAGGATTGGTTAGCTGCAATATATTACATTTTTTGGGGGTTTAATACCAGCTAAGGCTGCAGAGATATTAATTTACCCACAGCAGAGAGAATTCAGCTTTCAGTTTTGAGCAGTTAAATTTCTTATGAAAGTGGTAAGATGCTGAACCCGTTAGGTTATCCTTTTTGCATTGCTATAAAACCGTATTGCAACGATGTTGGTGTAGGTCAGGACTATGCAATTAGCGGACCTCCAGCTGTTGCAAAACTACAAGTCCCATCATGCCTCTGCCTCTCGGTGTAATGCTTGTGGCTTACAGAGTCTTGCTATGTCTCATGGGATTTGTAGTTTTGCAACAGCTGGAGGTCCACTAATTGCATAGTCCTGGTGTAGGTGATCTGATTACCGGGCAGGCAGCTTTTAAACCCCCAGAGAAGCTACACCATCTTTTGGTTTGAAATGTATTACAGTATAAATAGGAATTGAAGTTCCACACTGCTGCTCAATAGTGCAGATCCAGTTTTGTTTCAGTAAAGGCTAGACGAACAATCAAAAGGGTAGCTATTTATCTAACCTTCATTGGAATAAGAGCTGTATCTGGACTATTAAAGGAACACTAAAGGTTTGTTTATTATTAGATCAATTGATTGCTGTAAGCTAGAGCATTTAAATTTCACTTACCTCGTTTTTCCTTTTGACCTCCAAAATACACTAATCTAGGTTTGAAAATGCCATTTCCTGTCTCTCCTCTTCGTGCTTTCCACCAGCACCTGAGCTGTTTGGCATGGTGGAAAGCAGAATGTGCTCACCCCCTTCCTATGACTACAGCCCTGCGTCAAGATGCTCTCTTATCCCTGAGGCAGCGTACACACGACCGAGGTTCTCGCTGAAAACCAGCGAGAACCTCGCTGGAATGTGCATTCCAGCGAGGACCTCGGCCGTGTGTGTGGTCTCGGCGAGCTTCCCGTCGGGAAGCCCGTCAAACAGAAATAGAGAGCACGCTCTCTATTTCCTCGACGGCCCGCCTGGATGAATGGCTGGTTGCCATTCCCGACGGACGGGTCGCCGATTTCGACGGCCGGCAGAGAGCCTCAACGGGCGGAACGATGTGTTCTGCCCGTCGAGTTTCTCTGCCGTGTGTATACGGCCTCACAGGCATGGAGGCTAAGCCTAATGGGAACTGTGATGTAGCAAGAAAGAATGAGAAATGCAAACCAGGAAGTCAGTGAGAATAACGATTCAGGAGTGACGGAGGTGAATAAAACAGCACGATTTCAACAGGTATCAAACTAGTTACTTTATCAGCTACTGTCAACATTAATTTAAGAGGAAAATATTTTTTGTCTTTACAACCCCTTTAAGGCCTCATGTACACTGGATGGTTTTTACAGCTGTTGTTTTTGGCTTCAGGTGTTTTTTTTTTCTGCAGCCAGTAAACTCCCCAGCATGTTATCCTATGTGTCCATGCACATATAGGCTGTTAGCAGCATTTTTGGCGGGGGCATTTTCTGGCTGAAAAAAAACCCCAACAGAAGTAGTGTTTTTTTAAGCTCTAAAACACTCTAACTTTGATAAAAGCTTTAAAACACTGAAAAACTTGGCTATTCAGCATTTATTAACATTTTTGAGCCATAAGTATAGTACACTAGTAGTGGGAGTATAGTTTTGCTCAAAAAGCTAACAAACGCTACAGCTAAAGAAAATTGAAAAACGGTACTGCAGAAACAAGGCAAAACTCATTTTATAGCTACAGCTTTCTACAGCTAACGATCCTTGCATTTTTATAACATTCAGTGTGCATGAGGTCTAACCCTCAGACCTTTATACATTCTATTTGCAACTTTTCTTCCTTTCCTTCACAATCCCAACATACTATATTCTGCATCCATAATCACCTTACCACCCTCCTCTATTCTACCTCCACGGCACCCCACTCCTCGAATTTTGACTCCACAGTCACCTAAACACACTTCCTGTTCTGTCTCCACAATAATCCAACTGAACTCTTTTGTTCTGCCTCCGCTGCACCCCTCTATTCCGCCTCCACATTCACCCCACTGCACTAACCTATTCTGCCTCCAAAGTCACCCCATCACACTCTATTCGGCCTATATAGTCAACCTGTCGCACCCCTCTATTCTCTCTCTACAGTCACCCCACAGCACCCATCTATTCTATCTCTACAGTCACCCCACAGCACCCCTCTATTCTTCCTCTACAGTCACCCCACAACACCACTCTATTGTATCTCTACAGTCACCCCACAGCACCCCTCTATTCTTCCTCTACAGTCACCCCACAGCACCCCTCTATTGTATCTCTACAGTCACCCCACAGCACCACTCTATTGTATCTCTACAGTCACCCCACAGCACCACTCTATTGTATCTCTACAGTCACCCCACAGCACCCCTCTATTCTTCCTCTACAGTCACCCCACAGCACCACTCTATTGTATCTCTACAGTCACCCCACAGCACCCCTCTATTCTTCCTCTACAGTCACCCCACAGCACCCCTCTATTGTATCTCTACAGTCACCCCACAGCACCCCTCTATTCTTCCTCTACAGTCACCCCACAGCACCCCTCTATTGTATCTCTACAGTCACCCCACTGCACCTCTATTGTATCTCTACAGTCACCCCACAGCACCCCTCTATTCTTCCTTTACAGTCACCCCACAGCACCCCTCTATTCTTCCTCTACAGTCACCCACAGCACCCCTCTATTCTTCCTCTACAGTCACCCCACAGCACCCCTCTATTCTTCCTCTACAGTCACCCCACAGCACCACTCTATTGTATATCTACAGTCACCTCACAGCACCCCTCTATTCTTCCTCTACAGTCACCCCACAGCACCCCTCTATTCTTTCTCTACAGTCACCCCACTGCACCTCTATTGTATCTCTACAGTCACCCCACAGCACCCCTCTATTCTTCCTCTACATTCACCCCACAGCACCCCTCTATTCTTCCTCTACAGTCACCCACAGCACCCCTCTATTCTTTCTCTAGTCACCCCACTGTACCCCTTTATTCTTCCTCTACAGTCACCCCACTGCACCCCTCTATTCTTCCTCTACAGTCACCCTGCCGCACCTCTCCATTCCGCCTCCACAGTCACCCCACAGCACCCCTTTATTCTGCCTCCACAGTCACCCCACAGTACCCCTTTGTTCTGCCTCCACAGTCACCTTGATCTCTGCCCTCCTCTGCTTAATATACCCCTTCTCCTTTTTTGGCCTCAATTCTATAGTCCTATTATTCCCTTTCTCAATACTGTAATTTTTTAACATAATCTTTCCCATAACTATTCCCATCTAACTTCTCTTCATCTATTTTTACCTTCTTACTCTTACTTCTTTCAGTACCATTTTATCTTTCCCTTTCCCTACCCCCTGACTTCTTACACATTGTTCTTCCTGAACCATAAATGACAAAGTCAGATCACAGTTTATAAACAGAAATCGATTCAGCACCTACAAGCACAGCAAGATAGATTACACACTCTGGCAGATGGATAAGACAGTTGCTGTATGAGGAGGGACAGAATGATGAACCAACTGTTGAAGTAAAATGATGGACAGAACTACAGACAAATAAGCAGGCAGATAGATGTGAAGATATAGATAGAAATCTCATTCTTTCCATGTCTCTCTCCCTATTCATAAGTTCCACATGCTCTAAATATAAACATCCGAAAACTCTCTGCACAGGAATGTAACCAAACATAGTGCAGATCAGCGCACATCGTTTAACCCTCCCTGCCTGGCAGAAACCGGTGCTGGACAATGCAAGCAGTCATGGCAAAGCAATTAACCCTTGCCTAATATCACTGCAAGTCATTACAAATAAGCCTCATGCCTTACCCCCGTCCAACCACCAACAACAACAACAACAACAAAGCTGATACCCAGCCAAGAAAATACACCCAGCTCCATTCCAAACCAAAGCACTTGCCAGAGGTTCGCACACAGTCAGTGTCATGCTTGCAAATAGCAGGACTCAAGCCAGAAGGAAGAGAAGCCAATTTATTTTAATGTTATTTCTACTCTTGGCCAAGCCACTAGTAAAATACATACTTTTAATGTTATGGAAACCAAACAAATTTAACTAAACCTGTGCAAAAAAGATGGATGACCTCCTTCTGAAAATCCTAGTTACCAGGCCCCTTCACCCTCCTGTCAAACTCTGCTATAAGCCACATTCCTGTCTGAATAATGTGTCCGGGTTTCAGGTGGACTGAAACCCGGACACATGATTCAAAACCCGTACTGTCTGGATGAATCCTGGACAGGTGGCAACCCTAGTCTGGATTTAGGGAGTCAATAACTATGAACAAGCATACAGGAATTGAGAAAATGGAACTCCTGATATGTATAAATGTTCTTGTAGTGAAATATTAGACTACAAGTTTCTCTATGGTATGGATTCACTCCCTCAGACAGACATTCAGACCATTTCATTGTTTACTCCTAAGGAAAACCTTAAAGGGTCACTAAAGGGATTTTTTTTTTTAGCTAAATAGCTTCCTTTACCTTACTGCAGTCCTGTTTTCATGTCCTGATTCTTCATTTTTGCTATGATGTTGCTGTAATCCTTCTCTGTTCTGGACACTTCCAGGTTGTCTGTTTCCTGATGAAAAAAGTCATGGGGCCAGTTTCAGGTAGATCGGCGTAATGTTATGCGGGCGTATGAGAGAGGCAAGTGCTCTATTCACAAAGCTAATTTACGGCGGCGTAGCGTAAATGGGCCGGCATAAGCCCGCCAAATTCAAATGTGTTTGATGTAGGCGTGTTTTATTTAAAATAAGTGTGACCCCACGTAAATGACATTTTTTTTAAACTGCGCATGCGCCGGCCGTGAACGTATGCCAGTGCGCATGCTCCAAATTACGTCTTAAAGAGTCACTGAAAACGACGTGAACGTAATTTACTTCCAGCCCATTCACGGACGAGTTACGCAAACGACGTAAAATTTGAAAAATTTGGCACGGTCCCGACGTCCATACTTAACATTGGCTGCGCCATCTTTTTGTTGGAACATCTTTACGCCTGAAAACGCCTTACGTAAACGGCGTATCTGTACTGCGACGGCCGGGCGTACGTTTGTGAATCGGCTAATTTACATATTCGACGCGTAAATCAACGGAAGCGCCACCTAGCGGCCAGCGTAAATATGCAACTAAGATACGACGGCGTAGTCTCCTACGCCGGTCGTATCTTAGCAAGATTTAATCGTATCTCGTTTTGAGAATACGCTTAAAGATACGACGGCTCAGATTCTGAGTTACGCCGGCGTATCTACTGATACGCCGGCGTAACTCTACGTGAATCTGGCACATGGGAGCTTCTCTCTGTGGTCACTAATCAAAGAGGTGTGATTACTGTGTGTCTAAAACCCCTCAGAACCAATCACTTTTGTTTTACAAACCATCACTGCCCTGTATTGGCTCTGTGTCTCTGTACATCACAGAAGCATGAAAAAGCATGCAAAAACAAAAAAAAATCCTTTATAACTCCTTTAAAGCTCTTTTGAAGCCTTATGACAGATTCTTGCTTGGAAATACCTTAAAGCATTTTTTTTTCTCAGGGAAAATGCTGATTTCTGCTCTCACGTTACTGTGCTTTATGCAGACAGAGTTGAGTAGCAGCCACACCCCTCTTTTAAAAGTGTCCCCATTCTCCCCAAATTCACCTATCTGTTCCGCCACTCCTCACAATGGATACCCAAGTCCTTTTGCACCCGCATTCATGGCCTCCTCGTCTCTTTTATCTGGGTGCCCCAGTCCCTTCGGTACAGCTGGTTCCATAAATATTATCTGGCCACTCAACTTGTCACCTCTGTCTGGTGGCTGAACCCAGATGTAATTAATCCTGCTACCCTACTAGAGGTGGCAGTGGTGAACTGCCTGGAGGGGCTTAAATTCTTATTGTTCGGTGGTCCTCGTGCCCCCCTATCAATTGACGCCCTCCATGCGCACCACACTGCATCCGTGGAGGTCAGCTCTCCAAATTGAACACTACCTCAAAACAGCAGTCTCTCCCGAAGCCTTTCTATGGTTAAATCCCACCCTGAACCACATCTACATCCTACCAGAACCTCATGCTTTGACCAAATACAACATAAAAACAGTGGCCCTGGTGATCTCTAGCCAAACCCTGGCCCCTCTCTCCAAATTGAACTCTGACTTCAATGTTCCACAATCCTACTTTTTTCACTATCTTCAGTTCTCCCATGCCTTCAGCAGCCATTCTCCCCCCCCCCCCAGGTGGTCCAATCAGCACTGGAAAGCCTCCTCCAATCGGCTTGCACAGAAAAACCCACCTCTCGGCTATACGCACACTTGATAATGACCTCTCTTCCCACACTAGAGAACCTTAGAAATCAATGGCTGCAAGACATTCCAGTCCTTGACAACGACTACTGGGATGACATATAGGACACAAAAAAAGTGATTCTTTGCCATCTTAACTACTTTAGGCCTGGAAGATTTACCCACCTTCATGACCAGGCCATTTTTTGTGATGTACTGTGTTTTTTCAACTGACAATTGCACGGTAATGCGATGCTGTACCCAAATAAAACATATCTCTTTTTTTCCCCTCAAAAACGATGCACTGTCACTGCACTAATGACACTGGCTGGGAAGGGTTTAACATCAGGGACGATAAAAGGGTTAACTGTGTGCCTAGAATAAAGGAAAAGGATGGTCGGTACTCCGGATGTCTTCCAAAATAGTATTTCTTTATTAAATGCATGTACAAACACGTAGGCTGTTTTACAGCTTTGTACATGCATTTAATAAAGGAATAATATTTTGGATGTCGTCCCGAGTGCCAACCATCCCTTTCCTTTTTTTTACAGGTACGTTGGAGGTGTCAGCAGCCCCAAGTTCTGAGCACCGGGCAAAGCTTTTATGTGGGAAGGTTTTAGCGCCTATACATCTGTTTAACTGTGTGCCTAGCCTGTGTTTTACTACAGTGTGGGAGGTGCTTTTACTAGGGGAAGTCATGGATTCTAGTTCCTGCTTTGCAGAGACACAGGATCCATGCCTTCCCTCCTGTCAGAATGACGGTCTGCCTTGTTTACATAGGCAGACTGCCCTTCTTTGTCTGCACAGGATACTTAGCGGATGCCGGAGGACATTGAGTCTGTGGTACTCGCTGATTGGCTCCCACTGTATATAATCACAGCGGGAGTGAGCCGCCAGCGGCGCACATTTTCACCCGGAAGAGCAGGGTCACGTATATATACACTATCTCACAAACTGAGTACACCCCTCACATTTTTGTAACTATTTTATTATATCTTTTTATATGACAATACTGAGGAAATTACACTTTGTAAAGTAGTAAGTGTACAGCTTGTATAATGCCACGTACACACGACAGAAAAATTATGTTTTTTTCAACGTAATTTGTCGCGATTCCTCTCAAGCCTGCCTTGCATACACACGTTCGTGAAAAAAAAAGTCTCTAGCAAAGCGAAGTGACGTACAACAACACATACGATGGCACTATAAAGGGGAAGTTCCGTTTGAAGGGCGCAACCCTTTGGGCTGCGTTTGGTGATTTTGTGTTACCGCGTGTTAGTAAAAGTTTGGTGAGAGACGATTCACGCTTTTTAGTCTTCGTGCTTTTCAGTCTGTTACAGCGTGACAAATGTGCCACAAATGTTGACACATTAGGCCCAAATTGGACATTTTCATTTAGGGGTGTACTAACTTTTGTTGCCAGCGGTTTAGTTGTGTTGAGTTATTTTTAGGGGACAGCTAATTTACAACTGTTATACAAGTTGTACACCCACTACTTTACATTGTAGTAAAGGGTAATTTCTTTAGCGTTGTCACATGAAAAGATATAATAAAATATTTACAAAAATGTCAGGGGTGTACTCACTTTTGTGAGATACTGTATATACATGTGATCCTGTGGCAGTAAAACTGCTATAGGGCGGTCAGCAAGTGGTTAAAGGGATCATGTAAGAATGGCAATTGTATCTAATCAGTTTTTTTCTTGAATTTGTCCTTAACAGCAGTGCCCTTCCAAACATATGACTGTACCCAGACATTCCTGTTCTGTGCCTTATAGCTGTACATGCGCAGTTCAAGATTGTTTAAGGTCTTCAGTATTTTCTGAGATTCTAGACTGCAACAAGCAAGAATATTGGGAAAGTTAAGTCTTGTACACACGACCGGTTTTCCCACCAGGAAAACTGCCAGGTAAAACCGGACATGCGTATGCTTCCTCACAGTTTTCTGTCGGGAATCCCGGCAGGACAATAGAGAACCTGCTCTCTATTTTCCCGTCGGGATTCCCAGCGTTTTTTTTCCCGTCAGATCTACTACTTACCTATGGGAAACATTGCGAGGCAGTGCCGATGGAGCATACACACAGCCAGGATTCCCGGTCAAAGCTCCCTGGCAGTTTTCTTGCAGGGTTCTTGGCTTTCCCCTCGGTTTTCTCGGTTGACTTTTTACCGCTGAGAAAACCGAGTGTGTGTACAGGGCTTGAGAGTTCCTTTTTGCAGTTTCCCAGAAAGTGCTATAGCCAGGGCTTTTTTTCAGCAGGAACGCGGGAGAACGCAGTTCTGGCACCTCCCAAACTGAATGTATGTAATGAAAAAAGGTGCTGAGGTGTGCTGGAGAGTCTATTGATTCTGGCTGCTGGGGGATATATTTTTGCTGGAGGGGGATCTTTTTTTGCAAAGGAAGGGGATTTTTTGCTGCTGGGGAGTAGTTCTGTTGCTCGTGGGGGATCTGTGTTGTTGCTGGGGGGGGGGGGGGTGTCAGTCGTTGCTATGTACTGTTGAGGGAGGGGTCTTTGTTGCTGGATACTGGGGAATCTGTTGTTCCTGGAGGGGATCTAATTTTGCAGGGGGTTCTATTGTTGCTTGGAGGTGGGTAGGGGGCGGAGTCAAGGGTGGCTTTGAAGGGAGAAGTTCCTGCACCTTTTTTTCTGAGAAAAAAAGCCCTGGCTATAGCCATTAAATCATCATGGCAGCCAGTGAATGAATGAATGACTTGTATAGCGCAACGCATGCAAACTGAATCGCCTCTGGGCGCTTTTTCCAGCCAGTGTCTGCTTGGCTTGTGCGGTCATTTTTACCCCGTAGGATCTTGACACGCTTGGGACACACAGTCATACACACATATATACATATATACTGGGCCAATTTGGACGAGATCCAATTTACCTACCAGCATGTCTTTGGAGTGTGGGAGGAAACCGAAGGGAGAACATGCAAACTCCAGGCAGATGGTGTCGTGGTCGGCATTCGAACCAGCGACCCTTTTGCTGCTAGGCGAAAGTGCTACTCACTGCACCACTGTGCTGCCCAGTGAATTGGAATTTTCAGAAAGGGAGAGCTGCAATATCAGATTCTCTATTTCTTCCACCCGGGTTTCTGAGACAACTTTAATTTCATGAAAAAACATGGAGGCTTTGCTGTTGTCGACCTCTTACTAAAAATGCAAATTTCTTGGCTGTTATGCTGCCCAAAATGGATTCAGTACTAAATGTACCAACCTGAAACAATCATGAAGATTAGAAAAGTCAAATTAGAAGTTCTGATCCGCATACTTGGTCCAGGTCTGTGACTCAAAGTACAAAAGAAAATGGATTAGCGTGACAATCATGGCGACAAGAATTTAGTAAAAGATAATTTCTATGTTTCTCTTGTGGCAAATTTTCTTTAAAAGCATTTACTAGCTCCCCTACTTTCTGAGGTCTCCAGAGTCTTAAGTGGGCTCTTTTTCATACAGGTATATACTGTATAGATCAATAGCTGGTCTAAATAGATCTGTGCAGATTCTTTGCCACTATAAACATCAGACAGACCAAAAGGGTTTGTTTGTCCCCTCGTCATAGACACTTGTACAATATTTACCATTTTTCTTGTCACAAAGCAGTATGGAATAATTGTGGCATTGTGTTTTTCCATATCATCACTTTGACCAATCTATAAGAAAATAAGTCATGAGTACTTTCGCTGGCAGTTACAGAGTAGAACTCTAGACTAAATTAAAACAAATCAATAATAAACACTTAAAAGCGAGCACTTGTGTCATTCTTTAACCACTTAAGCCCCAGACCAATATGCTGCTAAATGCCCAAAGGTGTTTTTACAATTTGGCACTGTGCTGCTTTAACTGGTAATTGTGCGGTCATGCAATGTTGTACCAAAACGAAATTTGCGCCCTTTTCTTCCCACAAATAGAGCTTTCTTTTGATGGTATTTGATTGCCTCTGCGATTTTTATTTTTTGCGATATAAACGGAAAAAGAGCGAAAATTTTGAAAAAAAAATATATTTTCTACTTTTTGTTATAAGAAAAATCGAATAAACTAAATTTTAGTCAAACATTTAGGCCAAAATGTATTCAGCCACATGTCTTTAGTAAAAAAAAATTGCAATATCAAAAAAAAATAGCTACTTAGCGGCAACAGTGACACTAATACAGCGATCAGAAAACCGATCGCTTAGTGACACTGGCAATAGGGGGTGAAAGGGTTAACTAGGGCGGTGATCAAGGGGTTAAACCTTTATTAGGGGGGGTAGGGGTCTACCCTGGACCTAAAGGGGCCTAAGACTAACTGCCCTGCAACTTTTAACTGTCACACTGACACTAAATGCAGTGGTCAGTAAATATATGATCACTGCAATCAGTGACATTGTGACAGGGGGCTGGGGTGATCTGAGGGGGTTAAGTGTGCCTATGTGTACTGGTGTCAGTGTAGTGTTAGGTGCAGCTAAGGTGTGATGTCTTCTCTCCTCTCGCTGGAATGAAAAGACCGCCGAGAGGAGGATGACATCACTTCCTCTGCCTGGGTTTACATTACACAGGCAGAGGTTGGGCAGAGGGGAAAGCCGATTCGCTGGGAACGATCGCGAAGGGACTGACAGAAACGAACAGCAGCCCCCTCATCCCGGATCGCTCCCAGAGGCTTACCGCCGCCGCATGTACCGGGGGGGTGGGGGTCCCCGATCGGATCCCCGACCCACTTCTAGGCAGGGGCGTGCCGGCACGTCCATCTGCCTGTACGTGCCCTTCTGTGGATGTATATTTACATGCGGCGGTCGTTAAGCGGTTAAATATATAATTTTGAAGGAAAAAAATATATAATTTTTTCTTCTTGCTTACCTGTAAATTCAATTTCTTTATCATACATCACAGGACACAGAGCAGGCTATAATCATGACCATCTGGGTTATGCTCCACCTATAGGTGAATGGACATTGGCCAAGGTAGTCCTCCCCACACAGGAAGCACATCAGTTTTGTAGCAAGCAATGAACTTCCAGAAAGAGGGGAGTGACCGCTGTGTCCCATGATGTACTCCAAGAAATAGATTTTTACAGGTAAGCAAGTAGAAAAAAATCTAATTTTCTAATTGTCACAGAGCAGGCTATAAGCATGACCATCTGGGATGTCCCAAAGCAATACACGTGAGGGGAGGGAGGAGGACCAATTACCACCATCAACAAAAAAGGCCTACTCTGCCACCCGTAGCACGCTGTGGCCAAAGTACACATCCACCATGGCTCCCACATCCACCTGGTTAAATTTTGTGAACGTATGGACTGAAGATCAAGTTGCGGCTTTGCAGACCTGAGCCACTGACGCCTGATGGCAAATAGACCAAGGTGCTCCCACTCTTTATGTAGAGTGCACTCTTACCCCAAAGGGTGGGACTTTACTTTGCAACCCATAGGCTTGAAGAATTAACTGGCTATATTGAATAATATAGCTGCTTGGGATGTCGCCTGCCCTTTCCTGGGCCCTTCTGGCAGCACAAACAAGGATTCCAACTTCCTGATCTGTGCCAACATTCTCAAATAAATGCTGACAGCTCAAACTACATTCAAAGTACACAGTAATCTTCTCCCTGCTGACTATTGCCCTGTACACACGATTGGTTCATCTGATGAAAACGAACCGATGGATTTTTTTCATCAGATATCCGATGAAGCTGACTTTCATCAGTCTTGCCTATACACCATTGGTTAAAAATCCGATCGTGTCCAACGCGGTGACGTAAAACACAACGACGTGCTGAGAAAAATGAAGCATGCGTCGACTTTATTCTGAGCATGCGTGGATTTTTGATCAATGGATTTCCCTACAGACGACTGTTATTTTAACCATAATAAAAATTTAAAACTGGTTCTATTTTTTTTCACCGATGGGAAAAAAACAGATGGGGCCCACACACGATCGGCTCGTCCGATGAAAACGGTCCATCGGTCTGTTTTCATCAGACGAACCGATCATGTGTAGAGGGCATTAGAATTAGGAAAAAAAGGAAGGCAAAACAATGGGCTTCATTTACTAAAGGCAAATCCACTTTGTGCTACAAACACACTTGGAAGTGCAGTCGCTGCAGATCTGAAGGGAAGATCTGAAATGAGGGGAAGCTCTGCTGATTTTATCATCCAATCATGTGCAAGCAAAAATGCTGTTTTCTATTTTTCTTCCATGTCCCCCTCAGATCTACAGTGACTGTACTTCTAAGTGCATTTTGAAGTGCACTTGTAGTGCAAAGTGGATTTGCCTTTAGCAAATAACCCCCAATGTCCTGATTCAAAGACACTGGCGAAAAAACTGGTGTGCTTCCTGTGTGGGTGGGGTTATATAGGGGAGGACTTCCTGTCTGTTTTTGGTTGGCCAGTGTCCAATTACCTATAGGTGGCACATAACCCAGATGGTCATGATTATAGCCTGCACTGTGTCCTGTGGTGTGTGATAAAGAAATATATATTTACTGTGATGCTTTGGGCCTATAGCAGAAACTGAAACCTATTCCTGGCCATGTGTTCTTTGAGTACCATAAGCAATGAATTGTTTTTTAAAGCTATCATCCCAGATGCTGCTACTTCCAATCATAGAAAAGGTCATGTCATAAACCACCTCTGTCTTCAGTCGCTGATGATTCCTTTGCCTGGCACAGGCTATGGCCTCATTCACATGAGGCGGACTCCGTCGCGACGGAGTCCGCCTGCTCCCGCCAGCTCAGTGGGAGATCAGTCCGCAGATCTCCGCTGAGACGAGGGATGACAAGCTCCTCTCTGCTCACTGAGCGGGGAGGGGCTTGTCGGGCGCCGCTGTCTCCTATGGAGCGATCTGATGAAAACGGACAGCATGTCCGTTTTCATCAGATCTTACCCGATCCGAGTGGATGGATGGGGACGTGCCCCCCATACGTCTGTTTTTAGTGGATCGAATAGGGTCGGATGTCAGCGGACATGTCTCCGCTGACATCTGACGCTCCATAGGGATGCATGGAGCGCCTGTTCAGGTCCGCCGTCAAAACGGACAGGTGGACCCGAACGGACCGTCCGTGTGAATGGGGCCTAAGAGAGAACATATCTGTACAAAGACTCCAAGGCTTTCTGTTAGCATACAAAATCTATAGTGTAAAAAAACAGATTTTAAAGCTGCTAAAAAATTTAGCTTTGAGCAGCATAAAAAGAATTGTTATATTTAAAACATCCTTGAATATTGGAGAACGGGCTGACATGCAAGCACAATGCCACCATCTGAAGATGACTTTTGGGCCCCATTCACCATACATGTAGAAAAAGTGAAGGAAAGAATGTGCAATTTAATTTGCAGCGACACAAGTTTACATGATTTGTTTTTATGCACATTAACATCCATTTTTTCATGCACATTTTTTATGTAGAGATTCACATCACATCCTATATCATCACTTCCCATTTGTGGAGAGAGAAGAGCACATTTTAGAGTCTCCCTTTTCATCAAAGCCCCCTTATATCAGATGTCCCCAATAGAGCCCCCTTTTCATCACAGTCCCTATCAGAGCACCCCTTTACACTATAGTCCTCATCAAACCCTCTTTACATCTGAGCCCCCCCCCCCCCCATTGGAGCCTTTTTGTGAGAACCTCCCCATCAGTGCCCCCTTATTAGAGCCATGTAAACTGGGTGGGAGCAGGATAGGAGTCGGATCTCAGTAGGTGGAGCAAGTTCGGACACACCGCACCAATCTTCTTTCCTCACCACTTCCTGACATGTGGGGTTTTTCTTTTATGAGCAGAGTGCTTCTGTACGTTTTCCTCAGTTCATGTGCGGAGAGGTTTGCAACAAAATGCAGAATGCTGCATAATTCTGTACATCTCTTCTTGGCACATCACATCAATGTCTTGGTAGGAACGAGACACGTAGAAAATAATTGTTTTCTGTGTCTTGCAGAGACCTGGGCCCAGATTCACAGAGCGATTACGCCTGCGCAACTGGTGTTGCGCGTGCGTAAGTCTAAATGTGCGCGTGCGTTTAGATGCGCGCGATTCAGAAAACGATTTACGCCAGAAATCTATTTTTTTTTGTCCGGCGTAATTTCGTTAGACAGACGCATCCGTCCGCGCAAAAATGCGCTAGACACACCATTGATTTGCTAGTCAAATATGCTAATGAGGGACTTACGGGGATCCACAAAACAACGTTGGGGCAGCGCAGGCTACGCAGTGTGCGCAACAGCAAAATGTTCTGTCTAAAATTAGAGCTGATAAAAGCTGGTCTAAAAAATGAAAAAAAGTCTACTTGTCAGATAAAGCAACACTGTTAGTGAGGAGTTCAGCAGTCACACGTGTTGCCCAACAATCTGTATGCCAACATGCCAGGGGCATCGTCGCGCATAGCTATACTACTGACTTTAGATGAACAAAAAAGGAGGAGGGCACGGAGGATGGCACTAAGGAGGGCACGGGAGATGTTTTTTTTTTTTTTTTTATTTGCTTATATAAAATTTACAATTTAAATTAATCTAATACAATATTCTTATCTGATACAAGCCCCTCACTCTTCACTTGATATATCACACACGCATAGACATCTTTGGCATGAGTGATTCTGAGGTGTCTCGCATCTTCAGATTCACCCCTCATGCCATCCTGGAATTACCACAACCTTGCAGGAGGACATCACCAGCCCAACACATGGCACCACCCATGACACCCATGACAGCTACATATACAATCAGAGCCCCATCCCCACAGATTTCGAACAGAACATGTATGGGGACAGCTGGCTGGTTGGTGAGTGACATGGGAGTTAGGCATGACTATCCCCTCCCGTGATGCACACCTCACAAGTGGCACATGCATGACTAACATCCTCCTGTCTTTTCCCTTCAAGGTGACTCTGCATATGCACTGGTACCCCATCTCATGACCCCATCTCATGCCAGCTCACATTATGCATCTTTGCACGTTAAACACACACATTAATCATGGCACAATGAGAATGCATGCATGCACACCACTGTGGTCCCTAGCACACACACCCCACATCCTCATCACATTGGATTGGCACCAGTCCACCATGCAGGACTTGTGAGCTGCAAAGCCATGCCACGGCTCCAATTATGTCACTGTACATTCATACACCATTCACACAGACCTGGGGATCACTTCTCCACCACAAATGAGGGTGACACCCCTTTTCCCGCAGGAATATCACCCCCACATTCCAAAATCATACACAAACAGAACCAAAAAAATTAAATAAATGACGAGCAAAAATAAAAAATGCCCAGCAAAAATATAATTTAAACAAAATAACAACAAAGAAAACACATAAAAGACAAAAATAACTCTGCAAAACAGTCCTCAAATATCTCAAAGACACGTCACAAACAAACAAAAGCACCTTGCTGTAGAGGGAGGGATACAAAGGGATGTATTTTTGCAAAGGAAGTGCATTTGTGTCTGTCTATTTATGCTGTCTGCGTAGTTCATAAAGTTGCCCTAGTCCATTTCCAATTTCACTGATTGCGCTGCTCCCGAGTTGTGAGCATGCGCACACCGGAGCTGACATGGTCTCCTTCAAGCGCGCATGCGCGAGCCGGCCGGCCCTTCATTTGCATGGGGTCACGGCTCATTTCAATGTAACACGCCCACGTCCCTCCCAATTTGTATTACTCCTCCTTACGCCTCTGGAAAAAATCTTACGCTTGCGCAATTTCCTGCGCAAAAGCTACGTGAATCGGGGGATTACGCGGCTAGATGGCGCAAGTCTAACGTAATGGCGGTGCGCTACGCCGGACCGATAATGCGCCAATGTACGTGAATCTGGGCCCTGATTTTTTTCTAGTGCAGAAAAACGCAGGTTTCTGCAAATGGTTCAAACAAGCCCTAGGACCTTGAAAACGAATAGAAAAAAAAAAAAAATCGCAGATTTGACTTGCATGGAATATTTTCTGTAAATGTCTCCAAATATACCAGAGGGGTCTTCAGGAGTTCCACAAACAAAAGATTGTCTCAAAGATTTGCAAGCACAGCAAAGCTTGGACACTGGGGAGGATCTGTGCAGCAGATCCATGTGAAAAGAACTTGTGTACAGAAGCCCCTGGGGTATAAACATATATTTCTGGGGCTTTTTATAGTTTCTAGGATGGTTTTAGTAAGTTGATTAGTAAATAACTCATGCATAATAGCAATATGTTACCTGCAAATGACAGCTGCAACACAGTTTGCAAAGCCTGGTTCACACTAGTGCTTTTTCTGATGAGTCGCACAGAATCGCATGACAAGGGACCTTCCATGGTTTCCTTTCACACCAATTCGACTCCCCATGGGACATTTTTGGGAATGGTTCCTGTATTACTTTGGTGTGATTCTAGTAGAAAAAAAAAAAAAAACCTTATCAAAGTTGCACCAAAGTTTCATCCAAGTAGCACTACATAATCTCACTAAAAGTCAGATCAAAATCGTATTGCAGCAGTGTGAATCTAACATCGGATCTTGATACCCAAAGTTTGGGTATTTTGGGATGCTACATCAGTGCACTGAGGCAGTGGACAGGAATAACTGTATCTATATGGGCTCCATAAATGCCATTCTCAGGAAATTACCTTGGTTTGTTTCCCTAATCTTAGGCCAAGTTTACTGTCCTTCAGACTTAGGAGGGCCGGACTATGGCCAGTGGAAGTAATAAAGGTCTCGACATCAGTGGGGAAAAAGTAACGGCCCATTGTTTGTTTCAGTGAGCATAATTGCGCCCCATTATTTGTGTAAGCCCTGGTTCACACTGGGCTGCGGGAGTGAAGCAGTGCGAGTTCAGCTGAACTCGCACGATTTCACTCCCGCCCGGCAGTCCCGATTTCAGCCGCGATTTCAGAGACATCTGTGCAGGTTTCTGCACAGATGTCAATGTAAATCGCGGGCTGAAATCGCAAAAAGTAGTACAGAGACTACTTTTTGAAATCGGTGCAATGCCGCAGATGCAGCGTCGCACCGATTAGGACACTGCCATTGCCGGCAATTTGCGGCAAAATCCGCCGTTTTGACATGCGTTTTGACATGCCAAATCGCATGTCAAAACGCACCAGTGTGAACCAGGGCTAAGTCAGAGGAATAGTACCCCATCATTGATATCATGAGGACCCTATTGTTGGTGTCAGTAGGAGGAATTGGGTCCCATCGTTGGTATCACTGGGAGGAATTGTGCCACTTCATTGGTGTCAGTGGGGAGAATAATGCCCCATTCTTGGTGTCAGCGGATAAAATAGTGCCTTAAGGGCCAGATAAAAACAAGGAAGGGGCAACATCTGGCCACTGGGCCGCAGTTTGAAGAGCACTGGCCTAGACTGCTACTCTCCACAATGAAATATATATTTAAAAAAAAGCTAGAGTGAGTGGAAACAATCACAAGTCCTGGAACTAATGTATCAACATTAGAAATGGAATATATAGCAGTTGGTCAAAAGCCAAAGTGAGTAAACAATCACAAGTCCTGGAAATGATGTATTAGCTTAAGAAAAGGAACATATTTACTGTTGGTCCCAAGCCCTACTCTACAAAAAACATTGGCCCAGATTCACAGAGCGATTACGCCTGCGCAACTGGTGTTGCGCGTGCGTAAGTCTAAATGTGCGCGTGCGTTTAGATGCGCGCGATTCAGAAAACGAATTACACCAGAAATCTACTTTTTTTTGTCCGGCGTAATTTCGTTAGACAGACGCATCCGTCCGCGCAAAAATGCGCTAGACACACCATTGATTTGCTAGTCAAATATGCTAATGAGGGAGTTGCGGGGATCCACAAAAAAACGCAGTTGCTGCGCAGGCTACGCGATGTGCGCAACAGCAAAATGTCCTGTCTAAAGTTAGAGCACCTAAAAGCTGGTCTAAATTTTGAAAAAACGTCTACATCTCACATAAAGCAACACCGTTACTGAGGAGCAGACCACACACACGTGTTGCACTACAATTTGACTGCCAACATGCCAGGGGCATCGTCGCTCATAGCTGCACTAGTGAATTTAGATGACCAAAGAAGGAGGAGGGCACGGAGGATGGCACGGGAGAGGGTATACCACACACGCATAGACCTCTTTGGCATGAGTGATTCTGAGGTGTATCGCATCTTCAGATTCACCCCTCATGCCATCCTGGAATTAACCACAACCCTGCAGGATGACATCACCAGCCCAACACACCGCTCACATGCACTGCAGCCACTGGTGAAGGTCCTGGCAACACTCCATGTCCTTGCCAGTGGCTCTTTTCAGCGTACAAGTGGAGTGGTGGCTGGGATGTCACAATCCTCCATGAGCAGATGTGTGCACCAGGTTGTCCCTGCAATCCTCACACGCTTGGCCAACCAAATCATCAAACCCACCACTGAGGACCTGCGGCTGAAGGCAATGACAGATTTCTACAGAATTGCCAGATTCCCACGCACCATCGGGGCCATTGATTGCACACATGTGGCACTCCAGCCCCCCCATGAGACAGAGCACATGTACCGCAATCGGAAGAATTGGCACTCCATCAACGTACAGGTGATAGTTGATGCCCAAGGCCTCATATGGCACGTCCGTGCCAAACACCCCGGATCCACCCATGACAGCTACATCTACAATCAATCCCACATCCGAATGGAATTCGATCAGAACGTGTATGGGAACACCTGGCTGGTTGGTGAGTGACATGGGAGTCAGGCATGACTATCCCCTCCCGTGATGCACACCTCACAAGTGGCACATGCATGACTAACATTCTCCTGTCTTTTCCCTTCCAGGTGACTCTGCATATGCACTGGGACCCCATCTCATGACTCCTATCCGGAACCCCCAAACCCCAGGGGAGGAAAGATACAATCAAGCACACATCAAAACCCGAGCAGTGGTGGAGCGCTCCTTTGGCCTCCTGAAGTCACGTTTCCGATGCCTGGATAAGTCTGGGGGTACACTGTTGTATTCCCCAAACTTCGTGTGCCATATCATCGTTGCATGTTGCATGCTGCACAATCTCGCAGTGAGGAAGGGCCTGCAGGTTGAGCTACGTGATGACCTGACCCCCCAACCAGACAATCAACCCCTAACCGAGGATACCCCGTCTTCTGAGGGAAGAGCAGTCAGGAGGCAGCTCATATTGGGCATCTTTGCACGTTAAACACACACATTAATCATGGCACAATGAGAATGCATGCATGCACACCACTATGGTCCCTAGCACACACACCCCACATCCTCATCAAATTGGATTGGCACCAGTCCACCATGCAGGACTGGTGAGCAGTAACGCCACGTCAAGGCTCCAATTATGTCACTGTACATTCATACACCATTCACACGGACCTGGGAATCACTTCTCCCTGGTCCTGGGGAACCCTTCTCCACCAAAATTGAGGATGACACCCCATTTCCAGCAGGAATGTCACCCCCACATTCAAACAGCATGCACAACCCAAAATTAAAAAAAAATGTCAGCAAAAAAAAAAAAAAAAAATGCAAAACATGTCAGCCAAAAAAAAAAAAAAAAATGCAAAAAATGTCAGCCAAAAAAAAAAAAAAAATGCAAAAAATGTCAGCCAAAAAAAAAAGAAGGGGGAAAAAAAAATTTGTGCCCTCTGCGTGAGCCACGCCTGGGGCGCCCCCGGCCACGGCCCCTCAGGGGAGACTCATGGGGGAGGGGCAAACCCGGGGAAGGAGGAGCAGCCCCTGATATCTGCCCACCTGGCGACCTGCCCTCCAAGGCCACGGCTATTCTTTCCAGGGAAGCACCAAGTGTTGCCGTGTTGGCCTGGATAGCCTGGGTAAGGGCCCTCACATCCTGCCCAACGCCTGCTGCTGTAGTCTGCAGTTCATTTAGGCAGGTTGTGAAAGCCCGGGAGTGGGAGTCCAGGTTACCCAGCGTATCCTTCATGGAGGACAGGCTCTCCTCCACCCGCCCAAAAGTCTGGCAGAGCTGTCCCAGATGGCGGGTCTGGAGGGCCTGGTCCCTTCGCAGACTGGCGGGCAGGAGATTGGGCGCCCCCCTGGTGCTCTGGGATGACATCCTGCCTCCAGGTGATGGTTGTGGGCGGGGAGAAGGGGAGGCCCTTGTGAGGGGAGCCATGTTGGGGGAGGAGGGGGTGGGGCTCCCCCTTAGGGAGGGCAGGCTTCTGCCAGCCAGAGGGGAAGAGTCCGCACAAACCACTCGTCCAGTGCCTGACTCCTCCTCCTCATGATTGTCCTCCTCCTGATCGTCCTCCTCCTCATGATCGTCCTCCTCCTCTCGGACCTCCTCCGCGGACTCCGGCCTTGTTGGGGGGGCCTCATTAGGCTGCTGTCCTGGTGTTGGAGCGGTCAGGCCAGATGGCCCTGCACCCTCCTGCACATCTGTGGATGACACAAACCATTCACAGGTTGGAGGATCCACACACTTGCCAGATATTCCCTTTCACCCCCTCCCCCACACATGCTACACACCTGATAGAAAAAAAAACCTTACCTGGCACCGCGGGGACCGGACTTGTGTCAAAGCCTGGCAGGCCCTCCACTTCATGCCGGTGAAAGGTCAGGGCCACCACATGCTCCGTCGCTGTAAGCCTAATACGGCATGGTGGGCCCCCTCCTGTGCCCCTGGCATGGGCATGCATTGCGGCCAGTTTTTTTTTCACCTGACGCCGGAGATCATTTATTTTTTTGTCGATCCCAGACCGGGTCCGTGTCTCCCCCTCCCCCGATGAATTCACCTGCTCTGTGATCCTATCCAATATCTCCCTCCTCCTGGCCGGGGTGGTGGTGGCACTCTGCGGGCTGTGGAGAAAACGCCCATACTCGCTAATGGCCCGGGCAAGAATTCTTTTTTCCCCCACAGTAAAATTAAGCTTTCTTTTTCTCTCAGTCATACTTCCAAACAAACTCACTACCAGTCACCAAAAATCAGTCACAAATACAAGCACAACCAATCAGGCAAGAACACACACAAAGAGAACACCCAAAAATCACACTAGCACTCAGCAAGAAACAGTCACAAAAAAATAAAAATAAAAAATAAAGCAAGAAAACAAACGAACAAAAATATATCAATCAAACAAACAGTCTCTCAAACACTTATCAAAATACACTTTCACAAATATACCAACAAGCACTTGATCACACAGAACACTAATCTGACAACTACAAGACACACTGCAACGAACAACAGGAACAAAAGCACTAGGTTCAATGGGAAGGGACAAAGGGATGTACTTTTGCAATGCAAGTGCGTTTGTGTGTGTCTATTTATGCTGTCTGCGTAGTTCACAACGTTGCCCTAGTCCATTTCCAATTTCACTGATTGCGCCGCTCCCGAGTTGTGAGCATGCGCACATCGGAGCTGACCATGGTCTCCTTCAAGCGCGCATTTGCGAGCCGGCCGGCCCTTCATTTGCATGGGGTCACGGCTCATTTCAATGTAACACGCCCACGTCCCTCCCAATTTGTATTACTCCTCCTTACGCCTCTGGAAAAAATCTTACGCTTGCGCAATTTCCTGCGCAAAAGCTACGTGAATCGGGGGATTACGCGGCTAGATGGCGCAAGTCTAACGTAATGGCGGTGCGCTACGCCGGACCGATAATGCGCCGATGTACGTGAATCTGGGCCACTGTTTCCATTTACCATCACAATCCTACACAAAAAATATCTGCTATGTTATAGGAGATATATAGAGAGGTAATGGTGCACAAGCAGAAACCCTGAAAAGCCTTGAGCATCATACCTAAAGTGCCTTGAAAAAGTATTCACACCCCTTGAAATGTTCAACATTTTGTCATGTTACAACCAAAAACTTAAATGTATTTAATGTGATAGACCAACACAGAATGGCACATAATTGTGAAGTGGAAGGAAGATGATAAATGATTTTGAAACCTTTTTTACAAGTAAATATCTGAAAAGTGTGCCGTGCATTTGTATTCAGCCCCAGAGTCAATAGTTGGTAGAACTACCTTTTGCTGCAATTAAAGCTGCAAGTCTTCAGCTGTGAGTACTTCTCTAGCTTCTACACCTCTTGGGTAGCCCTCCCAACTGACTCTACTCAAGCTTTTCTCATTCTCTAGCCTAATGGAGAAACAAGTGAACCTTCTGGAGGCCCCCTGTCTGCTGATATGGGAATGTCTATGAAGATATGGGTTTGGTCCCAATTTTATTAAATGGGTGCGACTACCAGTCCCCTATAGCTAAAGTCTCAGTGAATGGCTGGTTGTCAGACTCCTTCCCACCGAGTCATGGGACACACCAAGGTTGCCCCCCCCCCCTTTCCCCGCTACTGTAGGCCTTGGCTATATACCTTAGTTCCCTCCCTAGTATTTATTCCCTTCGGCGGAAACAGCAGACAGGTAGGCTGAGGATACCATTCTCTACTTGAAAGATCTGGGGCTCTCCCTTGCTTCCACTCTTCAAGCCATTGACCAACCGGGTGCTCATTCCGGCTTACATGTCAACTGCAATAAATCCCAAATTCTTTCCCTTAACCACTTTCCACCCACTGCTAAGCAGGTCGGTCTACCTCTTGCCAGCGTGGCTTTTCTTGGGATATGGGTTTTCTGGTCTATTATGGATTATATCCCATTAAATATAGAGTCCTTGTTTACCCCAATTAAGCAGAAAACCCAAATCAGGGCAAAGCTTCCATTAGGTGTCATGGGATGGATCAACTTGATCAAAATGGTTCTATAACCTAAACCAGTGTTTTTCAACTCCAGTCCTCAAGGCACACCAACAGGTCAAGTTTTCAGGATTTCCCTCAGATGAAATGGCTGTGGTGATTTCTAAGGCAGTGAAACTGATCAAATCACCTGTGCAAAATAATGGAAAGCCTGAAAACATGACCTGTTGGTGTGCCTTGAGGACTGGAGTTGAAAAACACTGGCCTAAACTATTGTATGTCTTTTGACACTCCCTGTTTATTTACCTTTAAAGATCTCAAACACCATTGATTCCATCTTGAATATCTTTGTCTGAGGCAGCGACATGCATAAATTACAATGGTTAACACTGAAAAATCAGACGGTAATCTCCCCTTTCATAGTCACATTCCACTATGGTACAATCACCATTTACCGGAATTACTCCTAGATCCAATCTTATGGGCATCTTATGGTGTTGCTGTACAATTTACACAAGTTTTCAGCATGCAGGCATGTTTTTTTCATCTCATATGGTCCTGTCCCATTTTACAGACCTTTTGGATCCAAATACTCCAGTTCCTGCATGACTATATGGGCTCTCCCTTGTCTCTAGACCCCAAACCCTG
Organism: Rana kukunoris; assembly: GCA_029574335.1. Lineage (NCBI taxonomy): Eukaryota > Metazoa > Chordata > Amphibia > Anura > Ranidae > Rana > Rana kukunoris. The sequence continues at coordinate 65,351,701 of CM056057.1, forward strand.
CTTGCTTGGCTGAACTTTATTTGGGGTTAATCAGGCACCTTAAAAAATGATAGCAGGTGTGTACTGACTCCTATTTAACATGAGTTTGAGCCCTGGTTCACACTGGGCTGCGGGAGTGAAATTGCGCGATTTCAGCTGAACTCGCGCGATTTCACTCCCTCTGGCAGTCCCGATTTTGGCGCGATTTAGGAGACATCTGTGCAGGTTTCTGCACAGATGTCAATATAAATCGTGTCCTGAAATCACAAAAAGTAGTACAGGAACTAATTTTTTTAATCGGTGCAGCGCCGCAGATGCGGCGTCGCACCGATCAGGACGGTGTCATTGCCGGCAGTTGCCGCCGATTTCAGATGCGATTTCACATGTGAAATCGCATTTCTCAAATCGAACTAAATTGTACCCAGTGTGAACCTGGGCTGAATGCGATTGCAAAGGTAACTTTTTTTTCCCCTAAAAAGCTTCCTTTACCTTAGTGCAGTCCACCTTCACTTACCTCATCCTTCGATTTTGCTTTTAAATGTCCTTATTTCTTCTGAGAAATCCTCACTTCCTGTTATGCGACACTTTCTCCCTGGTGTGGAGAAAGCGAGCAGGAGTGTCAGAACGCCCACTAACACACAGCTCCTTTCTCTATCTGCAACGTAGAAAGCGCCCTGACTCTCCTGCTTGCCCCCTCCCCCTTCAAAGGGAGGGGGCAAGCATGACACTGCACACCAGGGAGAAAGCCTTGCATTAAAGATGTGGAGTTACAGACAGAAGAACAGGAAGTGAGGATTTCTCAGAAGAAATAAGGACATTTAAAAAGAAAATCAAAAAGATGAGGTAAGTGAAGGAGGACTGCACTAAGGTAAAGGACGCCATTTAGGGAAAAAAAAAATGTACCTTTACAACCCCTTTAATTCCCGACACAGCTACATGCCCAGTTATAAGAGAGTGTGCAACCACATTATTTTTAAGCCCCCTCCTGCAAAATATTTCAGTTTGTTTTTAATTTGAGTTGTAAATTTATAGGTCACATTAACAGGTGGAAAAAGTTCTAAAATTATTTATCTTTGTCTCATTTTTTATATCACAGAAAGCTGACATTTCAACACGTGTAGACTTGTTATATCCACTGTGTAGAAGCGACTCGTTATGTATTTTGTTAAACTATACAGCTCGCCATTTAATTTTCACATGTCACATTATTACCTAGTTATCTGTATGATGGTAAATGACTGATGTATTGGTACAATAATGCTTTCGGTTAGTGAATGGTCCCCTGGGATGAACAATTGGCTTGTTTTAATTAATTCTGTAACATTTTTTGTGTCTTTGTTCTTAACTTCAATAAAAACGATTTTTTTGAACATGACAACACAATATTTTATCTTAAATAAAAATATATTTAAAAACAAAAACACGTTTTAAAACAAAGCCCAACTCCAGCCAAAGTTTTAATTTGAATTTTTTAATAGAGCAGTTAGTAGTCAGAACCTCTGTAAAGTTTTATTTGCTGCCTATGTCGGCACTGGGGAGATTCCCTGTCACTTCTACAGACACCAGGACAAGAAATATGATGGAGCACAGCTGTCAGCAGGACAGGGAAATAAAAAGCAATAAAAGCCTAGTAGATGTTCTAAAAACAATTATACCCATCCCATAACTTCATGTCCTTGTGACACTGTCACCTGGCCATGAATTGTGGGTAAATCTCCCAGAGATTTCTGTACAAAACAAAATATAAAGTTCTGGCTGGAGTTAGCCTTAAAATGTAATAATAAAATACAATCTAAATAAATAACAATTCTCAAGTAAAAAAAAAAAAAAAAACCCCATCCAGAAAAGTCCAAAAATAATGAATGAAATACATTTACAATTAATCATGTAGTAGGTATAAATCCGATTCTTCATTTGCATTGAAAAAAACATTTTTATGCTTTCTGATTCAAGTAAGCCAAATTAGATCCAATTCTGAGAAATGGAAATTGACCCATCTTGAATTTTTGGTCCACTGACTTAGTGCATTCCAAGTAAAACCCTCTTGTTAAATTATTTCATATCTTGAAAAAGGTAAGTTTTCAATAATAATAATAATAAAAAAATAAAAATTCAGGTCATTGCCACACTTCTGCACTCTAATACAGTATTGGTGATTTCTTGGGAACCTCTGCAGATTCCATATCATCATCCAACCAAGAAACAGCATGGAATTGGCAAGGCTTGTAGCGTATAATCTCCTGAGGGATTATTTTCTCCATTTTCAATTTGGGATTATTTGGTCTAGAATTAAAACTTTTGGATTGTCAAAGTATAAATCAGCATAAATGTCTTCGAGAGTCCAGTTTAGGTGCGTGTATCTAGGTTCTTCATATAATCTTGCAGGGCCTGCAGTCGGGCATCAATGTCTGATAGGTCAGAGACTTGGTCAAAGCGGTTTTCTGCATTGGGTGCAAGAAAATTGAATTAGATTTGATATATACAGAAGTATAAACCCCAAACTTGTTTTAAAGAAAACTACATTTTAAATTTCCGGGTGCAGAATTAAAGGAGTTGTAAAGGTACCATTTTTTTTTCTCCTAAATACCTTAGTGCAGTCCTCCTTCACTTAACTCATCCTTCCATTTTGCTTTTAAATGTCCTTATTTCTTCTAAGAAATCATCACTTCCTGTTCTTCTGTCTGTAACTCCACACAGTAATGCAAGACTTTCTCCCTGATGTGGAGTGTCGTGCTCGCCCCCTCCCTTGGACTACGGGAGAGTCAAGACGCCCACTAACACAACCTCCTTTTACTATCTGTAGTCCAAGGTAGGGGGCGAGCACGACACTCCACACCAGGGAGAAAACCTTGCATTACTGTATGGAGTTACAGCCAGAAGAACAGGAAGTGAGGATTTCTCAGAAGAAATAAGGACATTTAAAAGCAAAATCGAAGGATGAGGTAAGTGAATGAGGACTGCAGGTAACGGAAGCCATAAAAAAAAAATTGTACCTTTACAACCCCTTTAAGAATGTGGCACATAACCAGATGCCTACTAACCTTTGAAAAAAAAGAACACTGATAGGGGACTATAAACAATTCCACTTTTGCGCCAGTCTACATTCAAAACTTAAAATGATAAAAGTTTAGCTACCTTTCTCAATTTTCCGGTCATAGTTTGGTGTGCTGGAAAGCCTTTTTTTCCCAGATGATCGGTCTCTCTTCCCCTGCAGATCCAGAGGAAAAAAAGAAAATAAATAAATTCTACTGACACAAACTAAGTGGGGGAAACAGTAAGAACGGATAGAATATAAAAAAGGACAACTTACACTATTCCTGTTATTCCATGATGAAGGGGCAAAGGGTCTCCTGCCACGTGTGGCCTGTTTTCTTTCCCCACTATAATATGGTTAGATCACATTATGAGTAGTTTGCACAAAGTTGACATACACAAAACTACAGATGGTACAAGAAGGCAATTATACCAAGCAATTTACATACGGTGCCTTGAAAAAGTATTCATACCCCTTGAAATTTTACACATTTTGTCATGTTAAAACCAAAAACATAAATGTATTTTATTGGGAATGAATGTGATAGACCAACAGAAAAGGGCACATAATTGGGAAGTGAAAGGAAAATTATAAATGCTTTTTATTTTTTTTTACAAATAAATATCTAAAAAAGTGTGGCGTGCATTTGTATTCAGCCCCCGAGTTAATACTTTGTAGAACCACCTTTCGCTGCAATTACAGCTGCAAGTCTTTTTGGGGATGTCTCTACCAGCTTTGCACATTTATAGAGTGACATTTTTGCCCATTCTTCTTTGCAAAATAGCTCAAGCTCTGTCAGATTGGATGGAGAGCATCTGTGAACAGCAATTTTAAAGTCTTGCCACAGATTCTCAATTGGATTCAAGTCTGGACTTTGACTGGGCTACGCTAACACATTATTATTATACAGAACATGATGGACGGATTTTCCTACCTGTGCTGTGGATCTCTGCAGCTCCTCCACAGTTACCATGGGCCTCTTGGCTGCTTCTCCGATTAATGCTCTCCTTGCCTGGCCTGTCAGTTTTGGTGGACAGCCATATCTTGGCAAGTTTGCAGTTGTGCCATACTCTTTCCATTTTCGGAAAATGGATTGAACCGTGCTCTGTGAAATGTTTAAAGCTTGGGATGTTTTTTTTATTTTTTAGGGGGGTTGGGGGGGGGATTTAATTTAAATGTGTTGCTTTTCCCTGCAAATTATCCGCCCTTTCAGGTGTTTACAAACAGACCAAAAAATTTTTTGACTTGTCAGTACAAATGCAAAGCTGGACTAAAATACCACACTATTTAAATATACAATGAATCAATAGGAAAAAGTCTTATGCCCCGTACATACGATCCGAAAATCGAACGACCGGACGTCTGACTCTTTTTGCTTGCTAGTCGCAAGTAGACATTGAATAGGTTACTAAAGTTGCGAAGATTCTCAGAAAACAGAATAAAAATTCAGAAGTGATGTAATGTGTTGTAGTGTATTTATATTGTATTTTTGGACAACTAAACTGATTAACGGAAAATCTTAAGATCTGGTATCGTACAGGAGCAATGTTCCCACATATCCGATGGGGTAACAGCAGAGGAACCATCGTGATCGGCTATCAAAAGCTGTGTACTTAACGAGCAGAGTAGCGTACGAATTTTTCGAAAGCTGTATTTTTCGTGCGATTTTCGCATCGTGTGTATGGCCATTAGGGTTTTTTTAGCCTCCCCACATCAAAGCCTTGTTGTCCGAGTCACTTTAAGAGAACAACTTCAATCTCGGCCCAGGCAGGAGAAGTAGAGTTGCATTCTCAGCAAATACGAGCTTTCGTTTTTATTTCACAATATTTTAAAACTGCACTATACAGGTAGATTCAATTCATTAGGCACCCTTGCTTGCTTGCTGAACTATAGGCCCAGTATAGGACAGTATATAACTTTACCTGCTGGGTAATGGATTGACATACTCCATTTCATCTCCAGAGCTTTGATAGGATCGATGACTTTGAAGACTCTCAACTATTTCAGAAATGAAACATATATAGGTAACAAAGTCATGCTAACATAAACAGCATTAATAAGTTCAAGTGCTATATATCTAGACGCATTGTATAATAAAACTCTAAACCAGTGTTTCTCAACCTTTTTTTCCAGTCACAGCCCCCTTTAAAAATTATGGACAGTCTCAAGGCACCCCCATTCTAAAATATAAAAAACGATTCTAGTAGTTTTACACATGACAGCGACATCCACAAGTAGGCGATTTATTCTTCCAAAGCAAAAACAGTAAAACCTTGACTTGAGAGTAACTTGGTTTGAGAGTGTTTTGCGACACAAGCTAAATTTTTTAGAACAATTTTGACTTGATATACAAGTAGCTTCACGTCACAACTGAGTATAAAAGAGAAGTGTAGCAATATGGTTACATTTAATGAAGGTACAACATTTAACAACTCACATGGTTGACGATTAAACAGGCACATCTAGGTATTCAGGCATCCTGGGGAAAGCTGTCCACATAAACCATCCTCTGCACCACCATCGACATCATCCCTTTCTCGCTGCGCTCCACAAACGCGTCAAGCCTCGCTTTTAGATAGCTCTACTGCAGAGAAAAGTCTTGCCAGGCACTATTGCAGACTGACAGTGGTGAGAGCCAGCGGTGCGGAGGATTGTCTATGTCAGCTGGCACCCAGAGGCCTCTCTGTGGGCATGCAAGGTATGTCGTGTGATCGCTACCCGAGTCACATGACCTCTAGCCGGGCCGCCTGTGACTGGTCCGCTGAGACAGCTGCTGACAGAGCCGTATCACAGTAGGCTAGATCACCTGCATCACAAATGGGAGGAGGCCTATCACCTCAGAAATATTCCAAGTATTTACAGCGAGGAGAGGACCCCCGTAGAGCAGATCACCGACTGCAGCATGAAGCCCTCCACCGCCTGGGGGAGCAGCTGCGAGTGCTAAGGGCACTGGGGAGAAATGTCCGATCATCTGCAGAGAACTCTATCTCAACTGCAGGGAAAGAGCAAAGAAGTGCCCGCCTGAGTGACTGGAAATGAATGGAGAAGGTAAAGGTTGGGGCCGGAGGAGGGGAGTGAGAGAGACACTGATAAAATAGGGGCTGGAAAATGAACTGTCAGAGGTGAGTGCAGGGACCAATAGGAAGAAGTTCTATACCAAGAGGGGGAGGAGGACAGAGAGACATGTGCCCGGGGAGTCAGACCATGACAATCTAAATATGTACTGTCAGAGTTGCACCAGAGATGGACAGAGCGCTGGGAGAGAAAAGAAAGGATCAAGTTATTCCTGCCTGGGAAATCAGAATAAAGTTCCATCAAGAGTGCAATATAGCGAGTGCAGTATAGAGTGCTTATTAACTGTCCTACCATTGAGTCCAGTACAGAGTGCTCAGAGATTAGAGAGTGCAGTGTGCTCACTGCTACCCCTGGAGGATGGGGTTTACTGGTGGCTCAGAGCAAGGTGCACAGGTGAGAGGGGAGGGGGCGCTGCAACTGCCGGGGACTACTAGAGGGGCAATTACGTAGTGGACCGTGTGTGCTCTCCTCCTGGGGATCGGACATGCGGTGGGGTGAGCGGAGTTCTGTTGTATAACATTTTTGATACGTTTTTATGGAATTTTGCCAAGGCACCACTGAAGAAACCTCAAGGCACCCTGGTTGAAAAAGGTTGCTCTAAACAAAAAAAGTAATTAAGATGTTATAGGTGACCCACCTGACGAACTGCGCCTCTGTCCTCTCATACTAGATGGGGATGCCAATGCTCGTCGACCCCTGCAATAAAAAACTGTTTAGAAGCCTACTGAACCCTTTATTGATATTTGTAATACACAAGTATTTTGCTACATACTTATACCACTGAAAATGTTTTTATTTTTTCTATATACATATTCTATAGAGCTATAAAAAAAAATGGCTTAGAAGGGACATAATTACAAGGGAAATAGGGGTAAAGCTGGCCGATTCATTTTAGTAGGACTTGGATGCAGAAGTGAAGCATACGCTTGTGTGACTGAGAAAATGTGCACAATACTTTCAAGTGCTTTCCAGGTGGGCTCTAATAAATCAAATTTAATAGAGATTATATACTGTATTTATTGGCGTATAACACTCACTTTTTTACCCTGAAAATAGAGGGTAAACTGTGCCTGCGTGTTATACGCAGGGGGCTGTGGAAAGGTTTTTTTCCTGAAACTTCCCTCTTAAAGTTAGGGTGCGTGTTATACGCCGATAAATACAGTATATATATATATATATATATATATATATATATATATACACACACACACACATATTATATATATATATACACACACATATATACATACATACACACACACCACAAAAGATGAGCACTAGTACGTACCGAGTTAAATAGCTCTATACAGAGCCACCTGAAATTCAGACAGGCACAAGCACACAGCACCTGTGTGAACAAGGCCCAAAAGGTAGACAAACAATTGGAAGAGTAGTTACTTACTTCTTTAGGTCAACATCCTTCTGTTTACGGTCTCTGTCTCGGATGTAAGCTGTAGGATCAAACCGTGGAGGGCGGATAGCTAAGGGATCGCACAAATTAAGAAATGTAGATTAAATGCTTGAACAAAGTCTATATATTTTTTCAGAAATTCTTTATTTAAAGTAGACAGCAAGGAAGTATGCAAAGTTTACCTATGGACTAATGCTTTAGTCATGGTACAGTGTCAATACAATATCATAGTAACATAGTTGGTAAGGTTGACTAAAGACAACAGTTCATCCAGTTAAACCTGTGTAGGTGTGTGTGTATTTAAAAGAAAATAATAATTTCCCATATTCCCATATGTTGTTTTCGCCAAGATGCACGTCTAAGAGTCTTTTAACCACTTCGCATCCAGGCCAATTCTGGCACTTCGCTCCTACATGTAAAACATTTTATTATTTTTTTGCTAGAAAATTACATAGAACCCCCAAACATTATGTATTTTTTTTTAGCAGAGATCCTAGAGAACACAATGGTGGTCGTTGCAACTTTTTATCTCACACCGTATTTGCACAGAAATTTTTCGAACACTTTTTTTTGGGAAAGAAAAGTTAAATTTTTGCCTAATGTGAAAGATGTTATGCCGAGTAATTACATACCAAACATGTCACCCTTCAAAATTGCACACGCTGGTGGAATGGCGTCAAACTTCGGTACTTAAAAATCCTCACGGGCAAAGCTTTACATTTTTTTACTGGTTACATGTTTTGAGTTACAGAGGAGGTCTAGGGCTAGAATTATTGCTTTTGCTCTAACGTTTGCAGCGATACCCCACGTGTGTGGTCTGAACACTGTTTTCACATGTGGGTGGGACTTAGGTATGCATTCGCTTCTGCGTGCGAGCACACAGGGACAGGGACACTTATAAAAACATATATAAAAAAATATGTTATTGTTAAATTCTACTTTTAACTATTTACTTTGACACTTAACCACTTAAGCCCCGGACCAATATGCTGCTAAATGCCCAGAGGCGTTTTTACAATTCGGCACTGCGTCAATTTAACAGACAATTGTGCGGCGTGGCTCCCAAACAAAATTTGCGTCCTTTTCTTCCCACAAATAGAGCTTTCTTTTGATGGTATTTGATTGCCTCTGGGATTTTTATTTTTTGCGCTATAAACAAAAATAGAGCGACATTTTTGAAAAAAATAAATTAAAAAAAAACACAACAATATTTTTTTACTTTTTGTTATAAGAAAAATTGAATAAGCTAAATTTTAGTCAAACGTTTAGGCCAAAATGTATTCAGCCACATGTCTTTAGTAAAAAAAAAATAAAAAAAATAATAATAATAATTGCTACCTAGCAGCAACAGTGACACTAATACAGCGATCAGAAAAATGATCGCTTAGTGACACTGGCAATAGGGGGTGAAAGGGTTAACTAGGGCGGTGATCAGGGGGTTAAAACTTTATTAGGGGGGGTACGGGGGCTACCCTGAACCTAACACTAACTGCCTGTCACACTGACACTACATGCAGTGATCATACATATATGATCAGTGAAATCAGTGACAGTGTGACAGGGGGTAGGGGGTAGGGGGGGGGGGGGGGGTGATCGCAAGGGGTTAAATGTACCTATGTGTGTGGTGTCAGTGTAGTGTTGGTGCAGAATTACTGTGCCTCTTCTCTCATCTCGGCGGTTTGAAAATACCGCCGAGATGAGTGCTGCATCACTTCCTCTGCCTGTGTTTACATTTTACAGGAAGAGGATGTGACACAGCGGCGGCGCACAGGATTGGCTGGGAGCGATCACGAGGGGGCGGAAAGAAATGAACCGCCGCCCCCTCAAGGCGGATCGCTCCCGTAGGTAAGCCGCCCGCCACACACAGCGGAGGGGGTCCTGATCGGACCCCCGAAACGCTATTAGGCAGGGACGTAAATTTACGTCCATCTGCCTGTCCAAGCCCTTTTGTGGACGTAAATAGGCGTGCGGCGGGCGTTAAGTGGTAAAAAAAAAAAAAATTATCAATTTTATTCCTATTACAAGGAACGTAAAGATCCTTTGTAATAGGAATAAGCATGACAGGTCCTATTTACAGTGAGATATGGGGTCAATAAGACCCCACATCTCACCTCTAGGCTGGGAAGCCTAGAATAAAAAAAAATAAAAAATAAAAAAAAAACACACACACGATCTCAGCTTCCCAGCCGAGGCGGTTTTTTTGAATTCTGTAAAATCACAGAAAAAAAAGGTGACCAAATGACAGGCATACCAGCTGAGGCATGATGGCTTTGGTACACATATGGTACGGTCACAGGATCACACAGACAAAAGAGCATTATTAAGTAGTCACATAAAACAAAGAAGTCTCTTTACTTTACACTGTGGTTTCTAAACTTATTTTCATGCAGTTATGCAATATGGTGAAACTTTATCAAGATAACAAATATTAGTTTCTTGTAGAGATTCCCAACCTTTGTCGGCTTCAGAACCACTATGTAATTTAGTCAATGTGCAAAAAAAAAACGAATGGAATTAGCTCCTTATAGGCAAACTCTGCTTGGTAGAAATGCATATTGGTGAAAGTAGTCAGATAAACATGCTGAAGGGTTGGTTGTAGAGGGGCTGCTGGAACCACATGTGTTACCCAAGCCATAAGTTTCATGAAAATGACAGACACTCACCCCAGTGCAGAAAATCCGCAATGTACGTCTCCTGGGCCAGTGGAGAGGTGGCCAATTCATGGCATACACAGATGACCAGGTCCAGCAGAGCATCCAGATTTAGAAGTGCTGGCATTAGGATTGTATGCTCCATCCTTGGTTACCGAGATTCAATGGGAAGGCCACCCGTCCATGTCACATTTGCCGAGGGATCATTGTACGCTCATCAAGTCTGTATGTTACAAATCACACTCAGTCCATGGGTATCAAATTATACTTTTGCTAAAAGTAATTACTAATCATTGTCTAATAGTTTCTGCCTATCAATAACTACAACTAGATATTAAGAATGTGTCCGAATTGTAAATAAAAAAATTAAATACATGCCAGTGTTAATGCATGCTCATGGAACTTGTCACAACATACTAGCTAGCTCTAATGAAGAATTTCAAATATGACAAAGGACTGGCAACAGATACTTCACCTCTTTTCTGTTTTCTCTTTATCGTCGCTTGACGTGACTCTCCCCCACTTTATCCCTTTACTAGGTAATCCTCATTGTCAGCCTCTCTCTCCCTATTCTCTAAATTCTGTTTTCTGTTCCACCCTTTTTCTCCCTCCTTCCTGTCACTATCCAACCCCCCTTCTGCACCTCCCTTGTCTCTTTAACTCCTACAAGCTTGAACTACTTACTCCGTTTTCACTAAGCCAACTAATTCACTTTGCTGCTGGTTTCTGTTATGTCCAATCAGGTTTTTCCAGTGATATCCATCCCTGACAACTCCTATTTATTTCTGCAGCCTTCTTGTTTTCCTTCCTGCCCTTCTCATTCTCTTCTTCCTCTTTTCTAATCACTTGTTCCTTCTGATAAAGACTGCAAACCTCTCCTCATCCAGTTCTCCCTTATGCTGGCCATACACTATACGAAAATTCGTCCGACATTCGGTCGTTAAGAAAGATCTTTCGTTTTTCAAACAGTTAATGGTCACAAAATCGAAAATCCCTGGGACGTTTTTGAGCCCAAAAAACAAAGGACACATTTGGAAATTTTCTGCCGAACAAACGATAAATCGGAAGGTTAATGTGTTTCCCGTCCGAACTTTCTGCACTAGGTATATGTAAAAAAAAAAAAAAAAAAAATATTTTTTATTTATGTCCACTGAACAATTTATTGGTCGTTACATGATGGCACTATCGTTTGCGCTCACGACCAAACGTTCGTTTTTCAAAAGTTCGTTTGGACGATTTTTCGTAGAGTGTATGGCCAGCATAATGCCGCGTACACACGGTCGTTTCTTGTGATGAAATAAAACAATGTTTTTAAAAACGTAATTTAAAATGATCATGTGTGGGCTTCACATCGTTTTTTGTCTTCTAAAAAACGAGCAAAAAAAAATTTGAACTTGCTTCAATTTTTTAGGTCATTTTTTGTGTCATAAAAGACATTTTAAACCCGCGCATGCTCAGAAGCAAGTTATGAGACAGGAGCTTCAATGGAACAAAAACCGCGCTTTGCAAGAGCATTTTCAGAAAATGATGGTGTGTAGGCAACGTAATTTGTTATGATGAAGTTAGAAAAACGTTTTTTTCCTTGATAAAAAACGTTGTTTTATTTCATCACAAAAAACGACCGTGTGTACGCGGCATAAGTCTTCATATTTTTACATTTAATCTATTTAAAAGCCCTCATCTTATTTTACCGTTTGCATGGCCCCCACTCCTTACCTCTTTGGATTTTAGTATTTACTTTTTCATTATTCCTAAAACTTTGTACTGATATCCCCAGTTTCCTTTAGTTCTTCCAATACTTGCAAGCCATTATTTACAGTTCACTTTCTTCTTTGTAAGTTCCCTATGAGTCTTTGCTATTCCCTATAGCAGGGGTGCCCAACCTTTTGAAGAGCGAGGGCCACTTAAGCAACTTGGTAACCAGTCGAGGGCCACAATGAGCGGAACGGGCGGATTACAGGTCACGGCTACTCTATAGGCCCTCCGATCCACCCAGATGAAAGGGGAAAAATTCCCTTCTGTTTTTCGGATTGGAGGTAGGCAGGCGTACACAGAAGTGAATTGAGGGTCCCATTTGGTTGGGCCAATCGTGTCAAAAGGGCCTAAAACTGCTTTCACACTGATGTGCTGCGGTTTACCCACACTGCAGGTGCAGAGTGATGTACCCATGTCTATCCTGCGGGTTAGCTGATATTTGCCATAGTCTTCACCTGTGGCAAAAGCCGACGCTGTAGAGGAAGCATCAGTTTATGGGGCTTTGCTCTGCAGCTGCTTTCTTCCTCTACCACTGCCCACCAGCTTTATTCACAACACTGATGCTGTGGTATGGCGGGTCGCAACCTGCGATCTGGGCTTGCCAACCCACCATTCCAGAGCAGGAGGTCGCGGGCCACATCAGAGGGCTCCACGGGCCACATGTGGCCCCCGGGCCACTGGTTGGCCACCCCTGCCCTATAGCCTCACTATTCTGTCCTTCATTGCTTATCTAACCCCCCCCCTTTATAACCAAACATCTATATCTCATGCTTCATACACACGATTGGTTTTCCTGCAGGGAAAACTGCCATGACAGCTCATGACTGGGAAAACCGGCCGTGTGTATTCTACATCTCAGTTTCCCTGACAGAAAAGCCGCCAGGAAAATGAGAACATGCTGGCAGTTTACCTATGGGGAAAACCTGCAGTGGAGCATACACACGGCCGGGTTTCCCGACCAAAGCTCTCATGGCAGTTTTTGTGCCGGGAAACCCGGCCGTGTGTAGGGGAAAGAAGCTGCCGAGCAGGTTCTTGGTTTTCCCGGCTGACTTTTTACCGCTGGGAAAACCGATCATGTGTACAAGTCATCAGTTTACCTATGCACCACTTAGTTTTTCTGTTCTGTCTTCATAATCTATCCTCTCTAATAGGGATAAGCCGAACACCACCGCGTTCGTTTCGCACCAGAACCGTCGAACAGACCGACCGTTCGCGTGAACATTTAGAACCCCATTGAAGTCTATGGGACTCGAAGGTTCGAATTCAAAAACGCTAATTTTAAAGACCAATATTCAAGTTATTGTTGGAAAACGTCTTTGAGAACCCGGGTCTTACCCCAGGGAACATGTATTAATGGAAAAAAGTTTTAAAACTGTAGTTTTTTCAGGAGCAGGACTCCTGAAAAAATTACCGTTTTTAAAACTTTTTTTTCCATTGATACATGTTCAGTCGGGCAAAACCCGGGTTCTCAAAGACGTTTTCACAGGCAAACTATAGACACCCAGCATGTACAATATTTAAAGGAATTTTTCATATTTTTTTTTTAAGTTAAGCATCATTAAAATCACTGCTCCAGGAGCAGTGATTTTATTGATGCTTAAATAAATAAAAAAAATAAAAAATTCCTTTAAATATTGTACCTGCTGGGTGTCTATACCTGTGATAACGTCTTTAAATAGCACAATCACCTGCCTGCCAGTAAATTAGGAAGAACTGATCTATCTAAGCTATACAGTGTATAAATATATGTACAACTCCTAGGGATGTATATATATTCTCTACACACTGTAAATGAAGCTAAACTGACTAGCCTGCCTGCCTGCTCTATCTAGCTATATAAAAAGACAATCTCTCTGTCTCTCTGACTGCTTTCATTAACAAGCCAGGACACACTACACAAGGCCGCCCAGCAGGCGGCCTTATATAGTGTGGGGCGTGTGCTAAAGCCCTGAGCCATAATTGGCCAAAGCCACCCAGGCTTTGGCCAATTATGGCTCTTCGTTTTTTGCACGCTGTGATTGGCCAAGCATGCGGGACATACAGCATGCTTGGCCAATCATCAGTGCGCAATGCCGCAGTTAATTATGGGCCGTTTTGCATCACTCGAATTTGGCGCGAACGACTGTTTTTGTTCAAATTTCGTTGAACGTACGAACAGACAATGTTTTAGTCGAACATACGTTCGTATCGAACGCGAAGCTCATCTCTACTCTCTAACACTCTTTCAGTAGCCCACATTCATTCCCATGTACCCTAATCTAATTTCCACCCTCATAGCTCCAACTTAACCAATTCTGTTGTACTGCTTCGCATCATCCCAGTATAACCACTGAAAGTCCAGGACATCCACCCAATCTGTTTTCCTTTTTCCCCTGTTATTACCAAAAAATTCTCTAATCTTTTTTTCTTAACCATGCAACTTCACATTGTTCTGCCTTTATACCCTCTTCAAACCATCCTGCCTTTATATCTCTTTGACCACTTTATCCTGCCTTTACACCACTAAAGCCCCCTTACAATACCTAAAATCCCTCAGCAACACCTTCTTCTGATTTTTACCCCATATATCCTACCAATTATGCCAATACACTCCTTGGCCTTTCCATTCTACTTTTACACCCCTTTGTGCAGCATTTTCATCCTTTAGCTCCTATGCAATGCAAAGTAGATGGATACAGACCCAACCCATGACCATTTACCTTTCTGCACCTTGTCACACAGGATGTACACCTCTTCTCCCCCTTCACAGTGGCCATACTCTTTATTCATCCAGCATATCTTCAGTTCTGATGTATTTGTGGATTCTAGAGAAGCAGAAAGAGAAATATCCAATTCAGACACCAGATATATGTAGGCAGAGAGAGCATTCCAGTAATTGAGCACAAGACTTCTAAGGTGATCTTCTCTTAAAGTGGACCTTTATTAATTTTTCCTCTACCCTTGTTGTTTTAACTTTGGATAGTAAAAAAAATTTCTGCCAGTAAACACCTTACACGGCCCACTTCCTTTTTCTTGTCTGGTAAAAAAAAAGCCTAGGCTTATGACATCATACACAGTTCTCTCTCTCACTCTTGTGAGCATTTGCCAGGAAGGGAGGTGGGATGAATCATAAGAGGGCCAATGAGAGCTGCAGAGCTAGTGGTGTGTCTGTTTGATTCCAGGAAGTGAACAGGCAGCAGTTTCAGCTACCCACAGTTAAAATGGCTGCAGCCATATTCATCGGAGGGAGATTTTCTGCAGCATATGTTTATCAGACAGAAAATAGAGTACTAATAAAGTAGGTCCACAGTATGGCAAAACGCGTCGGCACATGAGGACTTACTTTATTAGTAGTCTATTTTCTGATAACCATACGCTGCAAACTGCCACATGTATACCTTGATATTTTAGCAATCAGATATACGCGCTATGCATTATTGCTGTTCTTTTAAAATTGTGAGACTTTAATAAAGTATGCGATTTTCATGTAACTTTGGTGTATGCTCCTTTTCTGGCCTGTAGAGTCTGATATCCCTCCTTTTCTTTTTTAAAGTCAACCAGTACTGTGCCCATTCCCAGCCAAACACAAGGTTTGCTTTCAAGCAGGGTGAGCGAGAAGCCCACATCTAATTTCCATGTGCTTCCCCTTTGGCCCATTCCCTTCCCCAACAAAGTCGCTTTGTGAATTCTGACCCAACACTTGAAAACACAAAAATACTAATATTATGGAAGGCCAATTTTAAGACAGATTCCACAACTTCTGACAGCTTAATGTAAAACCACATCAATTTTTGAATAGATCCATGGATTCATTTACTTGAATTCAGCTACACCCCATTGTTTTTTCCCGACTACTTACTCTTATCGTAGACAGGCTCTGACAGCACAGGTCCGATTGTCATCCGTTGTCCGGCAGGTGAAGTATACCAAGCCTGAAAACAAAGCCTGACCACGTTGAGATCCACTTCCTCATGGTGCCGCCACATACCAGCTGTTGGGTTAAATGAAGAGCAGGTAAACCAAATACACAGGTGGGTATGTACATTCATCAAGACTTATCCAGCAATAGACCTGAAGGGAAATACAACACTGACACTCATGGCAATCAATCAAGAGCTCCATTTCCATTCTCCCATATCTGCAGCACAGGAGAATCCAATTGGTGCTAAAGACAAGACGAATAGTTCACACTTCAGGATTATTTTCAAAGGAGGCTTAAAGAGACCCTGTCACCAACCTAAAAGATTGTAGGCAAAAGCACAACAAAAATCAAGTATATTAAATGCTTATTTGCTATGCTTTTCCTTTCTGAAAATTATTTTGTATTAACTTGCATTGCCCTTTTGAACCTGCTTGTAAAATTGAGAACTCCAGGAAAAGTCCATTCCCTAGGACAGCCTTACACTCCCTGAACATAGTCCCCCATCATCTCTGGGAGTTTCCAATTACTGTCTGTGCTGAACCAGCTCCTCTGTCCCTCCCCTCACCTGTCTACATAACTTTTTATGTAATTGTCAGGAAAGGAAAAAAAAGGGGGATTACTATAGTGCACAGGAGCCTTGTTTGTGCTCAGGTTCAGCTAGGTTCAAACTGAGATCAGTATGTTTTTTTCCACCACAGTGAAGTGTTCTCTTCCAACAGGTTTAAAGTTGTTGTAAACATCAGACAAGAAATATGAACAAAGCAAATCGCTCTATAGTGTGTGCTTGTCTCAAGAGCACTAAGTGTCATTTCTGTCTGCTGCTTCGTTCCTCTGCTATCAGCATGAGTCACTTCTCAAAAGTTTTCCTGACACCAAAAGAAAAATGCTGACAGGGGAGGGACCTCCAGCAGATTGACAGCCTCAGCTCTGTTTCTGTGTGCAGTGTGGAGGGGGGCGACCCTTCCCTCCAATCAGCTCACAGAGCTTGCCCCACTGAGCTCTGCAGAGTGTAACTTGAGGTCTCTGTCCCCTTTTTTTCTAAACTCTCAGATAAACTTATAAATGTAGCACTTTGAATGGCTGTAGAGAAGAGTAGATAAACAGGTACAACTTATGTAGGAAGATTTGTTTGATCTCTGTGTACCACCTGAGGATAGTCCCTTCTCTGGGTATATTTAAAGGGTCACTAAAGGAAAAAAAATATTTTGCTGAAATTACTGTTTACAGGGTATAGAGACATAAAAGTTAACTGATTCCTTTTCAAAATAATTAAAAATAGATAAAAATCAATCATATAATGTGCCTGCAGGTTAGTTTCACTTTTGAACTGGCTTCATGTTTCTGCAAAGTAGAAATAAACACACAGAACAAAAACAAACAAATCCAGGGCAGTGTTTTGTTTTTAAAATGAATCTGACACACAGTAATGACAGCTTAAACCATCGTGAGAAAGCTCCCAGTATGGTGGTTATAAGGAAACAGACAAGCAGGAAGTGTGGAGAACAGAGCAGGATTACAGCAACTTCAAAGCAAAAACGAACAATAAGGACATGAAACCAGTACTGCAGTAAGGTAAAGGAAGCTATTTAGCTAAAAAAAAAAATTCCTTTAGTGTTCCTTTAAGGATTACAACCACTTTAAGTTTCACCATGACAGTTATTTAAGGCGGCGTACACACGATCGGATATATCCGATGAAAACGGTCCGCGGACCATTTCCATCGGATATGTCCGATCGGGAGTAATGGCGTGTATTATGCTGACGTGGCGGTGAGTAGCCTTTAAAACACTTCCGCGCATGCGCCGAATCCAAAGCCGACATGTCTGCTGGTAAGTGTACTAACCAGCAGACATGTTTAGATTTCAAAGCATGCTTTGAAATCTGTCTGGAGAAATCTGTCCGCTAGCCCATACACACGAGCGGAGATGTCTGCTGAAACGGTCCATCGGACCGTTTTCAGCGGACATATCCCCTCGTGTGTACGCGGCCTTAGAGATACAGTTGACAGTAATGTATTATGCTGCCGAGTAGCCTTTTATACAAACCATGACCTTTTTTTCTACCTCTCGAATAACTGCTATGCTTATTTTTAACAGATGCTTACTGCTGATACTTCTTGCCAATGTTTATTTAAACTGTATTGAGACTTATTTTTAAATAAACCGTTTGTAAACAAAAAAAACATACCACAGTCCAGCTAAATGCATCAAAAATATACCAGAGAGCATCTAAACGCATACAAAATACACCACAGTGCATCTAAACGCATTCAAAATGCACCAGAGTGCATCTATACACATCAAAAATACAACAGTACATCCAAATACATAAAAATAAAAAAAGACATAATGCATCTAAATGCATTAAAAACACAGAAGAGTGCATCTAAAATACACCAGAGACCAAGAAAACGCATCAAAAACATACCAGAGAGCATCAAAAACATACCAGGGAGCATCAAAATACACCACAGTCCATCTAAAGGCATCAAGAATACACCATTGAACATCCAAATGCATCAAAAATACACCACAGTCCATCTAAACGCATCAAAAATACACCAGAGAGCATCTAAACACATAAAATATACACCACAGAGCTTCCAAACACAACAAAAATACACCACAGTGCATCTAAATGCATCAAAACCACAGCAGAGTGCATCTAAAACATCTTAAAAATACACCAGAGAGCATCTATACACATCAAAAATACAGCAGAGAGCTTCCAAATGCATCAAATATGCATCTATATGCGTCAAAAATACATCATGGTACATCCAAATGCAACAAAAATACACCACAGTCCATTTAAACACATCAAAAATGCAGCAGAAAGCATTTTTTTATGCATCAAAAATAGACCAGAAAGCATCTAAATGTATAAAAAAAACACAGCAGAGTGCATGTAAAACGCATCAAAAATACACCAGTCCATCTAAACGCATCAAAAACACTTGACTAGGCAGTTAAAGGGTTAAAAATTGAGAAATAATTGGTGTGTAATAATGATAACATAAAAGAAATGAAAATATTTATAAGGCTCCATTCCCAGTGTTATCAGAGGAATACAAATCATTATTTCAGCCATGGGACTGTAAGGGTTAACTGTCATTCACAACAACAACATGTTCTTAAAGGAGCCGTATTCTGAGCCTACAGGCTTAATTCACAAAGCTCACACACAAGGACGAGGCTCCTTTAAGAAAAATCGTCAGTTGAGATTAAAAAAAAAAAAAAAAAACCTCAGAGCTGCTGTGATGTCATTGGCTGAGCCCTTATAAGGAGGTGCAGAGGGGACTGGCAGCAGAAGCCGAGTGTTCACTGGCCAGTGAAGACGTGTTCCTGATCTCTCCTGAGATTTTCTTGCAATTTCATTCGATTGAATTTGATTGCGGCTTCTATTGTTTTACATTTAAAGCGCGTTTCTTTATTCTTAATAATGAACCAATTTAAATGTAAAAAGCTTTTTTCTCTGAAAAACACCAAAGAGAAATCCAGCAAAGGAAGGGCAGCTATGGAAGGAGGTATCAGTGACCAGCCTAGAGATACCCCCAAAAAGCCCTCCAAAATGAAGAAGACCCGAGCGTTTGTACGCGGCTGCTTCAGAGCCGTTGTTGGATGTTTGGGATTCGGCTCTAAAGCCAATGGACATCACCGGGATACCGACACCGAGATTGGTAAGTACTATGAATAGTGATCGATACAAGAAGTACTCTGGATAAGTCACCTACACTCATCGATCGAAGGCACCTTCACCCCAAATCATCTGTTTTCATAGAATTCATAGAACAGAGGGGCATTTTATTGGCACCAAAACACACAATGAATGTTGTTGACATTTCATAAAGACAATTCAGTGCACATGTACAATACACACATAAAGGAGCCGAGATTTTTTTGGTGTGTTTTGGCACCATTAACCTCTTCAATACCGGGCACCTTCACCCCCTTCCTTCCCAGACCAGTTTTCAGCTCTCCGCGCTCTCGCACTTTCAATGAGAATTGCGCGGTCATGCTACGCTGCACCCAAATGATATTGTTGTTGCTTTGTTCACACAAATAGAGCTTTCTTTTAGTGGTATTTATTCACCACTTGTTTTTTTATATTTCGCAAAATAAACGGAAAAAGAGCGAAAATTTTGAAAATATATATATATATTTCTACTTTCTGTTTCATGGCCATGAACAATGATGAGGGGGTCACCCCCCCACCCATATGTACACATGTATAGGGATGGCCATGGACAATGATGAGGGGGTCACCCCCCATATGTACACATGTATAGGGATGGCCATTAACAATGATGAGGGGGTCACCCCCCCCCCCCATATGTACACATGTTTAGGGATGGCCATGAACAATGATGAGGGGGTCACCCCCCATATGTACACATGTATAGGGATCGCCATGAACAATGATGAGGGGTCACCCCCCATATGTAAACATGTATACGGATGGCCATGGACAATGATGAGGGGTTATTTAATGTCTTTAGGGTGCAGGTGGCGTAATCTGCAGTGCTGGATTTCCCAACAATTACTATTCAAGCCTGTCCCTGATTGGTTAATAGACAAGAGGCCAAAGCTTTATTTTATTATTGGGAACTGCGGTGCAGAAGATCACTTTGTATGCACCCCACAGGCAATAAATAGACCCTTTATGCCCCCCCCTCCCCCCTGCTGAACAAATGGGGCCCCAGTAAGTTGCTGCAGGGCTTTGCTATAAAGCAGCTCCCACAGACAGTAACTATTTAATCATTTGCCTGGAATTCTGCCTTAGACTCCGCCCACAAAAGGGCGATTTGGAATGGCCGGCAGAAGTGATATGATTCTGCCTGCAATTCTAAATCATAGGAAAATGTGAAGAAAGCTTTCGAATTATTCTTAATGGCCCCCCAAACATGGCAAAATCTTGTCACGGTTGTCACATGACAGAATCGCATGGCAATCGATCCAAAACGCGCAGGGGACTATTTTTTCACTTTGAGGTGTGGCGGAGTAATCTGCAATGCAGCGGTTCCAGGTCGCGGCCACTTCTGTATCAATCCACCGCAACAATTGGAGGGATGACAATAAAAGAGGCCGGGCATTTCATAATAAGAAACAGAAGCACTGCAGATTACTCCACTGCACCTGGAAGTGAAGAATCAGTCCTCTTTCTGACTCCATTCATTTTAGTGGGTCGGCATAACTGCCAGGCAACCGGAATTTTTATATGAAGGCCAACACTAGTCATTTTGGAATTTTGAACTTTTCTCTCTATAATTTGATGTTGTATAAAGAAATGTAGGTGAAGGTGATAAATCTCATTCTTCTTTTTAATTGCAGATGTACGCAGTATTTACTGCAGAGACAGCTCACAAGGCAGGTCTGTCCCAGTGGGCGAGACAGAATGTGAAAGCTACATTAAGGCTCAACCAGCATGTGACGTTCACACGGAGACGGCCCCGGACGAGGCCACTCCAACAGAGTGCGCCCCTGACGGGGCCACTCCAACAGAGTGCGCCCCTGACGGGGCCACTCCAACAGAGTGCGCCCCTGACGGGGCCACTCCAACAGAGTGCGCCCCTGACGGGGCCACTCCAACAGAGTGCGCCCCTGCCCCGGACGGGGCCACTCCAACAGAGTGCGCCCCGGACGGGGCCACTCCAACAGAGTGCGCCCCTGACGGGGCCACTCCAACAGAGTGCGCCCCTGACGGGGCCACTCCAACAGAGTGCGCCCCTGACGGGGCCACTCCAACAGAGTGCGCCCCGGACGGGGCCACTCCAACAGAGTGCGCCCCGGACGGGGCCACTCCAACAGAGTGCGCCCCGGACGGGGCCACTCCTACAGAGTGCGCCCCGGACGGGGCCACTCCTACAGAGTGCGCCCCGGACGGGGCCACTCCTACAGAGTGCGCCCCGGACGGGGCCACTCCTACTGAGTGCGCCCCGGACGGGGCCACTCCTACAGAGTGCGCCCCGGACGGGGCCACTCCTACAGAGTGCGCGGGGCCCGGACGGGGCCACTCCTACAGAGTGCGCCCCGGACGGGGCCACTCCTACAGAGTGCGCCCCGGACGGGGCCACTCCTACAGAGTGCGCCCCGGACGGGGCCGAGTGCGCCCCGGACGGGGCCACTCCTACAGAGTGCGCCCCGGACGGGGCCACTCCTACAGAGTGCGCCCCGGACGGGGCCACTCCTACAGAGTGCGCCCCGGACGGGGCCACTCCTACAGAGTGCGCCCCGGACGGGGCCACTCCAACAGAGTGCGCCCCGGACGGGGCCACTCCAACAGGGCGCCCCGGACCACTCCAACAGAGTGCGCCCCGGACGGGGCCACTCCAACAGAGTGCGCCCCGGACGGGGCCACTCCTACAGAGTGCGCCCCGGACGGGGCCACTCCTACAGAGTGCGCCCCGGACGGGGCCACTCCAACAGAGTGCGCCCCGGACGGGGCCACAGAGTGCGCCCCGGACGGGGCCACTCCAACAGAGTGCGCCCCAGACGTGGCCACTCCAACAGAGTGCGCCCCAGACGAGGCCACTCCAACAGAGTGCGCCCCAGACGTGGCCACTCCAACAGAGTGCGCCCCAGACGAGGCCACACCAACAGAGTGCGCCCCAGACGAGGCCACTCCAACAGAGTGCGCCCCAGACGAGGCCACTCCAACAGAGTGCGCCGCAGATGTGGCCACTCCAGAGTTAGACTTCCACAAGGTGACTCCACCAGAAGAACCCTCGATCATCACAGAACCGGACAAAGGAAAAAGAACCAGAAAAAGAAACAAAAATAAAAAAAATAAAAGACAGTATGAGTGTGCCCCAGGCGAGGCCACTCCCCCAGAGTGCCCCCCAGGTGAGGCCACTCCCCCAGAGTGCCCCCCAGGTGAGGCCACTCCCCCAGAGTGCGATTTCCACAAGGAAACTCCCCCAGAGTGCGACTTCCACAAGGAGACTGCCCCAGAGTGCGACTTCCACAAGGAGACTCCCCCAGAGTGCGACTTCCACAAGGAGACTCCACCAGAGTGCGACTTCAACAGGGAGACTCCACCAGAGTGCGACTTCCAAAAGGAGACTCCACCAAAGTGTGACTTCCAAAAGGAGACTCCACCAGAGTGCGACTTCCAAAAGGAGACTCCACCAGAGTGCGACTTCCACAAGGAGACTGCCCCAGAGTGCGACTTCCACAAGGAGACTGCCCCAGAGTGCGACTTCCACAAGGAGACTCCCCCAGAGTGCGACTTCCAAAAGGAGACTCCACCAGAGTGCGACTTCCAAAAGGAGACTCCACCAGAGTGCGACTTCCAAAAGGAGACTCCACCAGAGTGCGACTTCCAAAAGGAGACTCCACCAGAGTGCGACTTCCAAAACGAGACTCCACCAGAGTGCGACTTCCAAAACGAGACTCCACCAGAGTGCGACTTCCACAAGGAGACGCCACTAAAGGGCATATTCTACAAAAAGAAACCAGAACGTCATGTTCGCTTTACGCTTCCTCCAGGAATGGACGATGAAACTGGTCCTCGACGAAAACATAGCCGTCTATTTCAGAAAGCAGCAAAGAAATACCTTCACCCAAGGATTCCACGAAAACGTCGTCATTGGTCTACGCTTCCTCCAGAAAGCGACGATGACACTGAGACTCCACAAAAAAGTGACACTCCCTGTCAGAAAGAAAATAAGTACGAAAACAAGTACGAAAACAAGTACGAAAACAAGTACGAAAACAAGTATGAAAACAAGTATGAAAACAAGTACGAAAACAAGTATGAAAACAAGTACGAAAACAAGTATGAAAACAAGTACGAAAACAAGTATGAAAACAAGTACGAAAACAAGTATGAAAACAAGTACGAAAGCAAGAAGGAAAACAAGTACGAAAACAAGAAGGAAAACAAGTACGAAAACAAGAAAGAAAACAAGAAGGAAAACAAGAAGGAAATTCAAAGACCAGAAGTGTCATCAGCTCCCCCCTGCAGAAGTACAATTGATTATCATGGACAAAAGAAAAAGAATCAGAAAAAGAAACAAAAATAAAAGACAGTATGATTTGGACCGGCTGTGAGGGGAGGTTGGAAGCCAGTATATTTTTTCTTTCCTGCAGGCGTGTGTTAAACTGGTCAAGCTGCACGATTCTGGCTAAAATGAGAATCACAATTTTTTTGCTTAGAAGATAAATCGTGATTCTTGCAGCATAACATCATCTTTCACACTAAAAAAAAAAAGTGGGCTAAATTTACTGTTTCTTTTTTTTTATTCATTAAAGTGTATTTTTCCCCAAAAAAATTGCATTTGAGAGGCCACTGGGCAAAATACAGTGCGACATAAAATATTGCAGCAATTGCCATTTTATTCCCTAGGGTCTCTTTTAAAGTATATATAATGTTTGGGGATTCCAAGTAATTTTCAAGCAAAAAATATTGATTTTTGACTTAGGAAAAAGATTTGGACTTTAAGTGATTAAACTTCCTGCTTCCTGCCTATGAAGGAAGTTTTGTTTTTCAGGCGTGTGTTGGACTGGCTATAAGGGGAGGTTGGAGGCCAGTATGTTTTTTCAGGCATGTGTTGCACCAGCTATGAGGGCAGGTTGGAACTCTTCTCGTCTTCAGAGGTGGGAGGAGTCTTTCCAGCTTTCTTTAGGCTTTCTCTGCTGGGGAAATGAGAACTCTTCCCACCAGTGAGGTCCTTCATGGAGAAGTCCAAGGCCTCACTCACATAATGTGTATGAATCTGTACCCTGTGTGGGGGCTGCGTTTACCCCAAAAAGAACATCCATGCGGGTATCGTTTTGTGGACGCACCCTGGGTGCATTCAGGGACTTGCATCGGCACCCACACAGATGTCACATAGGGTACAGCCACTGCACCCCAGTCGTTTAGGTTAAGTTTTGATTTCTTCTGTAGGCGCTTTGAGTGGACATAACTGATGTACCCCACTCTGCAGGGGCGGGCCTTGGAGAAGAGAGGCTGTTTATGGGCAGCACAGAGGCCTAGTGGTTAGCCTTACAGCCCGGGGGTCCTTGGTTCAAATCTGCAGGACCAGGACACTATCTGCATGTTCTCCCTGTGTTTGCGTGGGTTTCCTCTGGATACTCTGGTTTCCTCCCACACTACAAAGACATGCTACCTTGTGTTGGTGGTGCAGTGGTGAGCATAGCTGCCTTCCCAGCAGCTGACCCGGGTTCGATTCCCGGCCAACACCATCTCCAAGTACTTGGAGTCCCCAGAAAAAAAAGCACTATACAAGGTCAATGCGAGTATATATTAGCGGTGGAATAAAGAATGAATGCATAAAAAACACACCAGAGTGCATCTAAACGCATCAAAATTACACCAGAGTGCATCTAAATGTATTAAAAATAG
Source organism: Rana kukunoris (assembly GCA_029574335.1). NCBI lineage: Eukaryota > Metazoa > Chordata > Amphibia > Anura > Ranidae > Rana > Rana kukunoris. The sequence goes on from CM056057.1 coordinate 65,376,855, forward strand.
GGCTGCAGCTAACGATTATTTTCATAATCGATTACTTGGCCGATTATTGTTTCGATTAATCGGATAATAGCCAAATTTGTTGTTGGGCAGATTACAAAACACAAATTGCCGCAAAAACACATTATATGCTTTTCTGAGTCACCCGAGGAGGGGGGGGACATCAGAGTCACCCGAGGAGGGGGGGGACACCAGAGTCGCCCGAGGAGGGGGGGACACCAGAGTCACCCAAGGAGGGGGGGGACACCAGAGTCACCCGAGGAGGAGGGGGGACACCAGAGTGGAGTAGAGGGGGGCACCACAAGATTAGTCTTTTTTTTCTTTTTTGCTGATCCGAGGATCGATCCAATCCGTGATTTTTATGATCCGTTGCACCCCTAATCGCTACTGTAAAGGGGTTAATTTTTTTACTGCGGGACAGTGAAATAATATTAACAGTAGCGATTTGCTTTTTTGTACTATAAAGGAACAATTTTAGTTTTTGTAACCCCATTATGTTACTGGCCGATTAATCGATTATGAAAATTGTAATCGATTAATTTCATAATCGATTAGTTGTTTTGGCCCTACAATAAATGTTTAACTCATTTGTACCTCGGATTGGTCGTTTCAACTGATAGCAGAGACCCCCAAGAAGCAGCCAATCATAAATTAATATCTAGGGATGACTCTCACCTAATAAAAAAACTTGGTGAAACAATTTAACAAGTTAGTAACCTAAGAGCAGTATACATTAGGCTACTTTCACACTGAGGGATGAGGTGTATACACCACTCCTAAAGTGCCCCTGCCCATTGAAATCAATGGGCAGCGCCACCGAACCGCCGGCAACGCGCCGCTTTGCGGGCGGTTTTACACCCTTTTTCGGCCGCTGGCGGGGGTTTAAAGCGACCCGCTAGCGGCCAAATAGTGCAAAAGCGCTAAAATAGCGGCGATTTACTGCCGACGATGCAATGCCCCAGTGTGAAAGTAGCCTTAAGGATATGTTGGGTACTCACCATTATAGGGATCTATCCCCAAATTTAGCCTGGTTTGAACCGAGGACTCGATTTCCTTTTTCCGGACACATTGGATACCAAGGTTACTAAAGCTGGAAGAAGGAAAAATACCGGGGTGAAACAAGTACCATATAAATACCAAGTACAAAAACAATAGGCATGGTAAAAACATTTTAATTTTAATTTTTTTAATTCTTTATTTTTCGTCACAAGGCAACAGTACAGGAAGCGCAAGAAATTGCATATAAAAAGGATAAATACCGTATCTTACAAAAGTGAGTACACCCCACGCATTTTTGTAAATATTTTTTATCTTTCATGTGACAACACTGAAGAAATGCTACAATGTAAAGTAGTGAGTGTACAGCTTGTATAACAGTGTCAGTTTTCTGTCCCTTCAAAATAACTCAACACACAGTCATTAATGTCTAAACCGCTGGCAAAAAGTAAGTACACCCCTAAAGTAAAATTACCAAATTGGGCTCAAAGTGTCAATATTTTGTGGGGCCACCATTATTTTCTAGCACTGCCTTAACCCTCTTGGGCGTGGAGTTCATTCATTTATGAGATATTTTTCAGCCAAACAGAGATCGGCCGTGCCTGCGACTACTTCCAATGGAGCAGTGTACAGCCTTTCCCAACAGTAAGTAACATTTTTACAATAGAACGTCTATAGGTCCTCACCAAGTTCTGGTGATGATACAGAAGAAAGAACGCTGGGTCCCACGTATAACGTGACCAGTGGATTTCAGTGATGCGATGCACTTTTGACCAAAAGGCAAGTAGCGAGTGGCAGGACCAAAAGATGTGAAGAACTGAACCAGTCCCCTCCCCGCACCGCCAACATACATTGGGAAAACATCTTATTGATTCAAACAGGGTAAAAACATTTCTTGCTGAAATATTCTGAATATATTTTAAGGGATCAGGTCCGTTTCTACTGCTGATTTGTGTTTAAAGAGACAAAAAAACATCTACAGTTTTGAAGTACAGGAACTAGTTGTGTCTTAGCGTAGTCCTGTAATTTCCAGACAATTCCCAGGCCATTCTGTCACTATAAGCTACAATCCTTCTCTGTCCTGCCTCCCTTACATTTCTATTGGCCACTGAAGCACTCTATCATAGTAATGGGCCAATAGGAGACTGTGTGTGTGTCTGCGGCAAATCCTAACATCACTGAGAAACGCCGGCGCTTGGTCTCTTAGTCAAGGAACCATGCGTTCATAAGAAGAGGCAGTGCTATTAACACTTTAAAACAATAATTTACTGGCACTGTATATTTATAAGACACAAGCACATTAAATGCAGCTCTGTATTCGTTAACCACTTGAGCTCCAGAAGATTTTACCCCCTTCATGACCAGGCCATTTTTTGGTATTCGGCACTGCACTACTTTAACTGGTAATTGCACGGTCATGCAATGCTGTAAACAAACCAAATTTCCATCCATTTTTTTTCACACGAGACAGAGCTTTCTTTTGGTGGAAGTTATCGCACCTACAAACTATAGTACCATATATACTCGAGTATAAGCCGACCCGAGTATAAGCCGAGGCACCTTATTTTACCACAAAAAAATGGGAAAACGTATTGACTCGAGTATAAGCCTAGAGTGAGAATGCAGCAGCTACTGCAAGCGGAAAAGAGGGTCAACAATGCCAATTTGCAGCTTCACTGTGCCCAACCTCACTGTTACCATTTGCATGCCTCACTGTGCCCATTGCAACCTCACTATGCCAGGGTCAGTGTACCTGAAAATTCTTGACAGGCTGCGGGCGTCCATTCATTGTTTAAAAGTCTCCTCCTGGTCCCTTCCATGATAGGCGATTCCCAGCAGACACAGTTACGCCCATCACAGACATTTTCTCATCCTCGGACTCAGTTTGCCAGCAGACACTGTGTTCAGTGTTCTGCCAATCACGGACATGCTTTCATTCTCGGACAAGGGCACGCCCGTGATTTGTGGAACACTGATCGCTGTGTCTGCTGGGAAACTGAGTCCGAGGATGAGAGAAAGTCTGTGATAGGCGGAACTGTGTCTGCTGGGAAATGCCTATCAGGAGGAGATCGCGACTTTTAAACAATGAATGGACGCCCACAGCCTGTCAAAATTTTCAGGTACACCGACTCAACTATAAGCCAAGGGGGGTATTTTCAGCCTTAAAAAAAGGGATAAAAAACTTGGCTTATACTCGAGTATATATACTGGAGTTTTTATTAAATTTTTTTATACTACTGACAGTAATCTGCGACTTATAATGGGACTGTGATAGTACGGCGGCGGGCAAGCTGTCACTGGGGTGAACTGATTTAACTGCCACCGATATCACCAGTGACATTAATACAGTGATCACTGATACTATATGCTGTCACTGTACTAATGACACTGGCTGGAAAGGGCTTAACATCTAGGGTGATCAAGGGGTTAAATGTGTGCCCAACTATGTGTAATGTGTGCTGCTTTTACTAAGAGATCTCTCAGTTTTGCATCCCTGCTTTGCAGGAATGAGAAACTAACAGATCGCTCCATCTTTACAGAACTCTGTGTTGTTTATCAACACGGAGCTCTGGGCTGTGAATGTATGCAGCCGATCATCAGGTCCCGAGTCTGAATCATTGGCTGGGACTTTCTGACAGGCTCCTGCTATGTACAATCACAGTGGGTGCTGATTGGGGTACGCGCATGCATGCACCCTAAACCCGGATGTCATCAGCGATGTACGGGTACATTGCTTTCCTTACACCAGCTGCTCGGGTGGGTGGGATGTGGTGATTATAATCATTAAATGTGTTTTTTTTGGTTCAGTAGTTTTTAATGAGAAGATTTATTTTATAAAGACATAAAAACAAATACAAGAACAACAGTTCTAGAATACAATCTCTGAAGTCATGGTGGCAAGTAAATGTGTTTTTAAAATTTCTAGTAGTTGAGTGCAAACTGGACTTAATGTCAGCCACTTGTACACAGCAGAGCTCAGACAGAGAGAAGGGAACGCAGCAAAGATGCCAGTCAGGTGTACTGCAGTGCTCATGTACAAACAAAGAACAAGTTGAATGGAGAAGAGAGCAAAGTGACAGAGAATATAATACATTTTGCACTTTTGCATAAGGACATTTTTGTATTGAATAATATTTTGATTGGATTTTCTGGTTTACTTTAAAGGTTTTGCACTAAGTCATATATGGTATGAGCTTTAAGAACATACAGTGCCTTGCAAAAGTATTCCCCACCTTGGCATTTTTTGTGTTTTGTTGCCTCACAAACTGGAATTAATATGGATTGTTTAAGGATTTACATCATTTAATTTACAGAACATGCCCGCAGGTTTTTTTTTTTGATTGTGAAGCAAAAACAAATAGGAAAGATAACAGAAAAAGTCAATGGGGTAGATTCATGTAGAGATTCGACGGTGTATCTACTGATACACCGTCGGATCTATGAGATCCGACGCTCGGATCTATGCGGATGATTCCTCGAATCATGTTCCGCATAGATCTCCCTTAGAACCGACTGGTGTAAGTGAGTTACACTGTCGGATCTTAGGCTGCATTCTCCCGCCGTCCGCTAGGTGGCGCATCATTTTTTCTACGCGACAAATATGCAAATGAGGAGAACCGCCGATTCAGAACCGAACGCCCGGCCGTCGCTTTTTTTTTACGTCTTTGCGTTCGGCTTTTTCCGGCGGATCGTTACCCCTTCTATATGCGGGGTAAGTGCGGCGGATCCTATGTTAAGTATGGCCGTCGTTCCCGCGTCGAGTTTTGAATTTTTTACGTCGTTTACATAAGTCGTCCGGGAATACGCCATCGTTAATTGCTTCGTCGAAAACAATGACGTCCTTGCGACGTCACTTAAAGCAATGCACGCTGGGAAAGTACGATCGCATGCGCAGTACGATGGCGCGGGGACTGCGTGATTTAAATAGTAAACTCCCCCTGACCGTGGAATTTGCATTCCGCCGGGGGATTTACGATCCGCCAGGACTACTTACGAGGCAAGTGCTTAATGAATACAGCACTTGCCTCAAAAACTGGCGCAGGCGGATCGTAAAAAAGATAGATCACGCGGATCAAAAGATCCGCTGATCTACATGAATCTACCCCAATGTGTATAACCCCCCCCCCCACAGTCAATACTTTGTAGAGCCACCTTTCACAAGTCTCTATGACCTTGCCCATTCCTCCTTGCAAAACTGCTCCAGCCCTTCAAGTTGGAGGTTTGCGCTTGTGAACAGCAAAGGGGTTGTTGCGAGAGGCTTGCATGAAGGTAGATAGTTCTTGCAGGGAGGAGCCGAGACAGTTGCAGAGGGACCCCAGAAGACCAGATTTGGGACCACCCTGTGCAAAACGAGCTGCACAGTGGAGGTAAGTCTGACATGTTTGTTATTTTAAAAAAAAAAATGCCTTTAGCGTTCCTTTAAGTCTGACCACAGATCTTCTATTGGATTGAGGTCTGGGCTTCAACTAGGCCATTCCAACACCTTTACACGTTTGCCCTTAAACCACTCAAGTGTTGCTTTAGCAGTGTGTTTGGGGTTATTGTCCTGCTGGAAGGTGAACCTCCGTCCTAGCCTCAAATCACACAAAGTGGTACAGATTTTGCTCAAGAATATCCCTGTATTTAGCACCATCCATCTTCCCCTCAAATCTGACCAGTTTCCCAGTCCCGACTGCTGAAAAACATCACCACAGCATGATGCTTCCCCACCATGTTTCACTGTGGGGATGGTGTTCTTTGGGTGATGTGATGTGTTGGGTTTGCTCCAGACATAGCATATTTTTTGATGGCCAAAAAGTTAAATTTTAGTCTCATCAGACCAGAGCACCTTCTTCTATACATTTTGGGAGTCTCCCACATGCCTTTGGAAACTCAAAACGTGCCAATTTTTTTTTTTTCTTCTGGCCACTCTGCCACAAAGCCCAACTCTATGCAGCGTACGGATTATTGTCGTCCTATGTACAGATACTCCAGTCTCTGCTGTGGAACTCTACAGCTCTTTCAGGGTTACCTTAGGTCTCTGTGCTGCCTCTCTGATTAATGCCCTCCTTGCCCCGTCCATGAGTTTTGGTGGTCTCTTGGCAGGTTTGCTGTTGTGCCATCTTCTTTCCATTTGGTTATGATAGATTTGATGGTGCTCCTAGGGATCATCAAAGATTTGGATATTTTTTTTACACAACCTAAGCCTGACTTCTCAACAACATTGTCCCTTACTTGTTTGGAGAGTTCCTTGGTCTTCATCAGGGATGGACTGACCATCGGGACTACCGGGAGATTCCCGGTGGGCCGATGGCTCAGTGGACCGTCAGAGGTCCTCGGAAATCTACCCGTCAATTGCTGACAGCTGGCGCTTGACGGGTAGATCGAGATTTAGCCACTTAGCCAGCATGCAGAGTAGCGCAGGCAGAAGTGTGTGTAATAAGTTCTCTCTCATCATATGTCTCTCTGCGGCTGCTCCCCGTCCCCTGGCGGCCCCTCCTCTCTTCTCGTCCATCCCCATTTGCGTGTGACATCATCTGGGATAGACAAGAAGAGAGGAGGGGCCGTTGTGGGGCGGTGGAGCAGCCACAGCAAGACATATGATGAGAGATAACTTATTACACATGCTTTACTCTGCATGCTGGCTGGTAAACAATGTGCCCTGATGTGCTATGTGCCCTGTGCCTTGATTTGCTATGTGCCCAGTTCCCTGATGTGCCCCATTCCCTGATGTGCCCCGTGCCCTGATGTGCCCCATGCCTCATTTCCTGATGTGCTATGTGCCCTGTGGTTCCATGTGCCCTGATGTGCCCCATGCCTCGATGTGTTATGTGCCCAGATGTGCTATGTCCTATACGTGTTGTGCCCTGATGTGCCCCGTGCCCTGATGTGTTGTGCCCTGGGCCGGTCTGGATGAAGTCCAGGGCCACATTTTTGTCCTAGTCCAGCCCTGGTCTTCATGGCAGTGTTTGGTTAGTGGTGCCTCTTGCTTAGGTGTTGCAGCCTTTGGGGCCTTTCAAAAAGGTGTGTATATGTAATGACAGATCATGTGACACTTAGATTGGCACACAGATGGACACCATTTCACTAATTATGTGACTTCTGAAGGTAATTGGTTGCACCAGAGCTTTTTATGGGCTTCATAACAAAACAAACATAACAATTATTTTTTTATTTCTGAAAAATTGTTTTATGTATATATTTTACTTCACCAACTTGGACTATTGTGTTCTGATCCATCGCATATAATTCAGATTAAAAAAAACATTGAACTGAAAGCTGTAATGTAACCAAATAGGTAAAAAGCCAAGGGGGGTGAATACTTTTTCAAGGCACTGTATGTGTGACAATTAGGTAATGAAGCACTCTGTATTGCTTTGTGCGTTATCAATATTCAGCTCACCAATGTTCAGTCTCGCCTTCATTTGGGTGCAGTATGACTTCACAGATGCCATCATGACAGTCTTTCCCCACAAGGGCGTGCGGGTGGATACGATGAGGGGAGTCCTTCCAAACCAGGCAGACGCTAATATAATATGGTGCTCTCCTCCACCTGTTGCATAACTAGAAACCCCAGCATGCTTTGCCAGCCAGCGGCCAACCTTTTTGGCATCTACAGCTCGCTCTGGTTCTTCCGAAACTTCAGAACTCAGCATGTCCTGGCAGGTTGTTGAATATCCAAAGCAATCACAGCAATATAACTTTTAAGTAATCTAACTTTTAAGGGAAAGCAAATTGAATGGGAAAGCCATGCCATGAAGCTGATATGAGAAGAATATTGAGGCGTCGACTGTTGACCAATGCTAGTTGCTGCTTCTGGTTTCATTATTCTCTAAGGCTGGCCATAGATGGAGCAAATTCCCTTCCTTAAACCACAGGCAGTGTTGACAGAGGAATCCTACCCCTGAAGTAGAGTGTGGGTAGAGATTGCTGGCAGCTATCAGCCCTTTAGTGATAATCACATGTAAAATTACGCAGGCTGCGCATCCTGGTCAATGCACATTGCTACAGATGTTTATTAAATCAGATGTGTTGATGTATGTTGTACGCACTTGAGTACTGTATGTCGTTGTTGTTGAGTTGTTTCTTTCTCTTGTATGTTGTGAAATACCTTAATAAAAAGAACTTTAAAAAAAAAAAAAAAAAAATTACGCAGGCTGGCTGTACGACCGGTCAATCAACTTGGGTACATTCAACCTGCCCATACATGGTTCAAATCTCAGCCGGTTCAGCAGAGATTAGAATTATGTTAAGACATACAAGGATAAAAGTAGGCGCTTGTGCCAACTTAAATGTGTACCACCAACCTACTTACTCAGGGTAGGGGAAGATGCAAATGGTAAAATGATGAAAAACAAAAACAACCACCCTAAGTGCAATAAATCAAAGATTTTTTTAATTCCATATAAATATGAGTTACTCACAAAAGTATGATCAAAATAGGCACGTATGCATGTGTTGCCGAACATCCGTATCGTCTGTCGATCTGTAGGCTGATGGCTGCGCCGGTCTATACTTCCTGTCTCTGGAACGCATGCAGGGAGCCAAGGGGATGTCATCACTTCTGAAGGGAAACAGCCAATAGGCGATGTGTTTGCGGAGCACGCACTCCTTCTTCAGGCCTAACAGAGGCTGTGATGGGTCATGGCTTTTAAGCCCGACGGGCTGTGTTGCTGGGTCCCAACTACTCCAAGCTGGGTTGAGTTTAATCACAGAAGTATACACAAAATGACTATTACTATACATTAAAATATTTGCATGCTCTTTTTTGTTTTTATCACATGCTATTTTTTGTTTTAATCTCTTTTGTTAATGTATAGCAATACAGTAATTTTGTGTATAATGCTGCAGCAATGCAGCCCGCTGGGCTTAAAAGCTGTGACCCATCACAGCCTCTGTTAGGCCTGAAGAAGGAGCACATGCTACGCAAACGCATCGCTTATTGGCGAATTCCCTCCGGAAGTGACAACATGCGTGTGTTCCAGAGACAGGAAGTGTCAGCATACAGCCTTCTCACAGACACCGCAGCCATCAGCCTACGGATCGACAGACTAGACAGACGTTTGGCAACACATGCCTATTTTGATCGTTCCTTTGTAAATACCTCATGTTTATATGGAATTAAAAAAATCTTTGATTTATTGCACTTAGAGTGGCGCCTGTGTTTCATCCCGATCCGTCTTAAGACACTGACCTGGAACAAGTGTGTAACAAGTCAAGTCGGAAATCCTCATCTGGATACATACCATGGGTCAGCAGAGATGTAAAGTATTAAGCCTAGTAGAAGGCCATCAATGGCCACCTACTGTACGTAGTTCTAACATAGCAGGTTTCCTTTACCACTTAAAGACTACCGCACGATGATATATGTTGACAGAATGGCACGGCTGGGCACAAGGGCGTACATGTACGTCCCCTTTAAGAACCCAGCGGTGGCGCACTCGCGAACCTGTCCAAAGCTCCGTAACAGCGCCCGCGGGACCCGATCGCCGCCGCTGTCCTGCAATCGGGTCACAGGAGCTGAAGAACGCATTGCGCGAAATTACGTCGAAACTTCGTTTTTTTCTTTAGTAACGTAAATTACGTACATTCCTATTCACGGACGACTTACGCCAAAAAAATTAGACGCAGCAACGACGGCCATACTTAACATGGCAAGTCTAACTATAGACCGGATAATAGCAGCTTTAACTATACGCCGGAAAAAGTGGACTAGCGACGACGTAAGAGAATGCGACGGCCGCTCGTAACTCGCCGTAAAAAGCTCATTTGCATACCCGACGCGGAAAATGACGTGAACTCCACCCAGCATGCGCAAAAATATTGCAGCTTAGATCCGAAGGCGTACGAAGACGTAAGCCTGTCGGATTGAAACCCGAAGCCGTCGAATCATGGTTTGAGGATTCAAACTAATGATACGATGCGGGTAATTTGAAAGTACGCCGGTGTATCAGTAGATACACCGGCATACTGGCTCTGTGGATCTGGCCCTCTGTGTCCATAAGATAGCCTAACCCATGGGTCTTCAAACTATGGCCCTCCAGTTGTTCAGGAACTACAATTCCCATCATGCCTAGTCATGTTTGTGAATGTCAGTGTGTTACAATGCTTCATGGGATGTGTAGTTCTACAACAGCTGGAGGGCCGTAGTTTGAGGATCCCTGGCCTAACCCTTCCTCACTGGCTGATGATCAGTAGGGAGAAACCCGGAAGAGCCTCAGCTCTCGTGCACATCGCCGGATCGAGATCAGGCTTAGGTAAAGTATTGTGGAGTGCTGAGGGGGGACCTGCACACCGAAGTGCATGACCTTCAGCCTTTACAACCACTTTAAAGTGTTTTGTGTCTCCACTACCTCCAACAAATATACAAAAGCCTAATAGAATGCATATAGTATGAGTGCTTTACATTGCAAAAAAAATTTGTGCTGAGAGTACAAACAATATCCTGCAAAAGTCCATGAGGAAACGGAGAAATATCAAGACAAGGTGAAATTGCATCCCAAAAGAGCTCCTCCTTTTTGTGTTTATTTGTATGTATGCCTTCTAATAGGGTTTTGTGACAACTGCTATTCACCACATACTGTATATAATTATTTTGTCATCCAGCTTTTTTGTCTTCAAATCTAGGAAACCAGCCAGGAGCCAGCTGCGACCTAGCAACCAAGAACCTACTAGAGTGCTGGAGCCACCTGCATCCTAGCAACCAAGGACCTACTAGAGTGCAGGAGCCACCTGCATCCTAGCAACCAAGGACCTACTAGAGTGCAGGAGCCACCTGCATCCTAGCAACAAAGGACACCAAGTGGCAAGAGCCACTGCAACCTTGCTAATAAGGCACAAACATTACATGCATAAAGTGTATAGACAAGATTTTACTTGAATATTGCTACCAAAGGTTTGTCAAATGGGACTTTTGGAAAACTTTTTTCGATCAGCGGCTTGCAGTCAATCAAGCATTCGGACAGCTGAGAAGTCCTGCTGCTTTATTCTGACAGCTTGGAGGATTCCTCCATCCACCTTGCATGTTATATATTTTTTCAACCAGCCTTCCCCCTTTCCCCCCCCCCCCCCCCCCTCACTTATGCTCATCTCTGCTCTTGCGCTAGACCTACTGTATTTATGATTAAATCAATCTATTTTTGAGTGCTTAATTTTTCCCTGGATATATTCCATCCACAAAGACACTTAATTTACTTATTTTTGACCTTTACATCCACGTAGACAATTTAATCATTTGATTTTTTTTAGACCTAGCTTAAATTTATTTTTTCCTATTTATCTTTTCAAGTACAAAAAAGATTTTAAAATCGGGTCTTTGGGAGGGGGGATGTTTTGCATTTTTGTTTTCTGCTCTTTATTTCATTTTTTTGTACCTAAATTACTTTTTTTTTTTTAACTCTATAGGTCTTTGCAGTCCGATTACTCTAAATACAGACGTGCTATGTTTTTCATATAACTTTATACCAGATCCGCACACACCCGACATTCCTTTTTTCATTAAACGTGACAACTGATGATGTATAAAAACTACCCATTATGCCTGGGATCTCCATCCACATGATTAAGCTCTGAGGGGTGGAGCGAAATGTGTTGGGGGTGTGGCCTAGCCAGAGTCCAGGCTGAAGTTGCCACTTACTATTTATTTCTGGGATTGTACAGAGGTACAGCCATAGGGAGACCTTCCTTTACACATAGTGATCACAGAAGCTCCCTTCTGAACCAGCACTCTCAGCAGTGGACATCAAGCCGCACACGCAGCAGGTCTTTTGCGTCACTATTTTAGCTTCTAGGAGCAGAAAAACATGAATTGTTGTATCATCATTTATGACCTGCTACAGCTTCCTACGTACATCTGAACACCTCTTCATCATGATTCAGAAAATCCTTAGCTTCTTTGTGAAAGAAAACACAACTGTAATCTCTGATTCTGGAGAAAGGTTTTCCCCTGGTGCCGTTCTCTTTTAAAACAATGGTTTTCCAGAGTATTAGCAGAATTGTTTCTATTTTAGATAGACTTCTCTTTTTTTAGCATACAACACGCATTAAGCAATCCCATGGAATGAACTATTCTAACATCGAATAACTCTGTTTAAAGCGATTATTTTTTAATTTTTTTATTATATTACAACTTATCAATTGTTAGATGTTGTGGCTGCATTTGTTTTCTTTTTTTAGTTTTATGATTACAGCCAATTTTCTTTAACCCAAGCTGTCCAGCAAAAGTGGCACAGGTGCTTACAATGGTCAGCTTTTATTCATCTATGTAAAACCTTTACCCCAAAAGGAGAACTGTTGCTGTAACTGCTTATAAAGTGTTAGCTGGAGTTCAGCTTTAATTTGTTATTCAAGATCATTTAAATCTGCTATTGCATTAACACTACCCTTCCCCCAACAATGCTGCTGTCCAAAGGTGTCTGTTGTTCCTCCTTTTAGAGTGGAGATACCCTTAAGCCCCATACACACCATCCATCAGATTATCTGCAGATTTTTGTCTTCAGGTTTACCAAAACCATGTAGTGCAAGGGCCTGTCTGGTTGCATACAAATTGAAACTCTTAGGGTCCTTTCACACGGAGCGGACCGTTTTTCGGTCCGCTCCCTGTGCCCGTCAGCTCAGCGGGGGGGTCTCCGCTCAGCTGTCGGCGGACGGGGCGGTCCCTGCACACTATGCAGGGACCGCCCCGTCTCTCCTCCGCTCTCCCCTATGGGGAGTCGGATGGAAACGGACCGTCTTTCTTCCGTCCGCAAAAACGGATGCGGATCTAGCGGACGTTAGCGGATGCATCATCCGCTAACGGATCCGCTCCCATAGGGGCTTATTACAAGTCCGTAAACGGACTTGTAATGAGCGGACGAACGGTCCGCTAGTGTGAAAGGACCCTTAAGGTTTGACCTCATATTAGATGGTTTTGGTAAATCCGAAGACAAAAATCTGCAGAAAATCTGATGGTGTATATGGGGCTAAAGACAGAAAGTGTGTTACTAGCCGGACCATCAGGTGAAAAGAAAAAGAAACAAATCCAGCAACCAAATTTAACCACCTCCCAAAAGATGGCTACAGCATGGGCTCACATTGTCGGGAGGGCGTCTATGGATGTCCTCCCGTGATCTTGCTTCCAATGCCACTCCTGTGGGGCACATCAGCATGGATCTGTGATCGATCAGCTGATCACAGATTGGAGTAAGGAGACAGTCAGAGTGGCTCTTTACCATGTGACCAGCTTTGTCCAATTGCAACTGATCACAGTGTAAACAGTATTTGCCAGTTATCGGCAGTCCTCTACTCAGCGCGTGAGTAGAGCTGATAACCAGCAAATTCACAAAGGGGACATCCAGGGCAGGACTTAGGGTGGTGGGGGCCCCTGGGCTTCAGTGTTGAAGGGGCCCCCTGGAGCGAGGGGGGATCATAGTTGTCGAGCGGGGGGGATGCACATTAAAGTTGTTGAGCGGGGGGGGGGGGGCAAATTGAAGTTGTTGAGCGGGGGGGTGCGCATTAAAGTTGTTGAGCGGTTGGGGTGGCAAATTGGAGTTGTTGAGCGGGTGAGCGGGAGGGCATTAAAGTTGTTGAGCGGGGGGTGCGCTCTAAAGTTGTTGAGCGAGGGGGTGACTCTCACCTGTGCACGGAATGTCGGAATGTGTCGGCTATCTTCCCTTCAGCAGACATCCCCACACCGCTCCGGTCCTGTTCCGGTTCCGTTCCTCCTGGGGGAGGTTTTGAAGTTGTTGAGCGGAGGGGGGAGTGCCTCTCACCTGTGCCGACAGCCAGGGCCACAGATTGTCATTAGCCCGACTGTCGGCTTTCTTCCCTTCAGCAGCCACAGTCCTCCACACACCGCTCCGGTTCCTCCTGCTTCCGTGCTGCCTCCTATTGCAGTGTGGGAAAATTAACCCTTTCGCGGGACTGCGGGAAGAAGCGGAAAGTCCCGCAGAATGCGTGCGTGTTGGGAGGTATGCGCAGGGCTGCCATCAGGAATTTTGGGGCCCCTCACACAGCTTAAGGCATGGGCCCCCTGGAGCAGAGAACCGGGGGGGGGGGGTGCTGCCGCTTGAAAATGAGAAGCGGGGGGCTGCCGCAAATTGAGAAGCAGGGGGGGACCTTTGCAAAACAAAGAAGAAATAAAGAAAAAATATATATATAGTAGCCATCTGGGGCCCTGGGGATCTCTGGGCCCTTTAATAAAAATAAAAAATAAACCTCTGGGCCCTTTAATAAAAAAATAAATAAAAAAAAAAACATTTATAAAAAATATAAAGAAAATGTAAATTTTTTTATAAAAAAAAGTAGGGGTTGCTGTTCGGGGCCCTGGGGGCCTCTGGGCCCCTGGGGACCTCCAGACCCCTAAAAAAAATTTTTTTTAAATAAACATTTATAAAAAATACATAATACAAAATACAAATTATATATATAAACATTTTTTTTTATAAAAAATAAATTTAAAAAAAGTAGGGTAATTGTTTTTTTTTTTTTTTTTTTTTTTAGAGGGGCCCCCTATTAGGCGGGGCCCATGGGCTTGAGCCCAGTCAAGCCCAATGGTAAGTCCGGCCCTGGGGACATCTACACTGTTAATCAGGGCACTAATTATCAGTGCAGCCCTGACAGTGCCCACAAGTATTGCCTCTCTGTACCCACCATTGCAGCCTATCCGGGCCCACCATTGCAGCCTATCCGGGCCCACCATTGCAGCCTATCCAGGCCCACCATTGTAGCCTATCCGGGCCCACCATTGCAGCCTATCAGGGCCCACCATTGCAGCCTATCAGGGCCCACCATTGCAGCCTATCAGTGCCCATCATTGCAGCCTCATCTTTTTTTCAGTCTTTTTTCATTTGTAAATACCACCAAAAAAAAGCTCTATCTGTGTAAAAAAAAAAAAAAAAATGATAAAAAATGTCAGATGGGTACAGTGTTGCATGACCGCTTAATTGCGATTCAAAATGCAACAGTGCTGAAATCTGAAAACTGGCCTGGGCAAGAAGCGGGTGAAAGTGCCCAGTGGGCAAGTGGTTAAGGATTGGTTAGCTGCAATATATTACATTTTTTGGGGGTTTAATACCAGCTAAGGCTGCAGAGATATTAATTTACCCACAGCAGACAGAATTCAGCTTTCAGTTTTGAGCAGTTAAATTTCTTATGAAAGTGGTAAGATGCTGAACCCGTCAGGTTATCCTTTTGGCATTGCTATAAACCGTATTGCAACGATGTTGGTGTAGGTCAGGACTATGCAATTAGCGGACCTCCAGCTGTTGCAAAACTACAAGTCCCATCATGCCTCTGCCTCTCGGTGTAATGCTTGTGGCTTACAGAGTCTTGCTATGTCTCATGGGATTTGTAGTTTTCCAACAGCTGGAGGTCCGCTAATTGCATAGTCCTGGTGTAGGTGATCTGATTACCGGGCAGGCAGCTTTTAAACCCCCAGAGAAGCTACACCATCTTTTGGTTTGAAATGTATTACAGTATAAATAGGAATTGAAGTTCCACACTGCTGCTCAATAGTGCAGATCCAGTTTTGTTTCAGTAAAGCTAGCCAGGGGTAGACCTTGGCTCTCCAGCTGTTTGACAATCAAAAGGGTAGCTATTTATCAAAACAGCTAACCAAGGTTCATGGGCTGGAATAAGGGTAGCTATTTATCTAACCTTCATTGTATAAGAGCTGTATCTGACTATTAAAGGAACACTAAAGGTTTGTTTATTATTAGATCAATTGATTGCTGTAAGCTAGAGCATTTAAATTTCACTTACCTCGTTTTTCCTTTTGACCTCCAAAATACACTAATCTAGGTTTGAAAATGCCATTTCCTGTCTCTCCTCTTTGTGCTTTCTACCAGCACCTGAGCTGTTTGGCATGGTGGAAAGCAGAATGTGCTCACCCCCTTCCTATGACTACAGCCCTGCGTCAAGATGCTCTCTTATCCCTCACAGGCATGGAGGCTAAGCCTAATGGGAACTGTGATGTAGCAAGAAAGAATGAGAAATGCAAACCAGGAAGTCAGTGAGAATAACGATTCAGGAGTGACGGAGGTGAATAAAACAGCACGATTTCAACAGGTATCAAACTAGTTACTTTATCAGCTACTGTCAACTTTAATTTAAGAGGAAAATATTTTTTGTCTTTACAACCCCTTTAAGGCCTCATGTACACTGGATGGTTTTTACAGCTGTTGTTTTTGGCTTCAGGTGTTTTTTTTTTTCTGCAGCCAGTAAACTCCCCAGCATGTTATCCTATGTGTCCATGCACATATAGGCTGTTAACAGCATTTTTGGCGGGGGCATTTTCTGGCTGAAAAAAACCCCCAACAGAAGTAGTGTTTTTTTACGCTCTAAAACACTCTAACTTTGATAAAAGCTTTAAAACACTGAAAAACGTGGCTATTCAGCACTTTATCAACATTTTTGAGCCATAAGTATAGTATACTAGTAGTGGGAGTATAGTTTTGCTCAAAAAGCTAACAAACGCTACAGCTAAAGAAAATTGAAAAACGGTACTGCAAAAACAAGGCAAAACTCATTTTATAGCTACAGCTTTCTACAGCTAACGATCCTTGCATTTTTATAACATTCAGTGTGCATGAGGTCTAACCCTCAGACCTTTATACATTCTATTTGCAACTTTTCTTCCTTACCTTCACAATCCCAACATACTATATTCTGCATCCATAATCACCTCACCACCCTCCTCTATTCTACCTCCACGGCACCCCACTGCCCTCCTCAAATTTTGACTCCACAGTCACCTAAACACACTTCCTGTTCTGCCTCCACAATAATCCAACTGAACTCTTTTGTTCTGCCTCCGCTGCACCCCTCTATTCTCTCTCTACAGTCACCCCACAGCACCCCTCTATTCTTCCTCTACAGTCACCCCACAGCACCCCTCTATTCTTCCTCTACAGTCACCCACAGCACCCCTCTATTCTTCCTCTAAAGTCACCCCACAGCACCCCTCTATTCTTCCTCTACAGTCACCCCACAGCACCACTCTATTGTATCTCTACAGTCACCCCACAGCACCCCTCTATTCTTCCTCTACAGTCACCCCACAGCACCCCTCTATTGTATCTCTACAGTCACCCCACAGCACCACTCTATTGTATCTCTACAGTCACCCCACAGCACCCCTCTATTCTTCCTCTACAGTCACCCCACAGCACCACTCTATTGTATCTCTACAGTCACCCCACAGCACCCCTCTATTCTTCCTCTACAGTCAACCCACAGCACCCCTCTATTGTATCTCTACAGTCACCCCACAGCACCACTCTATTGTATCTCTACAGTCACCCCACAGCACCCCTCTATTCTTCCTCTACAGTCAACCCACAGCACCCCTCTATTGTATCTCTACAGTCACCCCACTGCACCTCTATTGTATCTCTACAGTCACCCCACAGCACCCCTCTATTCTTCCTCTACAGTCACCCACAGCACCCCTCTATTCTTCCTCTACAGTCACCCCACAGCACCACTCTATTGTATCTCTACAGTCACCCCACAGCACCCCTCTATTCTTCCTCTACAGTCACCCCACAGCACCCCTCTATTGTATCTCTACAGTCACCCCACAGCACCACTCTATTGTATCTCTACAGTCACCCCACAGCACCCCTCTATTCTTCCTCTACAGTCACCCCACAGCACCACTCTATTGTATCTCTACAGTCACCCCACAGCACCCCTCTATTCTTCCTCTACAGTCACCCCACAGCACCCCTCTATTGTATCTCTACAGTCACCCCACAGCACCCCTCTATTCTTCCTCTACAGTCACCCCACAGCACCCCTCTATTGTATCTCTACAGTCACCCCACTGCACCTCTATTGTATCTCTAGTCACCCCACAGCACCCCTCTATTCTTCCTCTACAGTCACCCCACAGCACCCCTCTATTCTTCCTCTACAGTCACCCACAGCACCCCTCTATTCTTCCTCTACAGTCACCCCACAGCATCCCTCTATTCTTCCTCTACAGTCACCCCACAGCACCACTCTATTGTATCTCTACAGTCACCCCACAGCACCCCTCTATTCTTCCTCTACAGTCACCCCACAGCACCACTCTATTGTATATCTACAGTCACCTCACAGCACCCCTCTATTCTTCCTCTACAGTCACCCCACAGCACCCCTCTATTCTTTCTCTACAGTCACCCCACTGCACCTCTATTGTATCTCTACAGTCACCCCACAGCACCCCTCTATTCTTCCTCTACAGTCACCCCACAGCACCCCTCTATTCTTCCTCTACAGTCACCCACAGCACCCCTCTATTCTTTCTCTAGTCACCCCACTGTACCCCTTTATTCTTCCTCTACAGTCACCCCACAGCACTCCTTTATTCTGCCTCCACAGTCACCGTGATCTCTGCCCTCCTCTGCTTAATATACCCCTTCTCCTTTTTTGGCCTCAATTCTATAGTCCTATTATTCCCTTTCTCAATACTGTAATTTTTTTAACATAATCTTTCCCATAACTATTCCCATCTAACTTCTCTTCATCTATTTCTGCCTTCTTACTCTTATGCCGCGTACACACGATCATTTTTTGTGATGAAAAAAAACGACGTTTTCTGTGAAGTAAAAAACGACGTTTTTAAAACGTCACTTTCAAAGACGATGTTGCATACACACCATCGTTTTTTTCACAAAAAACGAGGTTACGTTCACCACACTTTTCCATTGAAGCTCGCTTCATAACTAGCTTCTGGGCATGCGCGGGTTGAAAAACGTCGTTTTAAACGACGTTTTTGCTACACACGGTGACTTTTTGTGGAACAAAAAACGACGTTTTGAAAAACGACACAAAAAATTCAAGCATGTTGGAATTTTTTTTTGGTCGTTTTTTTTAAGACAAAAAACGACGTTTTGCCCACACACGATCAATTTAAATGACGTTTTAAAAAACGACGTTTTTTTTCATCGCAAAAAACGACCGTGTGTACGCGGCATGACTTCTTTCAGTACCATTTTATCTTTCCCTTTCCCTACCCCCTGACTTCTTACACATTGTTCTTCCTGAACCATAAATGACAAAGTCAGATCACAGTTTATAAACAGAAATCGATTCAGCACCTACAAGCACGGCAAGATAGATTACACACTCTGGCAGATGGATAAGACAGTTGCTGTATGAGGAGGGACAGAATGATGAACCAACTGTTGAAGCAAAATGATGGACAGAACTACAGACAAATAAGCAGGCAGATAGATGTGAAGATATAGATAGAAATCTCATTCTTTCCATGTCTCTCTCCCTATTCATAAGTTCCACATGCTCTAAATATAAACATCCGAAAACTCTCTGCACAGGAATGTAACCAAACATAGTGCAGATCAGCGCACATCGTTTAACCCTCCCTGCCTGGCAGAAACCGGTGCTGGACAATGCAAGCAGTCATGGCAAAGCAATTAACCCTTGCCTAATATCACTGCAAGTCATTACAAATAAACCTCATGCCTTACCCCCGTCCAACCACCAACAACAACAACAACAACAAAGCTGATACCCAGCCAAGAAAATACACCCAGCTCCATTCCAAACCAAAGCACTTGCCAGAGGTTCGCACACAGTCAGTGTCATGCTTGCAAATAGCAGGACTCAAGCCAGAAGGAAGAGAAGCCAATTTATTTTAATGTTATTTCTACTCTTGGCCAAGCCACTAGTAAAATACATACTTTTAATGTTATGGAAACCAAACAAATTTAACTAAACCTGTGCAAAAAAGATGGATGACCTCCTTCTGAAAATCCTAGTTACCTGGCCCCTTCACCCTCCTGTCAAACTCTGTTATAAGCCACATCCCTGTCTGAATAATGTGTCCGGGTTTCAGGTGGACTGAAACCCGGACACATGATTCAAAACCCGTACTGTCCGGATGAATCCTGGACAGGTGGCAACCCTAGTCTGGATTCAGGGAGTCAATAACTATGAACAAGCATACAGGAATTGAGAAAATGGAACTCCTGATATGTATAAATGTTCTTGTAGTGAAATATTAGACTACAAGTTTCTCTATGGTATGGATTCACTCCCTCAGACAGACATTCAGACCATTTCATTGTTTACTCCTCAGGGAAACCTTAAAGGGTCACCAAAGGGATTTTTATTTTAGCTAAATAGCTTCCTTTACCTTACTGCAGTCCTGTTTTCATGTCCTCATTCTTCATTTTTGCTATGATGTTGCTGTAATCCTTCTCTGTTCTGGACACTTCCAGGTTGTCTGTTTCCTGATGAAAAAAGTCATGGGGCCAGTTTCAGGTAGATCGGCGTAATGTTATGCGGGCGTATGAGAGAGGCAAGTGCTCTATTCACAAAGCTAATTTACGGCGGCGTAGCGTAAATGGGCCGGCATAAGCCCGCCAAATTCAAATGTGTTTGATGTAGGCGTGTTTTATTTAAAATAAGTGTGACCCCACGTAAATGAATTTTTTTTTTAAACTGCGCATGCGCCGGCCGTGAACGTATGCCAGTGCGCATGCTCCAAATTACGTCTCAAAGAGTCACTGAAAACGATGTGAACGTAATTTACGTCCAGCCCCATTCACAGACGAGTTACGCAAACGACGTAAAATTTGAAAAATTTGTCACGGTCCCGACGTCCATACTTAACATTGGCTGCGCCATCTTTTTGTTGGAATATCTTTACGCCTGAAAACGCCTTACGTAAACGGCGTATCTGTACTGCGACGGCCCGGCGTACATTTGTGAATCGGCTAATTTACATACCTAGCGGCCAGCGTAAATATGCAACTAAGATACGATGGCGTAGTCTCCTACGCCGGTCGTATCTTAGCAAGATTTAATCGTATCTCGTTTTGAGAATACGCTTAAAGATACGACGGCTCAGATTCTGAGTTACGCCGGCGTATCTACTGATACGCCGGCGTAACTCTACGTGAATCTGGCCCATGGGAGCTTCTCTCTGTGGTCACTAATCAAAGAGGTGTGATTACTGTGTGTCTAAAACCCCTCAGAACCAATCACTTTTGATTTACAAACCATCACTGCCCTGTATTGGCTCTGTGTCTCTGTACATCACAGAAGCATGAAAAAGCATGCAAAAACAAAAAAAAATCCTTTGCAACTCCTTTAAAGCTCTTTTGAAGCCTTATGACAGATTCTTGCTTGGAAATACCTTAAAGCATTTTTTTTCTCAAGGAAAATGCTGATTTCTGCTCTCACGTTATTGTGCTTTATGCAGACAGAGCTGAGTAGCAGCCACACCCCTCTTTTAAAAGTGTCCCCATTCTCCCCAAATTCACCTATCTGTTCCGCCACTCCTCACAATGGATACCCAAGTCCTTTTGCACCCGCATTCATGGCCTCCTCGCCTCTTTTATCTGGGTACCCCAGTCCCACAGCTGGTTCCATAAATATTATCTGGCCACTCAACTTGTCACCTCTGTCTGGTGGCTGAACCCAGATGTAACTAATCCTGCTACCCTACTAGAGGTGGCAGTGGTGAACTCCCTGGAGGCGCTTAAATTCTTATTGTTCGGTGGTCCTCGTGCCCCCCTATCAATTGACGCCCTCCATGCGCACCACACTGCGTGCGTGGAGGTCAGCTCTCCAAATTGAACACTACCTCAAAACAGCAGTCTCTCCCGAAGCCTTTCTATGGTTAAATCCCACCCTGAACCACATCTACATCCTACCAGAACCTCATGCTTTGACCAAATACAACATAAAAACAGTGGCCCTGGTGATCTCTAGCCAAACCCTGCCCCCTCTCTCCAAATTGAACTCTGACTTCAATGTTCCACAATCCTACTTTTTTCACTATCTTCAGTTCTCCCATGCCTTCAGCAGCCAACCCCCCCCCCCCCCCCAGGTGGTCCAATCAGCACTGGAAAGCCTCCTCCAATCGGCTTGCACAGAAAAACCCACCTCTCGGCTATACGCACACTTGATAATGACCTCTCTTCCCACACTAGAGAACCTTAGAAATCAATGGCTGCAAGACATTCCAGTCCTTGACAACGACTACTGGGATGACATATAGGACACAAAAAAAGTGATTCTTTGCCATCTTAACTACTTTAGGCCTGGAAGATTTACCCACCTTCATGACCAGGCCATTTTTTGTGATGTACTGTGTTTTTTCAACTGACAATTGCACGGTCATGCGATGCTGTACCCAAATAAAACATATCTCTTTTTCCCCCCTCAAAAACGATGCACTGTCACTGTACTAATGACACTGGCTGGGAAGGGTTTAACATCAGGGACGATAAAAGGGTTAACTGTGTGCCTAGAATAAAGGAAAAGGATGGTCGGTACTCCGGATGTCTTCCAAAATAGTATTTCTTTATTAAATGCATGTACAAAGCTGTAAAACAGCCTATGCGTTGCAGACGTTAGTCCTTAGCCATGACTAAGGATTAACGTCCGAAACACGTAGGCTGTTTTACAGCTTTGTACATGCATTTAATAAAGGAATAATATTTTGGATGTCGTCCCGAGTGCCAACCATCCCTTTCCTTTTTTTTACAGGTACGTTGGAGGTGTCAGCAGCCCCAAGTTCTGAGCACCGGGCAAAGCTTTTATGTGGGAAGGTTTTAGCGCCTATACATCTGTTTAACTGTGTGCCTAGCCTGTGTTTTACTACAGTGTGGGAGGTGCTTTTACTAGGGGAAGTCATGGATTCTAGTTCCTGCTTTGCAGAGACACAGGATCCATGCCTTCCCTCCTGTCAGAATGACGATCTGCCTTGTTTACATAGGCAGACTGCCTTTCTTTGTCTGCACAGGATACTTAGCGGATGCCGGAGGACATTGAGTCTGTGGTACTCGCTGATTGGCTCCCACTGTATATAATCACAGCGGGAGTGAGCCGCCAGCAGCGCACATTTTCACCCGGAAGAGCCGGGTCACGTATATACACTATCTCACAAACTGAGTACACCCCTCACATTTTTGTAACTATTTTATTATATATATATATATGACAATACTGAGGAAATTACACTTTGTAAAGTAGTAAGTGTACAGCTTGTATAATGCCACGTACACACGACAGAAAAATTATGTTTTTCTCAACGTAATTTGTCGCGATTCCTCTCAAGCCTGCCTTGCATACACACGTTCGTGAAAAAAAAAGGCTCTAGCAAAGCGAAGTGACGTACAACAACACATACGATGGCACTATAAAGGGGAAGTTCCGTTTGAAGGGCGCAACCCTTTGGGCTGCGTTTGGTGATTTTGTGTTACCGCGTGTTAGTAAAAGTTTGGTGAGAGACGATTCACGCTTTTTAGTCTTCGTGCTCTTCAGTGTGTTACAGCGTGACAAATGTGCCACAAATGTTGACCCATTAGGCCCAATTTGGACATTTTCATTTAGGGGTGTACTAACTTTTGTTGCCAGCGGTTTAGTTGTGTTGAGTTATTATTAGGGGACAGCTAATTTACAACTGTTATACAAGTTGTACACCCACTACTTTACATTGTAGTAAAGGGTAATTTCTTTAGTGTTGTCACATGAAAAGATATGATAAAATATTTACAAAAATGTCAGGGGTGTACTCACTTTTGTGAGATACTGTATATTATTGTGATCCTGTGGCAGTAAAACTGCTATAGGGCGGTCAGCAAGTGGTTAAAGGGATCATGTAAGAATGGCAATTGTATCTAATCAGTTTTTTTCTTGAATTTGTCCTTAACAGCAGTGCCCTTCCAAACATATGACTGTACCCAGACATTCCTGTTCTGTGCCTTATAGCTGTACATGCGCAGTTCAAGATTGTTTAACCACTTAAAGACCCCCGCACGCACATTTACGGCCACAACATGGCTCGTACAGGCACAAGGGCGTAAATTTACGTCCCCGCCTTCGTGCGGTTCGGGGGTCCCATCGGGACCCCCTCCGCAGCGTGCGGGGGTCCCCCTGGCTCTGGGAGCGATCGCCGACGAGCGGGCGGATGTCCGTGTCCGCCCCCCCCCCCCGCGATCGCTTCCAGCCAATGGGAGCGCTCCCCCTTCGTTTCAGTTCCTCCTCCTGTGTTTACACAGGAAGGAGGAAATGATGTCACCTCTCATCGCAGCGGTGTTTCCCACCGCTGCTGATGAGAGAAGAGATCCACAGTAAGTGTGCACCAACACAACACTGACACACACTCACATAGGCACATTAACCCCTTGTGATCGCCCCCCCCCACCCCCCTGTCACAGTGTCACTGAATGCAGTGATCTAATCACTGCATTTAGTGTCAGTGTGACAGGCAGTGTAAAATCAGTTAGTGTTAGGTCCAGGATAGCCCCCCCACCCCCCCTAATAAAGTTTTAACCCCCTGATCACTGCCCTAGTTAACCCTTTCACTCCCTATTGCCAGCATCACTAAGCGATCATTTTTCTGATCGCTGTATTAGTGTCGCTGTTCCCGCTAGGTAGCTATTTTTTTTATTGCGATTTTTTTTTTCCACTAAAGACATGTGGCTGAATTAATTTTGGCCTAAATGTTTTACTAAAATTTAGTTTATTTGATTTTTTTATAACAAAAAGTAAAAAAATAGTGATTTTTTTTCAAAATTGTCGCTCTATTTTAGTTTATAGCGCAAAAAATAAAAATCGCAGAGGCGATCACATACCACCGAAAGAAAGCTTTATTTGTGGGAAGAAAAGGACGCAAATTTTGTTTGGGAGCCACGTCGCACGACCGCGCAATTGTCTGTTAAAGCGACGCAGCGCCGAATTGTAAAAACACCTTGGGTCATTTAGCAGCGTATGTGTCCGGGTCTTAAGTGGTTAAGGTCTTCAGTATTTTCTGAGATTCTAGACTGCAACAAGCAAGAATATTGGGAAAGTTAAGTCTTGTACACACGACCGGTTTTCCCACCAGGAAAACTGCCAGGGAAAACTGGAAATGCGTATGCTTCCTCACAGTTTTCTGTCGGGAATCCCGGCAGGACAATAGAGAACCTGCTCTCTATTTTCCCGTCGGGATTCCCAGCGTTTTTTTTCCCGTCAGATCTACTACTTACCTATGGGAAACATTGCGAGGCAGTGCCGATGGAGCATACACACAGCCAGGATTCCCGGTCAAAGCTCCCTGGCAGTTTTCCTGCAGGGTTCTTGGCTTTCCCCTCGGTTTTCTCGGTTGACTTTTTACCGCTGAGAAAACCGAGTGTGTGTACAGGGCTTTAGAGTTCCTTTTTCCAGTTTCCCAGAAAGTGCTATAGCCAGGGCTTTCTTTCTGCAGGAACGCGGGGGAACGCAGTTCCGGCACCTCCCATACTGAATGTATGTAATGAAAAAAGGTGCTGAGGTGTGCTGGAGAGTCTATTGATTCTGGCTGCTGGGGGATATATTTTTGCTGGAGGGGGATCTTTTTTTGCAAAGGAAGGGAATTTCTTGCTGCTGGGGAGTAGTTCTGTTGCTCGTGGGGGATCTGTGTTGTTGCTGGGGGGGGGGGGGGGGTCAGTCGTTGCTATGTACTGTTGAGGGAGGGGTCTTTGTTGCTGGATACTGGGGAATCTATTGTTCCTGGAGGGGATCCAATTTTGCAGGGGGTTCTATTGTTGCTCGGAGGTGGGTAGGGGGCGGAGTCAAGGGTGGCTTGGAAGGGAGAAGTTCCTGCACCTGTTCTCGGAGAAAAAAATCCCTGGCTATAGCCATTAAATCATCATGGCAGCCAGTGAATGAATGAATGAGTTGTATAGCGCAACGCATGCAAACTGAATCGCCCCGTAGGATCTTGACACGCTTGGGACACACAGTCATACACACATATATACATATATACTGGGCCAATTTGGACGAGATCCAATTTACCTACCAGCATGTCTTTGGAGTGTGGGAGGAAACCGAAGGGAGAACATGCAAACTCCAGGCAGATGGTGTCGTGGTCGGGATTCGAACCAGCGACCCTTTTGCTGCTAGGCGAAAGTGCTACTCACTGCACCACTGTGCTGCCCAGTGAATTGGAATTTTCAGAAAGGGAGAGCTGCAATATCAGATTCTCTATTTCTTCCACCCGGGTTTCTGAGACAACTTTAATTTCATGAAAAAACATGGAGGCTTTGCTGTTGTCGACCTCTTACTAAAAATGCAAATTTCTTGGCTGTTATGCTGCCCAAAATGGATTCAGTACTAAATGTACCAACCTGAAACAATCATGAAGATTAGAAAAGTCAAATTAGAAGTTCTGATCCGCATACTTGGTCCAGGTCTGTGACTCAAAGTACAAAAGAAAATGGATTAGCGTGACAATCATGGCGACAAGAATTTAGTAAAAGATAATTTCTAGGTTTCTCTTGTGGCAAACTTTCTTTAAAAGCATTTACTAGCTCCCCTACTTTCTGAGGTCTCCAGAGTCTTAAGTGGGCTCTTTTTCATACAGGTATATACTGTATAGATCAATAGCTGGTCTAAATAGATCTGTGCAGATTCTTTGCCTCTATAAACATCAGACAGACCAAAAGGGTTTGTTTGTCCCCTCGTCATAGACACTTGTACAATATTTACCATTTTTCTTGTCACAAAGCAGTATGGAATAATTGTGGCATTGTGTTTTTCCATATCATCACTTTGACCAATCTATAAGAAAATAAGTCATGAGTACTTTTGCTGGCAGTTACAGAGTAGAACTCTAGACTAAATTAAAACAAATCAATAATAAACACTTAAAAGCGAGCACTTGTGTCATTCTTTAACCACTTAAGCCCCAGACCAATATGCTGCTAAATGCCCAAAGGTGTTTTTACAATTTGACACTGTGCTGATTTAACTGGTAATTGTGCGGTCATGCTATGTTGTACCAAAACGAAATTTGCGTCCTTTTCTTCCCACAAATAGAGATTTCTTTTGATGGTATTTGATTGCCTCTGCGATTTTTATTTTTTGCGATATAAATGGAAAAAGACCGAAAATTTTGAAAAAAAATTATATTTTCTAATTTTTGTTATAAGAAAAATCGAATAAACTAAATTTTAGTCAAACATTTAGGCCAAAATGTATTCAGCCACATGTCTTTAGTAAAAAAAAATTGCAATATCAAAAAAAAACTAGCTACTTAGCGGCAACAGTGACACTAATACAGCGATCAGAAAACCGATCGCTTAGTGACACTGGCAATAGGGGGTGAAAGGGTTAACTAGGGCGGTGATCAAGGGGTTAAACCTTTACTAGGGGGGGTAGGGGGCTACCCTGGACCTAAAGGGGCCTAAGACTAACTGCCCTGCAACTTTTAACTGTCACACTGACACTAAATGCAGTGATCAGTAAATATATGATCACTGCAATCAGTGACATTGTGACAGGGGGCTGATCTGAAGGGGTTAAGTGTGCCTATGTGTACTGGTGTCAGTGTAGTGTTAGGTGCAACTCACGTGTGATGTCTTCTCTCCTCTCGCTGTAACGAAAAGGCCACCGAGAGGAGGATGACATCACTTCCTCTGCCTGTGTTTACATTACACGGGCAGAGGGTGGGCAGAGGGGAAAGCAGATTCGCTGGGAGCGATCGCGAAGGGGCGGACAGAAACGAACAGCAGCCCTCTCATCCCGGATCGCTCTCAGAGGCTTACCGACCGCCGCATGTACCGGGGGGGTGGGGGTCCCGATCGGATCCCCGACCCACTTCTAGGCAGGGACGTGCCGGCACGTCCATCTGCCTGTACGTGCCATTCTGTGGACGTATATTTACATGCGGCGGTCGTTAAGCGGTTAAATATATAATTTTGAAGGAAAAAAATATATAATTTTTTCTTCTTGCTTACCTGTAAATTCAATTTCTTTATCATACATCACAGGACACAGAGCAGGCTATAATCATGACCATCTGGGTTATGCTCCACCTATAGGTGAATGGACATTGGCCAAGGTAGTCCTCCCCACACAGGAAGCACATCAGTTTTGTAGCAAGCAATGAACTTCCAGAAAGAGGGGAGTGACCGCTGTGTCCCATGATGTACTCCAAGAAATAGATTTTTACAGGTAAGCAAGTAGAAAAAATCTAATTTTCTAATTGTCACAGAGCAGGCTATAAGCATGACCATCTGGGATGTCCCAAAGCAATACACGTGAGGGGAGGGAGGAGGACCAATAACCACCATCAACCAAAAAGGCTTACTCTGCCACCCATAGCACGCTGTGGCCAAAGTACACATCCACCATGGCTCCCACATCCACCTTAAAACTTTGTGAACGTATGTACTGAAGATCAGGTTGCGGCTTTGCAGACTTTAGTCACTGACGCCTGATGGCAAATAGACCAAGGTGCTCCCACTCTTCATGTAGAGTGCACTCTTACCCCAAAGGGTGGGACTTTACTTTGCAACCCATAGGCTTGAATAATTAACTGGCTATATTGAATAATATAGCTGCTTGGGATGTCGCCTGCCCTTTCCTGGGCCCTTCTGGCAGCACAAACAAAGATTCCAACTTCCTGATCTGTGCCAACATTCTCAAATAAATGCTGACAGCTCAAACTACATTCAAAGTACACAGTAATCTTCTCCCTGCTGACTATTGCCCTGTACACACGATTGGTTCATCTGATGAAAACGAACCGATGGATTTTTTCATCAGATATCTGATGAAGCTGACTTTCATCAGTCTTGCCTATACACCATTGATTAAAAATCCGATCGTGTCCAACGCGGTGACGTAAAACACAACGACGTGCTGAGAAAAATGAAGTTCAATGGTTCCGAGCATGCGTCGACTTTATTCTGAGCATGCGTGGATTTTTGATCGATGGATTTTCTCTACAGACGATTGTTATTTTAACCATAATAAAAATTTAAAACAGGTTCTATTTTTTTTCACCGATGGGAAAAAAACTGATGGGGCCCACACACGATCGGTTCGTCCGATGAAAACGGTCCATCGGTCCGTTTTCATCAGACGAACCGATCGTGTGTACAGGGCATAAGAATTAGGAAAAAAAGGAAGGCAAAACAATGGGCTTCATTTACTAAAGGCAAATCCACTTTGTGCTACAAATACACTTGGAAGTGCAGTCGCTGCAAATCTGAAGGGAAGATCTGAAATAAGGGGAAGCCCTGCTGATTTTATCATCCAATCATGTGCAAGCAAAAATGCTGTTTTTTATTTTTCTTCCATGTCCCCCTCAGATCTACAGTGACTGCACTTCTAAGTGCATTTTGAAGTGCACTTGTAGTGCAAAGTGGATTTGCCTTTAGCAAATAACCCCCAATGTCCTGATTCAAAGACACTGGCGAAAAAACTGGTGTGCTTCCTGTGTGGGTGGGGTTATATAGGGGAGGACTTCCTGTCTGTTTTTGGTTGGCCAGTGTCCAATTACCTATAGGTGGCACATAACCCAGATGGTCATGATTATAGCCTGCACTGTGTCCTGTGGTGTGTGATAAATAAATATATATTTACTGTGATGCTTTGGGCCTATAGCAGAAACTGAAACCTATTCCTGGCCATGTGTTCTTTGAGTACCATAAGCAATGAATTGTTTTTTAAAGCTATCATCCCAGATGCTGCTACTTACAATCATAGAAAAGGTCATGTCATAAACCACCTCTGTCTTCAGTCGCTGATGATTCCTTTGCCTGGCACAGGCTATGGCCTCATTCACATGAGGCGGACTCCGTCGCGACAGAGTCCGCCTGCTCCCGCCAGCTCTGTGGGAGATCAGTCCGCAGATCTCCGCTGAGACGAGGGATGACAAGCTCCTCTCTGCTCACCTAGCGGGGAGGGGCTTGTCGGGCGCTGCTGTCTCCTATGGAGCGATCTGATGAAAACGGACAGCATGTCCGTTTTCATCAGATCTTACCCGATCCGCATGGATGGATGGGGACGTGCCCCCCATACGTCTGTTTTTATCGGATCGAATAGGGTCGGATGTCAGCGGACATGTCTCCGCTGACATCTGACGCTCCATAGGGATGCATGGAGCGCCCGTTCAGGTCCGCCGTCAAAACGGACAGGTGGACCCGAACGGTCTGTCCGTGTAAATGGGGCCTGAGAGAGAAGATATCTGTACAAAGACTCCAAGGGTTTCTGTTAGCATACAGAATCTATAGTGTAAAAAACTGATTTTAAAGCTGCTAAAAAAGCTTTGAGCAGCATAAAAAGAATTGTTATATTTAAAACATCCTTGAATATTGGAGAACGGGCTGACATGCAAGCACAATGCCACCATCTGAAGATGACTTTTGGGCCTCATTCACCATACGTGCAGAAAAAGTGAAGGAAAGAATGTGCAATTTAATTTGCAGCGACACAAGTTTACATGATTTGTTTTTATGCACATGAACATCCATTTTTTCATGCACATTTTTTATGTAGAGATTCACATCACATCCTATATCATCACTTCCCATTTGTGGAGAGAAAAGAGCACATTTTAGAGTCTCCCTTTTCATCAAAGCCCCCTTATATCAGATGTCCCCAATAGAGCCCCCTTTTCATCACAGTCCCTATCAGAGCACCCCTTTACACTATAGTCCTCATCAAACCCTCTTTACATCTGAGCCCCCCCCCCCCATTGGAGCCTTTTTGTGAGAACCTCCCCATCAGTGCCCCCTTATTAGAGCCATGTAAACTGGGTGGGAGCAGGATAGGAGTCGGATCTCAGTAGGTGGAGCAAGTTCGGACACACCGCACCAATCTTCTTTCCTCCCCACTTCCTGACATGTGGGGTTTTTCTTTTATGAGCAGAGTGCTTCTGTACGTTTTCCTCAGTTCATGTGCGGAGAGGTTTGCAACAAAATGCAGAATGCTGCATAATTCTGTACATCTCTTCTTGGCACATCACATCAATGTCTTGGTAGGAACGAGACACGTAGAAAATAATTGTTTTCTGTGTCTTGCAGAGACCTGATTTTTTTCTAGTGCAGAAAAACGCAGGTTTCTGCATATGGTTCGAACAAGCCCTAGGACCTTGAAAACGAATAGAAAAAAAAAAAATCGCAGATTTGACTTGCATGGAATATTTTCTGTAAATGTCTCCAAATATACCAGGGGGGTCTTCAGGAGTTCCACAAACAAAAGATTGTCTCAAAGATTTGCAAGCACAGCAAAGCTTGGACACTGGGGAGGATCTGTGCAGTAGATCCATGTGAAAAGAACTTGTGTACAGAAGCCCCTGGGTATAAACATACATTTCTGGGGCTTTTTATAGTTTCTAGGATGGTTTTAGTAAGTTGATTAGTAAATAACTCATGCATAATAGCAATATGTTACCTGCAAATGACAGCTGCAACACAGTTTGCAAAGCCTGGTTCACACTAGTGCTATTTCAGTCGAGTCGCACAGAATCGCATGACAAGGGACCTTCCATGGTTTTCTTTCACACCAATTCGACTCCCCATGGGACATTTTTGGGAATGGTTCCTGTATTACTTTGGTGTGATTCTAGTAGAAAAAAAAAAAAAAACCTTATCAAAGTTGCACCAAAGTTTCATCCAAGTAGCACTACATAATCTCACTAAAAGTCAGATCAAAATCGTATTGCAGCAGTGTGAATCTAACATCGGATCTTGATACCCAAAGTTTGGGTATTTTGGGATGCTACATCAGTGCACTGAGGCAGTGGACAGGAATAACTGTATCTATATGGGCTCCATAAATGCCATTCTCAGGAAATTACCTTGGTTTGTTTCCCTAATCTTAATTTTTAGGTTGTGAAAGTAGCTTAGTAGAAAAGATGCCTAAGGGAAAGCGTATTGTCGGAATGGTCAAGACCAGGGGTCTCCAAACTCTCTAAACAAAGGCCAAGTTTACTGTCCTTCAGACTTAGGAGGGCCGGACTATGGCCAGTGGGAGTAATAAAGGTCTCGACATCAGTGGGGAAAAAGTAACGCCCCATTGTTTGTTTCAGTGAGCATAATTGCACCCCATTATTGGTGTAAGTCGGAGGAATAGTACCCCATCATTGATATCATGAGGACCCTATTGTTGGTGTCAATAGGAGGAATTGTGTCCCATCGTTGGTATCACTGGGAGGAATTGTGCCACTTCATTGGTGTCAGTGGGGAGAATAATGCCCCATGCTTGGTGTCAGCGGATAAAATAGTGCCTTAAGGGCCAGATAAAAACAAGGAAGGGGCAACATCTGGCCACTGGGCCGCAGTTTGAAGAGCACTGGCCTACACTGCTACTCTCCACAATGAAATATATATTTAAAAAAAAAACAGAGTGAGTGGAAACAATCACAAGTCCTGGAACTAATGTATCAACATTAGAAATGGAATATATAGCAGTTGGTCAAAAGCCAAAGTGAGTAAACAATCACAAGTCCTGGAAATGATGTATCAGCTTAAGAAAAGGAACATATTTACTGTTGGTCCCAAGCCCTACTCTACAGAAAACATTGTTTCCATTTACCATCACAATCCTACACAAAAAAAATATCTGCTATGTTATAGGAGATATATAGAGAGGTAATGGTGCACAAGCAGAAACCCTGAAAAGCCTTGAGCATCATACCTAAAGTGCCTTGAAAAAGTATTCACATCCCTTGAAATTGTTCAACATTTTGTCATGTTACAACCAAAAACTTAAATGTATTTAATGTGATAGACCAACACAGAATGGCACATAATTGTGAAGTGGAAGGAAGATGATAAATGATTTTGAAACCTTTTTTACAAGTAAATATCTGAAAAGTGTGCCGTGCATTTGTATTCAGCCCCAGAGTCAATAGTTGGTAGAACTACCTTTTGCTGCAATTAAAGCTGCAAGTCTTCAGGTGTGAGTACTTCTCTAGCTTCTACACCTCTTGGGTAACCCTCCCAACTGACTCTACTCAAGCTTTTCTCATTCTCTAGCCTAATGGAGAAACAAGTGAACCTTCTGGAGGCCCCCTGTCTTCTGATATGGGAATGTCTATGAAGATATGGGTTTGGTTCCAAATTTTATTAAATGGGTGCGACTACCAGTCCCCTATAGCTAAAGTTTCAGTGAATGGCTGGTTGTCAGACCCCTTCCCACCGAGTCATGGGACACACCAAGGTTGCCCCCCCCCTTTCCCCGCTACTGTAGGCCTTGGCTATATACCTTAGTTCCCTCCCTAGTATTTATGCCCTTCGGCGGAAACAGCAGACAGGTACGATACCATTCTCTACTTGAAAGATCTGGGGCTCTCCCTTGCTTCCACTCTTCAAGCCATCGACCAACTGACGCTCATTCCGGCTTACATGTCAACTGCAATAAATCCTAAATTCTTTCCCTTAACCACTTTCCACCCACTGCTAAGCAGGTCGGTCTACCTCTTGCCAGCGTGGCTTTTCTTGGGATATGGGTTTTCTGGTCTATTATGGATTATATCCCATTAAATATAGAGTCCTTGTTTACCCCAATTAAGCAGAAAACCCAAATCAGGGCAAAGCTTCCATTAGGCGTCATGGAATGGATCAACTTGATCAAAATGGTTCTATTGCCTAAACCAGTGTTTTTCAACTCCAGTCCTCAAGGCACACCAACAGGTCAAGTTTTCAGGATTTCCCTCAGATGAAATGGCTGTGGTGATTTCTAAGGCAGTGAAACTGATCAAATCACCTGTGCAAAATAATGGAAAGCCTGAAAACATGACCTGTTGGTGTGCCTTGAGGACTGGAGTTGAAAAACAGTGGCCTAAACTATTGTATGTCTTTTGACACTCCCTGTTTATTTACCTTTAAAGATCTAAAACACCATTGATTCCATCTTGAATATCTTTGTCTGAGGCAGAGACATGCATAAATTACAATGGTTAACACTGAAAAATCAGATGGCCCTGGGGGGGGCCTTGCCAGGCTTCAACTTGTATTACGTTGCAGCCCAACTATGCCATTTTTACCACCTCGATAAAACAGATCTTCAGGAGGTACTAAACCATAATGTGTGGACAATCCTCCCACCCGCCTATAGTCAATGGCTATGTTGAAGACTGGTACCCCTAATAGTTTTTTATTTCATTAACACATTTGGGAAGTTAGCCCTAACCAGACTTGGTAATCTCCCCTTTCATAGTCACATTCCACTATGGTACAATCACCGTTTACCGGAATTACTCCTAGATCCAATCCTATGGGCATCTTATGGTGTTGCTGTACAATTTACACAAGTTTTCAGCATGCAGGCATGTTTTTTTTCATCTCATATGGTCCTGTCCCATTGTACAGACCTTTTGGATCCAAATACTCCAGTTCCTGCATGACCATATGGGCTCTCCCTTGTCTCTAGACCCCAAACCCTGCTTGCTTTGCTTCTATCCGGACCCCTGATACATTTCTGAATATATTTTTACGCAAAGCGCTCATCATCAATCACAAAGTGATTGCACTAAAATTGTATACAGGCTACCTCCGCCAACGCTTGAGGTATGGGTCCAGGAGGAAAATTCCACCTCTTCCATATTTACACACATATAGAGGCTGCCCTACTATATATACTAAGGTATGGGACAGGTGCTGGACACAACCCACCACATACAGTGGATGCAAAAAAAAGGTTTCTGTGATGTTAAAAAATGAGACAAAGATAAATCATTTCAAAACTTTTTCCACCTTTGATGTGACCTGTAAACTGTACAACAAACTGAAATCTTTTAGGTGGAGGGAAGTAAAAAATAATAATAATATGATTGCATAAGTGTTCACACCCTTAAACGAATACTTTGTTGAAGCGCTTTTTAATTTTAGTAGAGCACTCAGTCTTTTTTGGTATGAGTCTATCAGCATGGCACATCTTAATTTGGCAATCATTTCCCACTCTTCTTTGCAAAAACACTCCAAATCTGTCAGATTGCGAGGGCATCACCTGTCCACAGACCTCTTCAGATCACCCCACAGATTTTCAATTGGATTCAGGTCTGGGCTCTGGCTGGGCCATTCCAAAACTATAATCATCTTCTGGAGAAGCCATTCCTTTATTGATTTGGATGTATGCTTTGGGTCATTGTCATGCTGAAAGATAAAGTTCCTCATCATGTTCAGCTTTCTAGCAGAAGACTAAAGGTTTTGTTTGTGCCCATCCTGACTGGTATTTGGAACTGTTCAAAATTCCCTCTACCTTAACTAAGGCCCTGTTCCAGCTGAAGAAGAACAACCCAAAAGCATAATGCTGCCACCACCATGCTTCATAGTGGGCATGGCGTTCTTTTGGTGATGTGCAGTGTTTTTGCGCCAAACATATCTTTTGGAATTATGGCCAAAAAGTTCAACCTTGGTTTTATCAGACCATAACACATTTTTTTTCACATTTTTGGGAGACTTCAGATATGTTTTTACAAAATTTAGCCAGGCTTGGATGCTTTTCTTTGTAAGAAAAGGCTTCCGTCTTGCCACACTACCTCACTTGCGCCATACAGCCAGCACTTGCCAGAAATTCCTGCAGATCCTTTAATGTTGCTGTAGCCTCTTGGAAGCCTCCCAGACCAGTTTTCTCCTTGTCTTTTCATCAATTTTGGAAGGACTTCCAGTTCTTGGTAACGTCACTGTTGTACCTTATTTTCTCCACTTGATGATGACTGTGTTTCATGGAATATCTAATGCATTGGAAATTATTTTGTACCCTTGTCCTGACTGCTACCTTTTAAACAATGAGATCCCTCCGATGCTTTGGAAGCTCTCTGCGGACCATGGCTTTTGCTGTAGGATGCAACTAAAAAAATGTCAGGAAAGACCTACTAGAACAGCTGAACTTTATTTGGGGTTAATCAGAGGCACCTTAAAAAATGATGGCAGGTGTGTACTGACTATTTAACATGAGTTTGAATGCGATTGCAAAGGTAATCTTTTTTCCCCCTAAATAGCTTCCTTTACCTTAGTGCAGTCCTCCACTTACCTCATCCTTCGATTTTGCTTTTAAATGTCCTCATTTCTTCTGAGAAATCCTCACTTCCTGTTCTTCTGTCTGTAACTCCACACAGTAATGTGACACTTTCTCCCTGGTGTGGAGAAAGCGAGCAGGAGTGTCATGAAGCCCACTAACACACAGCTCCTTTCTCTATCTGCAACGTAGAAAGCGTCCCGACTCTCCTGCTTGCCCCCTCCCCCTTCAAAGGGAGGGGGCGAGCATGACACTCCACACCAGGGAGAAAGCCTTGCATTACTGTGTGGAGTTACAGACAGAAGAACAGGAAGTGAGGATTTCTCAGAAGAAATAAGGACATTTAAGAACAAAATCAAAAAGGATGAGGTAAGTGCACTAAGGTAAAGGACGCCATCTAGGAAAAAAAAAAAAAGTTGTACCTTTACAAACCCCTTTAATTCCCGACACAGCTACATGCCCAGTTTATAAGAGAATGTGCAAACCACATTATTTTTAAGCCCCCTCCTGCAAAATATTTCAGTTTGTTTTTAATTTGAGTTGTACAATTTATAGGTCACATTAACAGGTGGAAAAAGTTCTGAAATTATTTATCTTTGTCTCATTTTTTAGATCACAGAAAGCTGACATTTCAACATGTGTAGACTTGTTATATACACTGTGTAGAAGCGACTCTTGTATTTTGTTAAACTATACAGCTCGCCATTTAATTTTCACATGTCACATTATTACCTAGTTATCTGTATGATGGTAAATGACTGATGTATTGGTACACATAATGCTTTCGGTTAGTGAATGGTCCTCTGGGATGAACAATTGGCTTGTTTTAATTAATTCTGTAACATTTTTTGTGTCTTTGTTCTTAAAAAGAATAAAAACAAATTTTTTGAACATGACAACACAATATTTTACCTTAAATACAAATATATTTAAAAACAAAAAATCTTTTTAAAACAAAGCCCAACTCCAGCCAAAGGTTTAATTTGAAATTTTTTAATAGAGCAGTTAGTAGTCAGAACCTCTGTAAAGTTTTATTTGCTGCATGTCGGCACTGGGGAGATTCCCTGTCACTTCTACAGACACCAGGACAAGAAATATGATGGAGCACAGCTGTCAGCAGGACAGGGAAATAAAAAGCAATAAAAGCCTAGTAGATGTTCTAAAAACAATTATACCCATCCCATAACTTCATGTCCTTGTGACACTGTCACCTGGACATGAATTGTGGGTAAATCTCCCAGAGATTTCTGTACAAAACAAAATATAAAGTTCTGGCTGGAGTTAGCCTTAAAATGTAATAATAAAATACAATCTAAATAAATAACAATTCTCAAGTAAAAAAAAAAATGAAAAAAAAAAAAAAAACCCATCCAGAAAAGTCAAAAAATAATGAATGAAATACATTTACAATCAATCATGTAGTAGGTATAAATCCGATTCTTCATTTGCATTGAAAAAAACATTTTTATGCTTTCTGATTCAAGTAAGCCAAATTAGATCCAATTCTGAGAAATGGAAATTGACCCATCTTGAATTTTTGGTCCACTGACTTAGTGCATTCCAAGTAAAACCCTCTTGTTAAATTATTTCATATCTTGAAAAAGGTAAGTTTTTAATAATAAAAAAATAAACATTCAGGTCATTGCCACACTTCTGCACTCTAATACAGTATTGGTGATTTCTTGGGAACCTCTGCAGATTCCATATCATCATCCAACCAAGAAACAGCATGGAATTGGCAAGGCTTGTAGCGTATAATCTCCTGAGGGATTATTTTCTCCCATTTTCAATTTGGGATTATTTGGTCTAGAATTAAAACTTTTGGATTGTCAAAGTATAAATCAGCACAGTCCTAGACTAAAGCACCGCCATATAAGATAAATGTCTTTGAGAGTCCAGTTTAGGTGCGTGTATCTAGGTTCTTCATATAATCTTGCAGGGCCTGCAGTCGGGCATCAATGTCTGATAGGTCAGAGACTTGGTCAAAGCGGTTTTCTGCATTGGGTGCAAGAAAATTGAATTAGATTTGATATATACAGAAGTATAAACCCCAAACTTGTTTTAAAGAAAACTACATTTTAAATTTCCGGGTGCAGAATTAAAGGAGTTGTAAAAGGTACAATTTTTTTTTCTCCTAAATACCTTAGTGCAGTCCAGTCCCTTCACTTAACTCATCCTTCCATTTTGCTTTTAAATGTCCTTATTTCTTCTGAGAAATCATCACTTCCTGTTCTTCTGTCTGTAACTCCACACAGTAATGTAAGACTTTCTCCCTAGTGTGGAGTGTCCTGCTCCGCCCCCTCCCTTGGACTACGGGAGAGTCAAGACACCCACTAACACACTGCTCCTTTCACCATCTTTAGTTCCAAGGTAGGGGGCGAGCACGACACTCCACACCAGGGAAAAAACCTTGCATTACTGTGTGGAGTTACAGCCAGAAGAACAGGAAGTGAGGATTTCTCAGAAGAAATAAGGACATTTATAAGCAAAATTCGAAGGATGAGGTAAGCGAAGGGAGGAGACTGCAGGTAACGGAAGCCATAAAAGAAAAAAAAAAAAATTGTACCTTTACAACCCCTTTAAGAATGTGGCACATAACCAGAATGCCTACTAACCTTTGAAAAAAAAGAAACAACCGATAGGGGACTATGAACAATTCCACTTTTGCGCCAGTCTACATCCAAAACTTAAAATGATAAAAAGTTTAGCTACCTTTCTCAATTTTCCGGTCATAGTTTGGTGTGCTGGAAAGCCTTTTTTTCCCAGATGATCGGTCTCTCTTCCCCTGCAGATTCAGAGGAAAAAAAGAAAATAAATAAATTCTACTGACACAACCTAAGTGGGGGAAACAGTAAGAACGGATAGAATATAAAAAGGACAACTTACACTATTCCTGTTATTCCATGATGAAGGGGCAAAGGGTTTCCTGCCACGTGTGGCCTGTTTTCTTTCCCCACTATAATATGGTTAGATCACATTATGAGTAGTTTGCACAAAGTTGACATACACAAAACTACAGATTGTACAAGAAGGCAATTATACCAAGCAATTTACATACGATGCCTTGAAAAAGTATTCATACCCCTTGAAATTTTACACATTTTGTCATGTTAAAACCAAAAACGTAAATGTATTTTATTGGGAATGAATGTGATAGACCAACAGAAAAGGGCACATAATTGGGAAGTGAAAGGAAAATTATAAATGCTTTTTATTTTTTTTACAAATAAATATCTAAAAAAGGGTGTGGCGTGCATTTGTATTCAGCCCCCGAGTTTATACTTTGTAGAACCACCTTTCGCTGCAATTACAGCTGCAAGTCTTTTTGGGGGTGTCTCTACCAGCTTTGCACATCTAGAGCGCGACATTTTCCCCCCATTCTTCTTTGCAAAATAGCTCAAGCTCTGTCAGATTGGATGGAGAGCATCTGTGAACAGCAATTTTAAAGTCTTGCCACAGATTCTCAATTGGATTCAAGTCTGGACTTTGACTGGGGCTACGCTAAGGCGGCGTACAACACGAGGGGATATGTCCGCTGAAAACGGTCCGATGGACCGTTTCAGCAGACATCTCCGCTCGTGTGTATGGGCTAGCGGACAGATTTCTCCACCGACAGATTTCAAAGCAAGCTTTGAAATCTATATCCGGTGGGAATCTGTCCGCCCCGACATGTCTGCTGGTTAGTACACTTACCAGCAGACATGTCGGCCCCCACCGTCGCCCGCGCCGCTGGCCGAATGGATTCGGCGCATGCGCGGAAGTGTTTTACTTCCTGGTGCGGTGACGTGGCGGTGACGCGGCGGCGTCAACGTCACCGCCGCGTCACCGCGCCGTCCGGCGGCGGGAATTTGATCCGATGGTGTGTACACGCCATCGGATCAAACTCCCGATCGGACATATCCGATGGAAATGGTCCGCGGACCGTTTTCATCGGATATGTCCGATCGTGTGTACGCCACCTTACACATTATTATTATACAGAACATGATGGACAGATTCTCCTACCTGAGCTGTGGATCTCTGCAGCTCCTCCACAGTTACCATGGGCCTCTTGGCTGCTTCTCCGATTAATGCTCTCCTTGCCCGGCCTGTCAGTTTTGGTGGACAGACATATCTTGGCAAGTTTGCAGTTGTGCCATACTCTTTCCATTTTCGGAAAATGGATTGAACCGTGCTCTGTGAAATGTTTAAAGCTTGGGATGTTTTTTTTATTTTTTAGGGGGGTTGGGGGGGGGGGGGATTAATTCAAATGTGTTGCTTTCCCTGCAAATTATCCGCCCTTTCAGGTGTTTACAAACAGACCAAAAAATGTTTTGACTTGTCAGTACAAATGCAAAGCTGGACTAAAATACCACACTATTTAAATATACAATGAATCAATAGGAAAAAGTCTTATGCCCCGTACATATGATCCGAAAATCGAACGACCGGACGTCTGACTCTTTTTGCTTGCTAGTCGCAAGTAGACATTGAATAGGTTACTAAAGTTGCGAAGATTCTCAGAAGACAGAATAAAAATTCAGAAGTGATGTAATGTGTTGTAGTGT
This sequence comes from Rana kukunoris, assembly GCA_029574335.1. NCBI lineage: Eukaryota > Metazoa > Chordata > Amphibia > Anura > Ranidae > Rana > Rana kukunoris. Next base: position 65,417,090 of record CM056057.1, read on the forward strand.
ATTTATATTGTATTTTTGGACAACTAAACTGATTAACGGAAAATCTTAAGATCTGGAATCGTACAGGAGCAATGTTCCCACATATCCGATGGGGTAACAGCAGAGGAACCATCGTGATCGGCTATCAAAAGCTGTGTACTTAACGAGCAGAGTAGCGTACGAATGCTTCGAAAGCTGTATTTTTTGTGCGATTTTCGCATCGTGTGTATGGCCATTAGGGTTTTTTAGCCTCCCCACATCAAAGCCTTGTTGTCCCAGTCACTTTAAGAGAACAACTTCAATCTCGGCCCAGGCAGGAAAAGTAGAGTTGCATTCTCAGCAAATACGAGCTTTCGTTTTTATTTCACAATATTTTAAAACTGCACTATACAGGTAGATTCAATTCATTAGGCACCCTTGCTTGCTTGCTGAACTATAGGCCCAGTATAGGACAGTATATAACTTTACCTGCTGGGTAATGGATTGACATACTCCATTTCATCTCCAGAGCTTTGATAGGATCGATGACTTTGAAGACTCTCAACTATTTCAGAAATGAAACATATATAGGTAACAAAGTCATGCTTACATAAACAGCATTAATAAGTTCAAGTGCTACTTATCTAGTCGCATTGTATAATAAAACTCTAAACCAGTGTTTCTCAACCTTTTTTTCCAGTCACAGCCCCCTTTAAAAATTATGGACAGTCTCAAGGCACCCCCATTCTAAAATATAAAAAACGATTCTAGTAGTTTTACACATGACAGCGACATCCACAAGTAGGCGATTTATTCTTCCAAAGCAAAAACAGTAAAACCTTGACTTGAGAGTAACTTGGTTTGAGAGTGTTTTGCGACACAAGCTAAATTTTTTAGAACAATTTTGACTTGATATACAAGTAGCTTCACGTCACAACTGAGTATAAAAGAGAAGTGTAGCAATATGGTTACATTTAATGAAGGTACAACATTTAACAACTCACATGGTTGACGATTAAAACAGGCACATCTAGGTATTCAGGCATCCTGGGGAAAGCTGTCCACATAAACCATCCTCTGCACCACCATCGACATCATCCCTTTCTCGCTGCGCTCCACAAACGCGTCAAGCCTCGCTTTTTTTTTGCTCTACTGCAGAGAAAAGTCTTGCCAGGCACTATTGCAGACTGACAGTGGTGAGAGCCAGCGGTGCGGAGGATTGTCTATGTCAGCTGGCACCCAGAGGCCTCTCTGTGGGCATGCAAGGTATGTCGTGTGATCGCTACCCGAGTCACATGACCTCTAGCCAGGCCGCCTGTGACTGGTCCGCTGAGACAGCTGCTGACAGAGCCGTATCACAGTAGGCTAGATCACCTGCATCACAAATGGGAGGAGGCCTATCACCTCAGAAATATTCCAAGTATTTACAGCGAGGAGAGGACCCCCGTAGAACAGATCACCGACTGCAGCATGAAGCCCTCCACCGCCTGGGGGAGCAGCTGCGAGTGCTAAGGGCACTGGGGAGAAATGTGCCGATCATCTGCAGAGAACTCTATCTCAACTGCAGGGAAAGAGCAAAGAAGTGCCCCCCTGAGTGACTGGAAATGAATGGAGAAGGTAAAGGTTGGGGCGGAGGAGGGGAGTGAGACACTGATAAAATAGGGGCTGGAAAATGAACTGTCAGAGGTGAGTGCAGGGACCAATAGGAAGAAGTTCTATACCAAGAGGGGGAGGAGGACAGAGAGACATGTGCCCGGGGAGTAGACCATGACAATATGTCTATCAGAGTATATGTACTGTCAGAGTTGCACCAGAGATGGACAGAGCGCTGGAGAGAAAAGAAAGGATCAAGTTATTCCTGCCTGGGAAATCAGAATAAAATTCCATCAAGAGTGCAATATAGCGAGTGCAGTATAGAGTGCTTATTAACTGTCCTACCATTGAGTCCAGTACAGAGTGCTCAGAGATTAGAGAGTGCAGTGTGTGCTCACTGCTACCCCTGGAGGATGGGGTTTACTGGTGGCTCAGAGCAAGGTGCACAGGTGAGAGGGGAGGGGGCGCTGCAACTGCCGGGGACTACTAGAGGGGCAATTACGTAGTGGACCGTGTGTGCTCTCCTCCTGGGGATCGGACATGCGGTGGGTGAGCGGAGTTTTGTTGTATAACATTTTTGATACGTTTTTATGGAATTTTGCAAGGCACACCACTGAAGAAACCTCAAGGAACCCTGGTTGAAAAAGGTTGCTCTAAAACAAAAAGGCATACAAAAAGAAAAAAAAAGTATTAAGATGTTATAGGTGACCCACCTGACGAACTGCGCCTCTGTCCTCTCATACTAGATGGGGATGCCAATGCTCGTCGACCCCTGCAAAAAAAAACTGTTTAGAAGCCTACTGAACCCTTTATTGATATTTGTAATACACATGTATTTTGCTACATACTTATACCACTGAAAATGTTTTTATTTTCTATATACATATTCTATAGAGCTATAAAAAAAAATGGCTTAGAAGGGACATAATTACAAGGGAAATAGGGGTAAAGCTGGCCGATTCATTTAGTAGGACTTGGATGCAGAAGTGAAGCATACGCTTGTGTGACTGAGAAAATGTGCACAATACTTTTAAGTGCTTTCCAGGTGGGCTCTAATAAATCAAATTTAATAGAGATTATATACTGTATTTATTGGCGTATAACACTCACTTTTTTACCCTGAAAATAGAGGGTAAACTATGCCTGCGTGTTATACGCAGGGGCTGTGGAAAGTTTTTTTTCCTGAAACGTCCCTCCTTAAAGTTAGGGTGCGTGTTATACGCCGATAAATACAGTATATAATATATATATATATATATATATATATATACACACACACACACACACACACACACACATATATATACACACATACATACACACACCACAAAAGATGAGCACTGGTACGTACCTGAAATTCAGACAGGCACAAGCACACAGCACCTGTGTGAACAAGGCCCAAAAGGTAGACAAACAATTGGAAGAGTAGTTACTTACTTCTTTAGGTCAACATCCTTCTGTTTACGGTCTCTGTCTCGGATGTAAGCTGTGGGATCAAACCGTGGAGGGCGGATAGCTAAGGGATCGCACAAATTAAGAAAAGGGAAAATTTATATCAAATACTTACCGTAATTTTCCTTTCCTGATGGACTCCATGGCAGCCTACTTGTGGGTTAATCCCGCCTCTCATACCTCATAGGACCCTACTCCCATAAAGCTTTGCGTCTCCCCATAGACTGTGTTCCGTAATTTAGCCTACTCCAGCAATGGGAGGGAAACTCCGGCTGCCCTGGAGTCCATCAGGAAAGGAAAATTACGGTAAGTATTTGATATAAATTTTCCCTTTTCCTGACAGACTCCATGGCAGCCTACTTGTGGGAAATAACTAGCCGACACACGGGTGGGAAATTGCTGATTAAAGAAAAAAAAGGTTTAATTGACACTGTCAACAGATAAAACATGTAAACCAAAATCAACCGACGACAAACAGGCCGGTTCTACGCAGTAATGCGTCATGAATGTGTTTAATGACGACCAGGAGGCCGCCCTACAGATTACTTCTGGGGAAACATGCCGGGCGGCTGCCCATGATGTGGAGATGCTACGAGTCGAATGCGCTGTCACACGCTTCAGGAGGAGCCAACCCTTTTGCTTTGTATGCCCCTTGGATTACTTGAACTATCCATGCAGCGATGGTTCTGGGAGAAGCACGCATTCCCCTGCTTTTTCCATGGAAGGAAACGAACAGATGGTCAGATTGACGGAAGGCTGCTGTGGCTTCCAGATATTGTCTTAATACATGTCCGACGTCTAGAGGATGGACATTAGAGTTCTCAGGAGATCGAAAAGTGGGGAGAACAATTTCTAGATTTTCATGAAAGACCGATGTTACCTTGGGATTGGATCCCAACATGGGAATTAGTACGACCCGATCAGGGAAAAAAGTAAGAAACGGTTCTTTGGATCCTAGAGAACCTATTTCTGAGACCCTTCTGGCTGATGTTATGGCCACAAGGAAGACAGCTTTTGAGGACAGATCTTTGATTGACAAGTTATCCGAGTGCGTAGTTTCTGAAAGGAAGTCCAAAACAAAGGGAAGGTTCCATTTTGAGAACCTTGGTTTTCTCTGTGGCCTAAGCCTCATGGCACCTTTGAAAAATTGTTTGACAAGGGTGTGTTTGGCCCATGAAAACCCAGTGAAGGCCGAAATGGCGCGAAATTTGAACTCTCAGGGAGCTGACTGATAAAGACAGATCCAGACCTGTCTGAAGGAAGCCAAGAACATCCTGAATCCTAGGATTACTAGGGGATCCATCCATGGAAGAGACGAAATCTGCAAATTTTGACCATATTCTCTGGTAGACCTTGTTGGTGCTTGATCTCCTCGCACTTAACAGAGTGGAGATGGCTTGATTTGGGCAGCCTAACGCAATAAGCCTTTCCCTTTCAAAAACCAGACCATCAGATGAAGACGGGATGGACATGGATGGGGGGTTACCCCTTGTAACAGGAGATCTGCCCTGTTCGGAAGCGGGACTGGAGCCCGGAAGCTCAGATGAAGCAGCAACGGGAACCATGGTCTGTTGGGCCAATAAGGGACTATCGCCACCACCTCGACCGCTTCCCACCTGAGTCTTGCCAGGAACCGGAGGATGACCGGGACTGGAGGAAAAGCATAGGCACTGTGAAAGTTCCACTGGTCTGTTAGAGCATCCACTCCGAACGCTTGGGGACAGCGACCCCTCGTATAGAATTTCTCTAGTTTGTAATTGCATGGAGATGCAAATAGGTCCACTTCCGGCACAACTCCCAGGGATAGGACCCAGCTGAAGACTTCGCTGTGGAGAGACCATTCGTTGTGGTCGAGTGTTGTCCTCGAAAGGAAGTCTGCTTGGAGATTTTGAGATCCGGGGAGATACACAGCTGTTAAATCTGAGAGATGTACTTGTGCCCACGACATGATCGGATCCACTTCCTTCAGCAGGGATAGACTGCGGGTGCCTCCCTGTCTCTTTATGTATGACACAGCTGTCATGTTGTCTATTCTCAACAGGACTGACGATCCCTTTACTATGTGAAGAAAGGATTGAAGGGCACGGTAGGCCGCACGGAGTTCCAGGGCATTGGAACTCACACTCCGGGATGGTAACGTCCATTTCCCTTGAGCAAACTCCTTCAAGCACAGAGCCCCCCAGCCGCTGTTGCTGGCATCTGATGTAATTGTGATCCAGGAGATCGGGGCTAATGAATGGTAGTTGAGGAGATTTTTCCTTAGTAGCCACCAAAGAAGACTCTCTCGCATCGACGAAGTTATTCGAATGCGTTGATCCTGAGACTTCGGATCCCACTGTTGGAGAAACCCCTTCTGAAAGGGCCTCATCCTCCATTGTGCCCATCTCACCATGGGGACTGTGGACACCATGGTGCCCACTATCTTGAGGCATTGCAAGGCTTTTAGAAAGGGAGAATCCAATGCAAGCCGGACTCTGTCCCGGACTACCGGGATCTTTGTCAGGGGCAAGGAGATGGAACATTGAACTGTGTTGAATTGAGCTCCCAGAAAAATCAGAGATTGTGTGGGTTGCAGATGACTCTTTTCCCTGTTTATCAGCCAACCGAACTCGGTCAGGGTGGAAATGACCTGGATCTGGTGTGTCAACAGCTGTTCCTTGTCTTGCGAAGGTAACAGTAAGTCGTCGAGGTAGTGATGAAGTCGAATGCCCTTGGTTCTGATCAGGGCGACGACAGCCAATAGAAGTTTTGAGAACACCCGGGGCGATGTTGTGAGCCCGAACGGGAGACACGTAAATTGGAGGTGGACATTGTCTACTGAGAATCGAAGATATTTTTGGAAGTCCGCTGCGACTGGGACATGGAAGTAGGCATCTTTTAGGTCTATGGACACCAGCCAATCGCCTGGCTGAACCCGCCTGACGAATAGTAAGCAAGGACTCCATCTTGAATTTTTCCTTTTTGATAAAGGTGTTTAGATGTGTCAGGTCTATTACCGGTCTCCAAGAACCTGTCTTCTTTAGAACCATAAACAGGGGCGAGTACATCCCTTGACCTCTTTCGGAAGATGGAACATGAATAGCGGCACCCAGAGCTAGGAGAGAGCTTGTGTATGACAGAAGAATTTTCCTTTTTTTCTTCTGAGCCGGGTATTGTTGTGGGTACAAACTGTAGCACGGGTGGACTGATAAAGGTCCAGGTATGGCCTGTAGACACTGTTTTGACAGTCCAAAAATCTCTTATTGAGGCTGCCCAGATATGTCGGAACTGTAGTAGCCGAGCGCCTACTCTTTCCGTCTGGGCTGGCTTCGCATCAAAAGGACTTAGGGGCATCACGTCCGGCAGACGAGGGTCCCCTAGGGGGCTTCTGTCCAGAGGGCTGGACTCTCCTCCAGTTTTTCCGGAACTCGCGACCAGGTCTATACCGGCGCGCATCTCTTGAACGGTCTTGATCTTGCCTAGGGAAGGATCTTCTCTGACCGAACGGACGGCGATCCTGAGGAAGGAACCCAGACTTACCCCCAGTGGCACGGGTGATAGCGCTGTCCAGCTTGTTCCCAAACAGGGAAGACCCTGAAAGGGGATTCTGCACCACCCTTGTTTTGAAGCGGGATCAGCCGCCCAAGGGCGCAACCACAGAGCACGTTTAGCTGTGACAGAGGAGAGCATGATCCGCGCCACCAACCGGATAATGTCAAGGGAGGCCTCCCCCAGGAAGACGGACGCCATTCTCAGCTCATGAACCGGTGTGCTGCTGAGCACATCTTCGGAGACGTTCGCTAAGGTAGAATCCACTTCATCCGTCCAGGATTCCATTGCCTTAGACAAGGCAGCTAGGGCTAGAGCCGGTTTACAAGCCATGCCTGCTGTAATATATATACGTTTCAGATCTGTGTCTATCTTTCTATCTAGACCGTCCTTAAAGGAGACGGTATCTTCCAGAGGGAGTGTGACATGTTTCACCAACCTCATCACGGCGGCATCAACCAAGGGAGCTGATTCCAAGTGTTTAACATGTTCACTTTTGAACGGGTACATCTTTGCTACTTTTGAAAGCAAAGAATTCTTTCTGTCCGTGCTGGCCCATTCGTCAGAAATGATATCTCCCAGTTCACCCAAAAAAGGAAAACTAGGGCGCTCCTTTTTAAGTTGTTTGAAATATTTTCTCTGTTTGGAAGGGGATTCCACCGGATCTTCCCACCTCAAGGCGATCTTTACCGCTTTCACTAAACTTGGTACTAGGGAAAAATCAAATCCTGCAGGATTGACAACACTCTCTGCTTCACTGACGGAAGACGCACTTGGACTGCGTACACGTTGAGAGGGGACCAGGCGTTTCAGGATTATCCTGTGTAAGCGCTGGAACTGGGTCATCAGGAACAGTAACATCACCTCTGGAACCAGATTTGTTCAGGGATTCCTGGACTACTCTCCTGACCAGAGCCTCCACCTGATGACCATCATTTCCTCTCTCCCTCACCGCCTTGGAATAACATAGTTCACAAAGGGATCTTCCTTCCGAGACCCGAGCTCTACATCCCCAGCAGACTCTCTTACTGGAGTGGCTGGAATGGCGGTGGGAATGGCGGCCAGATGAAGATCTGGAGCCTTCTTTGCGGTGTCTAGAAGATGACCTGGGGCGTCTGGAACTTGATCTGGAGTGACGATGCTGTAACCTGGATTCGTCAACAACTTCGCGTGCTGAAGATTGATGTTCAGACCTAGAGGGGCTGATGAGGAGGAAAGAGTTAACCTCTGATTACACAGAAACCCAAAACAGCCAGGTAGGGAAAAAAAAATAATTTTTTCCATCCTACCTGCAGCGCAAGGGTTGGCCACTGGGGGGCGGTGAGACATCCATAGTGAAAAGGAGTCACAAGAACTGCTAAGACAAACATATCAATGTAAGATGCAGCATGGATGAATCAAGCAAACAGGGCTTTAAAAAGGCAGAAGGCAAGAAACATACCTTGAAGAGGGAAGACTATCAATTTGGGGCAACGAAAACAGCAACAGCACAGCCTGCGTGTGTCCCAAAGATAGCTGTTTTGACAGCTATTTAAACCTGCCGCCCTGATGATGACGTCACCCGCGCACGCCACGCTCACGCCGCAATTGCGACGTGACAGGCGCACCTCCCCACACAGACCTCGCGCGCATGCGCGATCGCGACAATCCGATCGTACTGCGCATGCGCATCCAAGCCTCAATCTCGGCTGGAACCAGCGCAGGCGCAGAGACCAGAAAACAACGAACTGGAACGCAGATGCGTTCCAGCGGCCATGGCCACGGCGGAGACAAAACAATCAACAAAACAACATAGAGTACGGCTGCCATGTACAAGGTAAGAGAGGATAATACGTTACCAAGGATACCATTGCCGACCTGTCCTGGAACTGAGAGCTATGAAGCTCACTCCGCACTATTCGGGCATTCTTAAAGGAATAGAGGCCTCCAGCTAATAGCTAGGACGTTTGGCCTTGTTGCTGCTTGCCTGCCAATGGCTGGTTAGTAAGCACCTGTTGATATTGCAACCGACGCCCATGTCTACCCTGCTAATAGCTGGGACTTGTTGGACACCAGAAGGTGAGCTCTATGTGCAGGATCATCAGGACTGAGGAAAAAAATAAAAGGTATTTCTTCTTTTTTCTGCTTTAACAGCATAGGTCCGAGGAGGAGGACAAAAAAGGAACACAGTCTATGGGGAGACGCAAAGCTTTATGGGAGTAGGGTCCTATGAGGTATGAGAGGCGGGATTAACCCACAAGTAGGCTGCCATGGAGTCTGTCAGGAAATGTAGATTAAATGCTTGAACAAAGTCTATATATTTTTTCAGAAATTCTTTATTTAAAGTAGACAGCAAGGAAGTATGCAAAGTTTACCTATGGACTAATGCTTTAGTCATGGTACAGTGTCAATACAATATCATAGTAACATAGTTGGTAAGGTTGACTAAAGACAACAGTTCATCATCCAGTTTAACCCGTGTAGGTGTGTGTGTGTGTTTAAAAGAAAATAATAATTTCCCATATTCCCATATGTTGTTTTTCGCTAAGATGCACGTCTAAGAGTCTTCTAACCACTTCGCATCCAGGCCAATTCTGGCACTTCGCTCCTACATGTAAAACATTTTATTATTTTTTTGCTAGAAAATTACATAGAAACCCCCAAACATTATGTATTTTTTAGCAGAGATCCTAGAGAATACAATGATGGTCGTTGCAACTTTTTATCTCGCACCGTATTTGCACAGCAATTTTTCGAACACTTTTTTTTGGGAAAGAAAACAGTTGAATTTTTGCCTAATGTGAAAGATGTTATGCCGAGTAATTACATACCAAACATGTCACCCTTCAAAATTGCACACGCTGGTGGAATGGCGTCAAACTTCGGTACTTAAAAATTCTCACGGGCAAAGCTTTACATTTTTTTACTGGTTACATGTTTTGCGTTACAGAGGAGGTCTAGGGTTAGAATTATTGCTCTCGCTCTAACGTTTGCAGCGATACCCCATGTGTGTGGTCTGAACACTGTTTTCACATGTGGGTGGGACTTAGGTATGCATTCGCTTCTGCGTGCGAGCACACAGGGACAGGAAAACTTATACAAGTATATATAAAAAATATGTTTTTGTTAAATTCTACTTTTAACTATTTACTTTGACACTTAACCACTTAAGCCCCGGACCAATATGCTGCTAAATGCCCAGAGGCGTTTTTACAATTCGGCACTGCGTCGCTTTAACAGACAATTGCGCGGTCGTGCGACGTGGCTCCCAAACAAAATTTGCGTCCTTTTCTTCCCACAAATAGAGCTTTCTTTTGATGGTATTTGATTGCCTCTGCAATTTTTATTTTTTGCGCTATAAACAAAAATAGAGCGACATTTAAAAAAAACAAAAAAAAAAAAACAATTTTTTTTACTTTTTGTTATAAGAAAAATTGAATAAGCTAAATTTTAGTCAAACATTTATAAAAAAAAAAAAAAAATTGCTACCTAGCAGCAACAGTGACACTTATACAGCGATCAGAAAAATGATTGCTTAGTGACACTGGCAATAGGGGGTGAAAGGGTTAACTAGGGCGGTGATCAAGGGGTAAAAACTTTATTAGGGGGGGGGGGGTACGGGGGCTACCCTGAACCTAACACTAACTGCCTGTCACACTGACACTACATGCAGTGATCATACATATATGATCACTGAAATCAGTGACAGTGTGACAGGGGTAGGGGGGGTGATCGCAAGGGGTTAAATGTACCTATGTGTGTGGTGTCAGTGTAGTGTTGGTGCAGACTTACTGTGCCTCTTCTCTCATCTCGGCGGTTTGAAAATACCGCAGAGATGAGCATTGCATCACTTCCTCTGCCTGTGTTTACATTTTACAGGCAGAGGAAGGGACACAGCGGCGGCGCACAGGATTGGCTGGGAGCGATCACGAGGGGGCGGACAGAAACGAAAAGCCGCCCCCTCAAGGCGGATCGCTCCCACAGGTAAGCCGCCCGCCGCGGAGGGGGTCCCGATCGGACCCCCGAAACGCTAGTAGGCAGGGACGTAAATTTACGTCCATCTGCCTGTCCAAGCCCTTTTGTGGACTTAAATAGGCGTGCGGCGGGCGTTAAGTGGTTAAAAAAAAGTATCAATTTTATTCCTATTACAGGAACCTAGTAAAGACCCTTTGTAATAGGAATAAGCATGACAGGTCCTATTTACAGTGAGATATGGGGTCAATAAGACCCCACATCTCACCTCTAGGCTGGGAAGCCTAGAATAAAAAAAATAAAAAACACACACACACACACGATCTCAGCTTCCCAGCCGAGGCGGTTTTTTGAATGCAGAGGCTGGGCATGACGTCATAACATTGCGCTCGGCCTCCGAGCGATCATAGAGACTCCGGCGACCATCTGGTCCACCGGAAATCTCTATGATAAGCATCCGGGGCTGGCGGATCCATTCTCCGACTCACCGATCGCAGCGGAGAGTCAGTAGAAGCACCGAAGGGCGGTGTGAGGGGACGTACCCACTGGCACCGATGTGATGCACTGATGAGGTGGCACAGATGGACACTGAACTGGTGGGAATTAATGAGGTGGCACTGATAGGCTCCACTGGTGGGCACTGATGAGGATGCAATGATAGGCTGCACTGGTGGGCACTGATGAGGTGGCACTGGTGGGCTGCACTGGTGGGTACTGATGAGGTGGCACTGGTGGGCTGCACTGGTGGGTACTGATGAGGTTGCACCGATAGGCTGCACTGGTGGGCACTAATGGATACTGAAAGATAATGGAAAAAGTAGTGGTACAACAGCTGCAACAGCATCTAGATACCCACAAGCTACTTGACCCATTGCAATCAGGCTTCCGTCCCGGACACGGGACAGAAACAGCATTACTGAAAGTATGGGACGATGTTCTCAAGGCCGCAGACGAAGGAGAATCTTGTCTTCTAGTTCTGTTGGACCTAAGTGCCGCTTTCGACACTGTAGACCACAATCTGTTACTGACTCGGCTTGCTGAAGTAGCCAGAGTCGCAGAAGGCGATCTATCTTGGTTCTCCTCTTTTCTGGAAAACCGATCGCAAACAGTGAAGTTAGGACCTTTCACGTCTGACAAACGCACAGTAACATGCGGAGTCCCTCAAGGATCGCCTCTGTCACCAGTGCTGTTTAACATATATCTTCGTCCTCTCTTTGAGATTATCAGCAGCCAAAAACTGCTCTACCACTCATATGCAGATGACACACAACTCTATTTCCGCATCTGCAACAGACAGGATCACCACCTCAATCTAGAGACATGTCTCTCTTTGATAGAGGACTGGATGACAAAGAGTTATCTTAAACTCAATGGAGCGAAAACAGAACTTCTCCTGTTTCACGCCAAGCGTATGAATCAACTTTCAACAGCATGGACCCCCCGCCCATTCTGGGCAAGCTCATCACCCCTAGCGCCAAAGTCAAAAGCCATAGGGGTCATTTTTGACTCCTTTATGACAATGGACGCACAAATAGGGTCAGTAGTCAGCGGATCTCACCATCTGCTGCGCCTACTACGCAGACTCACTCCGTTCATCCCTAAAGAAGATTTAGCGGTCGTGGTGGGAGCAATTGTTAACTCCAGACTGGATTATGCAAATGCCCTTTACCTCGGCCTCCCCAAGTACCAAATCGCTCGTCTGCAAGTCGTTCAGAATACGGCCGCCAGACTGGTGACTGGGAAAAAACCCTGGGAATCCATCTCACCTTCACTGAGAGCACTTCATTGGCTGCCAGTCAAAGACAGAATTGCTTTTAAAGCTCTCTGTCTTACACATAGATGTGTCCATGGGAATGCCCCCCTTTATTTATGCGAAATAATAAAAGCGCATAATCCCAATCGCGTTTTGCGATCCACGAATCAGAACCTGCTCCAGGTTCCGAAAGCCAACTTCAAGTCCAAGGGAGAAAGGAGATTCGCGATCCAAGGTCCCAGACTATGGAACGCTTTACCAACCAGCATTCGGTTGGAGGAGAACCACCTAGCATTTAGGAAAAAGGTCAAGACTTTTCTCTTTTGATATCAAAGGAGACAGGAACAACAAGCGCCCAGAGGCGATTCAGTTCGCATGTGCCGCGCTATACAAGTTTTCATTCATTCATTCATTCAAAGACGGCACTGATGGGACACTGACCGGCTGAACTGGTGGGCACTAATGGACACTGATAGGCTGCACCCACCACTTCCACACCCCGGGGGGGGGGGGGCCACCGTAAACAATAACCTCCTCCCCACCCTAGATTTTCTGAGATGAAAAAAAAAAAAAAAATTGGCAACTTATATCGTCCACAAGAAAAAAAAAACACGGCAACATATATCGGCCGCCCCGATTTCAAAATATCGGCATCGGCCAGAGAAAAACCACGTTGGTCGACCTCTAGTTAGATGTGCCTCTAAAATCCTAGTTCAGTTGTATAATGGGTGTGAATGCATTTCTGCCCAAATGCATGTAGTTTTATGGCAATCAAAACAAGGCACCGCTTACCCACTGGAGAAGGCGATAACCTTGTCTGTCTAGTTCTTCCTTCTCCAGAGCTCATTCCACTTCGTTCCCGGGATGTGGACCTATCTCTTCGAATGCCAACCTCACTCCACGAGAGTTATTGCGTTGAATAGGACCCCTGCCAGCAGAACTTGAACGGCTCTGTGGTGATGGGCCAGTTGGTGTGACACGCCTGTAAAATAGCATAAGAAATAAAACAAATTATTATTCAATGTAACACAAATAAAAAACAAACTGATACCCTGGTGAGGCCTCAGAAGCCAAAAGTCATACTCCCAACTTCTTGCTGTATATTTATACATAGGCAAAATGTAGCAGATTGTTACCTCTCCTTGCTTAACGAAAAAAAAAAAAAAAAACGTGCAGGAAAACGAAAAGAAAAGCAAGAAAATCGCAAAAAAAAAAAAAAAAAACGAATCTCCAGAACACATGGGCCCAGAGGAGCCATGTCATCTCCTTGTTAGGCAGAAAAAAAACTGAGGCTGCAGAACAGAGCATGGGGGGGGGGGGGGGTGTACCTGGGGGAACCGCCCCCTGGGAGGTACTATGATGAGTGGAGTGTTTAACACTTCACATGCTGTTTTTCTACCTAGTCAATCTCCTAAAAGGGAGGATAATGCCCTAAGGTCAAGATGCTGCTGTGTCCGTCCATGAACGGAAGAGAAAAAGAGACCGTAATTGAGGATAAAATGGAGTAAGTAGCCCCCAGTAACCCTGCACACCATAAGTGACACAAGTCGCTTATTCGGCCTCCAAATTGCCATGCCAATGGCAGATATGACCACAAAGAGCATCACATTTCTGCTCTGTGGCTCATCTGCAAGAATTAGTATACAGCGAAGGCTCTTCACAGGATAGGACTCTGAGCCTAACCAAATGTGAGTAAGGGAGGCCTCCACTAGAGCCTCTGAGCTCAAGGGGATAGTTGCTTCAACTCTCCGGCAGAGAAGAGACCTTGGGGAAAACCGAGAAGATGATGGGGAGGGAAGGTCTAACAACAAGGATACTAAAAAAATAAAAATCCTAGCCGGGAAAAGATCAGATCAGATATGCAACCTCTCCAGGTCCACTGTTCCCAAATTCATGGGGTAGCAGATAATGAGAGAGCCCTAAAACTAGTATGCAAGCCCCAGAGAAAATAACAAATGGTTTGGATGTTCCTGTTAGGCTGGATGAAAAACAGAAATAACAATACGCTTTATTGATTGAGGAGGATATTTCCTGTATAGGTGGAGCACACACGCGATGTCCAGGAAGATGATTGAGGAAAAAACAAGGAGGTAGAGATGCACCAAAATTTTGGCAGCTGAAATAGGGCAAAAAAGGTGCCACTAAGCAGGGAAAACACACACAATTTTACTGCGCCTATGGTGTATTTTTCATAGGTCATGTGGCTTAAAAACTGTATAAAAAAAAAACAATGCAACACTGATGCATTTCAACTGGGAGATGCGTTTTTGGTGTTTTTTTTTTTTTTTTTACGGACCAAAAATGCAGCAAGCAATAATTTTTAATACCAGAAAGGAAATGCAACAGACCTGTGTGACGACATAGATAGAATTTAAAAGGGATGTCATTTTTTTTTTAGCTTTTCCAACGTTAAAAGGTGCTGATAATGTCTGACAATAAATTCATATTCATTTAAATTCATGATATTAATTAAAAAGTCGAATATAATACAACATATATAAAAAAAAAATGAATTCAGTGCTCCTCTAAGAAGAAGAGGAAGAAATTAAAATGTTTTCAAATAGGTTTTCTCACCCTCTTTTGTACATAGCTAGCTCCGTGGTCAGACTCTTCACTTTCAAACGAAGGGTCCGTTCCAATGCTCGTGCTTCTTCCAGCTGAATCAGGGACACAGGCAGATAGTCAGTAGGTGAGGAGGCCAGAAATTCATAAGGCAATATTTCCACTCTTAGCTGCACACATCAATTGTCAATCACAAGCGTCTACTGTGGCTGATGCCATTAACCACTTAAGGACCAAGCCTCTTTTTAAAACTTGTTTAGAAGCTAAAATCATTTCTTTTTGTACAAAATTACTTAGAACCCCCAAACACACACACACACACACACACACACACACACATATATATATATATATATATATTTTCCCCCTTCTCAGACACCCTAGAGAATAAAATGGTGGTCATTGCAATACTTTGCCACACCGTATTTGCACAGCGGTCTTACAAGCGCAATTTGTTTGGAAAAAATACACGGAGTTAAAAATTAAAACAGTAAAGTTAGCCCAATTTTTTTCTATATTGTGAAAGATAATGTTACGCAAGTAAATTGATACCCAACATGTGATGCTTGAAAATTGTGCCCACTCGTGGAATGGCGACAAACTTTGGCACTTAAAAATCTACACTGGCGACTTTTAAAAATGTCTACAGGTTACCAGTTTTAAGTTAGAGGAGGTCTAGAGATAGAATTATTGCTCTCGCTCTAACGTTTGCGGCAATACCTCACATGTGGTTTGAACACAGTTTTCATATGTGGGCTTGACTTGCGTATGCAATTTTTTTTTTCTCATTTATTTTACCTTTTGTTTTTCATCTTTACACTGCCTAAATAATGTCTCCTTTCAGAGCATTGGGCGGAAGGGACGTTTGATGTCGCTTCCGCCCTCCAATGCTACAAAGCCAAGTGGGGGGGGGCCCCATATTTCCCTAACTCGGCATCCAGGCAGTGAGGGGAGCAGACACGATCGTGTCCACCGCTACAGACGGCTTGCCAAAGGGAAATGCACGCCGTTCCTGAAAATACTGAGGTTATGGCAGCTAGCTGCTGCCATTACAACGGTATTTAGAATCAAAGTACCGACATACAGGACCAGCAATTTGCGTGAAAAAACCGGAGTTAGGCTTACCGGTAACTCTCTTTCCAGGAGTCTTCCAGGACAGCCCTGAGATATATGGCTCCTCCCTCCGGGACAGGAAACACATTCACCCAAATTATAAAAGGCGGTCCTCCAGGCCTTCTCCTCAGTTCATCCAAGAATTCCTGAAGGCTCTGAAAAACATAACATACTAACACATCGTCAGTACACATATCCAACTCCTGTTTACAAACTATAAACTCCGGGTGGGAAACCGGGCTGTCCTGGAAGACTCCTGGAAAGAGAGTTACCGGTAAGCCTAACTCCGGTTTTCCCCCCTTGTCTTCCAGGACAGCCCTGAGATGATAAACAAGAAACTTACTTGTCAGGGTGGGGTAGCCGCCTGGAGGACCCTTCGGCCAAATGACTGATCCTTCTCAGACATTAAGTCCAGGCGATAGTGCTTGGCGAAGGTCGTATAGTTTGACCATGTTGCCGCCTTACAAATTTCTTCCGGAGTGGCTCCGGCCTTTTCCGCCCAAGAACTCGAAACCGCTCTAGTAGAGTGTGCTTTGACAAATGGGGCTTGCTTATCCTCTAACTCATAAGCTTTAGCTATCGCTAACCTGATCCACCTGGCAATGGAAGACTTAGATGCTTTTTGCCCCTTCCTAATCCCCGAAAAATTAACAAAAGAATCAGACTTTCTGAGTTCCTTGGTTACCTCTAAATAAATTAAAATACATCTCTTGACATCTAGAGATGTCCCCTCTGAGCTCGAGGGAGACAAAAAAGTCGGAAGGACAATGTCCTGTGTCCTGTGAAACGAGGACGCCACCTTGGGGAGAAAGCTGGGGTCTGTTTTCAACACAACTCTATCCTCATAAATTAACAAAAATGGCTCTCTGATAGAAAGCGCCTGAAGGTCACTTACCCGCCTGGCGGAAGTGACTGCTACCAACAGAACTGTCTTAAGGGTTATCCATTTTAAGATAGATTCCTCCAGAGGCTCAAATGGACTAGCTGACAATGCTTTAAGTACCAAGGAGAGATCCCAAGGAGGACAGGGTGAGATCTTCACCGGCCTAAATCTAGACAAGGCTTTGAAAAAGTTCTTAATAAAAGAATTCTGCTGAAGGGAACATTGAAGAAAGACACTAAGGGCCGTAACCTGCACTTTTAGGGTACTTGGAGATAAACCCATATCTACCCCTGCCTGCAGAAAATCTAGAATGGCTGGGACCCCTGGTTGATCGATTCCCTGCTCTTCTAACCAGGAACAATTTTTTTTCCAGAATTTGGCATAAATTGTTCTAGTAACAGGCTTTCTGCATTGTATCAGGGTTCTGATTACTTTCTCTGAGAAGCCCTGTGTTCTCAGCAACTGTTCCTCAGATACCACGCAGTTAGGTTTAGTCTACCTGCAGGTGAAGAATGCGATATTAGATCCCTCCTGCTGGGAAGACGAAATGGGGAGAGAATGGCCAGATTTTTCAAAATGGCAAACCAGGGTCTTTTCGGCCAAAAAGAAGCAACCAAAATTAGATCCGTTCTTTCCGACCGAAATTTCTGAAGGACTGCTGCGATCATCCTTATTGGAGGGAAGGCGTAGCAGCTGTTGAACTTCCATGTTTTGGAAAAAGCATCTATCCCTGTAGCCCTGTCTCCTGGATTGATCGAGAAGAACTGGATTACCTTCCTGTTCCTTTCGGAGGCGAAAAGGTCCACCTCCGGTTGACCCCATTTCTGCACTATTTGAGCGAAAACCTCCTCGTGTAGTGCCCACTCGTCCTGACTCACCTGTTGACGGCTCAGATAATCCACCTCGATTGTTTTCAGGACTGCCAGGAGCTCTCTCTGGTTTGAGGAACGTTCTGCCTCTCTTGGGGACCATGTTCCCTGGGCCACTGCCTCCCCCAGGTGGGCTCCCCACCCCCAGGCACTGGCATCTGTAGTTACTACTGTTTCTACCGGCAGGGTCCAGGTTAGACCTTTGTCTAGATTGTGGCGCGTTCGCCACCACCATAGAGTCCTTTTGACTCGGGACGAGATTGGAACCTGGACATCCAAGTCTTGACTTTAGCCACTCCAAAACCGAAGCATTAGTTGCTGCAACGGACGTTGATGGAACCTCGCCCAGGGTACCGCTGGAAAACATGCAGTCATAAACCCCAGCACCCTCATAATTTGTCTGACCGAAGCCTCTCGGTTGGACTGTAACTGGGCTGCTGCTTGTTCTACCTTTATCATTTTTTCTTCTGGGAGATAAAAAAAATTCTCTACAGAAGATATCCTGTAACCTCGGTACAGAACCTCCTGGGATGGGGGTCAATTGAGACTTGTCTCGGTTGACTATCCACCCGAGAGAGGAGAGAATGTTCTGAGCTTCCTGCAAATCCTTTTCCAGCTGTTGGGCTGATCTTGCCACGAACAGGAGATCGTCCAAATAAGGAATTACAATTATCGCCTTGTTTCTCAGCGGTGCTAGAGCCTCTGCCAGGACTTTTGTAAAAATTCTCGGCGATGAGGACAGACCAAAGGGAAGGGCTTGGAACTGGAAGTGTCCGATTTCCGAGTTCACCTTCACCTTCACCGCCACCCTGAGAAATTTTTGGAAATCTAAATGAATTGGGACATGTAAGTATGCATCCCTGAGATCCAGGGTGGCCATGTAGCACCCCGGAAACAGAGACCTTGCCACTGTGAAAATCGACTCCATTCTGAACTTCTTGTACTTTACAAATTTGTTCAGGGGACGAAGATTCAAGATCATTCTGAATTTTCCCGATGTTTTTTTTACTACGAATACATGGGAATATGTCCCTTGACCTTGTTCCTTTCGTGGAACTTGAATTAGAACTTTTTGGTCCACCAATTCCCCCAGAGACAGGCCCAGGGCCTCTGCCTTCTCCCTGTCCCTGGGAGGCTGGGTAACCAGAAAACTTGGGGGGGGGGGGGGTGTTGTCGTGAACTCCAACTTGTATCCGTTCCTGATTATGTTTAAAATGAACGGACTTGAAGTTGCCATGGTCCATTGTGGGAGAAACTGCCCCAATCTTCCTCACACCGGGACGCAAGAGTCACTGTGGCTTGGGGGTGGTTTGAGGAGGATTAAACAATAAAGGGATTTTTAAATACAGCTTACCTGTAAAATCCTTTTCTTGGAGTACATCACGGGACACAGAGCGGCATATTCATTACTATATGGGTTATATGGAGTACCTTCAGGTGTGGACACTGGCAATCTCAAACAGGAAGTCCCCTCCCTATATAACCCCCTCCCCTAGAGGAGTCCCTCAGTTTTGTAGCAAGCAGTATGCCTCCCAAAATGGTCACCCAAAAGAGGGGTGGGAGCTCTGTGTCCCGTGATGTACTCCAAGAAAAGGATTTTACAGGTAAGCTGTATTTAAAAATTCCTTTTTCTTTCTCGTACATCACGGGACACAGAGCGGCATATTCATTACTATATGGGATGTCCGAAAGCAATGCTTTAATGAGGGGAGGGAGACATCTTCCAAAGAAGGATTCAATTTAGAGGTAAACTCAAATAATAATAATAATTCCAACTTAGTCAAGAAAAAACTTTTTTTTTTTTTTTTTTTTTTTTTTCTTTTTACAACCAAGGGTGCTTCTGATCCCGAGGATCTCAAACTGCAGCCTGTAGTACTGCCTGTCCAAAGGCAGAATCTGCATTCCTTCTCACGTCTAGTTGATAAAACTTTGTAAACGTGTGGACTGATGACCACGTCGCTGCCTTGCATATCTGAGCCATAGAGATCTGATGGTGTGCTGCCCAGGAGGCGCCCATGGCCCTGGTAGAATGGGCCTTTACCGACAAAGGAGGAGGCAACCTCTTCAAACCGTAGGCTTGAATGATTAATTGTCTAATCCATCTCGAGATGGTGGATTTTGCAGCTGCCTGCCCCTTCTTGGGGCCATCTGGTAGAACGAACAACACATCTGTTTTCCCGGATCTTTTCTGTAGCTTTAAGATAGGCCTTCATGGCCCGGACAATATCCAAGGTATGCAGCAACCCCTCCTTTCTAGATGTGGGTTTTGGAAAGAAGGATGGAAGTACCAAATCCTGGTTCAAGTGAAATTTGGATATAACCTTTGGTAGAAAGGAAGGATGGGGCCGGAGAACTGCCCTGTCCTTATGCAGAACGAGATATGGTTCCTTACACGATAATGCTGCTAATTCTGACACTCTCCTGGCCGAAACTATGGCGACCAAGAAAACCAACTTTCTTGTCAGTAAGACTAAAGGAATCTCAGCCAACGGCTCAAAGGGTTGTTTCTGTAAAGTGGACAGGACAAGATTTAAGTCCCATGGACAAATTGGTGACTTGACAGGAGGATTAATACGCAAGACCCCTTGTAAGAAGGTCTTTACCAGCGAGTGGGTGGCCAGCAGCCTCTGAAACCACACTGACAGAGCTGAGATCTGTCCCTTGATTGTGCTTAGTGCCAGGCCTTTATCCACTCCTAGCTGGAGAAAACTTAACACCCTATCAATAGTATATTTGCGGGAATTCCATCTTTTGGATTCACACCAGCCTACGTAGTTCCTCCACACCCTGTAATAAATCACCCTGGAGACCGGCTTTCTAGCCCTAATCAGGGTAGGAATTACCTGCCTAGACAGACCTCTACCCCTGAGAATCAGGGATTCAGCCTCCAGGCCGTCAAATTTAGACGCCGTAATGTAGGGTGGAGGATCGGGCCTTGTGAGAGTAGGTCAAAACGCATCAAAAATACACCAGAGAACATCTAAACACATAAAATATACACCACAGTGCATCTAAATGCATCAAAACCACAGCAGAGTGCATCTAAAACACCTTAAAAATACACCAGAGAGCATCTATACACATCAAAAATACAGCAGAGAGCTTCCAAATGCATCAAATATGCATCTATATGCGTCAAAAATACATCATGGTACATCCAAATGCAACAAAAATACACCACAGTCCATTTAAACACATCAAAATGCAGCAGAAAGCATTTTTTATGCATCAAAAATACACCAGAAAGCATCTAAATGTATAAAAAAAATACACCAGAGTATATCTAAACGCATCAAAAACACAGCAGAGTGCATGTAAAACGTGTCAAAAATACACCAGTCCATCTAAACGCATCAAAAACACTTGACTAGGCAGTTAAAGGGTTAAAAATTGAGAAATAATTGGTGTGTAATAATGATAACATAAAAGAAATTAAAATATTTATAAGGCTCCATTCCCAGTGTTATCAGAGGAATACAAATCATTATTTCAGCCATGGGACTGTAAGGGTTAACTGTCATTCACAACAACAGCATGTTCTTAAAGGAGCCGTATTCTGAGCCTACAGGCTGAATTCACAAAGCTCACACACAAGGACGAGGCTCCTTTAAGAAAAATCGTCAGTTGAGATTTAAAAAAAAAAAAAAAAAACCCTCAGAGCTGCTGTGATGTCATTGGCTGAGCCCTTATAAGGAGGTGCAGAGGGGACTGGCAGCAGAAGCCGAGTGTTCACTGGCCAGTGAAGACGTGTTCCTGATCTCTCCTGAGATTTTCTTGCGATTTCATCGGATTTGATTTCATTCGATTGAATTTGATTGCGGCTTCTATTGTTTTACATTTAAAGCGCGTTTCTTTATTCTTAATAATGAACCAATTTAAATGTAAAAAGCTTTTTTCTCTGAAAAACACCAAAGAGAAATCCAGCAAAGGAAGGGCAGCTATGGAAGGAGGTATCAGTGACCAGCCTAGAGATACCCCCAAAAAGCCCTCCAAAATGAAGAAGACCCGAGCGTTTGTACGCGGCTGCTTCAGAGCCGTTGTTGGATGTTTGGGATTCGGCTCTAAAGCCAATGGACATCACCGGGATACCGACACCGAGATTGGTAAGTACTATGAATAGTGATCGATACAAGAAGTACTCTGGATAAGTCACCTACACTCATCGATCGAAGGCACCTTCACCCCAAATCATCTGTTTTCATAGAATTCATAGAACAGAGGGGCATTTTATTGGCACCAAAACACACAATGAATGTTGTTGACATTTCATAAAGACAATTCAGTGCACATGTACAATACACACATAAAGGAGCCGAGATTTTTTTGGTGTGTTTTGGCACCATTAACCTCTTCAATACCGGGCACCTTCACCCCCTTCCTTCCCAGACCAGTTTTCAGCTCTCCGCGCTCTCGCACTTTCAATGAGAATTGCGCGGTCATGCTACGCTGCACCCAAATGAAATTGTTGTTGCTTTGTTCACACAAATAGAGCTTTCTTTTAGTGGTATTTATTCACCACTTGTTTTTTTATATTTCTCAAAATAAACGGAAAAAGAGCAAACATTTTGAAAAAAAAATATATATATATTTTTACTTTCTGTTTCCTGGTCATGGACAATGATGAGGGGGTCACCCCCCCACCCATATGTACACATGTATAGGGATGGCCATGGACAATGATGAGGGGGTCACCCCCCATATGTACACATGTATAGGGATGGCCATTAACAATGATGAGGGGGTCACCCCCCCTATATGTACACATGTATAGGGATGGCCATGGACAATGATGAGGGGGTCACCCCCCCCCCTATATGTACACATGTATAGGGATGGCCATAAACAATGATGAGGGGTCACCCCCCATATATGTACACATGTATAGTGATGGCCATGGACAATGATGAGGGGTCACCCCTATATGTACACTTATTTAATGTCTTTAGGGTGCAGGTGGCGTAATCTGCAGTGCTGGATTTCCCAACAATTACTATTCAAGCCTGTCCCTGATTGGTTAATAGACAAGAGGCCAAAGCTTACATTTAATTATTGGGAACTGCGGTGCAGAAGATCACTTTGTATGCACCCCACAGGCAATAAATAGACCCTTTATGCCTCCCCTCCCCCCCTGCTGAACAAATGGGGCCCCAGTAAGTTGCTGCAGGGCTTTGCTATAAAGCAGCTCCCACAGACAATAACTATTTAATCATTTGCCTGGAATTCTGCCTTAGACTCCGCCCACAAAAGGGCGATTTGGAATGGCCGGCAGAAGTGATATGATTCTGCCTGCAATTCTAAATCATAGGAAAATGTGAAGAAAGCTTTTGAATTATTCTTAATGGCCCCCCAAACATGGCAAAATCTTGTCACGGTTGTCACATGACAGAATCGCATGGCAATCGATCCAAAACGCGCAGGGGACTATTTTTTCACTTTGAGGTGTGGCGGAGTAATCTGCAATGCAGCGGTTCCAGGTCCCGGCCACTTCTATATCAATCCACCGCAACAATTGGAGGGATGACAATAAAAGAGGCCGGGCATTTCATAGTAAGAAACAGAAGCACTGCAGATTACTCCACTGCACCTGGAAGTGAAGAATCAGTCCTCTTTCTGACTCCATTCACTTTAGTGGGTCGGCATAACTGCCAGGCAACCAGAATTTTTATATGAAGGCCAACATTAGTCATTTTGGAATTTGGAAATTTTCTCTCTATAATTTGATGTTGTATAAAGAAATGTAGGTGAAGGTGCTAAATCTCATTCTTCTATTTAATTGCAGATGTACGCAGTATTTACTGCAGAGACAGCTCACAAGGCAGGTCTGTCCCAGTGAGCGAGACAGAATGTGAAAGCTACATTAAGGCTCAACCAGCATGTGACGTTCACACGGAGACGGCCCCGGACGGGGCCACTCCAACAGAGTGCGCCCCGGACGGGGCCACTCCAACAGAGTGCGCCCCGGACGGGGCCACGGGCGCCCCGGACGGGGCCACTCCAACAGAGTGCGCCCCGGACGGGGCCACTCCAACAGAGTGCGCCCCGGACGGGGCCACTCCTACAGAGTGCGCCCCGGACGGGGCCAGAGTGCGCCCCGGACGGGGCCACTCCAACAGAGTGCGCCCCGGACGGGGCCACTCCTACAGAGTGCGCCCCGGACGGGGCCACTCCAACAGAGTGCGCCCCGGACGGGGCCACTCCTACAGAGTGCGCCCCGGACGGGGCCACTCCTACTGAGTGCGCCCCGGACGGGGCCACTCCAACAGAGTGCGCCCCGGACGGGGCCACTCCTAACAGAGTGCGCCCCGGACGGGGCCACTCCAACAGAGTGCGCCCCGGACGGGGCCACTCCAACAGAGTGCGCCCCGGACGGGGCCACTCCAACAGAGTGCGCCCCGGACGGGGCCACTCCAACAGAGTGCGCCCCGGACGGGGCGGGCGCCACGGGGCCACTCCTACAGAGTGCGCCCCGGACGGGGCCACTCCTACAGAGTGCGCCCCGGACGGGGCCACTCCTACAGAGCGCGCCCCGGACGGGGCCACTCCAACAGAGCGCGCCCCGGACGGGGCCACTCCAACAGAGCGCGCCCCGGACGGGGCCACTCCAACAGAGCGCGCCCCGGACGGGGCCACTCCAACAGAGCGCGCCCCGGACGGGGCCACTCCAACAGCGCCCCGGACGGGGCCACTCCAACAGAGTGCGCCCCGGACGGGGCCACTCCAACAGAGTGCGCCCCGGACGGGGCCACTCCAACAGAGTGCGCCCCGGACGGGGCCACTCCAACAGAGTGCGCCCCGGACGGGGCCACTCGCCCCGGACGGGGCCACTCCAACAGAGCGCGCCCCGGACGGGGCCACTCCAACAGAGTGCGCCCCGGACGGGGCCACTCCAACAGAGTGCGCCCCGGACGGGGCCACTCCAACAGAGTGCGCCCCGGACGGGGCCACTCCAACAGAGTGCGCCCCGGACGGGGCCACTCCAACAGAGTGCGCCCCCGACGGGGCCACTCCAACAGAGTGCGCCCCGGACGGGGCCACTCCAACAGAGTGCGCCCCGGACGGGGCCACTCCAACAGAGTGCGCCCCGGACGGGGCCACTCCAACAGAGATGGACGGGGCCACTCCAACAGAGTGCGCCCCGGACGGGGCCACTCCAACAGAGATCGCCCCGGACGAGGCCACTCCAACAGAGTGCGCCCCGGACGTGGCCACTCCAACAGAGAGCGCCCCGGACGGGGCCACTCCAACAGAGTGCGCCGCGGACGTGGCCACTCCAACAGAGTGCGCCCCGGACGGGGCCACTCCAACAGAGTGCGCCCCGGACGTGGCCACTCCAACAGAGTGCGCCGCGGACGGGGCCACTCCAACAGAGTGCGCCCCCGACGGGGCCACTCCAACAGAGTGCGCCCCGGACGTGGCCACTCCAACAGAGTGCGCCCCGGACGGGGCCACTCCAACAGAGTGCGCCCCGGACGGGGCCACTCCAACAGAGTGCGCCCCGGACGGGGCCACTCCAACAGAGTGCGCCCCGGACGGGGCCACTCCAACAGAGAGCGCCCCAGACGAGGCCACTCCAACAGAGTGCGCCCCAGACGTGGCCACTCCAACAGAGTGCGCCCCAGACGAGGCCACTCCAACAGAGTGCGCCGCAGACGTGGCCACTCCAACAGAGTGCGCCCCAGACGAGGCCACTCCAACAGAGTGCGCCGCAGACGTGGCCACTCCAACAGAGTGCGCCCCAGACGAGGCCACACCAACAGAGTGCGCCCCAGACGAGGCCACTCCAACAGAGTGCGCCGCAGACATGGCCACTCCAGAGTTAGACTTCCACAAGGTGACTCCACCAGAAAAACCCTCGATCATCACAGAACCGGACAAAGGAAAAAGAACCAGAAAAAGAAACAAAAATAAAAAAAATAAAAGACAGTATGAGTGTGCCCCAGGCGAGGCCACTCCCCCAGAGTGCCCCCCAGGTGAGGCCACTCCCCCAGAGTGCAACTTCCACAAGGAAACTCCCCCAGAGTGCGACTTCCACAAGGAGACTGCCCCAGAGTGCGACTTCCACAAGGAGACTCCCCCAGAGTGCGACTTCCACAAGGAGACTCCCCCAGAGTGCGACTTCAACAGAGAGACTCCATCAGAGTGCGACTTCCAAAAGGAGACTCCACCAGAGTGCGACTTCCAAAAGGAGACTCCACCAGAGTGCGACTTCCAAAAGGAGACTCCACCAGAGTGCGACTTCCACAAGGAGACTCCACCAGAGTGCGACTTCCACAAGGAGACTCCACCAGAGTGCGACTTCCACAAGGAGACTCCACCAGAGTGCGACTTCCACAAGGAGACTCCACCAGAGTGCGACTTCCACAAGGAGACTCCCCCAGAGTGCGACTTCCACAAGGAGACTCCCCCAGAGTGCGACTTCCACAAGGAGACTCCCCCAGAGTGCGACTTCCACAAGGAGACTCCCCCAGAGTGCGACTTCAACAGGGAGACTCCACCAGAGTGCGACTTCCAAAAGGAGACTCCACCAGAGTGCGACTTCCAAAAGGAGACTCCACCAGAGTGCGACTTCCAAAACGAGACTCCACCAGAGTGCGACTTCCAAAACGAGACTCCACCAGAGTGCGACTTCCACAAGGAGACGCCACTAAAGGGCATATTCTACAAAAAGAAACCAGAACGTCATGTTCGCTTTACGCTTCCTCCAGGAATGGACGATGAAACTGGTCCTCGACGAAAACATAGCCGTCTATTTCAGAAAGCAGCAAAGAAATACCTTCACCCAAGGATTCCACGAAAACGTCGTCATTGGTCTACGCTTCCTCCAGAAAGCGACGATGACACTGAGACTCCACAAAAAAGCGGCACTCCCTGTCAGAAAGAAAACAAGTATGAAAACAAGTACGAAAACAAGTACGAAAACAAGTACGAAAACAAGTACGAAAACAAGTACGAAAACAAGTACGAAAACAAGAAGGAAAACAAGTACGAAAACAAGTACGAAAACAAGAAGGAAAACAAGTACGAAAACAAGAAGGAAAACAAGAAGGAAAACAAGAAGGAAAACAAGAAGGAAATTCAAAGACCAGAAGTGTCATCAGCTCCCCCCTGCAGAAGTACCATTGATTATCATGGACAAAAGAAAAAGAATCAGAAAAAGAAACAAAAATAAAAGACAGTATGATTTGGACCGGCTGTGAGGGGAGGTTGGAAGCCAGTATATTTTTTCTTTCCTGCAGGCGTGTGTTAAACTGGTCAAGCTGCACGATTCTGGCTAAAATGAGAATCACAATTTTTTTGCTTAGAAGATAAATCATGATTCTCGCAGCATAACATCATCTTTCACACTAAAACAAAAAAAATGGGCTAACTTTATTGTTTCTTTTTTTTTATTCATTAAAGTGTATTTTTCCCCAAAAAAATTGCATTTGAGAGGCCACTGGGCAAAATACAGTGCGACATAAAATATTGCAGCAATTGCCATTTTATTCCCTAGGGTCTCTTTTAAAGTATATATAATGTTTGGGGATTCCAAGTAATTTTCAAGCAAACAATATTGATTTTTGACTTAGGAAAAAGATTTGGACTTTAAGTGATTAAACTTCCTGCTTCCTGCCTATGAAGGAAGTTAGTTACAATGTTTCGTGTGGTTACAAACTTGGCAGACTGCCTGGATTTTTGTTTTTGAGGCGTGTGTTGGACTGGCTATAAGGGGAGGTTGGAGGCCAGTATGTTTTTTCAGGCATGTGTTGCACCAGCTATGAGGGGAGGTTGGAACTCTTCTCGTCTTCAGAGGTGGGAGGAGTCTTTCCAGCTTTCTTTAGGTTTTCTCTGCTGGGGAAATGAGAACTCTTCCCACCAGTGAGATCCATAATGGAGAAGTCCAAGGCCTCACTCACATAATGTGTATGAATCTGTACCCTGTGTGGGGGCTGCGTTTACCCCAAAAAGAACATCCATGCGGGTATCGTTTTGTGGACGCACCCTGGGTGCATTCAGGGACGTGCATCGGCACCCACACAGATGTCACATAGGGTACAGCCACTGCACCCCAGTCGTTTAGGTTAAGTTTTGATTTCTTCTGTAGGCGCTTTGAGTGGACATAACTGATGTACCCCACTCTGCAGGGGCAGGCCTTGGAGAAGAGAGGCTGTTTATGGGCAGCACAGAGGCCTAGTGATTAGCTTTACAGCCCGGGGGTCCTTGGTTCAAATCTGCAGGACCAGGACACTATCTGCATGTTCTCCCTGTGTTTGCGTGGGTTTCCTCTGGATACTCTGGTTTCCTCCCACACTACAAAGACATGCTACCTTGTGTTGGTGGTGCAGTGGTGAGCATAGCTGCCTTCCCAGCAGCTGACCCGGGTTCGATTCCCGGCCAACACCATCTCCAAGTACTTGGAGTCCCCAGAAAAAAAAGCACTATACAAGGTCAATGCGAGTATATATTAGCGGTGGAATAAAGAATGAATGCATCAAAAACACACCAGAGTGCATCTAAACGCATCAAAATTACACCAGAGTGTATCTAAATGTATTAAAAATAGGGCTGCAGCTAACGATTATTTTCATAATCGATTACTTGGCCGATTATTGTTTCGATTAATCAGATAATAGCCAAATTTGTTGTTGGGCAGATTACACAAAACACAAATTGCCGCAAAAACACATTATGTATTAAGGCTTGCCGTAGGTTAGCCTGCATTTGTGGGAGGAGTCTGGTGAGTACTTTAGGCTCCTCCCCACATCAGGTTTGGGTTGGCGCCATTTCTGGTCTGGCTGAGTTGCAGCCACCTCGTGGCTCACGCCAGGCATTCATTTCCTGTGGGCATGCCGGGTTGGGGGAGGGGGGCTCCCGCTCATCACCGTCCACCTCTCTGTCAGGCAGGGGGGGGGGGCCGCCGCCGCCGCTGTCGTCCTCATTTTCTGTTTGATCCGGAGGGGGGGGCTGTTTCTGCGATCTCCGGGCGGCATGGGGGGAGCGGGATCCCGCCATCCACCAACCCACTCCCCCGGGTCTAGGCAGTTTCCTGCAGGACTGCCCGCCCGCTCACTCATCCACCCCGTCTCACTTCTCTCTGGGCTCACACAGAGGGGGGTTACGCTCTGCTCCGGGTGCACGCTGCGAGGGGGGGGCCGTCCATCCACCCCACCACTCCTCCGCACACGCCAGCATCTTGCAGGAACGCCTCTCCTCCCTATGTACGGGCGCACGCCGCTGCCATGGGAGGGGGGCCACCCGCTCGTCCACGTCGCTGCCATGGGGGGGGGCATCCGTCCGGGCCGCCCGCTCGTCCACGCCGCTGCCATGGGGGGGGCGTCCATCCCGCCCGCTCGTCCACGTCGCTGCCATGGGGGGGGGCCGTCCGTCCGGGCCGCCCGCTCGTCCACGCCGCTGCCATGGGGGGGGGGGCGTCCATCCGGGCCGCCCGCTCGTCCACGCAGGCTCTCACGTTGGCAGCATGGGGGAGGAGGGGTTGTCCACCCTCCGTGTCGCAGGGTCATGCTGGCAGCATAGGAAGGGCTTGTCCACCCGTTCAGCACTAGCTGCAGCATGAGGGGGGGAGCACGGGGCACGCTGCTGCACAGGGGGGGGCATGCACCCGATCACTCCTCCAGGTGGCTGCCCGCCGTCATGGGGGGGGGGGGCATCCATGGACCGATCTCTCCTCCAGGTGCCCGCCCGATTGTCACACTGTCATGGGGGGGGGGGGTCATCCTAGGGTCATGTTGACAGCATGACGGAGGAGGCTGTCCACCTTTTTTTTTTTTATCTCCAGGGGTCACTCTGGCAGAATAGGGTGGAGGGGGGGCTCGTCCTCATATTTCTGCAGGGTGTTGGGTTGTCCTCCCTCAGGTTGTGGCAGTAGTGTTCACACATTGCTGCAATCGTCACAACATCCTGTCACTGCGTTTCTGTCCCTGTGTTCTACCATAGCGGTTGTCTTCTTTCAGTTCTGCCCCAGGGTTTCTGTCGTGCGTTTCTGCCCCAGGGTTTCTGTCGTGCGTTTCTGCCCCAGGGTTTCTGTTGTGCGTTTCT
This sequence comes from Rana kukunoris, assembly GCA_029574335.1. Taxonomy (NCBI): domain Eukaryota; kingdom Metazoa; phylum Chordata; class Amphibia; order Anura; family Ranidae; genus Rana; species Rana kukunoris. The sequence continues at coordinate 65,446,788 of CM056057.1, forward strand.
GTCATGCGTTTCTGTCGTGCGTTTCTGCCCAGAGTTTCTGTCATGCGTTTCTGCCCAGAGTTTCTGTCATGCGTTTCTGTCATGCGTTTCTGTCATGCGTTTCTGCCCAGCGTTTCTGTCATGCGTTTCTGCCCAGCGTTTCTGTCATGCGTTTCTGTCATGCGTATCTGCCCAGCGTTTCTGCCCAGCGTTTCTGTCATGCGTTTCTGTCATGCGTATCTGCCCAGCGTTTCTGTCATGCGTTTCTGCCCAGCGTTTCTGCCCAGCGTTTCTGTCATGCGTTTCTGTCATGCGTATCTGCCCAGCGTTTCTGCCATGCGTTTCTGCCCAGCGTTTCTGCCCAGCGTTTCTGTCATGCGTTTCTGTCATGCGTTTCTGTCATGCGTTTCTGCCCAGCGTTCTGCCTTGCGTTTCTGCCATGCGTTCCATCATTACGTCAGAACATTTGGGGCTTGTGTAGCACACTTGTGTAAGGCAGGGGTTTCTGTCTTAGCATTTCCGTCACAGCGTTCCTGCCACAGGGGTTGCGGTCACATTGTTTCCGTCACAGCGTTTCTGCTCCAAGGGCTTCCGTCACAGCGTCCTGCCCCGGGGGGGGGGGGGTTTACGTCACAGCGTCCTGCCCCGGGGGGGGGGGGTTTCCGTCTCAGCGTCCTGCCCCGGGGGGTTTCCGTCTCAGCGTCCTGCCCCGGGGGGTTTCCGTCTCAGCGTCCTGCCCCGGGGGGTTTCCGTCTCAGCGTCCTGCCCCGGGGGGTTTCCGTCTCAGCGTCCTGCCCCGGGGGGGTTTCCGTCACAGCTCCAGGTGGGTGCGGGGGGGTGTTCCAGTCTTTGGGTCTGGCGGGGGGGGGGGGTGTCTGGTTTCCTAGCTCAGTATTCTGGCATAGCGTTGCTGCCCCAGGTTTCGGTCATTGCGTTTTCAGTCTCTGCATTCTGTCGTGGCGTTTCTGCCCACGTTTTTCTGTCTTTGCAGTTTCAGTCTCAGCTTTCTCATAAGCGTTTCTGTCTTTCTTTTTCAGTCTCTGCATTCTGTCATGGTGTTTCTGCCCACGTTTTCTGTCTTTGCTGTTCAGTCTCAGCTTTCTCATAGGCGTTTCTGTCTTTATTTTTCAGTCTCCGCATTCTGTCGTATCGCTTCTGCCCCAGGTTTTCTGTCGGTGCTTTCTGCCCTAGGTTTCTGTCATTGTATTGCAGTGTCGGCTTTTCTGTCATTACTTTTTCTGCCTCAGCGGTTCAGTCTCAGCATTTCCGTCTTAGCATTTCCGTCTGCCCAGGATTCTGTCTTTGCATTTCTGCCTCAGCGTTCAGGCGCAACGTTTCCCCCTCAGCGTTTCTGCCCCAGGGTTCTGTTATCACATTTCCGCTTCAGCATTATAGGCTCCGCGTTTCAGACTTTCCAGTTCTCTCTTACCCTTTTCTGCCCCAGGTTTCCTGTCATGGCATTTCGGCCTCAACGTGTTAGGCTCAGCATTTCTCTCATACCGTTTCAGGCCCACGTTATCTGGCTTACCGTTTCTGGCCCACGATTTCTGTCACAGCGTTTCGGGCCCACGATTTCTGTCACAGCGTTTCTGGCCCACGATTTCTGTCGCAGCGTTTCTGGCCCACGATTTCTGTCGCAGCGTTTCTGGCCCACGATTTCTGTCGCAGCGTTTCCGGCCCACGATTTCTGGCACAGCGTTTCCGGCCCACGATTTCTGGCACAGCGTTTCTGGCCCGCGATTTCTGGCACAGCGTTTCTGGCCCACGTTTTCTGGCACAGCGTTTCTGGCCCACGTTTTCTGGCACAGCGTTTCTGGCCCTACGATTTCTGTCACTGCGTTTCTGGCCCACGATTTCTGTCACTGCGTTTCTGGCCCACGAGTTCTGTCACTGCGTTTCTGGCCCACGAGTTCTGTCACTGCGTTTCTGGCCCACGAGTTCTGTCACTGCGTTTCTGGCCCACGAGTTCTGTCACTGCGTTTCTGGCCCACGATTGCTGTCACTGCGTTTCTGGCCCACGATTGCTGTCACTGCGTTTCTGGCCCACGATTGCTGTCACTGCGTTTCTGGCCCACGATTGCTGTCACTGCGTTTCTGGCCCACGATTGCTGTCACTGCGTTTCTGGCCCACGATTGCTGTCACTGCGTTTCTGGCCCACGATTGCTGTCACTGCGTTCTGGCCCATGATTTCTGTCACTGCGTTCTGGCCCATGATTTCTTTCACTGCGCTTCTGTCCCGCGATTTCTGTCGTTGCGTTTCTGTCCCGCGATTTCTGTCGTTGCGTTTCTGTCCCGCGACTTCTGTCGTTGCGTTTCTGTCCCGCGACTTCTGTCGTAGCGTTTCTGGCCCCCGATTTCTGTCATAGCATGTCTGGCCCCCGATTTCTGTCGTACTGTCCTGGCCCACGGGTACTGTCCTGGCCCACGGGTACTGTCCTGGCCCACGGGTACTGTCCTGGCCCACGGGTACTGTCGTAGCGTTCCTGGCCCACGAGTACTGTCCTGGCCCACGAGTTCTGTCGTAGCGTTACTGGCCCTCGAGTACTGTCCTGGCCCACGAGTGCTGTCGTAGCGTACCTGGCCCACGAGTTCTGTCCTGGCCCACGAGTACTGTCCTGGCCCACGGGTGCTGTCGTAGCGTTCCTGGCCCACGAGTTCTGTTGTAGCGTTTCTTGCCCTCGAGTACTGTCCTGGCCCACGAGCGCTGTCGTAGCTTTTCTGGCCCACGAGTACTGTCCTGGCCCACGAGTACTGTCCTGGCCCACGAGTACTGTCCTGGCCCACGAGTGCTGTAGTAGCGTTCCTGGCCCTCGAGTACTGTCCTGGCCCTCGAGTACTGTCCTGGCCCTCGAGTACTGTCCTGGCCCACGAGTGCTGTCGTAGCGTTTCTGGCCCACGAGTACTGTCGTAGCGTTTCTGGCCCACAAGTACTGTCCTGGCCCACGAGTACTGTCCTGGCCCACGAGTACTGTCCTGGCCCACGAGTGCTGTCGTAGCGTTTCTGGCCCTCGAGTACTGTCCTGGCCCTCGAGTACTGTCCTGGCCCTCGAGTACTGTCCTGGCCCCACGATTTCGGTCATAGCGTTTCTGGCCCCATGATTTCGGGCTAAGGTTTCGTTTCAATGATTGACGCCCTCAATCTTCTCGCCCGTGTACCATACGTCATACGATGCACGTTCACTCTTACACCTATACGATTAGCCCTGAGGGTTCTGTTACCGCCGGTGTTTGCGCTGCAGGTTACTCGGGCGCATTTAACAATCACATAGGGGTGGGGGGCCGTCTTTAGTGCATTCTTGCGCAGTGGTCTCGATGTTCCTGCTCATGTTCTCGTTCTTAGTTAGGTGCCGAGGGGGTCGTGATCGTTGCATGTCTGGTGATCGGTTGTCTTGTTTGCTAGTTTATGTTCCCAAATCCGAGTCTGGCATGTTTCCCATGTGCCACGATGCTATTGCCAGTGCATCGGCCCTATCCGCCTTCCAGGTAGCTGACACTCAGTCTCCTACCTGTTGTCCTTTTGCAACTTACCCTCTCACTTCCCTACATCAGCGCGGGTATTACCCGGTTGAAGGATTTCAATCCGCTTGGCCCTTGCTCCATTTCCCCCGTGCATCCTCTCATCACAAGTAGTTCATGCCTTATGGTGGGGTTGTCCTGGGCATCAGGCTCGTTCCAGATTTCATGGGTCAATAAGTTCTGAGCGGTTTCGCAGGTTCTATAGAGTTTCCTTGTGTCTTAAGTTATGGGTCGGTGGGTTCTCCTGTCGTTACAGTTTCTGGTATGCTTGCCTTCCAAGCGCATGCTACTCCACCGGACGGTGTGTTCTCTACCCTTCTTCACCTACACATGTGTCTTTTGCCCTCTTCTAGGCATACCGACCAGCTAGGCCAAGGCACACCTCAGGCCTTGGTTGATAGGGTGTTCACTTATCCATACTCGAAGACTCTGACCACAAGTATTAAGGCTTGCCGTAGGTTAGCCTGCATTTGTGGGAGGAGTCTGGTGAGTACTTTAGGCTCCTCCCCACATCAGGTTTGGGTTGGCGCCATTTCTGGTCTCCCACCCACCCGTTCCCCCAGTTTCACACACACCATTTCTCGTTGTACTTCTTCTCTTTCTCATATTCAGGGTATGCCCTCTTCTAGGCATACCGACCAGCTAGGCCAAGGCACACCTCAGGCCTTGGTTGATAGGGTGTTCACTTATCCATACTCGAAGACTCTGACCACAAATGCTTTTCTGAGTCACCCGAGGAGGGGGGGGACATCAGAGTCACCCGAGGAGGGGGGGGGGACACCAGAGTCACCCGAGGAGGGGGGGACACCAGAGTCACCCAAGGAGGGGGGGGACACCAGAGTCACCCAAGGAGGAGGGGGGACACCAGAGTGGAGTAGAGGGGGGCACCACAAGATTAGTCTTTTTTTTCTTTTTTGCTGATCCGAGGATCGATCCAATCCGTGAATTTTATGATCCGTTGCACCCCTAATCGCTACTGTAAAGGGGTTAATTTTTTTACTGCGGGACAGTGAAATAATATTAACAGTAGCGATTTGCTTTTTTGTACTATAAAGGAACAATTTTAGTTTTTGTAACCCCATTATGTTACTGGCCAATTAATCGATTATGAAAATTGTAATCGATTAATTTCATAATCGATTAGTTGTTTTGGCCCTACAGTAAATGTTTAACTCATTTGTACCTCGGGATTGGTCGTTTCAACTGATAGCAGAGACCCCCAAGAAGCAGCCAATCATAAATTAATATCTAGGGATGACTCTCACCTAATAAAAAAACTTGCTGAAACAATTTAACAAGTTAGTAACCTAAGAGCAGTATACATTAGGCTACTTTCACACTGAGGGATGAGGTGTATACACCACTCCTAAAGTGCCCCTGCCCATTGAAATCAATGGGCAGCGCCACCGAAAGGCCGGCAACGCGCCGCTTTGCGGGCGGTTTTACACCATTTTTCGGCCGCTGGCGGGGGTTTAAAGCGACCCGCTAGCGGCCAAATAGTGCAAAAGCGCTAAAATAGCGCCGATTTACTGCCGACGATGCAATGCCCCAGTGTGAACGTAGCCTTAAGGATATGTTGGGTACTCACCATTATAGGGATCTATCCCCAAATTTAAACTGGTTTGAACCGAGGACTCGATTTCCTTTTTCCGGACACATTGGATACCAAGGTTACTAAAGCTGGAAGAAGGAAAAATACCGGGGTGAAACAAGTACCATATAAATACCAAGTACAAAAACAATAGGAATGGTAAAAACATTTTAATTTTATTTTTTTAATTCTTTATTTTTTGTCACAAGGCAACAGTACAGGAAGCGCAAGAAATTGCATATAAAAAGGATAAATACCGTATCTTACAAAAGTGAGTACACCCCACGCATTTTTGTAAATATTTTTTATCTTTCATGTGACAACACTGAAGAAATGCTACAATGTAAAGTAGTGAGTGTACAGCTTGTATAACAGTGTCAGTTTTCTGTCCCTTCAAAATAACTCAACACACAGTCATTAATGTCTAAACCGCTGGCAACAAAAGTAAGTACACCCCTAAGTGAAAATTACCAAATTGGGCTCAAAGTGTCAATATTTTGTGGGGCCACCATTATTTTCTAGCACTGCCTTAACCCTCTTGGGCGTGGAGTTCATTCATTTATGAGATATTTTTCAGCCAAACAGAGATCGGCCGTGCCTGCGACTACTTCCAATGGAGCAGTGTACAGCCTTTCGCAACAGTAAGTAACATTTTTACAATAGAACGTCTATAGGTCCTCACCAAGTTCTGGTGATGATACAGAAGAAAGAACGCTGGGTCCCACGTATAACGTGACTAGTGGATTTCAGTGATGCGATGCACTTTTGACCAAAAGGCAAGTAGCGAGTGGCAGGACCAAAAGATGTGAAGAACTGAACCAGTCCCCTCCCCGCACCCCCAACATACATTGGGAAAACATCTTATTGAATCAAACAGGGTAAAAACATTTCTTGCTGAAATACTCTGAATATATTTTAAGGGATCAGGTCCGTTTCTACTGCTGATTTGTGTTTAAAGAGACAAAAAAACATCTACAGTTTTGAAGTACAGGAACTAGTTGTGTCTTAGCGTAGTCCTGTAATTTCCAGACAATTCCCAGGCCATTCTGTCACTATAAGCTACAATCCTTCTCTGTCCTGCCTCCCTTACATTTCTATTGGCCACTGAAGCACTCTATCATAGTAATGGGCCAATAGGAGACTGTGTGTGTGTCTACGGCAAATCCTAACATCACTGAGAAACGCCGGCGCTTGGTCTCTTAGTCAAGGAACCATGCGTTCATAAGAAGAGGCAGTGCTATTAACACTTTAAAACAATAATTTACTGGCACTGTATATTTATAAGACACAAGCACATTAAATGCAGCTCTGTATTCGTTAACCACTTGAGCTCCAGAAGATTTTACCCCCTTCATGACCAGGCCATTTTTTGGTATTCGGCACTGCACTACTTTACCTGGTAATTGCACGGTCATGCAATGCTGTAAACAAACCAAATTTCCATCCATTTTTTTTCACACGAGACAGAGCTTTCGTTTGGTGGAAGTTATCGCACCTACAAACTATAGTACCATATATACTCGAGTATAAGCCGACCCGAGTATAAGCCGAGGCACCTTATTTTACCACAAAAAAATGGGAAAACTTATTGACTTGAGTATAAGCCTAGAGTGAGAATGCAGCAGCTACTGCAAGCGGAAAAGAGGGTCAACAATGCCAATTTGCAGCTTCACTGTGCCCAACCTCACTGTTACCATTTGCATGCCTCACTGTGCCCATTGCAACCTCACTATGCCAGAGTCAGTGTACCTGAAAATTCTTGACAGGCTGCGGGCGTCCATTCATTGTTTAAAAGTCTCCTCCTGGTCCCTTCCATGATAGGCGATTCCCAGCAGACACAGTTACACCCATCACAGACATTTTCTCATCCTCGGACTTAGTTTGCCAGCAGACACTGTGTTCAGTGTTCTGCCAATCACGGACATGCTTTCATTCTCGGACAAGGGCCCGCCCGTGATTGGTGGAACACTGATTGCTGTGTCTGCTGGGAGTCCAAAGGATGAGAGAAAGTCTGTGATAGGCGGAACTGTGTCTGCTGGGAAATGCCTATCAGGAGGAGACCGCGACTTTTAAACAATGAATGGACACCCGCAGCCTGTCAAAATTTTCAGGTACACCGACTCAACTATAAGCCAAGGGGGCTTAAAAAAAGGGATAAAAAACTTGGCTTATACTCGAGTATATATACTGGAGTTTTTTTCAATTTTTTTATACTACTGACAGTAATCTGCGACTTATAATGGGACTGTGATAGAACGGCGGCGGGCAAGCTGTCACTGGGGTGAACTGATTTAACTGCCACTGATATCACCAGTGACATTAATACAGCGATCACTATATGCTGTCACTGTAATAATGACACTGGCTGGAAAGGGCTAAACATCTAGGGTGATCAAGGGGTTAAATGTGTGCCCTACTATGTTTAAATGTGTGCTGCTTTTACTAAGAGATCTCTCAGTTTTGCATCCCTGCTTTGCAGGAATGAGAAACTAACAGATCGCTCCATCTTTACAGAACTCTGTGTTGTTTATCAACACGGAGCTCTGGGCTGTGAATGTATGCAGCCGATCATCAGGTCCCGAGTATGAATCATTGGCTGGGACTTTCTGACAGGCTCCTGCTATGTACAATCACAGTGGGTGCTGATTGGGGTACGCGCATGCATGCACCCTAAACCCGGAAGTCGTCAGCGATGTACGGGTACATTGCTTTCCTTACACCAGCTGCTCGGGTGGGTGGGATGTGGTGATTATAATCATTAAATGTGTTTTTTTTTGGTTCAGTAGTTTTTAATGAGAAGATTTATTTTATAAAGACATAAAAACAAATACAAGAACAACAGTTCTAGAATACAATCTCTGAAGTCATGGTGGCAAGTAAATGTGTTTTTATCATTTCTAGTAGTTGAGTGCAAACTGGACTTAATGTCAGCCACTTGTACACAGCAGAGCTCAGACAGAGAGAAGGGAACGCAGCAAAGATGCCAGTCAGGTGTACTGCAGTGCTCATGTACAAACAAAGAACAAGTTGAATGGAGTAGAGTGCAAAATGACAGAGAATATAATACATGTTGTACTTTTGCATAAGGACATTTTTGTATTGAATAATATTTTGATTGGATTTTCTGTTTACTTTAAAGGTTTTGCACCAAGTCATATATGTATGAGCTTTAAGAACATACAGTGCCTTGCAAAAGTATTCCCCACCTTGGCATTTTTTGTGTTTTGTTGCCTCACAAACTGGAATTAATATGGATCGTTTAAGGATTTGCATCATTTAATTTACAGAACATGCCCGCAACAAGGTTTTTTTTTTTTTTTTTTTTTGATTCCCAAAGTCAATACTTTGTAGAGCCACCTTTCACAAGTCTCTATGACCTTGCCCATTCCTCCTTGCAAAACTGCTCCAGCTCCTTCAAGTTGGATGGTTTGCGCTTGTGAACAGCAAAGGGGTTGTAAAGGTACATGTTTTTTCACCTTCTGAGGATCAACATCCGAGAATTAGTGCCCCCCCGTTTACTTACCTGACCCCTCTAAAGTCCTGCGCCATTAACGCACTGGCTTCTCGGCTCATTCACTGGTTGATTGAAAGCAGCACAGCCATTGGCTCACGCTGCTGTCAATCACATCCAATGATGCGACACGCTGGGGGCAGTGTTGAGTAAAACAGTGAGCAGCTATAGCAACCGGCTGTATCACGGGAGCATGCCCACAAGAACTAACCATCATGCGAGAGAGCTTGCATGAAGGTAGATAGTACTTGCAGGGAGGAGCCGAGACAGTTGCAGAGGGACGCCAGAAGACCAGATTCGGGACCACCCTGTGCAAAACGAGCTGCACAGTGGAGGTAAGTATGACATGTTTGTTATTTAAAAAAAAAATTTGCCCTCCTTGTCCCGTCCATGAGATTTGGTGGTCTCTTGGCAGGTTTGCTGTTGTGCCATCTTCTTTCCATTTGGTTATGATAGATTTGATGGTGCTCCTAGGGATGATCAAATATTTGGATATTTTTTTTACAACCTAACCCTGACTTGTACTTCTCAACAACATTGTCCCTTACTTGTTTGGAGAGTTCCTTGGTCTTCATCAGGGATGGACTGGCCATCGGGACTACCGGGAGATTCCCGGTGGGCCGATGGCTCAGTGGACCGTCAGAGATCCTCGGAAATCTACCCGTCAATCGCCGACAGCTGGCGCTTGACGGGTAGATCGAGATTTAGCCACTTAGCCAGCATACAGAGTAGCGCAGGCAGAAGTGTGTGTAATAAGTTCTCTCTCATCATATGCTCCCTGTCCCCTGGCGGCCCCTCCTCTCTTCTCGTCCATCCCCATTTGCTTGTGACATCATCTGGGATAGACGAGAAGAGAGGAGGGGCCGTTGTGGGGCCGTGGAGCAGCCACAGCAAGACATATGATGAGAGATAACTTATTACACATGCTTTACTCTGCATGCTGGCTGGTAAGCAATGTGCCCTGATGTGCGCCTGTGCCCGTGTACCCTGATGTGCTATGTACCCTGTGCCTTGATGTGCTATGTGCCCAGTTCCCTGATGTGCCCCATTCCCTGATGTGCCCCGTGCCCTGATGTGCCCCATGCCTCATTTCCTGATGTGCTATATGCCCTGTGGTTCCATGTGCCCTGATGTGCTCCATGCCTCGATGTGCTATGTGCCCAGATTTGCCCCGTGCCCTGATGTGCTATGTGCCCTGATGTGCTATGTCCTATACGTGTTGTGCCCTGATGTGCCCCGTGCCCTGGGCCGGTCTGGATGAAGTCCAGGGCCACATTTTTGTCCTAGTCCAGCCCTGGTCTTCATGGCAGTGTTTGGTTAGTGGTGCCTCTTGCTTAGGTGTTGCAGCCTTTGGGGCCTTTCAAAAAGGTGTGTATATGTAATGACAGATCATGTGACACTTAGATTGGCACACAGGTGGACACCATTTCACTAAATATGTGACTTCTGAAGGTAATTGGTTGCACCAGAGCTTTTTATGGGCTTCATAACAAAACAAACATAACAATTATTTTTTTATTTCTGAAAAATTGATTTATGTATATATTTTACTTCACCAACTTGGACTATTGTGTTCTGATCCATCGCATATAATTCAGATTAAAAAAAACATTGAACTGAAGGCTGTAATGTAACCAAATAGGTAAAAAGCCAAGGGGGGTAAATACTTTTTCAAGGCACTGTATGTGTGACAATTAGGTAATGAAGCACTCTGTATTGCTTTGTGCGTTATCAATATTCAGCTCACCAATGTTCAGTCTCTCCTTCATTTGGGTGCAGTATGACTTCACAGATGCCATCATGACAGTCTTTACCCACAAGGGCGTGCGGGTGGGTACGATGAGGGGAGTCCTTCCAAACCAGGCAGACGCTAATATAATGTGGTGCTCTCCGCCACCTGTTGCATAACTAGAAACCCCAGCATGCTTTGCCAGCCAGCGGCCAACCTTTTTGGCATCTACAGCTCGCTCTGGTTCTTCCGAAACTTCAGAACTCAGTATGTCCTGGCAGGTTGTTGAATATCCAAAGCAATCACAGCAATATAACTTTTAAGTAATCTAACTTTTAAGGGAAAGCAAATTGAATGGGAAACCCATGCCATGAAACTGATATGAGAAGAATATTGAGGCGTCCACTGTTGACCAATGCTAGTCGCTGCATCTGGTTTCATTATTCTCTAAGGCTGGCCATAGATGGAGCAAATTCCCTTCCTTAAACCACAGGCAGTGTTGACAGAGAAATCCTTCCCCTGAAGTATAGTGTGGGTAGAGATTGCTGGCAGCTATCAGCCCTTTAGTGATAATCACATGTAAAATCACGCAGGCTGGTTGTACTCAAGTTGATCGACCGGTCAATCAACTTGGGTACATTCAACCTGCCCATACATGGTTCAAATCTCAGCCGGTTTAGCAGAGATTTGAACCGTCTTAAGACATACAAGGTGTGAACTTTGGGGGTTCTTTAGCTCCGCGAGACAAGTGCGTAAACCGTGTCAGTAAAGCAAAGGGTCTTTATTGACGATCAAAACAAAACAAAATAATGCTTTCTTCAGCACCAGAAAAACGTCACAACAAAAGTCCTGCTTGTTTCCAGCATAAATAAGAAAAGTCTTTCTCCAGCACAGCAAAACAAACAATAAGAAAGGCACATACGTTTTAGTAAGAAGTCCTCCAGTCCTTCCCTGCAGACACAGCTTCACTTCCAAACTACTCCACCCTCTGTCAGGACTTCCTTTCCTTTTAACTCACTTCCTGGAAGTGGTTAACCCCTTGTGTGCCTGAAGCCAGCGGGCAGAAGGGGAGGCTCTCTTCCCTCCCAATTGTCGCTTCAGAGCCTCCGAAATCCCGGACCCCCAAATATCATTAAAAGAAGACAGAGAGGACTTTAAGCCTGTCCTCTCTGGATCCATTTTATCTATCCGGGACCTCTCACCCCCTTCAGGGTGACCTCCTGAACCTGTGTTTAAAGGGACCAGATTCCAAAAATTGGCGCTATGTAGCGTCCTTCCAGGACCCAACCCTGGCATCCTGTACATATCCCCCCCCCCCTCTGCCTCAACGCGGAGGTGTTGGAGGCACCACTCACCATCATAGAGTGGACTCGGGAGAGGGCATCGGCATTCTGATGCTGTCTCCCGGATCTGTGCTCCACCACAAAGTTAAACTCCTGCAGAGACAGAAACCACCTAGTTACCCTGGCATTGGTGTGCTTGTTCTGTCTCATCCACGTAAGAGGGGCATGGTCTGATATGAGGCGAAACTTCCTACCTAGGAGAAAATACCGTAGGGAGTCCAAAGCCCACTTGATGGCAAGACATTCGCGTTCCACCACCGCATCGTTTTTCTCAGCTGGCGTCAGTTTCCTACTAAGAAAAACTATTGGATGCTCCTCTCAGTTGATTTCTTGAGACAGAACTGTTCCTAGCCCTTCACTTGAGGCATCTGTCTGCACTATAAAGTCCTTAGAAAAGTCCGGCGCTACAAGCACCGGGTCCTGGCACAGTGCCGTCTTAAGCATTTGAAATGCCTTTTCAGCCTCGGCATTCCATTTGATCATGACGGACTTTCGGCCTTTGGTGAGGTCAGTGAGCGGTACCGCAATGGTGGCGAAGTTGGGGACAAACCTCCTATAGTACCCAACTAGGCCTAAAAACGCTCTGACCTGTTTCTTTGTTAGGGGGCGGGGCCAGCCCTGTATGGCCTCTACTTTACTCATTTGGGGCTTCACTAACCCTCTACCCACAATGTATCCAAGATACTTGGCTTCCTCCACCCCAACCGCACACTTCTCCGGATTGATGGTGAACCCTTCCCTTCTCAAGGAGTCTACCACTGCCTGTACGCGGGGAAGGTGGGAATCCCAATCCGTGCTGAAAATGACAATGTCATCCAGGTAAACGGAGGCATATCGTTGGTGTGGACGCAAAGTTTTGTCCATGGCCCTTTGGAATGTGGCGGGGGCGGAGTGTAAACCAAACGGCATTCTCTTGTACTGGAAATGACCCTCCGGGGTAGAGAAAGCCGTTTTCTCTCTGGCCTCTTTGGTTAGGGGAATCTGCCAGTAACCTTTTGAGAGGTCCAGTGTGGTGATGTACCTGGCAGGACCCAACCTCTCAATCAGCTCATCTACCCGTGGCATGGGGTATGCATCGAACTTGGAGACCTTGTTGAGTTTTCTAAAGTCATTGCAGAAGCGGAGAGTACTATTGGGTTTTGGCACCAATACGATCGGACTGGACCACTCGCTCTGCGACTCTTCAATGACCCCAAGTTCAAGCATCCTTTTCACCTCTCCAGACACTGCCACCCTGTGAGCTTCTGGGATACGGTAGGGTTTAAGCCGGACTGTCACCTTGGGCTCGGTCACAATGTCATGCTCGATGACGTTGGTGAGTCCTGGCAACCCTGAAAACATGTCCCCATTTCTTTGCAGAAACTCTTTTACTTGCTGGGTTTGGGGCCTAGTTAGGGTAGCTGCAACCTGCACCAGGTCGATCCCTACCTGGTCCCCTGACTGTACCGCCACCACTGTGGACACCGGTTCTCTGTCTTTCCAGAGCTTTAACAAATTTATGTGATAAATTTGGTAGGGTTTTCTTTTCCCTGGTTGGTGTACCTTATAGTTTACCTCACCCACTTTCTCCACTATTTCAAACGGACCTTGCCACTTGGCCAAGAACTTGCTTTCTACTGTTGGTATTAGGACAGCTACCCTGTCACCTACTTGGAGCTGTCTCACTTTAGCCGACCGGTTATATACCCTTCTTTGGGCATCCTGAGCCTTCTGCATGTGCTCTCTTACCAGCGGCATCACTTTAGCCACCCTTTCTCGCATTTGAGAAATATGTTCCACCACAGTTTTGTGCGGGGAGGACTCACTTTCCCATGTTTCCTTTACCAGATCAAGCAACCCCCGGGGCCTCCGTCCGTACACTAGTTCAAATGGTGAGAAACCGTGGATGCCTGTGGTACCTCCCGGATAGCGAACAATAGGGCAGGGAGCAACATATCCCAATCTTTTCCGTCTTTCTGGACGACTCTTTTTAACATAGACTTTAGAGTTTTGTTAAACCTCTCAACTAGGCCATCGGTCTGCGGGTGATAGACGGACGTCCGCAACTGCTTAATCTGAAACAGCCTGCATAAGTCCGCCATCACCTTTGACATAAAAGGGGTGCCTTGATCTGTTAATATTTCCTTGGGGAACCCAGTTCGTGAGAACATTTGAAACAACTCCCGGGCAATGGCCTTAGAGGAAGTTTTTCTCAACGGGACTGCTTCTGGGTATCTAGTGGCGTAGTCCAGGATGACCAATATGTATTGGTGCCCCCTTGCTGACTTTACTAGGGGTCCTACAAGATCCATAGCGATCCGTTCAAATGGAACCTCAATAATTGGCAAGGGTACTAGGGGGTTTCTATAGCGGGGCACTGGGGCAGTTAACTGGCAAACAGGACAAGACTCACAATATCTTTTAACCTCAGCCTTCACCCCTGGCCAGTAGAACCGGTCGGTTATCCTGGCCTCCGTTTTTTCCGCCCCCAGGTGTCCTCCCAGTGCGTGATTGTGGGCTAGGTCAAGAAGCATTCGCCTATACGGTTGAGGGACCAGCAACTGCTCTATGGGTTCCCCTCGGCTCTCAACCACACGATAGACCAGGTCCCCCTTCAATGCAAAATGAGGAAACCTCTGATCTGCATCTGGTATTTGTGAAGCCCCATCAATGACAGAAACCTGCTCTCGTGCGTTGACCAAGGTAGGGTCCTGTAACTGGGCGGTGCCAAACGCACCCCTGGGTACGTCCAGGTCTGGATGTACTGGCCTCTGGGATGTTTCCCCCTCACCCTCAACCGGGGCAAGCTCCTCGTCATCCTCCCCCAGCATGACTTGTAATGGGGAGACTTCCCCCCCCTCAGAGGTCAACTCGGTTTTCAGCCCGGACACAGGACTATCATTATTAGAGCTAAGATTTTCTGCAACGTCATTATCACTAACAAGTCTCTCCACATTAGAGGGGTGTGTTGGGGAGGTTTCAGGCCCAGATTCCCCAGACTCTGTCCCTTCCAAACTCAGTGCCCTTAGTTCTCCTGGCAGACCCGTCTGTACCTGGTTCCATAGTTCCAAAAATATTGGACAGTCCCGCCCTACTATGATACTACTGTCCTCTGCCCGTGACTCCAAGGCCTTTACTCTAACCTGCAGGGTGTGTATGGAGGCCCGCTGGTCCCGTATGGAGTCTTCCGTGTCCCCCACTCGCCGTTCCGCCTCCCCCAGCCGCTCCTGTATGTGATCCAGGTCCCTCCGAAGGAGCCCAAGATCCAGCTGAAGAGTGTCTATTTTACCCGTGAGAGTGGTCTGGCATCCCTGAATCGCCAGCATGAGAGCCTGGAAGCGATCTTCCTCCGACGCATTCGCCGCGGGAGGCGGTGTCTGGGACACCATGTGCGCGCGGCCTACAGGAGTCGGCGGTGGCCTCGGCAGGGGACTCGATTTAATCGCGGAGCCTCCTTTCTGTCCAGAGCCGGACTTGCCCCTACGCATACCCGAGAGTCCCTGGTGTCAGACAGGGTGAAAAGCGGTGGTGGATCCCGCGGATTAAGGGTGAAATAGGTCCCGGAGAGCGGAGCTCCTCTCACACACGTCCGCTCAAGCCGCCATCTTGCCACGCCCCCCGAGACTTATTTTTAAATAAACCGTTTGTAAACAAAAAAAACATACCACAGTCCAGCTAAATGCATCAAAAACATACCAGAGAGCATCTAAACGCATACAAAATACACCTGAGTGCATCTAAACGCATAAAAAATGCACCAGAGTGCATCTATACACATCAAAAATACAACAGTACATCCAAATACATAAAAATAAAAAAAGACATAATGCATCTAAATGCATCAAAAACACAGCAGAGTGCATCTAAAATACACCAGAGACCAAGAAAACGCATTAAAAACATACCAGAGAGCATCAAAAACATACCAGGGAGCATCAAAATACACCACAGTTCATCTAAAGGCATCAAGAATACACCATTGAACATCCAAATGCATCAAAAATACACCACAGTCCATCTAAACGCATCAAAAATACACCAGAGAACATCTAAACACATAAAATATACACCACAGAGCTTCCAAACACATCAAAAATACACCACAGTGCATCTAAATGCATCAAAACCACAGCAGAGTGCATCTAAAACACCTTAAAAATACACCAGAGAGCATCTATACACATCAAAAATACAGCAGAGAGCTTCCAAATGCATGAAATATGCATCTATATCCGTCAAAAATACATCATGGTACATCCAAATGCAACTAAAATACACCACAGTCCATTTAAACACATCAAATTGCAGCAGAAAGCATTTTTTTATGCATCGAAAATACACCAGAGAGCATCTAAATGTATAAAAAAAATACACCAGAGTATATCTAAATACATCAAAAACACAGCAGAGTGCATGTAAAACGTATCAAAAATACACCAGTCCATCTAAACGCATCAAAAACACTTGACTAGGCAGTTAAAGGGTTAATAATTGAGAAATAATTGGTGTGTAATAATGAAAATATTTATAAGGCTCCATGTTCTTAAAGGAGCCGTATTCTGAGCCTACAGGCTGAATTCACAAAGCTCACACACAAGGACGAGGCTCCTTTAAGAAAAATCGTCAGTTGAGATTTAAAAAAAAAAAAAAAACTTAGAGCTGCTGTGATGTCATTGGCTGAGCCCTTATAAGGAGGTGCAGAGGGGACTGGCAGCAGAAGCCGAGTGTTCACTGGCCAGTGAAGACGTGTTCCTGATCTCTCCTGAGATTTTCTTGCGATTTCATCGGATTTGATTTCATTCGATTGAATTTGTTTGCGGCTTCTATTGTTTTACATTTAAAGCGCGTTTCTTTATTCTTAATAATGAACCAATTTAAATGTAAAAAGCTTTTTTCTCTGAAAAACACCAAAGAGAAATCCAGCAAAGGAAGGGCAGCTATGGAAGGAGGTATCAGTGACCAGCCTAGAGATACCCCCAAAAAGCCCTCCAAAATGAAGAAGACCCGAGCGTTTGTACGCGGCTGCTTCAGAGCCGTTGTTGGATGTTTGGGATTCGGCTCTAAAGCCAATGGACATCACCGGGATACCGACACCGAGATTGGTAAGTACTATGAATAGTGATCGATACAAGAAGTACTCTGGATAAGTCACCTACACTCATCGATCGAAGGCACCTTCACCCCAAATCATCTGTTTTCATAGAATTCATAGAACAGAGGGGCATTTTATTGGCACCAAAACACACAATGAATGTTGTTGACATTTCATAAAGACAATTCAGTGCACATGTACAATACACACATAAAGGAGCCGAGATTTTTTTGGTGTGTTTTGGCACCATTAACCTCTTCAATACCGGGCACCTTCACCCCCTTCCTTCCCAGACCAGTTTTCAGCTCTCCGCGCTCTCGCACTTTCAATGAGAATTGCGCGGTCATGCTACGCTGCACCCAAATGAAATTGTTGTTGCTTTGTTCACACAAATAGAGCTTTCTTTTAGTGGTATTTATTCACCACTTGTTTTTTTATATTTCGCAAAATAAACGGAAAAAGAGCGAAATTTTTGAAAAAGAAAAATATATATATATTTTACTTTCTGTTTCATGGCCATGAACAATGATGAGGGGGTCACCCCCCCATATGTACACATGTATAGGGATGGCCATGAACAATGATGAGGGGGTCACCCCCCCATATGTACACATGTATAGGGATGGCCATGAACAATGATGAGGGGGTCACCCCCTCATATGTACACATGTATAGGGATGGCCATGAACAATGATGAGGGGGTCACCCCCCCCCCCCTATATGTACACATGTATAGGGATGGCCATTAACAATGATGAGGGGGTCACCCCCCATATGTAAACATGTATACGGATGGCCATGGACAATGATGAGGGGTGGTCACCCCTATATGTACACTTATTTAATGTCTTTAGGGTGCAGGTGGCGTAATCTGCAGTGCTGGATTTCCCAACAATTACTATTCAAGCCTGTCCCTGATTGGTTAATAGACAAGAGGCCAAAGCTTACATTTAATTATTGGGAACTGCGGTGCAGAAGATCACTTTGTATGCACCCCACAGGCAATAAATAGACCCTTTATGCCCCCCCTCCCCCCTGATGAACAAATGGGGCCCCAGTAAGTTGCTGCAGGGCTTTGCTATAAAGCAGCTCCCACAGACAATAACTATTTAATCATTTGCCTGGAATTCTGCCTTAGACTCCGCCCACAAAAGGGCGATTTGGCATGGCCGGCAGAAGTGATATGATTCTGCCTGCAATTCTAAATCATAGGAAAATGTGAAGAAAGCTTTCGAATTATTCTTAATGGCCCCCCAAACATGGCAAAACCTTGTCACAGTTGTCGCATGACAGAATCGCATGGCAAGCGATCCAAAACGCGCAGGGGACTATTTTTCCACTTTGAGGTGTGGCGGAGTAATCTGCAATGCAGAGGTTCCCGGTCCCGGCCACTTCTGTATCAATCCACCGCAACAATTGGAGGGATGACAATAAAGGAGGCCGGGCATTTCATAGTAAGAAACAGAAGCACTGCAGATTACTCCACTGCACCTGGAAGTGAAGAATCAGTCCTCTTTCTGACTCCATTCATTTTAGTGGGTCGGCATAACTGCCAGGCAACCAGAATTTTTATATGAAGGCCAACATTAGTCATTTTGGAATTTGGAAATTTTCTCTCTATAATTTGATGTTGTATAAAGAAATGTAGGTGAAGGTGCTAAATCTCATTCTTCTTTTTAATTGCAGATGTATGCAGTATTTACTGCAGAGACAGCTCACAAGGCAGGTCTGTCCCAGTGAGCGAGACAGAATGTGAAAGCTACATTAAGGCTCAACCAGCATGTGACGTTCACACGGAGACGGCCCCGGACGAGGCCACTCCAACAGAGTGCGCCCCGGACGGGGCCACTCCTACAGAGTGCGCCCCGGACGGGGCCACTCCAACAGAGTGCGCCCCGGACGGGGCCACTCCAACAGAGTGCGCCCCGGACGGGGCCACACCAACAGAGTGCGCCCCGGACGGGGCCACACCAACAGAGTGCGCCCCGGACGGGGCCACTCCAACAGAGTGCGCCCCGGACGGGGCCACTCCAACAGAGTGCGCCCCGGACGGGGCCACTCCAACAGAGTGCGCCCCGGACGGGGCCACTCCAACAGAGTGCGCCCCGGACGGGGCCACTCCAACAGAGTGCGCCCCGGACGGGGCCACTCCAACAGAGTGCGCCCCGGACGGGGCCACTCCAACAGAGTGCGCCCCGGACGGGGCCACTCCAACAGAGTGCGCCCCGGACGGGGCCACTCCAACAGAGTGCGCCCCGGACGGGGCCACTCCAACAGAGTGCGCCCCGGACGGGGCCACTCCAACAGAGTGCGCCCCGGACGAGGCCACTCCAACAGAGTGCGCCCCGGACGAGGCCACTCCAACAGAGTGCGCCCCTGACGAGGCCACTCCAACAGAGTGCGCCCCAGACGAGGCCACTCCAACAGAGTGCGCCCCAGACGAGGCCACACCAACAGAGTGCGCCCCAGACGAGGCCACTCCAACAGAGTGCGCCCCAGACGAGGCCACTCCAACAGAGTGCGCCCCAGACGAGGCCACTCCAACAGAGTGCGCCCCAGACGAGGCCACTCCAACAGAGTGCGCCCCAGACGAGGCCACTCCAACAGAGTGCGCCCCAGACGAGGCCACTCCAACAGAGTGCGCCCCGGATGTGGCCACTCCAAAGTTAGACTTCCACAAGGTGACTCCACCAGAAGAACCCTCGATCATCACAGAACCGGACAAAGGAAAAAGAACCAGAAAAAGAAACAAAAATAAAAAAAATAAAAGACAGTATGAGTGTGCCCCAGGCGAGGCCACTCCCCCAGAGTGCCCCCCAGGTGAGGCCACTCCCCCAGAGTGCGACTTCCACAAGGAAACTCCCCCAGAGTGCGACTTCCACAAGGAGACTGCCCCAGAGTGCGACTTCCACAAGGAGACTCCCCCAGAGTGTGACTTCCACAAGGAGACTCCCCCAGAGTGTGACTTCCACAAGGAGACTCCCCCAGAGTGCGACTTCCACAAGGAGACTCCCCCAGAGTGCGACTTCAACAGGGAGACTCCACCAGAGTGCGACTTCCAAAAGGAGACTCCACCAGAGTGCGACTTCCAAAAGGAGACTCCACCAGAGTGCGACTTCCAAAAGGAGACTCCACCAGAGTGCGACTTCCACAAGGAGACTGCCCCAGAGTGCGACTTCCACAAGGAGACTGCCCCAGAGTGCGACTTCCACAAGGAGACTCCCCCAGAGTGTGACTTCCACAGGGAGACCCCCCCAGAGTGCGACTTCAACAGGGAGACTCCACCAGAGTGCGACTTCCAAAAGGAGACTCCACCAGAGTGCGACTTCCAAAAGGAGACTCCACCAGAGTGCGACTTCCAAAACGAGACTCCACCAGAGTGCGACTTCCAAAACGAGACTCCACCAGAGTGCGACTTCCAAAACGAGACTCCACCAGAGTGCGACTTCCACAAGGAGATGCCACTAAAGGGCATATTCTACAAAAAGAAACCAGAACGTCATGTTCGCTTTACGCTTCCTCCAGGAATGGACGATGAAACTGGTCCTCGACGAAAACATAGCCGTCTATTTCAGAAAGCAGCAAAGAAATACCTCCACCCAAGGATTCCACGAAAACGTCGTCATTGGTCTACGCTTCCCCCAGAAAGCGACGATGACACTGAGACTCCACAAAAAAGCGGCACTCCCTGTCAGAAAGAAAACAAGTATGAAAACAAGTACGAAAACAAGTACGAAAACAAGTACGAAAACAAGAAGGAAAACAAGTACGAAAACAAGAAGGAAAACAAGAAGGAAAACAAGAAGGAAATTCAAAGACCAGAAGTGTCATCAGCTCCCCCCTGCAGAAGTACCATTGATTATCATGGACAAAAGAAAAAGAATCAGAAAAAGAAACAAAAATAAAAGACAGTATGATTTGGACCGGCTGTGAGGGGAGGTTGGAAGCCAGTATATTTTTTCTTTCCTGCAGGAGTGTGTTAAACTGGTCAAGCTGCACGATTCTGGCTAAAATGAGAATCACAATTTTTTTGCTTAGAAGATAAATCATGATTCTCGCAGCATAACATCATCTTTCACACTAAAACAAAAAAAATGGGCTAACTTTATTGTTTCTTTTTTTTTATTCATTAAAGTGTATTTTTCCCCAAAAAAATTGCATTTGAGAGGCCACTGGGCAAAATACAGTGCGACATAAAATATTGCAGCAATTGCCATTTTATTCCCTAGGGTCTCTTTTAAAGTATATATAATGTTTGGGGATTCCAAGTAATTTTCAAGCAAACAATATTGATTTTTGACTTAGGAAAAAGATTTGGACTTTAAGTGATTAAACTTCCTGCTTCCTGCCTATGAAGGAAGTTAGTTACAATGTTTCGTGTTGTTACAAACTTGGCAGACTGCCTGGATTTTTGTTTTTAAGGCGTGTGTTGGACTGGCTATAAGGGGAGGTTGGAGGCCAGTATGTTTTTTCAGGCATGTGTTGCACCAGCTATGAGGGGAGGTTGGAACTCTTCTCGTCTTCAGAGGTGGGAGGAGTCTTTCCAGCTTTCTTTAGGCTTTCTCTGCTGGGGAAATGAGAACTCTTCCCACCAGTGAGGTCCTTCATGGAGAAGTCCAAGGCCTCACTCACATAATGTGTATGAATCTGTACCCTGTGTGGGGGCTGCGTTTACACCAAAAAGAACATCCATGCGGGTATCGTTTTGTGGACGCACCCTGGGTGCATTCAGGGACGTGCATCGGCATCCACACAGATGTCACATAGGGTACAGCCACTGCACCCCAGTCGTTTAGGTTAAGTTTTGATTTCTTCTGTAGGCGCTTTGAGTGGACATAACTGATGTACCCCACTCTGCAGGGGCGGGCCTTGGAGAAGAGAGGCTGTTTATGGGCAGCACAGAGGCCTAGTGGTTAGCCTTACAGCCCGGGGGTCCTTGGTTCAAATCTGCAGGACCAGGACACTATCTGCATGTTCTCCCTGTGTTTGCGTGGGTTTCCTCTGGATACTCTGGTTTCCTCCCACACTACAAAGACATGCTACCTTGTGTTGGTGGTGCAGTGGTGAGCATAGCTGCCTTCCCAGCAGCTGACCCGGGTTCGATTCCCGGCCAACACCATCTCCAAGTACTTGGAGTCCCCAGAAAAAAAAGCACTATACAAGGTCAATGCGAGTATATATTAGCGGTGGAATAAAGAATGAATGCATCAAAAACACACCAGAGTGCATCTAAACGCATCAAAATTACACCAGAGTGCATCTAAATGTATTAAAAATAGGGCTGCAGCTAACGATTATTTTCATAATCGATTACTTGGCCGATTATTGTTTCGATTAATCAGATAATAGCCAAATTTGTTGTTGGGCAGATTACACAAAACACAAATTGCCGCAAAAACACATTATATGCTTTTCTGAGTCACCCGAGGAGGGGGGGGACATCAGAGTCACCCGAGGAGGGGGGGGGGGACACCAGAGTCACCCGAGGAGGGGGGGACACCAGAGTCACCCAAGGAGGGGGGGGACACCAGAGTCACCCAAGGAGGAGGGGGGACACCAGAGTGGAGTAGAGGGGGGCACCACAAGATTAGTCTTTTTTTTCTTTTTTGCTGATCCGAGGATCGATCCAATCCGTGAATTTTATGATCCGTTGCACCCCTAATCGCTACTGTAAAGGGGTTAATTTTTTTACTGCGGGACAGTGAAATAATATTAACAGTAGCGATTTGCTTTTTTGTACTATAAAGGAACAATTTTAGTTTTTGTAACCCCATTATGTTACTGGCCAATTAATCGATTATGAAAATTGTAATCGATTAATTTCATAATCGATTAGTTGTTTTGGCCCTACAGTAAATGTTTAACTCATTTGTACCTCGGGATTGGTCGTTTCAACTGATAGCAGAGACCCCCAAGAAGCAGCCAATCATAAATTAATATCTAGGGATGACTCTCACCTAATAAAAAAACTTGCTGAAACAATTTAACAAGTTAGTAACCTAAGAGCAGTATACATTAGGCTACTTTCACACTGAGGGATGAGGTGTATACACCACTCCTAAAGTGCCCCTGCCCATTGAAATCAATGGGCAGCGCCACCGAACCGCCGGCAACGCGCCGCTTTGCGGGCGGTTTTACACCCTTTTTCGGCCGCTGGCGGGGGTTTAAAGCGACCCGCTAGCGGCCAAATAGTGCAAAAGCGCTAAAATAGCGGCGATTTACTGCCGACGATGCAATGCCCCAGTGTGAAAGTAGCCTTAAGGATATGTTGGGTACTCACCATTATAGGGATCTATCCCCAAATTTAGCCTGGTTTGAACCGAGGACTCGATTTCCTTTTTCCGGACACATTGGATACCAAGGTTACTAAAGCTGGAAGAAGGAAAAATACCGGGGTGAAACAAGTACCATATAAATACCAAGTACAAAAACAATAGGCATGGTAAAAACATTTTAATTTAATTTTTTTAATTCTTTATTTTTCGTCACAAGGCAACAGTACAGGAAGCGCAAGAAATTGCATATAAAAAGGATAAATACCGTATCTTACAAAAGTGAGTACACCCCACGCATTTTTGTAAATATTTTTTATCTTTCATGTGACAACACTGAAGAAATGCTACAATGTAAAGTAGTGAGTGTACAGCTTGTATAACAGTGTCAGTTTTCTGTCCCTTCAAAATAACTCAACACACAGCCATTCATGTCTAAACCGCTGGCAACAAAAGTAAGTACACCCCTAAGTGAAAATTACCAAATTGGGCTCAAAGTGTCAATATTTTGTGGGGCCACCATTATTTTCTAGCACTGCCTTAACCCTCTTGGGCATGGAGTTCATTCATTTATGAGATATTTTTCAGCCAAACAGAGATCGGCCGTGCCTGCGACTACTTCCAATGGAGCAGTGTACAGCCTTTCGCAACAGTAAGTAACATTTTTACAATAGAACGTCTATAGGTCCTCACCAAGTTCTGGTGATGATACAGAAGAAAGAACGCTGGGTCCCACGTATAACGTGACTAGTGGATTTCAGTGATGCGATGCACTTTTGACCAAAAGGCAAGTAGCGAGTGGCAGGACCAAAAGATGTGAAGAACTGAACCAGTCCCCTCCCCGCACCCCCAACATACATTGGGAAAACATCTTATTGATCCAAACAGGGTAAAAACATTTCTTGCTGAACCATTCTGAATATATTTTAAGGGATCAGGTCCGTTTCTACTGCTGATTTGTGTTTAAAGAGACAAAAAAACATCTACAGTTTTGAAGTACAGGAACTAGTTGTGTCTTAGCGTAGTCCTGTAATTTCCAGACAATTCCCAGGCCATTCTGTCACTATAAGCTACAATCCTTCTCTGTCCTGCCTCCCTTACATTTCTATTGGCCACTGAAGCACTCTATCATAGTAATGGGCCAATAGGAGACTGTGTGTGTGTCTGCGGAAAATCCTAACATCACTGAGAAACGCCGGCGCTTGGTCTCTTAGTCAAGGAACCATGCGTTCATAAGAAGAGGCAGTGCTATTAACACTTTAAAACAATAATTTATTGGCACTGTATATTTATAAGACACAAGCACATTAAATGCAGCTCTGTATTCGTTAACCACTTGAGCTCCAGAAGATTTTACCCCCTTCAAGACCAGGCCATTTTTTGGTATTCGGCACTGCACTACTTTAACTGGTAATTGCACGGTCATGCAATGCTGTACACAACCAAATTTCCATCCATTTTTTTTCACACGAGACAGAGCTTTCTTTTGGTGGAAGTTATCGCGCCTACAAGCTATAGTACCATATATACTCGAGTATAAGCTGACCCGAGTATAAGCCGAGGCACCTTATTTTACCACAAAAAAATGGGAAAACTTATTGACTTGAGTATAAGCCTAGAGTGAGAATGCAGCAGTTACTGCAAGCGGGAAAGAGGGTCAACAATGCCAATTTGCAGCTTTACTGTGCCCAACCTCACTGTTACCATTTGCATGCCTCACTGTGCCCATTGCAACCTCACTATGCCAGGGTCAGTATACCTGAAAATTCTTGACAGGCTGCGGGCGCCCATTCATTGTTTAAAAGTCTCCTCCTGGTCCCTTCCATGATAGGCGATTCCCAGCAGACACAGTTACGCCCATCACAGACATTTTCTCATCCTCGGACTCAGTTTGCCAGCAGACACTGTGTTCAGTGTTCTGCCAATCACGGACATGCTTTCATTCTCGGACAAGGGCACGCCCGTGATTGGTAGAACACTGATCTCTGTGTCTGCTGGGAAACTGAGTCCGAGGATGAGAGAAAGTCTGTGATAGGCGGAACTGTGTCTGCTGGGAAATGCCTATCAGGAGGAGATCGCGACTTTTAAACAATGAATGGACGCCCGCAGCCTGTCAAAGTTTTCAGGTACACCGACTCAACTATAAGCCAAGGGGGGTATTTTCAGCCTTAAAAAAAGGGATAAAAAACTCGGCTTATAGTCGAGTATATGTACTGGAGTTTTTATTCAATTTTTTTATACTACTGAAAGTAATCTGCGACTTATAATGGGACTGTGATAGTACGGCGGCGGGCAAGCTGTCACTGGGGTGAACTGATTTAACTGCCACTGATATCACCAGTGACATTAATACAGTGATCACTGATACTATATGCTGTCACTGTACTAATGACACTGGCTGGAAAGGGGTTAACATCTAGGGTGATCAGCTGCATACATTCACAGCCCAGAGCTCCGTGTTGATAAACAACACAGAGTTCTGTAAAGATGGAGCGATCTGTTAGTTTCTCATCCTGCAAAGCAGGGATGCAAAACTGAGAGATCTCTTAGTAAAAGCAGCACACATTACACATAGTTGGGCACACATTTAAAGTCAATACATTGTAGAGCCACCTTTCACAAGTCTCTATGACCTTGCCCATTCCTCCTTGCAAAACTGCTCCAGCTCCTTCAAGTTGGATGGTTTGCGCTTGTGAACAGCAAAGGGGTGCTGTTGCGAGAGCTTGCATGAAGGTAGATAGTTCTTGCAGAGAGGAGCCGAGACAGTTGCAGAGGGACCCCAGAAGACCAGATTCGGGACCACCCTGTGCAAAACGAGCTGCACAGTGGAGGTAAGTATGACATGTTTGTTATTTAAAAAAAAAATTTGCCTTTAGCGTTCCTTTAAGTCTGACCACAGGTCTTCTATTGGATTGAGGTCTGGGCTTCGACTAGGCCATTCCAACACCTTTACATGTTTCCCCTTAAACCACTCAAGTGTTGCTTTAGCAGTGTGTTTGGGGTTATTGTCCTGCTGGAAGGTGAACCTCAGTCCTAGCCTCAAATCACACAAAGTGGTACAGATTTTGCTCAAGAATATCCCTGTATTTAGCACCATCCATCTTTCCCTCAAATCTGACCAGTTTCCCAGTCCCGACTGCTAAAAACATCCCCACAGCATGATGCTTCCCCACCATGTTTCACTGTGGGGATGGTGTTCTTTGGGTGATGTGATGTGTTGGGTTTGCTCCAGACATAGCGTATTTTTTGATGGCCAAAAAGTTAAATTTTAGTCTCATCAGACCAGAGCACCTTCTATACATTTTGGGAGTCTCCCACATGCCTTTGGAAACTCAAAACGTGCCAATTTCTTTTTTTCTGAAAGCAATGTTTTTCTTCTGGCCACTCTGCCACAAAGCCCAACTGTATGGAGCATACGGCTTATTGTTGTCCTATGTACAGATACTCATGTCTCTGCTGTGGAACTCTGCAGCTCCTTCAGGGTTACCTTAGGTCTCTGTGCTGCCTCTCTGATTAATGCCCTCCTTGTCCCGTCCATGAGTTTTGGTGGTCTCTTGGCAGGTTTGCTGTTGTGCCATCTTCTTTCCATTTGGTTATGATAGATTTGATGGTGCTCCTAGGGATCATCAAAGATTTGGATATTTTTTTTACAACCTAACCCTGACCTGTACTTCTCAACAACATTGGGCCAGATTCACGAACACTTGCGCTGGAGTATTTGGATATGCGCCGCGTAACTGTGCTGATGCGCCGACGTTTCTATGTGCCCGTACCCACCAAACTAGATGCGCCCAATAACGGCTCATTTGCGACCGGCGGAACGTTCCGACGCCAGAGTATCGTCAGCGTTTATTTTCGCTGGGCGCATCAGTCGCGCCCATTGATTTCCCCTGCAAATATGCAAATGAGGGATTTTTCACAATTCACGAACGGATTAGCACCATACGCTGGCTACATGCGCCGCGCGTATCTGGTCCGTCCGGCGCAAAGTTATTTCTACAAAAGGCTGCTTTATCTTTACTCCAGACGGTCACAGGTCAGCAGGAGAGCAGCTACAGCAGCGTTACCGACGATAGGAGCTTGCTGAACAACAACACTTGCAAGGACAACACCTCTGTGTGCCAACATGCCAGGGGCACTCGTGGTCCTAGAACTACTGATGGGTCCCCTGGAACCAAGAAGGCGGGCACGTGAGAGGATATACCGCACACGTATGAACCTCTTTGGCATGGGGGATGAGGAGGTGTATCGCCTATTCAGATTCAGCCCAGATGCAATACTTGAACTAACCACAACCCTGCAGGATGACATCACCAGCCCAACACACCGATCACAAGCAGTGCAGCCACTGGTGAAGGTCCTGGCAACACTCCATTTCCTTGCAAGTGGATCATTCCAGCGTACAAGTGGAGTGGTGGCTGGGATGTCACAATCCTCCATAAGCAGATGTGTGCACCAGGTTGTCCCTGCAATCCTCACACGCATGTCCAACCAGTTCATCAGACCCACCACTGAGGAGCTGCGGCAGAAGGCAATGACAGATTTCTACAACATTGCCAGATTCCCACGCACTGTGGGGGCCATTGATTGCACACATGTGGCCCTACAGCCCCCCAGTGCCACAGAGCACATATACCGCAATCGGAAGCATTGGCACTCCATCAACGTACAGGTGATAGCCGATGCCCAACGCCTCATATGGCACGTCCGTGCCAAACACCCCGGGTCCAGCCATGACAGTTTCATATACCGTCAGAGCCCCATCCCAGCAGAATTTAACCAGAATATGTATGGGGACAGCTGGCTGGTTGGTGAGTGACAAGGGAGTCAGGCATGACTATCCCCTCCCGTGATGCACAACAGAAATCGCACATGCATGACTAACATTCTCCTGTCTTTTACCTTACAGGTGACTCTGCATATGCACTGGGACCCCATCTAATGACTCCTTTCCGGAACCCCCAAACCAGAGGAGAGAGAAAATACAATGAAGCACACATCAAAACCCGTGCAGTGGTTGAGCAAACATTTGGGCTCCTGAAGTCCCGTTTCCGATGCCTGGATAAGTCTGGGGGGGCCCTATTGTATTCCCCTACCTTTGTGTGTCAGATCATCGGTGCATGTTGCATACTACATAACTTTGCTATGAAAAAAGGCCTGCATATTGACATACGTGATGACCTGACCCCCGACCCACACAGTCCCCACCTGCCAGAGGACACCCAGTCTGCTGATGGAAGAGCAGTCAGGAGGGTCCTCGCCGTAGGCATCTTTGGACACTAAACCAATACATTAATAACACAGACAATGCACGCGTGTACACCACTAATGTCCCTAGATCACACACACCACATGCACATCGCATTGGATTAGCCCAAGTCCAGCATGTAGGAGTTGGGAGCAGTAACGCCGCGTCAAGGCCCCAATGATGTCACTGTCCATTCACACACCTTTCACACATCATTCATTCAGCCGTGGGGTTCACTTCACCACCACGGCCGAGGGTGACACCCCTTACTTTCAGGAGTGCCACCCTCTCACATTCACACACCATTCACACTGTCCCCTGCACTCCTGACCGTGTGCAGTACAATAAGAAATTATAAATATCATATCCTGATCATTAAAAGAAAAAAAATCTCATAACCTGAGAAAAATAATGAGTATGTCAAAAACAATAATATAAAAAAAGAAAAAAAAAAGGCCTCATCGGGGATGCCGGGGGCTTCTTCTGGGGGCCCCTCTCTGGCTCCGCAGCTGCCTGGATGGAGTGGGTGGGGGTGGGGGGGCATCTGGAGGTGGCTGATCCCCAGGTGGGCCACTCCTGGCAGGTGTGGCCTGCGTGCCCTCCAAGGCCCTGGCTATCCGTCCAAGGTATGTGTTCGTCTGGGCCTGCATCCGGAGCTGACGGGTCACCTGGTAATGCTGGGCCCGCCGACTCAGCCTCCCCTGCTCCTGGATGGCAGCACTGTTCCCATGGATGGCAGCAGTGTTGGCCTGGACGGCTGCAGTAAGGTGCTGGATATCCCCCTGCACCTCCCCCAAAGTGGTGACCACTGCAGCGCAATTAGAGCTGACATCCTGCACTGCGTTGCTGAGGTTGGCAACGGAGCCCAGGCTGTCAGCCACTTTCTCCAAGTGCACCGCTATGGCCCCCATCTGTTCCGTCTGCCTGGCGTGATCCCTCGCCAACTGGTCCTGGACACCATCAGACACCCCCCTGGTCTTCTGGGTCGCCTTCCTGGGGCCAGAAGATGGATGTCCTCGGGTGGAAGGTGTCGCCCTTGAGGGGCTTCCAAGGATGGGGGAGGGGACAACAGACGGGCCAGGAGAAGGGGAGGAGACAGACAAAACCAAAGAAAAGTCCTGCTCTGCCACAGCAGGATCCTCCACAACCACCTCGGCAGGTGTGGTGTGGCCACTCTCCTCCTCCACAACCTCTTCACCACCCAGTGGCTCGGGCACATGATGGCGTGGGGGGGATGGGGTGGAATGCAGGCTGACAGATGATGGCCCAGCTCCGTCATCTGTGGATGACACAAAGCAGACACATGTTGGTGGTCCCACACACTTGGCACATGTTCCCCCCACACCCCCCCAAATGCAAAACAACAAATAGGGGATTATAAAACACTTACCTGTCCTTGTGCCTTCCTCCACGGAGTCATAGCCTGCGACCCCCTCCACCTGCTCCCTCTCCAGGCAGCGAGCAACCACCTCCTCCTCTGCGGTTAGGGTGACAGGACATGGGGGACCACCACCTGTGCCCCTCTCATACCTCCTGATGGAGGCCACCTTGTCCCTCACCTTGCGCCGCAGGTCATTTATTTTCTTTTGTATGTCCCCAGCAGTCCGGGTGGAGTACCCC
Organism: Rana kukunoris; assembly: GCA_029574335.1. Lineage (NCBI taxonomy): Eukaryota > Metazoa > Chordata > Amphibia > Anura > Ranidae > Rana > Rana kukunoris. The sequence continues at coordinate 65,476,669 of CM056057.1, forward strand.
AGGACATTGACCCTGGCAGCAATCGACTCCAGGATGCCCTGCTTCCTCTCCCGGCTGGTCTTCCGGCTTTTTTTGCCATGGAGAAATTCATTCTCCGTCTCCATAGCCGAGATAATCACTGAGACCTCCTGGGTATTAAAGTTGAGGTTCCTCCTCTCTCTGGGGGTAGCGGGAGCAGCCATTACAGTGCAAAAGTATCTTCCCTGGGGTGGGGGGAAACGGAACTACTTTTGCGCCGGAATGGCGTTTCCGCCAGCGCTTTTAAGCGCCCAGCGGAACGCATTGCGCTGACGTTTCCCAGGAAGTGGTGCCGACGGAAGTTGTGAGCATGCGCACAAGGGGGCGAGTGGAGCCGCACTCACTGCGCATGCTCCGTGGATGATGCGCTGAACGTAAGCCTCTGCGCCGGGCTCCGCCCATCATTTACATATGATCACACCCACTTCCACTTGCGTCGGGTTACGCCAGCGCATTATCGTTACTCTGGCGCAAGTTTACGCGCAACTGCTATGTGAATTACAGGACTTGCGCTGAAAGGGTCTTCAGAGTAACGTAAATGAGAAGCGTTACTCCAGAGGAAAGATACTCTCATCTACCTGAATCTGGCCCATTGTCTCTTACTTGTTTGGAGAGTTCCTTGGTCTTCATCAGGGATGGACTGGCCTTCGGGACTACCAGGAGATTCCCGGTGGGCCGATGGCTCAGTGGACCGTCAGAGATCCTCGGAAATCTACCCGTCAATCGCCGACAGCTGGCGCTTGACGGGTAGATCGAGATTTAGCCACTTAGCCAGCATGCAGAGTAGCGCAGGCAGAAGTGTGTGTAATAAGTTCTCTCTCATCATATGTCTCACTGCGGCTGCTCCCCGTCCCCTGGCGGCCCCTCCTCTCTTCTCGTCCATCCCCATTTGCTTGTGACATCATCTGGGATAGACGAGAAGAGAGGAGGGGCCGTTGTGGGGCGGTGGAGCAGCCACAGCAAGACATATGATGAGAGATAACTTATTACACATGCTTTACTCTGCATGCTGGCTGGTAAACAATGTGCCCTGATGTGCTATGTGCCCAGTTCCCTGATGTGCCCCGTTCCCTGATGTGCCCCGTGCCCTGATGTGCCCCATGCCTCATTTCCTGATGTGCTATGTGCCCTGTGGTTCCATGTGCCCTGATGTGCCCCATGCCTCGATGTGCTATGTGCCCAGATGTGCTATGTGCCCTGATGTGCTATGTCCTATACGTGTTGTGCCCTGATGTGCCCCGTGCCCTGATGTGTTGTGCCCTGGGCCGGTCTGGATGAAGTCCAGGGCCACATTTTTGTCCTAGTCCAGCCCTGGTCTTCATGGCAGTGTTTGGTTAGTGGTGCCTCTTGCTTAGGTGTTGCAGCCTTTGGGGCCATTCAAAAAGGTGTGTATATGTAATGACAGTTTATGTGACACTTAGATTGGCACACAGATGGACACCATTTCACTAATTATGTCACTTCTGAAGGTAATTGGTTGCACCAGAGCTTTTTATGGGCTTCATAACAAAACAAACATAACAATTATTTTTTTATTTCTGAAAAATTGTTTTATGTATATATTTTACTTCACCAACTTGGACTATTGTCTTCTGATCCATCGCATATAATTCAGATTAAAAAAAACATTGAACTGAAAGCTGTAATGTAACCAAATAGGTAAAAAGCCAAGGGGGGTGAATACTTTTTCAAGGCACTGTATGTGTGACAATTAGGTAATGAAGCACTCTGTATTGCTTTGTGCGTTATCAATATTCAGCTCACCAATGTTCAGTCTCGCCTTCATTTGGGTGCAGTATGACTTCACAGATGCCATCATGACAGTCATTCCCCATAAGGGCGTGCGGGTGGGTACGATGAGGGGAGTCCTTCCAAACCAGGCAGACGCTAATATAATATGGTGCTCTCCTCCACCTGTTGCATAACTAGAAACCCCAGCATGCTTTGCCAGCCAGCGGCCAACCTTTTTGGCATCTACATCTCGCTCTGGTTCTTCCGAAACTTCAGAACTCAGCATGTCCTGGCAGGTTGTTGAATATCCAAAGCAATCACAGCAATATAACTCTTAAGTAATCTGACTTTTAAGGGAAAGCAAATTGAATGGGAAACCCATGCCATGAAGCTGATATGAGAAGAATATTGAGGCGTCGACTGTTGACCAATGCTAGTTGCTGCTTCTGGTTTCATTATTCTCTAAGGCTGGCCATAGATGGAGCAAATTCCCTTCCTTAAACCACAGGCAGTGTTGACAGAGGAATCCTACCCCTGAAGTAGAGTGTGGGTAGAGATTGCTGGCAGCTATCAGCCTTTAAGTGATAATCACATGTAAAAGCACGCAGGCTGGTTGTAATCAAGTTGATCGACCAGTCAATCAACTTGGGTACATTCAACCTGCCCATACATGGTTCAAATCTCAGCCGGTTCAGCAGAGATTAGAATTGTGTTAAGACATACAAGGATAAAAGTAGGCGCTTGTGCCAACTTAAATGTGTACCACCAACCTACTTACTCAGGGTAGGGGAAGATGCAAATGGTAAAATGATGAAAAACAAAAACAACCACCCTAAGTGCAATAAATCAAAGATTTTTTTAATTCCATATAAACATGAGTTACTCACGAAAGTATGATCAAAATAGGCACGTATGCATGTGTTGCCGAACATCCGTATCGTCTGTCGATCTGTAGGCTGATGGCTGCGCCGGTCTATACTTCCTGTCTCTGGAACGCATGCAGGGAGCCAAGGGGATGTCATCACTTCTGAAGGGAAACAGCCAATAGGCGATGCGTTTGCGGAGCACGCACTCCTTCTTCAGGCCTAACAGAGGCTGTGATGGGTCATGGCTTTTAAGCCCGACGGGCTGTGTTGCTGGGTCCCAACTACTCCAAGCTGGGTTGAGTTTAATCACAGAAGTATACACAAAATGACTATTACTATACTGTACATTAAAATATTTGCATGCTCTTTTTTGTTTTTATCACATGCTATTTTTTGTTTTAATCTCTTTTGTTAATGTATAGTAATACAGTAATTTTGTGTATAATGATGCCGCCCGCTGGGCTTAAAAGCTGTGACCCATCACAGCCTCTGTTAGGCCTGAAGAAGGAGCACATGCTACGCAAACGCATCGCTTATTGGCGAATTCCCTCCGGAAGTGACAACATGCGTGTGTTCCAGAGACAGGAAGTGTAAGCATACAGCCTTCTCACAGACACCGCAGCCATCAGCCTACGGATCGACAGACTAGACAGACGTTTGGCAACACATGCCTATTTTGATCGTTCCTTTGTAAATACCTCATGTTTATATGGAATTAAAAAAATCTTTGATTTATTGCACTTAGAGTGGCGCCTGTGTTTCATCCCGATCCGTCTTAAGACACTGACCTGGAACAAGTGTGTAACAAGTCAAGTGGGAAGTCCTCATCTGGATACATACCATGGGTCAGCAGAGATGTAAAGTATTAAGCCTAGTAGAAGGCCATCAATGGCCACCTACTGTACGTAGTTCTAACATAGCAGGTTTCCTTTACCACTTAAAGACTACCGCACGATGATATATGTTGACAGAATGGCACGGCTGGGCACAAGGGCGTACATGTACGTCCCCTTTAAGAACCCAGCGGTGGCGCACTCGCGAACCTGTCCAAAGCTCCGTAACAGCGCCCGCGGGACCCAATCGCCGCCGCTGTCCTGCGATCGGGTCACAGGAGCTGAAGAAGGCATTGCGCGAAATTACGTCGAAACTTCGTTTTTTTCTTTAGTAGCGTAAATTACGTACATTCCTATTCACGGACGACTTACGCCATAAAAATTAGACGCAGGAACGACGGCCATACTTAACATGGCAAGTCTAACTATAGACCGGATAATAGCAGCTTTAACTATACGCCGGAAAAAGTTGACTAGCGACGACGTAAGAGAATGCGACGGCCGCTCGTAACTCGCCATAAAAAGCTCATTTGCATACCCGACGCGGAAAATGACGCGAACTCCACCCAGCGTGCGCAAAAATATTGCAGCTTAGATCCGAAGGCGTACGAAGACGTAAGCCTGTCGGATCGAAACCCGAAGCCGTCGAATCATGGTTTGAGGATTCAAACTAATGATACGATGCGGGTAATTTGAAAGTACGCCGGTGTATCAGTAGATACACCGGCATACTGGCTCTGTGGATCTGGCCCTCTGTGTCCATAAGATAGCCTAACCCATGGGTCTTCAAACTATGGCCCTCCAGTTGTTCAGGAACTACAATTCCCATCATGCCTAGTCATGTTTGTGAATGTCAGTGTGTTACAATGCCTCATGGGATGTGTAGTTCTACAACAGCTGGAGGGCCGTAGTTTGAGGATCCCTGGCCTAACCCTTCCTCACTGGCTGATGATCAGTAGGGAGAAACCCGGAAGAGCCTCAGCTCTCGTGCACATCGCCGGATCGAGATCAGGCTTAGGTAAAGTATTGTGGAGTGCTGAGGGGGGACCTGCACACCGAAGTGCATGACCTTCAGCCTTTACAACCACTTTAAAGTGTTTTGTGTCTCCACTACCTCCAACAAATATACAAAAGCCTAATAGAATGCATATAGTATGAGTGCTTTACATTGCAAAAAAAATTTGTGCTGAGAGTACAAACAATATCCTGCAAAAGTCCATGAGGAAACGGAGAAATATCAAGACAAGGTGAAATTGCATCCCAAAAGAGCTCCTCCTTTTTGTGTTAATTTGTATGTATGCCTTCTATTAGGGTTTTGTGACAACTGCTATTCACCACATACTGTATATAATTATTTTGCCATCCAGCTTTTTTGTCTTCAAATCTAGGAAACCAGCCAGGAGCCAGCTGCGACCTAGCAACCAAGAACCTACTAGAGTGCTGGAGCCACCTGCATCCTAGCAACCAAGGACCTACTAGAGTGCTGGAGCCACCTGCATCCTAGCAACCAAGGACCTACTAGAGTGCATGAGCCACCTGCATCCTAGCAACCAAGGACACCAAGTGGCAAGAGCCACTGCAACCTTGCTAATAAGGCACAAACATTACATGCATAAAGTGTATAGACAAGATTTTACTTGAATATTGCTACCAAAGGTTTGTCAAATGGGACTTTTGGAAAACTTTTTTCGATCAGCGGCTTGCAGTCAATCAAGCATTCGGACAGCTGAGAAGTCCTGCTGCTTTATTCTGACAGCTTGGAGGATTCCTCCATCCACCTTGCATGTTATATATTTTTTCAACCAGCCTTCCCCCTTTCCCCCCACCCCCCCTCACTTATGCTCATCTCTGCTCTTGCGCTAGACCTACTGTATTTATGATTAAATCAATCTATTTTTGCGTGCTTAATTTTTCCCTGGATATATTCCATCCACAAAGACACCTAATTTACTTATTTTTGACCTTTACATCCACGTAGACAATTTAATCATTTGATTTTTTTTAGACCTAGCTTAAATTTATTTTTTCCTATTTATCTTTTCAAGTACAAAAAAGATTTTAAAATCGGGTCTTTGGGAGGGGGGATGTTTTGCATTTTTGTTTTCTGCTCTTTATTTCATTTTTTTGTACCTAAATTACTTCTTTTTTTTTTTAACTCTATAGGTCTTTGCAGTCCGATTACTCTAAATACAGACGTGCTATGTTTTTCATATAACTTTATACCAGATCCGCACACACCCGACATTCCTTTTTTCATTAAACGTGACAACTGATGATGTATAAAAACTACCCATTATGCCTGGGATCTCCATCCACATGATTAAGCTCTGAGGGGTGGAGCGAAATGTGTTGGGGGTGTGGCCTAGCCAGAGTCCAGGCTGAAGTTGCCACTTACTATTTATTTCTGGGATTGTACAGAGGTACAGCCATAGGGAGACCTTCCTTTACATATAGCGATCACAGGAGCTCCCTTCTGAACCAGCACTCTCAGCAGTGGACATCGAGCCGCACACGCAGCAGGTCTTTTGCGTCACTATTTTAGCTTCTAGGAGCAGAAAAACATGAATTGTTGTATCATCATTTATGACCTGCTACAGCTTCCTACGTACATCTGAACACCTCTTCATCATGATTCAGAAAATCCTTAGCTTCTTTGTGAAAGAAAACACAACTGTAATCTCTGATTCTGGAGAAAGGTTTTCCCCTGGTGCCGTTCTCTTTTAAAACAATGGTTTTCCGGAGTATTAGCAGAATTGTTTCTATTTTAGATAGACTTCCCTTTTTTTAGCATACAACACGCATTAAGCAATCCCATGGAATGAACTATTCTAACATCGAATAACTCTGTTTAAAGCGATCATTTTTTAATTTTTTTATTATATTACAACTTATCAATTGTTAGATGTTGTGGCTGCATTTGTTTTCTTTTTTTAGTTTTATGATTACAGCCAATTTTCTTTAACCCAAGCTGTCCAGCAAAAGTGGCACAGGTGCTTACAATGGTCAGCTTTTATTCATCTATGTAAAACCTTTACCCCAAAAGGAGAACTGTTGCTGTAACTGCTTATAAAGTGTTAGCTGGAGTTCAGCTTTAATTTGTTATTCAAGATCATTTAAATCTGCTATTGCATTAACACTACCCTTCCCCCAACAATGCTGCTGTCCAAAGGTGTCTGTTGTTCCTCCTTTTAGAGTGGAGATACCCTTAAGCCCCATACACACCATCCATCAGATTATCTGCAGATTTTTGTCTTCAGGTTTACCAAAACCATGTAGTGCAAGGGCCTGTCTGGTTGCATACAAATTGAAACTCTTAGGCCTCGTACACACGAGGGGATATGTCCGCTGAAAACGGTCCGATGGACCGTTTCAGCAGACATCTCCGCTCGTGTGTATGGGCTAGCGGACAGATTTGTCCACCCGACAGATTTCAAAGCATGCTTTGAAATCTATCCGGTGGGGATCTGTCCGCCCGACATGTCTGCTGGTTAGTACACTTACCAGCAGACATGTCGGCCCCCACCGCCGCCGCGCCGCTGCCGAATGGATTCGGCGCATGCGCGGAAGTGTTTTACTTCCTGGTGCGGTGACGTTGCGGTGACGCGGCGGCGTCAACGTCACCGCCGCGTCACCGCCACGTCACCGCCACGTCACCGCGCCTTCCGGCGGCGGGGAATTTGATCCGATGGTGTGTACACGCCATCGGATCAAACTCCCGATCGGACATATCCGATGGAAATGGTCCGCGGACCGTTTTCATCGGATATATCCGATCGTGTGTACGCCGCCTTAGGGTCCTTTCACACGGAGCGGACCGTTTTTCGGTCCGCTCCGTGTGCCCGTCAGCTCAGCGGGGGGGTCTCCGCTCAGCTGTCGGCGGACGGGGCGGTCCCCGCACACTATGCAGGGACCGCCCCGTCTCTCCTCCGCTCTCCCCTATGGGGAATCGGATGGAAACGGACCGTCTGTCCGTTTGCATCCGATCCGTTTGGCCGGACGGAAGAAAAATAGGACATTCTTCCGTCCGCAAAAACGGATGCGGATCTAGCGGACGTTAGCGGATGCATCATCCGCTAACGGATCCGCTCCCATAGGGGCTTATTACAAGTCCGTAAACGGACTTGTAATGAGCGGACGAACGGTCCGCTAGTGTGAAAGGACCCTTAAGGTTTGACCTCATATTAGATGGTTTTGGTAAATCCGAAGACAAAAATCTGCAGAAAATCTGATGGTGTATATGGGGCTTAAGACAGAAAGTGTGTTACTAGCCGGACCATCAGGTGAAAAGAAAAAGAAACAAATCCAGCAACCACATTTAACCACCTCCCAAAAGATGGCTACAGCATGGGCTCACATTGTCGGGAGGGCGTCTATGGATGTCCTCCTGTGATCTTGCTTCCAATGCCACTCCTGTGGGGCACATCAGCATGGATCTGTGATCGATCAGCTGATCACAGATTGGAGTAAGGAGACAGTCAGAGTGGCTCTTTACCATGTGACCAGCTTTGTCCAATTGCAACTGATCACAGTGTAAACAGTATTTGCCAGTTATCGGCAGTCCTCTACTCAGCGCGTGAGTAGAGCTGATAACCAGCAAATTCACAAAGGGGACATCCAGGGCAGGACTTAGGGTGGTGGGGGCCCCTGGGCTTCAGTGTTGAAGGGGCCCCCTGGAGCGAGGGGGGATCATAGTTGTCGAGCGGGGGGGATGCACATTAAAGTTGTTGAGCGGGGGGGGGGGGGGCAAATTGAAGTTGTTGAGCGGGGGGGTGCGCATTAAAGTTGTTGAGCGGTTGGGGTGGCAAATTGGAGTTGTTGAGCGGGAGGGCATTAAAGTTGTTGAGCGGGGGGTGCGCTCTAAAGTTGTTGAGCGAGGGGGTGACTCTCACCTGTGCACGGAATGTCGGAATGTGTCGGCTATCTTCCCTTCAGCAGACATCCCCACACCGCTCCGGTCCTGTTCCGGTTCCGTTCCTCCTGGGGGAGGTTTTGAAGTTGTTGAGCTGAGGGGGGAGTGCCTCTCACCTGTGCCAACAGCCAGGGCCACAGATTGTCATTAGCCCGACTGTCGGCTTTCTTCCCTTCAGCAGCCACAGTCCTCCACACACCGCTCCGGTTCCTCCTGCTTCCGTGCTGCCTCCTATTGCAGTGTGGGAAAATTAACCCTTTCGCGGGACTGCGGGAAGAAGCGGAAAGTCCCGCAGAATGCGTGCGTGTTGGGAGGTATGCGCAGGGCTGCCATCAGGAATTTTGGGGCCCCTCACACAGCTTAAGGCATGGGCCCCCTGGAGCAGAGAACCGGGGGGGGGGGTGCTGCCGCTTGAAAATGAGAAGCGGGGGGCTGCCGCAAATTGAGAAGCAGGGGGGGACCTTTGCAAAACAAAGAAGAAATAAAGAAAAAATATATATATAGTAGCCATCTGGGGCCCTGGGGATCTCTGGGCCCTTTAATAAAAATAAAAAATAAACCTCTGGGCCCTTTAATAAAAAAATAAATAAAAAAAAAAAACATTTATAAAAAATATAAAGAAAATGTAAATTTTTTTATAAAAAAAAGTAGGGGTTGCTGTTCGGGGCCCTGGGGGCCTCCGGGCCCCTGGGGACCTCCAGACCCCTAAAAAAAAATTTTTTAAATAAACATTTATAAAAAATACATAATACAAAATACAAATTATATATATAAACATTTTTTTTTATAAAAAATAAATTTAAAAAAAGTAGGGTAATTGTTTTTTTTTTTTTTTTTTTTTTTTAGAGGGGCCCACTATTAGGCGGGGCCCATGGGCTTGAGCCCAGTCAAGCCCAATGGTAAGTCCGGCCCTGGGGACATCTACACTGTTAATCAGGGCACTAATTATCAGTGCAGCCCTGACAGTGCCCACAAGTATTGCCACTCTGTACCCACCATTGCAGCCTATCCGGGCCCACCATTTCAGCCTATCCGGGCCCACCATTGCAGCCTATCCAGGCCCACCATTGTAGCCTATCCGGGCCCACCATTGCAGCCTATCCGGGCCCACCATTGCAGCCTATCCAGGCCCACCATTGTAGCCTATCCGGGCCCACCATTGCAGCCTATCCGGGCCCACCATTGCAGCCTATCCAGGCCCACCATTGTAGCCTATCCGGGCCCACCATTGCAGCCTATCAGGGCCCACCATTGCAGCCTATCAGGGCCCACCATTGCAGCCTATCAGTGCCCATCATTGCAGCCTCATCTTTTTTTCAGTCTTTTTTCATTTGTAAATACCACCAAAAAAAAGCTCTATCTGTGTAAAAAAAAAAAAAAAATGATAAAAAATGTCAGATGGGTACAGTGTTGCATGACCGCTTAATTGCGATTCAAAATGCAACAGTGCTGAAATCTGAAAACTGGCCTGGGCAAGAAGCGGGTGAAAGTGCCCAGTGGGCAAGTGGTTAAGGATTGGTTAGCTGCAATATATTACATTTTTTGGGGGTTTAATACCAGCTAAGGCTGCAGAGATATTAATTTACCCACAGCAGACAGAATTCAGCTTTCAGTTTTGAGCAGTTAAATTTCTTATGAAAGTGGTAAGATGCTGAACCCGTCAGGTTATCCTTTTGGCATTGCTATAAACCGTATTGCAACGATGTTGGTGTAGGTCAGGACTATGCAATTAGCGGACCTCCAGCTGTTGCAAAACTACAAGTCCCATCATGCCTCTGCCTCTCGGTGTAATGCTTGTGGCTTACAAAGTCTTGCTATGTCTCATGGGATTTGTAGTTTTCCAACAGCTGGAGGTCCGCTAATTGCATAGTCCTGGTGTAGGTGATCTGATTACCGGGCAGGCAGCTTTTAAACCCCCAGAGAAGCTACACCATCTTTTGGTTTGAAATGTATTACAGTATAAATAGGAATTGAAGTTCCACACTGCTGCTCAATAGTGCAGATCCAGTTTTGTTTCAGTAAAGGCTAGACGAACAATCAAAAGGGTAGCTATTTATCTAACCTTCATTGGAATAAGAGCTGTATCTGGACTATTAAAGGAACACTAAAGGTTTGTTTATTATTAGATCAATTGATTGCTGTAAGCTAGAGCATTTAAATTTCACTTACCTAGTTTTTCCTTTTGACCTCCAAAATACACTAATCTAGGTTTGAAAATGCCATTTCCTGTCTCTCCTCTTCGTGCTTTCCACCAGCACCTGAGCTGTTTGGCATGGTGGAAAGCAGAATGTGCTCACCCCCTTCATATGACTACAGCCCTGCGTCAAGATGCTCTCTTATCCCTCACAGGCATGGAGGCTAAGCCTAATGGGAACTGTGATGTAGCAAGAAAGAATGAGAAATGCAAACCAGGAAGTCAGTGAGAATAACGATTCAGGAGTGACGGAGGTGAATAAAACAGCACGATTTCAACAGGTATCAAACTAGTTACTTTATCAGCTACTGTCAACTTTAATTTAAGAGGAAAATATTTTTTGTCTTTACAACCCCTTTAAGGCCTCATGTACACTGGATGGTTTTTACAGCTGTTGTTTTTGGCTTCAGGTGTTTTTTTTTTCTGCAGCCAGTAAACTCCCCAGCATGTTATCCTATGTGTCCATGCACATATAGGCTGTTAACAGCATTTTTGGCGGGGGCATTTTCTGGCTGAAAAAAACCCCCAACAGAAGTAGTGTTTTTTTAAGCTCTAAAACACTCTAACTTTGATAAAAGCTTTAAAACACTGAAAAACGTGGCTATTCAGCACTTATCAACATTTTTGAGCCATAAGTATAGTATACTAGTAGTGGGAGTATAGTTTTGCTCAAAAAGCTAACAAACGCTACAGCTAAAGAAAATTGAAAAACGGTACTGCAAAAACAAGGCAAAACTCATTTTATAGCTACAGCTTTCTACAGCTAACGATCCTTGCATTTTTATAACATTCAGTGTGCATGAGGTCTAACCCTCAGACCTTTATACATTCTATTTGCAACTTTTCTTCCTTACCTTCACAATCCCAACATACTATATTCTGCATCCATAATCACCTCACCACCCTCCTCTATTCTACCTCCACGGCACCCCACTGCCCTCCTCAAATTTTGACTCCACAGTCACCTAAACACACTTCCTGTTCTGCCTCCACAATAATCCAACTGAACTCTTTTGTTCTGCCTCCGCTGCACCCCTCTATTCCGCCTCCACATTCACCCCACTGCACTAACCTATACCCCTCTATTCTCTCTCTACAGTCACCCCACAGCACCCCTCTATTCTTCCTCTACAGTCACCCCACAGCACCCCTCTATTCTTCCTCTACAGTCACCCACAGCACCCCTCTATTCTTCCTCTAAAGTCACCCCACAGCACCCCTCTATTCTTCCTCTACAGTCACCCCACAGCACCACTCTATTGTATCTCTACAGTCACCCCACAGCACCCCTCTATTCTTCCTCTACAGTCACCCCACAGCACCCCTCTATTGTATCTCTACAGTCACCCCACAGCACCACTCTATTGTATCTCTACAGTCACCCCACAGCACCCCTCTATTCTTCCTCTACAGTCACCCCACAGCACCACTCTATTGTATCTCTACAGTCACCCCACAGCACCCCTCTATTCTTCCTCTACAGTCAACCCACAGCACCCCTCTATTGTATCTCTACAGTCACCCCACAGCACCACTCTATTGTATCTCTACAGTCACCCCACAGCACCCCTCTATTCTTCCTCTACAGTCAACCCACAGCACCCCTCTATTGTATCTCTACAGTCACCCCACTGCACCTCTATTGTATCTCTACAGTCACCCCACAGCACCCCTCTATTCTTCCTCTACAGTCACCCACAGCACCCCTCTATTCTTCCTCTACAGTCACCCCACAGCACCACTCTATTGTATCTCTACAGTCACCCCACAGCACCCCTCTATTCTTCCTCTACAGTCACCCCACAGCACCCCTCTATTGTATCTCTACAGTCACCCCACAGCACCACTCTATTGTATCTCTACAGTCACCCCACAGCACCCCTCTATTCTTCCTCTACAGTCACCCCACAGCACCACTCTATTGTATCTTTACAGTCACCCCACAGCACCCCTCTATTCTTCCTCTACAGTCACCCCACAGCACCCCTCTATTGTATCTCTACAGTCACCCCACAGCACCCCTCTATTCTTCCTCTACAGTCACCCCACAGCACCCCTCTATTGTATCTCTACAGTCACCCCACTGCACCTCTATTGTATCTCTAGTCACCCCACAGCACCCCTCTATTCTTCCTCTACAGTCACCCCACAGCACCCCTCTATTCTTCCTCTACAGTCACCCACAGCACCCCTCTATTCTTCCTCTACAGTCACCCACAGCACCCCTCTATTCTTCCTCTACAGTCACCCCACAGCATCCCTCTATTCTTCCTCTACAGTCACCCCACAGCACCACTCTATTGTATCTCTACAGTCACCCCACAGCACCCCTCTATTCTTCCTCTACAGTCACCCCACAGCACCACTCTATTGTATATCTACAGTCACCTCACAGCACCCCTCTATTCTTCCTCTACAGTCATCCTACAGCACCCCTCTATTCTTTCTCTACAGTCACCCCACTGCACCTCTATTGTATCTCTACAGTCACCCCACAGCACCCCTCTATTCTTCCTCTACAGTCACCCCACAGCACCCCTCTATTCTTCCTCTACAGTCACCCACAGCACCCCTCTATTCTTTCTCTAGTCACCCCACTGTACCCCTTTATTCTTCCTCTACAGTCACCCCACTGCACCCCTCTATTCTTCCTCTACAGTCACCCTGCCGCACCTCTCCATTCCGCCTCTACAGTCACCCCACAGCACTCCTTTATTCTGCCTCCACAGTCACCGTGATCTCTGCCCTCCTCTGCTTAATATACCCCTTCTCCTTTTTTGGCCTCAATTCTATAGTCCTATTATTCCCTTTCTCAATACTGTAATTTTTTTAACATAATCTTTCCCATAACTATTCCCATCTAACTTCTCTTCATCTATTTCTGCCTTCTTACTCTTACTTCTTTCAGTACCATTTTATCTTTCCCTTTCCCTACCCCCTGACTTCTTACACATTGTTCTTCCTGAACCATAAATGACAAAGTCAGATCACAGTTTATAAACAGAAATCGATTCAGCACCTACAAGCACGGCAAGATAGATTACACACTCTGGCAGATGGATAAGACAGTTGCTGTATGAGGAGGGACAGAATGATGAACCAACTGTTGAAGCAAAATGATGGACAGAACTACAGACAAATAAGCAGGCAGATAGATGTGAAGATATAGATAGAAATCTCATTCTTTCCATGTCTCTCTCCCTATTCATAAGTTCCACATGCTCTAAATATAAACATCCGAAAACTCTCTGCACAGGAATGTAACCAAACATAGTGCAGATCAGCGCACATCGTTTAACCCTCCCTGCCTGGCAGAAACCGGTGCTGGACAATGCAAGCAGTCATGGCAAAGCAATTAACCCTTGCCTAATATCACTGCAAGTCATTACAAATAAACCTCATGCCTTACCCCCGTCCAACCACCAACAACAACAACAACAAAGCTGATACCCAGCCAAGAAAATACACCCAGCTCCATTCCAAACCAAAGCACTTGCCAGAGGTTCGCACACAGTCAGTGTCATGCTTGCAAATAGCAGGACTCAAGCCAGAAGGAAGAGAAGCCAATTTATTTTAATGTTATTTCTACTCTTGGCCAAGCCACTAGTAAAATACATACTTTTAATGTTATGGAAACCAAACAAATTTAACTAAACCTGTGCAAAAAAGATGGATGACCTCCTTCTGAAAATCCTAGTTACCTGGCCCCTTCACCCTCCTGTCAAACTCTGCTATAAGCCACATTCCTGTCTGAATAATGTGTCCGGGTTTCAGGTGGACTGAAACCCGGACACATGATTCAAAACCCGTACTGTCCAGGTGAATCCTGGACAGGTGGCAACCCTAGTCTGGATTCAGGGAGTCAATAACTATGAACAAGCATACAGGAATTGAGAAAATGGAACTCCTGATATGTATAAATGTTCCTGTAGTGAAATATTAGACTACAAGTTTCTCTATGGTATGGATTCACTCCCTCAGACAGACATTCAGACCATTTCATTGTTTACTCCTCAGGGAAACCTTAAAAGGAATTTTTTTTTAGCTAAATAGCTTCCTTTACCTTACTGCAGTCCTGTTTTCATGTCCTCATTCTTCATTTTTGCTATGATGTTGCTGTAATCCTTCTCTGTTCTGGACACTTCCAGGTTGTCTGTTTCCTGATGAAAAAAGTCATGGGGCCAGTTTCAGGTTGATCAGCGTAATGTTATGCGGGCGTATGAGAGAGGCAAGTGCTCTATTCACAAAGCTAATTTACGGCGGCGTAGCGTAAATGGGCCGGCATAAGCCCGCCAAATTCAAATGTGTTTGATGTAGGCGTGTTTTATTTAAAATAAGTGTGACCCCACGTAAATTAATTTTTTTTTAAACTGCGCATGCGCCGGCCGTGAACGTATGCCAGTGCGCATGCTCCAAATTATGTCTTAAAGAGTCACTGAAAACGACCTGAACGTAATTTACGTCCAGCCCCATTCACGGATGAGTTACGCAAACGACGTAAAATTTGAAAAATTTGGCACGGTCCCGACGTCCATACTTAACATTGGCTGCGCCATCTTTTTGTTGGAATATCTTTACGCCTGAAAACGCCTTACGTAAACGGCGTATCTGTACTGCGACAGCCGGGCGTACGTTTGTGAATCGGCTAATTTACATATTCGACGTGTAAATCAACGGCGGCCAGCGTAAATATGCAACTAAGATACGACGGCGTAGTCTCCTACGCCGGTCGTATCTTAGCAAGATTTAATCGTATCTCGTTTTGAGAATACGCTTAAAGATACGACGGCTCCGATTCTGAGTTACGCCGGCATATCTACTGATACGCCGGCGTAACTCTACGTGAATCTGGCCCATGGGAGCTTCTCTCTGTGGTAACTAATCAAAGAGGTGTGATTACTGTGTGTCTAAAACCCCTCAGAACCAATCACGTTTGTTTTACAAACCATCACTGCCCTGTATTGGCTCTGTGTCTCTGTACATCACAGAAGCATGAAAAAGCATGCAAAAACAAAAAAAAATCCTTTACAACTCCTTTAAAGCTCTTTTGAAGCCTTATGACAGATTCTTGCTTGGAAATACCTTAAAGCATTTTTTTTTCTCAGGGAAAATGCTGATTTCTGCTCTCACGTTACTGTGCTTTATGCAGACAGAGCTGAGTAGCAGCCACACCCCTCTTTTAAAAGTGTCCCCATTCTCCCCAAATTCACCTATCTGTTCCGCCACTCCTCACAATGGATACCCAAGTCCTTTTGCACCCGCATTCATGGCCTCCTCGCCTCTTTTATCTGGGTGCCCCAGTCCCTTCGGTACAGCTGGTTCCATAAATATTATCTGGCCACTCAACTTGTCACCTCTGTCTGGTGGCTGAACCCAGATGTAATTAATCCTGCTACCCTACTAGAGGTGGCAGTGGTGAACTGCCTGGAGGGGCTTAAATTCTTATTGTTCGGTGGTCCTCGTGCCCCCCTATCAATTGACGCCCTCCATGCGCACCACACTGCGTGCGTGGAGGTCAGCTCTCCAAATTGAACACTACCTCAAAACAGCAGTCTCTCCCGAAGCCTTTCTATGGTTAAATCCCACCCTGAACCACATCTACATCCTACCAGAACCTCATGCTTTGACCAAATACAACATAAAAACAGTGGCCCTGGTGATCTCTAGCCAAACCCTGGCCCCTCTCTCCAAATTGAACTCTGACTTCAATGTTCCACAATCCTACTTTTTTCACTATCTTCAGTTCTCCCATGCCTTCAGCAGCCAACCCCCCCCCCCCCCCAGGTGGTCCAATCAGCACTGGAAAGCCTCCTCCAATCGGCTTGCACAGAAAAACCCACCTCTCGGCTATACGCACACTTGATAATGACCTCTCTTCCCACACTAGAGAACCTTAGAAATCAATGGCTGCAAGACATTCCAGTCCTTGACAACGACTACTGGGATGACATATAGGACACAAAAAAAGTGATTCTTTGCCATCTTAACTACTTTAGGCCTGGAAGATTTACCCACCTTCATGACCAGGCCATTTTTTGTGATGTACTGTGTTTTTTCAACTGACAATTGCACGGTAATGCGATGCTGTACCCAAATAAAACATATCTCCTTTTTCCCCCCTCAAAAACGATGCATTGTCACTGTACTAATGACACTGGCTGGGAAGGGTTTAACATCAGGGACGATAAAAGGGTTAACTGTGTGCCTACAATAAAGGAAAAGGATGGTCGGTACTCCGGATGTCTTCCAAAATAGTATTTCTTTATTAAATGCATGTACAAAGCTGTAAAACAGCCTATGCGTTGCAGACGTTAGTCCTTAGCCATGACTAAGGATTAATGTCCGAAACACGTAGGCTGTTTTACAGCTTTGTACATGCATTTAATAAAGGAATAATATTTTGGATGTCGTCCCGAGTGCCAACCATCCCTTTCCTTTTTTTTTACAGGTACGTTGGAGGTGTCAGCAGCCCCAAGTTCTGAGCACCGGGCAAAGCTTTTATGTGGGAAGGTTTTAGCGCCTATACATCTGTTTAACTGTGTGCCTAGCCTGTGTTTTACTACAGTGTGGGAGGTGCTTTTACTAGGGGAAGTCATGGATTCTAGTTCCTGCTTTGCAGAGACACAGGATCCATGCCTTCCCTCCTGTCAGAATGACGATCTGCCTTGTTTACATAGGCAGACTGCCTTTCTTTGTCTGCACAGGATACTTAGCGGATGCCGGAGGACATTGAGTCTGTGGTACTCGCTGATTGGCTCCCACTGTATATAATCACAGCAGAAGTGAGCCGCCAGCGGCGCACATTTTCACCCGGAAGAGCCGGGTCACGTATATACACTATCTCACAAACTGAGTACACCCCTCACATTTTTGTAACTATTTTATTATATATATATATATGACAATACTGAGGAAATTACACTTTGTAAAGTAGTAAGTGTACAGCTTGTATAATGCCACGTACACACGACAGAAAAATTATGTTTTTCTCAACGTAATTTGTCGCGATTCCTCTCAAGCCTGCCTTGCATACACACGTTCGTGAAAAAAAAAAGGCTCTAGCAAAGCGAAGTGACGTACAACAACACATATGATGGCCCTATAAAGGGGAAGTTACGTTTGAAGGGCGCAACCCTTTGGGCTGCGTTTGGTGATTTTGTGTTACCGCGTGTTAGTAAAAGTTTGGTGAGAGACGATTCACGCTTTTTAGTCTTCGTGCTCTTCAGTCTGTTACAGCGTGACAAATGTGCCACAAATGTTGACCCATTAGGCCCAATTTGGACATTTTCATTTAGGGGTGTACTAACTTTTGTTGCCAGCGGTTTAGTTGTGTTGAGTTATTATTAGGGGACAGCTAATTTACAACTGTTATACAAGTTGTACACCCACTACTTTACATTGTAGTAAAGGGTAATTTCTTTAGTGTTGTCACATGAAAAGATATGATAAAATATTTACAAAAATGTCAGGGGTGTACTCACTTTTGTGAGATACTGTATATTATTGTGATCCTGTGGCAGTAAAACTGCTATAGGGCGGTCAGCAAGTGGTTAAAGGGATCATGTAAGAATGGCAATTGTATCTAATCATTTTTTTTCTTGAATTTGTCCTTAACAGCAGTGCCCTTCCAAACATATGACTGTACCCAGACATTCCTGTTCTGTGCCTTATAGCTGTACATGCGCAGTTCAAGATTGTTTAACCACTTAAAGACCCCCGCACGCACATTTACGGCCACAACATGGCTCGTACAGGCACAAGGGCGTAAATTTACGTCCCCGCCTTCGTGCGGTTCGGGGGTCCCATCGGGACCCCCTCCGCAGCGTGCGGGGGTCCCCCTGGCTCTGGGAGCGATCGCCGACGAGCGGGCGGATGTCCGTGTTTTCCGCCCCCCCCCCCCCCGCGATCGCTTCCAGCCAATGGGAGCGCTCCCCCTTCGTTTCAGTTCCTCCTCCTGTGTTTACACAGGAAGGAGGAAATGATGTCACCTCTCATCGCAGCGGTGTTTCCCACCGCTGCTGATGAGAGAAGAGATCCACAGTAAGTGTGCACCAACACAACACTGACACACACTCACATAGGCACATTAACCCCTTGTGATCGCCCCCCCCACCCCCCTGTCACAGTGTCACTGAATGCAGTGATCTAATCACTGCATTTAGTGTCAGTGTGACAGGCAGTGTAAAATCAGTTAGTGTTAGGTCCAGGATAGCCCCCCCACCCCCCCTAATAAAGTTTTAACCCCCTGATCACTGCCCTAGTTAACCCTTTCACTCCCTATTGCCAGCATCACTAAGCGATCATTTTTCTGATCGCTGTATTAGTGTCGCTGTTCCCGCTAGGTAGCTATTTTTTTTATTGCGATTTTTTTTTTCCACTAAAGACATGTGGCTGAATTAATTTTGGCCTAAATGTTTTACTAAAATTTAGTTTATTTGATTTTTTTATAACAAAAAGTAAAAAAATAGTGATTTTTTTCAAAATTGTCGCTCTATTTTAGTTTATAGCGCAAAAAATAAAAATCGCAGAGGCGATCACATACCACCGAAAGAAAGCTTTATTTGTGGGAAGAAAAGGACGCAAATTTTGTTTGGGAGCCACGTCGCACGACCGCGCAATTGTCTGTTAAAGCGACGCAGCGCCGAATTGTAAAAACACCTTGGGTCATTTAGCAGCGTATGTGTCCGGGTCTTAAGTGGTTAAGGTCTTCAGTATTTTCTGAGATTCTAGACTGCAACAAGCAAGAATATTGGGAAAGTTAAGTCTTGTACACACGACCGGTTTTCCCACCAGGAAAACTGCCAGGGAAAACTGGAAATGCGTATGCTTCCTCACAGTTTTCTGTCGGGAATCCCGGCAGGACAATAGAGAACCTGCTCTCTATTTTCCCGTCGGGATTCCCAGCGTTTTTTTTCCCGTCAGATCTACTACTTACCTATGGGAAACATTGCGAGGCAGTGCCGATGGAGCATACACACAGCCAGGATTCCCGGTCAAAGCTCCCTGGCAGTTTTCCTGCAGGGTTCTTGGCTTTCCCCTCGGTTTTCTCGGTTGACTTTTTACCGCTGAGAAAACCGAGTGTGTGTACAGGGCTTTAGAGTTCCTTTTTCCAGTTTCCCAGAAAGTGCTATAGCCAGGGCTTTCTTTCTGCAGGAACGCGGGGGAACGCAGTTCCGGCACCTCCCATACTGAATGTATGTAATGAAAAAAGGTGCTGAGGTGTGCTGGAGAGTCTATTGATTCTGGCTGCTGGGGGATATATTTTTGCTGGAGGGGGATCTTTTTTTGCAAAGGAAGGGAATTTCTTGCTGCTGGGGAGTAGTTCTGTTGCTCGTGGGGGATCTGTGTTGTTGCTGGGGGGGGGGGGTCAGTCGTTGCTATGTACTGTTGAGGGAGGGGTCTTTGTTGCTGGATACTGGGGAATCTATTGTTCCTGGAGGGGATCCAATTTTGCAGGGGGTTCTATTGTTGCTCGGAGGTGGGTAGGGGGCGGAGTCAAGGGTGGCTTGGAAGGGAGAAGTTCCTGCACCTGTTCTCGGAGAAAAAAATCCCTGGCTATAGCCATTAAATCATCATGGCAGCCAGTGAATGAATGAATGAGTTGTATAGCGCAACGCATGCAAACTGAATCGCCCCGTAGGATCTTGACACGCTTGGGACACACAGTCATACACACATATATACATATATACTGGGCCAATTTGGACGAGATCCAATTTACCTACCAGCATGTCTTTGGAGTGTGGGAGGAAACCGAAGGGAGAACATGCAAACTCCAGGCAGATGGTGTCGTGGTCGGGATTCGAACCAGCGACCCTTTTGCTGCTAGGCGAAAGTGCTACTCACTGCACCACTGTGCTGCCCAGTGAATTGGAATTTTCAGAAAGGGAGAGCTGCAATATCAGATTCTCTATTTCTTCCACCCGGGTTTCTGAGACAACTTTAATTTCATGAAAAAACATGGAGGCTTTGCTGTTGTCGACCTCTTACTAAAAATGCAAATTTCTTGGCTGTTATGCTGCCCAAAATGGATTCAGTACTAAATGTACCAACCTGAAACAATCATGAAGATTAGAAAAGTCAAATTAGAAGTTCTGATCCGCATACTTGGTCCAGGTCTGTGACTCAAAGTACAAAAGAAAATGGATTAGCGTGACAATCATGGCGACAAGAATTTAGTAAAAGATAATTTCTAGGTTTCTCTTGTGGCAAACTTTCTTTAAAAGCATTTACTAGCTCCCCTACTTTCTGAGGTCTCCAGAGTCTTAAGTGGGCTCTTTTTCATACAGGTATATACTGTATAGATCAATAGCTGGTCTAAATAGATCTGTGCAGATTCTTTGCCTCTATAAACATCAGACAGACCAAAAGGGTTTGTTTGTCCCCTCGTCATAGACACTTGTACAATATTTACCATGTTTCTTGTCACAAAGCAGTATGGAATAATTGTGGCATTGTGTTTTTCCATATCATCACTTTGACCAATCTATAAGAAAATAAGTCATGAGTACTTTTGCTGGCAGTTACAGAGTAGAACTCTAGACTAAATTAAAACAAATCAATAATAAACACTTAAAAGCGAGCACTTGTGTCATTCTTTAACCACTTAAGGCCCAGACCAATATGCTGCTAAATGCCCAAAGGTGTTTTTACAATTTGACACTGTGCTGATTTAACTGGTAATTGTGCGGTCATGCTATGTTGTACCAAAACGAAATTTGCGTCCTTTTCTTCCCACAAATAGAGATTTCTTTTGATGGTATTTGATTGCCTCTGCGATTTTTATTTTTTGCGATATAAATGGAAAAAGACCGAAAATTTTGAAAAAAAATTATATTTTCTAATTTTTGTTATAAGAAAAATCGAATAAACTAAATTTTAGTCAAACATTTAGGCCAAAATGTATTCAGCCACATGTCTTTAGTAAAAAAAAATTGCAATATCAAAAAAAAACTAGCTACTTAGCGGCAACAGTGACACTAATACAGCGATCAGAAAACCGATCGCTTAGTGACACTGGCAATAAGGGGTGAAAGGGTTAACTAGGGCGGTGATCAAGGGGTTAAACCTTTACTAGGGGGGGTAGGGGGCTACCCTGGACCTAAAGGGGCCTAAGACTAACTGCCCTGCAACTTTTAACTGTCACACTGACACTAAATGCAGTGATCAGTAAATATATGATCACTGCAATCAGAGACATTGTGACAGGGGGCTGATCTGAGGGGGTTAAGTGTGCCTATGTGTACTGGTGTCAGTGTAGTGTTAGGTGCAACTCACGTGTGATGTCTTCTCTCCTCTCGCTGTAACGAAAAGGCCGCCGAGAGGAGGATGACATCACTTCCTCTGCCTGTGTTTACATTACACGGGAAGAGGGGAAAGCAGATTCGCTGGGAGCGATCGCGAAGGGGCGGACAGAAACGAACTGCAGCCCTCTCATTCCGGATCGCTCTCAGAGGCTTACCGACCGCCGCATGTACCGGGGGGGTGGGGGTCCCCGATCGGATCCCCGACCCACTTCTAGGCAGGGACGTGCCGGCACGTCCATCTGCCTGTACGTGCCATTCTGTGGACGTATATTTACATGCGGCGGTCGTTAAGCGGTTAAATATATAATTTTGAAGGAAAAAAATATATAATTTTTTCTTCTTGCTTACCTGTAAATTCAATTTCTTTATCATACATCACAGGACACAGAGCAGGCTATAATCATGACCATCTGGGTTATGCTCCACCTATAGGTGAATGGACATTGGCCAAGGTAGTCCTCCCCACACAGGAAGCACATCAGTTTTGTAGCAAGCAATGAACTTCCAGAAAGAGGGGAGTGACCACTGTGTCCCATGATGTACTCCAAGAAATAGATTTTTACAGGTAAGCAAGTAGAAAAAATCTAATTTTCTAATTGTCACAGAGCAGGCTATAAGCATGACCATCTGGGATGTCCCAAAGCAATACACGTGAGGGGAGGGAGGAGGACCAATAACCACCATCAACCAAAAAGGCTTACTCTGCCACCCATAGCACGCTGTGGCCAAAGTACACATCCACCATGGCTCCCACATCCACCTTAAAACTTTGTGAACGTATGTACTGAAGATCAGGTTGCGGCTTTGCAGACTTTAGTCACTGACGCCTGATGGCAAATAGACCAAGGTGCTCCCACTCTTCATGTAGAGTGCACTCTTACCCCAAAGGGTGGGACTTTACTTTGCAACCCATAGGCTTGAATAATTAACTGGCTATATTGAATAATATAGCTGCTTGGGATGTTGCCTGCCCTTTCCTGGGCCCTTCTGGCAGCACAAACAAAGATTCCAACTTCCTGATCTGTGCCAACATTCTCAAATAAATGCTGACAGCTCAAACTACATTCAAAGTACACAGTAATCTTCTCCCTGCTGACTATTGCCCTGTACACACGATTGGTTCATCTGATGAAAACGAACCGATGGATTTTTTCATCAGATATCTGATGAAGCTGACTTTCATCAGTCTTGCCTATACACCATTGATTAAAAATCCGATCGTGTCCAACGCGGTGACGTAAAACACAACGACGTGCTGAGAAAAATGAAGTTCAATGGTTCCGAGCATGCGTCGACTTTATTCTGAGCATGCGTGGATTTTTGATCGATGGATTTTCTCTACAGACGATTGTTATTTTAACCATAATAAAAATTTAAAACAGGTTCTATTTTTTTTCACCGATGGGAAAAAAACTGATGGGGCCCACACACGATCGGTTCGTCCGATGAAAACGGTCCATCGGTCCGTTTTCATCAGACGAACCGATCGTGTGTACAGGGCATAAGAATTAGGAAAAAAAGGAAGGCAAAACAATGGGCTTCATTTACTAAAGGCAAATCCACTTTGTGCTACAAATACACTTGGAAGTGCAGTCGCTGCAAATCTGAAGGGAAGATCTGAAATAAGGGGAAGCCCTGCTGATTTTATCATCCAATCATGTGCAAGCAAAAATGCTGTTTTTTATTTTTCTTCCATGTCCCCCTCAGATCTACAGTGACTGCACTTCTAAGTGCATTTTGAAGTGCACTTGTAGTGCAAAGTGGATTTGCCTTTAGCAAATAACCCCCAATGTCCTGATTCAAAGACACTGGCGAAAAAACTGGTGTGCTTCCTGTGTGGGTGGGGTTATATAGGGGAGGACTTCCTGTCTGTTTTTGGTTGGCCAGTGTCCAATTACCTATAGGTGGCACATAACCCAGATGGTCATGATTATAGCCTGCACTGTGTCCTGTGGTGTGTGATAAATAAATATATATTTACTGTGATGCTTTGGGCCTATAGCAGAAACTGAAACCTATTCCTGGCCATGTGTTCTTTGAGTACCATAAGCAATGAATTGTTTTTTAAAGCTATCATCCCAGATGCTGCTACTTACAATCATAGAAAAGGTCATGTCATAAACCACCTCTGTCTTCAGTCGCTGATGATTCCTTTGCCTGGCACAGGCTATGGCCTCATTCACATGAGGCGGACTCCGTCGCGACAGAGTCCGCCTGCTCCCGCCAGCTCTGTGGGAGATCAGTCCGCAGATCTCCGCTGAGACGAGGGATGACAAGCTCCTCTCTGCTCACCTAGCGGGGAGGGGCTTGTCGGGCGCTGCTGTCTCCTATGGAGCGATCTGATGAAAACGGACAGCATGTCCGTTTTCATCAGATCTTACCCGATCCGCATGGATGGATGGGGACGTGCCCCCCATACGTCTGTTTTTATCGGATCGAATAGGGTCGGATGTCAGCGGACATGTCTCCGCTGACATCTGACGCTCCATAGGGATGCATGGAGCGCCCGTTCAGGTCCGCCGTCAAAACGGACAGGTGGACCCGAACGGTCTGTCCGTGTAAATGGGGCCTGAGAGAGAAGATATCTGTACAAAGACTCCAAGGGTTTCTGTTAGCATACAGAATCTATAGTGTAAAAAACTGATTTTAAAGCTGCTAAAAAAGCTTTGAGCAGCATAAAAAGAATTGTTATATTTAAAACATCCTTGAATATTGGAGAACGGGCTGACATGCAAGCACAATGCCACCATCTGAAGATGACTTTTGGGCCTCATTCACCATACGTGCAGAAAAAGTGAAGGAAAGAATGTGCAATTTAATTTGCAGCGACACAAGTTTACATGATTTGTTTTTATGCACATGAACATCCATTTTTTCATGCACATTTTTTATGTAGAGATTCACATCACATCCTATATCATCACTTCCCATTTGTGGAGAGAAAAGAGCACATTTTAGAGTCTCCCTTTTCATCAAAGCCCCCTTATATCAGATGTCCCCAATAGAGCCCCCTTTTCATCACAGTCCCTATCAGAGCACCCCTTTACACTATAGTCCTCATCAAACCCTCTTTACATCTGAGCCCCCCCCCCCCATTGGAGCCTTTTTGTGAGAACCTCCCCATCAGTGCCCCCTTATTAGAGCCATGTAAACTGGGTGGGAGCAGGATAGGAGTCGGATCTCAGTAGGTGGAGCAAGTTCGGACACACCGCACCAATCTTCTTTCCTCCCCACTTCCTGACATGTGGGGTTTTTCTTTTATGAGCAGAGTGCTTCTGTACGTTTTCCTCAGTTCATGTGCGGAGAGGTTTGCAACAAAATGCAGAATGCTGCATAATTCTGTACATCTCTTCTTGGCACATCACATCAATGTCTTGGTAGGAACGAGACACGTAGAAAATAATTGTTTTCTGTGTCTTGCAGAGACCTGATTTTTTTCTAGTGCAGAAAAACGCAGGTTTCTGCATATGGTTCGAACAAGCCCTAGGACCTTGAAAACGAATAGAAAAAAAAAAAAATCGCAGATTTGACTTGCATGGAATATTTTCTGTAAATGTCTCCAAATATACCAGGGGGGTCTTCAGGAGTTCCACAAACAAAAGATTGTCTCAAAGATTTGCAAGCACAGCAAAGCTTGGACACTGGGGAGGATCTGTGCAGTAGATCCATGTGAAAAGAACTTGTGTACAGAAGCCCCTGGGTATAAACATACATTTCTGGGGCTTTTTATAGTTTCTAGGATGGTTTTAGTAAGTTGATTAGTAAATAACTCATGCATAATAGCAATATGTTACCTGCAAATGACAGCTGCAACACAGTTTGCAAAGCCTGGTTCACACTAGTGCTATTTCAGTCGAGTCGCACAGAATCGCATGACAAGGGACCTTCCATGGTTTTCTTTCACACCAATTCGACTCCCCATGGGACATTTTTGGGAATGGTTCCTGTATTACTTTGGTGTGATTCTAGTAGAAAAAAAAAAAAAAACCTTATCAAAGTTGCACCAAAGTTTCATCCAAGTAGCACTACATAATCTCACTAAAAGTCAGATCAAAATCGTATTGCAGCAGTGTGAATCTAACATCGGATCTTGATACCCAAAGTTTGGGTATTTTGGGATGCTACATCAGTGCACTGAGGCAGTGGACAGGAATAACTGTATCTATATGGGCTCCATAAATGCCATTCTCAGGAAATTACCTTGGTTTGTTTCCCTAATCTTAATTTTTAGGTTGTGAAAGTAGCTTAGTAGAAAAGATGCCTAAGGGAAAGCGTATTGTCGGAATGGTCAAGACCAGGGGTCTCCAAACTCTCTAAACAAAGGCCAAGTTTACTGTCCTTCAGACTTAGGAGGGCCGGACTATGGCCAGTGGGAGTAATAAAGGTCTCGACATCAGTGGGGAAAAAGTAACGCCCCATTGTTTGTTTCAGTGAGCATAATTGCACCCCATTATTGGTGTAAGTCGGAGGAATAGTACCCCATCATTGATATCATGAGGACCCTATTGTTGGTGTCAATAGGAGGAATTGTGTCCCATCGTTGGTATCACTGGGAGGAATTGTGCCACTTCATTGGTGTCAGTGGGGAGAATAATGCCCCATGCTTGGTGTCAGCGGATAAAATAGTGCCTTAAGGGCCAGATAAAAACAAGGAAGGGGCAACATCTGGCCACTGGGCCGCAGTTTGAAGAGCACTGGCCTACACTGCTACTCTCCACAATGAAATATATATTTAAAAAAAAAACAGAGTGAGTGGAAACAATCACAAGTCCTGGAACTAATGTATCAACATTAGAAATGGAATATATAGCAGTTGGTCAAAAGCCAAAGTGAGTAAACAATCACAAGTCCTGGAAA
The DNA here is from genome assembly GCA_029574335.1 of Rana kukunoris. NCBI lineage: Eukaryota > Metazoa > Chordata > Amphibia > Anura > Ranidae > Rana > Rana kukunoris. Next base: position 65,503,383 of record CM056057.1, read on the forward strand.
TGATGTATCAGCTTAAGAAAAGGAACATATTTACTGTTGGTCCCAAGCCCTACTCTACAGAAAACATTGTTTCCATTTACCATCACAATCCTACACAAAAAAAATATCTGCTATGTTATAGGAGATATATAGAGAGGTAATGGTGCACAAGCAGAAACCCTGAAAAGCCTTGAGCATCATACCTAAAGTGCCTTGAAAAAGTATTCACATCCCTTGAAATTTTCAACATTTTGTCATGTTACAACCAAAAACTTAAATGTATTTAATGTGATAGACCAACACAGAATGGCACATAATTGTGAAGTGGAAGGAAGATGATAAATGATTTTGAAACCTTTTTTACAAGTAAATATCTGAAAAGTGTGCCGTGCATTTGTATTCAGCCCCAGAGTCAATAGTTGGTAGAACTACCTTTTGCTGCAATTAAAGCTGCAAGTCTTCAGGTGTGAGTACTTCTCTAGCTTCTACACCTCTTGGGTAACCCTCCCAACTGACTCTACTCAAGCTTTTCTCATTCTCTAGCCTAATGGAGAAACAAGTGAACCTTCTGGAGGCCCCCTGTCTTCTGATATGGGAATGTCTATGAAGATATGGGTTTGGTTCCAAATTTTATTAAATGGGTGCGACTACCAGTCCCCTATAGCTAAAGTTTCAGTGAATGGCTGGTTGTCAGACCCCTTCCCACCGAGTCATGGGACACACCAAGGTTGCCCCCCCCCTTTCCCCGCTACTGTAGGCCTTGGCTATATACCTTAGTTCCCTCCCTAGTATTTATGCCCTTCGGCGGAAACAGCAGACAGGTACGATACCATTCTCTACTTGAAAGATCTGGGGCTCTCCCTTGCTTCCACTCTTCAAGCCATCGACCAACTGACGCTCATTCCGGCTTACATGTCAACTGCAATAAATCCTAAATTCTTTCCCTTAACCACTTTCCACCCACTGCTAAGCAGGTCGGTCTACCTCTTGCCAGCGTGGCTTTTCTTGGGATATGGGTTTTCTGGTCTATTATGGATTATATCCCATTAAATATAGAGTCCTTGTTTACCCCAATTAAGCAGAAAACCCAAATCAGGGCAAAGCTTCCATTAGGCGTCATGGAATGGATCAACTTGATCAAAATGGTTCTATTGCCTAAACCAGTGTTTTTCAACTCCAGTCCTCAAGGCACACCAACAGGTCAAGTTTTCAGGATTTCCCTCAGATGAAATGGCTGTGGTGATTTCTAAGGCAGTGAAACTGATCAAATCACCTGTGCAAAATAATGGAAAGCCTGAAAACATGACCTGTTGGTGTGCCTTGAGGACTGGAGTTGAAAAACAGTGGCCTAAACTATTGTATGTCTTTTGACACTCCCTGTTTATTTACCTTTAAAGATCTAAAACACCATTGATTCCATCTTGAATATCTTTGTCTGAGGCAGAGACATGCATAAATTACAATGGTTAACACTGAAAAATCAGATGGCCCTGGGGGGGGCCTTGCCAGGCTTCAACTTGTATTACGTTGCAGCCCAACTATGCCATTTTTACCACCTCGATAAAACAGATCTTCAGGAGGTACTAAACCATAATGTGTGGACAATCCTCCCACCCGCCTATAGTCAATGGCTATGTTGAAGACTGGTACCCCTAATAGTTTTTTATTTCATTAACACATTTGGGAAGTTAGCCCTAACCAGACTTGGTAATCTCCCCTTTCATAGTCACATTCCACTATGGTACAATCACCGTTTACCGGAATTACTCCTAGATCCAATCCTATGGGCATCTTATGGTGTTGCTGTACAATTTACACAAGTTTTCAGCATGCAGGCATGTTTTTTTTCATCTCATATGGTCCTGTCCCATTGTACAGACCTTTTGGATCCAAATACTCCAGTTCCTGCATGACCATATGGGCTCTCCCTTGTCTCTAGACCCCAAACCCTGCTTGCTTTGCTTCTATCCGGACCCCTGATACATTTCTGAATATATTTTTACGCAAAGCGCTCATCATCAATCACAAAGTGATTGCACTAAAATTGTATACAGGCTACCTCCGCCAACGCTTGAGGTATGGGTCCAGGAGGAAAATTCCACCTCTTCCATATTTACACACATATAGAGGCTGCCCTACTATATATACTAAGGTATGGGACAGGTGCTGGACACAACCCACCACATACAGTGGATGCAAAAAAAAGGTTTCTGTGATGTTAAAAAATGAGACAAAGATAAATCATTTCAAAACTTTTTCCACCTTTGATGTGACCTGTAAACTGTACAACAAACTGAAATCTTTTAGGTGGAGGGAAGTAAAAAATAATAATAATATGATTGCATAAGTGTTCACACCCTTAAACGAATACTTTGTTGAAGCGCTTTTTAATTTTAGTAGAGCACTCAGTCTTTTTTGGTATGAGTCTATCAGCATGGCACATCTTAATTTGGCAATCATTTCCCACTCTTCTTTGCAAAAACACTCCAAATCTGTCAGATTGCGAGGGCATCACCTGTCCACAGACCTCTTCAGATCACCCCACAGATTTTCAATTGGATTCAGGTCTGGGCTCTGGCTGGGCCATTCCAAAACTATAATCATCTTCTGGAGAAGCCATTCCTTTATTGATTTGGATGTATGCTTTGGGTCATTGTCATGCTGAAAGATAAAGTTCCTCATCATGTTCAGCTTTCTAGCAGAAGACTAAAGGTTTTGTTTGTGCCCATCCTGACTGGTATTTGGAACTGTTCAAAATTCCCTCTACCTTAACTAAGGCCCTGTTCCAGCTGAAGAAGAACAACCCAAAAGCATAATGCTGCCACCACCATGCTTCATAGTGGGCATGGCGTTCTTTTGGTGATGTGCAGTGTTTTTGCGCCAAACATATCTTTTGGAATTATGGCCAAAAAGTTCAACCTTGGTTTTATCAGACCATAACACATTTTTTTTCACATTTTTGGGAGACTTCAGATATGTTTTTACAAAATTTAGCCAGGCTTGGATGCTTTTCTTTGTAAGAAAAGGCTTCCGTCTTGCCACACTACCTCACTTGCGCCATACAGCCAGCACTTGCCAGAAATTCCTGCAGATCCTTTAATGTTGCTGTAGCCTCTTGGAAGCCTCCCAGACCAGTTTTCTCCTTGTCTTTTCATCAATTTTGGAAGGACTTCCAGTTCTTGGTAACGTCACTGTTGTACCTTATTTTCTCCACTTGATGATGACTGTGTTTCATGGAATATCTAATGCATTGGAAATTATTTTGTACCCTTGTCCTGACTGCTACCTTTTAAACAATGAGATCCCTCCGATGCTTTGGAAGCTCTCTGCGGACCATGGCTTTTGCTGTAGGATGCAACTAAAAAAATGTCAGGAAAGACCTACTAGAACAGCTGAACTTTATTTGGGGTTAATCAGAGGCACCTTAAAAAATGATGGCAGGTGTGTACTGACTATTTAACATGAGTTTGAATGCGATTGCAAAGGTAATCTTTTTTCCCCCTAAATAGCTTCCTTTACCTTAGTGCAGTCCTCCACTTACCTCATCCTTCGATTTTGCTTTTAAATGTCCTCATTTCTTCTGAGAAATCCTCACTTCCTGTTCTTCTGTCTGTAACTCCACACAGTAATGTGACACTTTCTCCCTGGTGTGGAGAAAGCGAGCAGGAGTGTCATGAAGCCCACTAACACACAGCTCCTTTCTCTATCTGCAACGTAGAAAGCGTCCCGACTCTCCTGCTTGCCCCCTCCCCCTTCAAAGGGAGGGGGCGAGCATGACACTCCACACCAGGGAGAAAGCCTTGCATTACTGTGTGGAGTTACAGACAGAAGAACAGGAAGTGAGGATTTCTCAGAAGAAATAAGGACATTTAAGAACAAAATCAAAAAGGATGAGGTAAGTGCACTAAGGTAAAGGACGCCATCTAGGAAAAAAAAAAAAGTTGTACCTTTACAACCCCTTTAATTCCCGACACAGCTACATGCCCAGTTATAAGAGAATGTGCAACCACATTATTTTTAAGCCCCCTCCTGCAAAATATTTCAGTTTGTTTTTAATTTGAGTTGTACAATTTATAGGTCACATTAACAGGTGGAAAAAGTTCTGAAATTATTTATCTTTGTCTCATTTTTTAGATCACAGAAAGCTGACATTTCAACATGTGTAGACTTGTTATATACACTGTGTAGAAGCGACTCTTGTATTTTGTTAAACTATACAGCTCGCCATTTAATTTTCACATGTCACATTATTACCTAGTTATCTGTATGATGGTAAATGACTGATGTATTGGTACAATAATGCTTTCGGTTAGTGAATGGTCCTCTGGGATGAACAATTGGCTTGTTTTAATTAATTCTGTAACATTTTTTGTGTCTTTGTTCTTAAAAAGAATAAAAACAAATTTTTTGAACATGACAACACAATATTTTACCTTAAATACAAATATATTTAAAAACAAAAAATCTTTTTAAAACAAAGCCCAACTCCAGCCAAAGGTTTAATTTGAATTTTTTAATAGAGCAGTTAGTAGTCAGAACCTCTGTAAAGTTTTATTTGCTGCATGTCGGCACTGGGGAGATTCCCTGTCACTTCTACAGACACCAGGACAAGAAATATGATGGAGCACAGCTGTCAGCAGGACAGGGAAATAAAAAGCAATAAAAGCCTAGTAGATGTTCTAAAAACAATTATACCCATCCCATAACTTCATGTCCTTGTGACACTGTCACCTGGACATGAATTGTGGGTAAATCTCCCAGAGATTTCTGTACAAAACAAAATATAAAGTTCTGGCTGGAGTTAGCCTTAAAATGTAATAATAAAATACAATCTAAATAAATAACAATTCTCAAGTAAAAAAAAAAATGAAAAAAAAAAAAAACCCATCCAGAAAAGTCCAAAAATAATGAATGAAATACATTTACAATCAATCATGTAGTAGGTATAAATCCGATTCTTCATTTGCATTGAAAAAACATTTTTATGCTTTCTGATTCAAGTAAGCCAAATTAGATCCAATTCTGAGAAATGGAAATTGACCCATCTTGAATTTTTGGTCCACTGACTTAGTGCATTCCAAGTAAAACCCTCTTGTTAAATTATTTCATATCTTGAAAAAGGTAAGTTTTTAATAATAAAAAAATAAAAATTCAGGTCATTGCCACACTTCTGCACTCTAATACAGTATTGGTGATTTCTTGGGAACCTCTGCAGATTCCATATCATCATCCAACCAAGAAACAGCATGGAATTGGCAAGGCTTGTAGCGTATAATCTCCTGAGGGATTATTTTCTCCATTTTCAATTTGGGATTATTTGGTCTAGAATTAAAACTTTTGGATTGTCAAAGTATAAATCAGCACAGTCCTAGACTAAAACACCGCCATACAAGATAAATGTCTTTGAGAGTCCAGTTTAGGTGCGTGTATCTAGGTTCTTCATATAATCTTGCAGGGCCTGCAGTCGGGCATCAATGTCAGATAGGTCAGAGACTTGGTCAAAGCGGTTTTCTGCATTGGGTGCAAGAAAATTGAATTAGATTTGATATATACAGAAGTATAAACCCCAAACTTGTTTTAAAGAAAACTACATTTTAAATTTCCGGGGTGCAGAATTAAAGGAGTTGTAAAGGTACCATTTTTTTTTCTCCTAAATACCTTAGTGCAGTCCTCCTTCACTTAACTCATCCTTCCATTTTGCTTTTAAATGTCCTTATTTCTTCTGAGAAATCATCACTTCCTGTTCTTCTGTCTGTAACTCCACACAGTAATGTAAGACTTTCTCCCTAGTGTGGAGTGTCCTGCTCGCCCCCTCCCTTGGACTACGGGAGAGTCAAGACACCCACTAACACACTGCTCCTTTCACCATCTTTAGTCCAAGGTAGGGGGCGAGCACGACACTCCACACCAGGGAAAAAACCTTGCATTACTGTGTGGAGTTACAGCCAGAAGAACAGGAAGTGAGGATTTCTCAGAAGAAATAAGGACATTTATAAGCAAAATCGAAGGATGAGGTAAGCGAAGGAGGACTGCAGGTAACGGAAGCCATAAAAGAAAAAAAAAAAAATTGTACCTTTACAACCCCTTTAAGAATGTGGCACATAACCAGATGCCTACTAACCTTTGAAAAAAAAGAACACCGATAGGGGACTATGAACAATTCCACTTTTGCGCCAGTCTACATCCAAAACTTAAAATGATAAAAGTTTAGCTACCTTTCTCAATTTTCCGGTCATAGTTTGGTGTGCTGGAAAGCCTTTTTTTCCCAGATGATCGGTCTCTCTTCCCCTGCAGATTCAGAGGAAAAAAAGAAAATAAATAAATTCTACTGACACAAACTAAGTGGGGGAAACAGTAAGAACGGATAGAATATAAAAAAGGACAACTTACACTATTCCTGTTATTCCATGATGAAGGGGCAAAGGGTTTCCTGCCACGTGTGGCCTGTTTTCTTTCCCCACTATAATATGGTTAGATCACATTATGAGTAGTTTGCACAAAGTTGACATACACAAAACTACAGATGGTACAAGAAGGCAATTATACCAAGCAATTTACATACGATGCCTTGAAAAAGTATTCATACCCCTTGAAATTTTACACATTTTGTCATGTTAAAACCAAAAACGTAAATGTATTTTATTGGGAATGAATGTGATAGACCAACAGAAAAGGGCACATAATTGGGAAGTGAAAGGAAAATTATAAATGCTTTTTATTTTTTTTACAAATAAATATCTAAAAAAGGTGTGGCGTGCATTTGTATTCAGCCCCCGAGTTTATACTTTGTAGAACCACCTTTCGCTGCAATTACAGCTGCAAGTCTTTTTGGGGGTGTCTCTACCAGCTTTGCACATCTAGAGCGCGACATTTTCCCCCATTCTTCTTTGCAAAATAGCTCAAGCTCTGTCAGATTGGATGGAGAGCATCTGTGAACAGCAATTTTAAAGTCTTGCCACAGATTCTCAATTGGATTCAAGTCTGGACTTTGACTGGGCTACGCTAAGGCGGCGTACACACGAGGGGATATGTCCGCTGAAAACGGTCCGATGGACCGTTTCAGCAGACATCTCCGCTCGTGTGTATGGGCTAGCGGACAGATTTCTCCACCGACAGATTTCAAAGCAAGCTTTGAAATCTATCCGGTGGGAATCTGTCCGCCCGACATGTCTGCTGGTTAGTACACTTACCAGCAGACATGTCGGCCCCCACCGTCGCCGCGGCCGAATGGATTCGGCGCATGCGCGGAAGTGTTTTACTTCCTGGTGCGGTGACGTGGCGGTGACGCGGCGGCGTCAACGTCACCGCCGCGTCACCGCGCCGTCCGGCGGCGGGGAATTTGATCCGATGGTGTGTACACGCCATCGGATCAAACTCCCGATCGGACATATCCGATGGAAATGGTCCGCGGACCGTTTTCATCGGATATGTCCGATCGTGTGTACGCCACCTTACACATTATTATTATACAGAACATGATGGACAGATTCTCCTACCTGAGCTGTGGATCTCTGCAGCTCCTCCACAGTTACCATGGGCCTCTTGGCTGCTTCTCCGATTAATGCTCTCCTTGCCCGGCCTGTCAGTTTTGGTGGACAGACATATCTTGGCAAGTTTGCAGTTGTGCCATACTCTTTCCATTTTCGGAAAATGGATTGAACCGTGCTCTGTGAAATGTTTAAAGCTTGGGATGTTTTTTTTATTTTTTAGGGGGGTTGGGGGGGGGGGGGGGGGGGGATTTAATTCAAATGTGTTGCTTTTCCCTGCAAATTATCCGCCCTTTCAGGTGTTTACAAACAGACCAAAAAATGTTTTGACTTGTCAGTACAAATGCAAAGCTGGACTAAAATACCACACTATTTAAATATACAATGAATCAATAGGAAAAAGTCTTATGCCCCGTACATATGATCCGAAAATCGAACGACCGGACGTCTGACTCTTTTTGCTTGCTAGTCGCAAGTAGACATTGAATAGGTTACTAAAGTTGCGAAGATTCTCAGAAGACAGAATAAAAATTCAGAAGTGATGTAATGTGTTGTAGTGTATTTATATTGTATTTTTGGACAACTAAACTGATTAACGGAAAATCTTAAGATCTGGAATCGTACAGGAGCAATGTTCCCACATATCCGATGGGGTAACAGCAGAGGAACCATCGTGATCGGCTATCAAAAGCTGTGTACTTAACGAGCAGAGTAGCGTACGAATGCTTCGAAAGCTGTATTTTTTGTGCGATTTTCGCATCGTGTGTATGGCCATTAGGGTTTTTTTAGCCTCCCCACATCAAAGCCTTGTTGTCCGAGTCACTTTAAGAGAACAACTTCAATCTCGGCCCAGGCAGGAAAAGTAGAGTTGCATTCTCAGCAAATACGAGCTTTCGTTTTTATTTCACAATATTTTAAAACTGCACTATACAGGTAGATTCAATTCATTAGGCACCCTTGCTTGCTTGCTGAACTATAGGCCCAGTATAGGACAGTATATAACTTTACCTGCTGGGTAATGGATTGACATACTCCATTTCATCTCCAGAGCTTTGATAGGATCGATGACTTTGAAGACTCTCAACTATTTCAGAAATGAAACATATATAGGTAACAAAGTCATGCTTACATAAACAGCATTAATAAGTTCAAGTGCTACTTATCTAGTCGCATTGTATAATAAAACTCTAAACCAGTGTTTCTCAACCTTTTTTTCCAGTCACAGCCCCCTTTAAAAATTATGGACAGTCTCAAGGCACCCCCATTCTAAAATATAAAAAACGATTCTAGTAGTTTTACACATGACAGCGACATCCACAAGTAGGCGATTTATTCTTCCAAAGCAAAAACAGTAAAACCTTGACTTGAGAGTAACTTGGTTTGAGAGTGTTTTGCGACACAAGCTAAATTTTTTAGAACAATTTTGACTTGATATACAAGTAGCTTCACGTCACAACTGAGTATAAAAGAGAAGTGTAGCAATATGGTTACATTTAATGAAGGTACAACATTTAACAACTCACATGGTTGACGATTAAAACAGGCACATCTAGGTATTCAGGCATCCTGGGGAAAGCTGTCCACATAAACCATCCTCTGCACCACCATCGACATCATCCCTTTCTCGCTGCGCTCCACAAACGCGTCAAGCCTCGCTTTTTTTTTGCTCTACTGCAGAGAAAAGTCTTGCCAGGCACTATTGCAGACTGACAGTGGTGAGAGCCAGCGGTGCGGAGGATTGTCTATGTCAGCTGGCACCCAGAGGCCTCTCTGTGGGCATGCAAGGTATGTCGTGTGATCGCTACCCGAGTCACATGACCTCTAGCCAGGCCGCCTGTGACTGGTCCGCTGAGACAGCTGCTGACAGAGCCGTATCACAGTAGGCTAGATCACCTGCATCACAAATGGGAGGAGGCCTATCACCTCAGAAATATTCCAAGTATTTACAGCGAGGAGAGGACCCCCGTAGAACAGATCACCGACTGCAGCATGAAGCCCTCCACCGCCTGGGGGAGCAGCTGCGAGTGCTAAGGGCACTGGGGAGAAATGTCCGATCATCTGCAGAGAACTCTATCTCAACTGCAGGAAAAGAGCAAAGAAGTGCCCGCCTGAGTGACTGGAAATGAATGGAGAAGGTAAAGGTTGGGGCCGGAGGAGGGGAGTGAGACACTGATAAAATAGGGGCTGGAAAATGAACTGTCAGAGGTGAGTGCAGGGACCAATAGGAAGAAGTTCTATACCAAGAGGGGGAGGAGGACAGAGAGACATGTGCCCGGGGAGTCAGACCATGACAATATGTCTATCAGAGTATATGTACTGTCAGAGTTGCACCAGAGATGGACAGAGCGCTGGGAGAGAAAAGAAAGGATCAAGTTATTCCTGCCTGGGAAATCAGAATAAAATTCCATCAAGAGTGCAATATAGCGAGTGCAGTATAGAGTGCTTATTAACTGTCCTACCATTGAGTCCAGTACAGAGTGCTCAGAGATTAGAGAGTGCAGTGTGCTCACTGCTACCCCTGGAGGATGGGGTTTACTGGTGGCTCAGAGCAAGGTGCACAGGTGAGAGGGGAGGGGGCGCTGCAACTGCCGGGGACTACTAGAGGGGCAATTACGTAGTGGACCGTGTGTGCTCTCCTCCTGGGGATCGGACATGCGGTGGGGTGAGCGGAGTTTTGTTGTATAACATTTTTGATACGTTTTTATGGAATTTTGCCAAGGCACCACTGAAGAAACCTCAAGGAACCCTGGTTGAAAAAGGTTGCTCTAAACAAAAAGGCATACAAAAAGAAAAAAAAAGTATTAAGATGTTATAGGTGACCCACCTGACGAACTGCGCCTCTGTCCTCTCATACTAGATGGGGATGCCAATGCTCGTCGACCCCTGCAATAAAAAACTGTTTAGAAGCCTACTGAACCCTTTATTGATATTTGTAATACACAAGTATTTTGCTACATACTTATACCACTGAAAATGTTTTTATTTTTTCTATATACATATTCTATAGAGCTATAAAAAAAATGGCTTAGAAGGGACATAATTACAAGGGAAATAGGGGTAAAGCTGGCCGATTCATTTTAGTAGGACTTGGATGCAGAAGTGAAGCATACGCTTGTGTGACTGAGAAAATGTGCACAATACTTTTAAGTGCTTTCCAGGTGGGCTCTAATAAATCAAATTTAATAGAGATTATATACTGTATTTATTGGCGTATAACACTCACTTTTTTACCCTGAAAATAGAGGGTAAACTATGCCTGCGTGTTATACGCAGGGGGCTGTGGAAAGTTTTTTTTCCTGAAACGTCCCTCCTTAAAGTTAGGGTGCGTGTTATACGCCGATAAATACAGTATATATATATATATATATATATATATATATATATATATATATATATATATACACACACACACACACACACACACACACACATATATATACACACATACATACACACACCACAAAAGATGAGCACTGGTACGTACCTGAAATTCAGACAGGCACAAGCACACAGCACCTGTGTGAACAAGGCCCAAAAGGTAGACAAACAATTGGAAGAGTAGTTACTTACTTCTTTAGGTCAACATCCTTCTGTTTACGGTCTCTGTCTCGGATGTAAGCTGTGGGATCAAACCGTGGAGGGCGGATAGCTAAGGGATCGCACAAATTAAGAAATGTAGATTAAATGCTTGAACAAAGTCTATATATTTTTTCAGAAATTCTTTATTTAAAGTAGACAGCAAGGAAGTATGCAAAGTTTACCTATGGACTAATGCTTTAGTCATGGTACAGTGTCAATACAATATCATAGTAACATAGTTGGTAAGGTTGACTAAAGACAACAGTTCATCCAGTTTAACCCGTGTAGGTGTGTGTGTGTGTTTAAAAGAAAATAATAATTTCCCATATTCCCATATGTTGTTTTTCGCTAAGATGCACGTCTAAGAGTCTTCTAACCACTTCGCATCCAGGCCAATTCTGGCACTTCGCTCCTACATGTAAAACATTTTATTATTTTTTTGCTAGAAAATTACATAGAACCCCCAAACATTATGTATTTTTTAGCAGAGATCCTAGAGAATACAATGATGGTCGTTGCAACTTTTTATCTCGCACCGTATTTGCACAGCAATTTTTCGAACACTTTTTTTTGGGAAAGAAAACAGTTGAATTTTTGCCTAATGTGAAAGATGTTATGCCGAGTAATTACATACCAAACATGTCACCCTTCAAAATTGCACACGCTGGTGGAATGGCGTCAAACTTCGGTACTTAAAAATTCTCACGGGCAAAGCTTTACATTTTTTTACTGGTTACATGTTTTGCGTTACAGAGGAGGTCTAGGGTTAGAATTATTGCTCTCGCTCTAACGTTTGCAGCGATACCCCATGTGTGTGGTCTGAACACTGTTTTCACATGTGGGTGGGACTTAGGTATGCATTCGCTTCTGCGTGCGAGCACACAGGGACAGGAAAACTTATACAAGTATATATAAAAAATATGTTTTTGTTAAATTCTACTTTTAACTATTTACTTTGACACTTAACCACTTAAGCCCCGGACCAATATGCTGCTAAATGCCCAGAGGCGTTTTTACAATTCGGCACTGCGTCGCTTTAACAGACAATTGCGCGGTCGTGCGACGTGGCTCCCAAACAAAATTTGCGTCCTTTTCTTCCCACAAATAGAGCTTTCTTTTGATGGTATTTGATTGCCTCTGCAATTTTTATTTTTTGCGCTATAAACAAAAATAGAGCGACATTTAAAAAAAACAAAAAAAAAAAACAATATTTTTTTACTTTTTGTTATAAGAAAAATTGAATAAGCTAAATTTTAGTCAAACATTTATACAAAAAAAAAAAAAAATTGCTACCTAGCAGCAACAGTGACACTTATACAGCGATCAGAAAAATGATTGCTTAGTGACACTGGCAATAGGGGGTGAAAGGGTTAACTAGGGCGGTGATCAAGGGGTTAAAACTTTATTAGGGGGGGGGGGGGGGTACGGGGGCTACCCTGAACCTAACACTAACTGCCTGTCACACTGACACTACATGCAGTGATCATACATATATGATCACTGAAATCAGTGACAGTGTGACAGGGGGTAGGGGGGTGATCGCAAGGGGTTAAATGTACCTATGTGTGTGGTGTCAGTGTAGTGTTGGTGCAGACTTACTGTGCCTCTTCTCTCATCTCGGCGGTTTGAAAATACCGCAGAGATGAGCATTGCATCACTTCCTCTGCCTGTGTTTACATTTTACAGGCAGAGGAAGGGACACAGCGGCGGCGCACAGGATTGGCTGGGAGCGATCACGAGGGGGCGGACAGAAACGAAAAGCCGCCCCCTCAAGGCGGATCGCTCCCACAGGTAAGCCGCCCGCCGCGGAGGGGGTCCCGATCGGACCCCCGAAACGCTAGTAGGCAGGGACGTAAATTTACGTCCATCTGCCTGTCCAAGCCCTTTTGTGGACTTAAATAGGCGTGCGGCGGGCGTTAAGTGGTTAAAAAAAAGTATCAATTTTATTCCTATTACAAGGAACCTAGTAAAGACCCTTTGTAATAGGAATAAGCATGACAGGTCCTATTTACAGTGAGATATGGGGTCAATAAGACCCCACATCTCACCTCTAGGCTGGGAAGCCTAGAATAAAAAAAATAAAAAACACACACACACACACACGATCTCAGCTTCCCAGCCGAGGCGGTTTTTTGAATGCAGAGGCTGGGCATGACGTCATAACATTGCGCTCGGCCTCCGAGCGATCATAGAGACTCCGGCGACCATCTGGTCCACCGGAAATCTCTATGATAAGCATCCGGGGCTGGCGGATCCATTCTCCGACTCACCGATCGCAGCGGAGAGTCAGTAGAAGCACCGAAGGGCGGTGTGAGGGGACGTACCCACTGGCACCGATGTGATGCACTGATGAGGTGGCACAGATGGACACTGAACTGGTGGGAATTAATGAGGTGGCACTGATAGGCTCCACTGGTGGGCACTGATGAGGATGCAATGATAGGCTGCACTGGTGGGCACTGATGAGGTGGCACTGGTGGGCTGCACTGGTGGGTACTGATGAGGTGGCACTGGTGGGCTGCACTGGTGGGTACTGATGAGGTTGCACCGATAGGCTGCACTGGTGGGCACTAATGGATACTGAAAGACGGCACTGATGGGACACTGACCGGCTGAACTGGTGGGCACTAATGGACACTGATAGGCTGCACGCCACCTCTCCACCGTAAACAATAACCTCCTCCCCACCCTAGATTTTCTGAGATGAAAAAAAAAAAAAAAAATTGGCAACTTATATCGTCCACAAGAAAAAAAAAACACGGCAACATATATCGGCCGCCCCGATTTCAAAATATCGGCATCGGCCAGAGAAAAACCATGTTGGTCGACCTCTAGTTAGATGTGCCTCTAAAATCCTAGTTCAGTGTATAATGGGTGTGAATGCATTTCTGCCAAATGCATGTAGTTTTATGGCAATCAAAACAAGGCACCGCTTACCCACTGGAGAAGGCGATAACCTTGTCTGTCTAGTTCTTCCTTCTCCAGAGCTCATTCCACTTCGTTCCCGGGATGTGGACCTATCTCTTCGAATGCCAACCTCTCCACGAGAGTTATTGCGTTGAATAGGACCCCTGCCAGCAGAACTTGAACGGCTCTGTGGTGATGGGCCAGTTGGTGTGACACGCCTGTAAAATAGCATAAGAAATAAAACAAATTATTATTCAATGTAACACAAATAAAAACAAACTGATACCCTGGTGAGGCCTCAGAAGCCAAAAGTCTACTCCCTTGCTGTATATTTATACATAGGCAAAATGTAGCAGATTGTTACCTCTCCTTGCTTAACGAAAAAAAAAAAAAAAAAAACGTGCAGGAAAACGAAAAGAAAAGCAAGAAAATCGCAAAAAAAAAAAAAAAAAAAACGAATCTCCAGAACACATGGGCCCAGAGGAGCCATGTCATCTCCTTGTTAGGCAGAAAAAAAACTGAGGCTGCAGAACAGAGCATGGGGGGGGGGGGGGGGGTGTACCTGGGGGAACCGCCCCCTGGGACCCTGGAGGGGTACTATGATGAGTGGAGTGTTTAAACACTTCACATGCTGTTTTTTCTACCTAGTCAATCTCCTAAAAGGGAGGATTAATGCCCTAAGGTCAAGATGCTGCTGTGTCCGTCCATGAACGGAAGAGAAAAAGAGACCGTAATTGAGGATAAAATGGAGTAAGTAGCCCCCAGTAACCCTGCACACCATAAGTGACACAAGTCGCTTATTCGGCCTCCAAATTGCCATGCCAATGGCAGATATGACCACAAAGAGCATCACATTTCTGCTCTGTGGCTCATCTGCAAGAATTAGTATACAGCGAAGGCTCTTCACAGGATAGGACTCTGAGCCTAACCAAATGTGAGTAAGGGAGGCCTCCACTAGAGCCTCTGAGCTCAAGGGGATAGTTGCTTCAACTCTCCGGCAGAGAGAGAAGACCTTGGGGAAAACCGAGAAGATGATGGGGAGGGAAGGTCTAACAACAAGGATAACTAAAAAAATAAAAATCCTAGCCGGGAAAAGATCAGATCAGATATGCAACCTCTCCAGGTCCACTGTTCCCAAATTCATGGGGTAGCAGATAATGAGAGAGCCCTAAAACTAGTATGCAAGCCCCAGAGAAAATAACAAATGGTTTGGATGTTCCTGTTAGGCTGGATAAAAAAACAGAAATAACAATACGCTTTATTGATTGAGGAGGATATTTCCTGTATAGGTGGAGCACACACGCGATGTCCAGGAAGATGATTGAGGAAAAAACAAAGGAGGTAGAGATGCACCAAAATTTTGGCAGCTGAAATAGGGCAAAAAAGGTGCCACTAAGCAGGGAAAACACACACAATTTTACTGCGCCTATGGTGTATTTTTCATAGGTCATGTGGCTTAAAAACTGTATAAAAAAAAAACAATGCAACACTGATGCATTTCAACTGGGAGATGCGTTTTTGGTGTTTTTTTTTTTTTTTTTTACGGACCAAAAATGCAGCAAGCAATAATTTTTAATACCAGAAAGGAAATGCAACAGACCTGTGTGACGACATAGATAGAATTTAAAAGGGATGTAATTTTTTTTTTAGCTTTTCCAACGTTAAAAGGTGCTGATAATGTCTGACAATAAATTCATATTCATTTAAATTCATGATATTAATTAAAAAGTCGAATATAATACAACATATATAAAAAAAAAAATGAATTCAGTGCTCCTCTAAGAAGAAGAGGAAGAAATTAAAATGTTTTCAAATAGGTTTTCTCACCCTCTTTTGTACATAGCTAGCTCCGTGGTCAGACTCTTCACTTTCAAACGAAGGGTCCGTTCCAATGCTCGTGCTTCTTCCAGCTGAATCAGGGACACAGGCAGATAGTCAGTAGGTGAGGAGGCCAGAAATTCATAAGGCAATATTTCCACTCTTAGCTGCACACATCAATTGTCAATCACAAGCGTCTACTGTGGCTGATGCCATTAACCACTTAAGGACCAAGCCTCTTTTTAAAACTTGTTTAGAAGCTAAAATCATTTCTTTTTGTACAAAATTACTTAGAACCCCCAAACACACACACACACATATATATATATATATATATATATATATATATTTTCCCCCTTCTCAGACACCCTAGAGAATAAAATGGTGGTCATTGCAATACTTTGCCACACCGTATTTGCACAGCGGTCTTACAAGCGCAATTTGTTTGGAAAAAATACACGGAGTTAAAAATTAAAACAGTAAAGTTAGCCCAATTTTTTTCTATATTGTGAAAGATAATGTTACGCAAGTAAATTGATACCCAACATGTGATGCTTGAAAATTGTGCCCACTCGTGGAATGGCGACAAACTTTGGCACTTAAAAATCTACACTGGCGACTTTTAAAAATGTCTACAGGTTACCAGTTTTAAGTTAGAGGAGGTCTAGAGATAGAATTATTGCTCTCGCTCTAACGTTTGCGGCAATACCTCACATGTGGTTTGAACACAGTTTTCATATGTGGGCTTGACTTGCGTATGCAATTTTTTTTTTCTCATTTATTTTACCTTTTGTTTTTCATCTTTACACTGCCTAAATAATGTCTCCTTTCAGAGCATTGGGCGGAAGGGACGTTTGATGTCGCTTCCGCCCTCCAATGCTACAAAGCCAAGTGGGGGGGGGCCCCATATTTCCCTAACTCGGCATCCAGGCAGTGAGGGGAGCAGACACGATCGTGTCCACCGCTACAGACGGCTTGCCAAAGGGAAATGCCGTTCCTGAAAATACTGAGGTTATGGCAGCTAGCTGCTGCCATTACAACGGTATTTAGAATCAAAGTACCGACATACAGGACCAGCAATTTGCGTGAAAAAACCGGAGTTAGGCTTACCGGTAACTCTCTTTCCAGGAGTCTTCCAGGACAGCCCTGAGATATATGGCTCCTCCCTCCGGGACAGGAAACACATTCACCCAAATTATAAAAGGCGGTCCTCCAGGCCTTCTCCTCAGTTCATCCAAGAATTCCTGAAGGCTCTGAAAAACATAACATACTAACACATCGTCAGTACACATATCCAACTCCTGTTTACAAACTATAAACTCCGGGTGGGAAACCGGGCTGTCCTGGAAGACTCCTGGAAAGAGAGTTACCGGTAAGCCTAACTCCGGTTTTCCCCCCTTGTCTTCCAGGACAGCCCTGAGATGATAAACAAGAAACTTACTTGTCAGGGTGGGGTAGCCGCCTGGAGGACCCTTCGGCCAAATGACTGATCCTTCTCAGACATTAAGTCCAGGCGATAGTGCTTGGCGAAGGTCGTATAGTTTGACCATGTTGCCGCCTTACAAATTTCTTCCGGAGTGGCTCCGGCCTTTTCCGCCCAAGAACTCGAAACCGCTCTAGTAGAGTGTGCTTTGACAAATGGGGCTTGCTTATCCTCTAACTCATAAGCTTTAGCTATCGCTAACCTGATCCACCTGGCAATGGAAGACTTAGATGCTTTTTGCCCCTTCCTAATCCCCGAAAAATTAACAAAAGAATCAGACTTTCTGAGTTCCTTGGTTACCTCTAAATAAATTAAAATACATCTCTTGACATCTAGAGATGTCCCCTCTGAGCTCGAGGGAGACAAAAAAGTCGGAAGGACAATGTCCTGTGTCCTGTGAAACGAGGACGCCACCTTGGGGAGAAAGCTGGGGTCTGTTTTCAACACAACTCTATCCTCATAAATTAACAAAAATGGCTCTCTGATAGAAAGCGCCTGAAGGTCACTTACCCGCCTGGCGGAAGTGACTGCTACCAACAGAACTGTCTTAAGGGTTATCCATTTTAAGATAGATTCCTCCAGAGGCTCAAATGGACTAGCTGACAATGCTTTAAGTACCAAGGAGAGATCCCAAGGAGGACAGGGTGAGATCTTCACCGGCCTAAATCTAGACAAGGCTTTGAAAAAGTTCTTAATAAAAGAATTCTGCTGAAGGGAACATTGAAGAAAGACACTAAGGGCCGTAACCTGCACTTTTAGGGTACTTGGAGATAAACCCATATCTACCCCTGCCTGCAGAAAATCTAGAATGGCTGGGACCCCTGGTTGATCGATTCCCTGCTCTTCTAACCAGGAACAATTTTTTTTCCAGAATTTGGCATAAATTGTTCTAGTAACAGGCTTTCTGCATTGTATCAGGGTTCTGATTACTTTCTCTGAGAAGCCCTGTGTTCTCAGCAACTGTTCCTCAGATACCACGCAGTTAGGTTTAGTCTACCTGCAGGTGAAGAATGCGATATTAGATCCCTCCTGCTGGGAAGACGAAATGGGGAGAGAATGGCCAGATTTTTCAAAATGGCAAACCAGGGTCTTTTCGGCCAAAAAGAAGCAACCAAAATTAGATCCGTTCTTTCCGACCGAAATTTCTGAAGGACTGCTGCGATCATCCTTATTGGAGGGAAGGCGTAGCAGCTGTTGAACTTCCATGTTTTGGAAAAAGCATCTATCCCTGTAGCCCTGTCTCCTGGATTGATCGAGAAGAACTGGATTACCTTCCTGTTCCTTTCGGAGGCGAAAAGGTCCACCTCCGGTGGACCCCATTTCTGCACTATTTGAGCGAAAACCTCCTCGTGTAGTGCCCACTCGTCCTGACTCACCTGTTGACGGCTCAGATAATCCACCTCGATTGTTTTCAGGACTGCCAGGAGCTCTCTCTGGTTTGAGGAACGTTCTGCCTCTCTTGGGGACCATGTTCCCTGGGCCACTGCCTCCCCCAGGTGGGCTCCCCACCCCCAGGCACTGGCATCTGTAGTTACTACTGTTTCTACCGGCAGGGTCCAGGTTAGACCTTTGTCTAGATTGTGGCGCGTTCGCCACCACCATAGAGTCCTTTTGACTCGGGACGAGATTGGAACCTGGACATCCAAGTCTTGACTTTAGCCACTCCAAAACCGAAGCATTAGTTGCTGCAACGGACGTTGATGGAACCTCGCCCAGGGTACCGCTGGAAAACATGCAGTCATAAACCCCAGCACCCTCATAATTTGTCTGACCGAAGCCTCTCGGTTGGACTGTAACTGGGCTGCTGCTTGTTCTACCTTTATCATTTTTTCTTCTGGGAGATAAAAAAAATTCTCTACAGAAGATATCCTGTAACCTCGGTACAGAACCTCCTGGGATGGGGGTCAATTGAGACTTGTCTCGGTTGACTATCCACCCGAGAGAGGAGAGAATGTTCTGAGCTTCCTGCAAATCCTTTTCCAGCTGTTGGGCTGATCTTGCCACGAACAGGAGATCGTCCAAATAAGGAATTACAATTATCGCCTTGTTTCTCAGCGGTGCTAGAGCCTCTGCCAGGACTTTTGTAAAAATTCTCGGCGATGAGGACAGACCAAAGGGAAGGGCTTGGAACTGGAAGTGTCCGATTTCCGAGTTCACCTTCACCTTCACCGCCACCCTGAGAAATTTTTGGAAATCTAAATGAATTGGGACATGTAAGTATGCATCCCTGAGATCCAGGGTGGCCATGTAGCACCCCGGAAACAGAGACCTTGCCACTGTGAAAATCGACTCCATTCTGAACTTCTTGTACTTTACAAATTTGTTCAGGGGACGAAGATTCAAGATCATTCTGAATTTTCCCGATGTTTTTTTTACTACGAATACATGGGAATATGTCCCTTGACCTTGTTCCTTTCGTGGAACTTGAATTAGAACTTTTTGGTCCACCAATTCCCCCAGAGACAGGCCCAGGGCCTCTGCCTTCTCCCTGTCCCTGGGAGGCTGGGTAACCAGAAAACTTGGGGGGGGGGGGGGGGGGGTGTTGTCGTGAACTCCAACTTGTATCCGTTCCTGATTATGTTTAAAATGAACGGACTTGAAGTTGCCATGGTCCATTGTGGGAGAAACTGCCCCAATCTTCCTCACACCGGGACGCAAGAGTCACTGTGGCTTGGGGGTGGTTTGAGGAGGATTAAACAATAAAGGGATTTTTAAATACAGCTTACCTGTAAAATCCTTTTCTTGGAGTACATCACGGGACACAGAGCGGCATATTCATTACTATATGGGTTATATGGAGTACCTTCAGGTGTGGACACTGGCAATCTCAAACAGGAAGTCCCCTCCCTATATAACCCCCTCCCCTAGAGGGAGTCCCTCAGTTTTGTAGCAAGCAGTATGCCTCCCAAAATGGTCACCCAAAAGAGGGGTGGGAGCTCTGTGTCCCGTGATGTACTCCAAGAAAAGGATTTTACAGGTAAGCTGTATTTAAAAATCCTTTTTCTTTCTCGTACATCACGGGACACAGAGCGGCATATTCATTACTATATGGGATGTCCGAAAGCAATGCTTTAATGAGGGGAGGGAGACATCTTCCAAAGAAGGATTCAATTTAGAGGTAAACTCAAATAATAATAATAATTCCAACTTAGTCAAGAAAAAACTTTTTTTTTTTTTTTTTTTTTTTTCTTTTTACAACCAAGGGTGCTTCTGATCCCGAGGATCTCAAACTGCAGCCTGTAGTACTGCCTGTCCAAAGGCAGAATCTGCATTCCTTCTCACGTCTAGTTGATAAAACTTTGTAAACGTGTGGACTGATGACCACGTCGCTGCCTTGCATATCTGAGCCATAGAGATCTGATGGTGTGCTGCCCAGGAGGCGCCCATGGCCCTGGTAGAATGGGCCTTTACCGACAAAGGAGGAGGCAACCTCTTCAAACCGTAGGCTTGAATGATTAATTGTCTAATCCATCTCGAGATGGTGGATTTTGCAGCTGCCTGCCCCTTCTTGGGGCCATCTGGTAGAACGAACAACACATCTGTTTTCCGGATCTTTTCTGTAGCTTTAAGATAGGCCTTCATGGCCCGGACAATATCCAAGGTATGCAGCAACCCCTCCTTTCTAGATGTGGGTTTTGGAAAGAAGGATGGAAGTACCAAATCCTGGTTCAAGTGAAATTTGGATATAACCTTTGGTAGAAAGGAAGGATGGGGCCGGAGAACTGCCCTGTCCTTATGCAGAACGAGATATGGTTCCTTACACGATAATGGCTGCTAATTCTGACACTCTCCTGGCCGAAACTATGGCGACCAAGAAAACCAACTTTCTTGTCAGTAAGACTAAAGGAATCTCAGCCAACGGCTCAAAGGGTTGTTTCTGTAGAGTGGACAGGACAAGATTTAAGTCCCATGGACAAATTGGTGACTTGACAGGAGGATTAATACGCAAGACCCCTGTAAGAAGGTCTTTACCAGCGAGTGGGTGGCCAGCGGCCTCTGAAACCACACTGACAGAGCTGAGATCTGTCCCTTGATTGTGCTTAGTGCCAGGCCTTTATCCACTCCTAGCTGGAGAAAACTTAACACCCTATCAATAGTATATTTGCGGGAATTCCATCTTTTGGATTCACACCAGCCTACGTAGTTCCTCCACACCCTGTAATAAATCACCCTGGAGACCGGCTTTCTAGCCCTAATCAGGGTAGGAATTACCTGCCTAGACAGACCTCTACCCCTGAGAATCAGGGATTCAGCCTCCAGGCCGTCAAATTTAGACGCTGTAATGTAGGGTGGAGGATCGGGCCTTGTGAGAGTAGGTCTGGTTGTAGAGGAAGAGTCCAAGGGTCTCCCACTGCCATCTTCAGGACTAGTGAGTACCAAGTCCTCCGGGGCCAAGCCGGAGCTACTAGAATGACTGGCTTGTGCTCCACTCTGATCTTGCGCAACAGGCGAGGGAGTAACTGTAGTGGAGGGAATGCATATAGAAGTTTGAATTGATGCCAAGGGCAAACCAACGCATCGGTTCCGCAGGCCATAGGATCCCTCGCTCGAGACACGAACCTGTCTAGTTTCTTGTTGAACCTGGATGCCATTATATCTACGTCTGGCATTCCCCACCTCTGGCAGATTGTCTGAAAGACCTGGGGATGCAGAGACCACTCCCCTGGCAACAGACTCTGGCGACTTAAGAAGTCTGCCTGCAGGTTGTCCACTCCGGGAATGAATATCGCTGAAATGCAGGGTACATGAACCTCTGCCCACTGAAAAATCAAGCTCACCTCCCTCTGAGCGGCCTGACTCCTGGTTCCCCCTTGGTGGTTTATGTATGCCACCGCCGTGGCATTGTCTGACTGGATTCTCACCGGGAACCCCTTTAATCTGGAGGTCCATGCCAGAAGGGCTAGGCGAGCAGCTCTGATCTCCAAGATATTGATGGGGAGCTGCCTCTCTGCTTTCACCCAAGTTCCCTGGCGAGAGAACCCCTCGAAGACCGCCCCCCAGCCTGCCAGGCTGGCGTCTTTGGTAACTACCCTCCAGACAACAGGGCTGAAGGATTTTCCCTTTAGAAGATTCTGGGGGTTCAACCACCAGGCCAGGCTTTGTCGGACCCTTGATGATAGCGTCAAAGGGGACTCTAAGGCATGTGCCCTCTTGCCCCAGGCTGCTAGAATGGCTGCCTGTAGGACGCGAGTGTGGATCTGAGCGTATGGTACTGCCTCGAACGTGGCCACTAGCTTGCCTAGTACTCGCATACACAGGCGAATAGTTGGTTTTTTCTTGTTTAGAACCAACTGAACCAACCCCTTGATAGCCTCGATCTTTACCAGGGGCAGGAACACCCTTTGCTGTTCTGTGTCTAACCTCATGCCGAGGTATTCCAACTGCTTTGTAGGCTGGAACGCTGACTTTCCCCGGTTTAGGACCCAGCCGAATTCTTCGAGGTACCGAACCGTGAGGTTTACTGCCTTTTGCAGACCCGGCCGTGAGTGATCTATGATTAAAAGGTCGTCCAAGTATGCTAGGACTGTGACCCCCTGGATCCTTAAATTGGCCAGAACTGGGGCTAGGATCTTCGTGAATACCCGGGGGGCCGTGGCCAGCCCGAAGGGGAGCGCCCTGAATTGGAAGTGTCGCTGCCCCACCGCGAAGCGTAAAAATCTTTGATGCAACTGAAAGATTGGTACATGAAGGTAAGCATCCTTTATGTCTATGGAGGCCAGAAAATCGTCCTTCTGAAGCGCGGCGGCTGCTGACCGGATGGATTCCATCCGGAAGGAACGAACCCTTAGGTAACCGTTTAACCTCTTTAGGTCCAAGATTGGCCTGACATCGCCGTTGGGCTTTGGTATGACAAAGAGATTGGAATAGAAACCTAGCCCTTGCTCTTGGGCTGGCACCTCTATTATTACGTCCTGGCAAAGCAGGTGATCCAAAGCTGCCAGCATTGAGGCCTTCCTTGCTGGATCCCTTGGTAGCCTTGATTCTTGAAAATGAGGCGGAGGATACCTTAGAAACTCCAGTCTGTAACCTGTGGTTACAGATGCCCGGACCCATTTGTCGGGGATCTTGGCTTCCCAAACTTCTGAGAAGAAACGAAGCCTTCCCCCCACCCGCGAGAGTGGGGGCGCCCCTTCATAAGGCAGACTTAGGGGCTGTCTTTGTCGGCTTGCGATACCATGGCCTCTTACCCCCAGGGGCCTGTCCCTGCGATCTACTGTTAACGTTGGATCGTGCAGGCGGCCGTCGATACTGTCCTGGAATTTGAGGGCCCCGAGACAGGAAAGAGCTGCCTTTTAAATGTAGGACCCCGGAATGTCTTTTTGACCGGTAAAAGGGTACTCTTGCCATTTGAAATAGTCTGAATATATTTATCCAGATCCTCTCCGAAGAGTCGTCCTCCATGGAAGGGAAACCCTGCCAGAAGCTTTTTGCATGGGGGCTCCGCCGCCCAGTTCTTCAACCATAAGAGCCTTCTCATGTGCACCAAAAATAGTGATAAACGAGAGGCCTGCTGGATGGAATCTTTTATAGCATCTACAGCAAAACACAGAGCTCTGGGAATGTCAGAAAACTCTTCTGCTTGTTGGGTAGGCATGTCCTTTAACATTTCCTTTGTCTGGTCCTTTAACGCCTGACAAACACCAATCGCAGCCACAGCTGGCTGCACCACTGCTCCTGCCGTAGCAAAGGATGCTTTTAAAAGTGTCTCTAACCTTTTATCAACCGGATCTTTAAACATATGTATGTTTTCCACCGGGCAAGTTAGTGATTTATTCACACATGAGATGGCTGCATCCACTACTGGGAGCCTCCACCTCTTGGAGAATCTTTCCTCCATGGGTTAAATGACCGCAAATCTTTTCGGTGGCAGAAAAATCCTGTCCGGCCGTACCCAATCCCGAAAGATCAATTCCTCCAAGAGAGGATGGACCGGAAAAACTGCGTTGCTTAACGGAGCTTTCAAAGAGCCCAGAGAGGATACCGGAGGAACCTGAGGCTCTGGCAATGGTAAACTAAATGCCGAGCGGACCATGTCCGTCAAAGACTGTACCCACAGTCTTTCTGTCTGGGAGTCTGAAAATGGTTCCTCAGAGGCAGATCCCTCAATCCCTGAACCCTCTTGGTTCAGGTCTAGTTGATCCTCCTGTGATTCCAATTCCTCCGGAGAGAGAATCTCAGCATCTGAGGATACACCTCTTGGTGATGGGGATCTAACCCGTTTCTTACCAGGAATAGCTCTAGCGATCAATGCTGCTATTCTCTCTTCTAGCCCCCCTAGGGATACGGCTAGCATCTCCTCTGTGATAAACACAGGGCTGGGCTGATCTGGGCCAGCCTCCGCACCAGATCCCCCTAATGGCTCATCCAAGGCGCTCTTTATGTTAATAAGTTGCGGGGAAAGTATCGGCATATCATCAGAATCAGAAGGGGAACCCCTTTGTTTTTTGGTCTTTTTTGTACCCTTTGACCCCGAACCTTTGGAAGCCATAATACAAAATCGAGGGACTCCGCCCACACAACAGACTGTAGTGGGCAGGAGTACAAAACCAGAGCTTAGGGGACAATAGATCACTAATGCCCAAAAACTGATGGGATCCCGTATGTTTTTCTCTTTTTTTTTTTTAAATATATATTATATATATTTTCTTTTTTAAAACATACAGTGACCCCAAACTTAGTTTGCCAGCCTCCAACCTGCTTCAAAAAGGGGAATTTCTTGGCTTAACAAAAAAGGCATTGGAACAAAGTCCAGCATGTACTACCCCTCTTCCGCCACCGGGAGTCACTGTTCTGCCGCTCTGCGTCCTCTCCTTCTGAAATCAGCCTCAGACTGAGCACTGACAATGCCTGCTGATCTATAACAGCACAAGGCGCGCCCCTGTATGACGCCGCAGGCACGCCCCCCCCCGCCCTCCTGTGTGAACGGCGCGAAAAACGTCTATAAGACGTGCGCGCGCGTATGCCGGAAACAGGAGGAACATGGAGGAGCCGCGCTGCTGGAGATCCAGGACTGCAGAAACAGGCGGCAGATTCAAACCCCCGGCCAGGTAGGACTCTCCAAAAGGCCCCTAGGGATCCTTACTAGTCCTAGGAAGAAAGCAGCAGGTTAGCTAGCAACACATTCTTAGACAGGGGAACCTAGTGATGGGGGAGAAAAGGTGTCATCCTGTCTCTCTCAGACATAGTGAGCAAGGTTGCCCATGCAGAGCATACTTAGGCTATCCCCCCTTTTAGGTTACCCCGGAGAGCCTGCTGTCGAACCAAGTCCCGCAGGCTCCCCCTTACCTGCTCCATGCTGCAGGATGTTTGTCCAGCAAACTGATCCAATCTTCTCCCATCTCCGTGGGTAGCGTAGTAGACCTTCAGGCCCTGGGGTCCTATGAAGGTACCCACTGTCCTGGACCTATATAGCTGGCAAACAGGAACTTATGGTTTTTACAAACTCCAAGTCCTGGGCCCAGGGTCCAGCCCTCCAAAGAGGAGCATTATAGGCAAAACCCCACGGTTTGGGGCCCGGGTACTGTCCACTTTGGCACCGAGGCTCCTTGGACAGATCCGGTTAGCCCGCCCTTAATCCCAAGGATGTGGAGCAAAGCTATTCCGTGACCAACACCTAAGACACTGGCGAAAAAACTGAGGGACTCCCTCTAGGGGAGGGGGTTATATAGGGAGGGGACTTCCTGTTTGAGATTGCCAGTGTCCACACCTGAAGGTACTCCATATAACCCATATAGTAATGAATATGCCGCTCTGTGTCCCGTGATGTACGAGAAAGAAATTCCTCCTCTCCCCCTACCCTTATGGCCTGCCCAGTGTTTCTTTGGTTGGCCTTCCTTTTGTAGGTTTTGTTTGAAACCTCGAAAAAAAAACGTTTTCCCTCCGCTTTTTTCTTTCTCTCAGGAAAAGCCTTTTTTCTGTCCTGAGTCCTTTCTAGCGCTTCCTGTAGGCCTGACCCAAAAAGGTGGTCACCTGAAAAGGATAACCCACACAGTTTAAACTTGGAGGCGGCATCACCTGTCCAAGTTTTCAGCCACACTGATCTTCGGGCTGCATTTACCAAGGCTGCTGATCTAGCTGCCAACTTTACCGATTCTTCAGAGGCATCAGCCAGAAAGCCTACAGCTTTAAAAAGAAGAGGAAAAGATTTTAATATCTCCTGTCTAGATGTACCCGCCTGAATGTGGGTTTGCAACTGAGTAAGCCAACATTCTAGATTTCTAGCTACACAAGTTGCTGCTAGTGCGGGCTTCAGACTTATTGAAGAGGCATCCCAAGCTCTCTTCAACAACAAGTCCCCTCTCTTATCCATCGGGTCCTTCAAGGCCCCCAGATCATCAAAGGCCAGATCCGTTTTTCTTGATATCCTGGCCAAAGGGGCATCTAATTTTGGAACCTTGTTCCATGGCTGAGACCCATCCGAATCAAAGGGGAATCTCCGTTTAAGGGAGCCTGAAAAGAATGGTCTTTTTTCAGGCTGTTCCCACTCCCGCAGAATTGTGTCAATCAGGGATTTGTGAACAAGAAAAACCCTGGATAGATTTGCACTAGACCCCTGGTACATGAGGTCGTGCTTGGAGAGCTGAACCTGTTCCTCACGGATCTCCAAGGTATCATAAATAGCCTTTAGTAGGTCTCCTACATCTTCCAAGGACAATTTGTACCTAGAAGCCCTGGAGGAATCATCTTCTGCCTCAGAATCTGATGCTGATCCTGCCTGAGAGGAAGCAATAGACCTAGGAGTCTGCTCCCTGTACTCCTCCTCCTCTTGAGTCTGGGACAGGGCAGGCATACTAGATGCTCTAGGTAGGGACGAGGCGGGACCCTGCATCCTGTCTATCAGTCCTTTAAAAGACTGGAATGTGGACGCCATTTCCTCCATAACGGAGGATAATAACTGGCGGCAAGCAGTAACTGAGTCATCTTTTATCAGACTGCTAACACATTCTGGGCATAACGGCTTGTCCCAACTGGAACCTAGCTTTGTCCCACAGACGGCACACTTTCTTCTAGACGGCTGTAGAGTTTTAATCTGAAATAGACACAAACCAGAAAACAAAAACTCAGTTACCAAACAGCCTATGCCTGAACACCACTGTGCCTAGCTCCTAGAAGTGCCGTACCCACCACCAATAAGGTTTGCCACCCATGGGGGGTATTTTTGGCCAAGTAGACCAATCTCCCCCCCCAGAGTAAACCATGTGCTCTCACCAAGCTTACCTGGGAGGGACCGGTGCCAACCGAACCAGGGTCTGGATGTGCCACTGCAGCTTCCATGGTTCTGGTGCTTTTGTCCTCAGCGCTCCGAGATACACCACTAGGCTCCGGCTCCTACATAGCCACTGCCGCGCCTTTTTGAAACATGGGAACGATGTTTCCGGCGCCCCCTGATGACGCGCTTCTGCCCGGGATCTCACTTCCCTTCCTTGGAGCGCAGTGGCTCCGCCCCTCCAGCGCCGATCCCGGAAGTCCTGTATCCACAACGCGGCCTATGGCGTCTCTCGCCTTTCACCGCTGCTTCCGGAGCGGAGGCCATGAACACACTGCCGTCAACCAGGGGTCCCACTCTCGCTGAGCCAAGGCAGCGGTGGCCATCAGCGACACTCTCTACCCCCGGGCCAGAGGCGTGCTGTAGGAGGTAGGTTCAGCTCTTACTCCCACACGGGGAGAACTGGGGAAAAAATAAAAAAGTAGCAACGTTCCCAAATGTGCTCCTTCCCGTCTGGCAGGAAACACAAAAAAACTGAGAAGAAGGCCTGGAGGACCGCCTTTTATAATTTGGGTGAATGCGTTTCCTGTCCCGGAGGGAGGAGCCATACATCTCAGGGCTGTCCTGGAAGACGAGGGGGGGAAAATAAAATCCACAGAACTCTTAATAAAACACCTACCTGATCCAATCTTTCTGGCTTGGCATACTATGCACATTAAAGCGCACTCCAACCAGGTTTTAAATGTCTGTTCTGCCCCCTCCTAACTACTAGAAAATTATTTTATTGCTTTCTGTCTAGGTTGTATGGGGGGGGGGAAATCTGCAGACAGTGATTTACTTAGGCTGCGTACACACGATCGAACATGTCCGCTGAAACTGGTCCGCAGACCAGTTTCAGCGGACATGTTCGATTGTGTGTACGGCCTATCAGACCGTTTTCCAGCGGACAAAAGTTTCAAAAAATGCTTAGAAACCTGTCCGTCGGACATGTTCGATGGTTAGTACACAAAATCATCGGACCAAAATCCCGCGCATTCTCAGAATCAAGTCGACGCATGCTTGGAAGCATTGAACTTAGTTTTTTCATCACGTCGTTGTGTTCTACGTCACCGCGTTCTGGTCCGAGGGGATTTTGGTCCGATGGTGTGTACGCACATCAGCCTGGTTAGATGAAAACGGTCCGTCGGACATGTCTGATCGCGTGTACGCGGCCTTAGATATTCACTGTCCCCTGGACTACTGGACTTGAAAAGGGCCCCTCCCTGGCTGCCAAGAAAAACTCAGTAGAAACAGGAAATCTAGCAGCGATGTTGACAGCTTGCAAATATTGTAAACTTCGGGATTTAGAAATGGCCCTCAAAATCTGCAGGTTGTAGGGAAAGCATCCCTACAGTTTTATACCAACTATTAAGAAAAAATTCAAAAAAAAAAAAAAAAATACATTAGTGGCTTGTAGAAGGAAAATAATCTTTATACAATTTTCAAAATAAAAAAATATTTTTTAAAGAGCAGAATGAAATTACTATTGCAAATCCTGTGATCTTTACCTGCTCTGTTAGCTGGCGGCATTCCTCCCTCCTCTTATTGGAGAGTCGCTGATTCCGGCTTCGCTCTTTTTGTAGCTCAGACTCCAAGGTCTGTACTGCCCTCTTTAGGATTCTTGTGTGGCTGATTTCCTTTCCATTGGGGATTTCAATGTCTTGTAGTCTCTGTAAAGCAAGCTCAGCCTCTTGTTTCTCCTCAGTCACACTTTGCAGCCTGCAGATCAAAGTCAGCACCAGCAATTAGAGAACAGAAAAAAAAAAAAAAAAATGTAAAACAGACTGCTGATGTCCTTCAGAGTACTCACTCTTCACGCAGATGTCGTATTTCAGTCTCTCGGTTCACTTCGCTGGGTGCTAGTTTGAGAGCAGCCAGCTCCTCCTTGAGCCCTCTAATCACTTGGCGCAAATAGACAGGGTCCGGTTTACCAACATAGGGCAGAGGTAGAGGATAATGTATTCTGTAAATATAAACTAATCAGTGAAGAAGAATTTTTTTAGTAAACCTTAATGACAAAGAAATGGCAACAAGAATCACCTGTCAAACTCTACAGAGTATATGAGTATAAGATATCGCTTGGAACTGAGTGCTGAGCTTTTGGATGGGGGGGGCTGGCGCTGAGCCCCACCAGCCTTTCTATGGCGTAGTAACTCCAGGTCAGCATAGGTCAGGAGGTCAAGTGTTACCGATTCACTGGTCTAGGATAAACAAAATGAAAAAATTCAGTTTTAAAAATACATGGACTTCTTAACCACGCAAGGACCTTGGGTGTTTTTCAGATTTGGTGTTTGCAAAACTAAAAACAGTTTTTTTCTGCTAGAAAATTACTTAAAACCGCCAAACATTATATATATTTTTTTCTAACACCCTAGAGAATATAATGGCGGTCATTGCAATACTTTTTGTCACACCGTATATGCGCAGCGGTCTTACAAGCACACTTTTTTTTTAAAAAGTTCACTTTTTTTTTTTTTATTAAAAAAATAAGACAACAATAAATTTGGCCCATTTTTTTTTATATATTGTGAAAGATAATGTTAAGCCGAGTAAAATGATACCCAACATGTCACGCTTAAAAATTGCGCCCGCTCGTGGCATGGCGTCAAACTTTTACCCTTAAAAATCTCGATAAACGACGTTTCAAAAATTCTATAGGTTGCATCTTTTGAGCTACAGAGTAGGTCTAGGGCTAGAATTATTGCTCTTGCTCTAACGATCGCAGTGATACCTCACTTGTGTAGTGTAGTCAAAAAGACCTCAGATCTCATATTTGGACTTAAATGCAAAAAAATTAAATAGAAACTGTCATTTTTTCAAATGACAAAAAAAAATAAAAAATAATGTTTCTTTAACCACTTCAATACCCAGCCATAGACAATTGACGGCCTGGGATGGGATTTACCATCCTAAGTGGCCGTCAATTGACGGCCTGGGTATTGCAGGCGAATATCTGGACGATGCCTGCAGCCAGAGGCATCATCCAGATATCCATCTCTTCAGCCGGCGATTCTGCACAAAGTAAGAACGATCATAGCGGCGGTTCCGCCGCTTGATCGTTCTTACAGGCCGCGGGAGGGGACATCCCCCCCCTCCCGCCGCCATCCGGTGCTTCTCCGGGCTTACCTGTACCTTCGGGGGCCCGGAGAACGAATCGTCGGCGGCGGCAGGAAGCATAGAGATGACTGGTGACCAGATGGTCACCAGTCATCTCTATGACCGTCGGAGGACCCGGGCGCGATCTGATGACGTCACGTCCGGGTCCCCGTATGTAAACAAAGCCGCGATTGCGGCTGTAAGTCACCATTCATGAGATCGGTGAATTTTTTTTCACCGATCTCATGGTTTCCAGCCTGGAGGTGAGATGTGAGGTCTTATTGACCCCACATCTCTCCATAAAGAGGACCTGTCACACACATTTCCTATTACAAGGGATGTTTACATTCCTTGTAATAGGAATAAAAGTGGAAAAAAAAAAAAAAAAATGAAAAAAAGTGTAAAAATAAATAAAATATAAGTAAAAAAAAATAATAAAAGATAAAAAAAAAATGAAAACGCCCCTGTCCCCGATAGCTCGCGTGCAGAAGCGAACGCACACGCAAGTCCCGCCGACATATGTAAACGCCGTTTAAACCACACATGTAAGGTATCGCCGCGTGCGTTAGAGTGCCAGCAACTAATCTAGCACTAGATCTCCTCTGTAAATCTAAACTGTAACCTGTAAAAAATAAATAAAGCGTTGCCTAGGGAGATTTTTAAGTACCGAAGTTTGGCGCCATTCCATGAGTGTGCGCATAATTAAAGCGTGACATGTTGGGTCTCTATTTACTCGGTGTAACATAATCTTTCACATAATACAAAAAAATTGGGCTAACTTTAGTGTTTTGTTATTTTTTTAATTCATAAAACAATTTTTTTTACAAAAAAAAGCGTTTGAAAAATAATTGCGTAAATACCGTGCAAGATAAAACTTTGGAATGACCGTCATTTTATTCCCTAGGGTGTCTGCTAAAAAAAACATATATAATGTTTGGGGGTACTGTGTAATTTTCTAGCAAAAGAATGATGATTATTACATGTAGGAGAGAAGTGTCAGAATAGGCCCGGTATGGAGGTGGTATAAAAGCCTAGTATTGAAGCGGTTAAGACGCATGGGCGGGACTGACGTTTTGACATCACTTCCGCCCAGCAAAGCTATGGGGACAGGTGGGGGCCATCTTGCCCTCATTCGCATCCCCACACAGACAGGATAAGGACCCGATCGCCTCCGCCGCTACAGACAGCTGCAGTAAGCGGCGGAGGGCACGGGAGAGCGACGGGAGGCCCTTCTCCCGCCACTGATAACGGTTATCGTTAACAGGACTGCTCACTGAAGAGATGGATATCTCGGTTGTGGCAGCAACTGCTGCCGTTACTGAGATATCCATCTTTAAAAAAAAAGGACGTATATATACAGTGAGGGGTCCTTCAGTGGTTAAGCAGCAGCTGAAGGATCTTATCAGTAGTAACCTAATGCCTCGTACACACGACCGGTTGTCCCATTGGGAAAACTGCCATGACAGCTTTTGGTTGGGAAAACAGGCAGTGTGTAGGCTCCATTGCAGTTTTCCCGACAGGAAAACTGCCCGGAAAAATTAGAACATGTTCTCTTTTTTTCGCCGCTGGGATTACCGGCGCTTTTTAAGCCGGCAGTTTCCCTAACCTGCGGTGTAGCATACAAACGGCCGGGTTTCCCAACCAAAGCTCTCATGGCAGTTTTCCTGCCGGGAAACCCAGCTGTGTGTAGGGGGAAAAAGCTAGATTTTCCCGGCAGACTTTTTACAGCCGGGAAAACCGATCGTGTGTACAAGGAATTACTTTAAAGTAATGTCACTAGTAAACCTTCGGGTCTAAAGCCAGCCATAGATGGAAACATTTTCTTTCCTGCAACCAAGGGTTGCAGGAAAAAATTAAAAACGCTGTACACACGATCGGTTCGTCTACGGACGAACCGATCATGTGTGGGCCCCATAGTCCCCCCCCCCCCATCGGTGAAAAATAAAATAAAAATTAGAACCCGTTTTAAAATTATCTGATGGTTAAAAAACCGATAGAAAAAAAAAAAAAACAATCGTCTGTGGGCAAGTCCATCGGTTAAAAATCCAAGCATGCTCAGAATCAAGTTGACGCATGCTCGGAAGCATTGAACTTCCTTTTTCTCAGCACGTCGTGTTTAACATCACCACGTTCTGACACAAATGGATTTTTAAATGATGGTGTGTATGCAAGACTGATGAAAGTCAGCTTCATCGGATATCTGATGAAAAAATCCATCGGTCCGTTTTCATCAGATGAACCGATCATGTGTACATGGCATAGCAGTGTTGATGGGGGGGGGGGGGGGAGATCCCTCCCGCGGAGCCACTGTGTTCTTCCGGCGGTGGGGCAGGGTCATCCATCCCCGCCGGGAAAACACAGCGATTGCTGCTAAAAGGCTAGAATAGCTGTTTGCAATAATCGCATGGTAAATCCAACAGGCTGGTTTACCCAAGATTAACTTGGGTACAATCAGTCTGCCCATACATGGTTTAAATCTCAGTCGGTTTCTCCTAAACCAGCCGAGATTTGAACCATCTTTGGCCTGGCATTAGGCTTTCAGTCTTGCTGGTGACAAATTGTCCTCAGGCAAGTGACAGATTAAATTGTACTCTTTATAGTGTAAAGCCCCGTACACACGACCGAGCTTCTCGGCAGAATCCAGCTCGCTGGGAGACATATTCTGCCGAGGTGTACACTTCCGACGAGCATCCCGTCGGGAAGCTCGTCGAACCAAGAAAGAGAGCACGCTCTCTTTTTCCTCGTTGTTTAAGGAGGACTTTGGCTCGACAAGCTTTTTCGACCGCTCATCCGGAACCTCCTCTAGCGGAACGATGGGTTTAGCCCGACAAGGTTCTCGGACGTGTGTGAATCTGCGTTTCATTAAGCAAGAGATTTGCGTGTGATGTCAAGGATATACTATGGTTGTGAAACAAACCATTAGGGGGATTCATGCTCAGGAAGTCTGCCTCAAATAGCATAACCATATTCCTTTGTTGTACTACTTCTGCTGTTGCAGAAGTAAAAGTTTTAAAGTGATTGTAAAGTCTCATTTTTTTTTTTATCAAAAATAACAAACATGTTATACTGACCCACTCTGTGCAGTGGATTTTCACAGAGCAGCCCGGATGCTCCTCTTCTCAGGTCCCTCTTCAGCTCTCCTGGCCCCTTACTCCTGTTGAGTTACGGCTCCCTATATTCATTCAGACACTGCCTGTCCCCTTTCTATTCTCATTGGCTGACTGACTTTGATTGACAGCAGCGGGAGCCAAGGCATTCTCAGCCAATGAGAAGGCGAGTCCTGGATGGCCAAGACATTCCAACAACATTGCTGGATCTATTCTAGAGGGACCTTAGGTAAGTATTTTTGCACAAGTTTAAAAAATAAATGTTGTGACTGAAGATTTCATAAACCCCTAGACATATATATTTTCTGAAAGCAGACACCCTAGAGAATAAAATAGCAGTAGTTCCAATGTTTTATGTCACAATGTTACTGCAGAGGTCTAGGAAAAAACAAATTTCAGTATATGTGAGGATGGGGGGGGGGGGGGGGTTTATGTGCGTTGAGGGTAGCTTAAATTATATACGTAATGATTTTTTTTTCACAGGTTTACTTTAAAAAAACATGCTGGATCTAAAAGACCCTGCATGTCTCCCCTGTGCTCCACTGAATGTAATGCAATGCACAGCATCACGTTGCTCTCCTTCCTCGCTTCTCTACCTAGCAGCACCTGCTACGGCGGACCCCTAGATGGGCAAGAGGAGCCCAGAATACATAGCAGGAGGGGCACGCAGGGAGCATTCGGGCAGCAGCCCAGGCGCCAGGTCTGAACTTCTGATTGCAATGGCGACCTGGTGGCTGGGATTTGTCAAGCCCTGGGTCAAGTGACCATGCAACTCCAAAACAAAATTATATATAAAAGCATGTTACCTGAACAAGTGCAGAGTGCAGCATGTTACAAAATATTGCATACTGCTTGAAGTTTCCGGTCTTGTGAGTAAGGTCTTCAACAACTGCAAAGAAATAAAGATCAGGGATACCCATTTACACCAAAAAGGATGAAAAAACAAAAACCAAAAATAAAACTCGGGTAAACAAAACAAAAAAACAAAATAAAAAATAAATAAAAAAACATACACTATGGGCAAATGCAAAACACAAGAACCTATGTATTATTGCTACACGATAACACTCACACTCCGCATCAAACTCGCCCCTCCACTGATCGGTTGTGAGGACATCTTCAACTTCTACTTCTAGGTGATCGGCAGTGTTTCGAATACGCAGAATGTGTTCTATACCTCTAAACACACACCGTGCTTCAGCTACTTCACCCTCATCCATTTTAGAACCTGAAAAAAATGCCAACACATAGAGAAGAAAACATTTACAATGAGTAACAGGGTATACTGTATATCTACTGGAAAAATAACACTCCTGGAGGTGATCAAACTGCGATCGTCTGACACATGTGAGGTATCGCCGCAAATGTCAGATCATGGGCAGTAATTCCAGCACTAGATATCCTCTGTACATCTTAATTGGTAACCTGTAAAGGCTTTTAAAGGGTCTCCTATGGATAGTAAAATTGATGTCGTTTGTCGCCGTTGTGCGAGTGTGTGCAATTTTAAAGCATGACATTTTGGTATCGGTTTTATTCAGGATGACACCATCTTTTATATTTGACAAAAGAATGGGTTATGAATTGTGTTTTTTTTGCATTACAATTTTAAAAAGGTGTATCCCCCCCCCCCACAAAAAAAAACTGTGTTTAAAAAAACACTGCTCAAATACTGTGTGACAAAGGAAAAAAAAAAATGCAAAACCCACCAATTCATTCTCTAGAGCAGGGGTGTCAAACTGGCGGCCCTCCAGCTGTTCCGAAACTACAAGTCCCATCATGCCTCTGCCTGTGGGAGTCATGCTTGTAACTGTTGGCCTTGCAATGCCTCATGGGACTTGTAGTTTTGCAACAGCTGGAGGGCCGCCTGTTTGACACCCCTGCTCTAGAGCCTCTGCTTTAATATATATATATATATATATATATATATATATATATATATAGGGTGGAGAGGCAAGGAGAGGTTATTGTTTAGGGTGGAGAGGTGGGGGGTGCAGCCATCCGTGTCTATCAGTGCAGCCCATCAGTGTCCACCAGGGCAGCCCATCAGTGCCGCATATCAGTGTCGATCAGTACCAACCAGTGCCGCCTCATTAGTGCAGCCTATCCGTGTCCATCAGTGTCATCTCAGTGCCCACCAGTGCAGCCC
Source organism: Rana kukunoris (assembly GCA_029574335.1). Lineage (NCBI taxonomy): Eukaryota > Metazoa > Chordata > Amphibia > Anura > Ranidae > Rana > Rana kukunoris. The sequence continues at coordinate 65,539,231 of CM056057.1, forward strand.
ATGTGCCACCTCATCAGTTCAGCCCATCAGTGAAACCTCATCAATGCTCACCAGTAGGGTTGTCCCGATACCACTTTTTTAGGACCGAGTACAAGTACCGATACTTTTTTTCAAGTACTCGCCGATACCGAATACCGATACTTTTTTTAAATGTGTCCCCAAATGCAGCCATGTCCCCCACATATGCAGCCATGTCCCCCACATATGCAACCATGTCCCCCACATATGCATCCATGTCCCCCACATATGCATCCATGTCCCCATGTCCCCCCAGCCATGTCCCCCACATATGCAGCCATGTCCCCCCAGCCATGTCCCCCACATATGCAGCCATGTCCCCCACATATGCAGCCAAGTCCCCCACATATGCAGCCAAGTCCCCCACATATGCAGCCAAGTCCCCCACATATGCAGCCAAGTCCCCCACATATGCAGCCAAGTCCCCCACATATGCAGCCAAGTCCCCCACATATGCAGCCAAGTCCCCCACATATGCAGCCAAGTCCCCCACATATGCAGCCAAGTCCCCCACATATGCAGCCATGTACCTCCAGCCATGTCCCCCACATATGCAGCCATGTCCCCCACATATGCAGCCATTTCCCCCACATACCTAGCCGCCGCAACGAAAGCCGCCGCATGGTTAAACAGCGTGCAGGGAACATCACAGCTTTCATTTGAATAGCTGTTTTCCCCGCCGCGCATAGACACTTCCCCTTGCTCGGGATTGGATGGGTGATCGTGATGTGTCCAATCCCGAGCAAGGGGAAAACAGCTTTTCAAATGAAAGCTGTGATGTTTGCTGGGCAAGTATTCTATTGAGGCATCGGGGGCATTTGCGGGAGTACAGTGCAGCCCATAAGCGTCCATCAGTGCAGCTGCAGCCTATCAGTACCCACCAGTTCAGCCTAACAATGTCCTTCATCAGTGCCCACCAGTAGAGTGCTCCAGGCTCTGTTCCGGCCCCTCCCCTGGCCCCAGACAGAAGACGGAGCTCCATTCGTCCCCTGGCACTCTGCGTGCCCTGCCTCTGGACTACAACTCCCAGAATGCAGAGCAGCGGGTAACAGCCAATCGGCGTCCGCTGCGGCCGATTGGTGACAAGGGGGTTTCTCCACCAGAAACCCCCTTGTCAGCAGACAGTGGCCGTTTTCAATAGAAGGTAGGCGCTCTGGGGGAAAATTTCCACCCACCCCTGTCTCCGAGCCCCGTACTCACAATCGATTATTATTTTGCATAATCATCGCCCGATGCAGATTTCTTAAAAAAGCCCAAATATCGAACGATTTATCGGAAAAAAACCTCTAGTTAATACAAAAGCAGGCAATGGAGAATCCTCCACTCATGCTGATGATGATAAATCTAGCCATGTATTGCTACCTTAAAAGAAAAATTCCACTTTCATAACCCCTTGGTGCCATCTCTTTAAGGGCTTTACAATGTTAGGAGCCCAGGCTTATGGCCATGTGACCGACGTGATTGGCTGTCACGTGATTGGAAAACTCCTGATTAAAAGCAGCCAAGGAATACATTAGCCGCAGGTCACTTATGTCGGGAGCGCACACTCTCTGCACAGCTCAATTGCACGCAAATATGCGACCGCTCAGCGCCAAGGCCTGGCTGCCAAGAAGCTACATATTTATGTGCGCTCGGCACCAGCAGGTTAAGTAGTGAAAAACTGCGAGCACCTGCCTGCAGTCTTCTACTGAATGTACATTGAGCTGCGCATTCCAGCAATGGCGAAAAAATGTACCTCAGTGCGCATACATGACATGACATCATTCCCCCACCAGCCAATCAAGAGACTAAAAACCCAGGACCAGCAAGTGGCTGGGCAGGTGCCAGAGAGGGATGCAACTTCTGCATCTGTGGAAGGGGAATATTTTGGGGGGTTTTAAGTAGCGTTGCACAGATATTGGGTTTTTAATTGGCAAGTACTGATACTTTTGGTCAAGTACTCGCAGATACCGAGTACTGATAGCTTTGTGGTGTGATTTAACCACTTTAGCTCTGGAAGTTTTTTTTACCCCCTTCCTGACCGGCAATTTTTTGCGATACTGCATTGCTTTAACTGACAATTGCGCCGTCGTGCACCGTACCCAAAAAAATGTATGTCCTTTTTTTTCCTCCCACAAATAGAGCTTTCCTTTGCTGGAAAAAATATTTGATCACCTCTGCGGGTTTAAATTTTTTACGCTATAAGTAGGGTTGTCCAGATACCGATACTAGTATCGGTATCGGGACAGATACCAAGTATTTGCGGGGGTACTTGTACTCGCGCAAATGCTTCCGATACCTAAATAGAATACTTTTTTTGTATTTATCAACATGTTCTGTGAAAATTCTTTGAGTTTTTTACTACTGCGTGACAAGAAAATAAAACATTTTTATTCATTTTTACTCATTTTTATTCTTTTATAATGTCTTGAGTTAGAGTTCTTCATAATTCTAAAGAAAATATCCTTAGTCTGTATTGTGGTTTGAAAACTGTCACATGATATTTAAAAAAAGTATCGGTATCGGCACTTGTACTCGGTCCTAAAAAAGTGGTATCGGGACAACCCTAGCTATAAGCAAAAAAAAAAAAAAAACACAATACTTTCTCCTACAATACACATCCAATAATAATAATAATAATAATAATGAAAAAATATTATCGAATTTCTTCATTAAAGCCATAATAAGCTAATATGCACCGCATATTAGCTCATTATCAAATACTTACCTCGGAACTAGGTGAGAGGAACTTACCTGGTCCACGCCGAGTGAGATTACATCTTGCCTGTCGTGTCTTCTGGGTATCGCCGCTCCAGCGCTGTGATTGGCTGGAGAGGCGATGTCGTTACTCCCGCGCATGTGGGCGGGAGTTTTCAATTCGGCAAGGTCCGACAGCTGCCGGTCCTTTAGCCGAGAATCCCCCCTGCGCATGCGCCGCTGCAATCAGCGGCACATTGCGAGGGGAATATCTCCTAAACCGTACAGGTTTAGGAGATATTCTCCTTACCTACAGGTAAGCCTTATTATAGGCTTACCTGTAGGTAAAAATAAAAAAAGGGTTTACAACCACTTTAATTTAGGCCAATATGTATTCTGCTGCAAGAGGTTAAAGTGGAGTTCCACCCAAAAATTGAATTTCTGCTTTAAGTAAAGTGACCCACTGACATGCCACATTTGCAATTTTTTTGTGGATATCCAGTTTTTATTGGCACCCAGCTCCCACTTTCTCCCCGGGTTCTGTGGCGGCTCTGGTATGCGCAAGAAAAGAATGTCGGCGCCGCGGAGAGGAGCGGGGCTTTGTGCGCCCACATTGCTGGACTGTGGGACAGGTGAGTGTCTGATTATTAACCACTTCATTACTGGGCACTTAAACACCCTTCGTGCCCAGACCAATTTTCAGCGCTGATGCATTTTGAATGACAATTGTGCAGTCATACAACATTGTACCAAATTCATATTGTTATCATCCCCCCCCCCCCCCCCCACACACAAATAGAGCTTTCTTTTGGTGGTATTTGATCATCTCTGCGATTTTTATTTTTTGCGCTATAAACAAAAACAAAAAAAACCACAATATTTTTTACTTTTGTAAAAAACCTTGCGGGCTGCCAGGCACACGCACTGGCATCCCAGAGATGCCGCGGGCACAGTGTTTCCCCGCTGCGCGCCCCCCAGCGGCGCGCAAGGGGGATGTAAACAACAGGAAATCCATCCGGCGCTTGAGAGCCACGCCGTGGACCTCTTTCATCCATAACGCGGATCCCAAGTGGTTAAGAAAAGTCAGCAGCTACACTTTTTGTAGCTGCTGACATTTAAATGGGTAGAACTCCGCTTTAAGTGTGTCCTAGGGAGGTGCTTTGTAACTATGGGGGGGGGGGGGGGGGGGAGTAGACTGACAAGGAGTAGCGAGAGATCGCTGTTCCTGTTTACTAGGAACAGACAATCTCTCTCTACTCCCCTGACAGAACGGGGATCTGTTTATTTACATACACAGACCCCTGTTCTGGCTCTCTGCGTAGCGATTGCAGGTGGCCAGTGGACATCGCGGTGCCGGCCAGGTGCATCAGCTTCGGCCGGCACCACGATGCATCAGCTTCAGGTGCATCAGCTTCAGCCGTGCCAAACGGCCACAGTATAATGACGACGGCTGGTTGTCACATACAAAATTAATAGGCTCGTAATGCACTAAAAAAAAAATTGCATGCAAGATTTGAACAAGATTGCGGTGCGATTTCCTGTCTGAATCGCATGCCGTTTCCTGCCTCGCTCCTGTGTGAACCCAGGCGATCATTTAGCATGCGCTCACATCAAACAGCAATGGCATTGGAGCATTTCCATGAGTACACATGCAAATACTTGGTATCAGGACAGATACCTGTGCAATTCTAGGTTGAAGCTAATTGGTTGCCATGCACAGCTGCACCCACTTTTAGTAAGTAGTGAAGCCAGGGGATCACAATGACAGCCAGGCAACCAACAGCGTGCTAAGTATTGATCTGCAATGGCAGCCTCCATCTTCCCCTCAGCATTGCCATGAATAGGTTAGCATGGGATTTGTAGTTCTTTATGCTGTAGAAGGCTTATAGGCCAGTCTATTGAGTCACAGTTCTGTCTGTAAGGAGAGGAAGAACCTGACAGGGACTAACACAAGCAGATACAGACAGCATTGACAACCCAGACTATGTATTAATAAAACAACCAGCAAAGTCCCATAACTCACCTGTCTCCCTCTTCCTGGACCAACTATCTCTCGGTCAGTTAAACCGCCGGTATCCCCAACAACACCGCCCTCTATTCCCATTGGGCCACCTACAAGGCTTCCGCCCTTCCATTGGTCTTTCTGTACGCAAGTCACCCAACTTCCTGCCTCTTTGTCCCTGCTGCTCGCTTATTGGTGAATATTCCTGTCAGTCATTTGCTTCCTCAACAGCTTTAGTAGGAAATACTAAGGATTGGTTGTCGGAGCATTGTTGGCTTGGTAACTGCAAGGCCCCGCCCTCTTCCAAATTACATGTGCACGCTAAAAACTTGGCGGTACTGCTACAGGGCGGTGTCGGCGCATGCGCAGTTCGTTGCGGACGCTTAGTGAGAGAACACCTGAGAGAGCAGGTAGTCCCTGTGGCCCTTCACTTCACTCGTCTTCTTGGAGACAGAACAGTAGATGACATGGGAATCTCTGTCAGTGGTGTCTGGGGGTGTTATGGCGCACTCCCCTTCACTTCCTGTTCAGGTGACAACTGAATCACTTTGTGTTTTTCTAGTGAGGGTGAGAACCTATACAGAGAAGACAGCTATGAAAACCTGGCTGGGGCTCTGACCCTCCCCTTATCTATAAAAGGAACATATGCCCAGTGTGGTCAGTTCATTTAGCCGTACCCAGCAGCATGCCCTGCTTTGTGTTCCCCTTCACATCTTCAGGCATTTTTAATGCACTTTTTGGGAGAATTTTAAGGCTTGATTGTTTACCATTTAACCAATGAAAAGTTGGTTACCAAGGGTCAGTTCACATCAGAATCGTACAATAATGTGGTCCATGTTCCTGTGCGTTTGGGCTGAAATGGGACCTGAAACAGTAAACCGGGACGCACAGGACACGTGCTGGGAACAGCATCCAATGTGAATGGAGCCTTAGACCCCTTTCACACTGCTGCCGCCATAGCCACCATAGCGTCGGCAGTACAATAGTAGTAAAACACAGCTTATATACCGTCGGATTTCATCCGCTAGTGGGGCACTTTTAACCTCCGCTAGCGGCCGATAAAGGGTTAATACCGCCAGGGGTATGGCGCTGCCCTATTGATTTCAATGGGCAGGAGCGGTGAGTTCACCACTCCTAATGCGCTCCAAAAAAGCTGCTGGCAGGACTTTTTCTGACGTCCTGCCAGCGCAACGCTCCCGTGTAAAAGCCCTCAGGCTTTCACACTGGAGACAATAGGGCAGCTGTTTGAGGGCAGATTGCAGGCGCTGTTTTTATAGCGCCTACAAAATGTTCTCAGTGTGAAAGGGTTCTTAAAGTAATTGTAAACCTTTACAGACCACTTTTACCTACAGGTAAGCCTAGATTAAGGCAACATGGTTTAGGAGATATTTTCAGAAAAGACAACGGCGCAGGCGCACTGAGCATGCCGTTTCTATGGCGATTGTGCAGTGACTGGCAGGTCCTGCGCATATGTGCGGGAGTGACGCCATCGCAGCTTCGGCCAATCACAGTGCCGAAGCCGCCATACCCGGAAATCACTCCGGGAGAGATGGTGGCGACGGAGGAGGGGAACGAGGAGCGATGCGGGGGCTTCGATCTCAGTTAAGTAATTCATGTTGGGCTAGTATGCTATGCATACTAGCTCATTATGCTTTGTCTTGCAGGGTGTTTTTTTTTTTTTTTGCAGAGGGTTTACATAAGTGGGTGTGACGTAGGTATGCAGTTGCTTCCTCATGCAAGCTCGTGGAGACGGGGGATTGTTTTATATTCTTTGATTTTTACACATTCCCTTTTAAAACTTTTTTTTGGGGGGAATTAGTGCGTGACATGTCCTCTTTATGAAGAGATGTGGGGTCAATAAGACCCCACATCTCTTTCATGCTGGAAAACCGAGGGGGAAAAAAAAAACGGGATGATCTCGGCTTTCCAGCTGAATATATGGCAGGATTTTCAACTGTCAGGCCCCGTACACACGGCCGAGAACCTCGACGGGCGGAACACATCGTTCCGCCCGTCGAGGTTCTCGGCCGGCCGTCAGATTCGGCGACCAGCCCGTCGGGAAAGGCGACCAGCCATTCATCCCGACGGGCCATTGAGCAAATAGAGAACCTGCTCTCTATTTGCTCGACGGGTTTCCCGACGGGCTGGGCACGGCGAGTCCGTACACACGGCCGAGGTTCTCGGCAGAATGAGGATCCCAGCGAGGTTCTCGCTGGTTTCTGCCGAGAACCTCGGCCGTGTGTACGGGGCTTCAGGCTAGGCGTGACATAATGTCACGCCCGGGCCTCAGAGAGTCATAGAGATGACCAGGGACCATCTGATCCCCGGGAATCTCTATGGTCAACTCCGGCACCGGTGGATTCCTTCTCTGGCTCGCAGATTGCACAGGCAAGCCGGTAGAGGTGGGGGGGAAAGGTCCCCTCCCGTCACCTGTAAGAACAATCGAGTAGCTAAACTGCTGCTGCTATTGTTCTTGCGGTGCAGGGAATTGCCGGCTGAAGAGATTGATACTGGGTGATGCATCGTCCCTATATAACCACTGAAAGTGGAGGACGTTCGTGTACGCCCTCCTGGCGATGGTTACATTTGAATGGGCTGCAAATTGCACTGTAACATGCAAAAAGTCATTTATGCACTACTTCTGAAAAATGTGCCGCATCAAATCACATGGTGCTGTGGTACAATTCGATCTGGTGCCTGCAGACATACTGCATTAGAGTTTGGGGGGGGCGGGGGTTGTTTGTTGTTAACAATGTATTGGTACTCTCAGCAGATTGCAGCGATTGCGACTTAAGCGTTTAAAGTTACGCGATAAGTACCCCCCCCATTGACGGCCATGGAACCCTTCTAATTGGTGCGATTCAAGTTGCTCCGATGTAGAAAAAGGTTCCTGCACTACTTTTGCCGCAACTTCAACAAGACTTGTATTGACTTCTGTTGAAAAAAGTTGCATGCAAGCCATGATAAAGTTGCGCAGGGATGTCGGATTGGAAAGTCGCAGCAGTGTGATTTCAAAGCCATGTTCAATGTGAACGGAGCTTATTGTCAAAGCTTAATTGAATAACACGAAGTTGGAAGCTTATCGGCTAGAATGCAGAGCTGCACCCAATTTGGCATTCTCCAATTTTAGTAAATCAACCCCAACATTTTTTGAACACAGTGCAGAAAAACGTGCCCATCTCGCACCGCCTTCTGGAGTTCAGGAGTGTGCTGTGTACAGAGGGCAGGGCTTAGTAGTGCATTACATACACATTTCAGGAATGCGCTGTGTACAGGGTGCAGCGTTCAGGGGTGTGCTATGTAGGGTGTGCAACGCCAAACACCCCCCCCCCCCCCAAGGCTTCCTTGCATATCCCTCTCCTACCTGACCCGACTCTATTCCCTGTGTAGGCGTTGCGCCTTGCAGGGAGATCATTTTTTTCTTTTGAAGATCTGTCACCGCCGTGAGCACAGGCCGGATTTGGGCCTGCAGGCCTTGAGCGTGACATGTGTGTTCTAGTTTATTGTTGGATTGGGGAAAAAAACGTTCAGTTCTTGATCCTTCTTCCTCCTCCTTGTTTCTTCTGGTGGAGTCCTTCTTCAGGAACGCACTTCACTGTCTGTGTGATGTGGAGACTTCTGATTGGCTGTCCAGTGGTGGCTTCTTCCAGGAGCCAGAAGAGGAGTGACGTCATCGCGTGGAAATGGTAAAGTAGTGGGACAGCAAGGAATATGTTTCAGTGACAGAAAAGGGCACTGGTGAGGGGGCAGATGGCCGACCTAGGTGAGTAAATCCTCCTTTAGCAGGTAAGACAAAGAAATGGCCTTACATGATGGGTTAGATGGGGGTGGGGGTGAGGGACAGGAACATTTCGTTCTTTAGATGAATTTGGGCTTTAAAGTCATTAATTACTAAATGTTTTAAATCGCTCTGTTTTCTAGTGGAATGGGGGAGGAGACGTGCGGGTACCATGGAGGCTGCAGGAGCTATTGCCTGCCTGTCCCACCGGATGGGGTAAGTGCCCGTCTGGCATGGGGGGGATGGGTCACAGAGGCTGCATATGATGGGCACAGTGAGGCTGCAATTTATTTTCATTGTTTTTCAGCTTGTTTGCACCCCCCAAATAATTTTGAGCACCAGCCCCCACTGCCCAGGGATAAGAGAATTTTAGAGACGCAAAGCATAGCAAGGCTCAAAAAGAAAAACATAATCAATAGTGGTAAGTAGCACTGTAAGCTTTTTACATTTCTGGGTTTAAAGTGCATAAGGTTTTCTTTTATCTTCATGCATTCTAAAACCTTCTGTGTGCAGCAGCCCCCCCCCCAATCAATACTTACATGAGCCCCCTTTTGATCCAGCGATGTCCACGAGAGTCTTGGCTCTCTGGTGACTCGCACTCATAATTGGCTTTTGGCAGCAGCAGGAGCCATGGACTCCCACTGCTGTCAATCACAGCAAGTGAGCCAATCGGACAGAGGGGGCAGGGCCAATTCGCAGTTCGGAAGCGGCAAGCTGCTTGTCGTGGGGGCATCTGGCAGGAGGGAGGGGTCAGGAGCGCCGGAGTGGGACCCGAGAAGAGGAGGATCAGGGATACTCTGTGCAAAACCATTACACAGAGCAGGTAAGTACAACATGTTGGTTATTTTAGAAAAAAAATTAAGCTTTGGTATTGCTTAACTTTAAGGGCTCATTTACACCAGATGCAGTCATCTGCATTTTTAAATGCAGCAAAAACGCAGTACAAATCCATATTCAAGAAACATTTCTGTATTAAAATAATAATGTGCATTTTAAAAAAGTACAGAGTACTGCATTTTTCTCACCTCGTCTTTCAGGACAGCACTTGGAGAGAGAGCGCAGCTCCACCCACTTCCCAGGAAACACTGCAGTCGTTGCTTTAACTTCCGCCCACCTCCACTATGGCCTCAGTTGTAGTGTTTCCTCCGGCCATGGTAAAAGCGCTGCAGGGAACCAGGGGGAGATGGATTTGTTAGGCATACCTGCGATCGGTTTTTTCCTTCTGGAGGCAGACCCAACCTCCCCCCTGACGCGTGGGGGATGTTCTGGTACTCCCCTCTTCTCAAGCCCGGCGAGGGCAAAGGCTGCTGGAGGTTCCGCTCCCGTAGGCTGGGCATTGCAGGCTATTGGGGGCGGTTAGGTGCCTGTCTCCCGGGGCTGCGATGTCCCCATACGGAGGGCGGGCGACATTGTTTCCCGGTGGAGGCGGGACTTCTGGTGGTGCGTGGCTGCTTCCGGTTCCGGCCGCTGGAACGCAGAAGGGAGGGGCGGCCTCGGCGGTGCAATTTCCGGTCCTCACAGCGGAGGGGTTAACCGGGAAATTCAAAAGGAAGGCGCACAAACGCTCGCTGCACTCTGGGAGAATGGAGCCAGAAGACGCAGCGGAGGTGGCGGGAGCAGGAGCCACATGCACCAGCCCGGCCCAGGTAGGAAAACAGCGGTTTAGGTCTACCTGGTTCCTTGTTATGTCCCTCCTGCTGCCCCTTTTTGGGGAGGGGAGCCTGCCTCACTCACCCTCGTCACGTCCCTGGGTGTGTGCTGTTTGTGTGTTGGTACAGCGGTGATGGGATCTGGTGTGTTTTGTTCACTGGCTGTTTTGTGGTGATGGTGGTTTGGGTCTGAGGCACAAAGAGTTAAACATTGGGTTGTTTTTTTGTGTTTTTTCAGAAAGCTAAAGAAAAACTTACAATTGCAGTACTTCCTCCTAAGAAACGGTGTGCTACTTGCAAGACATCCCTTAAAGGGTCTTGGACTAAGCCGTTATGCAAGGCGTGCATCGCGGACATAGTCAGAGGGGAAGCCTCTACTAGTCCAGCCTCCAAACAGCCCAAGGAGATGCTCTCTTCCTTTCGGAAGGAGCTGGAGGAGACCTTTCAATCGTTCAGCTCCTACTTGGACAGAGGGGCGGCGTCAGGGTCAGCAGCTAGGGCCTCCACCAGTGCACCCTTGGATTATAGAGGGGCAGGTAGTGAGTCTGAGGAGGAAGAACCTAGTAGCATAGTCTCAGGGTCAGAGGCAGAAGAAGAAGATACAGGGGAATCTTCTTCTTCACGTTACAAGTTGTCCTTAGAGGAGGTGGACGACTTGCTGAAAACTATTCATTCCACCTTTAACATTAAGGTGGATAAGACACACTTATCTCTGCATGACAAGATGTACCATGGTTTAGACGAAGTGAAGCATCAAACCTTTCCAGTACATAGAGTATTGTCAGATGCAGTTAGAAGGGAGTGGAAAGACCCAGAGAGGGCTCCTTTTCTTTTCCCGGTCACTTAAAAGGAGATTTTCTTTTGATGATGATCCAGCGCAGGTATGGAATAAGAAACCTAAACTGGATGCTGCATTCTCAAAGGTATCTCGAAATACGGACTTGGCCTTTGAGGATATGGGCACCTTAAAGGATCCCCTGGATAAAAGAGCAGATGCGCTTTTAAAAAAGGCTTGGGATTCCTCCTTGGCCAACTTCTAACCGGCTATGGCATCCACGGTAGTGGCCAGGAACCTTGAGCATTGGTTGGAACAGCTGAAGGGTCACATTGAGTCCGGGACCTCACGCAGAGAGTTGCTAGAGTCCTTCCCGGTTCTTCTGAAAGCAGTAGGCTACATGGCGGATGCCTCAGCTGTGTCAGTGAGAATATCCGCCCGTTCCTCGGCCCTAGTGAATTCGGCCAGGAGGGCTCTTTGGGTCAAAACCTGATCTGGGGACACGGCTTCGAAGGCTAAGTTATGTGGCCTGCCGTTTGATGGAGATCTAGTATTTGGCGCCGGTCTGGACGCTGTTCTGGATAGGACGGCGAATAGGAAAAAAGCCTTTCCCTTAAAGAGGGTAGTACCGCGGGCCAGGAAAATTTTTCGTCCTTTCTTCCAGCCCCAAGATCCTAAAGGGACGCAGAAAGGTCAGGGTGGAAGGTCCTGGCGGCCTCAAAGGGGTAGAGGGAGGCCTGAGGAGTTGTTTCGCTCCCCCAACCAGCCCGCTAAACCCCAGTGACGGTCGCCCGGCTGTGGGAGGGCGGCTTCAGTCGTTCCTTCCGCAGTGGGCAGAGACGACTTCCAGTGCGTACATCCTCTGGGTGATTTCAGAGGGCTACGCGCTGGAGTTCTCAGAAAGACCACCGTCACGTTTCTACGCGACTCAGCTGCCCAGGGATCAGGAGAAATCCCGGGCAATGTTGTCGCTGTTAGAGGAGTTTCTCCAGCAGAGGGTGATCACCCCGGTACCCCAACAAGAGCAGGGGATGGGGTGCTACTCCCACGTATTTTTAGTAAGGAAGCCGTCGGGCAAATTTCGATTGACCGATTCAGGAACTTTAAGTTCAGAATCAGGTGCAAGAGGTTCCGTATGGATACCATCTACTCGGTCAGAAAGCTTCTTCCAGCAGGTTGCTTTCTGGCCTCGATAGACCTAAGGGATGCTTATCTTCACGTCTCGATAAGAGCCTCTTCTCAGCGCTTCCTGCGTCTAGCGATCAGAACAGGAAGCGGGGTCAGACACTTCCAGTTCAGGGCCCTGCCGTTCGTCCTCTCCTCCTCCCCAAGGATCTTTTCGAAGGTGGTGGCAGAGGCCTTGGCACCTCTCAGGCTGGAAGGAGTTTCTGTAATTCCATACTTGGACGACCTCCTGTTGTTCGCCAAGACGGAAGATCAGCTTCTCAAAGACCTGTGGAGGACTCGGGCCCATTTGGAAGGTCTGGGTTGGATTCTGAACAGAGAGAAGTCAAATCTAGTCCCCTCTCAGGTCATAGTCTTTTTGGGGTACACCATAGACTCCATCCAGGAGAAGTTATTTCTGCCAGAGGAGAAAATAATCAAGGTTCAGGCAGCAGTGAAGGCAGTACAGACGAATCTGTCAGTATCAGTTCGTATAGCTATGTCCACCCTGGGGCTACTCGCATCCTCCATTCCTGCGGTTCAGTAGGCCCGCCTGCATTCAAGGAGTCTCCAGCAGGCGATCCTACAGAATTGGACTTATGGAGAACCCCTAGAGAAGGGGATCAGGGTCCCATCTTCAGTAAAAAGGAAACTTTTGTGGTGGAGGGCTCACGCAAATTTGAATCAGGGTCTGGTGTGGTCCTTCCCCGCTACAATGGTCCTAACTATGGATGCCAGTTCCTGGGGGTGGGGTGCTCACCTCAGGGGCCAGCTGGCCCAGGGGTCCTGGTCCAGGGAAGAGTCCAAGAGATCCTCCAATTGGAGGGAACTCAAAGCCGTTTGTCTGGGGCTGTGGGCCTTCCAGGAGACAGTGCAGGGTCAGCATGTCCAGATACTTTCAGACAATGCTACAGCGGTAGCTTACGTCTCAAGGCAAGGGGGCACGAGGAGCAGGGTTCTCCTGAATCTGGCCCCACACATTCTTTCCTGGGCAGAGACAAACTTGGCATCTCTGTCTGGGGTACACCTAAAGCGCAATTTGAACCACCTGACAGACTTCTTAAGCAGGAGGAGGGTTCTAGAATCCGAGTGGAGTCTAAATCCAGGAAATAGTAGACAGGTGGGGAACCCCTCAGATAGACCTGTTCGCGTCCCCAAACCAACGCCAAGGTTCCGGTTTTCTTTTCCCTCAACAGACTGGATTAAGCGGAGGGTCTAGATGCGTTAGTTCAGCATTGGCCCTTCCGTTTGTGCTATGCTTTCCCCCCAGTACAAATGGTTCCGTTAGTTCGGCGGAAACTTCAGGTAGAAAAGACGACTCTCATCCTGATAGCCCCATACTGGCCCAAAAGGCCTTGGTTTTCAACCCTGTTGAAACTGGCAATAGAACCTCATCAGATACTTCCAGTCAGAAAGGACTTGCTATACCAGGGTCCTCTGCCCCATCCCAACGTGGATCGGCTCAATCTGGCGGCCTGGTTACTGAAGAGTTAATCTTGAGTAGGAAGGGTTCATCTAAACGTTTAGTGGATATGCTGCTTAGTAGCAGGAAGGAAGTTACCAGGGCAATTTATTTCAAGACCTGGAGGGTCTTTAATTCCTGGTGCAGTTCAAAAAATTGTTTCCCTATGAATAATTTTTCGGTCCTGGAGTTTTTACAGGACGGGATGGACAAGGGTCTGGCAGCCAGCACCCTGAAAGCGCAGGTTGCCGCGCTGTCAGTATTTCTAGAGAGACGGTTATCCCGAGAACCCTATGTCATTAGATTTTTTTTAAGGCCTTGGCCAGGGCTAGGCCTTCCCCTTTTAAGTTTTTTCCCAAGTGGGACTTATCTGTGGTTTTGGGGGATCTGACAAAATGACCTTTCAAACCTCTGTTAGAAGCATCTTTAAAATTTTGGACCCTGAAATCGGTCCTTTTAGTAGCCGTCACCTCGGCTAGGAGAATTAGTGAGCTACAGGCTCTTTCCATTGTTGAACCCTTTTTGACTATCTTCCCAGATAGGGCCGTGTTAATGACAGATCCCGGTTTCCTTCCTAAGGTGGTGTCGGCCTTCCATAGGACGCAGGAAATAGTTTTACCTACCTTTTGTCCGGCTCCTTCCGGGCCAAAGGAAGAAGAGTTTCATACCTTAGATGTCAGAAGGTGCATTATGCACTACCTGGAAATCACTAGGGAATTTAGGAGGTCCAATTCTCTGTTCGTGCTGTTCACGTAGGGGGTACAGTGCCTCCAAGCGTATGCTAGCCAGATGGCTCCGTATGGCTATTCACAAGGCCTATAGAGCTAGGGATATAGAACCTCCCCCAGGGGTGGTGGCCCATTCTACAAGGGCAGTGGCAACTTCCTGGGCAGAACAGGCTGGAGCTTCGCCAGAGCATATCTGCAAGGCAGCCATGTGGACGAGTTTTTCCACCTTTACTCGCCACTACAGGATGGATCTGCTCTCAGCGGCAGAGCAGTCTTTTGGCAGGAAGGTCCTGCAAGTGGTGGTCCTGCCCTAGAGTAAGTACTCGGTTATCCTCTCCAAGTGCTGTCCTGAAAGACGAGGTGAGAAAACCTTAGTTAGACTTACCGGTAACGGTATTTCTATGAGTCTTTCAGGACAGCACCGATAACCCACCCTTCTCTCTTCTTGTATATATGTCTTGTACTAACATGTTTGGTTGCTATGTTCTGCTTATCTCATTTCAGTATGGCCGGAGGTGCTCGTTTACAACTGAGGCCATGGTGGAGGTGGGTGGAAGTTAAAGCAACGACTGCAGTGTTTCCTGGGAAGTGGGTGGAGCTGCGCTCTCTCCAAGTGCTGTCCTAAAAGACTCATAGAAATACCGTTACCGGTAAGTCTAACTAAGGTTTTCTACAACAGAACACAGTGCAAACACACTGCAAATGCACATGGCTGCATGTGGACGAGTGCAACTTAGTAAAAATAAAAATGCAATGTAAATACATGCAAATGCACTAAAAATGTGAACAAATGCACATGCAGAAACACATAGTGAACATACAAATTGTGGTATAAATGAGTCCTAACACAACATATAAGTAAGGCTACTTTCACATTGAAGTGCGCTAAAGTGCCAGTCATTTTTGTGGCACTTTTACAATGCTTTTCAGGTGCAAGCTGGCTAGTCTTTTTAGGTCCTGTGACGACAGGACCTTTAAAAAAAAAATATATCCCTGCCCATTCATTTCAATGGGCAGGGGCATTTTGGAAAACGCTATTTATAGCGCTCCCAAGCCACCCTAAAGATGCTGCTTGCAGGACTATTCAGTGCCCTTTTTCTTTGGCCATTGGGCAGCCACTGATGTAACGCCTGTGCCTTTGCACTGTTGGAAAATCTACCCGGCCCCTGGCTTCATTCTCGGCATTACTTGGTGTAGGCCTTACAGACGTTTACAGAAAATGCTAGGAGTAAGCGGAAAGAGGTTTTTGGTAGAAAACACAGGCAAAGTATCTTCTGCCAAAAATATACTACCTCCTAGCCATTTTTCTTTATTTTAGTTCATTTATGCTACAGGGTCTTGTAGATTAGCCACTAGAATGAGCAGGCATTTGCAATGACTTTGCATTCACACTGCAGACATTCTTAACTGTCCTCAGTCTAGTGAAAATAAAGATTCCTAAGGTATTAGATGCACAGTAGGGGCATTGTTTTCAAAGAGTCAGCCGACTCCTAGACTAAGCAGGTCACAGACTTGGTCCTGGTTCACACTATGAATCGCCTGCCGATTGGTGGCAGACACTGATCAGTGTATTATTATTATTATACAGGATTTATATAGCGCCAACAGTTTATGCAGCGCTTTACAACAGGGAAGACAGTACAGTCACAATACAAATCAATACAGGAGGGATCAGAGGGCCTTGCTCGTTAGAGCTTACAATCTAGTATTCTGACAGTGGAGAGTCCCACTGTCGGAATGCAATGTCCCTGGGAAGTGCAGGGTATTGGGGGATTCCTCTATCTACCTCCTTTTGTGTGGCTGGAAGAATCTTTATTTTCACTAGACTGAGTACATACTGAACTAATATTGCCCCTACCCACAGCATTATTTTATTAAAGCGGAGCTCCACCCAGGAAAACATTTTCCCATGTTGTTTAAAAAAATTAAATAAAAAAAACCTGAAAAAAAAATACTCACCCGAAATACCTGTTGCTATGCGGAAGTCCGTAATCTGCCTCTTCCACACCGCGGTGTCTTTTCTTCTGCTTCTTCTGCTTGTGAATGGGGCGCGCTGCTTTCTGGGAACTGTGTGTGTTCTCAGAGAGCAGCCGCCCATTCACAAGCCAGCGTGAGACTCACGCAGGCGCAGTAGGAAATGGGCAGTGAAGCCGTACGGCTTCACTGCCTGTTTCCCATAGTGTGAATGGCGGCGCGGGACCCGGAGCGATCGTGGGACCGGCATCGGGGGGGCCCATCAGCGCGGGCAAGTAGGACAAGGTAAGTGTCCTTATTTAAAGTCAGCAGCTACACTGTTATTAGCTGCTGACTTTAAAAAAAAAAAATCGCGGCTGGAGCTCCGCTTTAAATGTAAGGCTGCAATACTTGCTGGGCACTGCATTATTTATTTCTGCCACTAGATGTCTTCCAGGGTGAAAGCAGCAATATTTAAACCTATTTCTTGGAGGTGTCAAGGACCCACCCGTGGGGGTACATCATTCAGCCACCCTGCGTTCACAGAAGAATATCATATGCTGCTTTTTTCTATGTTGTATAGGATTCTTCTCAACCTGCAGCTGGACACAAGACAAACGGTATGCATACGTGTGTGTGTGTGGTGTGTTTTTTTTGTTTGTTTTTTGGAGGGGGGGGGGGGTTATTGGGTGTAGGTAGTGACTTTATCTCATCATTTTTTTTTTTTTTTTTTTTTTCCGCCATTTGGGGCATAAAAACAAGTAAAGGAAAAATCTCTCCAAAGTGAGGGAAAACTTATTTTAGGTAGCGGTCTCCAAACCCATTGTATCCCTGTGACAACTGTACAATTTTGGATTCGCCGTCACTTTCTGTCCAGGTAACAGTGGTCACCAGGAGAAAGATTGTGAATCTCCCCAGCAGGGATACAGACAGCAATATAAACATGACAAAGTGTTTTGCTTTAGTTCCACTTATTTCTTCCACATAACATGTATACCTCCAGTAAATTATTGGGACAAAACTGACCAGTTTAATGACCTCAACCTATCAAGTCTACTTAATTGTTAAAATAGTACTAAAATACTATAGCAACATGTTTTAAATGCATTGTTGCACCCGGTTTTAATCCTGTGTTATCCATCTGAAATGGACTAGTAAGAATAAGAACATTATGGTTACACAATGATGACCAATAATCGTCAAGGTAAAAAAAAAATGTTATTTATTGAAAAGTTTCAACAAAACACTTTGCACAAGTATTAAACATTTACAAATGGTCCTTGCAGACCTTCAGGGCCGACGTGAAGAACACTCAAAAGTAATTTTAACGGAACATAAATACTCCTCCAAGGGCAGCCAAATACAGCCCTTCACTGTAAAAATTTTAAATACAAAAGAAAAACATAAAAAAAGTCTTAGTTCTCTGCTAGATTTTTGCAGATTGCTTATGTTATAGGCCAGACCATTAGCCTCTGAGTAAGGACAAGCTTGATCTTTGGCTTTGCACAGAAGAGCATCAGAACAACGTTAAATGTCCTTCACCGGCAGCATTTTTGTCTTTAGCGTTTCACCTTTCGCCCAGCGGAGTTGCGTCCATTCCTTTTGTACAGACAGTGTTTGTCCTTGTTGAGGGGACAATACTTCTTGGTGTGTGATATGTCTCCTGTTGCCCCACATAGTGAGCAGGCGTACATTCTTAGGACAGGACAAACAACTCTGCCCTGCTCATCCTTTAACTTGTGGCCCATGTAGATATGGCGCGACTCACCATTATGTTTGCAAAAGCAGCAAATGCCACCATTTAAAGTCTCTCCGTGTGGAGGTGATGAGTTCTGTTTCACAGAAGCCTTGGTTTGATAAGCATTAGATTGCCCATGACGGTAGGTTGGCAGTGAATTTGGTTGAGTCTGCAAAGCTTGAAAAGCAGTAGCTTTATCCTCATCAGAATGGAGCGGTGAATTATCTTGACGATGGAAACTGGTAGGTTGCGAGTTATTCATCCCATAGTGAGAAAAACTCTTGGGCCGGTATAGAGAGTATGCACGGAAGGAGTGTGGCTGAACAGGAACATTTTGTTTAATGCCATCACCCTCTGGCTTTTCAGCAGGACTCCGCAGGAAATCTTTTGGAAGAGGTGATTCAGAAATCTCAGCCTTTGCCATGGCCTGGATGACCGAAGCCAGCTGCAGGTAGTCTTTCCACATTTGGAATTCCATTGTGATGTAGCTGTACCACTATTTCTTACCTGATTTATATTTATTTTTCTATTTGATGGGTGGAGTTTTTGATACCCTCCCATACTTTGTTTAGGAAACAAAAACATCTGGTTCACAGGAAGCTGCAAAAGTGCTACACACAAACTGGGTTCTATAAACAATGCTATATGCCATAGCTTGTGTCAAGTCCAGTTGACACACAATACAAATATGAAGTATACTGCACATGAGTCGTGCACAGTGGTGGAACTACGAGGGTTGCACAGGTCGTGATTGCGACTGGGTCCTGGTGTCCTACCACTGTAGGCGACAGGAAGGGGATTCACTACAGAACACGTGAAAGGGTCCCACTGCAGGACCTGGGGTGCAACGGCAGTGGGTAATGTTGATTGACGTAGACACTGTTCACTACACTGAGCGGGCCGCCCTATGCCGGCATCACTATTGGATTGTAAGCTCTTCTAAGCAGGGCCCTCTTAATCCTCTTGTATTTTATTGTATTGTAACTGTATTGTCTCCCTTTTATATTAAGCGCTGCGTAAACTGTTGGCGCTATATAAATCCTGTATAATAATAATCAGGATCACCAGTTGCTGCTGCTTCATACCGCCCTGCCTGTGTGCACATGTCTGTTTTTTTTTCTATCCATGCTGATATATAGCACACTTCCATTTTAAGAAAAAAAAATTGTGCCAATAAATACTATTTGTTTTCAATGGGATTCTGTGCCCCTGTTTTTGTTTTTTAAAGAGCTCCATGATGGAGTAAAGGGAACTGGGATCAGTGGGAAGGGCACCAGGGTCAATGAGAAGGGGTAGGAGTGGGGTTCAGAGGAGCCCTTCATGGTTTCTTGCCCTGGAGCCTTGAAGGTTCTAGTTGCACCTTTTTGGTCATACAAGTTTTACCCATCAGTTTCTGACCCTGTTAGAGTGTCATTTCTTAGCCCTCAGAGGTGGATCTGTCTCTTCCCTAGGTCAGCACCTGCTGGGGCTGGAATTCTTGACAGGTAGCTGTCTGCTTTTTCAACCTAGGTTCTGTACTGGTTTCAGTTATATACAGAATATTAGATTGTATGATCACTACAAAATTAGGTGTGTTCTTTTTACTGGCTGTTGTCCTTCACATCAAAATTTCTTTGCATTTGTCTAGCATATCGAGATATGGGGCAGTTATTCCAATCGCTACACTGATCACTGAATAGTTGATTATGGTGGGAACTCAGTGTGATCCTCAAACTTCATTACAGCTAGGTGCAGTGCCATGGCAAATGTCACATGTATAGGTTGGACCAAATAATTTTTATTAACATCACTTCATTCTTTTCTTTCCAAGATTTTTTTTCATTGTGCAGTTATTCTATGGAATAAGCTACTGTATTTATTGGCGTATAACACTCACTTTTTTACCCTGAAAATAGAGGGTAAACTGTGCCTGCGTGTTAAACGCAGGGGGCTTTGGAATGTTTTTTTTTCCCTAAAACTTCCCTCTTAAGTTTAGGGTGCGTGTTATACGCCTGTGCGTGTCATACGTCGATTAAATACGGTATTCAAGCAGACTAAGGCTACCCAGAGAGGGCAGTTAGTTCTGCAGACGGCTTCATAAGCATGTACACATTTAGTGCAAAAAACATAAAAATAAGCCTCGCACCACTAATCTCAGAGTAACGGTAGGGATTTTGGAAGGCTTTCAATTGTTTCTCATTCCACAGACACAAGATCTTTGCTCAGACTTCCCCCAAAAAATTGTCTGACTAGTAGAATTTCAATACTTTTCTTTGGAGAAAAGACCAGATTTGTGCATGATCCCAGTTCACATGTGGAAGGCTTTTTCTCCAATCCTCTTCCAGGACAGCAAACCTGAGAGAAGATTGGCTCTACCAATACAGAAAACGCTTTTAGACCAGGCAGTAAAAAAAACTCCAACCCACCCCCTCATCCCTCAGTATAGATTGATGTCACTTACCATGGGGTAGCACAACATTTATTTTTACCGATCTAATAGCCTTTGGGCAGGAAGGTCCCTCTCTGAGGCAAAGCTGTGCCATTATACTTTGGATCCAGGATCACCATTTGCTTCCAGGATCTTGACCCCAGTGGTGGTCTGACGTCTGCAGTGCTCCTAGTTGCCAAACTTGTAGGAGACAAGGGGTCTTTGAGGGGATGGTGTGCACATTGGGTGGCTCTGCTGCAAGGACGAGCAGAAAGTGCAAGCATGCAAGGAGAGCTCCAGATCGCATTGGATATCACTTCAGTTTTGTAAGCACATTTGCGGCAAAGGCATACCTTCTAAGCTTCCCTCTGGGTAATGCAGTTGATTGGTTACCACACTCGGTCTCTGTGTGAGAACATCTTCCAGACGGAAACAGCATTTCCTGTCTGTTTCACAGGAGTGACTGCTCAGGGTTTGATGGTGGACGGTTCCGATTCAGTATCTGACACAAGAGAACAGCACTTTTGTCTTGCAGAAGCTTCATCTAGAGTGGCAGGGGAATCCACCTAAACTAAACTGTTACACACAGTTCTTTCCCCCCAGAGGATGCAGCATATTTGGGAGTTCTATACAATACCACTACCCTCTTCCCATGGATTCTGAGAACTGAAAGGCCGTGCTGGTGGCTGTGGCAAAAGTGAAGACTATAGGGCAGGGGTGCCCAACCTTTTGAAGAGCGAGGGCCACTTAAGCGACTTGGAAACCGCTCGCGGGCCACAATGAGCGGAGCGGGCGGATTGCAGGTCTGTCTACTCCGTATATGCAGAGTGGACAGGGGCTAGCCCACTATACTCTATACTCCTTTTCTTTTTTTTTTTTGGATTGAAGGTAGGACACAAGTGGTTTACATCTGCCACTCCTTAGAGGTGAATGGAGGGTCCAATTGGGTCGGGCTGCCCGTGTGAAAGGGGCCCAAGGCTTCTTTCACACAGATGCCCTGCAGTTTAACCGCACTGCTGGTGCAACCCAGTGTACCTTTTGGCTTTCCTGCACTTTGCAATAGACTATTATATTCTGCAGGTTTGGTGCACTTTCAGAAAGCTCACCAAACTTGCAGGTAATGGCAGAAGTCTATGGCTCAGTGCAGGTAACCCGCAGGTGCACTGCTCTGGATCTGCAGATCAGTTTGAAAGCAGCCCAGTAACCACTGCAGAACAGATATGCCCATATGTACACTGTGATTTTTAGTAATAAAACTGACCTTTTAACCACTACCCGATGGCCGTACGACTTTGTACGGCCGCAGGGTGGTTCTACTTCTCTAACTGGCCGTGTTTTTACGGCCTGTGCTCCGCCAGGTCACTGGGGGGCGCGCGCGAGCATCGGCGGCGCGTGCCCGCTGCATCACTGAGATGCCGATGCACGTGCCTGGCGGCCGTTATGTCTGCCAGGCACTCGGGATCGGCGGCTACAGGGACAAGACGTGGATCTCTGTGTGTAAGGGGAGAGAGGAGACCGATCTGTGTCCCTTGTACATAGGGACATAGATCGGTCACCTCCCCCAGTCACCCTCCTCCACACACAGTTAGAACACAATTCAGGGTACACATGTAACCCCTTCCTCACCCCCTTAGTGTTAACCCCTTCAATGCCAGTCACATTTATACAGTAATTAGTGCATATTTATAGCACTGATCGCTGAATGGCGCCAAAAATGTGTCAAAAGTGTCCGATGTCTCCGCCATAATGTAGCAGTCACGAAAAAAATGTTGATCGACGCCATTAGTAGTAAAAAAAATAAATAAAAAATAATAATTCTGTCTCCTATTTTGTAAGCGCAATAACTTTTGCGCAAACCAGACGCTTATTGCGATTTTTTTTTTTTTTAACAAAAATATGTAGAAGAATACGTATCGCCTAGACTGAGAATTTTTTTTTTTTTTTTAAATTGGACTATTTATTACAGCAACAAGTAAAAAATATTGTGTTTTTTTTCAATTGTCGCTCTATTTTTGTTTATAGCGGAAAAAAAACAAAACGCAGAGGCGATCAAATACCACCAAAAGAAAGCTCTATTTGTGGGGAAAAAAGGACGTCAATTTTGTTTGGGAACCACGTCGTACGACCGCGCAATTGTCAGTTAAATTGACGCAGTGCCACAAGCTGAAATTTCACCTGGTCAGGAAGGGGGTATATGTGCCCAGTAAGGAAGTGGTTAATAACCGTATTCCATCCCAGAGCAGGCGACCGCAGGCCACATCAGAGGGCTCCGTGGGCCACATGTGGCCCCCGGGACACTGGCTGGGCACCCCTGCTATAGGGAGTGAGTGATTATTTTTTTGTAGCTGGGACTTGGAATAGGGGTCAGACGGATTTGAGCATGGATAATTTAACTGTTGATTGATGGTGAGTGTTCTCTTTTTTTTTTCCTTCTTCTTGTCTTTTGTAGAGTCTTCATGTACAGACAAGATGTCCCAGGAGGCTTCTGATAAACAACCCTCTGGAGTTACCACTCACATTAGTAGGCGTTGCAGATACTGTAGAAAAAAAGTTACTGGCTACTCACATGTCAGTCTTTTAGGGTGACCTTGTCCAGTACCTTGGCCCCTTCCTTGCAGGGTATCGGTCCCACACAGGAGGAATCCTCTTCATGGACGACCCCTCCATCTGAGAGGGGTCTTCCTTGCAACAGGGTCCATCTTCTTGGGCCTATTTTTTTTTTTCGGGCTCTCCCATCTTCACAGAGCCTGGGGAAGGAGAGTGACAATGAGGAAATTTGATTTTTTTCTGAGCTCACTAGAGGAGGGGAAATATTTCTTCAATATTTGAATTGTTGTCCTTTTTTAGGGGGATATTTTGGAGACATGGGTTTCCCAGGGTGATACAATTTAAATAAGAGGACTGATTGTTTTGATAAGTTCTTATTAGGGAGATGTAACTTCAGAGGTTTGTAGAGTTTTGAGGGGAGAACCTTCAAATCCTGACTAAAAGGACTCTGGTCCAAGGTGTTAAGCAAATGCAGTCTTGAAAGGGAGCAGGAATGGATGCGCACCTGTGTCAATGAGGCAGAGTGGATCAGGTTGTGAGCAAGGTAAACCCTCTGGCAACTGAGACGCTGGTTGCGGAACCCCTCCGGCCTGTCTGGCACCCTGTTATTCGGATCAACCTTGACCCAGTACAAGACCAAGAGTTTGGTGGTGAGCCTGTGGTGTGCTTCCTTTGTTGTACCAGAACTACACAACATTTTGCTTTACTTTTGACCGAAGAAAGCTATTTGAGTTAACTTGTTTATTCAGACATACCAATAAAAGGACTGCTTAATCTTTACCAACGCTGATGTTCCTTGGATAGACTCTGGTATGTTCGCAGCTTCACATGTCCGAGCCTGCCAGGAAGCTTACACTGCGCAGCGCTAATCAGACAGTGAGACCTTTCCAGATCCACGGCTGCATGGATCGGGAAATGTCTCACTGACTGATTAGTGCTGTGCAGTGTAACCTTCATGGCAGGCTCAGGTATGTGGAGCTGCGAGCACGCCTGAGCCCATCCTTATTCCTGGGTTACCTCATATCGCACTATATTCTCCAACTCCTGAGAGAAAGCTATCATTTGGAATGTCTAGTCGTCGTCCCCCCCCCCCCCCCCCCCCCCCAAACCAATTTCTTTACTAGGCTACCCAGGGACCCTGAAAATATGTTGGCTTTACAGCATGAAATCCAGCATTTGGCAGCTCATGAGGTGGTCTTGCCCGTTCCAGCAGATTAGCTCTTTCATGGTTTCTACTCCCAAGTATTTGTACTATGCAAGCCTTCTGGAAAACATAAGCCGAGCTAAATTTTTACAAAACTAAACAAATTTCTGG
Organism: Rana kukunoris; assembly: GCA_029574335.1. Lineage (NCBI taxonomy): Eukaryota > Metazoa > Chordata > Amphibia > Anura > Ranidae > Rana > Rana kukunoris. The sequence continues at coordinate 65,563,443 of CM056057.1, forward strand.
AACACAAAAGATCCCGCATGGGAAAATATATACAGTGTAAGGGAGAATCTCCTAAAGGATATATTCATGGTCCTGCAGGATGCCTACCTCCATGTTTCTAATTTGCGAGACCATCAGAGATTTCCCCAGTTTGCCATAATGGCCAAACCAAGGAATTTGCCATTGGCAATTTAGAGCCTGTTTGCCCTAGCAGCCAGTCCTAAGATTTTTTTGAAGGTCCTGACGGAAGTGCTCTATTTTCTTCGCCTACAGGGAGTCTCGTTAATCCCTTAACAAGACGACCTCCTCCTGTATGCAACTAGGAGGAGAAAATCATGGACGATCTCCAAAGGGCAATTTGTATCTTGGAAAGAATAGGGTGGATAATTGACAGAGAGAAGCCATGTCTGGTGCTAGCTCAGTTCAAAACATATTTGGGTTGCCTGATCGATCTGAGAACCCAGAAAATCTTTCTTCCAGATGAAACCTTTGGAAGGTTAACATGACTGTCTCTCTACTAGCCAAGGCTCATGAGAGGAGCACTGGGTTTCATGACCTGGACTATTCCAGCAATTACCTGGGCCCAGCCACATTCAAGTGATCTTCAATTCTTTCTGCTTTCAAACTGGACCTGAATTTCCCCCAAATATGATGGTCCATCTCCCCTCTATGGTAAGGGCCTCCTTGAATTGGTTGGTGGATCTACTGAGGTTGGCATTGGGCAGGCTCAGTGAGCCCCAGGAAAAGTGACCTCAGGTGCCAGTTCCTGAGGGTGGGGTGCTCACTTGGAGGGTCTGCAAGGCCTAAGTTCTGAGGCAGTCCTCCGCCAATAGGTCTACCTAAGCAGTTCCGAAGTCCAGGTGCCTCCTTGGTGGTTGGGGTTGGTTCTGGAGATTTTACACTGAGGGAAGAATCCTTTCCATCTCTGCAGCCTTTGTAAAGGAGGGGTCTTCAAACCAGGGTGAATAGAAAGTGTTTGTACAGTTAATGGACCTGTGGGGTCCACCAGAAATAAATGTATTTGCCAAGAGGACGGTAAAGCACTCCATGCCCTGATTCAGAACTGGAATTTCAGTCTTGCTTATGCCTGTCCTCCTCTGACCCTTATGTGCTATAAGGCTGGGTTCACACCTATGCAAATTGGTTGCGGCTTAAACTGCATCCAATTTGCATAACATTATAAAATACATTGATTTCAATGAGGCTGGTTCACATATGTGCGATGCATTGCCGAAAAAACATGTGCGTTTTCTAGGCATTGCGGTGCGGCTCAGGTGCGAATTCAGGCCCATTATTTTCTATGGGTACGCATTTGATTTGCACATGTGTTCATTTCTCTTCAGGATTTCTCTCATTCAGCTCAATACACTTCCCTCCTCCCCCTCTTCCAGGTCTCCAAATTCGCATCTAAAACGGAGCGGATCTGCTGAACAGTTTTCTCATCTCTCTGCAGAGCTAAAATTCGCACCGCACCGGCCTTAAAGTTAAGTCATTCATCGCCCTGTGGTGGCCAAAGTGAACATAGTTTTCAACACAGCATTGTCTTCCAGTAAGGTCAGATCTGTTGCCCCAGGGTCCAGTCTGTCACCCCAGACCAGAGGCATGCTTTTAACAAGTAAATAACATGCATAAAATACGTTAAATGCACCTATAATTAAAGGGGTGTTTCAGCCGCAATTTTTTTTTTTTTTTAAAGTCAGCAGCTACTAACAGTGTAGCTGCTGACTTTAAATAGGGACACTTACCTTGTCCTACTTGCCCGCGCTGATGGCCCCCCCGATGCCGGTCCCACGATCGATCCAGGTCCCGCGCTGCCATCCACACTATGGGAAACAGGCAGTGAAGCCGTACGGCTTCACTGCCCATTTCCTACTGCGCTTGCGTGAGTCTCACGCTGGCTTGTGAATGGGCGCGCTGCTCTCTGAGAACACACACAGTTCCCAGAAAGCAGCGCGCCCCATTCACAAGCAGAAGAAAAGACACCGCGGTGTGGAAGAGGCAGATTACGGACTTCCGCATAGCAACAGGTATTTCGGGTGAGTATTTTTTTATTTTTATTTTTTTTTCACGTTTTTTTTTATTTAATTTTTTTTTAAGCAAGATGAGCAATTGTTGTTTTCCTGGGTGGAACTCCGCTTTAATACAAATATATTTTTGTTGAAAATAAAAATCTGGTAACAGTATAATTTTTACTGACATCTTACCAATATACTGTAAACTTATTTTGATGGGTAACATAGTGTAATGGTAATGGTGTAATGCCTAGTATACATGATGAGAAAATCGGACGAAAAATACCGCTTTGGAATTGTTCATACAATAATCTGATCGTTGGTGCACAGCTTTTCGACAGCTGATCACGATAGTTCATGTGAAATTATCCAAAGGGACAAGTACAAATTCTCGTACAATACCAGAATGAACAATTTTAGTTTAAAGCGGAGCTCCACCCAAAAGTGGATCTTCTGCTTTAAGCACTCCTCGCCCCCTTACATGCCACATTTGGCATGTCTTTTTTTTTTGGGGGGGGAGAGGAGAGTGGGTACCTAGTTTTGACAGGTAACCAGCTCCCACTTCCTGCTCTCATCTCCTCCCCTCTCCCTCTCTGCAATCTTCTGGGACATGTCACAGGTCCCAGAAGATTGTCTGGTCACCAAGATGGCGCAGTGCACACCCGGTTTTAAAGCTGCAAGCTGTCGCACAGCTGGGTGCCCACACTTGCAACGCTGGCGCTGTGGAGGGGTGGGGGTTAAGGAGCGAGGCTTCGGATGGGTGCATTGCTGGACCGTGGGACAGGTGAGTGTCTGTTTATTGAAAGTCGGCAGCTACACTTTTTGTAGCTGCTGACTTTTATTAAACTTACAAACCAGTGGGACTCCGCTTTAAAATCGGTATAGTATTCATTAAAAAAAAGAGTGACCAAGACCGCGCATGCTTGGAAACAAAAGAATACATCACAATACATTATATCGCTTCCAAAGTTGTGTTCTATACGAGAATTTTTGTAACTTTAGTAACCTCTTCATTTTCGATATGAGACTAGCATGCCAAAAAAAAACACAACGCACATTTGTCCGATTTTTATTCTCATTGTGTTTTTATGAGGCTTAAAGCTTTTTTAAACCCCCAACACTTCATATTCCTGAAATGTGCTTGCTGTACCATGTACTTGTATGATAAAGTATCCTGTTGTTGTCTTTTGTATTGCTTCCTTTACATGAAATCCCAGGTGTTCCTGACAGCTTTCTTATTAAAAACTGACCACACTAAGCAGGAGAGCACACTGTGGTCTGTTCTCTAGCTATGCTGAGAACTCGGCCTGCTCTCCTCCAATGATTAGTCTTGTCCTGATATGCCCTTGCTTCACCACCATATATAGTCCCCACTGTAATATCCACAGACCTCTCCCCCACTGTATAGGAAGTTTAGTGCTTGCTTAGTCTTACCAGAGAAGCCGGCTGAACATGAGCAGTTGAGGCCAGGGTGATGACGTTGGCGCGCTGTTCTAGGCTCACCTAGACCGTCGCTGGGTGAACCAAGATGGCCTATGCTCCAGGAGCTAGGCCGACCCTGCGGCCCGTCCTATGGCCGAGGCAGCAGCAGAGCTCCGGATCACGTGGTGTGCCGATGCGCATATGGCATCTTTACGATCCATTGCACCACTGGTACCGATCAAAAGAATTAACTATTAATCGAGGAATTAATCTTTAATTTCCACAGCCCTAATATATATTAAAAATGGCACCTGTAAGGCACCTGAAAACTGCCTCTCATGCCTCACCAGTGTGAAAAAGCCTGAGTGCTTTCACAGGCGCTTCAGCAGCAGTGCCCAATTATTTTCAATGGGCAGGAGCGGTGTATACACTGCACGAAAGATGCTGTTTGCAGGACTTTTTCTAACTTTCTGCAAGCGCACCGTCTGCCCCATTGTGAAAGCACTTGGCTTTTACACTGGGGATGCAGGGGAGGCAAAAGCGCCTGGAAAAACACCTCAGTGTGAAAGGGGTCTTAGGAATCTTTAAATGTAGGGCATGGACTGGAATGTGAATGTACAATCGCTGCGTAATATGACGGCACTATATACCGTATTTATCGGCCTATTGCGCGCAACTCCGTATAGCGCGCACCCCTACTCTGGACGTAAAATTCCTAACTTTTTTTTTTTGTATTACTTACAGTTTTGGTGTCTTGCCCAGCGTCCATCGGCGGCCTTGTCCGGTACGGTGTCCGTCTGCGGCCTTCGTAGTGTCTTACCCGCTTCTCCCGCACTGTCTCTGAAGTCCTCCCCGCAGTACACTCAGGCACACTTGGCTCCTCTTGCATAACCGCGAGGGGAGCCGAGCCTGGCCGACTGTACCCTTGTGTACTGCGCTCGGTATATGTCGGCGGCAAAGTTCAAACAGCGTGGGAAGCGAGTATCGGCATATATCGCGCACCCACGATTTTGCCCTGATTTTTAAGGGCAAAAAAGTGCGCGGTATACGCCAATTAAATACAAGTACCTGTAATAAATAACGTCTCAAGGGGAATAAACTCTTGGTTTTTTGTTTTTTTGTTTTTTTTTAAATCTCTCTCCTTTTGTCACGTAGGAGTTGTTTTTATTTTAATGTGTTATGTTCTGTTCCTACTGCTCTAATATTAAGGATTGAATCACACTTATGCGTTTGCAAAAGCTCAAAATGCACTGGAAAAAAAAACACTGGTTTAAAAGTAAACTGCATAGGTGCACCGAGCCTTACTGCAGATTTACACAAACCAAGCTGTTTTGTCATCCTCTGGATCATCTCAGGCTATATTTGAGACCTAATTATTTTTTTATAAATTGACTGCCTCTGTCCTAAACCTTCCCAATTTTGTATCCAAAAAGGAAAATGTTTTCGCTTTACATTTTTTGTTTGTGCAGCTGAATGAGATTTTGCCACATTGAGATATATTTTTTGAGAATTATTTGTCTGGTTGTTAAAGTGAATTTATACAAAGCAAGCCCAATGATGGCAGCAGAACCCCTGAGATGCCTGCACACAAGATTTTCTTTTTACTGGGCATCCAGTGGTGCCACAAACGCCCATAGCACTAGATCTACAAATATTGGCAATGCTCCATGCTTCTCTGAAAGGTAATGGCTTACCAGGATTGTATCCGAAGCTGGAAATGGCTTTATTTATTGAGCATTTCAGGTATGGGATTAGGGGAAAATGCACAGGCACATTTTAATCTTTACCAGCAACCACTTTTATTGCCTGAATTGTGTCACTTTAGGTCATGCACATGACAGCTCATAGAAGCTCCGAGACAAGTAAGGGCCCTTTCACATGGACGTGTCATGTGTGGGCTCCGCTCAGCAGGGATTGTTCCGGTGATCCCCGCTGAGCAGGCAGGTCCCGGGGTCTGTCTCTGCACACTGTGCAGGGACCTACCTGTCAGTGCGCCGCTCTCCTTTATGGGGGATCGGATTAAGTTGGACTGTAGAGTCTGTTTTCATCCGAATCGCCAGACGGATTGAAAATAGGGTTTCCATCCGTCACACTTTAGCGGATCGGGTCGGATGTCAGTGGACATGCCAACGCTGACATCCGTCCCTCCATAAAGGTAAAGGTCCACAGAACGTCTGTTCAGGTCCGCCTAAAAAACTGACAGAGGCCCAAGTGAAAGGGGCCTAATGCCTTTTTTTTTTTTTTTCAACTGATTGTGATGGACTAGCACAGTGGTCATCAACCCAGTCCTTGGATCCCTAACAGGCCAGGTTTTTTGTATTACCTTGGGGGAGATGAAGACTAGAATACTGCAATCACTGAGCAGCAAATATCACCTGTGATGTATTTCAGTTATATTGCAAACCTGGCCTGTTGGTGGGACAGGGTTGATGACCACTGGACTAGCAGGCAGAGAGAGGACACGGGTTGTTTTAGACCCCTTTCACATTGAGGAGTTTTTCAGGCGGTACAGTGCTAAAAATAGCGTTGCTATACCGCCTGAAAAACTCCTTCACTGCATCCTCAATGTGAAAGCCCGAGGGCTTTCATACTGAGGTGATGCGCTGGCGGAAGAGAAAAAAATCTCCTGTTAGCAGCATTTTTGGAGCGGTGAGAGGAGCGGCATGTATACCGCTCCTTCACCGCTCCTTCCCATGGGAAATCGCGGCAATACCGCCCGCAATGCGCCTCTATAGAGGCGCATTGCGGGCGGAATTAATACTTTCACGGCCGCTAGTGGGGGTCCATTCCGCACCGCTAGCAGCCGCAACTCGCGGCAAATCCTACGGTATAGTGGCGCTATTTTTAGCGGCGCTATACCGTCAGCGAGGCTCCATCCTCAATGTGAAAGGGGCCTTACTAAAACCGGAGAGTGCAAAATCTGGTGCAGCTGTGCATAGAAACCAATCGGCCTCCAGGTTTTTTCTGTCAAAGCTTAATTGAACAAGCTGAAGTTAGCTGATTTGCTACCATGCACAGCTGTACTAGATTTTGCACTTTCCAGTTTTAATAAGACCCCTTTCGCACTGGGGCGTTTTTCAGGCGCTTTGGCGTTAAAAAAAAAATCGCCTCAATGGGAAAGGGCACTTTAGGAGTGGTGTATTCCATGCTCCTAAAGTGCTGCAAAGAAGCTGCTTGCAGGACTTTTTTTGATGCCCTGCCAACACAGCACCTCACTGTGAAAGCACTCAAGCGCTTTACAGGTGACTTTTATTTTTATTTATTTTAAACGCTAAGACCCCTTTCACACTGGGGCGTTTTTCCAGGCGCTTTAGTGTGAAGTCACTTGGGCTTTCACATTGGGATTGCAGATGTAGCTTCTCACAGGCACTTTTTTTTTTTTTTTTTAACACTAAAGCGCCTGAAAAACGCCCCAGTGTGAAAGGGGTCTAAATCAACGGCAACGACAATAGAGCAGGAGGGCTAGGATGGATGGGACAAATATAACAAGTGTCAGAAATGCAACAATTTACAAAATAAGAATCCAGGGTTGCTACCTGGTGATCCAGTGCCAGCACAATCACACTTTTGTGTTCAGATAGCAGTATGCAGCCAAAATACTACATGTCCCAGCAGTTCATAACTGCTTCTTCATATCTCCTAGATTTTTCCAAGTGATAATCTACAGCAGAGTTCCTCCAGATATTGCTAGGGGTTCCTTGAGCAATGAGAAATGTCTCTTGGATAAGTTTCCACTGACAAACTTGATCTTTAGCTATCTGAAAGGAGGTAGTTATGTTTAGTGACCAAATATAATGAGCATTCTTCACACCGACTAGCACACTAATTAAAGGGGCTGTAAAGGTAAAAAAAATTCACCTTAATGCATCCTGAAAAAACGTCAGGCAATACTGGGCCCCCCGTTATACTTACCTGACCCCTCGAAAGTCCTGTGCTCATCTCCGACATCCTCTTCGCTGCTCAGCCAGGCCATTGAGCGGATAGATTGAAAGTGACGCAGCCATTGGCTGGCACTGCTGTCAATCGCATTCAATGGCGTGCCGGGGGTGGGGCCGAGTGAGACAGTGAGCCGCTCATTGTATCACGGGAGCGCGCCTGCAAGGAGTCCACACCATGCAAGCTCACTCACATGAATGTGTGGAGTTCTTGCAGGGAGGATCAGAGACAGCAGCCAAGGGACCCCAGAAGACATGGATCAGGGCCACTCTGTGCAAAACGAGCTGCACATTCAAGGGAAGTATAACATGTTAGTTAAAAAAAAAAAAAACGCTTTAATGTATCGTGCGTTAGATAGTCATTTTTAGCAGGGGTTCCCTGAGACTGGAAAGTTGTTTCAGGGGTTCCTCTGAGCTCTACAGCTGTAAATTTCACAATGCCTATTACCAGAATATAGCTGGCCATACACCAGTAGAATTTCAATTGAAAGCCTTCTTTTTAAGAACGTTTGTTTGATTTTTCTAAGTAGGATGGAACATCTTTCTTGAACAAATTTTTAACGGGGAATGTTGTTTTCGTTCAGGAAAATGTATTGGGCCAGATTCTCGTATATTTGCCTTGGCGTAGTGTAAGGCATTTACACTACACTACGCCACCGCAACGTAACAGAGCAAGTGCCGTATTCTCCATGCACTTGCTCCGTAGTTTGCGGAGGTGTAGTGTAAATTGCCCAGCGTAAGGCCGTGTAATTCAAAGGGGATGGCTTGTATTTAAATTAAGCGCGCCCCCGCGTCGATCGAACTGCGCATGCGCTGGCCGGGGAAAAAGCCCAGTGCGCATGCTCCAGCTCACGTCGGAAAGCGCCGTTGAAACCGATGTCAAAACGACGTGATCGGCATTTACGCAATGCCCTATTCGCGAACGAGTTAGTAAAACGACGTAAGCGACGGAAAAAGCCGACGCTGACCCGACGCCATACTTAACATGGCATCCGACGGTACTGCGTAAGGTTACCCCTCATATTGGCAGGGTTAACCTTACGCGGACGAAAACGACGTACGCGACGACGGGGTGGCGTAAAAGCGATCGGGAATCTGCGTAGTAGCCTCATTTGCATATGCAAATGAGAAAACGTAAAGGCCACCTAGTGGCCGGAGTTGTCATTACAACTACGATCCGCAAGTGTAATGGTATTACACTTGTCGGATGTTTAGCCGTATCTATGCCAAAGTGATTCTACGAATCGCTCGCATAGATACCCGGCAAAAAAAAACGGCGATACGACGGGGTATCTGAGATACTCCGTCGTATCGCCTCTGAGAATCTGGCCCATTGACTCCAAAATCTGATTTTAACCACTTGTCCTCCGCCCACCGTCAAATGACAGCGGGCGGAGGACTCCATTGTCCTGACATCACGTCATATGACGTGATGTCCTTTTAAAGCCGCCGGCGGCGCGCACCCGCCGCTCTGCTGGGATCCCGGTGCGTGTGCCCGGCGGCAACGATCGCCGCCGGGCACACGCGATTGCCCAGTAACTGAGCGGGGACGTGGAGCTCTGTATGTAAACACAGAGCTCCGCGTCCTGTCAGGGAGAGAGGAGACCGTTGCTGTGTCCCTTGTACATAGGGACACAATCGGTCACCTCCCCCAGTCACCCCCCCTCCCCCTACAGTTAGAACACTCATAGGACACACATTTAACCCCTTCCTGCCCCCTAGTGGTTAACCCCTTCACTGCCAGTCACATTTATACAGTAATCAATGCATATTTATAGCATTGTTCACTGTATAAATGTAAATGGTCCCAAAAATGTCAGAAAAGTGTCCGAAGTGTCCGCCATAACGTCGCAGTTCCAATAAAAAAATCGCAGATCGCCGCCATTAATAGTAAAAAAAAAAAATGCCATAAACTATCCCCTATTTTGTAAACACTATAAATTTTGCGCAAACCAATCGATAAACGCTTATTGCATTTTTTTTTTTTTTTTACCAAAAATATGTAGAAGAATACGTATCGGCCTAAACAGGAAAAAAAAATGTTTTTATATATTTTTTGGGTTATTTATTATAGCAAAAAGTAAAAAATATTGCATTGTTTTTCAAAATTGACGCTCTATTTTTGTTTATAGTGCAAAAAATAAAAACCGCAGAGGTGATCAAATACCACCAAAAGAAAGCTCTATTTGTGGGGGAAAAAAGGACGCCAATTTTGTTTGGGAGCCACATCGCACGACCGCGCAATTGTCAGTTAAAGCGACGCAGTACCGGAAGCTTAAATTTTGTCTGGGCAGGAAGGGGGTGTAGGTGCACAGTAGGCAAGTGGTTAAAAGCAAATTGTTTTAGTTTACCTTTCAAATGACATCCATCGTGCCATTGCATGTACTGATGACAATTTTCATACACATGTTTGTGTGAACGATGTTCATAAATCTACTAGTGTATGGCCAGCTTAAGTTTAGAGTGCTTTCACACTGAAAGCGCTCGGGCGTCAGCGGTTTAGCGGCGCTTTATTGTTTTTGGCAGCGAACAGGGTGCTTTTAACCCCTGCTAGTGGTTTGACGCTGCTGCCTATTGATTTCAAGCGGCAGTGTACTGCTGGCAGTACTATTTTTTTTTTTTTTTTAATGCCCTGCCAGCTTAGCACCCCAGTGTGAAAGCCCAAGTGCTTTCACACTGGAATTGCAGCTCAGTCTTTTTACAGGTGCTATTTTTTTTGGTGCTAAAGCGCCTGAAAACACCTCCTCCAGTGTGAAAAAGGTCTAACTGACGCTTTACTCCTGGGGTGTCCAACCTTTTGAAGAGCAAGGCCCACTTAAGTGACTTGGTAAGCAGTCGCAGGCCACAATGAGCAGAGTGGTGGATGTCATGTCCGTGTCTGCTCTGCGTTTGCAGAACGGACACAGTCAATTATATATATATATAATATATATTTTTTTTTTTTATTGGATTGGAGGTAGGACACAAGTTTGGTTAAGTCTCCTACCTAGAGGTGAATGGAGGGTCCAATTGGTTGAACTGACCGTGTGAAAGGGGTCCAAGGCTGCGGTTTACCTGCACCGTGGGTGCAACGCAGTGTATCTTTTGGCTTTCCTGCACTTTGCAATAGACTTCTAATTATATTCTGCAGATTTGGTGCACTTTCAGAAAGCTCAACAAACTCACAGGTAAAAGAAGTCTATGGCTCGGTGCAGGTAACCCGCAAGTAAACTGATTTGCATCTGTGGATCAGTTAGAAAGAAACCCAGTAACCACTGCAGAACAGATATGCCCACTAATACACTGACTTTAGTAATAAACTGACCTTTAATAACAGTCTTCTATTCTATCGCGGGCCACATCATAGGCGTCCGCAGGCCACTGGTTAGACACCCCTGCTTTACTCTGAGTGTTTTTTAGTGTTTTTTTTTTTCTCGCGTTCAACAAAAGACTTGGACCCAAATTACTGATGCCGATAGTCCTGACTGCTATACTGTATACAATTCTGTCCGCTGTATTATACAGTCCTGACAGATGCAATTTGTATTCTGTGTTGTACATTACATAGGCCTGAATCCTGCACGCTACACTACTCTACTTATTCTTGTACTCTACTTTTTTGTGCATCATATATGTTTATTGCCTTAAAGTGGAACTTTAGTCAGCAAATTAAATCTTGCTAAATGCATTCAGGCTGGACTATTTTTTTTTTTTTTTTTTTTCAAGTTTAGCTATGTAAAACATTAAAAAATAAATGCATATTCTGTTTTAAAGTCCAGTAATACAATGTCTCTCCCTGCTCTGCATATTCTCAGTTGCCCTCTATTTTTTGGCACTGTGCTGATAGTCTAAAGATTTACTGCTGTTCAGGTGCTCTTGGCTTCAGCAAAATGGCAGTTTCTGGCAATAAGAAATAGGAGCAATGCTGGAGGCAATTTACAGCACACACTCTTTTTGCAGCATAATTATTAATGTGGAATGTGTGTTTCTTGCTAAATACAACATAATTTTTTACCATGACTAAGCATCGGTTGTCGGTGTGAAACGCGTCAGCTTTTGTTACCCCACTGTTTGCTGTTTTTAGTTTTTTGACTGGAATAAACAGGCACTATTTTTAAGTCTTTTCATCCATTGGAGTGCGGCTGTCCATTTTTCTTTCCTTATATTACACCACGCATTGCCTGCACCCATTTGGGTTTTTGAACTTTACTCACCACTGAAGAGTGTTGTCTGGAGCGGCGGTTTTTCCTTTATAATTTTTTACCAAGTTGTTATGGGTAAAGATCCGCTTTAAAGAGAAAGTAAACCCGGACGGATTTTACTTCCTCCTATGCTCTGTGCAAACCCTGCAAATGAAAAGCATAACATACTAGCCCATTATGTGACACTTGCCTGCAAACGAAGCCCACACCATCCCCTGTGAACGCCGCGTCCATTTACGCCCCCCTTCTTTCCAGGGCTCACGGACTCCGGCTCTATGATTGACTGGAGCCATGTGACATCAGTCCCGCGCTTGCACATGCTAGGGAAGAAACTGCACGGAGGTCCTTTTTCTTCCCAGCGCATGCCCGATTACATAATCGGCACACAAGTGAAATATCTCCAAAACTGAGATATTTCCACTACCTACAAGTAAGCCTACAATAAGGCTTACCTATAGGTAAAAGTCAGGAGGGAGAGTGTACAACCAGTTAACAGTAACAATAACAGTTGCTAGTTGCAAGGTAGTTCTCTATTATTTTTATTTTATATGGCATATGTGTGCAGTGTGTACAGCGAGCAGGCTCAGCATCACAGCTCGGCACTAAAAGCTACTGCTGATCTGTTGCTTGAGATTCCACAGACCAGCTGGCAAGCTGTTGCTTGTATTCCCATAGAAAGGCAAGCAAGCCGCTATGTCACTTGTACACCTTGTAGTTCCACTTGTATAACGCGCAAAGCGGTTCTTGTAGTTTTACAACCTCTGTCTGTTCTTACCTTGTAAAACAACAATATTATTGTCGCGCCAAGGCACTCCCTAATAGGCAGTGGTATAACTAGGGGAGAGTCAATCCTTGGACCAAAATAAGGATTGTGTATACAAAGGAAAGGAAGGAGATGGTATAATCCTGGTTTGAATATCAAGGGAATATTGCAAATCATTCAAAATCATTTGAACCAAGACAAGGATGGGAACATAAATAGTTTAAAATTACAAATTGAAAATGAATTAAAATTAAAAGTCCTAGTATCCCGGGTATTGTTGAGGAAATGGAAATCCACACTAGAAAGGCCGCTAGCAGTAGAGCAGAAGTTACTGATAGTGGGAACAAAAAGACAAACAGAGCAGCGCCAATCTAAGTGTAGTATTAAAAGTAACAGACTTTAATCACAAGATATATACACTCACTAGAAAGTGGTTGTAACTGTACAACTGTACACTGTACCCAAACTACATTTTTAGCATTTTCTTCCCACAAATAGATCTTTCTTTTGGTGGTATTTGATTACCTCTGCGGCTTTTAGTTTTTGCGCTAGAAACAAAAAAACTGACAATTTAAGGTGAAAAAAAAACTGATGGGCACATATAGGTGGCACTGGCTTGTGTGTGTGTGTGTGTATATGTGTGTGTGCAGCTGCTGCCACAACCGAGCTATCCATCTTTAGTATGAGCGGTCCTGTTTACGATAATGGTGGTCTCCGCGGCGGATTCGCTGCGAGATCACCATTATCGGCCAGGTGCTGACAATATGGTCACAATCTTTTCCCAGTCAGGGCCGGCTCAGACTGTGATGTCAGCCAACAGCGGGTCACAGGAGTGCAGAACCAACTTTACTTATGCTTTTAATCTAAATGAATGAAAATGCAGATCTGTTGTGTGGGGAAAAAAAATAAGTATCCCTACATTTACCACCATTTTAAATACAATAAATTTGAATTCTTTCAGATTGGGTACCAAATGCTTAGAACCTCCTTAGGTAATATGCAGGTGGTTTTATTTAAATCTCAGCTATCTAGGGTCTGGTGTTCTCTTTTCTATTAACATGTGTGGTATCATCATGCCAAGATCAATAGAAGTCCTTCAGAAAAAAAGCTTGTGGATTCCTATGAAGCTGGCAAGGGTTTTTTTTTAAAGATTGTCAAATTATTTAAAATCAAGTATTCCTCTTTAAAGTGTTAGTAAACCCACAACAATAAAATCAGTCTGTATATGCAGCATAGCTTTTTATTTTTTTCCCCCTAAATGCCTTCAATGCAGTCCTCTATCCCTTACCTCATCCTTCGATTTTGCTTTTAAATGTCCTTATTTCTTCTGAGAAATCCTCACTTCCTGTTCTTCTTCTGTCTGTAACCCCACACAGCAATGCAAGGCTTTCTCCCTGGTGTGGAGTGTTGTGCTCGCCCCCCTCCCTTGGACTACAGGAGAGTCAGGACGCTCTCTATGTTGCAGATAGAGAAAGGATCTGTGTGTCAGTGGGCATCCTGACTCTACTGTAGTCCAAGGGAGGGGGCGAGAATGACACTTCACACCAGGGAAAAAGCCTCACATTACTGTGTGGGGTTACAGACAGAACAGCAGGAAGTGAGGATTTCTCAGAAGAAATAAGGACATTTTAGGCTGCATTCAGACCTAGGCGTCTGCGGCAGCAGCGTATTTGGGCGACATGAAAAAGGCGTTTTGTCCCCGCGATTTGCGGCGACAAAGCACCCTTTTCTTTTTGCTGGAGCGGTGATGTTTTACATTGTCGGCTATTGCCGAACGCCCGATACGCCTGAAAAAAGGGTCCGGGTCTTGTTTGAGCTTCAGGCGTACGGGCGTTTGGGCGTTCGGCGTGGAGATGTGAACCATCTCCATAGCCGACAATGTAAATTCGCCCCTCCAGCGTATGTCAGTCTGCTTCAGCATCGGGCTTCAGGTGACAAAACGCCTCGGTCTGAACGGAGCCTAAAAGCAAAATCGAAGCATGAGGTAAGTGAAGGAGGACTGCGCTGAGGTAAATGAAGCTATTTAGTAAAAAAAAAATAATACTTTTACAACCCCTTTAAGGGGTTAATCTTCTGCATTTTGTAAAAAGGCTGTTTTATCCTGTATGCATAGAGTCTAGATCCTTCCCCCTCCTGCACTGTCTCTCTGGGGAAGGCCAGTTAACACAGGCAGGGTAGCTGACCTGCACATGCTCAGTTGTCTTTTATGCTGTAGAGAATATTTCCTTGTTGAGCTGAACTAGCCAGGTCAAATGATATTGGCATCATACATGTGGGCGTGTATACAAGCTGCAGTGGAAAATCTGCTCCTACCTGAACTCTCAGCACTGGAAACAATATGCAGTTTATCACTGACTGTGGTATACAGATCACCCAAAAAAGTATATAGTGGCAATATTTTACTGTAAAGAAGATTTATAAGCTGTGGGTCCTGTTGTGGGGGGGTAGGGGGTGGCCTAGATGAATTATTTTCATATAGCTGGATTTAGTAAAACTTTATAAGTGGTGTAGATTTCAAGCAGCTTCTAATTTGACCAGGACTGGCCAGCAGGTAACTCTTACAGTTTGTGTGAAAGTGTATATATCTACAGTAATAAAAATATTGCACCAATTGAATCTGCATGGGAGGTATGCCAGGAAAAAGCCTTGGCTGACCAAACAGAACATTAGACTACAGTTTGCCGCTGAACATACTGTCAAAAATAAGGCTTTCTGGAACAATGTGCTGTGAATTGATAAATAAAAGTAAGAGTGCTTTGGCAATAGTAACAGTAGACATGTTTGACAGAAACTAAGACAACATTTCAGGAAAATCGTACCAACTGCAAAACATGTTGGTGGAAATGTTATGTTTTTTTTTTGTTTCTGCAAGACCTGGGAAGTCATTAATTTAACTGAATTCTGCATCCTATATGTGTGCTGGCTGAGTATGTGAGGCAGTGGGAAGCTGAAGTTAAACCAGAAATGTATCTTTCACTATAATGATCTGAAACAAGCTAGTAAATCCACCAAACGGTGGCTTAAAAATTAAATTTGGAGAGTTATAGGCTGGCCAGGCCAAAGGGAATTTGAAATGGGCAGTTTATGCAATCGAACATTCTGCAACTGAAAAAATTTCCTTGGAGGAAGCGTCAAAAATGTCAATGAGTCAAGGTCTGAGACTGGTGGGCAGTCATACAAAACACATAAAAGAAGTTATTTCTGCCAAATAGGGCCATACAAACTTCTGATGCCGAGGGTATACTTACTTTTTCCACATTACACCAGTATTTATATTTTTGCTAAATGAATAGATGAAAATGCAGCATTGTATAAATTCATTTGATAAAATACTTCTATTACTCCAAGAACATTGAATTCCTTGTGTGTGTTAAACTGCCACTGACCAGAATTTGGCCAGTGTTTATTTTTATTTTATTTTTATTTTTTAAGGGGTTTTAAATGCTACAAGAGTATAAAATCGGATGCATTTTGCATGTGAATTGAACCGTGCCGAGATCTCTGTATCTCTAAAGCCGCATACACGCGATGAGACATGTCCGCTCAAACATGTACGACAGACCGTTTCCAGCGGACATGTCTCATCGGATTTTGGTGTGTACACGCCATCGGACGAAAATCCCCTCTGCCTGAGGACGCGGTGACGTGGCAGTGACGTTGACACCGCCACGTCACCACTCCAGGAAGTAAAACGCTTCCACGCATGCGTTGAATCCATTCGACGCATGCGCGGAGATTTCTGTCCGCTAGTGAGTGTACTAACCAGTGGACATATCCGACGGACATGTCTCCGGCGGACAAATTTCAAAGCATGCTTTGTAATTTGTCCGCTGGGAAAACATGTCCGCTAGCCCGTACACACGATCGGATATGTCTGCTGAAACGGTCTGTCGGACCAGTTTCAGCAGATATATTCGACCGTGTGTACGCGGCCTAACGCATATAGTCAGGAAATTATGGTAGAAAATATTTGAATTATAGGGAATACATTGCACCTCAAAGAGGTGCTGCCACTTAGACCATTTAGGGCATAGCCTTTACCCCCAGGCATACATAACCCTGCCAATCTCCTTTACCTCCTCCCTGCTGCAGCATCCCAACCTAAGCTGCAGATTAAAAACACAAAGGCCTCATGCACACAGACATTTACACACTCTTGAGTTTTGAAGCATAACATGTACAGCCACGTATAAAATGTAACTCCATCCCGTGTTCAATGTGAAAATAAAGGGAGATTGGGACTTTGAATGAAACAATAAGCTAATGGGAATTAAAGAAGGAAATGAAACAAACCATTGAAAGTAGTATCCATGTATTAAATAGATAAAATATCTACACAAAACAGGCAACGTGTACAGTGACACATGGCAAACCCAACATTTTTTACGTCTATACTACAAATGTTTAACATATGACAATGAATTGTTCAATTCAAACAGTAAATGCGGACACATGAGAACTGAGCAGCACACCACAAAATAATGTAACAGAACTTATAAAATATAAATGAGTCATCAAATTGATCAGAGTAAAATCCCATTAGCGCATATGGCTACATCTTTGTAAGCCCGACGCGGCTTTTCGTGTATATAAAACACTCCTCGGGGGCAGATGAACTGGGATATCTAGGATAACAAAGTAAATAGTAGTCAGAATAATGAAGTAACTTTTACCAAAGAAGATAAAGTAAGTTCTGATTGTGCCATGTAATGATATATGTGAAAAAAATTGGGACCAAAAAGACTGTCCGTCCCGGGAGCTGAGGCGGCAAAGGGACAGACAACTAGCAGCACACAGAGGTCTCATCTCCAGGTACCAGATCGCCATGGATGTCATAGAGTAGAGCCATCCCTCATAGTGCCATGTAGAAATCTGTAAAGGATAGGTAAATCCATCAGGATTATTCCATAGTAAAATGAGGGTTGGCTAGTAGAGGACAAGGGTTACCTAGAAGGTGTCCTGAAATGAACATTGACCAATGCTGGCGTGTCTACATACAATGGCAACAAGCTGAATACCCGGGGAGACACCTATATAGTGTCCCGCATGTGCGTTTGTTTCCCGCCAGTGTCACGTAAGCTCGACAGAGTGGTAGGTGGAGCCTGCAGCCGGGCGGTATGGAGCCCCGCCCTGAAGTGACGCCGCACATATCAGCTGAATCTGCTAAAGCTAGATGGTATACGCCAAACATAGCTTAACGACCCTAGAAACGTCACCCGGGTAGGCAGTGTGTGACGCTGATGCGCTGACAGCATCCGCCCCAACCTCCTATGCATTCTCTGCCCAACAATGGGCGGAAGAAGGGGAGGACACCATAGGCGTATCACAGTCCTGGGTGGTGGACAGAAAAGGATCCCAAAAGTTCCATTATGTTACACAAACATTACATAATGTAATAAGCAACTAAGTGGAGTGTTCTAATGGTATTATTAGAGGGTGCCCAGCTTAAAAAAGCAGACCCATGAAGCTGGCAGGGGAACACTGTCAACTATAAATTACTGTTTCCATCCCTAATACAGATAGGAAGAGAGGGGGGACGCCGTTGGCGTTTTGGGACTTTAAATGAGATAACATAAAATGTATCTCCATCCTGGGTTCAATGTGAAAATAAAGGGAGATTGGCTTGTAGCCATATGCGCTAATGGGATTTTACTCTGATCAATTTGATGACTCATTTATATTTTATAAGTTCTGTTACATTATTTTGTGGTGTGCTGCTCAGTTCTCATGTGTCCGCATTTACTGTTTGAATTGAACAATTCATTGTCATATGTTAAACATTTGTATTATAGACGTAAAAAATGTTGAGTTTGCTATGTGTCACTGTACACGCTGCCTGTTTTTACTGTGTAGATATTTTATCTATTTAATACATGTATACTACTTTCAATGGTTTGAATGAAACGGTAAGCTAATGGGAATTAAAGAAGGAAATGAAACAAAGTCCCAATCTCCCTTTATTTTAACATGTTCAGCCACCAGCACAATTTAATGGCTGTATGCAGTCAGTTGCTTGTAAACGTTAATGACATTTTGCATCTGCAATTGGCGAAATATACCATGTCATGTACTGTGGGTATATGGGATTGTACAGTATAATTTTTATGGTTGAACTGGATGGATTTTTTTCACTTTTTTTTTTTTTTTCAACCTGACTAACTATATAACTCTACCTGTATACAGCGCCTGAGATGATGAGGTCGGCGTCTTGCACAGTTACTTTCTGTGCCCCCTTGGTGTTGAGACACGGACTGCAGGGGCAAAGTAAAGGCACTCGAGCCAAGGTGTAGATAAGAGTAGGAACTTGAGAGCGCTGGCATCTGGCGAGCATAGGTACAGCTGGTCATGCACCATTAAAATCCCAAGTCCAGATGATTGTGGAGTCAGGTCCCACACCTGGTTAAGTGGGAGCCGGATGGAAGGACACCAGTATATAAGCAGAATCGGAGTCGGGAACGGGCAGAAATCATAAACAATTGGGTAGCGAGGTACAGAGTCACTAAGCAGAATCGTGGTCAGTAGTCCAGACCAGGGCTGGTAGCAGAGGCATTCAGCAAACATTGGTAGGCAAGGGTAAGCCGAGAGCAAGTTTCAGAAAGGAAGCTGGATCCGTAACAGGATCAGGGATCACAGGTACAAGGCTGAAGACCATACAGCAAAGAATTAGTGCAGAGTTCATGTTTAAATGGGCCACTTGGCAGCAGTGGCTGTGCATGGTAGACAATCGGCTTAGAACTTCAACTTGTTCAATTAAAGTGTTACTAAACCCACAACAGTAAAATCGGTCTGTGTATGCAGTAAAACATGCTTGTTATACTCATTGTGGAACCTACGGGGTTAATCCTGCGCATTGTGTAAAAAGGAGGTTTGATCCTGTCTTCTCTTATCTTCCCCTTCTTCCACTGCCCCATATCCATTTTCTGATAGTACAGAGCTTTGGGGGATAAAAAAAAAAAAGGGGGTGCGTTTGATCGCCACAGTCCAGAGGGTCAGGGGTCATGCAGCCTCATAGGACAGTCAGAGTAGAATGAAAACTTCTACAAACTTTAACCAGTGCTTGGCCGGATGCTGATTGAAGTCACAAGACTGCTATATACTGCTGATAGGAAAAGGTATTTAGCAGTTTATATTTACTAAACTAAGTGCATTTCTGTGTATTGTGGGAGACCAGATATAGTGAATGCAGTGTCCTGGGATAAGGAACACTTTAAGCTTTGACAAAAAACAAAAAACTGGAAGCTGATTGGTTTCTGTGCAGAGGTTGCACCACATTTTTCACTGTACTGGTTTAGTAAATCAACCCCCATGTTCTTGACACACCGTATGCGCATGTGTGAGTAAATGGCGATGGCAACCATCAACGTACAGCCATTCACATGTATTGAAGTTGTATGTGGTGCCGTGGCTCCCCGCGTGCAGGAAAGCACTGGACATTTTAAGTTTCAAGTCTAAAGTGTGTAAGGCCCCTTTGACACTATCGGATCGTATGTCCAGTTTTTCATCCATTCGTTTATTGATGAAAGAGAGACATGATCTCATTGGTGTCCGCTATGCTCCCATTCTGCAGACGGAGGAAAAGTCAATTTTTCCATCTGTCTGCAGAACGGATTGGGTGAATACGGACAGCCAGTCCATGTTCATCTGATTTCCCAAACCCCCCCCAATAGCGGAGATCTGACAGGGCAGTCCCAGTGTGCAGGGACCGCCCTGTCATTTGCCAGCTCAGCGGGGATCAACTGAGCGAGGATCCGTACATGTGAAAGGGGCCTAAATGTTTGTGTGCATCATCAGGTCACAGGATGGAGGGGAGTCTGAGCACTATAGCTAAGCCTAGATTTAAAGAACAGACAAGGCACCCTAAGTAGACACTTTACACTTGACCAAAGTGAGCCCTTAAGAATATAAGTAAATTCATTACAGAAGTCATTGTGCTGTAAGTTTAGATGGAGGACAATACATTTTAAGGGCTTTTAATGAAGATTAATCATTCAACCTTTTAATGAACCTGCAGGTGTCCTCTGCTAATCAGATTGTAATGCTTGTTGTAAATAGATACTTTTTATAGCCTAACAGGAAGAAGTTACATCCTGAAATGCAACAAAGTCAAAACATAGATGGGGAAAGAAGTAGCATTTTGTTTACATGTGAAAAGGATAATTGCCAACTGTCTGGATTTTTAAAAAAACAGTACACATAAAATACCAGTTACTCTGTGTTCGGAACCATTTATGCAGGGACGCTCTGCTCTATACAGCAGGGAATCCGTCGGCAGATCCTCTGCTACATCGGAGCAGAACAAGATGGATTTTAAGAATGGATTTTGTGACGAAACTTCCCATCAGCTTCTGAAAAACTGACAGATGGACTTGAATGTAAAGCGTTTGTGAAAGGAGCCTTAAATAGTTGCTAGAAGTGCTTGCTTATATGCTTATTAAAGCCACCTTATCCGTACTAAACTTCATTTTAATTTGCTACAGTGAATTTGTGCCACAGGTGGTCCATTTCCTGCCAATAGCCCATAGAGCAGGGGTGTCCAAACTTTTTTCAAAGAGGGGCAGATTTGATAAAGTGAACATGCGTGAGGGCCGACCATTTTGCCTGACATTCTTTGAACCATTAAAATTGTGTTAGTTCGATCACTAATACACTGTCCAACAAGAATTAGGCACACACATGCACACACATGCAGGCATACACACACACACACATACAGGCAGACACACACACATACAGGTAAACGCACACACACATACAGGCACACACACAGATACTCGCATGTATAAAGCCCTTTTAAAACAAATCTAGGTTTCTAGCACAGTACCTTTCAGTTTCCTTTCTTCAGCCGGGTACTGCACTCCAGGGGGAAGCAGAGAGCACAGCACACTCCCCTGCATTTACTTTCACTTTTGAGGCTGACGGAGCTACAGTACCGACAGGGGATCAGGAGATTGGGCTCATCTGACAGCCCTTATCTCCCCTGATACCGCGGCACACCTGAGAACCAGGCGGGCTGTCCAAACCCATCGCGGGCCAGACTTTGGACATGCCTGCCATAGAGGATAGCGGGCTGTGTCTGTGTCCGCTCTGCATTAGCAGAGTGGGCATGGACCTGCCATCTGCCTGCTCAGTGTGGATCATCAGAGAGATTCCCTGCTGAATTGGCAGATCTGCTGGCGGACTCTGCCAATGTAAAAGGGGCATATGACCTAATTTACATGGCCAAAAAGTGCCCACTTGTGGATTTTTGTGGCAAGTATACTGTCGATACTTGCAGCTGGGATCAGAGGTGTTTTGAACAGTGTTGTAGAATGCATCTGAGCTGGACATCTGTTCACAACCACAGGTATCTATTGGAATGCTGTGGCTCCTGTTAGACGGCCATTAAGTTGTACAGGCTGATTAGCCGTGTTTGATTGGGACTCCTGTATACAGTATACTTTTAGAGTATGTGAATGAGGTCTGAATGTAGAACATGAAGACTCTTGAGTTGTAAGTTTTATATTTTAGTGAAAATATGTAAAGTAATATAATTTTGTGTTTTTGGTCTTTTGAGGGGGGGGGGGAGCAAAAATAAACTGCTTACCAACCCCCTGCTTAATAGGCAAATTCAGCCCTTAGGATTTTTTATTGCGGACCTCAGCTTCTAAGAGAACAGGGTGTACAGCAAACTTTTGTAAAAAATTGTGGGAAGCTTTGAACAACTTTTGTTGAAGCCTTTTAAAGAAAGGTTTAGATTCAGTATTCTTGTGTTAAACAAAGATCTTAATGGGTGTTTTGACTGTCAATTTAAATAAGATGATAGCAGAGTTCTACAGGCTTCAGGTAGTGCTCCAGAATACTGAAGCCGACTAGCAGCTTGCAAATAGTCACAGTCCTAATTATTTTGGTAAAACGTAAAGATGGGGTTGGGTCAAGTAAATGGATACCAAATATGTCAAGCCTTGAATTGGGTGCACCTATGAGGTGGCAAAAAAACAAACGCTGCACCCAAAATTGTGTGTAGGTTTTTCTCAACCAGGGTGCTGTTTGGATTCCCCCAAGGGGACCCTGGTTTAGGACCTGTGATGGGGATTTCTGTGCGATTGGGTGGACTGTGTTAATGTGGGGTCTCTGATGTGATGAAAGGACTCGTTGCTGATGGAGGGCTTCTGACATAAAGGGAGGCCCTGATGTGATGGGGGACCTTTGAGTTGAAGGGAGACTTCAGACATGAAGGTCATTTTTTTTTTTTTTTACAAGCTCGTCCTGCCGCCTCCATAAGAGTGACCGTAGTGGTAGAAAAAAGGTATAGGCTTCAACAACATTTTCTTTGTAAAGGCTTCTGGTCCACACATCACTTTTTTGCAAGGTTAAAGAGGTTGTAAAGGAATTATTATTATTTTTTTATTTTTTTCATAATAAGCATCCTTTACCTGCAGACATTCCTCTTTTCACTTCCTCATTGTTCGTTTTTGCTCAGAAGTTGCTCTATTTCTTCTCTGTTCTGTTCACTTCCTGCTTGTCTGATTATTACTGACCACCGTGAAGGGAGGCTTTACTGTGGTGGTCAGTGACGTGCTCGCCCCCTCCTGGGAACTACATCTGTGTGGCAGGATGCTCTCTATGTGTTAGAGACTTCAAGGAGGTTTGAATTACTGGGTGTGCCGCAATGCATACTGGGAAATGTAGTTCTTACATGAACGAGCTCTGCAAACCAGGAAGTGAATAAGAGAAAAGAAACTAGAATGCCGGAGGTGATATAGATGAAGGACTTTAATAGGTATTTACTTGTTTTTTAACAGAATCATTACACTATTCTGTCTGTCTACCTTGCAGAAAATAATGTTAGGCAAAACATTTTTTCTTTACAACTTCTATAAGCCTATGTGACAAGGACCTAATGGCTAGTTTACACCTGCTTTCTCTATGAAGAGTGAGCCTTGTTCAGAGAGGATCATTTTATTGCCTCCTTTTCGCTGGTTTTAACCCCTTTTTGAATGCTGGACTGTCAGATGAGCTGTGTGCGTTTACAGGCTGGTTGGAGTTCGGCCCTATTCACGTGAATGGGTTGCGCTCGGTGGGCGGTAATGCCTGCTGAGTGGGACAGGACGTATAATTTCTGCTGAAGTCAGGAAGCAAAATGCCACGGGATGTGTACATCCCCAGCTGCTGCCTCTGCAGCTAAAGTGGGAGCAGCTAAGGGGCGATAAAAACACAGCTCAACTACTGTTTCCTTGCCCCCCAACTGCAAGCTTTAACAAGCCCTAAAAGGCTCATTTACACGTGCTGTGTTATTACAATTTTTAATTCAGTTTTTTTTTTCTTTTGCTATAAAGCAATCCAGCTATTATAGTACCTCCAGGACCACCAAGACTTGTATAATCCCTTCCAGTGCTTTCAATGGTACTCTCAGAATCCCTAACAGTACTTAGAATGGTGACCGCAGAATCCCTGTCAGCACTTCCAAAGCTCTCTGGAACAACACTGGGTGTGTCATCTGACCCAAAGGGTATTTAAGCATCAGTTCATACTGGCCTGTTGCTGACTCAGATTGCCCTGACTATTCTGCTTCTCACCACCTCTGTCTGAACCTGACTATCCTGACCATTCTCTTGATACCTCTCCCCACAATCACTGCCTGGAATTGACCACTCCCAGCTGGACACCTGCTATGACCACTGCTTGGACCTTACTATTCTGTTGGTGATCCCCTAGTGTACACTTTCCACACTGTTACCTACCTGTCCTTGCTTACCCCTTTGTGGATCAATCTTGATTGCTGCACCCTGGTAACGGCCCACAGCAAAAAGCGCCAGGGGCTACTAGAGCTCACCGTCCATCTTTGCATTTGGGAGTTCTACTAAAGACCAGATCGTGTTTAGGGTATTGTCTTACCTATCTCATAAAAGGTTTCAGATTTTTTTTGTGCATTTTATACAGTATTGGTTTAGGCCTCACTAGACATTGCGACTCTTGGTGCGGGCAGTGAGCCTACAATTGTTGGCCAAAATACAAGCATATACCTTTTTTATTTATTTTTTTGGTTGTTTTGAGAAGCAAGTCAAAATACGTTCTGAAGCTTCCCTCCAACCACTTTGCATATTATTCTGTACCAGCCAAATATGCTACAGAAATCTCCCTTCACGAAGTCTGGCTGCAATCATTTTTAACTGTGGTCAGCTAAATCTGCTGGCTGTTCACTTCCTCGATTTACAGAGGCACACCTTTAGCTCTGCAGCTCTAATTGGCCCTTTTACGACTCCTTCCCCCTTCCCTTTCTGGTAAATGGAGAGAGAGCTGTACATAATAACATAAGCCTAGGCTTTTTCCTCAGACTAGAAACAGGAGGTGGGCTGTATAAGGTATTTACTGGCAGAAAAAAAGTTTTACTATCCAAAGTTAAAACAAGAATTTAATAGCTGGAAAGATGAAAAAAAAAATATTGAAGTTCTGCTTTTAATAAGTAGTATTGGCATCACTAAAGGCTAGTTTACAAGCATTGTGCATCTACACTGGAGGGCCCAGGGAGGCCTAAAATGCAGAATACGCTGATGTAGCGCCCTCACCTGGCCAGGGTAGAGGGTTGACTTGCCTCAAGCGCAGAGAGAAGTATGACATTACGACAAGGTGCATCTATGGCCATTGTGGAGATCATCGTGATAATAAAGGGTGGCAGTCACTGTAGCCCCTTTTCTGTATTTTATTGCTCCAAATCACAGGGAAAGGGTCAGGATGGAGGTTGCAACAGGCTGGCAGACATTTTCTTCTATACAAGAGAGTGTCAGGATTATCTGATGGCAAACGCCAATCCCCCTCCAGCAGGACTTCCATCGCGGTCCGCTACTTTGCCCTTTTCGGCCATATAGGAAGCTTAAGGAATTCTGTGCTAGGCCCCATATAGGTTGCAAGCCTACATAGTGCAAACACTTCCCCAAGTCACAGCCTGGGGGAAAGCAAGCTCACCAGGCCACTCCCCAAGCTTTTAAAACCTCTCCCAGCATGCACCACTGGCAAGAACCTCCTAGTGGTCACCAGAGAGGACATTAATGCCCAATAGCAAAAGATTTTTACCTCCCCCATAACTATTTACCCTGAGTGCCAATGACACATAGTGGCAGTGGGAAACTGCAGCTATCCTAAACCTAGGGAAGAAACCAAATGAGAAAAACTACAAATTGTCCTGAGCAAACTACTACCTAGGAAAGCAACATTTACTAGACAGCTCTGATGACAAGGTGGCTTTACAAATTTTAACTTCAACAGAAAAATCGGTCTCGGTTACACGCACCCCTCCTAACTGCCCCACTATTGGACAGTGAAGCTTTCTATTAGTTTAAGGCACTCTGGGGGGCAGAAGAACAGTTGTTCAATGTTGGCGTATTAGTATGCTTAGGGGTTTCCTGGAAACTTTGGGGTTCTGCTATACAATGCTGTTGTTTTATAATTATGTTGGATAATGATAGGTTTACTTTAATAGTATGGACTCCCCTTTTTTCTTTGAAAATCAAGTTGCTGCATTGCTTCCACCGGTGTTGCCCAAACAATGAAAAAAATAAAGTGTGGACTCCCTTACCCTAAACAAGCAAGGATGTTTACTATGATACATAAACGACCTGGAGGATGGGGTTAGCATTTCAATCTCTATATTTGTGGATAATACTAAGCTAAGCGGGGCAATAACTTTTTTCTCCAGAGGACGTGGAAACCTTGCAAAAGATCTGAACAAATTAATGGGGTGGGCAACTACATGACAAATGAGGTTCAATGTAAAATAATGCATTTGGTTGGCAAAAATGTGAATGCAATCTATACAGTGGGTGGAGAACCTCTGAGGGAATCTAGGACAGAAAAAGACCTAGGGGTCCTAGTAGATGATAGGCTTAGCAATGGCATGCAATGCCAATCTACTGCTAACAAAGCGAACCGAATATTGGCATGCATTAAAAAGAGGATTAACTCCAGAGATAAAATAATTCTTCCACTCTACAAGACTCTGGTCCGGCTGCACCTAGAGTATGCTGTCCGGTTCTAGGCACCGGTCCTCAGGAAGGATGTAATGGAAATGGAGAGAGTACAAAGAAGGGCATCAAAGCTAATAATGGGTCTGGAGGATATTAGTTATGAGGAAAAGTTGCGAACACTGAACTTATTCTCTCTGGAGAAGAGGTGCTTGAGAGGGGATATGATTTCAATGTATAAATACCATACTGGTGACCCCACAATAGGGATAAAACTTTTTTGCAGAAGGGAGTTTAACAAGACGCGTGGCCACTCATTAAAATTTAGAAGAGAAGAGGTTTAACCTTAAACTACGTAGAGGGTTCTTTACTGTAAGAGAGGCAAGGATGTGGAATTCCCTTCCACAGGCGGTGGTTTCAGCGGGGGGCATCGATTGGTTTCAAGAAACTATTAGATAAGCACCTGAATGACCACAACATACAGGGATATACAAGGTAATACTGACATATAATCACACACATAAGTTGGACTTGATGGACATGTGTCTTATTTCAACTTCACCTACTATGTAACTTTTTAAGGATATACATACTTGTTCAAGGTCAAAGACCGAACACTTCTTGAACCCAGTTGATTAGTACACTAGTCAGAAAACACGTGTTTTATTTATCATTACTGTTTTGAATAATGTAAATATTTGACCATCAAGATGAAACCTCCCCAACATAAAATGCATGTGAGATATTCTCCAGAAGGATTTAAAAAAATCAGTTTGTATAATGCATTCAATTGTTTTCACAGTTGTAAACTGTAGACCAGTGCAGTAATGGTTTAAAGTCCAGTCTGTATAGTGCGTTGAAATTGTGGAAACGATTGAAAGGTGCAGATTAGTGAAGTAATGATTCACAGCTTGAAATTGGTTTATTAAATGCTCATCCTTAGATTGGTGCTCCAAACACAAAAAAGAAAGACTTGCCTGGTCAGAATGACCACTTAAAGTAGAATTCCAGGCAAAACTAAGCTTAAACCTGCTCCTAACCACATTCTAAGCCCCGTTTTTAAATTATCCTGTAGAGGAAAGATATGTATACTTGCCTAAAGAGGAGAATAATAATTGGCAACTGATCAACAGTCGTCTTTCATTCTGAATGTTGTACACTGATAGGCAACCCAAAAGCAATAGCGTTTTTACTTTCTATCTCCCCATTTCTCAACCTTAGTTACACCTCTGCAGTATATATACTGTATAGTTACATCTGGTTGAAAAAAAACATGTCCAATCCGTTCAACCAAAAAAATAAAATAAAAACGCACGCTATCTGAAAACCTTCATATACACTATTCTATAGACCAGGGGCAGGCAACTTGGGGCCCTCCAGCTGTTCCAGAACTAAAAGATCCATCATGCCTCTGGTAGTAATTGTAACTGCCAGCCTTGCAACGCCTCATGGGAAATGTAGTTCCGCAACAGCTGGAGAGCCCCAGGTTGCCTACCCCTGCTGTAGGCACTTGTATAGCCAGTTGTTCCAGAGAATGGCAACAAAAAACAACGCATGATCTAATTTGTTCCAGCAGGGAAAACATTTCATACATTTCTGAATGAGCAGACACAAGAGTCGGGAAGTTTACTCATTGCTGCCTCTTCTAATTGTATAGTTGTACCTAAATGAAGGATGAATAAGGGAACACATTGGAAAATTATGGGAAGACAAAAGAAAGTGAAAGAAGGTGAAGGAACAAATAATTGGTTTAATTAATAGTGGTTTGTTAATAATAGTTTAGTTGTGTTTGTGGGATTCGGGGTATAATCAAATTGCCATTTTTGGATTTAAGGATTTGTTTTCCTCAGACATAATGGGCCAGAAACATCTCTGGTGTTTTCCACATTTCTATAGATTCATAGAGCAGTGCTTCCTAAAACGGACCTCGGGGAATCCCATATATCTGTGAATTAGTCCAAATGACTTAACTAGGGGAGCACCGATACTAAGCATTTGCATGAGTATCGGTACTTGTGCAAATGCTCCGATGTTGATCCGATACCTGTTGTATCAGACCAGGCATCCACGGTGTGGGAGCAGCCTCACGGGTGATTGGTGCACTGGTGAGGACAGTTACAGCTCCCTCCCCCCCCCCCCCCCCCCCGTATAGCCTTTCAATAAGCAGTGTTGCTCATCTTAAGTAATTAGTTACAGTTACAAATTACATGTCCGAAAAAGTAATTGCGTTAGTGACTCAGTTACTATATTGAAAAAGTAATTAGTTACTCAGCAAAGTAACTGATTTTTTTTTTTAATATTTTACAATGCTTTGTTGAGAAGCAGATGACGGGCGCTTGCCAGGGAGCAGTGAGTTAATACTCCAAGACAAAAGAATGCCAGATCCTTGAGAGGAGAAAACCGGAAGAAAAAAAATGGAAACAAATGGTGATCTTGTGTATATCCCAGCCTAGGTGCATCCGTCCCACCATGTATGTGCAGCTAATAGGACTTTAAATTATTATCCATCTACTACGTATTACATCCAAATTATAAGCTGGATTAAAATGTATGTTTATAATATACATTCCCTTGACGTTTACAGAGTCTGTAATTTAAAATCTTATATTAGGCTTTATTAGAATTTTCTATAGTTTATTGTTTATTATTTTATTTATCTTATATAAGCTTTATTAGATGCAAGGGCTCTGGAATGGGGATGTCAGATTTTTCTTTGTCTGATGAAGAGATGAAATCACCTGCTGATCATTGGTCTGTATAGGTGTCCTGCACTTACCATGTTGACCACTAGATGTCGCTGTGTACACTGTGTTGTATAGGGAACGTTTGTTATGTGGAACATTTTGTTCCCCGGTTCATTGATCAGGTTGTGCACACAGTGTGTGTGATCGATGTGAGTTGTTCCCCGGTGATAGGTCAGTGTGAGGCGGGTGGGGCTCATTGTATCCAGGGCTCCTTGCGATTGGGAGTTTTCAGACCGCTGTGACAGGCCATCACAGCGGTCACATAATTCTAAAGCAGAGTTCCACCCATATTTATGTTCACAGCGCCGGCAGAAGCAATTACTCTGCTGCCATCTAGTGGCGGTGGATGTAATTGCGGTAATGCCGCCCAAGTAATCGGAACTGCGTTACCGTGAGGGGAAGAGTAATCAAGTAGATTACTCGTTACCCTCAAAATGGGCTGCGTTAGGTAACTGCGTTTATTGTAATTCCGTTACTTACAACACTGTCAATAAGGCAGCTGACAGCCGCTTCTCCCCTCTCCCTCCTGTGGCTATATGGGAGGATTGGTGCTTGAAACTGCCCCCGCTGATTACCCCTGACTGTCTCTCTGTGTACTCCTCTGGCTCCCTGGGTCGTCTTTTGGCTTCAGGTGTCCTCCTCCCTCTCTTTGTGTCCTCCTCCAGGTCCCACTTTGTGCTCCCCGGGTCCTCCTCCACCCCCCTCCTCCTCCGGGTCCCCCTCTGTACTCTAATAGAACACCCATTCGATCCAATTTTGATGCTTACCAAAAAAAAGGGTCCTGTGCAAGTTTAGTCCAATGCGATGCGTTTACAGCCATGCTGTCTCTGTGGCTGAAATCACATGGCACGGACATTGCATGTAATTTGCATAATTGTGATCTCGCACCACGCGGTCCTTACTCATTTAGTTTTAGGGTGACCTGGCGCATGCATGAAACCCCCAAAACAAAGAACTGGAATCCAAGGATGTTGGAATAAAATTGCAATAGCCAATATCTGTCTGAAGTGAGCAATGTACCTGGAGATCTTGCAGTTTTGGCAAGACACAATTGGGTCAACAACCAACATAATTGTTGCCTATCTTGAGGATCATCCCTTGAAGTGGACCAAGAAGTGTCTTGGAATGTGAACTGCTGACATAGCTATTCAGCCAACTAATAAACATAAGATAGTTCTCTTGTTTCACTTCTTGGTAATGAATGTAATGTGAGGGGAAAGAGTATTTGATCCCCTGCTGATTTTGTACGTTTGCCCATTGACAAAAAAAAAAAAGACAGAATAACCAAAAAAAAACAGAAAAACGCATTTCAAAAAAGGTCAGTGTCTCGAGGGGCAGGGGTCTTATATAGAAGTTAGTGTCTCGAGGGGTCTTTATATAGAAATCGGTTTCTCAGGAGGTCTTATACAGAAGTCAGTGTCTCAAGGGGTCTTTATATAGAGATCGGTTTCTCAGGAGGTCTTATATAGAAGTCAGTGTCTCAGATGGTCTTATCTAAAGGTCAGTGTCCCTGGGGGTCTTATATAAAGGTCAGTAGTGTCTGGGGCGGGCCTTATATAGAAGTCAATGTGTTGGAGGGTCTTATATAGAGGTCAGTGTCTCTGGGGGGGTCTTGTGTATAGGTCAGTAGGTGTCATGGGGGCCTATATAGTGGTATGGAGGTGTCGAGTGGGGGGTCCTATATAGAGGTAGGTAGGTGTCAGGTCTCATATAGGAGAGGGGGATGGCCAAGCTTCATATTGGAACCTTAGTGACTTCATGCATCTGCAGGCACCTAGCAGTCCCTAATTTTATTTTGAATGCACGTTTTCACAATGACAATTGTGACCAATGCTCTTTAATGGTTCTAGATCAGGGGTGTCAAACTCAATTTCAGCGTGGCCCGCTTTAGCATTATGGATGCCCTCAAAGGGGCCGGTTGCATCTGTAAGATAAGATGTCCAGCGCATCCACTCCCCTTTACATTAAATGTCAAGAGCCACCCCACCATCAGAAGTTGAGTCCCCGACTCTCCCTTACTATACAGTGCACCCCCATTCCTTATGCTGCTGCTGGGAAGAAGCTGGATACATTTCTTGAAAGCAGAAAGTAAGGGTTGGGAGTAGGACCAGAGCTCTCCGCCAGCTGCAGGAGAGGTGCGACGGCCACATGAAATGGCCTGGAGGGCTGGATTCGGCCCGCGGGCCTTGTGTTTGACACCTGTGTTCTAGATGATTCTGCAGATAGAAATTGGAAAATTTCTTAGGACAAGAGGAATTATTAATTCAGATGTCTAGTAGTATTGGACTTGTCATCACTCCTGTTTAGGGATGATGACCGCTCTGTCACCTACAAGTAGTAGAGTTGTCACTTCCTGCTGTGGGGACATCTGTGCAGAAAGTTCTTGTCATACTATGGGCACAGCGAATACTAAGCGTCTTCTATCAGTTGGTTTGTTCACCTTCTATAGATTCTGGGGGAACATTTAATTTCTTCCTCAAACATACCACATATTTTCACTATACCACACATTTGCATCATTGGTTTTATTTCACCGCTAATATATACTCAGCATTGAACTTGTATAGCGATTTTTTTCGAAATTCTTGGAAATGCCATTGGCTGGGAATCGAACCAAGGTCAGCTGCTTGAAAGATGGCTATGCTCACCACTGCACCACCAACGCAAGGTAGCAAGTCATTGTAAGGTAGGAGGAAACCTGCGTAATGCACGGGGAGAACATGCAAACTCCATGCAGATAGTGTCCTGGTCAGGATTTGAACCAAGGACCCCAGTGCTGCAAGGCTAACCCCTAAGCCTCTGTGCCGCACATATGTGGCCTTTGTTCTCTAAGACCCACTTAGTGGGGTACTTCAGTGATGTCCACTCAAAACACCTTCAGAAGAAATCCAAACTTATCCTAATCATCTCCCAATCTACAAGATACAGTATCTCACAAAATGAGTGCACCTCTCACATTTTTTTAAATATTGTAATATATCTTCATGTGACAACACTGAAGAAATGACACTTTGCTACAATGGGAGTGTACAGCACGTATGACAGTGTAAATTTGCTGTCCCCTCAAAATAACTCAACACACAGCTATTAATGTCTAAACCACTGGAAACAAAAGTGAGTACACCCCTAAGTGAAAATGTCCACATTGGGCCCAAAGTGTCAATATTTTGTGTGGCCACCATTATCTTCCAGCACGGACTTAACCATTCTGGGCAATGGAGTTCACCATATACAAAAAACAAAATTGCGCTAAAAAAACTGCAAATATAGCTGAGCAGTGTAACAATAAGATGATAAACAATAAGTTTAGTCCATATAAATGAAAAGAATGAATGCACAGGATCAGGTGCAGTTTCAAAGTTCAATTATGAAGTAGAAGTTCATAGTGGGGATCTCCCGGGTGTAAACACTGATGACAAACTTTTGAGAAAAAAGTGTTGAAAGTAAACACCTCCACCATAGGTATGAATGGCCTCTTACCAGATGCACAATGAAAGTAAGCCTTATGTCAAAACCCAGTAGTCACCAAGAACACCTCCAACGTCCAGATCACCTATATGGGAACCATCGTCGGTATGCGTCAGGATGTATGGAAGGACAAAAAGGCTTTCATAGTGTAAAATCGTCAGGTTTTAATAATAAAAGAAAATGGTATGCACTTACAAGAAAATGTTCAGAGATAGGCATCCAATATAAAATAAGCCGGCCGGCTAGCACATTCCGCCCGTGTCTTCCGGGTAGAGAGAAGTTTTGCGCGGTGACGTCAGCACGTCGCCTCCCTACGTTTCGTCACTAGAGGGACGTGTTCACGGGATACAGGCGGCGTGCTGAATCACCGCATATGTACACAGAGCGTGACGCGCAGCCTCGTTGTCAGACACATCAGGCCGCCCGCCCGCCATCTTAGGTACTGGAAGAAAACCCCTTATGATTGCAATTGTTGGTAACAGAAAAAAATTTCCTCACCAAGGCAGACGTTATTTCTTAAAAACATCATACCACTAGAATCACAAGAGTCAATATCAACAATGGTAATAGTTATTGCTAATTTAGAAGGGAAGATGAAAAACACACAACAGCACTCCCCTAATGATGGCAAGCACAGCGTATCTCTTCCAGACATGGATAGAGCTCACATCCAGTGTGCTCAGCCCCCACGTCCATACATTACAAATGGAATACAAACAATTAACATGTCATCCATATTTGCTACTATACATAAATAAAACATATATTTGTAGTTTGCACAAAAAATAAATAAATACCAACTGTGTGACGTGCAGCCTTGATATCAATCACACAGGGCCACACGCCCGCCATCTTAGATACTGAAAAGAATGGATGGCTAATGATAATAAATGCAATAAGTTCCCTTAAGGGGTCAGACATTAGAAAGATATCATACCACCGGGATTCTACGCAATAATAATTTTAACTAAAACTAAAGGAACTAAAAAGGGAGGATGCAAAACGGCACTACCCCATTTAGGGGCAAGTACAGCATATCTTGTCTAAACATGGTTAAGGCTCATATCGAATCTGCTCGCACATCAAGGTACTACAAATGGATATCAGAAACAATTGATGTGTCATCCATATATAATCATATACATACATGACACATGTATTTATGATTTACACAGAAAATAAAACATAATAAAAATAGACCTCACCTTACTACTCTGGTGTTATAAAAATACACCAGGAAATGATCAGTAGTTGGAAACCTATTTGTCAGGAGTTGGCTATGAAACAGTTCACATCCACCTCTATGTTGAGGCCAAATGGGGTGTAACATTTTAGTTTATGGACCCATGACATTTCTAATTTGGAGATGGTTCTCACAAGATGGCTGCCTCTCCAGTGAGGATTGAATTTGTCAATACCTAAGAAGATGGTATTCTTAGGGTCCCTACTGTGGACTAGTAGGTAGTGTTTTGACACAGAATGTTTGGTATATCCCAACCTGATGTTGTTTATGTGTTCATTTAAGCGTACCTGTAGAGGGCGCTTCGTCCTACCCACATATTGCAGACCACACGGGCACTGCAACATGTAGACCACCCCCTTGGTACTACACGTGATAAAAGGTTTGATGGGATAATCCTTGGAGGTACAGGAGGAACTAAAATTAGTGGTTCTCCTTGAGCTACGAACATTAAGGCTACAAACTTGGCACCTGCCACATTTGTAGTAGCCCGTAAGGTCCGATAGAAATCTAGACTCCATGCTAGGCGGATTTAGAATATTGGGAGCTATTTTGTCTTTGAGTGACGATGCTCCACGAAAGACAACCTGTGGTTTGATAGGAAGCAGATTACCCAAAACCCTATCATTTTTTTAAATATGCCAATGCTTATTTATTATATGTTTGATGTTGGCATATTGGCAAGAATAGTTGGTTATAAACGGATTTTTAAAATCATTATTAGTAGCTCTATCTGTTTTCACCAACAATAGATCAGATCTATCTACCCCTTGAACCAATGCCATAGTGTTAGTCAAAAATTCTTTGGAGTAACCTTTTTCTATGAAACGTGAGGTCAAAACCTCAGCTTGTTTCATAAAGGTCCCGACCTCCGTACAGTTACGTTTCAAGCGAAGGTACTGACTCTTGGGAACGGACTTGAGCCATGAGGGGTGGTGGCAACTATTCTTTGGAATAAAGCCATTCCTATCAGTGGCCTTGAAAAAAGTTGATGTGACGAAGTGGCCATTATTAACAGAAATTGTTAAGTCCAGAAAATTAATGCTATTGCCACTCACCTCATGGCTTAAATGTATGCCCCTATCATTGGTATTAAGGGAAATCATAAATTGGTTCAAATCCGACTCCGTGCCATCCCACAGGAGGAGGATGTCGTCAATGTACCTTGCCCATAAAAATACATGAGGCCTGGTACTAGCACAGACGACATCCTCCTCCCATTTGGCCATAAAAAGATTGGCTAGGCTAGGGGCGTATTTAGCGCCCATAGCTACTCCACGGTCCAGTCTAAAAAAACGTCCATTGAACCAAAAAAAATTATGCATAGCAGCATACTCGAATAGTTCCATGATGTATGAAACCTGTTTTATGGGCAGACCTGAATCTTTCTTTAAAATATAAGAAACTGCTTCTAAACCTAATTGGTGAGGAATTATGGTGTAGAGCAGGGATCTCCAAACTAAGGCCCTCCAGCTGCTGTGGAACTACACTTCCCATGAGGCATTGTAAAACTCTGACATTAGTAGACATGGCTAGGCATGATGGGAATTGTAGTTCCTGAACACCTGGAGGGCCATAGTTTGGAAACTCCTGGTGTAGAGCGAAGTAACATCCGCGGTAACCATCAAAAGGTTTGCCGAAGGGATAATATCAGCCAACATGTTAATAATGTGCCTAGTATCTTTGACATATGAAGGCATACTACGTACTAGAGGCTGTAGATAAAAATCAATATACTTGCCCACCCGGGACGTGATGGAATCAATTCCACTAATGATAGGTCGTCCCGGGGGGCAAGTAGGATCTTTATGCACTTTCGGGAGATAATAAATGATGGGGATTCTTGGACATTCAGGGATAAGGAATGCCTTCTCTTTTTTATTTAGAATCCCCAGGTTGAAACCTTTCCAGACCAGTTTTTCAAGTCTCTTTTTATATTTGTCATTAGGGTTTAACCTTAAAAGGGAATATGTGTCTGTATCTGCAAGCAAACGTTCCATTTCCCTTATATAGTCAACTTTATTTAAAACAACTATCCCCCCCCCCCTTTATCCGCCGGACGGATAATAATGTCTTTATTGTCACACAAAGATTCGATGCCCCTCATAATATTCTGTTTGGTTTTTACCTGTTTAAACTTAATATCTTCTAAATCCTTCAAGGCCATTTCTCTGAAAACTTTTAGAGAAGGTGCCAAATGGCCTGGTGGGTTATACACAGAGGCATTGGCTAAGCCAGAATGTGTGTAGCTATGAGAGAGGGTTTTGGATGGATTAAAGGGGTTAGAAGCCGTATATCTTTGGACATTAAGCTTTCGGACATAACGATGTATGTCCATATATGTACCAAATTTATTTAAATTCTTGGGGGGGGGGGCAAATTTAAGCCCTTTATCAAGAACTGCTAATTCTGAGTCATTCAGGGGGTGGTCACTCAAATTAAAAATGCCAGCCCCCGTTACTTTCTCGGCCTTTTGGGACTGAATGCGCCACCCCCCTCTGGTCCCTCTTTTAGTTCTCCTACTCTTTTTATGCCTTGTCCAACGCGTGGAAAACCCCACTGTGTTTGTGGCTGGGAGTATGATTCTAGTTGGTTGCCATCATGGCATAAACTGTACCCTCCACTCGCACCTTGTTGGTTAACTCCTGTTATGGGTGTGCCATATTCAATGGGGTTCACCAGCGTTTCACAGGTTGCCACTGAAGTCTTCTTCCATGACGACATCATGGAGCTGGTGGATGTTGGAGATCTTGCAGTCCTTCATTTGAGGATGCTCAGTAGGGGTTTAGGGCTGGAGACATGCTTGGCCAGTCCATCACCTTTTACCCTCGGCTTCTTTAGCAAGGCAGTGGTCATCTTGGAGGTGTGTTTGGGGTCGTTATTATGTTGGAATACTGCCCTGCAGCCCAGTCTCAGAAGGGAGGGGATCATGCTATGCTTCAGTATGTTACAGTATATGTTGGCATTCATGGTTTCCTTAATGAACTGTAACTTCCCAGTGCTGGCAGCACTCATGCAGCCCCAGACCATGACACTCCCACCACCATGCTTGATTGTAGGCAAGACACATTGTCTTTTGTATTCCTCATCTGTTTGCTGTCACACACGCTTGATCCATCTGAACCAAGTTTATCTTGGTCTCATCAGACCACAGGACATGGATCCAGTACTCTATGTCCTTAGCCTGCTTGTCTTTAGCAAACTGTTTGCAGACTTTTTTTTATATTTTTTTATTCTTTTTATTAACTGCTTGTTGATATGATGGCCGGACGGTGCGTCTCTCGTTCTGGGTGGGTGTCATGACGTCCTCGCCTTCCCGAGCCACTGGGGGGGGGGGGTGTGCCTGATGCGTGTGCCCGGCGGCCGCAATGTCCGCCGGGCACCCGTGATTGCCCAGTAATGGAGCAGGACAGTGGATCTCTGTGTGGAAACAGAGATCCACATCATGTCAGGTGAGAGGAGACTGATGTGTGTTCCCAGTACAGAGGAACACTGATCGGTCTCCTCCCCTTGTGAGAGTCCCCTACAGTTAGAATCACTCCCTAGGACACATATTTAACCCCTTGATTGCCCCTTAGTGTTAACCCCTTCCCTGCCAGTCACATTTATACAGTAATCAATGCATTTTTATAGCAAGGATCGCTGTATAAATGTGGTCCCAAAATAGTGCTAAAAGTGTCCGATATGTCCGCCGCAATATCAGTCACTAGTAAAAAAAATAAAAATAATAAAAGTGCTATAAATCTATCCCCTTTTTTTGTAGCCTTTATAACTTTTGCGCAAACCAATCAATATTACGAGATTTTTTTTTTTTTAAACTTGTCACACTTCTTTTGTTTATAGCGCAATAAATAAAAAACGCAGAGGAGATCAAATACTGGCAAAAGAAAGCTCTATTTGTAGTGGGGGAATGATAAACATTTCATGTGGGTACAGTGTTGCTTGACCGCGCAATTGTCATTCAAAATGTGACAGCACTGAAAGCTAAAAAATGGCTTGGGCAGGAAGGGGGTGAAAGTGCCCTGTATTGAGGTGTACAATGAAGCTCCCAGACCAAATAAAAGAAAAAGGCAGCAATCCTCCCAGAGAAAAATTATAGGAGGGAGAGAGAAGGGTACATACAATATACATTCAATATAAACAGTACAATGTTCCCCATTGCCCCTGCCACACTAAGAGAGATCATATTTGGTGCCCATCAAGGTTTACAAAACTACTCGCAACAAATTATGACCTGCAACCAGGAGGCAATTAATCAGATTTCTGTCCAACCACCCCATGCCTTTTTAACCACTTAAACCCCGGACTATTTTGTAGCTAAAGGACCAGGCCACTTTTTGCGATTCGGCACTGCGTCGTTTTAACTGACAATTGCGCAGTCGTGCAACGTGGCTCCCAAACAAAAATTGGCGTCCTTTTTGTTTTCCCCACAAATAGAGCTTTCTTTTGGTGGTATTTGATCACCTTTGCGGTTTTTATTTTTTGCCCTATAAACAAAAATACAGCTACAATTTAAAAAAAAATGCAATATTTTTTACTTTTTGCTATAATAAATATCCCCAAAGGATATATAAAAAATTAATATTTTCCTCAGCTTAGGTCGATACGTATTCTTCAACATATTTTTTTGTAAAAAAAAAACGCAATAAATGTTTATTGATCGGTTTGCGCAAGTAATAGCGTCCACAAAATAGGGGATAGTTTTATGGCATTTTTATTAATATATATATTTTTTTTTTACTAGTAATGGCAGAAATCAGCTTCTTTTTTTTATTTTTATCGTGTCTGAGACATTATGGCGGACACTTGACACATTTTTGGGACACTTGTAATTTTTACAGCGAGCAGTGCTATAAAAATGCACTGATACTATGAAAATGACACTGGCAGTGAAGGGGTTAACCACTAGGTGGCCCTGTAGGGGGTTAAGTGTGCCCCAGTGTGTGATTGTTACTTTTCGGGGGGGGCGTGGCCTGGCATGACATGTCACTGATCGTCGTTCCCTATGACAGGGAACAGACGATCTCTGACACTGCCACTAGGAAGAACAGGGAACGGTTTGTTTACACTCACCTCTCCCCATTCTTCAGCTCTGTGACCCGATTGTATGACACCGGTGGCGATCAGATCTGTGGGTCTGGCGGTCACGGAGCTCAGGATCGGGTTGCGAGCGCACCGGCGGCTGGGCTCTTAAAGGCAACGTACCTGCCGATTGTATATCGTCATGCGGCAGTGCTTAAGTGGTTAAACTATAGATGGCTTTATGGTGATCAAAGTGAAGGACCAAACAGTCCATCACCCCAACCCAGATTGCCCGGACGTGCGGGCAAGGCCAGAAGATGTGCATAAAATCTGCCCCAGGTGCATCACTCCTCCAACAGTTCGATGGGTGTGTAGGGAAAATCCTCACCAGTTTAGCAGGAGTGTAGTACACTCTATGCAGGAATTTGAACTTTATCAGTGAACTTATGCCGACGGCAATCTAGCAAATGTGGCACTCCCGTCATGTAGACCAACTTTGATGCAGTGTGAGGCATATGGTTGGGCACTGACAGGCTGACCAGCCACCTACCCCTTCAACCTCTGCAGCAATGCTGGCAGCACTCATACGCCTATTTTCCAAAGACAACCTCTGGATATGACACTGAGCAAGTGCACTCAACTTCTTTAATGATGATGAAGAAAAGAGGGAAGGACGGCCGCACTCCAAGGATTTTCAAACGAAAAAAGTTGTCTTTATTGTAAATCCAAAAACATGTACAGTCACAGCAATCACAGAAAACAGGACAGCCGACGCGTTTCGCACTCGATCAGTGCTTAGTCATGGCAACTTCTTTAGTCGACCATGGCGAGGCCTGTTCTGAGTAAGTGGAACCTCTCCTGTTAAACTGCTATATGGTCTTGACCACCGTGCTGCAGCTCAGTTTTAGGGTCTTGGCAATCTTCTTATAGCGTCTTAGGCCATCTTTATGTAGAGAAACTATTCTTTTTTTCAGAGAGTTTTTTTTGCCATGAGGTGCCATGTTGAACTTCTAGTGACTAATATGAAAGAGAGAGCGATAACACAAAATTTAACACACCTGCTCCCCATTCACATCTGAGACCTTGTAACACTAACAAGTCACATAACACTGAGAGGGGAACATGACTAATGGAGTGGACCCCCAAAGACCACTCCATGAAGGACCTCGCTGGTGGGAAGAGTTCTCATTTCTCCAGCAGAGAAAGCTTTAAGAGTGACTGCGCAATTGTCATTCAAAGTGCGGAAAACTAAAAATTGGTCTGGGCAGGAATGGGGTAAAAATGTCCTGTATTGAATTGGTTAATTAATGTTTTTTTGGTTAATTCTCCTTTTAAGGGGGTGTGGCAGGGGGTGTGTCCTATGCCTACATACATTTTTTTACATACAGTGCGGAAAATACGTATTTGAACACCCTGCTATTTTGCAAGTTCTCCCACTTGGAAATCATGGAGGGGTCTGAAATTGTCATTGTAGGTGCATGTCCACTGTGAGAGACATAATCAAAAAAAAAAAATTCCAGAAATCACAATGTATGATTTTTTAACTATTTATTTGTATGATACACCTGCAAAGAAGTATTTGAACACCTGTCTATCAGCTAGAATTCTGACCCTCAAAGACCTGTTAGTCTGCCTTTAAAATGTCCACCTCCACTCCATTTATTATCCTAAATTAGATGCACCTGTTTGAGGTCATTAGCTGCATAAAGACACCTGTCCACCCCATACAATCAGTAAGAATCCAACTACTAACATGGCCAAGACCAAAGAGCTGTCCACAGACACTAGAGACAAAATTGTACACCTCCACAAGGCTGGAAAGGGCTACGGGGAAATTGCCAAGCAGCTTGGTGAAAAAAGGTCCACTGTTGGACCAATCATTAGAAAATGGAAGAAGCTAAACATGACTGTCAATCTCCCTCGGACTGGGGCTCCATGCAAAATCTCACCTCGTGGGGTCTCAATGATCCTAAGAAAGGTGAGAAATCAGCCCAGGACTACACGGGAGGAGCTGGTCAATGACCTGAAAAGAGCTGGGACCACCGTTTCCAAGGTTACTGTTGGTAATACACTAAGACGTCATGGTTTGAAATCATGCATGGCACAGAAGGTTCCCCTGCTAAAACCAGCACATGTCAAGGCCCGTCTTAAGTTTGCCAATGACCATTTGGATGATCCAGAGGAGTCATGGGAGAAAGTCATGTGGTCAGATGAGACCAAAATAGAACTTTTTGGTCATAATTCCACTCACCGTGTTTGGAGGAAGAAGAATGATGAGTGCCATCCCAAGAACACCATCCCTACTGTGAAGCATGGGGGTGGTAGCATCATGCTTTGGGGGTGTTTTTCTGCACATGGGACAGGGCGACTGAACTGTATTAAGGAGAGGATGACCGGGGCCATGTATTGGGAGATTTTGGGCAACAACCTCCTTCCCTCAGTTAGAGCTTTGAAGATGGGTCGAGGCTGGGTCTTCCAACATGACAATGACCCGAAGCACACAGCCAGGATAACCAAGGAGTGGCTCTGTAAGAAGCATATCAAGGTTCTGGCGTGGCCTAGCCAGTCTCCAGACCTAAACCCAATAGAGAATCTTTGGAGGGAGCTCAAACTCCGTGTTTCTCAGGGACAGCCCAGAAACCTGACTGATCTAGAGAAGATCTGTGTGGAGGAGTGGGCCAAAATCCCTCCTCCAGTGTGTGCAAACCTGGTGAAAAACTACAAGAAACGTTTGACCTCTGTAATTGCAAACAAAGGCTTCTGTACCAAATATTAACATTGATTTTCTCAGGTGTTCAAATACTTCTTTGCAGCTGTATCATACAAATAAATAGTTAAAAAAATCATACATTGTGATTTCTGGAATTTTTTCTTTGATTATGTCTCTCACAGTGGACATGCACCTACGATGACAATTTCAGACCCCTCCATGATTTCCAAGTGGGAGAACTTGCAAAATAGCAGGGTGTTCAAATACTTATTTTCTGCACTGTACATGTTGGGAGGTATGGTAATGGTAACCTCTTCACTTCCGATATTAGACTAGCATCCAACAAAAACAAACGGTCATCCGAAAATCTGATTGTGTGTGCGAGGCTTAAAGGGTCACTAAAGGAAAAAAATGTTTGGGCTGAAATGACTGTTTACAGGGTATAGAGACATAAAAGTTAACGGATTCCTTTTAAAAATAGATAAAAATCAATATATAATCAACCTTGCTGTTATTTCCTGTCACTCTGATGTACAGAGCCAGAGAGCCAATAGAGGGCAGTGATGGTTTGTCTAAAACCCCTCAGCACCAACCCAGTTTACACACAGTAATCACACCTCCTTGATTAGTGACCACAGTGAGAAAGCTCCCAGTACAGTGGTTATAAGGAAACAGACAACCAGGAAGTGTGGAGATCAGAGCAGAATTACAGCAACATCAAAGCAAACAACAAACAATGAGGACATGAAAACAGCACTGCCGTAAAGTAAAGAAAGCTATTTAGCTAAAAAAAAAATCCTTTAGTGACCCTTAACTGTCAGGTCGTTTTGCTGCCTAGCATTTGTGTAGTTCCCCTTTAAATAAATCTCAGCCAGAAACGCACTGAAATGAAAAGGTCTATGCAGAGTTTAGCAACGCCCCTATAAATGGCCACTCTGTGACGCTACACCCTCATTGAACTGTAACACTAATAATGGTGTGACGAATTGCTCCCGAATGAAAGATTGCCCTCTTCAAACATGTCGCCCGCTTAGCCCCACGTCCCATTGCCCTGTGTAAACATGGCGGGCAGCGCTTCACGCACGGGATCACGCAAACAAGGTGACCTACGCCAGAAGTCGTCGTCTCTTTCTGGCGACGTAAGGCGTTCCTATTGGCTGGGATTGCGGTAGTGTATGTGCCTGTGTTCCCGGCGGCGTCTCACGAGATCCGGCGAGTGCAGTGACAGAGCAAAGAGCAAGATGGCGTCGCCGGGGGGTGAGATTCAGGTAAGTGAATTGATGAGCCGGGCCTCTATATAGAAGGAGAGGGGGGACGTTGGGATTGGACGGGGCTCACTGTTACCATAGCAGCGAACGGTCATACAGTGCAATGTGAATCGGCCTTCCACTGACCACCCATGGGTGCCTCCTGTCCATGGACAGTCCGGTGGGGCCCCCAGGCAGGATTGGCCCTTATATAGACAGACCTAGGGGAGGATTGCAGTGGGCTCAGAGAAGCCCCCCATACATACATAGACACCCCCCCCCCCCCCCAGACACCAAGTGCTCCCTGTCATGTGATGGGCAGGGCACAGCTGTGGCCGATTCTCTGTCCCCTCATTCATTGCAGGGCCCCTGGACACAGTTCTAGGGACTTGAGTTCTATCGCTGGTGGTATTGTCTGATCCTTCTAGGACCTGCCCAGCTTTTACATCCTTTTCACAGGGCTGATCTGTTTCCTATGTCATGTAAGGCTATGTGTGCACCGCTGAAAAGTGATCTGCAATTGGATTACCTTTCAGAGGTGTTTGACAGGTGGTGAAGGGGCACCACTATGTGGCCTTCGCTTAAATGGGTTCTATTGGGTGGGTGGTACTGCCTGCCGAATGTGACTGGGAGATCATTTTTGCCACAAAGCATGACATATACACTCCTCCCCCCAATCCACTGTCTAACCCCCCCCCCCCCCCATTCATACCACTACACACCCTCCCCCCATCCACTACCAATGTACACCCTCCCCTGTCCACTGCCTGTGTAACCCCCTAATCCACTGCCTGTGCACTACAGACCCCCTCCCCATACACTGCATCAGCCCCCCTCCCCCCCCATTCACTGCCTATGCAGCTGGGGAGGTGGTAAGAATGTGGTGTGTGTGTTTACTGCCCTCCCAGTGCAAGTGATCTCTCATTATACAGACAGGCAAGTGTCTGTATGCATACAATTACGGCAAGTCTGTCAGGGTGCAGAAAAAATAAGTGGGAAGACGTCTGCTGCCGTTTTCTGATAATAAATTATATATAGATAGATAGATAGATAGACCTTTTTTAGGATCCATTCACACCTGGGCATTTTGGAATCGCTGCAGTTCTGCCCACGATCTCATAGTACACTACGATGGCAAAAGGGCAGGTTCAGGTGCCATTATTTTCAACGGCACCTAAAGGGCAGTGAGGTTTTGTCGTAATTGTTGTGCGATAAATTGTGGCGAAATCGCACCACATTTTAGGTGCCATTAAAAATAATAGCGCCTGAACCTGCGTTTTTGAGATTGCGGGCAGAATCACAGCAGTTCTGTTTTAACAAAACGCCCAGGTGCCAATGGTGCCTAAAGCAAAATAAATGAATTTGACATCGATGGGTTTAGTTCCACTTTATGTATTACCTCTGTTCAGGGGCTCTGGGCTTCAGCAAGAAGAAACAAGAGCGATGCTGGAGGCAATTTACAGCACACACTAATGTTAGCAGCATCATTATTAATGTGGAATGTATATTCCTTGCTAAAGAACATTATTTTTTTTTTATCAAGGTTTGGGTAAAGTTCTGCTTTAAAGGGGTTGTAAAGGTTCCTTTTGTTTAACCACTTAAGGACCCCCGCACGCACATATACGGCCACAGCATGGCA
Source organism: Rana kukunoris (assembly GCA_029574335.1). Classification (NCBI taxonomy): domain Eukaryota; kingdom Metazoa; phylum Chordata; class Amphibia; order Anura; family Ranidae; genus Rana; species Rana kukunoris. Next base: position 65,607,742 of record CM056057.1, read on the forward strand.
CGTACAGGCACAAGGGCTTAAATTTACATCCCCGCCTAAGTGCGGTTCGGGGGTCCCATCGGGACCCCCTCCGCGGCGTGCGGGGATCCCCCTACCTCTGGGAGCGATCCGGGATCTGCGGGCGGATGTCCGTGATATCCGCCCCCCCCCGCGATCGCTCCCAGCCTGTCACTTCCTCCTCCTGTGTTTACACAGGAAAGAGGAAATTATGTATTCTCTCATCGCAGCGCTGTTTCCCAGCGCTGCTGATGAGAGAAGACATCACAAGTAAGTGTGCACCAACACAACACTGACACACACTCACATAGGCATATTAACCCCTTGTGATCGCCCCCCCACCCCCCTGTCACAGTGTCACTGAATGCAGTGATTTAATCACTGCATTTAGTGTCAGTGTGACAGGCAGTGTAAAAAACAGTTAGTGTTAGGTTCAGGGTAGCCCCCCCACCCCCCCTAATAAAGTTTTAACCCCCTGATCACCGCCCTAGTTAACCCTTTCACTCCCTATTGCCAGCGTCACTAAGCGATCATTTTTCTGATCGCTGTATTAGTGCCGCTGTTCCCGCTAGGTAGCTATTTTTTTTATTGTGATTTTTTTTTTTTTTTTTTTTTACTAAAGACATGTGGCTAAATAAATTTTGGCCTAAATGTTTGACTAAAATTTAGTTTATTTGATTTTTTTTTTTTTTAACAAAAAGTAAAAAATAGTGTTTTTTTTTTCAAAAATGTCGCTCTATTTTTGTATATAGCGCAAAAAATAAAAATCGCAGAGGTGATCAAATACCACCAAAAGAAAGCTCTATTTGTGGGAAGAAAAGGACGCAAATTTTGTTTGGAAGCCACGTCGCACGACCGCGCAATTGTCTGTTAAAGCGACGCAGTGCCGAATCGCAAAAACACCTTGGGTCATTTACCAGCGTATTGGTCCGGGTCTTAAGTGGTTAAAAAAAAAAAAAAAAACATATACTTCCCTCCACTCTGCAGCTCGTTTTGCAGATTGGCCCCGATCTTGCTCTTGGTGGCTGTCTCGGCTCCTCCCCGCAAGAGCTAACCCTCTTTTGTGAAGCGCTCTTCCAAAGGGGTTAGATTGCGGGCGCGCTCTCGTAATACAGTCAGCGAAGCTGCTGACTGGTTCGCTTGGCCTGGTGCCCCACATCCATTGATTTGATTGACAGCAGCGGGAGCCAATGGCTGCGCCAGGGCAGGTGTGGTCTTGATACTTGCCGCCATTCCATGAGTGTGCGCAATTTTAAAGCGTGACGTGTTGGGTATCTATTTACTCGGCGTAATTTTATCTTTCACATTATACAAAAAAAATAGCCTAACTTTACTGTTTGTGTTTTTTTATTCATTAAACTGTCCCCCCCCCCCCCCCCCCCAAAAGGCGTTTAAAAAATTTATTGCGCAAATACCGTGCGAGAAAAAAGTTGCAATGACCACCATTTTATTCCCTAGGGTGTCTGCTAAAAAAAATATATGTTTGGGGGTTCTGATTAATTTTCTAGCAAAACAAATTAGATTTTTACATGAAGGAGAGAAGTGCCAAAATAGGCCTGGTGGACAAGTGGTTAAACTATAAGTTCACTTCATCTAAAAAAAAATTGCATTTATTTTTTATTATTTTTATTTTTTTGGAGCCTGTAAAGCATTGCTCCAGCCATCAGCATGCAGGTCTACTTCAGATCTGTCAGTGTGCCGTACACCCCGTGTGGGTGAGCAGATACACTGACCGTAAGGATCGGTAAACTACCACGGCACTCTACAGCGCCATGGTACTTCATTGAGAGCTCCAAGCTGACAGCCGCAAAGGATGTTGGGACTTGTAGTTCATTAACACACAGAGCTCTGCGTAGATATGATGCAGTCCTGTTTTCAAAAAGTGACAGCTAGTACGGGGAAGTTCTTCCCAAACTGCTGTCACAGGGGGAGGAGGGAAAGGCAAGCGACTGCAGCAGTGAGAACACGTTACACCCTAAAAACGGGTGGAACATGTTTCCAAAGTTGAACTTCTCCTTTTAACCACTTCAATACCCACCCATTATCATTTGACGTCCACAGATGGGATCTCCCATCCTTGGTGGGACGTCAAATGACGTCCTGGGCTTTGCGGGTGAATATCTGAATGATGCCTGCAGCCAGAGGCATCATCCAGATATCCTCTTGTTCAGCCGGCGATTCTGCACGACATAAGAACAATCATAGCGGCGATCATCCCCCTACCCCCCCTCCCGCCGCCATCCGGTGCTTCTCCGGGCTCTCCCATGCCTTCGGGGGGCCCTGAGAATGAATCGTCCGGTGTCGGCAGGAAGCGTAGAGATGACTGGTGACCAGATGGTCACCAGTCATCTCTATGACCGTCGGAGGACCCGGGCGCGATGTGATGAAACAGACCTTTACAACCCCTTTAACCCCTTCCCTGACAATGTAATTTGTACAGTGACGGTGCATTTTTTTTAGCACAGATCACTGTATTGGTGTTGCTGGCCCCCAAAAAAATTCACTTGGTGTCAGATTTGTTTGCCGCAATATCGCAGTCCCGCAAAAAAACGCTGATTGCCACCATTACTAGTTAAAAAATAAATAAAAAATTGTTGCTCTTTTTTGTTTATAGTGCAAAAAACTAAAACGCAGAGGTGATCAAATACCACCGAGAGAAAGCTCTATTTATGGGGGGGTCATCCATTTTATTTGGGCACAGCATTGCATGACAGTTAAAACAACAAAGTGCCGTATCGCAAAAGGCCTGGTCATGAAGGGGGTAAAACCTTCCAGAGCTCAAGTGGTTAAAGTAAATGCGGGGGTTCAACTTGCCTGGTAAAATGGCCTTGGGTACATTAAGCAGACAATGTCCAAGTGCCTCTCCGTTATGCAAAGATGGTTCCCAAGTTTCATGGGTGACTATGGACCCCCACCCCATGCCTATATGTAAATCTTTCACTAACTGGTGTTTATACTTTGTCGGACTTTATTCAGGAATTGTAATGGTTGATCACTTTTTTTTAACATATTAACTTGTTTAACTTTTTGGTTTACATGACTACAAATAACTAAAAGAAGGTATAACTAAGGTTATAGGAAAGGGACATTTTCACAGAAAGTGCTCTTATTTCTGCCTCCCTTCCCTTTCATGCATACGTACCTGCATCCAGCGCCCTTTGCCTACTACAATGTTATCATCCTGTGAAATGCTGGTCATGCCTGTGTAGTAGACATTCATAGGCTTCATTGGGACCATCTCTGAAATCTGAAGACTGTCTGCCCCTTTGAAGCTTGTATGGTGGGCCATGGATGTGGGATGCAGGAAAGGACACAGGTGGAATACTGTAATAAAAAAAGAACAGGGTTTTGGTGAAATCTTATAAATCCTTATTGTGACTAAATCTAATATCTGGCCGTGTAAACTAGAGCTAGTTGTGTTCAAAAATAATTTCAAAGTGAATGAGCTTTTCATTGGCCATTCTGCTTGTTGGGGATAAAAATTGTTCGGAGATCCTGTAGTGTAAATAGTGAGTGGGCGCAGTTACTTTCTGAGGAATACATAGACCAGCCTTTCGCTAACTTATTACTTCAAAGGAACCAGTTGAAAGGGCCCTTCTAGACAACTAAAAGGTTGCTGGTGTCATGCAGTTGACTCTGTAAAGTAGGCTTGTCCCGATACCAAGGTACTCGGGCAAATGCTCCGATGCTTCACACGATACCTGGGCAGTCAGGGTGATCAGTGCGGTGGGAGAGTTACAAGTACTCTCCCACTGCAAGTGAAATCAGCGGTGATCGGTGCTTGTAACTCTCCCACACACGATCACCGCTGACTGTCCCCGCATCCTCCTCCAGTCCCCCTCTCTTCTCCCCCTCCATGCTGCTGTCCCCCTCGATCTGTCAGGGTGGAGAGCAGAGGTGGGAGCTGGTAAATCCAGCCCCTACATTTTCCGAATGTACAGAGTCTGTGATCACTGACTGTCCATTCACATAACTAAAACTGTGTTTACAATGTTTCAGTTCATGAATGGAGAGCAGCTGAGGCTGCTGAGAAAGGGCCCTAGTCCCTTTCCCTGTCTCAAAGGGGAGATGTCCGAGATCTGTTAAGACCCCTGCTATCTCAACAAAGCCCCCCAAAAGGGCTGATAAAAAAAAAATTATTGTATTGTTATTATTGTAAAAAATAATAAATAAAATAAACGCAGACACTGTCCATCTCCCCCTTAAAAAAAATACTGACACATGTCGCATTAGATTAAAAAAGGTATCGGTATTTGTACTCGCTCTTAAAAAAGTGGTATCGGGACAACCCTACTGTAAAGTGACATGGACTCCAACACCAAGTAGAAACCATGGGAAGGGATGTAAATTGGCCACAGCCCGAGGAACCCTGGAGTTCCACTAAACCCTGGTGGAGAGGCTCCCATAGACCTTCTATACTAAAGCTTTTCAGTGTAAAAATAAGGAGGGAAGATTGGACAGAGGAATTGCATGTTATAGCTATATAGCCCCACTTCAGGCATAATATGACCACCCCCCCCCCCCCCCTCATCTAACCCGTCCTGCAAAGTTTCTTTGTGTTCTTATTTGGTAAGACACGTAAGGCCCCTTTCACACAACTTACGGACTCAATCCTTGCGTCAAGAACCTTTAGATTCTTGCTGCAGGAATGACTGGGTTATGCTATTAGCATCGGCTGCTCAGCCCATTTAAACTGGTGATCACACGTCGCTGCACACAGAGAAATTGGGGTACAGATAGAGGTGAGCCCGGACCCAACTTACTGCAGTACCCTGGACAGCTCCCTCATTGCTGCAGTTTCCAGGCACAGGGATCTGCTAAATCCAACACTGCAGATGCACCCTGATCTTCCATTCCCTGACAGCCCCCTTATGATGTCACTCATCTTCTGGATCCTAAGAGGAACCCACCCTTGGACGCAAAGCGACATGGACACCTGAAGAAGAGCAGACACGTGAGACTGCAGCATCGTGGGACTGTGGCTTTAGGTAAGTAGAAAGTGCGTGTTGTAGGGTTTTCTTGTTAATACAGCGATCAGTTGCGTGGTGGAGATAATCGTTTTCCCAGAGATGGGCTTTACGCAGAAGGCGTTTGCGTTACATTGTCTCATGTGGTTGGGGTACCTACTTTCACATTGCAAGACTCAGGCCTCGTACACACGAGGGGATATGTCCGCTGAAAACGGTCCGATGGACCGTTTCAGCAGACATCTCCGATCGTGTGTATGGGCTAGTGGACAGATTTGTCCACCCGACAGATTTCAAAGCATGCTTTGAAATCTATCCGGTGGGAATCTGTCCGCCCGACATGTCTGCTGGTTAGTACACTTACCAGCAGACATGTCGTCCCCCACCGCCGCCGCCGAATGGATTCGGCGCATGCGCGGAAGTGTTTTACTTCCTGGTGCGGTGACGTGGCGGCGTCAACGTCACCGCCACGTCACCGCACCGTCCGCCGGCGGGGAATTTGATCCGATGGTGTGTACACGCCATCGGATCAAACTCCAGATCGGACATATCCGATGGAAATGGTCCGCGGACCGTTTTCATCCGATATGTCCGATCGTGTGTACGAGGCCTTAGAGAGAATTCTGTGGGGATCTTGTATGTTACGGCCCACTGCTCTTTGTCCTTGGAGTGAGCGCTCCAAATACAACCAGAAGCATTCAGCTCTGAGTATAGAAATTAGTTCTACGTCTGTTTGTACCCTGTGACAGCCTGAAACTAATTACATTGAGCTTTATTACCCCCCTCCCTGGAAAGGTGGCTGACTTGCACTAAGCTAGTGACATTTTCACAGATTGTGTAAGGAAACGGGGAAATGGATAACCTATTAATAAGAGAGTTGGTATTTTCATAGGGTGAACACTTGTGGTTTAGGTTACTTTCACACTGGGGCTGCCTGAGCGTTAGTACTAAATCGCTGCTCGTTTTAGCGCCGCTTTTCGGCCGCTAGCTGGGCGCTTTTAACACCCGCTAGCCGCTGAAGAAGGGGTTAAAAAGCGCTTTTGTTGTGGCACTTCCGAATCGCTTTTCAGGTGCTTTGGAAGTGCTGCCCATTCATTTCAATGGGCAGGGCGTTTTGGGAGCTCTGTATAAAGTAAACTCTTATGCCGCGTACAGGCGATCAGAAATTCCGACAACAAAATTGTGGATTTTTTTCCGACGGATGTTGGCTCAAACTTGTCTTGCATATCGCACAAATGTTGCCGGAAATTTCTTACGCCAGGAACGCATGACGTACAACAAGTACGACGGCGCTATTAAAGGGAAGTTCAATCCCACTCATGTTAGTAGAAGTTGGAGAGACGATTTGCGCTTTTCAGACTCGTGCTTTTCAGTCCGTTACAGTGTGACGAATGTGCTATCTCCGTTACGAAGCGCTAGTTTTACCAGACCGAGCGCTTCCGTCTCATACTTGATTCAAAGCATGCATGGCATTTTGTGCGTTGGAATTGTCCACACACAATCGGAATTTACAAGGACGGATTTTGTTGTTGGGAAAAATTTGAGAACCAGCACATTTTTTTTGTGCGCGTGCGTGCGGCATTACCGAAGAAATGATGTGGGCTGAGATTGCTGACCCCCTCCTGAAGCTTGCCTGGCTGGCTTTGACAAGTCGGAACTTGCATACTTTTTTTTTTTTTCTCCGTCATTCATTTGAAGAAAAATACATCTATTGGCTTAACATGAAATCCAGGCAGTCGGCACTTTCAGGAGGTGAGGTCGGCAGTGACGGCGTCCATATGTTTCTCAGACTTGCTGTGATTCCCACCTCCCCCAGCAGCACACAATTTTCCCATTTGCTCCATACAGCCGCCCAGAGCAGCACTTGTAGGTACGGAGAGGTATATGAATTGCTGTCCTCCCTCTCACGTGACAACTCGAATGTTTGGTGATTGGCCCTGTGATGTTACAAGGAGGCCAGGGGGGAGGGGTGCAGGTCTCAACCCTGTGTAAGCTCTAAATTGAGTGACTCCGATCTTAAGCTGGGCTTCCTTTCATCACTGTCAGAGCCTGAATGGAGGAAGGAGAGCGTGAAGGCGATTGTGTTGCTTGCAAAATATGGCCTCCGTGTTTCTTCTACGATGGGCATGCTTTTATGTTTGGAACCGTGGTTTATTCTGAACTTTTTTTTATTTTTATTTATCTCTACATTCAACATGATTTGTTAGGCCAGGCATGCTCTGGACAGACTCTGCTTTGTAATTGCTTGTGTCACTTCATGCTCTGCACTCCCATGATTTGATTAGGACACCATAAGACAGAATTATCCAGCTTGTACCTTTTAAAACATGACAAAACTTCTGTTAACTAGAGCAATGGAGAATATTCTGATCCGATGTATTCTATGAACCAGGATTGGATCAGATCAGATGTGCTGCTGTAATAATTGTGTTAGGAGAATGTTCTGTGACAATTCTGATAATGGAGCACCTGCAGGCATTGTTTGTCCTGTGTGAGGTCACAGGCATTCTGATTGGCCAATCATCCCTAATTAGCTGCGTTCACTATTCAGAAAGGGCGACGGTGCTTCTTGGACTGGTTTAAAAAAATAATAAAGTCATAAGTCACTAAAAAGCCTTAATATGTGCAAGATTGAGTATAAAATGTTTGGCTCTGTCGTGGGCTCTTTGGAATTGTCTGACTATTCATGAGAGTTCCTTGGTCATCTTCTGTCATCCTCGGCACAGCAACACACAGACTGGCAGCAAGATGGCCTCTGATGCGTGGCATATGTGCTTGCCGGAGGATACAATGAAGGAGCATGTTGCTGCTTTATTAGCTATTCAGCACCTTGGGGGAAGGGAACACCACTGTGCTGCTTGAAAGAGAGAAATAGGAGAAAGAAAAAAAAACGCATTCATACTCGGGTGGATTCAGTATCGGTCCAATGCTGCATCTGTCCCCTGTTGCTTCTAAGACTGAGAACTGAGCGATTAAAGACTGCTGATTGCTCAGTTCTCAGTCTTCAATGAGCAGAAAGCTGGTGACAGTCACTCCATCTCTGCTCTGCCCCTCCAGCACTCACTGGAGTGCCAGACTGTGGAGGGGTTGGGAGTGGCTGGCTCAGGCTCTAAGTGGCATGCTGAGAGGCTAAACCAGTTGCTAGTTGTGACGGACACCGTACTCATGAGTATGTGCTATAAAAGCTTCCTTTTTTTCGGTGCCAGCATGATCCAGGGTCCTTTAGCCCATCCAGTCATTTGTTGAGGTATCAGTGTAGGGTGAATAGGAAGTGAAGTCTGAATGCGTGTTTTTGATGCAGCTTGGTGCTTATTTTTTTTTTTTTATTTTTTTTTTTAACCCTCTTTTTTCCTTACCTTAAAGGACATGTTCCAGTGTGGTGTTGATGCAACTGCAAAACCTTGTAATCTACTTTCTATGCATTTTTGATGCAGAAAAAAACCTCACTGGCCTGCATGTGGTGTGAACTGGCTCTTAAAGGGGTTGTAAAGGTACAATTTTTTATTTTTCCCTAAATAGCTTCCTTTACCTTAGTGCAGTCCTCCTTCACTTACCCCATCCTTCCATTTTGCTTTTAAATGTCCTTATTTCTTCTGAGAAATCCTCACTTCCTGTTCTTCTGTCTGTTACTCCACACCGTAATGCAAGGCTTTCTCCCTGGTGTGGTGTCGTGCTCGCCCCCTCCCTTGGACTACAGGACAGTCGGGACGCTCTCTATGTTTCAGATAGAGAAAAGAGGTGTGTGTTAGTGGGCGCCCTGACTCTCATGTAGTTCAAGGGAGGGGGGAGCACGACACTCCACACCAGGGAGAAAGCCTTGCATTACTGTGTGGAGTTAAAGACGGAAGAACTGAGGATTTCTCAGAGGAAATAAGAACATTTAACAGCAAAATGGAAAATTGAGGTAAGTGAATGATGACTGCACTAAGGTAAAGGAAGCTATTTAGGGAAAAATGTACCTTTACAACCCCTTTAATACAAGTGTACATTCAATAAGACCCTGTTCCTGCATATACAGTTAACACATTGATTTCACATGGGGAGTTTCTGGCTGTGTATCATTGCTTTGTATACGACCAATTGGCTGTGCCGCCCTTATCAGGAGATGTGTGCATCTAATCGATCGTGTTTGTAGATCGGTGTTGTGTATCACACTGTATCTCCCTGAAATGTCCCTTCAGAAAAAAACAGAAAAGCCTCATTGTTTATTGTGTCCACATACAGAGGTTATTCAAGTTGTGTTTAGTTGTAAACAATTAGTGTTTATGCTTGTGTTAGACATGTGGGTGTGCGTCACACGCTTTTTGTAATTGTCCGTGGTTGTCCACTAACTTTTGTGTTTTTACTGATTTTTGAACTACAAGTTGCAGCATGGTTTGCCAAACTGATATACAATAAATGATGTTTCTGCTGTCAGATATTTTTTTGGCTTTTCCATTTCTTACCTTTTGGCAAGATTTATGTTACAATCCTTTTCCCACAAAGAAATTTCACCTTGATTTAGAAGGGCTCTGTTCTCTAAGGCTCCTGTCACACTACTGCGACTTTAAAGTCACACGGTTTTACCGCAATTTCAGGGAATGCCTGTGTAAGTGGCATCAAAATCGGACAAAAGTAGTGCGGGGACTACTTTGCAGTCGAAACAACTTGAAGTCGTACTAATATGAATGGTTGTCATTGGAAATATGGGAAACGACTTATGCTACTTTGCCATCACAAATCGTGGAACAAGTCGTATAAGTGTGAAAGGGGCCTTGGTTAGACTGCCCACTGGTCTTGTAGGGCCACCTAAGGGCCTATTCACGCCATATGCATTAGGCTGTGCTGGGCAGAAATGCCCAATGCAGTTTAAACATGGACAAGGGAAATTGTATTGTGTCCTGTGCATTCACTTCACATCACTGCAGAGGTGTACACAGGAAAAAAGTAGGACATGTACTAATTTATTTTGCCGCAGCATGTTGCAATGCAACCACACTTTCTGCTGTGAGTAAAATGAATGAATGAAATGTTACTTTGAGACTTTGCAGTAAAGTTGTATTAAAAAAAAAAAGTAAACCATGCATTGTAATTTACGTCTAAACGCAGAACCAGCAGCCACAGTAGTACAAACCACATCCTTCTGCAGCCGCTGGTACACGCAGGCCTCATGTAGTTCATTTTACATTGACCCGCCTTCTTACAAGCGTCAGCCAATTGACAGACCAGAAGACTCCTGATTTGTGAGGCCTGTTCAAGCCTGCTATAAGCAATTTACAGGCTCATCAATGCGCCCACCCACAATTATGGTCATTAAAGCGAAGGTCCGACTTAGAAAAAAATAAAAATAAAAGCCAGCAGCTACAAATACTGCAGCTGCTGAATTTTAATATACGGACACTTACCTGTCCAGGGCTGCCACTGCCATCCTCAATGAGGTAATCGGGAAATGAAGCCTTGCTGCTTCACTTCCTAGTTCCCTACTGCACATGTGTGTCTCAAAAGACAGCGAGGAGGACAGTGTAGGCACAGGATGCGACGTACAGAGGTGATCTATGCCCGGAAGTGGGAGCAAATACCTGTATTACACAGGTATCTGCTCCCTCCTCCCCCCTGAAAGGAGGGGATCCAAAAAGTGGAAGTGACATTTTTGGGTGGAACTCCACTTTAAGATCTACAATTCCCATTGCGTGATGGGAATTGTTTATTTCGGTGGCTGCAGAAGCGACGTCGCCACAATCGCTTCTCATGATGCCCATGCCTAGCTCCATTTCCCTGTAATCAATGATGATGTCACACTTCTTAAAAGGTAAATGTAGCACAAATCGTGATAGTGTAGACCAGGGGTAGGTGACCTTAAAGAGGTGGCGATCTGCCTGAACAACATGGTAGAAGTCAAAGATCAGGGGGCACAGTGTCACCTCCTCACACCATTGCCATACCACCATGTCACAATTCCATGCATTGCACGGCAGTCATGGGTTTAGATCAAGTGGTGCAACATATCCTCTCCTCACCACCTGTCGAACATGCTTGGATCGTTTTTCAGAGGAACAGTAGTCCTGCTGCTCTTGTGAATGAGCCTTTAGCATTCAGCGGCGTTCATTCACATGTAAAGTTGGGAGTGGTAAAACCCTGCTGGTGAGTCGTGGATTTATCACCGCTGAGGCAGCAGCCAGAGGTGCTGCAGCAGGAATAAAATCCCCTGTTGCTTTTGGTGAGTGCTACCACCTGCCAATCGTGACCCATTTAAAGAAATGGGACCACTCTGCAAGTGCCCCGACAACTACATGCTTCTGCAGGGTCCAAGGGGTTAAAGCAGGTGGTGAGAAGGCAACACGCTATCTGAAAAGCCAACCACAATACACAGTATAGCAGCGCATTTGATTGCGCACCAAGTCTGTTTACATCTATGCGGGACTTATGGCCCGTACTCGCAATCCAAAAATCGAATGACCGTTCGGCTTTTTTAGCTTAATAGTCACAAGTAGAAATTGAATAGGTTACTAAAGTCACATTCTCATACGACAGAAGAAAAAAAAATTGCAAGAGATGTCATGTGTTGTAATGTATTTGTATTGTATTTTTGGATGGCGACTAAACGAAAGTCGTACGATCTGGTATCGTATGAGGAAAATTTTCATGCTTGTCCGATCAAATAATATCAGATGAATTGTCGTGATTGGCTCTCGAAAGCTCTGTACTAACGATCCGATTTATTGTGCGATTCTTCCTCGGACAACAGTTTTCGTACAATATTCGGATCGCGTGTACGGGCCATAAGTAAGTGTGAGGCGTGGTTCACACTTGTGTGGGTGGTTCCTGCTACGGGTCTGCACCTTTTCCACAACTACCCGCAAAGAAAAATACATCGTTATTAATCCTAATGGTAGCCGCACGCACTGAATATCGCTTCCCATGCTGGGTACTGCACTTGTGGTTTCCGTGCGCCTGCAATTTGACAAATGGAGCAGAAACCCTTTCCCTGCATTTTTTTTTTCTCTCAAATCGTGATCAAAACCAATGACTTGTGATTCAGATGTGTTTCCCATAGAATGCAATGAGTCTAAAATTTGAATCGCACCACAGTGCTCAGAAAACAAACGGCGCTTTTTTTAAATTTGCAGCCAATTTCGCCCTGCCGCTGCACTGCAGGTATGTGAACTGACTCCATGGAAAGCTGGTTTGGTTCACATGTAATATGAATTGGATGCGGCTCAAAACATGTGAACAAATCCCTTTTTGTTTTTTTTGGCTTTTCTGTTTTGTAGAAACTGAAAAATGTACTTATTTTATAATCTGATCCCTGCTTGTATTCATAGAATAAAAAGCTGTATTTTGGTTGAATAGCAAGTAGGGTTGTCCTGATACCAGTATCGGTATCGGGACCGATACTGAGCATTTGCGGGAGTACTTGTACTCCCGCAAATGCCCCCGATGCCAGATCCGATACTCTGCCCAAACCACCCCCCCCGCAATGCCGCCGCCGCATAGTTAATACGCGCGGGTAACATTACAGCTTTCATTTGAATAACTGTAGTGTTCCCGGCCGTCCCGCGTATATATACTCCCCCTTGCTTGGGATTGGACGGGTGATCTTTCCAATCCCGAGCAAGGGGGAGTGTCTCTGCGCGGCGGGGAACACTACAGCTATTCAAATGAAAGCTGTAATGTTACCCGCGCGTATTAACTATGCGGCGTTGCGGTATGGGGGGGACATGGCTGCATCTGTGGGGGGGGGCACATTTTAAAAAAAAAGTATCGGTACTTGTACTCGGTCCTAAAAAAGTGGTATAGGGACAACCCTAATAGCAAGTGCCGTACCAGCCCACCTCCTCAGATTGGGCAAAAAAAAAAACACTTCCAGCTTTGACAGAATAGTGATAGCCAATTCCTTATTTGGCAGCATAGTGCTTGGTGCCTAAACCACTTATTGCCAGGTCTGAGCTTGGGGTCAGGGTCTCCTTACATTACTATTGATTTTTCAGATCTGATGAATTACTGTAACTTTTCAGCAGTAATAAGTGTATAGAACATGTAAAAAGTTTTGTGTCCTAATCTTTGGTGCCGAAACCAAACCAGGGTTCAGAAGCTGAAGGCTAATGTAGTGAGGCTATATGGTATAACCCAGCTGTGTTGATGTCCTGAACTTTGTGTTATACACTGCTTTTAGATAGTTCATGGTGTCCTTGTCTTTTTCAGGCCAGCATCAATGGCTCTGTCGGAACTGAAGCAGCTGTTGTTCCTGACCAACAGAATCCAAACGAGCAGCTGCAACAGCCCGCTCCCCCCAATGCATGGCAGGTGATTAAAGGAGTTTTCTTCAGGTAAGTGAGCTACTATGAATGGTTTCTCTCATTTCTCTGTCATACATCGCAGAACACAGGGTCCTTCATATTCATGACTATTTGGGTTTTTCTGCATTATTATGTTGAATGGACACTTTCCAAAAAAAAGGAAGGCATCCACTGACAAGGCATAGCCCCACCCATTCAGTCAAGCCTCAATGTGTATTTTGAACATCCCTGCTGGAGTAGGGAAATGCTTCACTTGGATAGGTTGCCTATGGCCTGAAGTTCAAGAGGAACATACCTGGAATCCGCATTCAAGAGTGGAGACAGGCTGTAATAATGCCGGTCAGTGCCGCATCTCTAGGGTATGATATATCGATTGACGTTGCTGGTTGCTTTACAGCAGGGGTTCGCAACCTCAGCCCTCTAGTTGTGGTGACATTATAAATATCATCATGCCTCCGCCTCCTAGGAGTCATGCCTGTGATTGTTGGGGTCTTGCAATGTCTCATGGGACTTGTAGTTACAAAACAGCTGGAGGGCCAATGTTGCCTACCTCTGCTTTATAGGTTCTATGGTATTGGTTCCCTTGAGGGGAAGGGTGGCCTATTTGAGTTCCTTAAGGGCCTACGGGGGGGGGGGGAGCAAGCTGTTAAGATTGGGCATTCTGACACTGGAGCATGAACTGGGGAGTGCCTCTGTGTTGAAGCATGTGGCAGTTTTCCCCTGTGTTTTTGGGTGGTGCAGGCAAAATTGTACATGCAAAGTGATATAGTGCAGTCTTGATGTTCAGAAGGGCGTGGTGTTCATCCCAAAAAGCTCTGGAAAAGGGTCATTGTACATGTTGTGGGAGGATAAAGGTCTTGCGGCTTCAACCCCAACCTGTTTACCGATCCCTAGCCAAATGGTGATGTCTGGTCTGTTCTGGACTTAAAGGGTCTCAATCATTTTTGAGAGCACAACAATTCAGGATGGAGTCCACCTGCTCGGTAATTGATTTGTTTCATCAGAGGGACTTTCTGGCATCAATTAATATCAAGAATGCCTACACATCCCAACTTTTCCAGCTTGGTCCGCAGTAGAGGATCCCTCACTACCAGTTTCTGATGTGGCCATTTAGTCCATTAACCCCATAGTATTTACCAAGGGTGCTGTCTTGGATTCTAGGGTACTTAAGAGCCTGGGGTATCTTCATTGTGAGATATGACGACGACCTTCTATTTATGAAACCTGCTGCTTATGCATATATTGTCAGATGGTATATACATAAAGTCGTCATGGGACATAGGGAGTAGCGCCAGAGGATAGACCCACGGATCGGGGCATATGTCCTCCACTCTGGAGGACATAGGAATTCCTGCAGGGGCATCCACATCCGATATAAATCTTTAGTGTGGGGAAGGCCCCTTTATACAAAGCTTTGGCTGTCAATGGTGGCACCAAGATCCCCTCTAAACATGGGGGTGATCTGGAGTCCCCTTGCATAAGTATGTCCAGGAGAGTTTGTGCTGATTGAAAAGTGTATGTACAAAGAATAAACCCTTTTGTTAACCAGGGAAGGGAAGTTCCCTATACATGCAGCCTTCATATATAGGTCTCCCAGGTATTTGCGTGTAGGGTTCCGGTGGGTATTGTCACCATTGGCGGTAACAAAAAGGGTGCCCGAACGCTCCCCATACACAGCATACGTATGTCGGGCTCTCTGCTCAGACCGACCAGAGGGGAGAGCTGAGCGATCCGTGGTGTTCGATTGCTTGGCTCTCACTCTAGAGCCGGCAGGAGACGGATGCAGATTTGGGTTGTTGCTGCATTCTTGAAGAATTCTCTTGGGAAATGTCTCTTCCCTCTGTTTCTAAATATAGGGTCATTGCTGCATCTACCTAGGTGAGTATAAATGTGTTTTTTTTTTTTTTACTTTTCTCTTTTAGGGCCCTTTCACACGGATGTGTCTGTGTATGGACTCCGCTTTGCTCCAGCGCTACCCCGCTGAGCAGGCAGATGACAGGTTGCTCTCTGCACACTGTGCAGGGACCGACCTGTCGGGAGTGCCGCTCCCCTCTATGGGGGATCGGATGAAGACTTAGAGTCTGTTTTCATCCGATCCCCCAGACGGATGGAAAATGGTTTCCATCTGTCACACTTTAGCGGATCGGAGGTGGGTCGAATGTCAGCGGGCATGTAACTGCTGACATCCGTCGCTCCATAGACCTGCACAGAGCGCCTAAACTGACAGGTGGATCTGAACTGCTCACCGTGTGAAAGGGGCCTTAAGGAACACCGGATTAAGTTTTACAACAGTAAGCAGGGTGGAGGCAGAAAACAAGACTGTAGCATGTAGCTCCTGGACACCACCTCACTTACCCAGGCATCCAAGATGCTTTATGATCAGGTGTCCCCACTTGTCTCTGAATAATTGAAACCTGTGTTCCTTAACCACTTCAGTCCCCGCTTATCATCAATTGACGGCGGCTTAGTGGATCTGAATATCCAAGCCGGCGTGAATTGACGGCATCGTGTTCTCCGGCCGATGGCGGCGCGCACGTGTTCTCCGGCCGAGGTCGCGATGTCCGCCAGGTACCCGCTGATCGTCAGTTTTAGAGCAGGGACGTGGAGCTGTGTGTGTAAACACAGAGCTCCACCTCCTGTCAGTGAGAGGAGACAGATGCTGTTTTCTCTTGTACATAGGGAGACAGCATCGGTCACCTCCCCCAGTCACCCCCCTCCCCCCGCACAGTTAGAACACACCCAGGACTCACATTTAACCCCTTCCTCACCCCCTAGTGTTAACCCCTTCACTGCCAGCCACATTTATACAGTAATTAGTGAGTTTTTATAGCACTGATCGCTGTATAATTGTGAATGGTCCCAAAAATGTGTCAAACGTGTCCGATGTGTCCGTCGCAATATCGCAGTCCTGACAAAATTCGCAGATCGCCGTATTACTAGTAAAAAAAAAAAAAAAAAAAAAATTGTCAGAATTCTATCCCTTATTTCCTAGCCACTATAACCTTTGTGCAAACCAATTACTATACGCTTATTGCGATTGTTTTTTTTACCAAAAATATGTAGAATACATATCAGCCTAAACTGAGAAAAAAATATATATTTTTTAAAAAAAATTGGATTTTTATTATAGCAATAAGTAAAAAATATTGTGTGTTTTCTTTATCGTACATCACGGGACACAGAGCGCATAGCCATTACACTTGGGTTATATGGGTACCTTCAGGTGTGGACACTGGTGTAATCAATTTCACAGGAAGTTTCCTCCCTATATAACCCCCTCCCACTGGGAGTGCTTCAGTTTTTTCGCCAGTGTCTTAGGTGTTGGTCACGTCTAGCTGTCCCTCGGAGGTCTCGGGACCCAGGATAGCTAGCCGGATCCGTCGGAAGTGCTTCAAAGCCAAGGTGTACGGTACCCGGGCCCTGCTGGAGTGGGGTTTTGCCTATAATGCCTCTCCTTGGAGGGCTGGATTCTGGGCTCCAGTGCCTTAGTCTCTTCCAAGAACTAAACGCTACTGATGCCAGGATGCTATATAGGTCCAGGGGTGTGGGTTCCTTAACACAGGACCCCGGTCCCTGAAGGTCCAAGACAATACCCACGGAGATGGGGGAAGGCTGGGCCTCTTGCATTTTGCAATACCCTGCGGCGTGGAGCAGGTAAGAGGGAACCTGCGGGACTTGGTTCGACAGTAGGTATCCCCCTGGGGGTTCTGGGTTGGCTAATGGTATGCTTGTGCATCAGCCACTATCTCCACTATGTCTTTTTTGAGGCAGGATGGGATGTACTAATGTTTACCCAGATAACATGTAGATATATATATGCTTTTAAAGATATGTATTTTGCTACTCCCCCCAGATTTGCCTGTTAGCATGATACTGCAGCCCCACGTGTATAGAGAGGAAGTGCTGACAAAACTCCTGTTTCCTAGGAAGCCTAGGGGGACAGCTTCCTCTATGTGTGCACTACAAAGATTAGTGGCTTACCGGGTGTATGTGTTACTAGCGCTGGTCCAGGCTTCTCCTCTGCTCTCTGCTTCCTCCATGTTGGTTTCAGCGTGGGGGGGGGGGGGGGGGGGGCGGGCACAGCAGCGTCAGGTCTCAGATAAAGCAAAAAAAAAAAAAAAAAAAGCATTTCCTGGCTGGTCATTCCCTCATGAGAGCAGTGGAGAGTGAGGACACAGAGCGCGGAGCTGAGCCATTTCTGGCTAACAGTGACACCCAGTGGTGGTTTGTGGATCTTCAGGTCTGGACTTAGTCCACACTGACCAGAAAAAAAAAAAAAAAAAAAAAGTTTTTTTTTCTTAAAGGGACTCAGCCTTAGATCTGGCAGTATCTGAGTCGGTGCAACCTTGGACTCCAGCTAACGGGCATTGGTGTGGCAATACTCACAGGACTCTCCTCGGTATTGCCGCCTTCTCAGGCGTATGAAAATTAAAAAAAAAAAAAAAATAATAATTTTTTTATTTACCATAGCCTGTCCTTATTAATGTTTCACTTCTAGCTACAACAGTTGGGTGTTGGCTGTAGGGGTGTCTCAAAGTTGTGCAATGGCTCCCAAGGGATCAGGACCAGCTAAGGCTGCAAAAGGTGCCAAAAAAGTAAAGGGGTCTCCAACGGGGTCAGAGGATTTGGGCCAGGCTCCAGTGGTCCCACCCTCACCAGATAGACCACCGAACAGCATCATGCAGGAGCCATTGAGGGTGCTAGGGGCAGAGGCGGCCCCCAATCAACCCATTCCCGTTTATGTTATGGAAGAAATGCTAGAATCCACCCTGGGTGGGCTAGAGAAAAGGTTAACTGCTTTAATTGCCCGCTCTTTGCCGGGTGGCAAACGGGCTAGATCCCCATCACCTAGAGCGGTGTGTTCGGATGCAGAGGTCCTCTCTTCGGAGGAATTGGACCCACAGGGGGATCAAGCGGACCTGAGTCCTGACGGGTCAGACATTGAAGATTCCACTATAGATGAATTTTTGTTCGGCTTCTCAAGCAGAGAGTCTGTGGATCCAGTCTCTGACGGATATGGTTCGCACTGCTTTTAAACTTCCAGTGTCAGAACAATTAGCCCCCGCAGTATCCTCTTTAGGTTCCTTGAAGGCACCATTGAGTGGTGCGTCTTTCCCGGTTCACCCCCTTCTGGAGAGCGTGATTTTTCAGGATTGGGCTCGACCTGATAGGATTTTTATCCCTCCTAAAAGGGTCACCATTCTCTATCCTATGGAAGAAGAATTTGCAAAGAAATGGGCACTCCCTACCGTGGACGCAGCCATTTCCTGCGTAAATAAATTCCTGACCTGTCTGGTGGAAAATGTCCAGGTGTTTAAAGATCCAGTCGACAAAAAATTGGAGACCCTACTGAAGGCTTCTTTTACCACAGTAGGTGCCGTGGTTCAGCCAGCAGTGGCAGCCATTGGCGTTTGTCAGGCTTTAAAGGATCAGACTAAACCGATATTAAGGGACATACCGGCTCAGCAAGCTCGTGAATTGGCTGACCTCCCAAGAGCTCTCTGCTTTGCAGTAGATGCTATTAAGGACTCCGTTCAACAGGCGTCCCGTTTATCTCTGCTGTTGGTTCATATGCGTCGCCTTTTGTGGCTAAAAAACTGGTCAGCAGAGGCACCCTGCAAAAAGCTTTTAGCAGGATTTCCCTTTCATGGTGGGAGACTATTCGGTGAAGACCTAGATAAATATATCCAGACCATATCAAGTGGTAAAAGTTCTTTCTTGCCTATCAAGAAAAGATCGCGTGGGCCCACATTTAAGCGACAGGCCTTCACAGGCTCGGCCCCTTCAACTTCCCGTCAGTATCGACGGCCTCCCGGGCGTTCAGCATTTAATAGCCGCCCACAAGGACAAGCCACGACAGGCAAGAGGCCATGGCCTCGCAAGCCGGTTAAACCAGTCCTCAAGTCAGATTCATGAAGGGGCGCCCCCACTCTCTTGGGTGGGGGGAAGGCTTCGGTTTTTCTCCGAAGTGTGGAAGGCCAGAATTCCCGACTCTTGGGTAAGATCCGTGGTAACCACGGACTACAAGCTAGAGTTTCGGGAAGTCCCCCCTCCTCATCTTCAGGGGTCAAGTCTTCCAAGCGACCCATTAAAGAGGACCTCTCTTGTAAAAGCATTGGATCGTCTCTTGCTCCAAGGAGTAATTGTAGAAGTACCAACCCAGGAATGGAGTCTGGGATTCTACTCCAACCTTTTCATAATACCAAAGCCCAATGGCGACGTCAGGCCTATCTTGGACCTCAAACGCCTAAATCGCTTTCTAAACATTCAGACCTTTCGTATGGAGTCCATACGTTCGGTGGCAGCCAGCCTACATCAAGACGACTTTCTAGCATCTATAGACATAAAAGATGCGTATCTGCACGTGCCGATCTACCCGGCACATCACAGGTTTCTTCGTTGTATGATAGATCACCGCCATTACCAGTTCGTAGTCCTCCCTTTTCGGGTTGGCAACAGCTCCGCGGGTATTCACAAAGGTGTTGGCCCCGGTGCTAGCCGTCCTAAGGACAGAAGGCATTTTAGTCTTGGCATACTTGGACGATCTTCTGGTTATCGACAGCTCAGCTTCCAACCTCAATCAGGCAGTAGGTCGCACAGTTCAGCATCTAGAGGAATTCGGGTGGATTGTAAACCTAGAAAAATCGGTATTGAAACCCACAAAGCAGTTGGAATATCTAGGCCTTCGGCTAGATACAGACTGCCAGAGGATAAGTTTACCTCAAGCAAAGATCAGATCAATAACTCAAGCAGTTCAAGTGATCTTAGGCAAGAAGAGGCCGACTATTCGCCTATGTATGCGACTGCTGGGGAAGATGGTGGCCGCCTTCGAGGCTGTTCCCCCAACGCCCAGATCCATACCAGATATCTTCAGGCAGCCATTTTCTCTGCTTGGAACAAATCCATTCAGGCGTTAG
The DNA here is from genome assembly GCA_029574335.1 of Rana kukunoris. Taxonomy (NCBI): domain Eukaryota; kingdom Metazoa; phylum Chordata; class Amphibia; order Anura; family Ranidae; genus Rana; species Rana kukunoris. Next base: position 65,627,899 of record CM056057.1, read on the forward strand.
ATCGTCCGTTAGTGCTCTCCCCGAAGGTCCGGCGCAGCCTGTCTTGGTGGCTGGTCTCTCAAAATTTGTCAAAAGGGAAATCCTTTTGCCCCATCACGTGGAAGATAATATCCACGGATGCCAGCCTGTCAGGTTGGGGGGCAGTTCTAGAAGAACAGACCCAGCAAGGGCTGTGGTCGGGGGCAGAAAAACTGCTTCCCATCAATATCTTGGAGATCAGAGCTGCTCGACTGGCCCTGATCGCCTGGACTCTCCCCCTTCAGGGTCTGCCAGTAAGGATACAGTCCGACAACGCCACTGCGGTGGCATACATAAACCACCAGGGGGGCACGAAGAGCCCAGCAGCCCAAAGAGAAGTAAACCTGATTTTCTCATGGGCCGAAGCCCATGTACCCTGCATCTCGGCGGTGTTCATCCCAGGGATAGACAATTCTCAAGCAGATTTTTTGAGTCGTCAACAGTTTCTCTTGGGGGGAATGGTCTCTTCACCCCCAGGTATTCCAAGAGATTTGCCAAAGATTCGGAGTCCCAGATGTGGACATTTATGGCAACGAGATCCAACAAAAAGTTGGACAAATTCATATCCCGAGCCAGGGATCCCTCGGCCTACGGGACCGATGCGTTGGTTTGCCCTTGGCACCAGTTTTCTCTTCTGTATGCGTTCCCTCCACTGCAGATGATTCCCCGCCTTCTACGGAGGATCCGGGTGGAGCGCAGGCCTGTGATCCTGGTGACCCCAGCCTGGCCCAGGAGGGCTTGGTACGCACTCATCGTGAAGATGTCAGTCGGGGCGCCGGGGCCGCTCCCCCTGCGCCCAGATCTGCTGTCTCAGGGCCCGATCTGGCATCCTGCTTCACAGCAGCTATATTTGACGGCTTGGCAGCTGAATCCCTAATTCTTAAGGGCAGAGGCCTCTCAGATCAGGTCATATCTACGTTGATTCAGGCTAGGAAACCGGTCTCCAGAAATATTTATTACAGAGTCTGGAGAACCTATGTGGAGTGGTGCGAGTCTCAAAAATGGCATCCTCGAAAGTTTTTTATTGACAGGATCTTGCGATTCCTCCAGGTTGGCGTTGACAAAGGGTTGGCTCTTAGTACTCTAAAGGGGCAGGTGTCGGCTTTATCAATATGGTTTCAAAGACCCTTGGCCACCCATTCGCTTATGAAAACCTTCTTGCAGGGGGTCTTGCATGTGAATCCCCCTATTAGAGCTCCCCTCTGCCCCTGGAATTTAAATCTGGTCTTGTCAGCTTTACAAAGGCAGCCGTTTGAACCTCTGACAGAAATCCCTCTTGTGCTACTAACCCGAAAGTTGGTTTTCTTGGTGGCTATGGCTTCAGCCAGAAGGGTTTCCGAACTGGCAGCCTTGTCATGCAGGGAGCCATACCTTATTCTGCAGAAGGACAGAGTGGTTCTGCGGCCTCAACCTTCTTTCCTTCCTAAGGTCATATCCAGTTTTCACTTGAATCAGGACCTAGTCCTACCATCCTTCTTTCCTACTCCCCAGTCCAGAGAGGAAAGACTGCTTCATACTCCAGCATGTCGGGATCCTCCGGGGTAATTGACCACGCTATAGAAAGTGCACCTCAACTCAACTCAACTCAACTTTGGACGTGGTTCGAGCCATGAGGGTCTATCTCAAGGCTACAGAGAAGATTCGGAAAACAGATGTGCTTTTTGTTCTTCCGGGTGGCCCCAAGAAGGGTCAGCCGGCTGCCAAGTCTTCCTTGGCTAGGTGGATTAAGCAGCTGATTTTTCAGGCGTATGGTCTGAAGCGCGTTCCACCTCCCTTATCAGTTAAAGCCCATTCTACGAGGGCCATGAGTGCCTCCTGGGCGGCACACCATCAGATCTCTATGGCACAGGTTTGCAAGGCGGCAACCTGGTCTTCCGTACATACGTTTACTAAATTTTATAAGTTGGACGTTGCAAAGGGTACGGACGCAGCTTTTGGGCAGGCGGTCCTACGGGCAGCAGTATAGAATCCTCTGGCCCGGTTCACGCCCCCTTGTTTTTCTGTTGGTGGAGCCATGTTTTCTCCTGACAATGTTTTTATTTGGCTATTCTTGGCCTTACGGTCTCCCTCCCTTCATAGAGCATTGCTTTAGGACATCCCAAGTGTAATGGCTATGCGCTCTGTGTCCCGTGATGTACGATAAAGAAAAAAGGATTTTTAATAAACAGCTTACCTGTAAAATCCCTTTCTTTAAGTACATCACGGGACACAGAGCTCCCACCCCTCTTTTGGGGAACATTGTGTAACCTCGGGAGAATTGCTTGCTACAAAACTGAAGCACTCCCAGTGGGAGGGGGTTATATAGGGAGGAAACTTCCTGTGAAATTGATTACACCAGTGTCCACACCTGAAGGTACCCATATAACCCAAGTGTAATGGCTATGCGCTCTGTGTCCCGTGATGTACTTCAAGAAAAGGATTTTACAGGTAAGCGGTTTATTAAAAATCCTTTTTTTTTCAAAATTGACGCTCTTTTTTGTTTTTAGCGCAAAAAAAAAAAAACGCAGAGGTGATCAAATACCACCAAAAGAAAGCTCTATTTGTGGGGAAAAAAAGGACGTCAATTTTGTTTGTAAGGCACGCCGTACGACTGCGCAATTTTAATTTAAAGCGACGCAGTGCTGAAAGCTGAAATTTCGCCTGGGCAGGAAGGGGGTATATGTGCCCAGTAGGATTTCTGTTTTTGCAACACCCTGTTTAAAGGTGATCACTGTCAAATAACAGCGATCCCCAGCTGGGATTCGATGTGTTCATCTTTCAGCTCCTTTACTGAAACTTTGGACGTTTTGGTACCAAGCTTGTTGTGTGCATGCAGTCCCACTGCGGAATAGATTCCTTTTTAGATATTGCCATTTTAAGAGGTAATATAATTCAGCTGTAACTAGTGTAGTTAATATTGTCCCTTCTGAGCAAACATTTTATTAGGCACCAGAAAAATGAAAATAATCCAGAATTTGTAGCCGAGTCAGATTTGTGTATTTTCTGGGTCCCCACTGCGGCTCTTTTACCAGTTTCTACGTTGGCAGTCTGAGGCCGGGTTCACACCTATGCGAACATTTCTAAATACATTGTTTTCAATGAGGCTGGTTCACATATGTGCGATGCATTCGCACTGCGCATTGCAGAAAAAACATGTGCATATTTTAGGCCCTGCGGTGCGGCTCAGGTGCGAATTCAGGCCCAATATCTTCTATGGGTACGCAGCTGATTCGCAGATGTGTTCATTTCTCTTCAGGATTTACTCTCATTCAGCTCAATACACTCCCCCGCATGGTAAAACAGTTTTTTCTGTGTGGCCACCTAACATAGCTTAAATTTTTTTTCCATGCCACCTTCTAATTCCATTAATTTCATCTGGTGGTGTTTAAAGATTTTTCCGGTATCATCGATGTATTACATCCCCCTTTAGCCAAGAAATGACTGCATGGTTTGGTAAGATATGAGGGTGACAACCATTTGTGACCAGCAGGTGGCAATACATCACAGTAGTCAGTAAAGATGCTGTTTTCATAGAGGGAAGTCCTGCACAGGGAAGAACTGAATTGTTGTGAATTTGTAACTGTAGTAATCAGATATTTATAGAAGGTCCATTTTCTTTCTTTTACAGGATTTTTATTATATGGGCCATCAGCAGTTGGTTTCGCAGAGGCTCGTCACCCCAGGACACAGCCACATCCACCGGGGTTCCCCGGCCACCAAGCCGCAATCTTTTTCCTAAAGACACTTTAATGGTATGCTTGTTACATCCACACCACTAGCATTGGTGAGGATGCAGTGTAATAGGCTGCAAATACAGCTTTAGAGGGTTGTTTTGGGTTACCCACAGATTTAAAGCTTTGTTCCATCCAGATATGAAGTAAACCTTCAGCATTGTAGTTATGTACTTTTGAAAAGGTATTTTTCAATGCCACTTGTTTGGGTACCTGTATTTGATTTGGTTTTGGTCAGTTGTAATGCCCTGAACAGCTGCACTGAGGTGAGGGAAGAAGGGGTGGTGCTTTAAGCCAATCATATCTTCTGCATCCATAGGTGTCAAAAAGAAACATGCAGAGAGAAAGAGAGAGATGATCTTATTAGTCTGCAGGGTTTTACCACCCCTTAATTGCAAGTGTAAATGAGGCCTAACGAGCTTTGTCGTAAAAGAACTACATGATGTATGGTAGAATTTTGATTTGATAAAGTTTCCTTTTAAATCTCCTCTGTTTCTTTTGATTGATGTTTGATTCTTGTATTACAGGACCTCCATGTGTTCTTGTCAGAGCAGGAACACTTCACAGAGTTTAACTCCACTACAGCTCTCTTCTGGGAGCAAAGGGACTTGGTGTACGGGGACTGGGGCAGTGGTGAGAATGGAGATGGCTGCTATGAGCAGTATTCAGAAATCAGTGTTCCAGAGGTGAGCTTCTTCTACATTGTTTAATGAGCTCTTCACCACGGGAATATCAGTGTTTTGTAGATTAGGATCAGATATTCGATGCAAGAATACTGGGAGATGGGTTCCTCTTGAAATGTGCCTGCATTAATTCCATGTAAATGCTTTGTATATTAAACGAGCATCTCTTTGTTCGTGTTAAAGAACTCTGTTGGTAAGTTTCCATTTAAACTGAGAACATTGCCTGTCTTGTTTAGGAGCTCCGCTTATGTGCACATTATGGTCCCTCCTGCCTTTAGAAATAAATGTTGTAGTTATAGTAAACACTTACATATAGTGAGTGAAGTGACTGACCTCTGGTGATACACAGAGATGAAACAAATCCTCCTACATAAGCTGTACCTGTCTATCTGCAGTCTTGTCTTTTCTGCATCCATTCAAAGTGCAGAATGTGTTTTTTTTTTTTTTTTTATAATGAGAGTTAAATAATAAAGGTGTAGAGCTGAAGTTGCGTTCTGTAGAGCTCAGTGAGGAGAGCTCTGACAGTTGATTGGAGGAAGGAGACTCCTCCCCTTCATATAGGAACAGATCTAAAGCTGTCAATCAACTGGAGGTCCCTCCCCTGTCCTTGTTTGTTTTTTGTTTTTTTCTTGGTGTCCGAAAAACTTGTCAGAAGTTATTCATTCCGGTAGCAGAGGAACAAAGCAGAAAACAGAAATGACACCCAAACAGAAAGTACACGCTATAGAGGGATATGTTTTGTTCATATTTTGTCTGAGGTTTACAGTACAGCAACTGTAAGGCAAAATAACTAAGGTACACATGCCAATGAAAAGAGCTATAAATTCTGCCATTGATTCTGCTGAAAATGCTAGTTGACTGGCTATCACAATGTCCTGCAGCCTTTATTACTTTGAGTTATGCAACCGGTATGCAGATCAAGCCCTAATCTGTGTACTTGTGGGTCAGTGACTCCAAAGTAATGAAACGAAGAGGGTCAATAGGTCAAAAAGGCCATTGGCATATTAGGCTGTTAATGAGGTAGTATAGTTTTGTTGCGCAGATAGTGACATATAAATTCATACAGCACTACATGTTTAATATACTGAGATTCTGCTTCTTGGTCTGTTTTAGGGAGTACAAAATAATGGCTCCTATTATATTCACGTATATCTGACAAAAAGTGGCTTCCACCCAGACCCCAGCCGGAAGGTCCTATATCGGAGGCTGGCCACTGTCCATACATCTCGCAGTAAGAAGATTTATTCTCATATTTTTCTTTCTAAGTTTGCATTTATTTTGTATTTCCTCTCACTTTATTTACCGAAGATTTATTCAGCTGCATACCAAATGCTTCCCTGGCATTTCGGAAGCGGTACGTAAGCTGTGTCAGGCTGTGTCTGATAAGCCTTCCAAATGATGGAGCTCAGAAAATTGAATAAAAAATGTATTATTGAACTCCATTCTAAATGCTTAGGGCCCTTTAACAGCTATGCGATGCAGCAGCTTTAACACAACGAATGGAAACACACCATGCACACCTTCAAAAATGAACAAATGAGCAACATTGCAATGTACTAAGGTAACATACCTGCGTTGTAATGAAAGATAACGCACTACTATGCGTTACTGGGCACTACAGTAACAAAAATGGTGCATATCTGGTTTTAGGTCTGTTATGGTGTGTTGATGGCCCATTTAAAATAAAAAGGTGGCTTAACGCAACGCACATTAATGGATTGGTTTGCTGTTAATGGGTCCTAAACCGGCCGCCATCTCCTTGTTACCCCTTCCTGTTTTTAACAGAGGGGGGGCTAGTTATTAGAAAGAGCACGTGTTTATATGTGGCGATCGCTGTCCTAATGACTGCCTGAATACCAGATTTGCTTACTTGCTGTCCCATTCCTTGACAGTTCTAACCTACATAGGGAACTTCTGGCAAGTTTTTTTTTTTTTTTTTTAATGTGCGTTTTCTACTTGCCATTATAGTCTGTGAGCTTCTGGCTTTAAAGTACCTACAGATATAGGAGGATGGTTGAATAATCCAACTAAACGTGAAGCTTTCATGTGTCTGTAGGTTTTCCCTTGTGCTCCTCTGGCAGGGGAAGAATTGATTTGTAAGGGTGACTTTTCTTTTTTTTCTATAGGCACTAATATGCACGTTAACCCGATGGGGAAGTTAAAGTGGTTGTAATTTTATGCATTTAAGATAAAAAAACTTCTGTATGCAGCAGTGTACTTGGTCTTACAGGGGCTGTGTAGAGGGCAGAGCCTGTATAATTGCCCTCCGAGGACCCACTGGCATCACGTACAGCCACCCATTGAGATGAATTAGATGATGCGGTCCCAGAAGAGTGATCTGCACGTTGTATGGCTGTGTACATGAAGCCTTACTTTTTTTCTTTTTGCTTGACCTCCCTCCCCTTTTTTTTTATACTCTTAATATCTCTGTCTTATCTTTCCTTTGTAACCCGCCTTGTTTTTTGTTGAGGTTTCCTTATTACTTCATTCTAAACACTTGACTTTTTTGTAGTGATTAATAAGTACAAGCGCAAACGGTTCCTCAAGACCAAAAATCTTCTGACAGGGGAGACGGAGGTTGATCCAGAGATAATCAAGGTGCGATTCACAGATTCAGTCAGATTGAGTTGTCATAATCTGTGCTTTTAAATTTTTGTAATGTCTAACACTCCTTCCCTTTTATATTTAAGAGGGCTGAAGATTTTGGACCAATTGAAATTATCTCTCACTGGCATCCAAATATAACAATTAACATTGTTGATGATCACACTCCATGGGTGCAAGGAAGTGTCCCGCCACCTCTAGACCAATGTAAGTAGGGGCCTGTGTTGGGATTACTTGTCTGTACATTTTAGTATCCATGAAAATAACAGTAGTATGTATTTTTCCAGATTTTAATGTTGGTCTTACTCTGCAGCATTTCTACGATTTGATTATTCAGTATAGTTTCTGACCAAGACTAGCTGTTGGTGAATTTATTAGGGGTTTTCACACTGAGTCGTCGTCTGCGGTAAAGCGCAGCTATTTTTGGTGGCGCTTTACCGCTGTTTTTGCTGAGGTATTTGGCCGCTAACGGGTCTATTTTTAATCCCCCCAGCGGCCGAGAAAGGGTTAAAACTGACGGCAAAGTGCCGATGTAGTGGCACTTTGCCGGCGGTTCGGGGGCTCTGCCCATTGATTCGGGCAGGGGCTCTGTAGGAGCAGTGTATTGATCCTACAGCGCCTCAAAGATTCGGCTAGCATGACTTTTTTTACCGTCCTGCCAGCGCACTGCTTCAGTGTGGAAGCCTTCAGGCTTTCACACTAAAGTGAATGGAGCCGCTCTTTCAGGGTGCTTTGCAGGCGCTATTTTTAGTGTTAAAGCGCCTCAGTGTGAAAGGGGTCTAAAGGTGCAACCTAGCTAATTTTCTGTAAATTTTGTTTAACACTCAGGGGTGTGGGAAAAAAAACTATTTTTCATAGGGACTAAATCGGGGTCCCAATCTACTTGTCCCGATTAAAAAAAATAATAATCTGAGGTGCTTTTAGTGAATAGTAGTAGAAACAAATGGGCGCCAGACTAAGTGCAGCATTAAAAACAGGGATTTAATTCAAAGAACAAGACAAGTGACAACTCATGAAATAGTAGATGAAAACAAGCTTCTCTGATCGTCCCATTGCTGTGGCTGCCTCTAATGCAGGCTGTGTTGGTCTGTGTATCCTGAATGGGAGCAGGAAGCAGCCAAATGCCACCGTGACCAGCGGGGAATGCAAAACGTTGCCAGATGTGATGTCACACGGGGCATGTGGGACGTGGTGACGATACGCATTGACATCTGGTCCCAGAAGAGTGATTGCACAGACTCTGCACGCTGTGTACATGACCTTGCTAGTTTTAACCCAACTGTTGATTGCCCCAATCCTACATGTTGCCTCTCCTCAAATATGTATGCCATTACCCTAAGGCTACTTGTACCCTAGCCTACCCTGACTGCGGCCGTGGGGAAAAAGCAATACGCCGTAATTTGCATTTTCCCGTGGCCGGTGGTCCAAACATTCCTATCCTAAATGTGATTCTTTTAGGAGCTGCCAGTGTACATGAAGCTTTATTTCTTTGTGGAGGTGTCTCCAAGGATCCACAATGTACCAACAAATTTAAAATATGGATCTGGCACCTACTAAATGGTAACTGTTCCAATGTAACTCAGTGTACCCTCTCCCTTCCCTCCCATATCCAAATATACCCTTTCCTCCCTCCCCCCGACCTACCTAGGATAACCTCTTAATTACCCCCACCCAGACACCCTGCAGTTGAGACCAGAGATGGTAAGTGTCTCTAGGTAGTACTGTATTGCATGTCGGTTGGTCAAAAGGTAAGCACAGGAGTCGTCCTCCTTTTGAGAGTATACCACGGCAGACTATGTAGGGCAGTGGTTCTCAACCTGGGGGTCAAATGATGATTTGCGAGGGGTCACCAAATCCTGGGCTGTTACTGAAGCTCGCACTGTTCGCCCAGGAAGGGAGATAAGAGGTGGAGGAAAAAGGGAGAGAAAGGGAAAAAAAGAGAGAGCAAGAAAGACCGAGGGATGGGGAAAAAAACAAGGAATTGGAATAGAGAGAGATGAAAGGGGGGGGGGGAGGAGAGCAAAGAGAGTGGTACATCCTAATATGTACTATAAGGCGTTTAATACTGTACAAGTGGAAGGGAATCAGGGAGCGCTAAATGTCCGCAAGTTAGGGGCGCAAATTACTTGTCTTGTCTTGGGTGCTTTCAACCCACGCTATGAAAATTATTTTACTGTTGGGGGTCCCCACAACTTGGGAAATTTTATCAAGGGGTCACGCCACTAGAAGGTTGAGAAGCACTGATGTAGGGTCAGTCCAATATAACTTGGTCCATCGTGCTGAGGATCGGTTGCTTGCATGTAAAAGTTTGAGATGATTGCTTTTCATGATTGCGTTGCAGTCCAAAGTACCACCTGTAACTGTGGTCTACGTCCCACTGGCAGTCCGGTCCAGCCTGCATGTGTTGGTTGTGTATTGCTATGTGTCCATAATTGCAGGCAGCTGATTTGACCTAATCCTGCATGAAAGCAGAGCTGTATTGTACCATGTGGGATCTCTCCGCACCGGTCCGGTCTTCATACTACAGCTTGCTGGCATGCACTTCAGCTTGCAAAGAGGTCCAGATTTCGGGACAATATGTCATCGCTCATCATTCTTGGGGAGCTATTAGTCTGAATGTTATCACAGGACTGGTTATTGGGTCACTGGGGTTTACTAATGATGCCACTGCTGCAAGCTCTGTACTTTGATTCTTTGCTCTTCTACATAGAATAGTATTTTATTCTAGGAAATCAAATGGCCTACATTTTTTTTTTTTTTTTTTTTTAAGAAGAATGCTGCAAATAAAGCCGGCCATAAACCGCTCAAATTTTTGCCCGTTGAGCAGGGACCGGGCTAGATTTGAACCATCTATGGGCAGGGCTGATTGTACTCAAGTTGGTAGATTATTTTAGCTAGAACCAGCCTGTCAGATTTCTCATGCAATTATTGCCAGCCAAGAGAACACAATAGCTTTGCAGAAAGAACTGTGTTGATGGGAGGAATAAAGCAAATGTTTTTTCTGTAACCCGTGGTTGCAGGAAAGAATCGAATAAACTATGGCCAGACTAAGAACCATTGGTTGCTGTACTGTTTAGGATAATCACAGTAGTAGAGGTTTTGTGATAGCAACAAATTGGTTTAAGTTTTTATCTTTGTGGTGTGGATTGTAAGATTCAGGTCATGATAGATCTTGCTCCGTTACCATTGTGTCATTGATAAATCTATCTTTTCCTCATCAGATGTGAAGTTTGATGCCGTCAGTGGTGACTACTACCCTATTTTATATTTTAATGATTACTGGAATCTGCAGAAAGATTACAGCCAAGTAAACTCGAGCGTGACCTCGCTACCATTACGGATTTCGTTCTGTCCCCTGTCCTTGTGGAGGTGGCAGCTCTATGCTTCTCAGAACTCTCGTAGTCCCTGGAACTTCCTGGGAGAAGACCTTTATGAGCAGTCTGATGAAGAACAGGACTCTATTAAGGTGGGTACAGTTGTCAGAGGACAGGTGGTAATATAAAATAGGACTTCTTCAGGGTACAGTTGGGTCTAAAAGAATGATTCACATGGTCTCTTGCCACCTTTTGTAAAAGGATTTAGGCATTTTGGTTATGGTGAAACTCTAGTAATGTTGAGATACCTGTCCTGTATACAGTGGGGAAAATAATTGTTTGATCCCCTGCAGATTTTGTAAGTTTGCACGCTTACAAAGCAATGAAGGGTCTATCATTTTTATCATATGTGTATTTTAACCACTTGCTTACTGGGCACATATACCCCCCTCCTGCCCAGGTGAAATTTCAGCTTCCGGCACTGCGTCGCTTTAACTGACAATTGCGCATTCGTGCAACATAGCTCCCAAACCAAATTGACGTCCTTTTTTTCCCCACAAGTAGAGCTTTCTTTTGGTGGTATTTGATTGCCTGTGTGGTTTTTATTTTTTGCGCTATAAACAAAAAAAGCGTCAATTTTGAAAAAAAATACAATATTTTTTACTTGTTGCTATAATAAATATCCCAATCTCAGTTTAGGCCGATACGTGTTCTTCTACATATTTTTGGTAAAAAAAATAAAAAATTGCAATAAGCGACTGATTTGCGCAAAAGTTATAGCGCCTACAAAATAGGGGACAGAATTATAATTTTTTTTTTTTACTAGAAATGGTGGCGATCTGCGATTTTTATTGGGACTGCGACGTTATGGCGGACACATCATACACTTTTGGCGCCATTCACATTTATACTGCAATCGGTGCTATAAATATGCACTAATTACTGTATACATGTGACTGGCGTTGAAGGGGTTAACACTAGGGGGTGAGGAAGGGGTTAAATGTATTCCCTACATAGTGTTCTAACTGTGGGGGAGGGGGGTGACTGGGGAAGGTGACCGATCTGTGTCCCTTGTACATAGGGACACAGATCGATCTCCCCCTCTCAAGAGACAGGACGCTGTCTTGTGTAAAACGGCAATGAGAGATGATCTCTGAGGCTGTGCACTTCACTGGGTATAGGAGAGGGTTTGCATCCACTTTAATCCTATAGAAAATGTATGGAGGGAGCTGAAACTTTGAGTTGCTTATTTTACTCACTGGACTGCAACTCAATTTGTAATATTTTGTATCATGCATTTATTTATTTTTATGGATTTTTGGTTGATTATTCTTAATCATTTTAAAATACACCTATGATAGACCCTTCATTTCCTTGTAAGTGAGAAAATGTGCAGGATCAAATAATTTCCCCACTGTAGGTGAACTGTACATGGTAAAGGATTTTGTCAAATGCCCTTGCAGATTCATACCTTACCATGTGTTAACTGAAGGCAGTTGTCACAGAGGATTCCAAAGCAGTGAGCCACATGCAAGTGTAACTACCATCATGAAGCCACCATTTTGTTGAAGTCCAGAGCAGTCGCTTTCTTATTGGATTCGCTTTTGAGTGTTTTTTGACGTTTTCCGGTGTTTCTTTGCGTTTTTCCCCGCCGAAAAACGGCACTTTGAACGCAAATTTCGGGCGTTCAGAAAAAATCCAATAAACTCCAAAGCTCATTAACACTAAACGCCCAGGTGTGCATCGGCACATAGGTGAACATAGAGTTCCATTTATTAGCTTCAGTTTGCATGGAGCCTTAGGCCTCGTACACACGATGAGATATGTCCGCTCAAACTTGTCCGACGGACAGTTTAGAGCGGACATTTCTCATCGGATTTCGGTCCGATGGCGTGTACACACCATCGGATCAAAATCCCCGCCGGCAGACAGCGTGGTGACGCGGCGGTGACGTTGACGCCGCCACGTCACCGCTACGTCACGCACCAGGAAGTAAACACTTCCGCGCGCATGCGTCGGATCCATTCACAGGATACGACGCATGTGCGGGAGGATATGTCCGCTGGTTTCCCGTAATAACCAGCGGACATATCCGACGGACAGGTTTGTAGCGGACAAATTTCAAAGCATGTCCGCTAGCCCGTACACACGATCGGATTTGTGTGCTGAAACGGTCCATCGGACAAATTCGATCGTGTGTGCGGCCTTACAGTGATATGGTTCACAGGCTGCTGATAAGGAAGAAAAGAGGGAAAATCGGGGAGATGCGAATCCCTGTAAGTTTAACTTGCACACCCCCCCCACCAGGTGACAACATGTTGTTGTCCTGCCGCTGCTCCTTTCACGAATCCGAACCCCCAAACATCATAGATAAGATTTATGCAGTGATATTTCAACCGTTTATTTTTTTTTGTAAAAAATACACTTTAATGGATTTTAATGCAAAAACACTAACCCAATTTTTTGGTAAAATATAAAAGATGTTACGCTGAGTAAATATGTACCTATCAACATGTCATGCTTTAAAATTGCGCGCGCTTGTGAAATGGCGCCAAACCACGGTACCAAAAAATCTCCATAGACTACGCTTCTAATCCAAACTGGTAACCTGTAAACAATTTTTAGAGGTCTAGTGCTATTATTATTGCTTTTGGTATAACGTTCATGGCGATACCTCACGTGGGGTGTGAACACCACTTGCATATGCGGGCATGACCTACGTGTTTGTTTCCCTCTATCCCTTGTGATATAAATAAGGCATGACAGGTCCTCTTTATGCAGAAATTTGGGGTATATAAGGCCCCAGAGCTCTCTGCTACCCTGGAAAGCATGAGATTAAAAAAATAAACTATCTGCTTTCCAGCAAAAGGCAGAAGTGACGTCATGACATCGCTTACGGACTCTTAAGACCATAGAGATGGGCGAGGACCGTCCGTCCATGGCACACTCTATGGTCACCCGGTGGCACCAACGGACCAGACAGTCAGAAGAGCCTGAGGAGGTGCTGGTGGGTGGCGAGAGGGACACATCCCATTAGAATGGCTGAAAAAAAAAAAAAAATACTTGGATGATGCCTGTAGCTGCAGGCATCATCCTGGTACAACCACTGAAAATCCATGATGTCCTACGGGTGGGAAAGGGGTTGAAGCGATCAGCAGATTGGCCTAATTTTAGGCACAGTGCTGAGAATAGAGCACAACAGAGCATGTGCAGAGCAGGGTAAGACGGTGCATTACTGGATTTTAAACAGTGAGTGAGTGAGAAACTTGTATAGTGCAACACATGCAAACTGAATCGCCTCAGGGCACAGTATAGGCAATTTATTTTTTTTGTTTATTTTTCAAGGTGGCTCTTCTGGAGACAAACCCCTACCTCCTCGCTCTCACTATAACGGTTTCCATTGTACACAGCATCTTTGAGTTTTTGGCATTTAAGAATGGTAAGATTTTATTTTTTTTAACCTATTTGAAATGTAATGCAGGTTAACAATTTTCGTTTTTATGTCATCACATCCTGTTCATCATCTTATAGATATCCAGTTTTGGAACAGTCGGCAGTCTTTGGAGGGTCTGTCAGTTCGATCTGTCATCTTTGGGGTCTTTCAGTCTCTAGTTGTTCTGCTTTATATCTTGGACAATGAAACCAACTTTGTGGTGCAGGTCAGCGTTGGCATTGGTCTGCTTATCGATTTTTGGAAGATTACCAAAGTCATGGATGTCAAGGTAAGGGCTTATCATCATAGCTAAAGTAAATGCCAGGAAAATGTTTTTTTTCTGCATTCTTCATCAACTTCAAGAGGAGCTTCTGCCATTTTTATGTTAAGTCAGCAGCTACAAAAACTGTCACTGACACCATGGCCGGATCTAGAGGGGGTGCTGATTTTAGTTGTGGTGGGTCTCTTCATGGGACAACGCACCTGGCTGCTGAGTGCCTTCTCTTCACCCCCTATCCCCACAGTCTCAGCCAGGACAAGGGGAGAGCACCTGAAGCCATAAAGTCAGCAAAGGGGGGGTGGTTTGCTAGGAGAGGGGATTCGGGTGGGGGGGGGGTGGATTAATGAAAGGAGCAGCGGTAGGACAGCATGGTGTCACCTGGGGGGGAGGCTGGGTTTATCTCTGCACTCGTCGCAGGCAAGTTGACCAGCCCATACTGTAAAACTGGCTATTGCCACATGTAGACAGTGGTGAGATATGCAGGCTAAATTCAGTGGCTGTATGAGTTGAGTGCACATTTAGATCACCCAAGCATTTTTTTTCCCCTAATTGATAGCGTATCATGGTGGCCAGGTGCAGCCCTATATTTAGGGGAAGCCTGGCGGTTGACCACAGGTGCCCAACATGAACAGTGTGCATGCAGACATATCTGCTGCCTAAAGCCTAGTACACAACACGCTGGGCACCCCTTGGATCCGATGTGCTAACAATCCAATGTTGGTGCAGGGATCTCCCAAGCTGAGCTGCTGTTGGCTGAGAGCGCTGATTGGGAGTCGCTCGCCTTCTGGTTCTCCAGCTTGCACTTTCGACAGAAGCTGGACATAAGGCCGGCTTCTGTTGGACCGGCTGCCATGCGCATGGCCTGGATGTTTGACAGTTTTTTTTTTTTTTTAACCGGGCAATGTTGCCTGACATTAGGCATGTGTGTGCTAGGCATTAGTGAAAGATTTGCCCAATTATCCAATGTCTATGGGTGTTGAAATATCATGCAGTGCAGGAAGTAGGGAGAAGTGTATAGCAGTTTTCAACCTTAACCAATTAATAACCAGGCCATTTTTTTGCGATGCGGCACTGCATCGATTTAACTCACAATTGCACGGTCATGCGACACTGTACCCAAACAAAATTGATGTCCTTTCTTTCCCACAAATAGAGCTTTCTTTTGGTGGTATTTGATCACCTTTTGTGGTTTTTATTTTTTGCGCTATAAACAAAAAAAAGCGACAATTTTTGAAAAAACAAAACTTTTTTTACTATAATATCCAAAAAAAGTCATCAGTTTGGGCCACTATGTATTCTACACATTTTTGGTAAAAAAAGATTGTGAAAAGCAGATATTGATTGGTTTGCGCAAAAGTTGTAGCGTCTACAAAATAGGGGATAGATTTATTGCATTTTTATTTATTTATTTATTTTTTACTAGTAATGGCGGACATCAGTGATTCTCGATGTATGAGCCCGACGTACAATGTCTACGATTTATGGGATGCAGCCACATTGCCAAAGTACAACTGCGATGGCTGGCCCTTAAAGTGTTACTAAAGGTTCCTTTTGTTATAAAAAAAAAAAGAAGCCATACTTGCCTCCACTTTGCAGTTCGTTTTGCACAGAGTAGGCTTCCGATCGTCCTCTTCTGGGGTCCCATGGTGGCTCCTCCCCGCAATAGCTAACCCTCTCTGGGAAGCTTGCTCCCGAGGGGGTTACCTTGCAGGCGCGCTCCCGTGTGATACACTGGGCGGCCATAGCCCATGGAAATTCGGGACTCCGTTAAGTAAAACGGGGGCTGAGGGGGGGGGGGTGAGCACAGCAAGATGTTTTTTCACCTTAATGTATAGTTAATGTGGAACTACACAGTATTTGAACACCACAAGCCAAAACATTTATTTCATTTTTGTTTTTAATATTCAAAGCAAACTTATCCATCCATCCCATGTCTCCATGCTTTTATTTTGCTGAGAAAGCACTTTGAAAAACACCCCCTAGCATTTCTGGTTGTGGCCATCTTGAGTAAGGGCAGAAGATTCATGTTGCATTTACCTCCTGGAATCCATCTGCCCTTGACTTAGTCATGCAGGCAGGAGGGTGTTTAGCTGAGAAAACCCATCCTCCCCTCCTGAAGACACCTATGTTGTATGCCATTTGCCTAGGCCTGGAAATCAGGAAGTAACTAAAGAAATGTAAAAACATTTTTTACAATTAGTAAATATGAGATATATTTTCCTATTTACTAATGCCAGCAGCTTAATTTAAAAAATGTCAGTGTTAAGTGCCGGTTCACACGGGGCAACGCGACTTTGCAAGGCGACTTCCGCACGACTTGGAGCAACTTGCAACGCGACTTGAAGTTGCCTCCAGGACAGGCAACTTTGCCAGTGGCCAATCAAACAATCAGTTCTGTGGGAGGGAGGGGTTTGCCTGAGAAATATTTTTCTCTTCCTGTAAAGTTGCTTCAGTTAATACTGATAGGAGGCGACCTCCTATAGAAATCTATGGGTACAAGTTGCCTTAAAGTCGCCTTGAAGTAGTACAGGAACATTTTCTGAAGTCAGAGCGACAGTGTACATAGGGGGTTATTTACGAAAGGAAAATCCACTTTGCACTACAAGTGCACTTTTAAGTGCAGTCGCTGTAGATCTGAAGGGGACATGCAAGGAAAATAAAAAACAGCATTTTAGCTTGCACATGATTGGATGATAAAATCAGCAGAGCTTTCCCTTATTTCAGAGCTTCCCCCCAGATCTACAGTGATCTACAGCAACTGCACTTACAAGTGCACTTGTAGTGCAAAGTCGATTTTCCTTTAGTAAATCAACCCCAGAGTGTACATTAAGACGGCTCTCATTCACTTCAATGGAATGTCTCATGTCGGGCGACACAAGTTTGATCCCAAGTTGCTGTAGTGTGAACCGGCACTAAGGCTCCATTCACACCACTGCTTTTTTTGATGCATTTTGCAGAATTTTTTAACATGATTTCCTATGGAACATGTTCACATCGATGCTTTTTTGTGCCTCTGCATTTTTGGAAAGGGTCAGTGTTTTGCATGTAATAGAATTCAATAGACCTGCATCCAAAATGCAAGTACCGCGTTTTTTTTTTTTTTTTTTACCAGTTTATAGCTGGTTAACCACTTAAGGACCGCCTACTGCACATTTACGTCGGCAGAATGGCACGGCTGGGCACATCAACGTATATATACGTTGATTTTAGTACCCAGCCGTGGGTCGCGGGCGCGCGCCCACGACCCGGTCCGAAGCTCCGGGACCGCGGGATTCGCGGACCCGATCACCGCTGCAGTGCGGCGATCCGTCCCTGGAGCGGAAGAACGGGGAGAGCCGTGTGTACACACGGCTTCCCCGTGCTTCTCTGTGGCCGTACCATCGATCGCGTCATCCCTGTAATAGGGGGACGCGATCGATGACGTCACACCTACAGCCACACCCCCCTACAGTTGTAAACACAACACATAGGTCACACATCCCCTACAGCGCCACATGTGGTTAACTCCCAAACTACAACTGTCATTTCCACATTAAACAATGCAATTTAAATGCATTTTTTTGCTGTGAAAATGACAATTGTCCCAAAAATGTGTCAAAATTGTCCGAAGTGTCCGCCATATTGTCGCAGTCACGAAAAAAATCGCTGATCGCTGCTATTAGTAGTAAAAAAAAATAATTAATAAGAATGCAATAAAACTATCCCTTATTTTGTAAACACTATAAATTTTGCGAAAACCAACCGATAAACGCTTATTGCGATTTTTTTTTTTTTTACCAAAAATACGTAGAAGAAAACGGCCTAAACTGAGGAAAAAAATAGTTTTTTTATATATTTTTGGGGGATATTTATTATAGCAAAAAGTAAAAAATATTAAATTTTTTTTTAAATTGTCGCTCTATTTTTGTTTATAGCGCAAAAAATAAAAACCGCAGAGGTGATCAAATACCACCAAAAGAAAGCTCTATTTGTGGGGAAAAAAAGGACGCCAATTTTGTTTGGGAGCCACGTCGCACGACCGCGCAATTGTCAGTTAAAACGACGCAGTGCCGAATCGCAAAAAGGGGCAAGGTCCTTTACCTGCATTTTGGTCCGGGTCTTAAGTGGTTAAAGGAAATGTAAAAAAAAAAAATTGCTGGCAAAAAGCACTGCAAAAACGCTCAAAAGCAACATGCATAGATGTGAATCGAGCCTTGGAGAGTGAAGTTCTGCTTTAACATTTCTGTGAGTTTGGCTACATCACTTTGCAGGACAAAGCCTGTGTATGGCTTCAATGACTGTGACCCAAAAAGACAAAATGTAGGTTGAGTTCAGGCAGAGGGGTGAAGTGTGAGTGCAGGCAGGGAGACGGCGCTCGTCCAAGCTGCAGAAATGTCAAATGAAAATATCCATAAGCTGCAAATAATGAAGAAAACCCACGTGCATAATGTGAGATGAATGGCATCTTCAGCCAGGCCACGCCTCTAACATGTTTGCTCCGCCCCCTTGGGCTTATTCATGGGAAAACATTAGGCACATTGCAAAGCTCTGTGCGAACTGTTGGCGCTACATAAATCCTGTATAATATAATAATGAGTTGACGTTGACCTTTGAATTTAAAGATGCAAGTTGCTGGTAATAACATGTGATGTTTTGTGTAAAGGGAAATGAAGCCTGGAAGAACTTTGTTAATTTTAAATATGTACCTCACTTTGTTACTCGCAGCTGGACAGAGAACAGAAGCTGTTTGGAATCTTCCCCAAGTTGATAATAAAGGACAAGTCCACGTATATACAATCCTCCACAAAAATATATGACGATGTAAGTGTGTTTTTTCCTTTTTAAAGAGCTTTGGGATAACCGTATTTTCTGGTACAGTAGTTTTTATTGTAGTAAGTACAACAACAAAACCACCCACGCAGGGGTACAGCACATCATCCTCTTTTGCCCACTGCAAATGAAAAGCATAATGGGCTAGCATACTAGCCCATTATGTGCCATTTACCTGCCAAAGAATCCAACGATGTCCCCTGTGTAGGCAGCGTCCATCTTTTGTCCCCTCTTCCTTCCAGGCTGCGGACTCCGGCTCTGTGATTCGCCGGAGCCGCATGACGTCACTCCCACGCATGCGCACAAGAGCCGCCACTTACAGAATAGACTGGGATAAAAACGGCACTGTGTTTTGTTTCTTCCCCGCGCATGCGCCGTTAATAGTTTCGGTGGACTACAAGTGAAATATCTGAGATATTTCCACTACCTATAGGTAAGCCTTATTCTAGGCTTACCTATAGGTAGAAGTAGTCAAAAGGGGTTTACAACCACTTTAAGGCTTCATGTACACAGGACATTCTTCAACCTCTCCTGAATGATTGATTTAACTTGACAGCTAGAAACCGGCATCTAAAAACGTCAATTTAGCTGTGTTTGCGTCTAGAACAGTGGTTCTCAACCTGGGGGTCAAATGACAATTTGCCAGGGGTCACCGAATCCTGGGCTGTTCCTGAAGCCTGCACCGCTCTCCCAGCCTGTTTGTGGACGTGCAGCAGGGCTGTCTCTGGAGCCTGTGGCCACCCAGCTGGGCTGTTCCTGAAGCCCGCAGCCACCCATTCTGTTCACTACATAACTGGGGGACAGAGACTAGAGGCCAGATGACTGGTGAGAAATGTGAAGTGTGAGGAGCTGAAGGAGAACCCATCTCCTGATTTTGACATGGGTGTCACTGCTGCGAGACACCACAAAGTTAGAGACAGTGAGTTACACTACCTGTGATTATAGTTGCCATTAAAAGTCCCCACTACAGTTTTCAGATCAGCACGTGACTTTGACCAAGAGCATCCAAGTTGGCTGATCAGAACTCCCCCCCCAGCATTGCCACTCATCCCAACTCCCCGCAAGCACTGCCACTCATCCCATTCCCCCTACCAAAGAGTAAGGCCGCGTACATACGACGAGGTTCTCGGCCGGCCGTCGAGTTCGTCCACCAGGCTGTCGAAAAGACGCCTCGCTCGACAGTTTGCTCGGCGAAAACGTACACACGATCGAGCTTCTCGGCAGAATATGGATCCCAGCGAGCTTCTCGCTGGATTCTGCCGAGAAGCTCGGTCGTGTGTACGAGGCCTACAAGAAGGAATAAACATAGAGCATACATGAAAGGGAGTGGAAAAGAGCTGGAGCAACAAAGAAAAATGGGGGAGAAAGAATAAGACGGGCGGGGGGAAAAAAAACAAGAAATTGGGAAAGAGGGAGATAAAAGTGAAAGAAAGGAGAACAAAGAGAGTGAGAGTTGTACATCCTAAAATGTACCATAAGAGTTTTAATACTGTACGAGTGGAAGGGAATTGCTGCCTTTTCACGCTACGAAAATAATTCTACTGTAAGGGGTCCCCACAATTTGGGAAATTTTATCAAGGGGTCACGGCTCTAGAAAGGTCGAGAACCACTGGTCTAGAAGCATTTGAAAAAACGTTGTATATTTTTTTTTTTTTTCTGATTAGAATTAAGAACGTCTGTAAATGAAATGCTGCTAAACACGAGTCGCCGTGTTTGGCACTTGAAATGCCTCTAAACACAGCTTCTGAACACTTTTTATTTTTTATTTTATTTTATATAACCTAGAAACCACTATAAATGACCCTGTGTACATGTAATGATAAGATGACATAAAAGAGAGTTCAGGAGCAGTTGAAAACAAATGCCCAACTGCTCCTAAACATCCTTTTACCTGCAGTAGTGTACATGAGCCCTTTTTCCCAGGTCCAGCTGGGGGAAAAAATAAAATAAGTCGGCAACTACAAACACTAGCTGCTGACTTTTAATAAGCACACTTACCTGTCCAAAGTGCCCGCGATGTCGGCCGCCGGACACCGCCTTTTTTGGCTTTTTTTAGGGCGGACCTCCACTTTAATTGAACGTATCCGGCACTTCTACTATATAAAACTAAATATGCTTTAGAGCAGACTCAATAAAATGACATGTTAAGAGGTGTCCCGGAATAGGACCACCCAAAGGCAAGCAAGCTTCTTTTATCACAGAGCACTGAGGACAGATTCCTTTCAGTACAATGAAAGATCTGATGTTTGACACTTTCCAGAACAAATGCCTATACAGACGGCTTACAGAATTATTCCTATGATATCTTATTAACCTTTTGTGGCATGGTTTTCTCAGCTAAGTTTTATCTGCATCTTTCCTTTCCCTTTTTTCTGCGTAAAGTTTAACTGCATTTTGTTTTGTACAATAAATTGAAACTTACTTCCCATGCTCTTATATTTTATTTAGATTTACAGTGGGGAACATTATTTCCTTGTAGATTTTGTAAGTTTTCCCACTTACATAGAAATGAAGGGTCTATCATTTATATCATGGGTCTATTTTAAATAAGACCATTTCAACCAAAAATCCAGAAAAAAAAATCATGATATTAATGTTCTAAATTGAGTTGCAGTTCAGAGAGTAAAATAAGGAATTGATTCCCAAGCAAAACATGACTTGTACTCGGAGAAACCCTTGTTGGCAAGCACAGAGGGTAAAACGTTTCTTGTAGTTGGTGACCAGGTTTGTACACATTTCAGGAGGGATTTTGGTCCACACCTCGAAGTTTCAGCTCCCTCCATACATTTTCTTTAGGATTGGGGTCTAGAGACTTACTAGGCCACTCCAGGACCTTTAATGTGCTTGTTATTGAGCCACTCCCTTGCTGACTTGGTGGCATGTCTTGGGTCATTGTCATGCTGGAAGACCCATTTTCTGTGTTTTGGAGGGAAGAAGGTTCTTATCCAAGATTTTACATCACATGACCCCATTCATTGGCCTCTCAATGCGGCAAAGTTGGCCTGTACCTTTTAGCAGAGAAACATTCCCAAAGCATAATGTTTCCACCCCGTGCTTGACTGTAGGGATGGTGTTCTTGGGGTCAGAATTTGTCTTCCTCTTAACAGGGACACGGCGAGTTGAGTTAATGCCAAAGGGCTCAATTTTAGGCTAATCTGAGCACAGCACTTTCTCCCAAGCTTGTTCTGACTATGACCCTAAGAACACCATTTCTACAGTCAATCACAGAGATGGAAATGTCATGCTTTGGGGCTGTTTCTCTGCTAACGGTACAGACAGACTTTGCCGCATTGAGGGGCCAATAGACGTGACCATGTAATTTTGAAATCTTGGATGAGACCCTTCTTCCCTCAGCCAGAACACTAAAGATGGGTCTTTGATCATAACAATGACTCAAAGCATACCACCAAGGCAACAAATGCGTGGCTCAAGAAGAAGCACATTGGGGTCATGGAGTGGCCTAGCCAGTCTCCAGACCCTAATTTTATAGAAACTGTATAAAGGGAGCTAAAAATTAAAGTTGCCAAGAAACCTTACAGTATTACTTTTTTTTTCTAGGTTATATGTTTTGCTCTCGCTCTAATGTTCACGCCGATACCTCTCGTGTGGTTTGAACACCGTTTTCATATGTGGGAGCAACTTGCGTTCGCTTCTGCATGCGAGCACACGGGGACAATGCGCTTTAAAAAATGTTTTATTAATTTTTTTGTTAATTTTGATCACTTTTATTCCTATTGCAATGAATGTAAACATCCCTTGTGATAGGAATGTGGCATGACAGGACCTCTTTACCCTGAGATATGGGGTCAATGAGACCCCACATCTCACCTCTATGCTGGGAAGCCTGCAATAAAAATTAAAAAAACGATCTAGGCTTCCTAGCTGAGGCAGCGTCGAATGTCTGAATACAGAGACCGGGCATGACGTCATAACATAGCGCCCGGCCTCCTCCGATCATAGAGACTCGGGAACAAAACAAGAAGCGCCACCTTAGTGCAATATGTTGGTCACAATTTATTGAGTTAAAAAGGAAATGCACTTACAAACATGTATAAAAAACTGGCTCATCTGTGTGCTGTAATCAGTGCAGTCCAGTCTCGGGTGCATCCAGGCTCATGGATAGGCAGGAGAGTGTAGAAATTCATCCTGTAGTAATCGGGAAGCCAGCCAGAACCAGCGTGGAACACAGACGATGACGTCGCAGGAAGCGGAACCAGAGAGCGCACCAGGGGAAGGACAGTATGAGGCAAACAACTGAGAATCTAGGCTACCCGCTTGGAGCCTTCTGCTCCTTCTAAAGGCCTTTGAGGGAATAAAAGCCGTGAGCTACACTGTGGATGACTGTCTTGTTGGCTACAGAGGTAATAAACTGGTATTGTGAATAACACACTGAATAAGGTAAGCATATCAATACAGTTTTTATAATCTATGCCTAGTGATCAGCAGTCTCTGATCTTGGAACATGATGGACTTTCTTTTACCCCAAATGTAATCACGTTATTTGTTGTGTTTCCAGATGGCATTCCGGTACTTGTCCTGGATCCTCTACCCACTTCTGGGATGCTATGCAGTATACAGTCTGCTGTATATAGAGCACAAGGGATGGTATTCCTGGGTACTCGGTATGCTGTATGGCTTCCTCCTCACATTTGGTAAGATGAAACAGAATTATGATCTAGTCTATGGCCATATTGCTTTTTTAGTTACATTTATTAGGCTGACAACCCACTTAAATCGCAGCTACAGCCTAAAGAGCAAAAAACAATCTATTGCCCTACACTAGTGAACAAAAAAAAACCTGCAGCTCTCCTTGTGTTACTCGCCTGTCTCTGGCACTGTCTTTCACAGACTTGCTGCTCTGCAATTCAGTCCAGTTCTGAACTGAATGGTTGTGATATTAAGGGAAACTATTGCGCTTGGCTCAAAATAAATGTATGCTGGACTGTTGCAATTTATGTAACCCAGACAATACCAACAATTGGTGCGCTGTCTGAACAAATCAATACTAAATTGCATTAATCTGTGAAAAATCAACTTGAAAATTAAAGAAATGAGTAAACCACAGAAGCAAAATATTGTGTAAAAAAATAAAAGAGCAATAGGACATAGCAAGCAGTAAATTGAGTGTACAGAAATTCAGTTGCTATCAATATTCGAAAAAGATCATAAGGAGTTTCTGATTTAAAAAGTCCTTATATGCCTAATAGTGATAAAGGTGATCAGTTCCTCCTAGTATTATCAGTATTGATCCTGAATTACGGGAATGAAAAGCGCATGAAATCCATCTCCAGATGAGAAGCTCCCATACAAAAACCAAATTGAGACAAGATGCATCCTTAGACTGCAATGGACTATTCGTTAACCAGCCCTTCTATCCTCATACGATCGCTCTCCATGTGATCACAGATGGGAAATAAACTCCATAGTGCCGCGCATTTCTGTGTGTGTTGGAAAGGTATACAATTTTTGCGTGCTTTCCCAACAGGCACAGGTGTCACCATAGCTTTTGTGTTTATGTGGTGAGTTTACTGTTTTCTTTGAACAGTAATATCATTTAGGCTACTTTCGCAGTGGTGCGTTAGCGGTAAAGCGCCACTAGTTTTAACCCCCGCTAGTGGGTGAAGATAGGGGTAAAGAGCACCCATGTTACGGCGCTGCCAAAGCTCTTAGCAGGTGCATTGGCAGGGCTGCCCATTCACGCAGGGCGTTTTTGGAGCGGTGTTCACGCCGCTCCCAAACCATCCCAAAGATGCTGCTTGCAGAACTTTTTTTTCCTGTCCCGCAAACTCACCGCCCCATTGTGAAAGCACTCAGGGTTTCACATCCGGGAGGCATGAGAGGCGCTTTAAAGGCGCTATTTTTAGCACTAAAACGCCTGAAAGGCACCTCAGTGGGAAAGGGGTCTTATTCAGTGCTAATGAATGGTGCTGCACTGTTAAAAATAAACTGCGCAATATACATAAAATTATAAAAGTTCAAACATACGATAGAAATTTAACTCTTGGTGTAAACTGAATTTTGACTTCTAAAGTGGAACAGTGAAGTACTCTAAATGAACACAAGATGGCAGTCAAAACTCTAAAGTCCACTCCTTTTAACTCTCATAAAGTGCAATAGTGAAATACACGTCCAGCACAAGTAAAGTAAGCAAGACTATAAAATCACAAAGTGCTCGATGGATACATAAAGTGCAATAGCGATGATCTCTTAATTCAATAGTAGTGAAAACGTGATTGTTCCAATCTTGATCGTGCAAGCAACACAGGTGTGGTGGGTATCTCTTCTTGCCACGCAGTGACACTTTAGAAGGGGTAGCCTCTTACCTCACAGCTGTAAGGTAACGGAAATATAGTGATGGTCTGGTATCCCCTGCAGGTCCTTTCCTGGGTGTCTGGTCAATCAAGTAGCCTGGGGGGGGGGGGGGGGGCGTTCCTCCTTTTATAGATCCAACAATCAGTAATAGTAGCTGATGGCTCTGCTATTCCCTGCTTTCACATACACCCCAACCAAGTCAGCAGGGGAGAGGAGAAGAGAAAAATGCCTAAATCGTGTAGTATGTTTTAAAAATGTTGCATTTGTATTGGTAGGCAAGCACAGTATATTTGGTTATAGACATCACTATCTGACCACTTTTCAGCCCCCCTGCATCACCTCCAGTCCTTTATGTTTTCATCTAAAATCATCACTCAGAGCGTCTTTTGGGGGGGGGGGATTACCCCCCCCCCCCCCCCACTTCTGTAATCCTCCCCTCTCGCAACATCCTGGGACATGTCGCATGCCCCAGGAGGCTGATCAAGCTTGCATATGCGCTGTGGAGAACCAGCTTTGGTTCCTCAGGAAGGCTCAACCGACTCTATATCTAAGATGGCAGCAACAGGGTGACATATTGGTAAGTAGAACCAGTTGCAAGAAGATAGCTGTGGTCTCCAAGCACTGGTTGGTACGTTTATACCTGATCTCTAAAAGTCACAGCTACAGTATGTTTATGGCACCACAACTCGTTAATGTACAACATTTGCATGTTTCCCCCAATGCAAAAGTGTAATTCTGCAAGAATAATCAAATGTATGGTATAATTTGTGAAACGTGCAACTGCTAATTTTTAGCTCAGATATTGCCTTCATCTATAAAGCTATTTGTTCAACTTGCTAAAGCCCTGTGCACACGTGCTGAATATCGGGCAGTTCAATAGAAACTAGCCAACATTCTGCCTGGGTGTACAGCAGCCGGTCTGACAAGCCAGCCATACGTCCGTCTTCTGTTGAAGGGGCATGACCGAAAAAGGTATACCGATTGGCATTTGATCAGTGCGCTCAGCCAATGGCTGAGAGCGCTGACCGGTGTGTTCTAGCAGGGCAGGGAGGATCCCCCTGTGTCAGAACACAATAGCTCAGCAGAAAAATCTCTATACTAACATCAGATTTTTCCTGAGCTCTTCAGTTTCTTCTTTGTATAGCCTGCTGGGATGAACAAAAAAAAGATTGTGTGTACTAGGTTGTACTAGGCATTGGTCCTAAAGATAAAAAATATTCCCTACCCAGATGCAATTGAATAACATATTATCTGTATTACAGGATTTATCACAATGACTCCACAGTTGTTTATTAACTACAAGATGAAGTCAGTAGCCCACCTCCCATGGAGGATGCTAACCTACAAAGCTCTGAATACCTTCATCGACGATCTCTTCGCTTTCGTCATCAAGATGCCCATGATGTACAGGATTGGGTGTCTGAGAGATGGTAAGGTTCCTTCTGAAATATTTACAGGCCTGCACAAAACTATTTTAATCTCTTGTTCTATATTTGTAGTACATTTGGAAATCAATATTGAGCTTTTAGTTTTTATTCCGTCACAACTAAAACCCAATTCAACTTTTTTTTTAACCCCTTTCATTGGAAGCTCTCTCTCAAGTTTGTTGGTTTGCGGGCACGTTCCTGTGATACAGCCGGTGGCTATAGCCGCCGACCGTATCACTCAGCCCCGCCCCCTCCTTCGGCGCGCTGCTTAATTGATTTGATTGTCAGCAGCGGGAGCCAATGGCTACGCTGCTATCAATCAACTGAGCCGAGAAGCCAGCGCGTTCACGGCGCAGGACTTTCCAGGGGTGGGACGCTAATCCTTAGATATTTTTTTTTTTTTCACCCTAATGCATAGAATGCATTAAAGCGGAGGTTCATCCTAAAACAATTATATACCATTACATCCAGCATACTTCCGACATGTACAGTATGCTGGTATTTTTATTTATTTTTTTGCTGTACATACCATTTTTATAGTTCTTTTTCACCCAGCTTCCGGGTTCTCACTCCCGCGGGCAGTAGGCATTCCTATGAAGAGGCGTAGATTGCCGTGCGGACAAGGCGCGTCGATCGTTCCGAAAATAGCCGAACTGGGACTCGGCCCTATACGGCGCCTGCGCAGTCAGCTCTTGAAAGCGATGGGTTATAACCCTCCCTTTGCTAAAATGAAGAACATGGTTCCTATAGTTCAAGGCAATTCCCTGTTTGCCTGTATTATCTCCTTTTATTAATATGGAAGGTTTGCTCCTTTTTTAGGTCTTCTGCTTTGTATTGAATCAGAGAGCAGCAGTTGTCTTCCTCCACACTGTCACCTGCTGGGCATATATGGTATTGCGCTGTGATCATATACATGGATCAATCACTGTATGGTGCAATTTCAGTGTACTGTGAACGGGAAGACAAGGGTGTTGCCATTGTATATAACGTGGCTATGGGTTACTCTGTTTGGGGTCCCAATGATCTAAGGGATTCCACTGGATATGCAAATCCTTAATTTTTTGTCTGCTTTTAATATTCGTTTTAATTATTTTCACTGCAGATGTGGTTTTCTTCATCTATCTGTACCAACGCTGGATTTATAGAGTGGATCCCACGCGAATGAATGAGTTTGGGACCAGTGGCGAGACACCTGCTCCTCTACCAGCGCAGGATGGTGCAGCAATCCTTCCCCCCTCCCCTGAAGACACATCTGAACCCAAACCAGCGGAAGACAAAAAGAAAGACTGATTTATTTCTCTCCCCCCCCCCCCCCCATCCTTACATGAACTGTTCATCCCCCTCTGCAGGGGGGTAAATCGGCTGCTGTTTTATATATAAACCCCTCCTGTCCCCAACCCTCTTTGTTGAGACGTTGTTTCCCCGTCATGTATATGGGACTGGTGAAGTTTGTCTTTCTCTGCCCGCCCTCTTGCTTTGTCATCCTCTCTCTCTTCCTGTTCCCTCTTCTCTCGTTTCCTTTTGCTCTCTCTGGCCAAACTCCCTCTTGCACTGCTGTCTCCTCTCCTCTTGTATAATTTCGTTGTGACGTGTCTCTCTTCCTGCCCTCTCAGTCATGACTTCTCCTCGGGATCAATGCGTAAATTGAGTTTAATAAATAAGGCCGCTCTTTAATTTTTTTTTTCCATTTTGTGCGGCACTTGGAAGCTTGCAAGCTTGCTTGCGTTGCACCAAGGGATCCCACCACTTGCTGTTTACATCCCATGTCTTGGGGTAACAAGTTACACACACAGCCAGGGTCCTGAACTTCCCTATAAATTGACTGCACACTTATTTTTTTTATTTTTTTGAGGAGTCTATCATCTGGAAATATATATATGTGTGTGTGTGTGTGTGTGTGTGTGTGTGTGTGTGTGTGTGTGTGTGTATATGTATATGTATATATATATGTATATATATATATATATATATATATATATATATATATATATATATATATATATAATTGTGTGTGTGTGTCTGTGTATCCAGAAGTTGGACTATATTTTTCTTTTGTTGATTCTATTATGGATGGGCCTACATTGACATTCTAGTCACTCTCCTATCTTTCCCTGCCTGACATCACTTAATTTATTCACTGCACTAACAAAATAAAAGAAGAATGTCTGTCATATAGGGGTGATTTAAAAAAAAAAAAAAATATCATATGCCCAAACATGGGGGTCAACCTACTGTCAAAAGTATCTTATCAATTTTTTTAATTTTTTCTTTTAACCAGTGTAAAAAAAAAAAAAAAACATATCTTGGATCAAACTGATGAATGAAATATTTCCAATGTGACAGGTCCTCTGTACTTGCAATGTGCTTGCTTTTGAGGCGTAGAAGTGTTTGCACTGTTTCATTCATATTTATAACTCTTTATAAATGGACCAGTCTGCTTCACGCTGACCTTTTCCAGTGTCTGACCAGAGCCTGTGTGACGGTTTTCATGGCTGATTGTCGGCCATCTTGGAAAAAAAAAACTTGGAAGACAACACACCTTTCCTGTTGTAAAATGCACTGTGTATGTGTTTTTTGATTTTTTTTTTTTCTGTTTTTTTTTTTTTTTGTACAGCGGTAAAATATATGTTTGACATGGAGCATGAGGGTTGTTTACCAACATTGGAAAAGGATGTAATTTCTTAAAAGAATTTAGTGACCAACCAGAATCTCATCATTCTTGTCTGTGAACAGTGTGGGTGAATAATCCTCATTTGGGCTTATCTTCTACTGTAAATGGCAGCAATATCCAGTATTCCTTGGCAGCCAAGTGGAAATGAACAGTTGGCAACATCTGTTGGATAGATCAAAGGTACACGGCATTCAAATGTTAACATTTTGGCATTAAAACACATCCAGGGTATATGGCCTGTTTATTCAGTGCCTTGTATCTCATCCCAGCTTTGCTTCTGTACTCTAAGCCCATTTTGGCAGAATTCTGGTCATAAATTGGTGTTCTGAAATGCCCTCCCCTTCTTAAACATAGGGTTATACAGGCTCAGAAGTCGCACAGGAAACCTAAGAGAAGCCTGTATGTAGAATTTGAGTCAAATACTATACAAAAACCTGCTCCCACCATTCTAAAGTTGGCCATAGATGGACCAAATCTTGGCCGGTTCAGCAGGGACTGGACAAGGTACTGAAGTTGATCCAAAGTTCAATTTCAGTAAAACCATTTTGTCCATTTTTTTTTTTTGCTTGTGATCACGGTCGTCTTCTATAGTAGTGATTGTGTTCTGCTGGCAGAAAAGGCTCCCAACTGGCAAAACACAATAGTGCTGTGGGAGGGATTCCCCCATCAACACTGACACATCCATGGGAAACTGAAGGATAGAAAATTGTATTTATTATAGCTTGCTTAAGTCTGTACTACTACTACCTTCTAAAGCAGGGGTCTCCAAACTATGGCCCTCCAGCTCTCTCGGAACTACACGTCCCATAATGCATTGTAAAACGCTGACATTCAGACATGACTAGGCATGATGGGAATTGTAGTTCCTGAACAACTGGAGGGCCATAGTTTTGAGACTACTGCTCTAAAGGAAGGATGTCTATACTTGTTCTAAGTCTGGTCACAGGATCTCTCCAGTGGCTGTCTTTAGTGAAGATGAAAGACCAATGAGGACAAAGGCTGCAAAGCCTGGGGGGGGGGGGGGGGTGACATCACCCATAGGCCCACTATGGGGCTTCGGCTGTCTCTTCGCTACACTGAAGCCAGTGCTGGGAGCTGATCATGTGACGGGACTGAAGTGCCCTTAGAATAGGTAAGTATAGACCTCTTTCTCGAACGGTGTAGTTAGAATGGGGGTGGGAGCAGGTATAGATATAGACAGTATTTGACTGGAATGTTACATTAAAGCAGAGCTCCACCCTTAAGTGGAACTTCCGCTCATCGGGGGGGGGGGGGGGGCAGGATACCAAAGACGGGTATCCTTTCCCACTTCTGGGAGTCCAGTCGCAGCTGTGACGTCACAGTGGGGCTTCCTCCTCCTCCTCCCCTTGCCGCCAGGCTAATAGAGAGGAGCGGGCCCTCGCGAATGCGCAGTAGGGTTCCCGGCGTGAAGCTGAAAGGATACACTGCTGGGTTCCCTAACCCACAATGGAAACGGCACCACCCGACAGCTGATGGGAAACATCATCTGCGGTGCTGACATCGAGGGACTGCAGGACAGGCAAGTCTCAGTTTATTAAGCCAGCAGCTGCAGTATGTATAGCTGCTGGCTTTTAATTATTTTTTTTTCCCAGAACACCCCTTTAATATGTAAACCCTATGTAAGTGTGCACTCCCCAGAACTGCCTTTACCAGCTTTTGCAAGTCGCTGCATCTTAAAAAAATGTTTTAAGATAAACTACCCGCACGCATTCTAAGGACTCGTTTACACTCGCAGCAAGAAAAGTCTCCCCTGAAAAGTGCTCTAAATGCTTTTCAGAGGTGTTTGAAAGGTGTCAAGGAGACACCATGATCAAAATGCTGCTCTACTGCCCAGAAAACATGACGGGGTAGTATTCCTGCCAGGAATCCAAGCATCCTGGCGGCTGCTTTTGCAGCTTAAAGTGGAAGTACGCTGCATCTGAGCACCACAAACCAAAATCGCTGTTTTTCTTTCGTCCATGGACGGTCACAGCTATCTTAGAATAAAAATAGTGATAAGCGCTACAGAATCAAAATTGTGCAAAACACCAAATAATAATAATACCAGACTGATAATAAACCAAAAAAGTCCCAGAATGATAAATATAACCAATAGCTATATTAAGCGTGCTGGGAGCTGTTGTTGCGAGTCCAGTGTCGTAGATATGAATAAATGCCACTAGTGAATTCCTCATCAAACCAAAGGGGGGGGGGGGGGCGGCGGCACAATATGCCAAAAAGGGTGAATAGTAGGCAGTCTCTATGCAGTGATGGAATAATATGCTGGATAAGTTGTGATGGGAGTCTTCATTTGAAGATGCTGTACCGGGTTATTCAAATCCAAAGGAGTATTGTAGTTCCCTTACCTTAGGGTTGCTATATATAAGCATATATAGATGTATCCTGCTGTGTTAGCGACCTCAGTTTCTCTCTGGGGATTCCTCTTCCTTATCCTTATGTTAGGAATGATCAGGGCTCAAGGCTCCATCGATGGATCAGAGTGGATGTGGAATCAGAAAAACGAGAAAAAAACCACAGCTTCCAATGGTGAAGTACATCGATAAAAAAGGGGGAGTTTATTAAAACAAAATAGATCAGAGATGACAAACGGTGGTCCAAAATGGACTAGACCGAATGAAGCCAAGAATATGGATAAATAACAAAAATAAAAATACAAATAAAAACAAGGAGACGGAGCGGAGCGATCGTATCGCCACTACCGCTGTATCTGTTGGCCTCCGGCTTGCGCGGGTGTCACGTGATCACAGTTCCCTACGTCGTTACGTCACGTACCTCGTGACTTCATCAGGGGATTCCTATTGGTTAACTTCGTACCTCGTGACTTCATCAGGGGATTCCTATTGGTTAACTTCGTACCTCGTGACTTCATCAGGGGATTCCTATTGGTTATTGAAGTCACGAGGTACGTGACGTAACGACGTAGGGAACTGTGATCACGTGACACCCGCGCAAGCCGGAGGCCAACAGATACAGCGGTAGTGGCGATACGATCGCTCCGTCTCCTTGTTTTTATTTGTATTTTTATTTTTGTTATTTATCCATATTCTTGGCTTCATTCGGTCTAGTCCATTTTGGACCACCGTTTGTCATCTCTGATCTATTTTGTTTTAATAAACTCCCCCTTTTTTATCGATGTACTTCACCATTGGAAGCTGTGGTTTTTTTCTCGTTTTTCTGATTCCACATCCACTCTGATCCATCGATGGAGCCTTGAGCCCTGATCATTCCTAACATAAGGATAAGGAAGAGGAATCCCCAGAGAGAAACTGAGGTCGCTAACACAGCAGGATACATCTATATATGCTTATATATAGCAACCCTAAGGTAAGGGAACTACAATACTCCTTTGGATTTGAATAACCCGGTACAGCATCTTCAAATGAAGACTCCCATCACAACTTATCCAGCATATTATTCCATCACTGCATAGAGACTGCCTACTATTCACCCTTTTTGGCATATTGTGCCGCCGCCCCCCCCCCCTTTGGTTTGATGAGGAATTCACTAGTGGCATTTATTCATATCTACGGTACTGGACTCGCAACAACAGCTCCCAGCACGCTTAATATAGCTATTGGTTATATTTATCATTCTGGGACTTTTTTGGTTTATTATCAGTCTGGTATTATTATTATTTGGTGTTTTGCACAATTTTGATTCTGTAGCGCTTATCACTATTTTTATTCTTTGTTTTATTCACCAGTGTTTTGTGGACACTTTTAGATTGAGCAGCTTCTTATCAATATATGTGATTCTAGCTTACACTCTTTTACTCATAGTAGCGCACCAGTTCCCCATTTATTATTTCCTTATAATCTTGACTGTAGGGTTAATTTCTGTCTATCAGGAGAGTCCTCTCCTATGAACAGGAACAAAACCTATATGTCAAGACTTGTGACGGCTGTGTCCGTCCATGGACGGCGAGTACAAAAAAAAAATCACATTTTCTCTTATCGTTCATGGACAGACACAGCCTTCATAGGTCTTGACATATGGGTTATGTTCCTGTTCACAGGAGAGGACTCTCCTGATAGACGGAACATAACCCTACAGTCATGATAAGGATGCTGTGTCCGTCCATGGACTTCAGAGAAAAGGATTTTACGGCGAGTACAAAAATCCTATTTTTAATTCAGTATTCAAAGTATGCTCGCCTATCTATGTCTTCTGGCTGAGGCCATCTTGAGCAAAGGCAGATGTAGCATTTAATGTCTGTAATCCATCTGCCCTTGGCTCAGGCATGCAGTCAATGAGGGTATGCTTAGCTGAGAGAACCCCTCCTGAAGACTCCTGGGATGTAAATAATTTGCCCAGGCCTGGAAACCAGAAAGTTTAAAACCAGTAAATATGGGAAAGTGTATCTGTTTACTAATGCTAGGAGCATGAGGATTGGAAATAATGCTGATTAAGAGAGTGAAGTTCTGCTTTAAAGGGGAGCAGTTGTAAGCTACAAGTGTAAACAAGCCCTAAGGGGGTGAGGCTTTACTAAGAGGCTGAAGTGCTATCCAATGACACCATGGGGTTAATTTACTAAAGGCAAATTCATGTTGCACTGCAAGTGCACACTTGGAAATGCAGTCGCTTTAGATATGAGGGGAAGCTCTGCTGATTTTGTCATCCAATGATGTACAAACAAAAATGCTGCATTTTTATTTTCCATGCATGTCCCCCTCAGATCTACAGCCATGAGAACCTCTTGATCTGACTGCAAGGCACCATGTGCAATTTGTTACACTCAGATCAATACAAGTTGATGCATTTTATGTCTCTAGCGTGCCGTGACAATATTTCCTTTTGTAGCTTTAGCAGTGTACCGGATGATAATTGTTGCCCGTGGTTGCTTTTTCATGAACAATGATTTCTGATTGGTTGCGGTGTGTTACTGGACACTGTTGCATTTTGCAGTAAATAATACTGCCCGTTTGTGTTACTACAAGAGCCACATCATCAGGAGGGTGATTGGTTTTGTCCCACTCGCCTCTCTTGGTGGTTGGTGTCCTTTTTTTTGTTTTAAGTAAAATAAAAAAAATATCCAGCAGTCTTTTAAATCATCAAAGACTATTAGCGCAGTTTTAAACAAATGTTTAGTTTGTAAGTAATATTCAGAGTATGACTTCAAATTGTGAAACCGAAAAAAATAAAAATAAACCAGAGTGAGTTGGGTGGAGTTTGGTGCATTTCATTACTGGGAATTTGTATTCGCTGTGGTTATGCAGGTTACTATGTCTAAAGCAGGGGTCTCAAACTCAAATTACCTGAGGGCCACAAAACTTGTTTTCATATCCCATGGGGGGCCGCATGCAAACTTAAACAGTACTGGTGTCAGCGAACGTATTATTAACCCCCCTACACTGCACACCGACCCCCTACCACTGCACACCGACCCCCTACCACTGCACACCGACCCCCTACCACTGCACACCGACCCCCTACCACTGCACACCGACCCCTCACCATCAGGGTACAGAGCCCAACACATCAGGGTACAGGGCACAGCGTACATGGGGCACATCACGGTACATCAGAGCACGTGGGGCACATGGAGCACAATCGGGGTACATGGGGCACAGGTCAGCGTTTACCTGTGGTTTTCTCCTCATTCAGGAGTAAAGCAGGATGTGTCTGTCATAAGTTAACTTTTTTCTCTCATGTCACGCTGCGGCTGCTCCCTGCCCCCCCCTCTCTTCTCGTCCATCCTAGGTGATATCACAAGCAGAGGGGGTGGACGAGAAGAGAGAAAAGGGGCCGCCGGAGGGCGGGGAGCAGCCGCAGTGTGACAAGAGAGAAAAGTGAACTTATGACAGAGTATACAGACGCTTCCTGCGCTACTCTGCGTATAAATAAAATCTATTCCCCCCACTTCCGCGGCACCCCCCCGCCCTGCCTGCGGGCCATTTATAACCGGTCCGTGGGCCACAAATGGCCCGCGGGCCGGTACTTTGAGACCCCTGTCCTAAAGCATTTGTATTTTTGGGAAAAAGTGAAGGCTCTGTCAGGTTTTTATTGATCTGTGTCCTCACTGGAGAGATTGCACCTCCTCCGTGGCCAAATCCAGAATTTGATATGGTCACTGGAACAGAAGATGAAGGGAAATCTCCGCAAAGAGGATGCAGACATCAATAAACACCTGACAAAGGTTCTAAACCTTCCCCACTGTATCCCAAATAGATGAGTAATGCCTTGTACACACGATCGGAATTTCCGATTTAAAAAAAGTCAGACAGAATTTTTTCATCGTGCATTCTGACAGTGTGTGGACCCGTCTGACTTTTTTTCTGTCGGAGTTTAGAAATAGAACATGTGTTATTTATATATATTTTTATATATATATATATATATATATATATATATATATATATATATAATTATTTTTTTTTTTTTTTTTTTCGATGGGGGGGGGGGGAATCCGATTGGAAATTCCGATCGTCTGTGTGGCACTCTGACGGAGAAAAAAAAACACAAGTCGAGCATTAAACTTCATTTTTCTCGGCTCAACGTAGTGTTTTACGTCACCGCGTTTTGGACGGTCGGAATTTGGTCTGACAGTGTGTATGCAAGAAAGCTTGAACAGAATTCCAATGGAAAATTACATTGGATTTTATCCCATCGGAAATTCCGATAGTGTTTACAGGGCATTGCTCCTAATGATTCTGCCTTAAAAAAAAAAAAAAAATAACTTTTACTGCGCAAACTGTTGGCGCTGTATAAATCCTGTATAATAATAATATACCCAGAGAACTGACTGGCCTCCAGGTGATGCGCAGGGATTAAAACAAATCCTTCTACATAAGTTGTACTTGTTTGACTGCAGTCTTCTCTTCCCTACATCCTTAAATTTTAACCCTTGTCTGAGCTGTCAGTAAACAGGGTGTGGTGATGTAAAATTACACTCTGCAGGGCTAAGGCTGGGTTCACACCTATGCAGATTGGATGTGGGTTTCTTCGCCTAGCAGGAGAATTTGATCGGCTCTCTATGGAGCCAGTTCACATATCTCCGGGGCGGCTGTGGAGCGCATTGCACAGAAACGATGTGTCCTTGGCTCTGTTTCAGGGGCAAATTCAGGCAAAGATTCGTCCCTGAAACAGAGAACAGGGACGCACAGCATTGCTGTGCGATCTGCAGCCAGTTTAGGTGTGAACCGAGCCTTAGTGAGCGCATGTAATTGACAGTACACAGGAACAGAGATGGAGCTGTCAATCGCATGTTGTGTGCTAGAGCTTCCTCCCATGTCACCCTTTTACCTCTTGGTGTCAGGAAAAGTTGTCAGAAGTGAATCATGCAGATAGTGGAGAAAAAGGGGCAGCAGACAAAAAGCCTGGTACACACAATCAGTTTTTTTTCTTTTCTTTGTTTTGTTTGTCATATCAAAAATGAAAAGGCTACTCCACTTGTGAAAATACAGAATACAACTTTGGAAGTGATGTAATGTGTTTGAATTGTTTTGTAATGTTTTCTTTAGTTTCCGAGCATGCGTAGTCTCGGACAAAAACTGTACAAATTAAAGGGGTTGTAAAGCTACAATTTTCTTTTCTTAAATAGTTTCCTTTACCTTAGTGCAGTCCTCCTTCACTTACCTCATCCTTCCATTTTGCTTTTATGTCCTTATTTCTTCTGAGAAACCCTCACTTCCTGTTCTTCTGTCTGTAACTCCACACAGTAAAGCGAGGCTTTCTCCCTGGTGTGGAGTGTCATACTCGCCCCCTCCCTTGGACTACGGGAGAGTCAGGGCGCTCTCTACAGTTGCAGATGGAGAAAGGAGCTGTGTGTTAGTGGGCATCCTGACTCTCCTGTAGTCCACGGGAGGGGGGGCAAACACGACACTCCACACCAGGGAGAAAGCCTTGCATTACTGTGTGGAGTTAGACTGAAGAACAGGAAGTGAAGATTTAAAAGAAGAATCGAAGAACAAGGTAAGTGAAGGAGGACTGAACTAAGGTAAAGGAAACTATTTGTACAATTGTATCTTTACAACCCCTTTAACCACTTGCCTACTGTGCACCTACACCCCCTTCCTGCCCAGACAAAATATAAGCTTCCCGCACTGCGTCGCTTTAACTGACAATTGCGCGGTCGTGCGACGTGGCTCCCAAACAAAATTGGCGTCCTTTTTTTCCCACAAATAGAGCTTTCTTTTGGTGGTATTTGATCACCTCTGCGGTTTTTATTTTTTGCGCTATAAACAAAAATAGAGCGTCAATTTTTAAAAAAATTCAATATTTTCCTTTTTGCTATAATAAATAACCCCCAAAAATATATGAAAAAAATATTTTTTCCCTCAGTTTAGGCCGATACGTATTCTTCTACATATTTTTGGTAAAAAAAAAAATGCAATAAGCGTTTATCGATTGGTTTGCGCAAAATTTATAGCGTTTACAAAATAGGGGATAGTTTATGGATTTTTTTTTTTTTTTTTTTTACTATTAATGGCGGCGATCTGCGATTTTTTTTTTTTTATTGGGACTGCGACGTTATGGCGGACATTTCGGACACTTTTCTGACATTTTTGGGACCATTTACATTTATACAGTGAAAAATGCTATAAATATGCATTGATTACTGTATAAATGTGACTGGCAGTGAAGGGGTTAACCACTAGGGGGCGGGGAAGGGGTTAAATGTGTGTCCTATGAGTGTTCTAACTGTAGGGGGAGGGGGGGTGACTGGGGGAGGTGACCGATTGTGTCCCTATGTACAAGGGACACAACCGCTCTCCTCTCTCCCTGACAGGGACGTGCAGCTCTGTGTTTACACACAGAGCTGCACGTCCCAGCTCAGTTACTGGGCAATCGCGTGTGCCCGGCGGCGATCGCTGCCGCCGGGCACTCGCACGGGATCCCCGCGGAGCGGCGGGTGCGCGCGCGCCGCCGGCGACGCGCGCCCGCCCGCGGCTTTAAAGGGACATCACGTCATATGACGTGATGTCAGAACAATGGAGTCGTCTGCCCGCCGTCATTTGACGGCGGGCAGATGACAAGTGGTTAAACAAAAATCAGATGTTAAGTTTACTTACGATTAAAAAAAATCAGGTTTTGTTGTTGAAAAGTCTCAATTGGCTGTTAAAAGCAGTATACGAATGATTAGATCATCAGGCGATCGTTCGTTGTACAAAATGTTCCGCTTTTCTTATCGTGTGTACGGTGCCTTTTGGAGGTTGATTTACTAAAACTGGAAAGTGCAAAATCTGGTGCATGGTAGCCAATCGGCTTTTAACTTCAGCTTTGTCAGTTAAGCTTTGACCAGAACAACCTGGAAGCTAATTGGTTTCAATGCAGAGCTGCACCAGATATTGCACAGAGTGTTATGCTTTGTTCATATTTCATGTCTGAGGTTTACAACCACTCTAAGCAGAGCTGTGGCCAGACTAAAGACATGGAGATATTTATCTTGTTGTTAAAGCGGTAAATAAGCTTTAAAACGAGCACCTACTGACCTGTGGAGCAACTCGTCCTCAAAATTTGCAAGAAAAGCAGTAAAGTCCTACAGATCTCTCACTCTCTATGCACCTTGATCTACAGAGCATTTACAATATTAAGTATTTTCTATTTTAATTTGCTTTGGTGTCTGAAACTAGAGAGGTTGGCGATTAACCACTTAAGCACCAAAAGATTTGGCTGCTTAATGACCGGGCCATTTTTTGCGTTTAAACTGCGTCGCTTTAACTGACAATTACGCGATTGTGCAACGCTGTACCCAAACAAAATTGAACGTCCCCTTTTTTTTTTCACAAATAGAGCTTTCTTTTGTTGGTATTTGATCATCTCCATGATTTTAATTTTTTTTGCACTCTAAACAAAAAAAAAGTGACAATTTTAGAAAAAAACACTATTTTGTACTTTTTGGTATAATTTCCCTTTCTTTTTTTTTCCCTCTCTTAGTTTGGGCCGATTTATTCTACATATTTCCGGTAATAAAAATTGCAATAAGCTTATATTGATTTGCGCAAAAGTTATAGCGTCTACAAAATAGGGGATAAATGTATAGCATTTTTTTAACTTGTAGTGGCAATCTGGGATTTTTATCGGGACTGCGACATTACGGCGGACACATTTGACACATTTTTAGGACTATTGGCATTTATACTGCGATCAGTGCTATAAAAATGCACCGATTACTGTAAAAGCCACTGGCAGGGGAGGGGTTAACACTAGAATGCGATCAAGGGGTTAAATGTGTAACCTAATGTGTGTTCTAACTGTAGGGGGAGGGGACTGACCTAGAGGAAATTGCAGATC
Organism: Rana kukunoris; assembly: GCA_029574335.1. Taxonomy (NCBI): domain Eukaryota; kingdom Metazoa; phylum Chordata; class Amphibia; order Anura; family Ranidae; genus Rana; species Rana kukunoris. Next base: position 65,667,414 of record CM056057.1, read on the forward strand.
GTGGTTCCTAGCTATTAGGAACGCTCGATCTGCATTTCCTCAGCTCACAGAACAGGTGCGTGCGTGCGTGTGTGCGTGCGTGCGCACATACATACACACAGCGGTCATGAGCATCGGCATCCCCGCGATGCAGCGTGCGTGCATCTGCTATGCAAACCTGCTTAAAGCGACTGAAGTATAGCTATGGAACATGTTGAAGTGCTCATCCCTGAAACTAACGCTGAGGGTTAGATGATGGGTGACCTAACTATGAAAGGTGTAGGCCATGTTTAAAAGGAACCTGTCATGAGAGAAAACTGGAAGTCACCAAACCAGTTTTGTGTTTTTATTGTGTGCTCCAGGGCTTCCACCCTACCTTCTTTATATTTTAGTGAGTGGCTGCCCCCAACACAGCGTGCACATAGTTGCTGGGACACACAGCGGTGCATACTTATTCTGCATCAATGATTTAATAATGCTGGCCATACACTATACGAAAAATGGGCCGAAAATCGCTAATCATGGGACGTTTATGAGCTGAAAACACGAAGGACAAGTTTGGAAATTTTTTTTTTTTTTTTTTTTTTTTACATTTTATTAAAAAAAAAAAAATTAGTTATTGCAAAAAAAAAAAAATGTATTAGCCCTGTTGGGGGGGTCTTTGGAGAGATATCAGGGGTCTTAACAGACCTATCCCCTTTAAGACAGAGAAAGGGACCAAGGATTCCCCAGTACCTTTCTCAGCAGCCTCAGCTAAAATGAATGGAGAGAAGCTCCTCTCCATTCATAAACTGAAGCATTGTAATTACAGGTTAGTGATCACTGACTCTGTTCATTCTGAAAAGGTAGGAGCCAGATTTAGCGGCTCCTACCTCCGCTCTCCATCCTGACAAATTGAGGGGGGAGAAGATGGCACGGGGGAGGGGGGTGAAGGCGGCACGGGGGGGGGGGGAGACAGCACGGAGCACGGGGGGGGGGAGACAGCACGGGGGGGAGAAGACAGCATGAAGAACACTTGCAACTCCCCTGCCACACCGATCACCCTGACTGCCCAGGTATTGGGTGAAGCATCGGAGCATTTCCCCCGAGTACAAGTACTTGGGGGGGGAAATGCTTGGTACCGGTACTAGTATCGGTATCGGCACATTCCTAGTAGCAATATGGTTACATTTAATGAAGGTACAATTTTTAGCAAATCACATGGTTGATGATTAAAACAGGCACATCTAAGTATGCTGGCATCTGGGGTAAAGCCGTCTGAATAGACCCTCCTCTTCGCCGCCATTGATGTCATCCCTTCCCCGCTGGGTCACAAGCACTTTGAGATCGCTCTACTGCAAGGTAGTCTTCCCGGTCACAGCAGTAAGAGCCGACAGGTGAGGAGGACGGTCTATTGGGACAGCTTTACCCCAGATGCCTGCATACTTGGATGTGCCTGTTTTAATCAACCATGTGAGTTGCTAAATGTTGTACCTTCATTAAATGTAACCATATTGCTACACTTCGAGGCGCCTCTGTTCTATTTTATACCTGCTGGATTTTGCTTCTAATCCTCTTGTGGAGGCTTCCATTTGTGGAAGGACATTTTATGGTTACACAACCTATCGCATTGCTATAATTTTTTTATATGGACTTTAAACTGAAGGACTTATGAATAAATGGTTGTGGAATGAATCATCTGAGTTTCCATTATTTCTTATGCAGAAATTCGCTTTGATACACGAGTTGGATTTGGGTGTTTGTGGAACAAATTATGCTTGCAATCCAAGGTTTTACTGTAGTGCATTTGACCCTTTTGCTCCATTGGGAGGCCTAATTTAGCAGTGTGTCTGAGAGAAGAGAAAAAATGTGGTTGTGTTGCTCATAGTAACATTACATAATAATTTCCTTCATCCTCCCATATATACTGGAATAGGAGAAATGAGAATCTATTTGGGCAACAACTTGAACTGGAAATGCTTGATTTATAAAAGAAATACTGTATTTATTGGCGTATAACACTCACTTTTTTTTACCCTAGAGGGTAAACTGTGCCTGCGTGTTATACGCAGTGGGCTGTGCAAAGTTTTTTTTTCCCTGCAGCTTCCCTTTTAAAGTTGGGGTGCGTGTTATACGCCGATAAATACGGTAAGTGTGTCCATAGCTGTAACAGGGGTAAAATAAATACTGATGGATAGATATATCCATCTATCATGTGTCGCGCTACTAGTACTAATTTTTTGGTTTTGTTTTTTAGTCCAGTACAGTAGAACTTCTGATTACGAGCATAATCTGTTCCAGGAGAAAGCTCATAATCCAAATTACTTGCATATCAAAGCGAGTTTCCCTATTCAAGTCAATGGAAACTAAAATAATTTGTTCCGCAATGACTTTAATGACATGGAATATCGGTGGGAGGTGCCGGAGAGCCTCGGAAATGCCCGAGGACGCCTCGGCAAACCTCAGAAAGGCTCAGGAACAGAGTATTTGTGTCTTTTCAAACATTACCAAACGGTGCCCCCCCACACCTCAGGCCAAACTCGGTACTGCACAGCACTTTGGCCTGAATCCTGCTGTTTTTGTGAGACTACACAGGCAAAAAAAAATTAAAACATAGTGCTAGTATTGCAAAACGCTTGTTAACCGCGTTACACGCAATCAGAAGTTCCACTGTATATGGTATTTCTTTCGTTTTGGCAGCTCACAAGCTTTTATCTACCAGTAAAATAAATACGGACTGATTGGTTCTGCCACATTGTTTACATGCGGTTGGCTGTACACTGCCTGTGCATGCTTAGTCATTTCTATAGGGCAGTGAGATGGATCCTGTCTTCCAGCCCAATAGAAATGAATGGAGTTAAAATGTGTACATGAGGGTAGTGGGATGACTAGTATGGTCAGCCACCTGAAAACAGTGTGGTGGAACCCAATGCCAGAATATGGCAAATATTTATCTGAGGGGGGTGGCTTAAATTAGCGTAGTGAGATGGGAGGGTGAAGTGCAGAAAAAGTAAAAAATAAATGTAAGGAAACCTTAAAAAAAAAAAAAAAGTATGGAAGTTGTCTTTGCTGGAATCCTGAAAATCCTGCCTGCATACAGTAGTTATCTCTGGGTTCAGTCCTTTCTAATGTGCTGACCCAGAACAAGTATGCAGCCAGTGATGTCACTACTTGTGATCTTTTTCACGGCCATTCAATAAGTGTTAAAGCACTGGAGATGGGAGATCAGCAGTCACCAGACTACATATTTCCTCTTTTAGATCTGTTGACATTTTAAACCTTTTGTGTGAAAATAACTCAATGTTTTCAGTCTTCCAGCGTCCACACGTGCAGGAAATCGATGTAGTATAGACACTCCTTAACATGTCCCAGCTAAGGACGAGAGGTAGGCAAAGTACAGCTAAGGGTAACTTGTGTTATAAGAGGAGCTTAAAGGGGAGTTCCACCCACAATTTCACTCTTTATATATAAATACCCCTGTGATACACAAGCTTAATGTATTCTAGTAAAGTTAGTCTGTAAACTAAGGTCCGTTTTTGTTAGGTTGTTACAGCATTTAGTTTATAATCTAGAAATAGACTGTGGCCATCTTAAGTGTGGGCATCATGAAGCCAGACTGTATGACTTCCTGGATTTCAGCTTTGCATATCTCGCACATGCTCAGTGCTGCACAAGCAATGTAATAGGTTTGTCAGGTTTGCAAGTGGGAAACATGATGACTACATGACTACTGGGAAACATGATGCCTATCCCAGAAACCCTTGCAAATAGCCTTGTGACCTAATAGCCTAGGCCAGCGATGGCGAAACTTGGCACCCCAGATGTTTTGGAACTACATTTCCCATGATGCTCATGCACTCTGTCTTGAGCGGCGTCTCTTTCTCCATCTGCAGTGTAGTTGAGCATCATGGGGTGCCAAGGTTCGCCATCACTGGCATAGGCTAATGAGGAGGAAGTAATGAAGGACTACAAAATAAAGGTATTTACAAGCAACAAAATAAATAAAAATTGTCCATTCTGAACACTATGAGATTAGGGCATGCAGCACAGACAAACATAAAAAAATGGGTGGAACTCCATTTTAATCTATTTTTATTTTTTAATAAAATCTATACATTTGAAAATTAACTTGTGTATAAATGTTATTACAAAGTATTCAAATAAAAAAAAATACAAAATCCGTTTGACTAGTTATTAATTGCCCATTTACAGTGGAGCAGACAATAAGGTTGTGTTTTAAAGTGGAGGTCCCCTGAAAAAAAATTAAAAGCCAGCAGCTTTTTTTTTTCGGCTTCTAACTTCAGCTTGTTCAATCAGCCACCAGTTCTAAGCCCTCATTCACACCGGCACAATTTGACAGGTCAAATTGCAGCCAATTCCCAGTGTTCTATCAAATAGTGCCCATCGTCTAAAAGTGTCCGCGCATGTGCAGTATGGAAGGGCACTCCGGACGATTTCCAGATCAGCTGGCGTGACTTTACCATAGCGCATGCACACTTTGTAGGAGGCATTTTTCAATGTAAGATAGCAATTTGACGGGCAGAATTGAAAGCTATGCAAAGATCAGAGGGGACTGTAGTTGTCAGTTTGTGATTGGCTGTTGTGGGGCGGGTTTACAGTGTGCTCAAGATCGGGTTTTCTGTGTTGCAGGACGGGTTTGGTGTGTTAAACGGCAGGGAGTTTTGCCTGTATCTAAGGGCAGATTGCAACACAGACCAAATTCACCCTGCAACAGTGAGCCACAATCGCACAACTGCGGTCTCCTTTCAGTGTTCGCATTTGATGGTCAGAATTGAAAGCTATGCAATCTTGAATCGAAAAATGGCTCCTACAGTGTGCGCATGCGATACGGTGACATCACGCCAGCTGATCGGGAAATGCCCTTCTATACTGCGCATGCGTGGGCGCTATTCGACAGAACACCGGCAATGGCACTGTCATTTTTAAATTGAAGATTTATGTGCCCAGAGTTAAGCTTTAAAGTAAACGATCCCCTGTATGGGAGGATTATCGCGTGCGATCCCCTGTATGGGAGGATTATCGCGTGCGATCCCCTGTATGGGAGGATTATCGCGTGCGATCCCCTGTATGGGAGGATTATCGCGTGCGATCCCCTGTATGGAGGATTATTGTTGCGTGCGATCCCCTGTATGGAGGATTATTGTTGCGTGCGATCCCCTGTAAAGAGGAATATTGCGTGCAATCCCCTGTAAAGAGGAATATTGCGTGCAATCCCCTGTATGGAGGAATATTGCGTGCAATCCCCTGTATGGAGGATTATTGTCGCGTGCGATCCCCTGTATGGGAGGATTATCGCGTGCGATCCCCTGTATGGGAGGATTATCGCGTGCGATCCCCTGTATGGGAGGATTATCGCGTGCGATCCCCTGTATGGGAGGATTATCGCGTGCGATCCCCTGTATGGGAGGATTATCGCGTGCGATCCCCTGTATGGGAATGTTCCCATAGTGTACACAGAGCCCTGCTGATCGGTATAGAGGGGTGACATCACATGTAGCTGCCTCCATACATTGTGCGATCACCTCACATGGCTCCTCTGTTTACATCATATAAACTCTCTGTGTGTGTTTCTCTTCTCCTCTCTGGCCCACGTGGTGTCGGAAAGGGGAAGTCACGTGCTCTCCAGCACTCGGAGGGGGATTTCCTTGGCCCGTCCTCCTGCTCGAGCTGTCATGACGTCACCGCTCCCCTGCAGCCAATGGGCGAGCGCCTCCCGGAGCCGGGGAATTCCAGCTCTCGGGGAGGAAGAGTCGTGTAACTTTATCCTCAGAGTTGTCACCTACCCATAGAGGGGCCACACCGCCCACCGGGCTCCATTCTCCTCCGTGTTCCTGTGTACAGCCAGCATGAGGGAGCCGGGCAGGACAGGTAGGTGTGCCAGTCTGGGGGGTTTGTGGAACTACAAGTGTCAGCCGACCCTGGGCCTGCATGGGAGAAGAGTACAGGAAGATATTGGGGGAGGGAAGTGTCCCTGCTTGTCATACTTCTCATTCCACGATGATGATTTCTGTATCTAAAAGTACCAATAATAATCCTCATCCAGTGTAATCCGCCTCGTCCCATTCCCTGCATGGATTGCATGTTCTTGCTGGAGAGAGTCCTGAGGAAAAGAAAGTCGCCTTCAAGGCGCTGAGGCGTGTGCGATTCCTGGCGTTCAGCGCTGAGACGTGTGCGATTCCTGGCGTTCAGCGCAGAGGCGTGTGCAATTCCTGGCGTTCATTGCTGAGGCGTGTGCGATTCCTGGCGTTCAGCGCTGAGACGTGTGCGATTCCTGGCGTTCAGCGCTGAGGCGTGTGCGATTCCTGGCGTTCATTGCTGAGGCGTGTGCGATTCCTGGCGTTCAGCGCTGAGACGTGTGCGATTCCTGGCGTTCAGCGCTGAGGCGTGTGCGATTCCTGGCGTTCAGCGCTGAGGCGTGTGCGATTCCTGGCATTCAGCGCTGAGACGTGTGCGATTCCTGGCGTTCAGCGCTGAGACGTGTGCGATTCCTGGCGTTCAGCGTTGAGACGTGTGCGATTCCTGGCATTCAGCGCTGAGACGTGTGCGATTCCTGGCATTCAGCGCTGAGACGTGTGCGATTCCTGGCGTTCAGCGCTGAGGCGTGTGCGATTCCTCGCGTTCAGCGCTGAGGCGTGTGCGATTCCTGGCGTTCAGCGCAGAGGCGTGTGCAATTCCTGGCGTTCATTGCTGAGGCGTGTGCGATTCCTGGCGTTCAGCGCTGAGACGTGTGCGATTCCTGGCGTTCAGCGCTGAGGCGTGTGCGATTCCTGGCGTTCATTGCTGAGGCGTGTGCGATTCCTGGCGTTCAGCGCTGAGACGTGTGCGATTCCTGGCGTTCAGCGCTGAGGCGTGTGCGATTCCTGGCGTTCAGCGCTGAGGCGTGTGCGATTCCTGGCATTCAGCGCTGAGACGTGTGCGATTCCTGGCGTTCAGCGCTGAGACGTGTGCGATTCCTGGCGTTCAGCGTTGAGACGTGTGCGATTCCTGGCATTCAGCGCTGAGACGTGTGCGATTCCTGGCATTCAGCGCTGAGACGTGTGCGATTCCTGGCGTTCAGCGCTGAGGCGTGTGCGATTCCTCGCGTTCAGCGCTGAGGCGTGTGCGATTCCTCGCGTTCAGCGCTGAGGCGTGTGCGGTTCCTCGCGTTCAGCGCTGAGGCGTGTGCGGTTCCTCGCGTTCAGCGCTGAGGCGTGTGCGGTTCCTCGCGTTCATCGCTGAGGCGTGTGCGGTTCCTCGCGTTCATCGCTGAGGCGTGTGCGGTTCCTCGCGTTCAGCGCTGAGGCGTGTGCGATTCCTCGCGTTCAGCGCTGAGGCGTGTGCGGTTCCTCGCTGAGGCGTGTGCGGTTCCTCGCTGAGGCGTGTGCGGTTCATCGCTGAGGCGCGTGTGGTTCCTCGCGTTCAGCGCTGAGGCGCGTGCGGTTCCTCATGAATCTACATACCTCAAATCTGCAGATGTGTCGATCTGGACGTAGAAATGTTTTAGTACATCGCAGTGTTTGGCTCCAAAGATTCCTAAATTGCGGCATTGAGATGTGTAACAAACTATGTTCAATGCCTGTGGGAATGAGCCCTAATGTCTCTCTTTTACAGGTGTCTGCTATCCTCTGAAAAGCAATCTGTGGGTGATCACCTTTCAGAGGGCAGCTGTTGGGCATTTATGATGCAGATTGGCTCACTGGTGCAGCACGCCCCCAATTGACCATAATGGGTGCCTTTTGACAGGAGCTGCCATCTGTCTAACTCCGCAAGCCAAGAAATGATGCAAAGCGTCGCAGCCAACGCATGTGTACAGCCCTGTCCGGCTGCATTAATAGAAATTAGCTGGGCGGTCAAACCGCAGCTCATCTGTTTGTTTTTGCCACCCACATGAATGAGCCCTTAAAGTTGATTGGAACAGAGATAGATACATGGCCTTGGATGCAGTCTGTTTACATCTGTGTCATCTATGTCTGTGAGCCTGACATTGGAACTTCTGTCACTGTGGGGCTCCTAAACACACACCATGGGACTCTGCACCCGTGGGAGGGAGCTCTTATACTTGGGTCTCCATGGGATGCTTGTGTTGTTTAGAATAGATTGAAATGTGCAATTGGGGAACAGACTGAGGGACAGATTTGAGATCTTTAACCCTTTATGAGGACAGACGGTGTGTGGATTTGGTTTACAACTGATAGTGAAGATCTGCCAGCACAGTACAGGCAGGGTTAATTACGGTAAACATTACTCCCCCAACCCCCTCATATAGAAGAGGAAAGCCAAGTAGACTTTTAAGAAGGTAGAAAGATGAGTAACAATTTGTGTGTGTGTGTGTGTGTGTGTGTATATATATATATATATATATATATATATATATATATATAATATATATATATATATTTTTTGTATTATTATTATATAGCGCCAACAGTTTGCAACATAAAAAGGGACCATTCAGTACAGAAGGAATAGGAAGGCCCTGCTTAAAATACTTCCATTTTATTATCCAGTTGATATGATTCAAATCTGTAAACAATCAAATGGCCATAATCTCCTTTCTGATCGATTTCGATTTCTGGGGTCTCTAACTGGTGGCCCTCCAGCTGTTGCGGAATTATCATGCCTCTGCCTGCTGTCAGGCTTGTGACTCTCAGCCTTGCAATGCCTCATAGAACTTGTAGTTTGCAACAGCTGAAGGGCCGCTAGTTTGAGCTCCCTGATCTATTTAGATAAAAATCAAACTGAGTTAATCAGCCAGGGCGGAAGATCATCAATAGTTTTGCATCCATCCTTTTCCTGATCGGAAAATCAATCAATCATTTCTTGAAGAGTGTATGGACACCAGCGTATTTATGCTACGCCGACGCAACTCTGGACGCAAGTGTCGTATTCACAAAGCACTTGCGTCCAGAGTTATGGCAGCGTAGCGTAAATGGCCCGGTGAAAGCCCGCGTAATTCAAATGTGGATGAGGTGGGCGTGTTTTATGTAAAACAACCGTGACCCCATGTTTTTGACGTTTTTTTTTTTTAACTGCGCATGCGCCGTTCGTGGATCTATCCCTGTGCGCATGCTTCATAAATACATTGGTTTAGACGTGAACGTAACTTACGCAAAGCCCTATTCGCAAACGATTTACGCAAACGGCGTAAATGACGGGAAAAACTACGCTATCCCGACGTCCATACTTAACATTGCGTACGCCGGACCTACGCAAAGTTACCCCTCATATAGCAGGGGTAACTTTACGCTTACGCAAACGACGTAAAAAACGAGTGGGCGCAATTACGTTCGGGAATCGGCGTATCTAGCTCATTTGCATATTCAACGCGGCTAATCGACGGAAGCGCCACCCAGCGGCCAGTGTAAATATGCAACTTAGATACAACAGCGTAAGAGACTTACACGGCTCGTATCTAAGCAAAATACCAGCGTATCTTGTTTTCGAAATACAGAAAATACGCCGGCGCTTCTTAGAAGTTACGCCGACGTAACTATGCTGAGAATCTGGCCCCATAAGTTTACTTTGACCGCTTGTGGATCGCCCGTGTTCCTAGTACATTATCCACACCGAGGTAGAGGGACGCGCTCGCTTATCCGGTTGTGCTGTGATTCGCTGCAGCACAAGCCAATCAGCGGGTTACGGCTGCTGATTGGTCGCCGGCACCCACCGATCGGCTCCTGTGATTATTGAAGAGAAACAAAAAATATATGGACCATAGTGTAGTACCATACAGATTAATTTAATAAAAATAAAAAAGGTTAAACTTACAGAAAAAACGATGAAAAGTTGCATGTAGTTTCAAAAAACCTGGCCAGCTGCAATGCAAAGCTCCCGTCCTCGATAAGATGGCGTGGTGACGTCAACACGTACCTCCTCGGACGCGTTTCGTCATAACAGACCTTCTCTTCTGACAGCAGCAATATGCCATTTTTTAAAACCGGCACATTGCCTAGTGAAAACCGTACACGGCACACAGTAAACCCTTTGATCGCCCTAGATCAGGGATCCTCAAACTACGGCCCTCCAGCTGTTGCGGAACTACTCTTCCCATGAGGCATTGTAAAACTCTGACATTCACCGACATGACTAGGCATGATGGGAATTGTAGTTCCTGAACACCTGGAGGGCCATAGTTTGAAGACCCATGCCCTAGATGTTTGGCCCCTTTCACACTCGTATGCCCTGAAATTCGCGAGATTTTGACGTGTGTAATCTTGGTCTGTGGACCTCCAAGTTGCATCAAAGTCGGACCAAAATAGTGCAGGGACTACTTTGATGTCGGTGCGACTTGAAGTCACACCGCTTTAAATGATACTCATTGGAAATCATGGGGTACGACTTGTCATGCGACTTTGCAGTCCCAGGATAAGTCGCACAAGTGTGAAAGGGGCCTTAACCTTCTCCCAGCCAGTGTCATTAATACAGTGACAGTGCATGTTTTTAGCACTGATCACAGCATTAGTGTCACTGATTCCTACAAAGTGTTAGAATGTCCGCTGCAATATAGCAGTACCGCTATAGATTACTGATTTCCGCCATTACCAGCATTAAAAAAAAAAAAAGTTAAAATTCCAGTATATCTCCCATAGTTTATAGATGCTGTAACTTTTGCGCAAACCAATCAATATAAGCTTATTGGGATTTTATTTACCAAAAATATGTAGCAGAATATTGGCCTAAACTTATGAAGATTTTTATTGGAAAGGTTATAGCGCAAAGAAATAAAAAAACGCAGAGGTGATCAAATGCCACCCAAAAGAAGCTCTATTTGTGGGGAAAAAAGGACACAAATTGTGTTTGGGAAAAGCGTCGCAAAACCGCGCAATTGCCAGTTAAGTAGCGCAGTGCTGAATCGCAGTTGTTTTTTTACTATGGCAGATTCTCTTTAAGATTAGCGTGGTCTCGCAGGTGGATTTGCCGCAGGATCACTTTTAGATCCCGCTGATCCCTGGTCACTCCCGGCCTTACCTCATCAGTAAAGCCTGAGAATAAGTATGAATGAGAATAAGTAAAGCCTGAGAATAATCCGATGTGGCCATTAGCTGGGCTGGAAGACAAGTGAGGCCAAGATGGCCGCCACTTGTCTCTATGCCCCTGGAGGACTGGAGCGATGTCTTGATGTTGCTTCCAGTTCCCAGGCCATAATAAACCATTTGTTTTTCATTGAATTTTAAAGGTAAATGAGAGAGCTGTTTTTTTTTTTGTTTTGTTTTGTTTTTTTACCCCAGATCTCTTAATAAAGAGGACCTGTCGTTATTTTTTCTATTACAAGGGATGTTTACTTTCCTTGTAATAGGGATAAAAGTAATAAAAAAAATAATTAAAGGGACAGTGCCCATCAATTGTCGCCACTGTGCCCATCAATTGTCGCCAGTGTGCCATGCCATCAAACGCAGCCACTGTGCCCATCAGTTGTCACCACTGTGCCCATCAATTGCTGCCAATTTGCCCCGTAAAATGTTGCCAGATTGCCCCCTTAAATACCACCAGATTGACACCGACAAAGGGTCATGATTCCTCCCACTGACACCAACAAAGGAGGACCATTACTTTCACTGACACTAACAATGGGGTACTATTCCTCCCACTGACACCAGTAATGGGGCAGTATTCCTCCTTCTTCTGACCACAGGTCATTGGTAAAAAAAAATTCTCCCATAAACCACCAAGCTTAAGATATGGTCTACTCCCACTATTGCTGGGGTATTTTCTATTCCCAATAGCCACTGTCCATCTACCCTAAAGTCTGAAGGACAGTAAACTGGACTTTTAAAAACATTTGGAGACTCCTAATCTATAAGCTGCATAAGATGCTGATTTTTCTGACCCTCAAATCTAAATATATATATTTTTTATCGATCGTCTTCTGTCACACCAGTTGCTGATATCCACATAAAAAGTTAGAATTTTTTGGGGTACTTTATTCAAAAACATTGATAGCTAAGAGGGTTGGCCTCTTGCCTTACAGTGTTGGGGCCCGTAGTTTGATCTTCTCTTACTACCGTGTTTTTGTCTTTTTCTTTCACTGGTTTCTCCATTGGTCCAACCTGGTAGGTTAACCGACTGTCATGCATGTTTGACTGTAGTTGGGGGATTAGATTGTAAGCTTCTTTGGACACGTGATGATTCCATGTTTTCTAAAAAATTGTGGAAGGAGCCTCAAGGCTAAAGAAATCAAAGCTAAGGAACTCGAATGGCGTGATTTTAAAATCGCTTAAGATGAATGTACCATTACATAAACAGAATGCATAGAACAGGGGTGTCAAACTCAATTTCATTGTGGGTCGCATCAGCATTATGATTGCCCTCAAAAAGGGCCGGTTGTATCTGTAAGATTAGATGTCCAGCACATCCCCTCCCCATATATTAGATGTCAGGAGCCCCCCCACCAGCAGACGTTGAGTCCCCCATTCTTCCTTACATCACAGTGTACCCTCCCTTTCCTTATGCTGCTGCTGGGAAGAAGCTGGATGCATTGCTTGAAAGCAGAAAGTAAGGGTCTGTAGGAGGACCAGAGGAGCGCTGCAGCTGCAGGAGAGGTGCGAGGGCCACATGAAATGGCCTGGAGGGCCAGATTCAGCACACGGGCCTTGTGTTTGACACCTGTGGCATAGAATATACTAAAAATAGTAGTACCATTCCAATATATAGTGTGCCAAAACAATCCATTTGTTTTGAATTTGACTGCTAGAATAAATTTTTCCCGGTTACCACAATACTTTACTAAAAATATTGAGACTGGCTTCACAAACCTATATGTTGTGGTAACGTATGTTGTCATTCATTTAGTCACCGATCCGTAACACACAGTACATAAGGTGTTAATGGACACACCCTGCAGCACATACCATCCATTGTGGTTTGTCGCATTAAAAAAAGGTTGCACATCCAGTTCTTTGCTGTTGCTGTGCACTGGCAGCGTTTTTGTAAATTGAAACCAAAAGTTGATCAGTAAGAGCCGAGTGGTTGAAACGCGTCAGTCTAGAAAAGCATGCATTTTCACAGCTGCCTTGCAATGTTTTTAAATGGATTATACTAAAGTATTTTTTTTGTGTTTCCAAACTTGACAACGTAAAGGAACACATGGAGTCTGCACCTCGGATCTATCCCCAGTGAGAGCATATGGAGGGTGGGCTAGTTTGGACATTTAAACCTCATGCACATGGAGGCTTAGCAGCATTTGTGTGTTTAGGCCTAAAATCACTGGCACTATTTAGGAGATGCACGTGTCATGTATAGCCGCCAATACAAGGAAATGGCTGTACGTGGCCCTGCGCAGCTAAACATGGTGATTGTCATTCCATTCCAAATGCTCATACATAAGTAAAGTCCATGCAAAGCAGTGCAAGTATCTGCATTTTAACTTGGCATCTGTACAGCAGATTTCAGACTCTGTCTATCTGTGTTATCACTTGCAACCGATTTTGTACTTGGGCAAAGTTGGCCACACAGACAAGTCCCCAACCCATCATGGATATACCCAACCCAACATGGATATAGATTCTACACTAGATATTTATGCCAATTCTAATTAAATCAAAATTAAGGCTTTCTTAGACCACTAGACCTTTTCAGTCAAATTTTGTTGGAGACGGATGGAAAATGATTGGCCGAACAGTGACTGCATCCAATCACGATGAAGTCACTGTATGGGTATTATGATAGGTGAGAGTGTTGGCTGTCTGAATACAATAGCTGGCAGAGGAGATTCCTCCATCCAGATTATTTAGCAAGGATGGAGGAATTTATTAGATTTCTTTTGTTAACCACTTAAGACCCGGACCAAAATGCAGGTAAAAGACCTTGCCCCTTTTTGCGATTCGGCACTGCGTCGCTTTAACTGACAATTGCGCGGTCGTGCGACGTGGCTCCCAAACAAAATTGGCGTCCTTTTTTCCCCACAAATAGAGCTTTCTTTTGGTGGTATTTGATCACCTCTGCGGTTTTTATTTTTTGCGCTATAAACAAAAATAGAGCGACTATTTTAAAAAAACAACAATATTTTTTACTTTTTCCTATAATATCCCCCAAAAATATATAAAAAAACATTTTTTTTCCTCAGTTTAGGCCCATACGTATTCTTCTACCTATTTTTGGTAAAAAAAAAACGCAATAAGCGTTTATCGGTTGGTTTTCGCAAAATTTATAGCGTTTACAAAATAAGGGATAGTTTATTGCATTTTTATAAAAAATAATTTTTTTTACTACTAATAGCGGCGATCAGTGATTTTGTTTCGTGACTGCGACTATATGGCGGACACTTCGGACAATTTTTACACATTTTTGGGACAATTGTCATTTTCACAGCAAAAAAATGCATTTAAATTTGCATTGTTTACTGTGGAAATGACAGTTGCAGTTTGGGAGTTAACCACAGGTGGCGCTGTAGGGGATGTGTGCCTATGTGTTGTGTTTACAACTGTAGGGGGGTGTGGCTGTAGGTGTGACGTCATCGATCGCGTCCCCCTATTACAGGGATGACGCGATTGATGCTACAGCCACAGAGAAGCACGGGGAAGCCGTGTGTACACACGGCTCTCCCCGTTCTTCCGCTCCAGGGACAGATCGCCGCACTGCAGCGGCGATCGGGTCCGCGAATCCCGCGGTCCCGGAGCTTCGGACCGGGTCGCGGGCGCGCGCCCGCGACCTACGGCTGGGTACTAAAATCAACGTATATATACGTTGATGTGCCCAGCCGTGCCATTCTGCCGACGTAAATGTGCAGTAGGCGGTCCTTAAGTGGTTAAAGTGATTGTAAATAATCACCTTGTAAAACAACCCATTCAGTTTAAAAAATAAATGAAAGGCAAAATGTTTGAATAGTTAAAAAAAAAAAATTGTAAATACCTTTCTTCCTTTTATTTTTTATAAGTGATCACATTCCCACTGTTCTCAGCTGCATAAGAGCTGGGGGAGGAGGAGAAGCAGCAGCACACTGAGTTTCTCAGTGAATGGCTGTGCAGCGGGGGCCTGTCAGGACAAGTCTGATCATTGGAGGAGAGCAGGCTGAGTTCCCAGCATAGCTAGAGAACTGACCGTGGTGTGCTCTCCTTCTAAGGCTGGCCATACATGTTCAAATTTCTTGTACAATGTTCCTTTAGATTTACCAAAAACCATATAATATGTGTGTAGTGGCCTGCTCCTGTTAAACAGGCGCTGCTGTACATTTAGAGGGGGTCTGAGTTGTTATTTGACTCAGACAAATCTAATTATGGGCAATTTAGCCTCTGTTCCAGCCATGGCTGTACTGGGAGTAACCACCATTGTTCGTCTGGGGGTGTTATTACCATCCCAGGCCAAGGGTGGCAGCAGCAGATTCGGGGTGCATTGGGTGTCTTGGGCCGGCCTTGATCTAGAGAGTTAAATTTTTGCCCATTCTTCTTTGCAAAATAGCTCAATCTCTGTCAGATTGAATGTAGAGCATCTGTTAAAGGCAATTTTCAAGTCTGGCGCAGATTCTCATTTGGATTTAGGTCTGGACTTTGACTGGGCCATTCTAACACATGAATATGCTTTAGTCTAAACCAGGGATCCTCAAACTACGGCCCTCCAGCTGTGGCGGAACTACACATCCCATGAGGCATTGTAAAATTCTGACATTCACAGACATGACAAGGCATGATGGAAATTGTAGTTCCTGAACAACTGGAGGGCCGTAGTTTGAAGACCCATGGTCTAAACCATTCCATTGTAGCTCTGGCTGAATGTTTAGGGTCCTCCCCAGTCTCAAGTCTTTTGCAGACTCTTGGGCCCCTTTCACAGTGGGACATTAGCGGCGTCAGCGGTAAAGCGCCGCTATATTTAGCGGAGCTTTACCATCGTATTTGAGGGGGTATTCAGCCACTAGTGGGGCCGAAAAAGGGTTAAAACCACCCGCAAAGTGCCGCTGCAGCAGCGATTTGCCGACGGTATAGCTGCAGTGACCATTCATTTCAATGGACAGGAGCGGTGGGGGGCTTTCACATTGGAGAGACAGCAGCGGCTCTTTCAGGGCACTTTGCAGGTGCTATTTTTAGCGTTATAGCGCCTGCAAAGCGCCTCAGTGTGAAAGGGGTCTTAAAGCCTCGCACACACGGTTCAATTGTTGTACGACTGAGCTTGCGATTTTTGTCAAAAGCATGTGTGCAGAATTTTGTCTCGCATACTATCTGCAAATTGTTGTTTTGACAAACAGGAACGTAGTGACGTTTTATGAGAGTATAAAGAGGAAGTTAATTTCTCAAGCGCCACCCTTTGGATCCCTTCTGCTAATTTCATGTTAGTAGAAGTTTGGTGAGCATTGATTTACAGTTTTTTTGTTAAGTTATTTGTATTTGGATGGCAGGTAGCATCTCTAATTTATTTTCTGTTGTTTTTTTTTTTTCTGCACAATAGAAAAATTGTGTAGAATAATACTTGGCTATGTGTTTTTCTTCAAGTGACCGTTTGGGAGTAGGCAGTTACGTGAAAAACAACACAATGGGAAATTAACGAAGAACATCAACATAGTTGTATCTTTGATCTTAAAAACTGAGGGATAATAGTGTTGTGGTAACTTCCCCAAAAAAATCAAACAACCATGATATTAATATTTATATCGCTACAAAACAAATGCCTTTTACAATACGTTTGGCATAACTACATCAGTATCACTGGCAAATCTTCATTATTATCCCATTAAAGAAGATAAGAATGTGCGCTGCATGTTGATATTTCATCAATTGCTGTGTCACGAATCTTAGTTCTAGATTACGAACAGTAGTTTACATAACCAAACTCATATACTCAAATACCCTAAAAGACAAAGGCATAATGAGCTAGTATGCATAGCATACTAGCTCATTATGAATTACTTACCTGAGATCGAAGCCCCCGCAGCAGTCCTCGGACACCTCCTCCGTCGCCGAAAATGATACTCGGAGTGACTTCCGAGGTATCGCTGCTCCGGCGCTGGGACTGGATGGAGCAGCGATGACATCACTGCCACGCATGCGCCCAGTGCCACCACTAATGGCATGATCACCATTAGAAGCGGCATGCAATGCGCTTGATGTGTCTTTTCTGCAAATATCTCCTAAACCTTTTAGGTTTGGGAGATATTTCTTGCACCTACAGTTTAGCCTTAATCTAGGCTTACCTGTAGGTTAAAGGGGTTTACAACCTTTCATATCATTGGAAATGCTGCTTTATTCCACCTCAAATGGCTCCTTTTCCAATCTTCTGAATAAAATGTGCATGCAGTGAATTTGGTTGATCTATGCCATTAATCATTGGTGCTCAGGCTACAGCAAAGACTGGTGAATGGACCCCTTTAATATTCTTCTGAGGAGTCTGCTAACGCTTTTCGTACGCTAGCCCCTACAGTCTGACTAAATTCTACAATGACTCACAGCATACCAATCTTTAGAAATACAAGTCTTCTGACTCACTTTGAAGAAATTGATTAAAGTGGTTGGTGGAACGTTATATACAGACAGCCGACCATAATGTCTCTATGTTTGGGAAGGAAGTTCATTAAAACCAAGAAATAACATACAGACTGGATTGCCCCATCCAAGACCTGATGTGAGGCCTCAGGTATGTGTGGATGAAGCATGCTTTGAAAATGGAGCACTACAATGATGTTCCCGTTCTGTTGTCTCTGACTATAAATCTTATAAAAAAAAAAATTCCAGTCATGATTGAGGGGGAAAAAAACAATGAATCCAGAGCATTTGACTTGGTTTGATAGAGTTTGGGGGAGGATATAATGTCTGTCAGGGCTTTGTTAATATATGTAGCATCGCTGGGGGGGTATCACTTCCTGCTCCAGTGATACCAATAATAAAAATGTCTACAAACAAAGGTACAGGCAGCAAGAAAAAGATGGTGGATGTTCCATTTTCACCCTAGCTCTTTATAATAGGGTTTTTATTTTTCTGTTGCATTGGTTTCCTTGCTATTGGTAACAAGTACCATATATACTCGAGTATAAGCCGAGGTACCTAATTTTACCACAAAAAAACTGGGAAAATGCATTTAGTCAAGTATAAGCCTAGGGTGTCCATCTGCATGTCTCACTGTGTCCATGTGTATGCCTCACTGTGTGCATGCCTCACCGTGTCTATGACTAGACTGACGTTTAACATGGAAGTCTATGGAAAGGGTGCCCGGGTTTGAAAAATCAGTCCTCCACAGCCGCAGGTACCCCGGACAACAAACTTTGTACACTTGTAGAGTGGGGCTACATGTGTGCCAAGTTTGGGGTCTAGGGGACCTACGGCCGGCTGGTACTGGGTCCCCAAGCTCCGGAAGATCAGGCGCAAAAAAGGTGCCTTGAGTATTAGCCGAGGGGGGCATTTTCAGCACAAAAAAAATGTGCTGAAAAACTCGGCTTATACTCGAGTAAGTATATAGGTAGGTAGTAGGTAGGGTGCACTTGGAATGGGGGGGGGGTAAAGTTTTTTGCCATCAGGAAAAAGCACAAAATACTTTTGTTTTAGGCATGGTGTGCAAAAAACACAAAAAACAAACAAAACCCCACACATACCTTTAAACCCTGCTTCAGCGACTCAGAATAGCAAACAGATTCTGCCTATAATTCTGGATCGTGCTAAAACCATTCATTGTTTAATGGAAACCCCAAACGCATTCAAATTGGCATTTTGTCACAAAAAAAAGCTGGAAAAATCACAAAACAGACAACAGACTTTTTTTTACACACCACGCCTAAAACAAACACATACCTAAAACCTTGTTCACATATCAGCGACTTGAAATTGCGGGCAGATTGGCATCCTAAACACACTCAATCTGCCATTTTGTCACACAACAAAATGCCTAAAAAAAAAAGTGCAAAAGTGAGCTAGTTAAAAACTCACCAAAGTCAGCTTGAAAAAATATACAGGGGCTATTTTGGTGTGTTCTTGGAGCATAGGGCAGCCCATTCAACTGAATGGGCTGCCCTACATGGCGAACAAAAAACACACAAAAATAGCTCTTGTGCCCTTTTTTTGGAGCCGACTTTGGGAAAAATGTGATGCTCCCACTTTGCTCATTTGTGAATGCAGCCTTACAGTAGCCATATATGACTCAATTCTCTCCTGTTCAGCCCTCGGGGTGAACGAGAGAACAATTTGATTGATTACCATGTCTACTTTAAAGCCCCATACACACTATCAGTTTTCCTGATGGTTTTCTCTTCAGGTTTACCAAAACCATGTAGTGCAAGGGCCTGCCTGATTGCATACAAATTGAAACTCTTTGAGGTTTGACCTCATATTAGATGGTTTTGGTAAACCTGAAGAGAAAACCATCAGGAAAACTGATAGTGTGTATGGGGCTTTACAGTGTAAATGGGGGAATCTTCTCTGACAGCTATTGTATTCAGGCAGTCCTAGCACACAAATTTCCATCCAACTTTTCAGGCTGGGGGATGCTTGCAGGGCCGACTACAGCTCAGATTTCATCTGATTTAGCCTCGGTTCACATTGCTGCTACATGGGATTTGACCTGTGAGACCCCAAGTCGCATGACATGTCAAATTCAATGTTTTCATATAAGAGCCATCTTAAAGGGTCACTAAAGGAAAAAAAAATTCTGAAATGACTGTTTACAGGGTAAAGAGATATAATAGTTAACTGATTCCTTTTAAAAAACGATTAAAAACAGATACAAATCAATCATATAATGTGCCTCTAGTTTCACTTTCATTTTTGCATCTAGCTTAGTTTTTGCATGTAATTTAATGCCTCTGTGCTGGACAGTGCCATAGAGAGTGATGGTTAGGAAAACGAAACTAGAATCTCCCAGTACTGTGGTCATCAGGAAACAGACAACCAGGAAGTGTCCAGAACAGAGCAGAATTACAGAAACATCAGAGCAAAAACGAACAATGAATGAGGACATGAAACCGGGACTGCAGTAAGTTAAAGGAAGCTATTTAGCTAAAAAAAAAATCCTTTAGTGACCCTTTAACTGATAATACACAAGTGACTCCAACTTTAGAAAGGGTTCATGCACCACTTTGTTTTCAGCCCTTGTACAGGCTCCGAAATAGCATCCAAGTCAGAAGGAAGTCGCAGGCAAAGTTGTATGACTTTGGCGTTGCAGCAGTGTGAACCGATCCTTAGCAGGAATTGGTCAAGGTGCGAGTACTCTATGAACTGCCTTAGTTGGGCTCTTATAGATGCAATTTCCTGAACAAAGTGTGCACTTTGGTTTATTGGCTGATAACAAATCTAATATTTTTGGTGAGCTTTGCTTTGCTAATATATGGATTGTAAATTCTTTCATTTGTGTTTCTCCCAGGTTCTAACTGCATCCTTTCCCATGACCCACTAGGTAAGTAAATACATTTGTCTTCTTCCACACCAGTACATGCAGTGGATATAAAAAGTCTACACACCCCTGTTAAAATGTCAGGTTTCTGTGATATTAAAAAAAAAGAGACAAAAAAATAATTTCAATTTTTTTCCCCCCACCTTTTAATGTGACCTATAAACTGTACAACTCCGTTGAACAACAAACTGAAATATTTTAGGTGGAGGGAAGTAAGAATAAAAAATAATATGGTTGCATAAGTGTGCACACCCTTACACTAATACTTTGCTGGAGCACCTTTTTATTTTATTTCAGCATTTTCTTTTTGGGCATGAGACTATCAGTATGGCACATCTTGATTTGGCAATATTTGCCCACTCTTCTGTGCAAAAACACTCCAATTCTGTCAGATTGCAAGGGCATCTCCTGTGCACAGACCTCTTCAGATCACCCCACAGGTTTTTAATCGGATTCAGGTATGGGCTCTGGCTGGGCCATTCCAAAACTTGAATCTTCTTCTGGTGAAGCCATTCCTTTGTTGTTTTGGGTGTATGCTTTGTGTTATTCTAATGCTGAAAAATGAAGTTCCCCTGAACAGCTTTCTAGCAGAAGCCTGAAGGTTTTGTGCCAATATTGACTGGTATTTGGAACTGTTCATAATTCCCTCTACCTTGACTAAGGCCCCTGTTCCAGCTGAAGAAAAACAGCCCCAAAGCATGATGCTGCCACCGCCATGTTTCACTGTGGGTATGGTGTTCCTTTGTTGATGTGCAGTGTTGTTTTTGCTCCAAACATATCTTTTGGAATTATAGCCAAAAAAGTCCAACCTTGGTTTCATCAGACCAGAACACATTTTCCCACATGCTTTTGGGAGACTTCAGATGTGTATTTTTCAATATTTAGCTGGGCTCGGATGTCTTTTTTTTGTAATAAAAGGCTTCCGTCTTGCCACTCTACCCCATAGCCCAGACATATGATGAATATGGGAGATTGTTGTCACATGTACCACACAGGCGGTACTTGCCAGATATTCCTGCAGCTCTTTTAATGTTGCTGTAGGCCTCTTGGTAGCCTCCTTGACCAGTTTTCTTCTCGTCTTGATGGGACGTCCAGTTCTTTGTAATGTTACTGTTGTGCCATATTTTCTCCACTTAATGATGACTGTTTTCACTGTGTTCCATGGTATATCTAATGCCTTGGATATTCTTTTGTACTCTTCTCCTGACTGATGCCTTTTAACAATGAGATCCCTCCGATGCTTTGGAAGCTCTCTGAGGGTCATGGCTTTTACAGTAGGATGCAACTAAGAAAAAGTCAGGAAAGACCTACTAGGACAGCTGAACTTTATTTGGGGTTAACTAGAGGCACCATAAATGATGGCAGGTGTGTGCTGACTCTTATTTAACATCAGTTTAAATGTGATTGCTTAATTATGAACACGGCTACATCCCCAGTTATAAAAAGGTGTGCACGCTTATGCAACCATATTATTTTATTTTTACTTTCCCTCCCTAAGAGATTTCAGTTTGTTTTTCAATTGAGTTGTACAGTTTTGGGTGGCACATTACCTCTGTATCTCTTCGCACGTGACCTCTGTGTCTAGGGTACTTGATGAGAGCTGTAATCTCCTTCAGGTAGTTTTGGTCAAATTAGCGATTGACAGGCGACCAACATCCAGCCTCTCAGAACCAAGGTTGTCCTCCAATGAATGGACAGGCCTCTCCTGGAACACCAGCCTCGTGCTTGGTATCCTTCAGACAGACTCCTCATTGGTCAACTTCCTCCAATTGGACGGACAGCTCAGAACCCCCTTTAGGTTGGGGACCCAGTCGATCAAGAAAAAAGGGTATTTATATTGTTTTGTAAATCTATACATAAATGTTTTGCCTTTCATTTCTATTTTACACTGAGTGGGTTGTTTTACAAGATAAGGGTTCACATATACTTTAAAGCTGAATTCCAGGTATGGCAACTTTTACATAGTAATATTCAGGGCTTTTTTTCTCAGCGAATGGGAGCAGGAACTCACCCTGCCTGGTCAACTCCACCCAGGCCTCAGGAGTGCATACTGTGTAGGGCTGAGCTGTGCGTATCACACAGGTCACAGAAAAAAATCCGCTCATGGGGCAATACTTGCATAGCTCACCTGAAGTAACTATCTACTGCTCACATCTGCACATATCTTTGCTTACCTCTGCTCCCCCCATCATCCACAGTTCACTTTTTCTCCCCCAATCATCCACAGCTCATCTTTTCTCCCCCCGTCCAAAGCACACCTCTTCTTTTCTCCATCCACAGCCCACCTCTTCTACCTTCTTCCACAGCCCACCTCTTCTACCTTCTTCCACAGCACACCTCTTCTACCTTCTTCCACAGCCCACCTCTTCTACCTTCTTCCACAGCCCACCTCTTCTACCTTCTTCCACAGCCCACCTCTTCTTCCACAGCCCACCTCTTCTACCTTCTTCCACAGCCCACCTCTTCTACCTTCTTCCACAGCCCACCTCTTCTACCTTCTTCCACATTTTTTTTCCCCACATCAGTCTCAACCCGTTGGTTCAGCTCACGGAAAATTCCGCCCTTCGCTTTCCTCCGTGGTCTTCGCATCATTTGTGTTTTTTCTTTGCCATCTTATCTGTTCTGTGTTTTTTTTTTCCTTTAAAGGAATTTCTTCGGTCTAAAAATGTAAAAGTGGGTTTTTATATTTTTTCCCCTTCCCGCCCCCCCTCCCCCCCCCAACCATCTTGGGATTCCACTTCCCCTTCTTACTGGGTACCTCGCTGATTTTAGGACCTATTGCCCCCTTGCCTGACTCAAATTACTCGTAGATTTTCAGCAAAACTCCAGGTTTTTTAAAATTCTTTCCAGGTGGCCCATTTTCCCCGGAAGTTATTATTGTCCTCCCACCTGTATTTCAACTCTTCCCTCCTATATGTTTCTTCCACCGAATCGATCCACTCCCAGACCTGGGGGCTTTCGGGTTCCCTCCATTTTTTGGCGTTTAGCTGCGTTTAGGAGGTGCGGTGTCAAAGTTCTTTTGTATTCTTTTATGTTTTCTACTCCCCCATGGAAGAGGACCACCCATGGATCCTCTTCTATCTCTTTTTTAATTATGTCCTTAATCAATATCAAAAAAAATTTCCAGTAACTTTCGATCTTGGGACAATTCCACCATAGGTGGGCCATTGTACCCCTGGTTGGACATCCCCTCCAACAGTCTGGCGACTGTCCTTCTCTATATTTACTGATTTTATCTGGGATATTGTACCAACCAGTGATACATTTGAAATTCATCTCAGCCGTTCTCACGTCAATTGCTGAGGAGTGAGTCAGGGTTATAATTATATCTACTGTTGTTTTTCCCTTATTTGTTTCTAGTTCCCTTTCCCATTTGTGAATATACGGGGGCATCCCAAGCGCCATCATCAAGAACTTGTCAATTTTGGAGATGTTTCCCCTTGAGCTGTCGGTTACACACATTTGTTCCAATGGTGTGTATTCCTTCTGTTCCTGTAAAGTTCCCGGGAGATTCCTGATGAAGGAAGAGATCTGTAGGTAGCGCCACTCGTCTAACCCTGTGAATTCTGTCTTACACCTAATTTCGTGAAGTTTCATAAATTTTCCCTTTTGAATAAGATCTCTTACTTGAATTCTATTTTTAATCCAGTTCCCCCCCACCCCTTTTGTCCCTGGTGCAAAAAATGTGTTATCTTTTAGGTCTATGAGTGGTGAATTGTATTCTGATCTTATGTGTTTGTGGACTCTGTCCCATATCCATAGTGCCGTACGTGTGATAGCATGTGTGGTTGTGTGTAAGGTTCTATATTGTGGTGGGTTCCAAATTATTCTTCCTAGTTGTGTCCTTGCAAGTGCGCATTCAATGTTAATCCATCTGTTGTCGTGATTTTCTTTGGCCCACTCTATTACCCGAGAGATGACCGAGGCGTTGTAATACTTTCTGATGTCCGGCACCGCCAAACCTCCCAATTTTTTACTCTGTTTTAACACATGGAAGGATATCCTATGTTTTTTTTTATTCCAAATATAGTTCATTAACAAGGAGTTAAGTATGGCAAAGTAAGATTGTGGTAGGGCTACTGGGGCCATTTGAAATTTATATAGAATTTTCGGGACTAATATCATTTTTACTACATTTATTCTTCCAAACCAGGAGATTGGCTGATTGTTAATTTTTTTAATTTCACCTTTTATTTCATCTAAGAGGGGAATATAATTTAGCCTGTACAGTTTCTTTAAAGAATTGGCAAGTTTTATCCCCAGGTATTTTATCTCCTTCTGCCAGACAAACTTGTACTCCTTTTTAAGGAATCGTTCTTCCTCCTTCTTAATATTGATATTTAATATTTCTGTCTTCGATATATTCATCTTAAAGTTAGAGATCTCGCTATACTGCTTAATATTAGCCATTAGGTTGGGAAGCGTAGACCTCGGGTTGCTCACAAAGAATAAAATATCGTCGGCGAACGCAGATAATTTGTGCTCATCTTCTCCCACTCTTACTCCCTTGATATTGGGGTTATTTCGGACCGTTGCCAGTAGGGATTCTAAGGATAGGACAAAAAGGAGTGGAGATATGGGGCATCCCTGCCTGGTCCCGTTCCTCATCTCAAAAGATGTTGACAAGGACCCATTGATTTTGACCCTTGCACGGGGATGATGGTACAGTGTTTTAATCCTCCCCATCGTCTTCGCACCTATGTTCTCTAGTGTTAGCATCATGAGCCCCCAGTCTACCCTGTCAAACACTTTTTCCGTGTCAACTGACAGGAATGGACCGGGGGACCCATTTTCTTTAATCTGCTGAAGGATGAGGAGTGCTCTGACCCCATTGTCCTTGCTCTCCCTTCTGGGTATGAAGCCTACCTGGTCTGGGTGGACCATGGCAGTCATCGTTCCCTTCATACGTTCTGCCATAATCTTGGCAAACAGTTTTGTGTCTATATTTAATAGGGAGATTGGTCTGAAGCCTGAGCAGAGCGTATTATCTTTCCCCTCCTTTCCTATAACTGTAATATTTGCTGTCGCGGCCTCCCTGCTTAGATTGTAATCTATCCCAAGCCCATTGCAGTATTGACATAGTCTCGGTATTAAAATTGATCCAAACTTTTGTAGGTACCTTGTCGTGAAACCGTCGGGTCCGGGGCTTTTTCCTTTGGCGGAGTTTTTTAAGGCCCCCCTTATTTCCTCCTCGGTTATAGGTCCATCTAGCGGCATCATTATCTATTTTAGGTAGATTAGCTTTTCTTAAGAATGCTCTTATTTTGGCCTCTTTCTCTCCAGGGTTCCAATTCCTTTGTTTCACAGTATAGAGACTGTCATAGTAGCTTCTAAATTCTTCTGCTATTTCGTTTGTTGCATCTACTAAGTCCCCATTTTTTTTTCAGATTTTTTCAATAAAGTTTGTTTTTTTTCTTTTTTTGTACCATTCTAGCTAGGGTTTTACTGGGTTTATTCCCCCATATATATCGCTCTCTCTCAATACTATTAAGTATGTTCTTTGTTTCTTGTTCTATGAGTGCTCTATACTCATCTCTTTTTAGAGTTAATTTATGCAATGTTTCTATTTTTTGACCCTTTGTTTTGTGATCTTGTTCTAACTTAAGGATTTCTTTCATTGTTGATTTTAAATTCTTTGTTTTTTTTTTCTTTTTCCTCGCCCCCTCCATAATAAATATTCCTCTTATATAGGCTTTGTGAGCCTCCCAGAGTGAGGCCCTAGAGATCCCCTCCGTGTCGTTCTCCCGGAAGTAGTGTTCCAATTCCTTCTGTACTCTCCCTACTATCTCCTCATCTCCCAATAGGCTCTCATCTAGTCTCCACTCAGGTCAGCTCACCTCTTCTACCTCCTTCCACAGCTCACCTCTTTTTCCTTCTTCCCACAGCACACAATTTATTCTGTCCACAGCCCAACTCGTTTTCCTCTGACCACAGCAGCCCTCTTCTCTCCTTGTCCACAGGCCACCTCTGTTCCCTTGCCCAGAGCTCAACTCTGCACTCCTGTCCACAATCCCTCACCCCCAACTCACCTTTGCACTCCCTTTCAACAACTCACCTCGGCACCCCCTCTCCCCCAACTCACCTCTGCACCTCCAGCTACAGCTTATCTCTGTCCCCCTTCCACATTTTACATCTGCACCCCCATATACAGCTCAACCCAATCATCAGCACTCCAACTCTTCAACCCTCCATCTTTGTCCTCTTCATCTGCCACTTCTACACAACCTGCCAACTTCCCCACAGCTTTCACCTCTGCACAACACCCCATCCTCCCCACAGCTGCTTCTCTGCACAACCACAGGAATTAAAATGAAATGCGGGCAATTGTGGAGCTGAGACCCGGGGCAACCATTAACATACACGCTGCCCTGCACATGCCCTGGGTGAACACTGCATTCATCGATAAAATGCAAAGGGTTATCTGAATGCCGCCTGTGCTGAGTGATCACCCCCTTGTGTTCATAATGCATCAGGGAACAGGATTCGGAAGCTAGGTGAGATCACTTTTAATAGCAGTGCCTACTACAGTGATTTCCATCTTCTATGGGGATCCCACAGGTATAGCACAAACATTCTTACATTGTTTCAAGTTGGACCAATGCACATGCCTTGAAAAAGTATTCATACCCCTTAAAATGTTTCACATTTTGTCATGCTACAACCAAAAACGTAAATGTAGTTGGGATTTTATGTCAAGGTTTAACAAACCCCAGGCTCCAGGTCGCATTGGCGAACTGGTGCCCGGACTGCACTGCAGAAGGTATCTTGTCCCTGTGCGCCCCTCCCCCCTGCAGGTTCGCGGACGAAGATGCCGTGCTGGCCAGTAATTGAGGTCACGGCTTTGCAACCTTCTAGAGCGAGACGTTTAGATCGGGGAACTGGTGCCTTCTTGTGGTGGCTCCGACAAACAGTCACGAAGGGTGCTGAGTGTTTCCCCTGCCTGTTCTCACTGCACGCCTATCTTCTTCAGGAGAAGAGGTTGAAGTTGTTGGCTTCATCTGGCGCCCTTTGCTTAACAGTCAGTGGACAGGGAGTTCAGGGCAGCTAGTTGGAACAGCATCTGTTCCATTTATACCCCCACAAAGATGCAAACAGATTTTTATTAAATAAAAAAAAAATCTGGTCATTGAAATAACATTTTTATTTTTCATTCTCCCCCTGCCATGCCACAGCTGAAGGCCCCTTTTACACAGGCGATCGAATGTCCGCTGACACCCGCCTCCATCCAGTCCTGTCTGCCAAAAACATACAGATGGTAGTCCTATTTTCCATCCATCTGGCGGATCGGATGGAAACACAGGTGGTCCGTTTCCATCTGATTGCCCCATATAGGAGAGCAGGCTGTGTCCATGACCGCTCTGCTCAGCGAAGATTAGAGGGGGATCCCTCCGCGGAGCAAGCGGATTCTCCTTAGCGGAGGCGCCCGCATTAAAGGGGCCTAATGTGGCATGAGTTACTGGATTTCCTATCACCCCCACCTTGCTGCACTGTCCTTCCCTAGTGAGCTTGCTGCCCATCACACCATTGATCCAAGTACATGTGGGCCGAATGTCGGGCAACATCAGACAGTTTTTATTGAGCTGGCTGATGTTGCCCGACATTCGGCCCACATGTGTATGGCAGCTAGTCCAAAAGAAGTCGGCTCTTTGGGTGGCTTCTGTCAGATGAGCATGCTGGAAAATCAGCAGCCGAAAAACTGTCTCCTAATTTTTTTTAGCTGGCACCTAGATTCCAAGCAAATTTGTCAAGCCCTGTTTTATGTGATAGACCAACACACAGTGGCACATAATTGTGAAGTTAAAGGAAAATGATAAATGGTTTTCAATTTTTTATTTTTATTTACGTTACATTTACGTTTTTGGTTGTAACGTGACAAAATGTGTAAAATTTCAAGGGGTATGAGTACTTTCTCAAGACAATGTATGTGCCTGCTGTACCATGTACTTGTATGAGAGGCTCCTTTTGTATTGCTTCCTTTGTGTGAAATCCCTGGTGTTCCTGCCAGTCCCTCTGTTTTTCTATTAAAAACTGACCACACGAAGGCTGGCCATACATTATATGATTTTCTTACAATTTTCTTTAGATTTACCTTCAAAAATGTAGTGCATGGGCCTGCCTAATTGTATACAACTGAAAGTGTTGTTTAGTTTTGACCGCATATTATATGTTTTTTGGTAAATCTAAAGGAAAATTGTACAAGCAGATTGAACTTGTATGGCCAGCCTTAGCAGGAGAACATACCATGGTCAGTTCTCCAGCTATGCTGGGAACTCAGCCTGCTCTCCTCCAATGATCAGACTTGTCCTGACAGGCCTCCATCCTTGCTAAATAGCATGGATGGACGAATCTCCTGTGCTGGCATTTGTATTCAGACACCCAACAGCCAACTCTTTGTTAGGCCAATCATTTTTTTTGTAAAACATTTTGAAACGCATTTATCATTTTCCTTCCACTTTCAGGTACAATCTTTTTTTATTGAGATTTTTTTGAAGAAATTAGAAAACGATTATGATAATCCCACGCAGGGGATGTGAACAAAAAAGCATGACATAACACAGCTTAATACACAGTAAACACAAATGTGATAGTGGGAAATGAAAAGGCACACGAATAAAAAAAACACGGGGGAAAAACAAATAAGAGAAAGAAAGGAGGAGAGGGAGAAGAAGAAGAAGAAAAATAAAAATATATATTATATAGGAGGGGGGAGAGCTAGGTGGTGAGGGGGAGACACCAGAGAGGGGAAGGAAAGATAAAGGAAGAAAGGGGGTATTGAGCAGAAAGGTTGAATAGGAAAAAGACACGGGAAGGGTAGAGTACCCCCAGGTCGGGAGTGAAGTGAGGGTCAATTGGCGAGGCCCAAACTGACCGGATGCAGAATGGGAAGAGCATAGGACCACCACGGGCCCCAAACCTTAAGGAACTTGGTGTGGGAGTCATGTAGAATACTGGACATCTCATTAATCATAAGTCGTTAAAATTCTCTTCACCTCCGCAAACGAAACAGCCAGATTCTTCCAGGCCCTTGCTATTGCATGCTTTTCAGCAATAAACAAATAAGTGGCCAACTTTTGTTAAGAAAAGAGGCCCGGGATTGGGCAGTGGAGTAAGGCCCATTTGGCATCTCTGCGGGGAGATATAATGGAAGAGAGTAGACAGAAGACCAAACACCCTTGACCAGAATCCCACCAAACGGGGGCAGGACCACCAGATGTAAAGTTCATCTCCATGCTGACCACAGCCCCTGAAACATCTATTGCTGCAGGATGGGTTCGTTTTGGAGATACGAGAAGGGACCTAGTACCAAGGGAGGAGCACCTTATAGGCTGCCTCTAGGGTAACTGTATTAAAGGAACATTTTGCAGTATTAGACCAGGCTTTGCTCCAATCCGCTAGGTCGGTATGTGATAAGACCCGCTCGCAGTGGAGGACATAAGACAGCGAGGATGGAATCCCGCTTGAGTTAAGGGAAGAGTATATCAAGGATATCGTACCCGGAGATCCCGGTGATTGTTGGCACGTAAGCTCAAAGGCCGTTTTCTGAAAGGGGAAAACATCATTACGAGAGGAGATCCAGTGTCGTAATTGGAGATAGCGGAAAAAATCCACAGAGGGGGCATCATGAGTTTCTCGGATAGAAGCACACGAGGGGAAGGCACAAGTTCCAAAAAAAAGTCGGACTTGAGAGAATCCATGGACTGGCCACCAGGAAAAAACATAAGGTTGTTCTAGACCAGGGGGAAATAGGGGGTTATTTAGGAGGGGAAGGAGCGGGAGGGAAAGGGACATAAGCCAACCGGAGTAATGGACTGTATTCCAGAGTTTTAAGCTATGGGCCATCAAATGGCTGAGTGAGGGGGGGACGCATTTTAAGAGGGAGCCATAAGAGAGCAGAGATGGGGACCGGTGCACAATTGGGGATCTCCAAAAGAACCCAGGAGGGAATATCGGCGGTAGCCTGGAGCATTGTAAGCTGGGAGATTTGTTCAGCTTGATAGTATTTGGCGATGTTCGGGACTCCAAGCCTGCCTCTCAGTCTGTGAGCATATAGGGTAAAGCGGGAAACCCTGGGACGCTTGTCGGCCCATATAAAGACAGAAGCTTTTTCTGGAACAGACGCAAGAAGAGTGGTAGAGTCTAAAAGAAGTATAAGATCTTTGGAAGGACCGTCATCTTGACGGCAGGGATGCGGAAAATCCAAGACAAGGTGGGGAACTTCCAGGATGGTACGTAATTGCAGGTAATAGTTCGCAGAAAACAAAGAGGAATAAGAGGGGGTCAACTTGATACCCAAGTATTCTAAAGTGGAGCCAGACCAGTGGTATGGGAAGGAGGATTGAAGGTGTGTGACCAGGAATGCCGTGGTTTTTTGAGGATTAATCTGGATCCCTGAAATTGCGCAAAGCGGGTCAGGAGGGATTGTAGATTGGGTGGAATTTTCCTTCCACTTTAAAATGATGTGCCACTTTGTGTTGGTCTATTACATAAAATCTCAATAGGATGCATTTACATTTTTGGTTGTAACTTGACAAAATGTGGAGAATTTCAAGGGGTAACTGATATGACACATAACAAGTGGTTTAATAATTCACCACCGGCACCAATTATCACGTTTGGCTTTCAGAAATAGCTTTCTTTTGTTTTTGAGAGAACACCCACTCAGTCTGACTAAGGTCAGATTTATACTGAAATGAGTAGAATGTGTTGTAGTTTGTTCTATGTTGAGGCCCCTGGGCGAACCCTTTATAATCCTGTACCTTATCTTATGGTTTTTATTGCAACTACAATGGGAAGCTACATTTAATGGATTTTTCTGCAAATCCGTCAAATCCGAATGAAGTGACTGTTAGTGCTAAATTGCTGCCCAATAAGAACTGATGTTCTGAACAGCTATGGAGGGGCCAATTGCAGCTATTTCAATTTAAGGCCAGACAATCGTGTACTTAGGGAAAGATACAGTATCTAGCTCCATTTATTGAAAATTTGAGTGAATTACAAAGAAGGCTGTCATACACTGTAAAGTCACCAATCGGGTGTTTGTGTTCATTTTTATAACCTATAGTGTTAATTAGTCTCAACTTCTCCACCTCTGCCATAGATTGGAGGGATCTGTAGAGTGGGAACGGGTTGATCCCTTTGTCAATAATATGTTACAGACCTCAGTAGCTGAAGGGTTGTTACCGACAGTAGCAACCTTTATAAAGCTGGCTATACACCAGTAGGCCACTCTTTTGCCCATGGGCGCTGTAGTAATCATGTGTGCTACTATAAGGATATTTACATACTTATATACTAGAAAAGCAAAACCTATACACACAGCCTCCAGTGATATACAGAATGGCAGCTCTGTTAATTGTCTACTGCAAGTTACTCCAGCTGTCTCAGGTTTTATTTAAAGTGTTTTTTATTATTATTTAAAGTATTTTTTTTTTTTTTTAGTTTGGATAGAGCAACCTCTCTTAACCTTTTTAACCCTGAGGAACCCTTGAAATTATTTTCCAGTCTTGGGGAACCCCTGCTAATAATAACTATGGGCCAGATTCAGGAAAGGTTACGCTGGCGGATCGAGTGATCCGCCAGCCTAACTGTGGCTTTGAGCCGGCGTTTCTGTTTTCTGTAACCAGAAAACAAGAAACGCCGGGTTGAAGTTCCGATGCGAGCAGCGTAACTGAGTTTCGCCATCGCATCGTTACTTCAACTTAAAAATGGCGCCGGGGGCGTTCCCGCCGATTTCCGCTCAAAAAATATGTTAATGAGCGGAAATCGGCAATTCACGATCGAAATCCGGCGCGACGCAATGACGATACGACGTTTCCGGACGGGATACGCGGCGCATAGATATACCTACATGGGGTTGGAGTATCCTATGTTAGGTATAGGCGTCGTCATCGCGTCGGAAAAAAAAAAAAAAACGTCGCTTGCGTAAAACGGTCATGAATGGGAATGTGACGTCATTGACGTTCATTCACAGATTTTGGAGCATGCGCACGGGGATGTTTTGACACTCGACGCATGCGCAGTACGTTGGCGGCGGGATCGCGCGTAGTTAGCATACTACACGCCCCGTACCCGCGACATTTGAATTCCGCCGGCTCATTTGTGATGCGCTGCCGCAACTTTAGGAGCAAGTGCTTCGTGAATGACAGCACTTGCTCCTAAAATTTCGGCAGCGCAACGCAAATCAGAAGCGTTACTCCAGAGCAAAGATGCTCTGGAATACGTGAATCTGGCCCTATGTCTACAACTTACAGTGCATTAGTGTGATGGTCAGTGGGAAGAATGCTCCTTAAATTTGT
The DNA here is from genome assembly GCA_029574335.1 of Rana kukunoris. Taxonomy (NCBI): domain Eukaryota; kingdom Metazoa; phylum Chordata; class Amphibia; order Anura; family Ranidae; genus Rana; species Rana kukunoris. Next base: position 65,699,966 of record CM056057.1, read on the forward strand.
GGTCAGTGGATAGATTTTTCCCATTACAGATAGTTAAAAATACTATTTATATCAGCAGACTACAACAAAATGGCACCCATCTACACACTGCCTTGGCATATAGTGAGCTCCCGTGTAAAAAAAAAAATGGCTTCAGTTTGTTCTCCTACCCCTGGAATAGGAGACCAAGCTGAAGCCATTTTTTTTACAACTGAAAGCTCACCAAATGCAGAGGCAGTGTGTGTACAGGCATAATTTTGTTGTAGACCTCGATATGTCTGACTAGCCAGTATTAAACTTGACCAGCACCTGCAAGCATTGAGGATAGTCGGCTGGGATAACAGATTGGGGAATTCGGGAATTCGGCTTTATTTGATTTACGTCAGTGATTACTTATCTGAGAAGCAGAAATTAGTCCTGGTGATATTTGTGTGGATGTGAGCACTTTGTGTCACAGGGCCCGAAAGATACAATGGATGGCAAAGAAGGAATGTCTGAATTGAGTGGCAGTATGTGTTGAGCTTCACAGGGATTGTGGTAATTAAATTAAGGATAATTGGTGGATCACATATGGATGCCGAAAGATTTGTGCATGGTGGGTTCCATACAGAAGTAATTTAAAGGGTGAATCCCACCACTCTATCATATCTGGCCTATTGTCCCGCTACTTCCATATTTTTCCAAAATGTAAAGAAGACCTTCTTGAACCTCACAAAACAGCTAGTAAAGGAGTTAGGAATACAAGCTTGCAGACTTGTAATGTGACATCTTGACAAAGGGTTTGGCAAAAAAATGTGTGTGTGTGTATGTGTGTATATGTATGTATGTATATGTATGTGTATATATATATATATATATATATATATATATATATATATATATATATATATATATATATATATACACACAACTGTGGGCAAATGTGTTGGTACCCTTCCACGAAAAAACCTGAATTCTGAAAATGTAATCAGGATCCATCATTGGGTCCATATTTATTATCAAACTTTTGCTTTTGATTTTTGGTTCTACAGAACATTTTAAATGATATAACAATTGAAAATGGCATGGACAAAATTAATGGGGCATTTAAACTAACTTTGGAGATAATCACCGCAATCAAGTGATTTCTGTAGCTCTCAATGATATTTCTGCACTTCAGCAGGTAGTTTGGCACACTTTTCTTGAGAAAACTAGAGTTTAAAGAGTGCTTTCTCCAGACTGCACATTTCAGCTGCTTTCATGCTACTTTGTCATCACAAATCGTATAAGTGTGAAAGGGGCCTTTTTTAGAATAGTCTTTAGCCATTCTTTTAGCTGTTTTGGGTCATTATCCTGTTGGAGGACCTCAGACTAATACAATGCTCTCTGACAATGTGCAATACATTTTGTTTAAGAATTTTTTGATAGCCTTGATATTTCAGTGTCCTGCATAGATTCAATGTACCCTGGGCCAGATGCAGCCCCAAAACAGCCTCCTCCATGTTACAGTAGGTATTGTTTTTTTTTCTTTGAAATCTTGTTTTTTTTGCCCCGTTTGTCAAAAGGACAGTCCCCCAGAAACGTTGTGGTTTGTGGCTTTTTTATGTTTTTCTATCAACAGTGGTGTTCTTTAGGGTCTTCTTCCAGTCCACCATCGCGCAAAAAGCCAAGGATAGTGTGCTGATGTACGGTATTTTGACCTTGGCGTTCAGCTTGTATCTGTTTGGAAGTTTTCCTTGGCTCTTTGCCTACCATTTTCACTCTGTTCTATCTGAGTTGATTTTTCTCTTGCGGTCATGTCCAGGGTAATTAGATACACTCCCATGGATCTTAAATTCTTAATATTTGTAACAGTAGCCACAAAAAACATTAGGATGCTTAAGGAGTGGTGTTAAAGTTATTCTAAAGGCTGATGTTTTTTTTTACCTTTTAGTATGTGGCTCCCCCTGCAGCCCCCTTTATGTTTACCCAAGCCCCATCGATGTGCATGAGAGCAGCTGTTTTCCTGGGTCTCTGCCTCCTCATTGGCTAAGAGACAGCAGTGGGAACCATTGCCTCCCACTGTTGTCAATCACACCCAGTGAGGAGGGAGTCGAGGCAGGGACGAGCACCATACTGTGGGTCTTATGTACACACAGAACTGGGCTTAGGGGCAAGCATTTACGAATGCCCCAAAGCAAGTGGCTTACTATGGGAGCACACGGAGAAGAGGTGGAGCCAGAAGCACTGGCGGGAGACCCGAAAAGAGGAGGATCGGGGCTGCTGTGTGTAAAACCATTGCACAGAGCAGGTAAGTATAACATGTTTGTTATTTAAAAAAAATACCTTTTAATATCTCTTTAAAGCATTTATCTTTGACATGCTGGCCTATAATTTTTTTTGTGATCTTCTTAGACAACTCTCGCCATGCTTTCTCTGATCGATGTAAAATGTGGTACACGCAATTATACTAAAAAGCAAAGCTACGTTTCTCCATTTAATTACACCAACTGGCCGATTACAAGATTAAAAACTTGTGATACTAATTATATAAAAAAGTCAGAAATATCACTGTGATCCAGCCATTTATAATCTTTTTCTAGGGATACCAACAAATCTGTCCAGGCCATTTCAGAATAGATTTGTAGAATAAGCAATATTGTATCTCTTTGCACACCTTTTCTTGGATTTACTCTATGACATAGACAATTGCTTTTCATTTCAGCACTTACCATAACAACATAAGGGTACGAGCACATTTTTTTCCATGACTGTGTACAGTTTTCTGGTGGCTATGTCAAAAATTAATAAATGTAGGTATAAAATATTCTCTAAGAATGCATTTTTCCATTTAATGAATGTTCCCATCCATTTACAAGTAACATTCATGAAGGTATTGCTTTTCAACAACACTCTGTTAAACAGAAGTGACGCGTTTTATTTAGACATAACTCATGACAACACATTTGTTTCCAATGTGTGCTGCTAAGATTGACTCTATTGCTCAGCCTTTGTCCTGGGTTTGTCCTGGGTACTTTCCCAAATCTCCAGTTTCGCAGCTTCTCTGGTGACACCGTTAGGGGATTTCTGTGTTAAACAAGTAAACAAAGTTTTAAACACCTAGGATCTAAGTTAAAGGTGCAATTAAATGGGATATATTTTGAGCTTGTATAAGCTCTGGCCCCTTTATTTTTCAATTCTTTATTTCAATAGGACATACAGTTATACAGAAACATCAATAATGCTGAACATACAGTGTATCATCTCCACCTATAAGGCCTCTTGCCCGGTCGTCATTAGGTAAACATATGGGGGCAGATTCACGTAGATCGGCGCATTATCATTCCGGCGTAGCGCACCACTTTTCCGTTAGACTTGCGCAATCTAGCCGCGTAATCCGGCGATTCGCGTAGCTTTTACGCAAGAGCTTGCGCAAACGTAAGGTTTTTTCCGGAGGCGTAAGGAGGAGTAATACAAATTGGGAAGGACGTGGGCGTGTTACATTGAAATGAGCCGTGACCCCATGCAAATGAAGGGCCGGCCGACTCGCGCATGCGCGCGTGAAGGAAACCATGTCAGCTCCGTTGTGCGCATGCTCACAACTCGGGAGCGGCGCAATCAGTGAAATTGGAAATGGACTAGGGCAACTTTATGAACTACGCAGACAGCATAAATAGACAGACACAAATGCACTTCCTTTGCAAAAGTACATCCCTTTGTATCCCTCCCTATACAGCAAGGTGCTTTTGTTTGTTTGTGACGTGTCTTTGAGATATTTGGGGACTGTTTTGCAGAGTGATTTTTGTCTTTTATATCTTTGTTGTTATTTTGTTTAAATTATATTTTTGCTGGGCATTTTTTATTTTTGCTCGTCATTTATTTAATTTTTTTGGTTCTGTTTGTGTATGATTTTGGAATGTGGGGGTGATATTCCTGCGGGAAAAGGGGTGTCACCCTCATTTGTGGTGGAGAAGTGATCGCCAGGTCTGTGTGAATGGTGTATGAATGTACAGTGACATAATTGGAGCCGTGGCATGGCGTTGCAGCTCACAAGTCCTGCATGGTGGACTGGTGCCAATCCAATGTGATGAGGATGTGGGGTGTGTGTGCTAGGGACCACAGTGGTGTGCATGCATGCATTCTCATTGTGCCATGATTAATGTGTGTGTTTAACGTGCAAAGATGCATAATGTGAGCTGGCATGAGATGGGGTCATGAGATGGGGTACCAGTGCATATGCAGAGTCACCTTGAAGGGAAAAGACAGGAGGATGTTAGTCATGCATGTGCCACTTGTGAGGTGTGCATCACGGGAGGGGATAGTCATGCCTGCCACCCATGTCACTCACCAACCAGCCAGCTGTCCCCATACATGTTCTGTTGGAAATCTGTGGGGATGGGGCTCTGATTGTATATGTAGCTGTCATGGGTGTCATGGGTGGTGCCATGTGTTGGGCTGGTGATGTCCTCCTGCAGGGTTGTGGTAATTCCATGATGGCATGAGGGGTGAATCTGAAGATGCGAGACACCTCAGAATCACTCATGCCAAAGATGTCTATGCGTGTGTGATATATCAAGTGAAGAGTGAGGGGCTTGTATCAGATAAGAATATTGTATTAGATTAATTTAAATTGTAAATTTTATATAAGCAAATAAAAAAATAAAAAAAAACATCTCCCGTGCCCTCCTTAGTGCCATCCTCCGTGCCCTCCTCCTTCTTTGTTCATCTAAAGTCAGTAGTATAGCTATGCGCGACGATGCCCCTGGCATGTTGGCATACAGATTGTTGGGCAACACGTGTGACTGCTGAACTCCTCACTAACAGTGTTGCTTTATCTGACAATTAGACTTTTTTTCAAAATTTAGACCAGCTTTTAGGTCCTCTAACTTTAGACAGAACATTTTGCTGTTGCGCACATCGCGTAGCCTGCGCAGCAACTGCGTTTTTTTGTGGATCCCCGTAACTCCCTCATTAGCATATTTGACTAGCAAATCAATGGTGTGTCTAGCGCAGTTTTGCGCGAAGGGAAGCGAATGTCTAACTCAATTACGCCGGACCAAAAAACGTAGATTTCTGGCGTATATTGTTTTGTGAATCGCGTCCAACTATACGCACGCGCACATTTAGACTTACGCACGCGCAACAGCAGTTGCGCACGCGTAATCGCTCTGTGAATCTGGGCCATGATGTGCATTTCAGACAGTGGGCTTCAAGGACTAGGAAGTCCCTGTATTCAGCACAGTTTTTAATGGTTAACACCGTTTTATTTTTTTAAAGGACAAAGAGCAGGTAAGACCCAGAGGGCCAAGCAGCAAGGAGACCAATAGCAAAAGAGGGGGTAACAAAAAGAGGGATGGAGGGGGAGGGGAAGTTAACCACCACCCCGCACCTCCAACCACGTCTGGGAAGCCTTTTCATTAGTCCCATCTACCAAGGGAGTTATCCTCAGAATAGACAAATTTGTGCCAAATAAAACCACTTCTTGAGGAATTTCTCCATGGCCACCAGGTCCATCATTGCGTTGATCTCTGCTACTTTTTTCAACCAGATGGAACAGTGGGATGCAGCTCTTTGCTGCTGTGAGCAGGAGAGGCAAGATGGATATCCTATAGATCTTGCTTGGAGTCTCGCGGTGGTGAAAGAAGAAGAACGCGAGGGTCCTGGGCAGCTCGTAATCTGTAAATTTCTGAACAATGCAGTGAATCTCAGTCCAATAAGACAGCAAAAGGCGACAGGACCAAAAGATGTGTAGGAGAGAACCGGGTTCCTCCCCACACTTCCAGCATAGATCTGTGCTCTGCGCGAACATCTTGTGGATCCTTTCTGGCGTATAGTACCACCTTGTATGCCACTTCCTGATGGTTAGCACAAACAGAGATCTTACAAGAGAAGAGAAGTCTCTCTACTTACCCTTTTGTGATGTCCTGCTCCCATTTAGATATATAGGAAGGTCTGAAATTTGGGGGTGGTGTTAGGAGCAACTGACAAGTCTGGGATACTACGTGGTGTGTAGGGAACTGCTCAAGACACAATAACTTGAAGGAAGTGAGGCTTCTCCTGTAGGGTTCTGGGGGAGGTAACGTGCCAATGAAATGGGCCAACTGTAGTTTTTGCCAGAAGGAGAAACCCGTCAAAGATGGGTCATCCATGATTTGTTGCCTGGTCATCCATTGTCCGTTTGTGAGGAAGTGCTTGACCTGGGATCGTTCAGTCTTCTTCTGGTCTTGAAATCTAGGGTCGCTGAGTCCTGGACTAAAGGCAGGGTTTCCCCACGACAGGGGTGAGTAGTGAAGGAGTAGAAACGTTGCAAAAGGCTTTTTGAGCAATCTGCCACGTTTCACCTACAGTAGGGTGTCTGGCCCCTTTTTTTGTCTGGGAAGAACCTTAATGTGTTAACCAGTGGTTAGGGCAGGGTAATAATTTCCAATTACCTCATGACTCTTCCAGTTGGCTGCATTGTTGGCACAGTAGTAGTTTCTAGTTGGTGATATTACACAGAGCACCTGAATGATTTTTATTGCCATCCAGGACATTCTCTACATATCACTGCATCTTAACAAAGGTTATTATAGGCTAGACTGCTTATCTTAGAAAGACAACACTGTCCTCTACTCTTGTATATGGGTGTTCTTTCTGTCTGGGCAAATTCCAAGAGATACATAGTCAATGCACTTTAAAAGACACCTCCCTCGTTTTTTTCTCTTGAAATTATTTTGTTGACAGTCAAAGCACACGTTTCCCACAGTCCTTAAAATGTCCTGCTAGCTCCTTCTTTAAACCTGCCTGGCTCTTGAATTCTTTATTATTTGTTCACCTCTCCATTAGTTGCTGACAGACATGCTTGGATGATAGATCTACAGCTAGTGGCAAGCCTCAGGTTGAGTGGTTTGGGGATTTGTCCTGTCTTGGGTCTTTCTTCTTACAGGTAAACTTTTTGGTTAAAAAAAAAAAAAAAAGATGGAACAAGAATTAGAGCACCTGTGCATATATGGCATTGTTTATGACAAATTCATAGCTTGAAACATTGATCTGATAAAGTAGCTTGATATTCATTTGATGTTTTTAGACTGGGTATTCATAAGGTAACCTGCAGGTTGGGCACCAGGGGTCTATATGCTTTGATTTGGCATTTGTATCTGCTGTACAGAATGATTGGTCATTTGACCACAAGTATGCAGTTTAGAGCTTAAAGGATCACTAAAGGATTATTTTTTTATAGCTAAATAGCTTCCTTTACCTTACTGCAGTCCTGGTTTCATGTCCTCATTGTTCGTTTTTGCTTTGAAGTTGCTGTAATTCTGCTCTGATCTCAACACTTCCTGCTTGTCTGGCTCCTTATGAAAAATCTCATGGCAGCTTTTCACTGTGGTTCAAGCTGTCATTACTGCGTGTCTAAAACTTCTCAGATTCATTTAAAAAACAAAACACTGCCCTGGATTTGTTTGTTTTTGTTCTATGTGTCTCTCTACTTCATAGAAACATGAAACCAGTTTAAAAACGAAAGTGAAACTAGAGGCACATTATATGATTGATTTTTATCTATTTTTAATCATTTTTAAAAGGAATCAGTTAACTTTTATGTCTCTATACCCTGTAAACAGTAATTTCAGCAAAAACATTTTTTTTCCTTTAGTGACCCTTTAAGTTTACATTGGGTGTTGGGAAGCCTTACCATAGCCACCAGGCAGAAGCTGTCCACTGCTGAAAGCTGAAATATATATTTTTTCCCCCTTATAATCCAAATCCAAACTAGTATCTTAACTGCTACTCTACCAGATTGACCATAGTGTGTGCTTGACCTTGGTGGAGCGATTACTGTATATTGTAAGCTTTTTTTTAAGACTAGGGAGTGGTGTGAATGTGTTGAAGTGTTATCAACTAAGGCACTGCAGAATATGTCGGTTATGAATGCATGAATAAATGACTGCATTTCAAATATAGTAATTTGAGTTTAAGTTCTTTACTTTCTTGCATTTACTCAGTTAAACATTAACTATCATTACATTTCTATGGTATTTCATACAACAGTCCCAATTATGGGTGGCAAAGAGGGCATATCAGAAGTAGCGTTCTGGTCAATTGTAGGCTGAGAACATTGGCAGCCTGTTGGCGAAGCAGGTGTTTTTATCCCTGTAAAATGATAGGAAAGTCACACATGGGCCGAGTAGTTTCTATGTGATATTTCAGCAGGTGTGATAGCAATCTATAAAGCTGAAATCAAACTGAGCAATAGTGCAGTTATATCAGGATACAAATGGACACTGGCTTGCATAGAACACATCTACCAGTTGGCAGGATGTGTGAACACTTAATTGAGTCAACCATATTGATTCTTTAATCATTCAATGTATACCAGTGCCTCGTTCCACAACCATTTATAAATCCTTCAGCTTATAGTCCATATAAAAAGATTATAGCAATGTGGTAGGTTGTGTAACCATAAAATGTCCATCCACAAATGGAAGCCTCCACAAGAGGATTATAAGCAAAATCCAGCAGGAGCTACAGAGTATAAAAGAGAAGAGAGGCGCCTCGAAGTGTAGCAATATGGTTACATTTAATGAAGGTACAACATTTAGCAGCTCACATGGTTGATGATTAAAACAGGCACATCTAAGTATGCAGACATCTGGGGTAAAGCTGTCTGCAATCATGACCAGGAAGACTACCCTGCAGTAGAGCGATCTAAAAGTGATGTGGAGGATTGTCTATGTAGACATCTTTACCGCAGATGCCTGCATACTTAGATGCACCTGTTTTAATTGTCAACCATGTGAGTTTCTACATGTCGTACCTTCATTAAATGTAACTGGGTTGCTACAATTAGAGGCTCCCCTCTTCTCTTTTATACTCAGTTGTGACATGACACTACTCTTATATCAAAATTTATGAAAAAATATAGCTTGTCTTGCAAAATGCTCTCAAACCAATTCACTCTCAAAACAAGGTTTAGGTACGTCCTCTTAAAGTGCCCAGCCATGGGTCGCGGGAGCACGACCACGACCCTGTCTGAAGCTCCGTGGCCGCGGGACCCGATCGCCGATGGAGTCCTACGATCGGTCCCCGGAGCTGAAGAACTGGGAAAGCTGTGTGTAAACACAGCTTCCCCGTTCTTCACTGTGGTGCCGTCATCGATTGTGTGTTCCCTAATATAAGGAACCACAATCAATGACATCACACCTACAGCTACACCCCCCTACAGTTAGAAACACAGATGAGGTCACACTTAACCCCTTCAGCGCCCCCTTGTGGTTAACTCCCAAACTGCAATTGTCATTTTCACAATAAACAATGCATTTTTTGCTGTAAAAATTACAATGGTCCTAAAAATGTGTCAAAATTGTCCGAAGTCTCCGCCATAATGTCGCAGTCATGAAAAAAATCGCTGATCGCTGCCATTAGTAGTAAAAAAAATGATAATAAAAATGCAATAAAACTATCCCCTATTTTGTAAACGCTATAAATTTTGCGCAAATCAATCGATAAACGCTTATTGCGATTTTTTACCAAAAATAGGTAGAAGAATACGTATCGGCCTAAACTGAGGAAAAAAAATTATGTTTTTGGGGGATGTTTATTATAGTAAAAAAATATTGCATTTGTTTCAAAATTGTCGCTCTATTTTTGTTTATAGAGCAAAAAACAAAAACCGCAGAGGTGATCAATTACCACCAAAAGAAAGCTCTATTTGTGAGAAAAAAAGGACGCCAATTTTGTTTGGGAGCCACGTCGCACGACCGCGCAATTGTCAGTTAAAGCAACGCAGTGCGGAATCGCAAAATTTGGCCAGGTTCTTTACCTGCCTAAAGGTAAAGTGGTTTTAAGTGGTTAAATACTCCCTAATCCAGGGGTCTCCAAGTTTTCTAAACAATGGGCCAGTTTACTGTCTTTCAGACTGAAGGATTGGATTGCGGCCAGTGGGGGTAGAAATTGTCCTAGTGTCATTGAGTGTAAACAGTACCCCATTTTTGCCGTCAGTGGTAGGAATTATGCCCCATTGTAGGTGTCAGTGGGAGGAATAGTGTCTTGTATCGGGATGGCCAGATAAAGGCAAGCAAAAGAGCTGCAGTTTGGAGACCACTGCCCTAAACTATAATAATTCATTTGATCCACTAACCTTTAACTATAAACTTTAACTTTATTACTAATATTAAAATAATATTAAGACTATATAATAATATATACTATAATGTTATAATAATAATATACTGTATACTTTTACTATAATACTAATACCAAATAATCCCTGAAAGTGCACACTTGCCTTATTGAGTGTCTGAACTATTGGTTGTTCACTGAGATTTCTCAGTACTAAGGTTTCGGTGCTAAAAATAAAAAACATTAGTCCAGCGGTGTTCAAGTCCTGATGGGACTGTCATTCTTCTATATCCCTAGCCTGGTGTACACACATTTCAGGTCCTTTGTGGACTTGGCTGCACCTTCAAGCATTGAAGCATTTAACTCATCTGCCTCATCTACAGACAATGTTGTGAGTATCCGGGTGCTGCGAGTGCACGGGTGCTGCGAGTAGCCGAGTGCACGGGTGCTGCGAGTAGCCGAGTGCACGGGTGCTGCGAGTAGCCGAGTGCACGGGTGCTGCGAGTAGCCGAGTGCACGGGTGCTGCGAGTAGCCGAGTGCACGGGTGCTGCGAGTAGCCGAGTGCACGGGTGCTGCGAGTACCTGTGTATTGTATTGAGTATTAGTGCCAGGAAGCTAGTTGTTAGTTAATTGAACAGAGCATAATCCCCATTGTATTAGAAGGTACGATGCCTGGCAGGGATGGAGATGCGACTCGGTGTACATCTTGAGGCATGTATGCCTTCCTTGATTATATGATCGAAGGCGAATACTGCTGTGAAAAATGTAAGCACATTTATTCCCTGGAAGCACAGATTCTGAATCTAGGGAGACAACTGTCAACACTGAAAAGAATCTCCACCCCAAAGGAGAGCTGGGAGAACGTACACGGCAGGTGCCAGCATGGGCCAGCAGAGAGGCGGGTGGAGTCTTGTTCAACAGTATTGGTAGAAATTAAAATGCCACAACACTGCTCATGGGTCCATCCAAAACTGGATCTGCACTATTGAGCAGCAGTGTGGAACTTCAATTCCTATTTATACTGTAATACATTTCAAACCAAAAGATGGTGTAGCTTCTCTGTTTTTTTTTTTTTTTTTTACACAGATAGAGCTTTTTTTTGGTGGTATTTACAAATGAAAAAAGACTGAAAAAAAGGTGAGGCTGCAATGATGAGCACTGATAGGCTGCAATGGTGGGCCCAGATAGACTGCAATGGTGGGCCCAGTAACTGGCAAATACTGTTAACACTGTGATCAGTTGCAATTGGACAAAGCTGGTCACATGGTAAAGAGCCACTCTGACTGTCTGACTGTCTCCTTACTCCAATCTGTGATCAGCTGATCGATCACAGATCCATGCTGATGTGCGCCATAGGGGGTGGCATTGGTAGCAAGATCACAGGAGGACATCCATAGACGCCCTCCCGACAATGTGAGCCCATGCTGTAGCCATCTTTGGGGAGGTGGTTAAATGTGGTTACTGGATTTGTTTCTTTTCCTTTTCACCTGATGATCCAGCTAGTAACACACTTTGGGCCAGATCCACAAAGATGGGATGCCCGCGCATCCCACTATCCCATTTACACTACGCCGCTATAAGCCACAGCGGCGTATCTTTATCCACAAAGAAATTCCACTGTAGCTTACGGCGGCGTAGCGTAAATGGGCTGGCGTACACGGGTGTAATTCAAATTAACTAGTGGGGGGCGTGTTTTATTATAAATATGAATGACCCGACGCAAACAACGCTTTTTTTTAACTGCGCATGCGCCGGCCGTGGACGTAACCTAGTGCGCATGCGTGAAATCACGTTGAAAATAGTCAATGAAAATGACGTGTACGTAATATACGCAATTCCCTATTCGCGAACGAGTTACGCAAACGACGTAAACAACGTCCAATACGACGCGGTCCCGACGTCCATACTTAACATTGGCTGCGCCTCACTATAGCAGTTTTATCTTTACGCCGTACGTATGACGTAAACGCACTGCGCCAAGCGTACGTACGTTTGTGGATCGCCGTATCTACCTAATTTGCATATTTAACACGGACGCGCCCCTAGCGTCCAGCGTAAATATGCATCTAAGATACGACGGTGTAAGTCCGGCGTCTCTTGTTTTCTAGATAGAAAACAATGACATGCCGGCGGGAAATTCGAATTACGCCGGTGTATCTATAGATACACCAGCGTAATTTCTTGTGGATCTGGCCCTTTCTGTCTTAAGCCCCATATACACCATCAGATTTTCTGCAGATTTTTGTCTTCGGATTTACCAAAACCATCTAATATGAGGTCAAACCTTAAAAGTTTCAATTTGTATGCAACCAGACAGGCCCTTGCACTACATAGTTTTGGTAAACCTGAAGACAAAAATCTGCAGATAATCTGATGGATGGTGTGTATGGGGCTTAAGGGTATCTCCACTCTAAAAGGAGGAACAACAGAGACACCTTTGGACAGCAGCATTGTTGGGGGAAGGGTAGTGTTAATGCGCTAGCAGATTTAAATTAACTTGAATAATAAATTAAAGCTGAACTCCAGCTAACACTTTATAAGCAGTTACAGCAACAGTTCTCCTTTTGGGGTAAAGGTTTTACATGGATGAATAAAAGCTGACCATTTTAAGCACCTGTGCCGCTTTTGCTGGACAGCTTGGGTTAAAGAAAATTGGCTGTAATCATAAAACTAAAAAAAGAAAACAAATGCAGCCACGACATCTAAGAATTGATAAGTTGTAATATAATAAAAAAAAATGTTTTTTTATCGCTTTAAACAGAGTTATGATTTTAAAATATGTTAGAATAGTTCACTCCATGGGATTGCTTAATGCGTGTTGTATGCTAAAAAAAAGGGAAGTCTATCTAAAATAGAAACAATTCTGCTAATACTCCGGAAAACCATTGTTTTAAAAGAGAAAACGGCACCAGGGGAAAACTTTTCTCCAGAATCAGAGATTACAGTTGTGTTTTCTTTCACAAAGAAGCTAAGGATTTTCTGAATCATGATGAAGAGGTGTTCAGATGTACGTAGGAAGCTGTAGCAGGTCATAAATGATGATACAACAATTCATGTTTTTCTGCTCCTAGAAGCTAAAATAGTGACGCAAAAGACCTGCTGCGTGTGCGGCTTGATGTCCACTGCTGAGAGTGCTGGTTCAGAAGGGAGCTTCTGTGATCACTATGTGTAAAGGAAGGTCTCCCTATGGCTGTACCTCTGTACAATCCCAGAAATATAGTAAGTGGCAACTTCAGCCTGCACTCTGGCTAGGCCACACCCCCAACACATTTCGCTCCACCCCTCGGAGCTTAATCATGTGGATGGAGATCCCAGGCATAATGGGTAGTTTTTATACATCATCAGTTGTCACGTTTAATGAAAAAAGGAATGTCGGGTGTGTGCGGATCTGGTATAAAGTTATATGAAATACATAGCACGTCTGTATTTAGAGTAATCGGACTGCAAAGACCTATAGAGTTAAAAAAAAAAGTAATTTGGGTACAAAAAAATGAAATAAAGAGCAGAAAACAAAAATGCAAAACATCCCCCCTCTCAAAGACCCGATTTAAAAATCTTTTTTGTACTTGAAAAGATAAATAGGAAATAAAAATGTAAGCTAGGTCTAAAAAAAATCAAATGATTAAATTGTCTACGTGGATGTAAGGGTCAAAAATAAGTAAATTAAGTGTCTTTGTGGATGGAATATACCCAGGAAAAAATTAAGCACTCAAAAATAGATTGATATAATCATGAATACAGTAGGTCTAGCGCGAGAGCAGAGATGAGCATAAGTGAGGGGGGGGGGGGGGAAGGGGGAAGGCTGGTTGAAAAAATATATAACATGCAAGGTGGATGGAGGAATCCTCCAAGCTGTCGGAATAAAGCAGCAGGACTTCTCAGCTGTCCGAATGCTTGATTGACTGCAAGCCGCTGATCGACAAAAAAGTTTTCCAAAAGTCCCATTTGACAAACCTTTGGTAGCAATATTCAAGTAGAATCTTGTCTATACACTGTATGCATGTAATGTTTGTGCCTTATTAGCAAGGTTGCAGTGGCTCTTGCCACTTGGTGTCCTTGGTTGCTAGGATGCAGGTGACTCCTGCCTGGTTTCCTAGATTTAAAGACAAAAAATCTGGATGGCAAAATAATTATATACAGTATGTGGTGAATAGCAGTTGTCACAAAACCCTAATAGGAGGCATACATACAAATAAACACAAAAGAGAGGAGCTCTTTTGGGATGCAATTTCACCTTGTGTTGATATTTCTTCGTTTCCGCATGGACTTTTTGCAGGATATTGTTTGTATTCTCAGCACCATTTTTTTTTTTTTGCAATGTAAAGCACTCATACTATATGCATTCTATTAGGCGCTGCACTTTTGTATATTTGTTGGAGGTAGTGGAGACACAAAACACTTTAAAGTGGTTGTAAAGGCTGAAGGTCATGCACTTCGGTGTGCAGGTCCCCCCTCAGCACTCCACAATACTTTACCCAAGCCAGATCTCGATCCGGCGATGTGCACGAGAGCTAAGTCTCTTGCGGGTTTCTCCCTACTGATCATCAGCCAGTGAGGAAGGGTTAGGGTATCTTATGGACGCAGAGAGTTCAGAAGCGAGCATGCACCAGTGCCCCCACAGCAAGCAGCTTACTTTACTATGGGAGCACTCGGGAAGGGGGAGGGGCCCGGAGCGCCGGTGGAGGGACCGAGAAGAGGACGACGGGGCTGCTTTTTGCAAAATGAAAGCAAGTATAAAAAAAAAAAAAAAATCCTTTACAATCACTTTAAGGAAGTCTAGAATTTCAAGTCTCGAGAGGAATTCATTCTAAAAGTGTCAATCCAACATGATTTAGGTTTTGAGTGGAGTTGCCTTTGCATGGATGTTAGTCAGATTTGCAGGTCTATCACTCCTGGTGATTACCATCCTCCTATTCAGTTCTTTTTCAGTTCTTTATCCTTTGTCCAACTCAACCTCCTGTTTTCTTCTGACAGATGATGTTATGGAGTTAATCAGCAATGATTCTGTGAATACAAGACCACAGAACGATATGGTCTTTCCTATAATACCCGATCATGTTCCATGTGGCGGTCTCCTTGATACAGTTACCATCAACCAATACCCAGCAGAACCAACTGTTTCTTCTGAATGGCAACCATGCCAGACCTCTGCACTACCCACCCTGATAATCAAGGAACAGCCAAAGCAGCGGGGGATGCGCTTCCGGTATCAGTGCGAGGGGAGGTCTGCCGGCAGCATCCTGGGGGAAAGCAGCACTGATCAAACCAAGACCCTTCCTGCAATACAGGTGAGGACATGGGTCACACATTATACTCTTGTGACGTCACTAATATCAGTTCCAGAACTCTGTATATATTTTGATCAATGACACTTATTACGCAAATGCATCAGAATGTGTTTTCTGAAATTTAAAATGTATATAATAAGTAAAGTTTCATTTCTTAGAATATAAGTGATGTGATAGACACAGAATGTCCAAATGGTACCCCATACAATAAACAAGTATGCAAAAAAGCAAAACCAAAATTCACAAATAGAGAAAAACATGTAAAAATATTGCATTGAAAATATTATTAATATACAATTTTTTTTTCTCATATTGGTTACAGTTAGGGTTGTCCCGATACCAATTTTTTTAGGACCGAGTACAAGTACCGATACTTTTTTTCAAGTAGTCGCCGATACCGAATACCGATACTTTTTTTTAAATGTGTCCCCAAATGCAGCAATGTCCCCCACATATTGCAGCCATGTATGTCCCCCACATATTGCAGCCATGTCCCCCACATATTGCAGCCATGTATGTCCCCCACATATTGCAGCCATGTATGTCCCCCACATATTGCAGCCATGTGTGTCCCCCACAGATGCAGCCATGTATGTCCCCCACATATTGCAGCCATGTCCCCCACAGATGCAGCCATGCATGTCCCCCACATATTGCAGCCATGCATGTCCCCCACATATTGCAGCCATGTCTGTCCCCCACATATTGCAGCCATGTCTGTCCCCCGCATATTGCAGCCATGTCTGTCCCCCACATATTGCAGCCATGTCTGTCCCCCACATATTGCAGCCATGTCTGTCCCCCACATATTGCAGCCATGTCCCCCACAGATGCAGCCATGTATGTCCCCTACATATTGCAGCCATGTTCCCCACATATTGCGGCCATGTCTGTCCCCCACATATTGCAGCCATGTCCCCCACATATTGCAGCCATGTCCCCCACATATTGCAGCCATGTCCCCCACAAATGCAGCCATGTATGTCCTACACATATGCAGCCATGTCCTGTCCCCCATATTGCAGCCATGTCCCCCATACCTGTAGTAATAGATATGATGCCGCCGTCCAATCCCAAGAAGAGGAGTGTCTATACATGGCGCGGCGGGCATTACAAGTATTCAAACGAAAGCTTGTAATGCGCGCTGTAATGCAGGGGGATTAACGCAGCGGTATGCGGCGGCGGCGGGGGGGGGGGGGGGGGGGGGACGAGTATTCTATTTAGGTATCGGGGGTATTTGCGGGAGTACAAGTACTCCCGCAAATACTCGGTATCGGTCCCCCCTCAGTACTGGTATCGGTATCGGGACAACCCTAGTTACGGTAGAACTGGTTAAACCAATTTGTTTTCGTATACGTGTTTTATTGGAGAGTTTTTCCTTTATTTCCTATACTTTAGAAACAATAGGAAGTGAAAAGTAATCTCTCCAATAAAATAAACCTCTGGGAATCTATTTAAGTAACTGGACTGGACTAAATTTTGAAGGGCCTTTGAACGAAATTAGTTGACTTAAAGGGGTTGTAAAGGTAAAACATGTTTCCCCTAAATAGCTTTCTTTACCTCAGTGCAGTCCTCCTTCACTTACCTCATCCTTCCATTTTGCTTTTAAATGTCCTTATTTCTTCTGTCTGTAACTCCACACAGAAATGCAAGGCTTTCTTCCTGGTGTGGAGTGTCGTGCTCGCCCCCTCCCTTGGACTACAGGAGAGTCAGGACGCTGATAGAGAAATGAGCTGTGTATTAGTGGCATTAGACTAATACTAAATCGAAATTTGCTGCCAAAATTAACATTGCTTACCAACCTATGATGACCTGAGGAAACCCCATTCTTCATTGATGATTATTATTAGGGTTGTCCTGATACCACTTTTTTAGGACCGAGTACAAGTACCGATACTTTTTTTCATGTACTCGCCGATACCAATTACCGATACTTTTTTTTAAAATGCAGCCTTGTGTCTCCCCCCAAATGCAGCTTTGTGAAAGTCTTCCCCGCTGTCTAGTTATTCGTCGCTCAGGGAACATAACAGCTTTCATTTGAATAGCTGTGTGTTCCCCGCGGCGCGTCGTCATAACCCCTCCCCCTTGTCCGGGCACTTTGATAGACAAATCACCCGTCCAATCCTGGACGCAAAAACACATTACAACTTCTCCATTAAAGTATATTAAACCAAAAAAAAAAAAAAATGGCACCGTTTTGCGTTAAAAAGTCCTTGCCCTTTCCAAATACGCAGCAGCTGAAAAAAATCATGAATGTGAACGTGTCCCATAGGAAAACTGTAGTGTGTTTCTGCAAAAAGCACCAAAAAACAGGTGTGACCCAGGCCTGAGATGTTTAGTAACATAATGGGGTTAAAAAAATAAAAATACGTACAAAAAGAGCAAATAATATTAACAGTAGCGATTAGCTTTTTTGTACTATAAAGGGCTAATTTGATTTTTTAAACCAAATAATGTTACTGGCCGATTAATCGATTATGAAAATTGTAATCGATTAATTTCATAATCGATTAGTTGTCGATTAATCGATAGTTGTTTCGGCCCTAGTTTATTGATTATTACAAAATAGGGGATAGTTTTATGGCATTTTTATCAATACTTTATTTTATTTTACTAGTAATGGCAGCGATCAGCGATTTTTTTTTTTTTTTTTTTCATGACTGCGACATTATGGCGGACACATCGGACACTTTTGACACATTTTTGTGACCATTGTCATTTTCACAGCGAAAAGTGCTATACAAAATGCACTGATTACTGTGAAAATGACAATGGCAGTGAAGGGGGTTAACCACTAGGGGGCGCTGTAGGGGGTTAAGTGTGACCTCATGTGTGTTTCTTATTGTTGGGGGGTGTGGCTGGATGTGTGACATCACTGATCGTCGTTCCCTATGACAGTGACACTGCCACAGAGAAGAACGGGGAAGGTTTGTTTGCAGTCACCTCTCCCCATTCTTCAGCACCTGTGACCCGATCACAGGACAGCGGCGGCGATTGGGTCCCGCGGGCGCGCTGACGGAGCTTCGGACGAGGTCACGAGCGCGCTTCCGCTTTAGCAACCCGCGGCTGGGTTCTCAAAGGGGACGTACATGTACGCCCTTGTGCCCAGCCGTGCCATTCTGTACACATATATTATCGTGCGGCGGTCCTTAAGTGGTTAAAGAGAACCTGCTATGTGAGAGCTACGTTCAGTAGGTGGCCATTGATGGCCTTCTACTAGGCTTAATATTTACATCTCTGCTGACCCATGGTGTGTATCCAGATGAGGATTTCCGACTTGACTTGTTACCTGTTCCAGGTCAGTGTCTTAAGACGGTTCGGAATGAAACACAGGCGCCACTCTAAGTGCAATAAATCAAATAATTTTTTAATGCCATATAAACATGAGGTACTCACAAAGGAACGATCAAAATAGGCATGTGATGCCGAACGTCCATCTAGTCTGTCGATCCGTAGGCTGATGGCTGCGGTGTCTGTGAGAAGGCTGTATGCTGACACTTCCTGTCTCTGGAACACACGCATGTTGTCACCTCCGGAGGGAACTAGCCAATAAGCTATGCGTAGCATGCGCTCCTTCTTCAGGCCTAACAGAGGCTGTGATGGGTCACAGCTTTTAAGCCCAGCGGGCTGCATTGCTGCAGCATTATACACAAAATTACTGTATTGCTATACATTAAAAAGGAGAATAAAACAAAAAAAAGCATGTGATAAAAACAAAAAAGAGCATGCAAATATTTTAATGTATAGTAATAGAGTGATTTTGTGTATACTTCTGTGATTAAACTCAACCCAGCTTGGAGTAGTTGGGACCCAGCAACGCAGCTCGTCGGGCTTAAAAGCCATGACCCATCACAACCTCTGTTAGGCCTGAAGAAGGAGTGCGTGCTCCGCAAACGCATCGCCTATTGGCTATTTCCCTTCAGAAGTGATGACATCCCCTTGGCTCCCTGCATGCGTTCCAGAGACAGGAAGTATAGACCGGCGCAGCCATCAGCCTACAGATCAACAGACGATACGGATGTTCGGCAACACATGCATACGTGCCTATTTTGATCATACATTTGCGAGTACCTCATGTTTATATGGAATTAAAAAAATCTTTGATTTATTGCACTTAGGGTGGTTGTTTTTGTTTTTCATCATTTTACCATTTGCATCTTCCCCTACTCTGAGTAAGTAGGTTGGTGGTACACATTTAAGTTGGCACAAGCGCCTACTTTTATCCTTGTATGTCTTAAGACGGTTCAAATCTCTGCTGAACCGGCTGAGATTTGAACCATGTATGGGCAGGTTGAATGTACCCAAGTTGATTGACCGGTCGTACAGCCAGCCTGCGTGCTTTTACATGCAATTATCACTAAAGGACTGATAGCTGCCAGCAATCTCTACCCACACTCTACTTCAGGGGAAGGGTTCCTCTGTCAACACTGCCTGTGGTTTAAGGAAGGGTATTTGCTCCATCTATGGCCAGCCTTAGAGAATAATGAAACCAGATGCAGCGACTAGCATTGGTCAACAGTGGACACCTCAATATTCTTCTCATATCAGCTTCATGGCATGGCTTTCCCATTCAATTTGCTTTCCCTTAAAAGTTAGATTACTTAAAAGTTATATTGCTGTGATTGCTTTGGATATTCAACAACCTGCCAGGACATGCTGAGTTCTGAAGTTTCGGAAGAACCAGAGCGAGCTGTAGATGCCAAAAAGGTTGGCCGCTGGCTGGCAAAGCATGCTGGGGTTTCTAGTTATGCAACAGGTGGCGGAGAGCATCTGCCTGCTCTATAGAAAGAAATTGTGTTTGGCAACATGACTTATCGTGATTTAATTTTCTGCTGTATTAGTTACACACTTTCTTCTGAGCACATATAGTGATTGATGAGATTTGTACAGCTTAACCTTTCTTGGAAAGTACCTAAGATTTCCCACATCCCAGCAGCCTCATCACCTGTCACCTCCTTGTTTTGTTGGTGTAGCTGTTAAACTGCGAGGCGATCCGGGAAGTTCATATTAGCGTCTGCCTGGTTTGGAAGGACTCCCCTCATCGTATCCACCCGCACGCC
Organism: Rana kukunoris; assembly: GCA_029574335.1. Classification (NCBI taxonomy): domain Eukaryota; kingdom Metazoa; phylum Chordata; class Amphibia; order Anura; family Ranidae; genus Rana; species Rana kukunoris. The sequence goes on from CM056057.1 coordinate 65,720,350, forward strand.
CTTGTGGGGAAAGACTGTCATGATGGCATCTGTGAAGTCATACTGCACCCAAATGAAGGAGAGACTGAACATTGGTGAGCTGAATATTAATGATAACACACAAAGCAATACAGAGTGCTTCATTACCTAATTGTCACACATACAGTGCCTTGAAAAAGTATTCATCCCCCTTGGCTTTTTACCTATTTTGTTACATTACAGCCTTTAATTCAATGTTTTTTTTAATCTGAATTATATGTGATGGATCAGAACACAAAAGTTTAAGTTGGTGAAGTAGAATATATACATAAAACAATTTTTCAGAAATAAAAAAATAATTCTTATGTGCTTATGAATTCACCCCCTTTGTTATGAAGCCCATAAAAAGCTCTGGGGCAACCAATTACCTTCAGAAGTCACATAGTTGGTGAAATGATGTCCACCTGTGTGCAATCTAAGTGTCACATGGTCTGTCATTACATGTACACACCTTTTTGAAAGGCCCCAGAGGCTGCAACACCTAAGCAAGAGGCACCATTAACCAAACACTGCCATGAAGACCAAGGAAATCTCCAAACAAGTAAGGGACAATGTTGTTGAGAAGTCAGGGTTAGGTTATAAAAAAAAAAATCTTTGATAATCCCCAGGAGCACAATCAAATCTATCATAACCAAATGGAAAGAACATGGCACAACAGCAAACCTGCCAAGAGACGGCCTCACACCAAAACTCATGGACAGGGCAAGGAGGGCATTAGTCGGAGAGGCAGCACAGAGTCCGAAGGTAACCCTGGAGGAACTGCAGAGTTCCACATCAGAGACTGGAGTATTTGTACATAGGACAACAATAAGCCGTACGCTCCATAGAGTTGGGCTTTATGGCAGTGGCCAGAAGAAAGCCATTACTTTCAGCAAAAAAAAAATATGGCACTTTTTGAGGCATGTGGGAGACTTCCAAAATGTATGGAGGAAGGTGCTCTGGTCTGATGAGACTAAAATATAACTTTTCGGCCATCAAAGAAAACGCTATGTCTGACATCACATCACCCAAAGAACACCATCCCCACAGTGAAACATGGTGGGGAAGCATCATGTTGTGAGGATGTTTTTCAGCAGTCGGGACTGGGAAACTGGTCAGAGTTGAGGGAAAGATGGATGGTGCTAAATACAGGGATATTCTTGAGCAAAACCTATACCATTTTGTGTGCAATTTGAGGCTAGGACGGAGGTTCACCTTCCAGCAGGACAATGACCCCAAACACACTGCTAAAGCAACACTTCAGTGGTTTAAGAGGAAACATGTAAAGGTGTTGGAATGGCCTAGTCGAAGCCCAGACCTCAATCCAATAGAAGATCTGTGGTCAGACTTAAAGGACCGCTAAAGGCAATTTTTTTTTTTAAATAACAAACATGTTATACTTACCTCCACTGTGCAGCTCGTTTTGCACAGGGTGGTCCCGAATCTGGTCTTCTGGGGTCCCTCTGCAATTGTCTCGGCTCCTCCCTGCAAGAACTATCTACCTTCATGCAAGCTCTCTCGCATGATGGTTAGTTCTTGCGGGCACGCTCCCGTGATACAGCCGGTGGCTAAAGCTGCTCACTGTTTTACTTAACCCCGCCCCCAGCGCGTCGCATCATTGGATGTGATTGACAGCAGCGTGAGCCAATGGCTGTGCTGCTTTCAATCAACCAGTGAATGAGCCGAGAAGCCAGTGCGTTAATGGCGCAGGACTTTAGAGGGGTCAGGTAAGTAAACGGGGGGGCACCAATTCTCGGATGTTGATCCTCAGAAGGTGAAAATACATGTACCTTTACAACCCCTTTGCTGTTCACAAGCGCAAACCATCCAACTTGAAGGAGCTGGAGCAGTTTTGCAAGGAGGAATGGGCAAGGTCATAGAGACTTGTGAAAGGTGGCTCCACAAAGTATTGACTTTGGGGGGTGGGGGGGGGGGGGTTATACACATTGACTTTTTCTGTTATCTTTCCTATTTGTTTTTGCTTCACAATCCAAAAAAAAAAAAACCTTCAAAGTTGCGGGCATGTTCTGTAAATTAAATGATCCATATTAATTCCAGTTTGTGAGGCAACAAAACACAAAAAATGCCAAGGTGGCGAATACTTTTGCAAGGCACTGTATGTTCTTAAAGCTGCAGACAAAATACATGTACAGGAGACGTTTTATCTGCTCTGTGACAGAACACATTCCTGTCTAGCAGGACAGGAGGCCAGATTTTCGGTACAGTAGGTAGATAACAGTTCTTGTTCTCCCCCCCCCCCCCAGCCTGTGACTACACAGTGAAAGGAGAAGCAGCAGACTGATGACATTTTCTGTATGTCCTAAAAGTGCAGCGCTAAGTAAAATTGCCATGTGCAAAACAAAATACCATATATGACTTAGTGCAAAACCTTTAAAGTAAAATCCAATCAAAATATTATTCAATACAAAAATGTCCTTATGCAAAAGTGCAAAATGTATTATATTCTCTGTCACTTTGCTCTCTTCTCCATTCAACTTGTTCTTTGTTTGTGCATGAGCACTGCAGTACACCTGACTGGCATCTTTGCTGCGTTCCCTTCTCTCTGTCTGAGCTCTGCTGTGTACAAGTGGCTGACATTAAGTCCAGTTTGCACTCAACTACTAGAAATTTAAAAAACACATTTTATTGCCACCATGACTTCAGAGATTGTATTCTAGAACTGTTGTTCTTGTATTTGTTTTTATGTCTTTATAAAATAAATCTTCTCATTAAAAACGACTGGACCAGAAAAAACACATTTAATGATTATAATCACCACATCCCACCCACCCGAGCAGCTGGTGTAAGGAAAGCAATGTACCCGTACATCGCTGACGACTTCCGGGTTTAGGGTGCATGCATGTGCGCACCCCAATCAGCACCCACTGTGATTGTACATAGCAGGAGCCTGTCAGAAAGTCCCAGCCAATGATTCAGACTCGGGACCTGATGATCGGCTGCATACATTCACAGCCCAGAGCTCCGTGTTGATAAACAACACAGAGTTCTGTAACGATGGAGCGATCTGTTTCTCATTCCTGCAAAGCAGGAATGCAAAACTAAGCGATGTTAAGCCCTTTCCAGCCAGTGTCATTCGTACAGTGACAGCATATAGTATTAGTGATCACTGTATTAATGTCACTGGTGATATCAGTGGCAGTTAAATCAGTTCACCCCAGTGACAGCTTGCCCGCCGCCGTACTATCACAGTCCCATTATAAGTCGCAGATTACTGTCAGTAGTATAAAAAAATTGAATAAAAACTCCAGTATATATACCGTATATACTCGAGTATAAGCCAAGCTTTTTAGCCCTTTTTTTAAGGCTGAAAATACCCCCCTTGGCTTATACTCGAGTAAGTGTACCTGAAATTTTTGACAGGCTGCGGGCGTCCATTCAATGTTTAAAACTCGTGGTCTCCTCCTGGTCCCTTCCGTGATAGACGTTTCCCAGCAGACACGGTTCCGCCCATCACGGAACTGTGTCTGTTGGGAATCGCCTATTATGGAAGGGACCAGGGGGAGACTTTTAAACAATGAATGGTCTGTTTGGCTGAAAAATATCTCATAAATGAATGAACTCCATGCCCAAGAGGGTTAAGGCAGTGCTAGAAAATAATAGTGGCCCCACAAAATATTGACACTTTGAGCCCAATTTGGACATTTTCACTTAGGGGTGTACTTACTTTTGTTGCCAGCGGTTTAGACATGAATGGCTGTGTGTTGAGTTATTTTGAAGGGACAGAAAATTGACACTGTTATACAAGCTACACACTCACTACTTTACATTGTAGCATTTCTTGTTGTCACATGAAAGATAAAAAATATTTACAAAAATGCGTGGGGTGTACTCACTTTTGTAAGATACGGTATTTATCCTTTTTATATGCATTTTCTTGCGCTTCCTGTACTGTTGCCTTGTGACGAAAAATAAAGAATTGAAAAAAATAAAATTTAAATGTTTTTACCATTCCTATTTGTTTTTGTACTTGGTATTTATATGGTACTTGTTTCACCCCGGTATTTTTCCTTCTTCCAGCTTTAGTAACCTTGGTATCCAATGTGTCCGGAAAAAGGAAATCGAGTCCTCGGTTCAAACCAGGCTAAATTTGGGGATAGATCCCTATAATGGTGAGTACCCAACATATCCTTAAGGCTACTTTCACACTGGGGCATTGCATCGTCGGCAGTAAATCGCCGCTATTTTTAGCGCTTTTGCACTATTTCGGCGGTTCGGTGGCGCTGCCCATTGATTTCAATGGGCAGGGGCACTTTAGGAGTGGTGTATACACCTCATCCCTCAGTGTGAAAGTAGCCTAATGTATACTGCTCTTAGGTTACTAACTTGTTAAATTGTTTCAGCAAGTTTTTTTATTAGGTGAGAGTCATCCCTAGATATTAATTTATGATTGGCTGCTTCTTGGGGGTCTCAGCTATCTATCAGTTCCCAATCCCGAGGTACAAATGAGTTAAACATTTACTGTAGGGCCGAAACAACTAATCGATTAATCGACAACTAATCGATTAATCGACAACTAATCGATTATGAAATTATTCGATTACAATTTTCATGATCGATTAATCGGCCATTGTAATGGGGTTACAAAAACTAAAATTGGCCCTTTATAGTACAAAAAAGCAAATCGCTACTCTAAATATTATTTCACAGTGAAAAAATTAACCCCTTTACAGTAGCGATTATTTGCTCTTTTTGTACTTATTTTTGTTTTTTTAACCCCATTATGTTACTATATATCTCAGGCCGGGGTCACACCTCTATTTTTTGGTGTTTTTTGCAGAAACACACTACAGTTCAGTTACCTGTTTTCCAATGGGACACGAGTGATCACATCCATGATTTTTTTCAGCTGCTGCATATTGGGAAAGCACAAGGACTTTTTAATGCAAAACGGTACTATTTTTTTTTTTTTTTGGTTCAATATACTTCAATGGAGAAGCTGCAGAAAAGCATATAATGTGTTTTTGCGGCAATTTGTGTTTTGTAATCTGCCCAACAACAAATTTGGCTATTATCCGATTAATCGAAACAATAATCGACCAACTAATCGATTATGAAAATAATCGTTAGCTGCAGCCCTATTTTTAATACATTTAGATGCACTCTGGTGTATTTTTGATGCGTTTAGATGCACTCTGGTGTGTTTTTGATGCATTCATTCTTTATTCCACCGCTAATATATACTCGCATTGACCTTGTATAGTGCTTTTTTCTCTGGGGACTCCAAGTACTTGGAGATGGTGTTGGCCGGGAATCGAACCCGGGTCAGCTGCTGGGAAGGCAGCTATGCTTACCACTGCACCACCAACACAAGGTAGCATGTCTTTGTAATGTGGGAGATTACCGGAGTATCCAGAGGAAACCCACACAAACACAGGGAGAACATGCAGATAGTGTCCTGGTCCTGCAGATTTGAACCAAGGACCCCCGGGCTGCAAGGCTAACCACTAGGCCTCTGTGCTGCCCATAAACAGCCTCTGTTCTCCAAGGCCCGCCCCTGCAGAGTGGAGTACATCACTTATGTCCACTCAAAGCGCCTACAGAAGAAATCCAAACTTAACCTAAACGACTGGGGTGCAGCGGCTGTACCCTATGTGACATCTGTGTGGGTGCCGATGCACGTCCCTGAATGCACCCAGGGTGCGTCCACAAAACGATACCCGCATGGATGTCCTTTTTGGGGTAAACGCAGCCCCCACACAGGGTACAGATTCATACACATTATGTGAGTGAGGCCTTGGACTTCTCCATGAAGGACCTCACTGGTGGGAAGAGTTCTCATTTCCCCAGCAGAGAAAGCCTAAAGAAAGCTGGAAAGACTCCTCCCACCTCTGAAGACGAGAAGAGTTCCAACCTCCCCTCATAGCTGGTGCAACACATGCCTGAAAAAACATACTGGCCTCCAACCTCCCCTTATAGCCAGTCCAACACACGCCTGAAAAACATACCGGCCTCCAACCTCCCCTCACAGCAGGTCCAACACGCCTGCAGGAAAAGAAAGTCTATTGGCCTCCAAGCTCCTCTTACAGCCGATCCATAGAGCAGCACAATTAATCGTTAAAAAATCGTGATCTGGATTCATCCCCCCTGACAATCTCCAATGCAGAGTTTGAGGATTCTTTCATATAACAAGTGGAGAGACTTTATCTGCTCACTCAGCTGTCAAAAGAAAATATCCGGCAGTTTTTAACAGGAAACATTGTAACTAATGCTTCCTCCTTGGATCAAAGGGATAAACTTGTGTGTGTGTGTGTGTGTGTGTGTGTGTGTTAAGAAAAAATTCAGGCAGTCTGCCAAGTTTGTAACAACACGAAACATTGTAACTAACTTCCTTCTTAGGCAGGAAGCAGGAAGTTTAATCACTTAAAGTCCAAATCTTTTTCCTAAGTCAAAAATCAATATTTTTTGCTCGAAAATTACTTGGAATCCCGAAACATCATATATACTTTAAAAGAGACCCTAGGGAATAAAATGGCAATTGCTGCAATATTTTATGTCGCACTGTATTTTGCCCAGTGGTCTTTCAAATGCAATTTTTTGGGGGAAAAATACACTTTAATCAATAAAAAAAAAAAGAAACAGTAAAGTTAGCCCACTTTTTTAGTTTTAGTGTGAAAGATGATGTTATGCTGCAAGAATCATGATTTATCTTCTAAGCAAAAAATTTGTGATTCTCATTTTAGCCAGAATCGTGCAGCTTGACCAGTTTAACACACGCCTGCAGGAAAGAAAAAATCTACTGGCTTCCAACTTCCCCTCACAGCCGGTTCAAATCATACTGTCTTTTATTTTATTTATTTTTTCTTTCTATTTCTGTTTTTTTTTCTGATTCTTTTTCTTTTGTCCATGATAATCAGTGGTACTTCTGCAGGGGGGAGCTGATGACACATCTGGTCTTTGAATTTCCTTCTTGTTTTCCTTCTTGTTTTCCTTCTTGTTTTCCTTCTTGTTTTCGTACTTGTTTTCGTACTTGTTTTCGTACTTGTTTTCGTACGTGTTTTCTTTCTGACAGGGAGTGCTGCTTTTTTGTGGAGTCTCAGTGTCATCATCGCTTTCTGGAGGAAGCGTAGACCAATGACGACGTTTTCGTGGAATCCTTGGGTGGAGGTATTTCTTTGCTGCTTTCTGAAATAGACGGCTATGTTTTCGTCGAGGACCAGTTTCATCGTCCATTCCTGGAGGAAGCGTAAAGCGAACATGACGTTCTGGTTTCTTTTTGTAGAATATGCCCTTTAGTGGCGTCTCCTTGTGGAAGTCGCACTCTGGTGGAGTCTCCTTTTGAATGTCGCACTCTGGTGGAGTCTCCTTTTGAATGTAGCACTCTGGTGGAGTCTCCTTGTGGAAGTCGCACTCTGGTGGAGTCTCCTTGTGGAAGTCGCACTCTGGTGGAGTCTCCTTGTGGAAGTCGCACTCTGGTGGAGTCTCCTTGTGGAAGTCGCACTCTGGTGGAGTCTCCTTGTGGAAGTCGCACTCTGGTGGAGTCTCCTTGTGGAAGTCGCACTCTGGTGGAGTCTCCTTGTGGAAGTCGCACTCTGGTGGAGTCTCCTTGTGGAAGTCGCACTCTGGTGGCGTCTCCTTGTGGAAGTCGCACTCTGGTGGCGTCTCCTTGTGGAAGTCGCACTCTGGTGGCGTCTCCTTGTGGAAGTCGCACTCTGGTGGCGTCTCCTTGTGGAAGTCGCACTCTGGTGGCGTCTCCTTGTGGAAGTCGCACTCTGGTGGAGTCTCCTTGTGGAAGTCGCACTCTGGTGGAGTCTCCTTTTGAATGTCGCACTCTGGTGGAGTCTCCTTGTGGAAGTCGCACTCTGGTGGAGTCTCCTTGTGGAAGTCGCACTCTGGTGGAGTCTCCTTGTGGAAGTCGCACTCTGGTGGAGTCTCCTTGTGGAAGTCGCACTCTGGTGGAGTCTCCTTGTGGAAGTCGCACTCTGGTGGAGTCTCCTTGTGGAAGTCGCACTCTGGTGGAGTCTCCGTGTGGAAGTCGCACTCTGGTGGAGTCTCCGTGTGGAAGTCGCACTCTGGTGGAGTCTCCGTGTGGAAGTCGCACTCTGGTGGAGTCTCCTTGTGGAAGTCGCACTCTGGTGGAGTCTCCTTGTGGAAGTCGCACTCTGGTGGAGTCTCCTTGTGGAAGTCGCACTCTGGGGGAGTGGCCTCGCCTGGGGGGCACTCTGGGGGAGTGGCCTCGCCTGGGGCACACTCATACTGTCTTTTATTTTTTTTATTTTTGTTTCTTTTTCTGGTTCTTTTTCCTTTGTCCGGTTCTGTGATAATCGAGGGTTCTTCTGGTGGAGTCACCTTGTGGAAGTCTAACTCTGGAGTGGCCTCGTCTGGGGCGCACTCTGTTGGAGTGGCCTCGTCTGGGGCGCACTCTGTTGGAGTGGCCTCGCCTGGGGCGCACTCTGTTGGAGTGGCCTCGCCTGGGGCGCACTCTGTTGGAGTGGCCACGTCTGGGGCGCACTCTGTTGGAGTGGCCTCGTCTGGGGCGCACTCTGTTGGAGTGGCCTCGTCTGGGGCGCACTCTGTTGGAGTGGCCTCGTCTGGGGCGCACTCTGTTGGAGTGGCCTCGTCTGGGGCGCACTCTGTTGGAGTGGCCTCGTCTGGGGCGCACTCTGTTGGAGTGGCCTCGTCTGGGGCGCACTCTGTTGGAGTGGCCTCGTCTGGGGCGCACTCTGTTGGAGTGGCCTCGTCTGGGGCGCACTCTGTTGGAGTGGCCTCGCCTGGGGCGCACTCTGTTGGAGTGGCCTCGTCTGGGGCGCACTCTGTTGGAGTGGCCACGTCTGGGGCGCACTCTGTTGGAGTGGCCACGTCTGGGGCGCACTCTGTTGGAGTGGCCACGTCTGGGGCGCACTCTGTTGGAGTGGCCTCGTCTGGGGCGCACTCTGTTGGAGCGGCCTCGTCCGGGGCGCACTCTGTTGGAGCGGCCACGTCCGGGGCGCACTCTGTTGGAGCGGCCACGTCCGGGGCGCACTCTGTTGGAGCGGCCTCGTCCGGGGCGCACTCTGTTGGAGCGGCCCCGTCCGGGGCGCACTCTGTTGGAGCGGCCCCGTCCGGGGCGCACTCTGTTGGAGCGGCCCCGTCCGGGGCGCACTCTGTTGGAGCGGCCCCGTCCGGGGCGCACTCTGTTGGAGCGGCCCCGTCAGGGGCGCACTCTGTTGGAGCGGCCCCGTCAGGGGCGCACTCTGTTGGAGCGGCCCCGTCAGGGGCGCACTCTGTTGGAGCGGCCCCGTCCGGGGCCGTCTCCGTGTGAACGTCACATGCTGGTTGAGCCTTAATGTAGCTTTCACATTCTGTCTCGCTCACTGGGACAGACCCTCTGCGTACATCTGCAATTAAAAAGAAGAATGAGATTTAGCACCTTCACCTACATTTCTTTATACAACATCAAATTATAGAGAGAAAAGTTCAAAATTCCAAAATGACTAGTGTTGGCCTTCATATAAAAATTCTGGTTGCCTGGCAGTTATGCCGACCCACTAAAATGAATGGAGTCAGAAAGAGGACTGATTCTTCACTTCCAGGTGCAGTGGAGTAATCTGCAGTGCTTCTGTTTCTTATTATGAAATGCCCGGCCTCTTTTATTGTCATCCCTCCAATTGTTGCGGTGGATTGATACAGAAGTGGCCGGGACCTGGAACCGCTGCATTGCAGATTACTCCGCCACACCTCAAAGTGAAAAAATAGTCCCCTGCGCGTTTTGGATCGCTTGCCATGCGATTCTGTCATGTGACAACCGTGACAAGATTTTGCCATGTTTGGGGGGCCATTAAGAATCATTCGAAAGCTTTCTTCACATTTTTCTATGATTTAGAATTGCAGGCAGAATCATATCACTTCTGCCGGCCATTCCAAATCTCCCTTTTGTGGGCGGAGTCTATGGCAGAATTCCAGGCAAATGATTAAATAGTTACTGTCTGTGGGAGCTGCTTTATAGCAAAGCCCTGCAGCAACTAACTGGGGCCCCATTTGTTCAGTAGGGGGAGGGGGGCATAAAGGGTCTATTTATTGCCTGTGGGGTGCATACAAAGTGATCTTCTGCACCGCAGTTCCCAATAATTAAATGTAAGCTTTGGCCTCTTGTCTATTAACCAATCAGGGACAGGCTTGAATAGTAATTGTTGTGAAATCCATCACTGCAGATTACGCCACCTGCACCCTAAAGACATTAAATAACCCCAGCCTGTAATAAGGGGAGTGCAAAGCTTGTTTGAAAAAGAAAAATTGGTTGGCAGCTGTTAGGTGGTGGGATTGGCTCCCTGTATACGGCGCCAAGAATTACTGTTTGCTGTTTACAGGGCAAAAAACAGCATCTGATGATTTTTAAAGCAATGTCCATTGTCATTGTCCATGGCCATCCCTATACATGTGTACATATGAGGGGTGACCCCCTCATCATTGTTCAAGGCCATCCCTATACATGTGTACATATGGGGGGGGGGTGACCCCCTCATCATTGTCCATGACCATTCTTATACATGTGTACATATGGGGGGTGACCTCCTCATCATTGTTCAAGGCCATCCCTATACATGTGTACATATGGGGGGGGTGTGACCCCCTCATCATTGTCCATGACCATTCTTATACATGTGTACATATGGGGGGTGACCCCCTCATCAATGTTCATGACCATCCCTATACATGTGTACATATGGGGGGGTGACCCCCTCATCATTGTCCATGGCCATCCCTATACATATGTACATATAGGGGGGGGGTGACCCCTCATCATTGTTCATGGCCATCCCTATACATGTGTACATATGGGGGGGGGTGACCCCTCATCATTGTTCATGGCCATCCGTATACATGTGTACATATGGGGGGGGGGGGTGACCCCTCATCATTGTTCATGGCCATCTGTATACATGTGTACATATGGGGGGGGGGGGGTGACCCCTCATCATTGTTCATGGCCATCCCTATACATGTGTACATATGGGGAGGGGGTGACCCCCTCATCATTGTCCATGGCCATCCCTATACATGTGTACATATGGGGGGGGGGTGACCCCCTCATCATTGTTCATGGCCATGAAACAGAAAGTAGAAATATATATATATATATTTTCAAAATTTTCGCTCTTTTTCCGTTTATTTTGCGAAATATAAAAAAACAAGTGGTGAATAAATACCACTAAAAGAAAGCTCTATTTGTGTGAACAAAGCAACAACAATTTCATTTGGGTGCAGCGTAGCATGACCGCGCAATTCTCATTGAAAGTGCGAGAGCGCGGAGAGCTGAAAATTGGTCTGGGAAGGAAGGGGGTGAAGGTGTCCGGTATTGAAGAGGTTAATGGTGCCAAAACACACCAAAAAAATCTCGGCTCCTTTATGTGTGTATTGTACATGTGCACTGAATTGTCTTTATGAAATGTCAACAACATTCATTGTGTGTTTTGGTGCCAATAAAATGCCCTTCTGTTCTATGAATTCTATGAAAACAGATGATTTGGGGTGAAGGTGCCTTCGATCGATGAGTGTAGGTGACTTATCCAGAGTACTTCTTGTATCGATCACTATTCATAGTACTTACCAATCTCGGTGTCGGTATCCCGGTGATGTCCATTGGCTTTAGAGCCGAATCCCAAACATCCAACAACGGCTCTGAAGCAGCCGCGTACAAACGCTCGGGTCTTCTTCATTTTGGAGGGCTTTTTGGGGGTATCTCCAGGCTGGTCACTGATACCTCCTTCCATAGCTGCCCTTCCTTTGCTGGATTTCTCTTTGGTGTTTTTCAGAGAAAAAAGCTTTTTACATTTAAATTGGTTCATTATTAAGAATAAAGAAACGCGCTTTAAATGTAAAACAATAGAAGCCGCAATCAAATTCAATCGAAAGAAATCAAATCCGATGAAATTGCAAGAAAATCTCAGGAGAGATCAGGAACACGTCTTCACTGGCCAGTGAACACTCGGCTTCTGCTGCCAGTCCCCTCTGCACCTCCTTATAAGGGCTCAGCCAATGACATCACAGCAGCTCTGAGGTTTTTTTTTTTTTTTAAATCTCAACTGACGATTTTTCTTAAAGGAGCCTCGTCCTTGTGTGTGAGCTTTGTGAATTCAGCCTGTAGGCTCAGAATACGGCTCCTTTAAGAACATGTTGTTGTTGTGAATGACAGTTAACCCTTACAGTCCCATGGCTGAAATAATGATTTGTATTCCTCTGATAACACTGGGAATGGAGCCTTATAAATATTTTCATTATTACACACCAATTATTTCTCAATTTTTAACCCTTTAACTGCCTAGTCAAGTGTTTTTGATGCGTTTAGATGGACTGGTGTATTTTTGACACGTTTTACATGCACTCTGCTGTGTTTTTGATGCCTTTAGATATACTCTGGTGTATTTTTTTTATACATTTAGATGCTCTCTGGTGTATTTTTGATGCATAAAAAAATGCTTTCTGCTGCATTTTGATGTGTTTAAATGGACTGTGGTGTATTTTTGTTGCGTTTAGATGTACCATGATGTATTTTTGACACATATAGATGCATATTTGATGCATTTGGAAGCTCTCTGCTGTATTTTTGATGTGTATAGATGCTCTCTGGTGTATTTTTAAGATGTTTTAGATGCACTTTGCTGTGGTTTTGATGCATTTAGATGCACTGTGGTGTATTTTTGATGTGTTTAGATGCTCTCTGGTGTATTTTTGATGCGTTTTGATGGGTTTGGAAGCTCTGTGGTGTATATTTGATGTGTTTAGATGCTCTCTGGTGTATTTTTGATGCGTTTTGATGGACTGTGGTGTATTTTTGATGTGTTTGGAAGCTCTGTGGTGTATATTTGATGTGTTTAGATGTTCTCTGGTGTATTTTTGATGCGTTTAGATGGACTGTGGTGTATTTTTGATGCATTTGGATGTTCGATGGTGTATTCTTGATGCCTTTAGATGGACTGTGGTGTATTTTGATGCACTCTGGTATGTTTTTGATGCGTTTTCATGGTCTCTGGTATATTTTAGATGCACTCTGCTGTGTTTTGATGCATTTTTTTTTCTTTTTTTATGTATTTGGATGTACTGTTGTATTTTTGATGTGTATAGATGCACTCTGGTGTATTTTTGATGTGTTTAGCTGGACTGTGGTATATTTGTTTTTGCTTACAAACGGTTTATTTAAAAATAAGTCTCAATACAGTTTAAATAAACATTGGCAAGAAGTACAAAAATATATATATATCAGCAGTAAGCATCTGTGAAAAATAAGCATAGCAGTTATTCGAGAGGTAGAAAAAAAGGTCATGGTTTGTATAAAAGGCTACTCGGCAGCATAATACATTGTCAACTGTATCTTAGGAAAGGCCGCGGCTTCATCCGCGGCCTAGCGGCGCGCCGCATTTTCGGCCAAATCTTTGGCTGTAGCCCCCAGGAACTCACCCCCAACCACTGCTGGTACTCATCCACCCCTGGCCTCAACAACCAGCCCCCCCCCCCTGGCTCACTAATCCACCCAGCTGGCTACATACCAGCCTGGGTCCCATGCCCTGCTCCTGGTCGGCGGCCATCTTGGTACACCCAGCAGTGTCAGCTTCCCCCCCCCACCCCCCCGGTCACAACTTAATTGCACTTGATCCAGGGGCTTGCCCGATCGCCTTTCAGGGATCAGGAAGGAATTTTTTCCCCTACCAAAAGCAAATTGGCATAGCATGGTTAGGGGTTTTTTGCCTTCCTCTGGACCAAGCCGGGAGGATTCACTGAATCCTCTCTTCATCGCCACCAAAAGGAACGACTTTTCCCCCCGTGAATGGCGACCATGGCTAATCTGCGGTACTCCGCAGAAACCATTTGGAATTTGAGGCGTTTCGCCGCAATACTGCCAGCCATCACCAAAATGACCCTAAGAATCGAGCACCTTTTGAGGATCGATCGACGATCGACCGTCAAAAATTTTAGCCGTTTACCCCAACCTAAGCGCATTTCATGTGCTCTGATCAACACAAGATCGGCAGTAAAACACCGACTTGAAATCCATGATTTCATTCTACAACACGACCTAGACTGCCTCTTCATTACAGAGAGCTGGCTCACAGCCGACTGTAACACCATTCTAGGAGAATTGGTGCCAGAAAACTACCATATTATAACGGAAAACAGAATAGGGCAAAGAGGAGGAGGACTGGCGGTGATCCATAAGACGCGTCTTGCGATCACAAAACCAAGCCTCCAAAACCCTCTTCCATTCATGGAAACCCTTACTCTTCAACTGCAAGTAAACGGCCAGGAGACCGTCCGGATTCTACTCTGCTATAGGCCACCTGGCCCCAAGTCGCAGCTGCTCCCATCTTTGACGGACTTTGTCTCCACTTATACCCTGAATAGCAAACACCTTTTGCTGCTCGGGGATTTCAACCTTTGGGCCAACTCCCCGCAAGACCCCATTGCCGACGCCTGCATCGACCACCTGGAAGGATTAGGGCTTCAGCAACTAGTATGTGGGCCCACACATGCTTCCGGTCATACGCTCGATCTTATTTTCAGACAAGATCTGGAAATAAAAATCTTGGAAAATGAACCTTTGCCATGGACAGATCACCATGCAATTAAATTCATTATTTCCGAATTCCCCCCCTTAACAAAAACATCAAATCCAGTGACAACACACTGGACCAGATGTCAGAGGAAGCTCCATTCGGAACTCTTCAAAGCCACGTTAGGGGGAAAAATAAACACAATTCAGCCGCACCAAACAGCGGAAGAAACACTAGAGGCCATAAACACAGCACTATTGCAGTCAGCTGACTTGATAGCGCCGAAACGAAAGACCCAGATCAGGAAAAACAACTCCGGCTGGTTCAACAACCAGCTGGCGTTACTGAAGCAAGAGCGTAGAAGGGCAGAAGCAGCCTGGAAAAGAAACCCTTCAGATGAGAACCTCGCGATTTACAAGGCAATAACCAGAAAATACTACAAACAAATCTTCGAAGCCAAGAAAAACTATTTTTCTGAGGCTATCAACGGTGCCCTAAACCGCCCCCGCGAACTCTTCAAGCTGGTCACTCAGACCATGAATCCAGGATGCCTTGTAGCCCCCAACTTGGATACACAAGAATTTTGCGATGAGTTATCGGATTGCTTCATTAACAAAATTGAGGCAATCCGGCAAAGCATTCAGCAGAACAATTGCTCTCCCAGCCCCCCCCGTAGTCATTTACACAGCACCGGCAGCAATTCACCACAGTTTGGTGAGTTCACGCTGAAACCCATCTCCATTCAGACCACTAAAAATATCATCGGCACTCTGCGCAACAGCACTGCGCCAAATGATATTATCCCCACCAAACTGCTGAAGGAATGCGCCGACATCCTGGCACCTCCTGTCACGCAGCTTATTAACCAATCCTTCAGGGAGGGCAAAATGCCCTCTCAGCTGAACGAGGGCTTCATTCAACCCATCTTGAAGAAAGCCACCCTGGATCCTAAGGATCCACTTAACTGGCGCCCCATAACAGGCCTAAATGTTCTCTCCAAGGTAATGGAGAAGGCAGTGGTACAGCAGCTGCAACAGCATCTAGATACCCACAATTTACTCGACCCATTGCAATCGGGCTTCCGTCCCGGACACGGGACGGAAACAGCATTGCTTAAGATATGGGACGACGTTCTGGAGGCCGCAGACGAAGGAGAATCTTCTCTTCTGGTTCTGCTGGACCTAAGCGCAGCTTTTGATACAGTTGATCACAAGCTGTTATTGACCCGGCTGGCTAAAATAGCCAAAGTCGCAGAAAGCGATCTATCCTGGTTCTCCTCTTTTGTGGAAAACCGATCGCAAATAGTTAAGCTAGGACCATTCACTTCGGAACAACGCACATTATCGTGCGGGGTCCCTCAGGGATCTCCCCTGTCGCCGATGTTATTTAACATCTATCTGCGTCCTCTTTTTGAAATCATCAGCAGCCAAAAACTGCTATATCACTCTTACGCAGACGACACGCAACTGTACTTCCGCATTTGCAATAAAAAGGATCACCACCTCAATCTAGAGACATGCCTCTCTGTGATTGAAGACTGGATGACAAAGAGTTATCTCAAACTCAACGGAGCGAAAACAGAACTTCTTCTGTTTCACGCCAAGCGTAGCAATCAATCGATAACAACCTGGATCCCCCCGCCCATTCTGGGCAAAGTCATCACCCCTAGCGCCAAAGTCAAAAGTCTTGGGGTCATCTTTGACTCCGACATGACAATGAACGCACAAATAGGGGCAGTAGTCAGCGGATCTCACTATCTGCTGCGCCTACTACGCAGACTCACGCCTTTTATTCCCAAGAAAGACATAGCGGTCGTGGTGGGAGCGATTGTAAACTCCAGATTGGACTATGCAAATGCCCTTTACCTCGGACTTCCCAAGTACCAAATCGCTCGTCTTCAAGTCGTTCAAAATACGGCCGCCAGACTTGTGACTGGGAAAAAACCCTGGGAATCAATCTCACCCTCGTTGAGATCCCTTCACTGGCTACCAGTCAAAGACAGAATCACCTATAAAGCACTCTGTCTAACGCATGGATGTATCCATGGGAATGCTCCCCATTATCTATGCGAAAAATTAAAAATGTACAATCCCAATCGTATTCTACGATCCAATAATCAAAATCGGCTTCAGATACCGAAAGCCAGATACAAGTCCAAAGGAGACAGGAGATTCGCTGTCCAAGGTCCCAGACTATGGAACGCCTTACCAGCCAGCATTCGACTGGAGGAGAACTACTTGGTCTTCAGGAGAAAGATTAAGACTCATCTCTTTTGATCTCAAAAGAGAAAGGAACAACAAGCGCCCAGAGGCGATTTATTTCGCATGTGCTGCGCTATACAAGTTCTTCATTCATTCATTCATCTCTAAAATAACTGTCATGGTGAAACTTAAAGTGGTTGTAACCCTTAAATATACCCAGAGAAGGGACTATCCTCAGGTGGTACACAGAGATCAAACAAATCTTCCTACATAAGTTGTACCTGTTTATCTGCTCTTCTCTACAGCCATTCAAAGTGCTACATTTATAAGTTTATCTGAGAGTTTAGAAAAAAAGGAGACAGAGACCTCAAGTTACACTCTGCAGAGCTCAGTGGGGCAAGCTCTGTGAGCTGATTGGAGGGAAGGGTCGCCACACTGCACACAGAAACAGAGCTGAGGCTGTCAATCTGCTGGAGGTCCCTCCCCTGTCACCATTTTTCTTTTGGTGTCAGGAAAACTTTTGAGAAGTGACACATGCTGATAGCAGAGGAACGAAGCAGCAGACAGAAATGACACTTAGTGCTCTTGAGACAAGCACACGCTATAGAGCAATTTGCTTTGTTCATATTTGTCTGATGTTTACAACAACTTTAAACCTGTTGGATGAGAACACTTCACTGTGGTGGAACAAAACAAACTGATCTCAGTTTGAACCTAGCTGAACCTGAGCACAAACAAGGCACCTGTGCACTGTGGTAATCCCCTTTTTTTCCTTTCCTGACCATTACATAAAAAGTTATGTAGACAGGTGAGGGGAGGGACAGAGGAGCTGGTTCAGCACAGACAGTAATTGGAAACTCCCAGAGATGATGGGGGACTATGTTCAGGGAGTGTAAGGCTGTCCTAGGGAATGGACTTTTCCTGGAGTTGTCAATTTTACAAGCAGGTTCAAAAGGGCAATGCAAGTTAATACAAAATAATTTTTAGAAAGGAAAAGCATAGCAAATAAGCATTTAATATACTTGATTTTTGTTGTGCTTTTGCCTGAAATCTTTTAGGTTGGTGACAGGGTCTCTTTAAGCCTCCTTTGAAAATAATCCTGAAGTGTGAACTATTCGTCTTGTCTTTAGCACCAATTGGATTCTCCTGTGCTGCAGATATGGGAGAATGGAAATGGAGCTCTTGATTGATTGCCATGAGTGTCAGTGTTGTATTTCCCTTCAGGTCTATTGCTGGATAAGTCTTGATGAATGTACATACCCACCTGTGTATTTGGTTTACCTGCTCTTCATTTAACCCAACAGCTGGTATGTGGCGGCACCATGAGGAAGTGGATCTCAACGTGGTCAGGCTTTGTTTTCAGGCTTGGTATACTTCACCTGCCGGACAACGGATGACAATCGGACCTGTGCTGTCAGAGCCTGTCTACGATAAGAGTAAGTAGTCGGGAAAAAACAAGGGGGTGTAGCTGAATTCAAGTAAATGAATCCATGGATCTATTAAAAAATCGATGTGTTTTTACATTAAGCTGTCAGAAGTTGTGGAATCTGTCTTAAAATTGGCCTTCCATAATATTAGTATTTTTGTGTTTTCAAGTGTTGGGTTTTCAAGGGGAAGGGAATGGGCCAAAGGGGAAGCGCATGGAAATTAGGTGTGGGCTTCTCACTCACCCTGCTTGAAAGCAAACCTTGTGTTTGGCTGGGAATGGGCACAGTACTGGTTGACTTTAACCAATTAAGCCCCGGACCAATATGTTGCTAAATGCCCAAAGGCATTTTTACAATTCGGCACTGCGTCGCTTTAACAGACAATTGCGCGGTCGTGCGACGTGGCTCCCAAACAAAATTGGCGTCCTTTTCCCCCCACAAATAGAGCTTTCTTTTAGTGGTATTGGATCACCTCTGCGGTTTTTATTTGTTGCGCTATAAACAAAAATAGAGCGACAATTTTGAAAAAAATGCAAAATTTTTACTTTTTGCTATAATAAATATCCCCCAAAAACATATATAAAAAATGTTTTTCCTCAGTTTAGGCCTATACGTATTCTTCTACATTTGGTAAAAAAAATCGCAATAAGCGTTTATCGATTGGTTTGCGCAAAATTTATATTGTTTACAAAATAGGTGATAGTTTTATTGCATTTTTATTATTATTTTTTTTTTTACTACTAATGGCGCCGATCAGAGATTTTTTTCGTGACTGCGACATTATGGCGGACACTTCGGACAATTTTGACACATTTTTGGGACCATTGTCATTTTCACAGCAAAAAATGCATTTAAATTGCATTGTTTATTGTGAAAGTGACAGTTGCAGTTTGGGAGTTAACCACAGGGGGCGCTGTAGGATTTGTGTGTTTACAACTGTAGGGGGGTGTGGCTGTAGGTCTATCACATATAAAAGGGATTACTCGATCGATGCAGCCGCCACAGTGAAGCACGGGGAAGCCGTGTTTACATACGGCTCCCCCCGTTCTTCAGCTCCAGGGAGCGATCGCGAGCGGGCGGCTAGAAACGAATAGCCGCGCCCTCATCCTGGATCGCTCCCCGCGGGTTTCCAACCACCGCATGTAGCGGGGGGGTCCCGATCGGACCCCCGACCGGCGCAAAGGCAGGGTCATAAATTTACGTCCATCTGCCTGTACGTGCCCTTCTGTGGACGTATATGTACATGCGGCGGTCGGGAAGTGGTTAAAAAAGGAAAAGAGGGATATCAGACTCTACAGGCCAGAAAAGGAGCATACACCAAAGTTCCATGAAAATCGCATACTTTATTAAAGTCTCACAATTTTAAAAGAACAGCAATAATGCATAGCGCGTATATCTGATTGTAAAATATCAAGGTATACATGTGGCAGTTTGCAGCGTATGGTTATTAGACAGAAAATAGACTACTAATGAAGTAAGTCCTCATGTGCCGACGCGTTTAGCCATACTGTGGACCTACTTTATTAGTACTCTATTTTCTGTCTGATAAACATATGCTGCAGAAAATCTCCCTCCGATGAGTGTGGCTGCAGCCATTTTAACTGTGGGCAGCTGAAACTGCTGCCTGTTCACTTCCTGGATTCAAACACACACCACTAGCTCTGCAGCTCTCATTGGCCCTCTTATGATTAATCCCACCTCCCTTCCTGGCAAATGCTCACAAGAGTGAGAGAGAGAACTGTGTATGATGTCATAAGCCTAGGCTTTTTTTTTTACCAGACAAGAAACAGGAAGTGGGCCGTGTAAGGTGTTTACTGGCAGAAAAAAATGTTTACTATCCAAAGTTAAAACAACAAGGGTAGAGGAAAAATTAATAAAGGTCCACTTTAAGAGAAGATCACCTTAGAAGTTTTGTGCTCAATTACTGGAATGCTCTCTCTGCCTACATATATCTGGTGTCTGAATTGGATATTTCTCTTTCTGCTTCTCTAGAATCCACAAATACATCAGAACTGAAGATATGCCGGATGAATAAAGAGTATGGCCACTGTGAAGGGGGAGAAGAGGTGTACATCCTGTGTGACAAGGTGCAGAAAGGTAAATGGTCATGGGTTGGGTCTGTATCCATCTACTTTGTGACAATGCAATTAGTGGACCTCCAACTGTTGCAGAACTACAAGTCCCATGAGGCATAGCAAGACTCTGACAGCCACAAGCAAGACACCCAGAGGCAGAGGCAGAGGCATGATGGGACTTATAGTTTTGCAACAGCTGGAGGTCCACTAATTGCAGATCCCTGATATAGAGGATTAAAGTGGAAGTAAACCCTTCTATCATTTTCAGCCAAGGAAGCTGCCAGCTTGGCCTATGTTTAATCTTCAACTGCCGTGGTGCTGCACATGTGATCAGTTATGACACCAGCCATTGGATGGTTTGACAGTTTGGTTGAGAGCACAACCAATGTGACAGTTGGCAATTCCGGCATGCCGGAAATGTAACTGCTTTTTGAAACTGTTAAATCGATGGGTTTACTTCCGCTTTAACAAATCACTTTCTTCAGAAAAATAATAATCTATAGTCCTAATATAATGAAGTCCACACAAAATATCTCACCGCCAGTGTCTCAGTCCCACACTTGGGCCGAGGGTTCCCATCTGTTTGGGGTGCAATACAAGCTGCAAGAGATCAGCAAACTGAGTCTGTCACCAGACTGCCAACCCGGTCTCACAGCTGTGGACTACGCCACTTCACCTTATAGACAGGTGATGATTCCTTCCAGGGGTTAAGTCCTGGGGAAAAAAGTGTGGGAACTCCCACCCAAGATCCACTCCCCCACCAAAAAAAAAAAAATGATACGCTCATATGCATAATTACTAAACAGCATGGTTAGAACTTTCTTTCTAAGGCCCCTTTCACACGGGGCAGATCAGTAATGCACCATATGCTCCACTCCGTTCATCCCCACTGAGCCGGCGGATGACACACTGTACAGGGACCGTATTTTCTCCGCTCTCCCCTATGGGGGGATCGGATGAACACGGACCGTATGTCTCCCACGCGTTCCCGCAGGATTTGAGCCCTGATTCCTTCTTGCTGCTTTTCAAGACTCAATTGCAGGTGGACTAACCCTTTCAGGACCAAAGTGCCTGCAGTCAGGGTTTGGAAGCTCTTTCCCACCCAAAGTTTCAGAGCCTCCAAATTGCGGGTCTCAAGAGGACTACCAAGTACTGAAATCGGACCTCTCTTGTTCAACTGGACTACCCCAGTACCCCTGCATAGTTAAAAACCCCATAATACTAAAAATATCTATTGGAGTCTCCCTTAAAGGGACCACAACACTAATAGAGAGAAACTAAACTTCCCATCCAGGATCCATCCCATACAATATGTATATCTAAAAAAAAAAAAAAAAAAAATGTACACACGTTGGCACAATTGTTGTGCATTTGTGTGAATGAATGATAACATCTGCCTGTGATTATTTGCACCTTGTAAACTTTTGCTTACTCCACATTTGTTGCAGAGGATATCAAGGTGGTATTCTTTGACAATTCATGGGAAGCCTGCGCCAACTTCTCCCAAGCTGATGTGCACAGACAGATCGCCATCGTTCTCAAGACGCCACCATACCACGATTTACATATCTGTAACCCGGCTACAGTGCAAGTCTGCCTGCAGAGGATCACTGATGGCATCCGCAGCGATGGAGTGAGCTTCACATACTTGCCACATGATGGAGGTCAGTGTGTAGGGTGTGGTGTCTGTCACTCAATGGTTGAAATGAAAGAAAAAAATATGTTGCAAAGATGGTGGGTAGAGAAGCAAGTCCCCTGTATTTTTTTCCTACTAATCAGACCTAATATTGGAATATTAATGGTAAGTCCCTCCCTTATACAAACTAATTGCAACCTCCAGAGGCATTAAGCTCCACCTTCTTGGATGGGAGCTGCTTAACCACTTAAGACCCGGACCAAAATGCAGGCAAAGGACCAGGCCCCTTTTTGCGATTCGGCACTGCGTCGCTTTAACTGACAACTGCACGGCCGTGCGACGTGGCTCCCAAACAAAATTGGCGTCCTTTTTTTCCCACAAATAGAGCTTTCTTTTGGTGGTATTTGATTACTTCTGCGGTTTTTATTTTTTGCGCTATAAACAAAAATAGAGCAACAATTTTGCTATAATAAATATCCCCCAAAAATATATAAAAAAAAACGTTTTTTTCCTCAGTTTAGGCCGATACGTATTCTTCTACATATTCTTCACACCCCTTGAAATTTTCAACATTTTGTCATGTTACAACCAAAAACCTAAATGTATTTTATTGGGATTATATGTGATAGACCAACACAAAGTGGTACATAATTGTGAAGTGGAAGGAAAATGATAAATGGTTTTCAAAATATTTTGCAATTAAATACCTGAAAAGTGTGGCGTGCATTTGTATTCACCCCCCCCCCCCCTCTGTCAGATTGGATGGAGAGTGTCTGTGAACAGCAATTTTCAAGTCGCGCCACAGATTCTCAATTGGATTTAGGTCTGGACTTTGACTGGGCCATTCTAACAGATGAATATGCTTTGATGTAAACCACTCCATTGTAGCTCTGATTGTATGTTTAGGGTCGTTGTCCTGCTGGAAGGTGAACCTCCACCCCAGTCTCAAGTCTTTTACATACTCTAATGCTGCGTACACACGACTATTTTTCATGTCATGGGAAAAACAAGGTTTTTCTCGACGTGATTCCTCTTAAGCCAGCCTTGTATACACATGATCATGATAGAAAAATTCTCGAGCAAAGCACGTTGACGTACAACACGTACGACAGCACTATAAAGGGAAAGTTCCATTCGATTGGCGCCACCCTTTGGGCTGATCATACTTCTCATAATTTGCTTCTGAGCATGCACGTTTTTTTCCCTGTCATTAAAGCCTGCACACGACCATTTTTCACGAAGAGAAAACGATGACGTGAAAAACTTGCTGAGAAAAAATAGAGCAGGTCCTAAATTTTTAATGGCCTGCTCTGGAGCCTACACACGATCGTTTTAAATAATGACCAATTTGAAAAATTTCTCATCATGAAAAATGGTCGTGTGTAAGCGGCATAACAGGTTTTCTTCTAAGGTTGCCCTGTATTTGGCTCCATCCATCTTATCATCAACTCTGACCAGCTTCCCTGTCCCTGCTGAAGTTGCCGCCACCATGTTTCACAGTGGGGATGGTGTGTTTAGGGTGATGTGCAGTGTTAGTTTTCTGCCACACATTACATTTTGCTTTTAGGCCAAAAAGTTCAATACTGGTCTCATCTGACCAGAGCACATTCTTCCACATGTTTGCTGTGTCCCCCACATGGCTTCTCGCAAACTGGACTTTTTATGGCTTTTTTTTTTCAACAATGGCTTTCTTCTTGCCACTCTTCCATTAAGGGCAGATTTGTGGAGTGCACAACTAATAGTTGTCCTGTGGACAGATTCTCCCACCTGAGCTGTGAATCTCTGCAGCTCTTCCAGAGTTACCATGGGCTTCTTGGCTGCTTCTCTGATTAATGTTCTCCTTGCCCAGGACGGCCATGTCTTGGTAGGTTTGCAGTTGTGCCATGCTCTTTCCA
This sequence comes from Rana kukunoris, assembly GCA_029574335.1. NCBI lineage: Eukaryota > Metazoa > Chordata > Amphibia > Anura > Ranidae > Rana > Rana kukunoris. The sequence goes on from CM056057.1 coordinate 65,744,064, forward strand.
TTTTTGGGTGATGGATAGAACAGTGCATTTTTTTATAACCTAACCCTGCTTTAAACTTCTCTACAATTTTATCCCTGACCTGTCTGGTGTGTTCCTTGGCCTTCATGATGCTGATTGTTCACCAAGAATTTTGAAACCCATTTATCACTTTTCTTCCACTCCACAATTATGTGCCACTTTGTGTTGGTCTTTCACATAAAATACATTTTCGTTTTTGTTTGTAACGTGACAAAATGTGAACACTTTTAAGGGGTATAAATACTTATTCAAAGCACTGTAGCTAGAAGATCAATCATATCTTCTATTTTGACAGTGCATCTTCCCGGAACATTGCTGGAGCCAACCTAAGGCAAGTACTTTCTGATTACCACCAATACATAATCACTCACCCCTCCCATTGTGTTGCAATATTGCATACATTGGGCAGATCACAAGAGTAATTAGTGCCTTGCATTACAATACATGCAGGTAGAAGCAGTTCTAAGTGTACCTAACCTGTTCATTTAGCTGCGTGTTCAGAGACCTGCTCAGTGTTAAGAAAATACATTTTTTTTATTTTTTATCTTATTTTTTTCATTCAGCCAGTGGGTTGAACAGAAAAAAAACTGACAGATCCCCATATCCACCCAAGTGATTTAAATGCAGGGATCTCCCCCACTGTGCTATTGTATTCTGACACCAGGGAGTGGTTGGTGCGTGATCTGTCCGGTGTGGGTGATGTGTAATCTGCTCGGATTGTGTGTGACCGAATGGTCTTCTGTCCAATCTAACTAGACAAATAATGTGTCCCATAATTTTACTACAGATTCCCATGGAGTGCGCAGAAAGCGACCTCGCATCTCTTCTCCGCTAGATGAACTTGTCGGACCCGGTCAGTGCTTGACATCATTTTTTATATATATATATATATAATATTACTATTATGTGTCTAATCTTGGACGTTACTCTGATCCTTTTTTTTTGCAGACCCACATGGGATTGAGAGCAGGAGACGACAAGCAAGACCCGAATACACAGACTACATAACTTCTCCATCAGGTAAATGAATGTAGAATGTCGTGCAATAAATGTAGTTGTATTTGGCAGACTTCAGAGCTGCTTTTGCAATCAAATCCTTTTAGGTCAGTTCAGGATAAAGTGGAAGCATTTTGTTACATCTGTTTATAAAGTGCAAAAAAATAATAATATTGCTTTTCTGAAATTCAATGTCATCTTAAAGAGTCCTCCTACTTATCCTGAACTACAGAATGATTGGCCTTTATGTTGTAGAAAATTGGGAATGTGCTTAGTTAAAGCAGATCTCCACCCTAAAGTGGAGTCGCGCTGATCGGAACATTGGACACCTTTCAGGGGGAGGGGGGTGCAGATACCTGTCTAAAGACAGGTATTTGCACCCACTTTCGGCCACAGCAGAGTCGCGCAAAAGACGGGTTTTCCTAGCTTCCCGTCGCCCCCCCCCCCCGTTGTGTGCTGGGAACTCTTGGCTCCCAGCACACAGCGGGAGCCAATCGGAGGGCGCAGTGCGACTCACGCATGCGCCGCAGGGAACCGGGCAGTGAAGCCAGAGCGCTTCACTTCCTGGTTCACTCACTGTGGATGGAGGGGGGAGCAGCAGAGACGAGCGAACGCTCGTCCTCTGCTGCAGACAGCTCTGGACTACAGGACAGGGTAAGTGTCCTAATATTAAAAGTCAGCAGTATTTGTAGCTGCTGGCTTTTAATATTTTGTTTTAATGGGCCATCCGCTTTAAGTATTTAAGCAAATGGCAAGTAGCAGGACAGACACCACTTCACTATAATGCTGTTTGTAGTCCGCCCCCAACAAGACTTATGAGTCTGGCAGATGAACAGGTAGTATTCTGTACTCGCAGGGTCATTAAAGGGATAAAATGTGGGGAAATCTGCATGTACTGTTAAGATACACTGCATATGTTTTGCTTGAAAACATTGAAATAGATTGACTATGCTGATTGACTAGTGGCCAATTTACAAACCTCAACGTGTAATGTGGTAAAATTATTGGACAGCAAGCAAGAACAAATGTGAGTCAAATTAAACATTACTCTGCTAATAACATGTTAAAAACACACGCAACATTTATTTTTTTTAAACAATTCTGTTATCATAAATGCTTTACCGTTGCCACCTACTGTGTAGAGTTGGGTACCTTCATGTTCTGTAGATGGCTCCATTAATTGTAAACTTTATCTACCTGTTTGCACCTCTTATGCCCCACTTTTGGTTAGTAAAACAGCTGTGTTTGGGAAATCCCAGGACACTCTATAAGGAGTCTGATGTGATATATTGGTACCTAGAGGTGTCAGCTGTATAAAGAAAATGGCAATTTTTATTTGTTTACAGTAGCCGTAAGTTCAATGTAAACCCAGTGCAGAGTTTGTGTGGGTTAAAGTAGAATTCCAATGAAAATCTAACTAAGCCTAAATCCAATCCCACCCCCATTCTAGGACTATTCTATCTACCCTGTAAAAGAAAAAATGTGCATTCTTATCTGTTCTATAGCTGCTCTGGTCCAGGCACATGATTGGGTCCCAGTACAGTAAAACCTTGGATTGCGAGCATAATTTGTTCCAGAAACATGCTTGTAATCCAAATCACTTGTATATCAAATCATTTTACAGGGTATAAAAGAGAAGAGAGGCGCCTCTAGGTGTAGCAATAAGTTGCTAAATGTTGTACCTTCATTAAATGTAATCATATTCTCTCTTATACTCAGTTGTGACATGACGCTACTCTTATATCAAGACATCGCTTGTATATCAAGGCAAAATTTAATTAACCATTTTGTTTGTCTTGCAAAACGCTCTCAAACCAAGGTTTTACTGTACCTTCTTCAGTGTAGAGGAGAGGCAATGACAATGGCTGCAGACCCCGGGGGCGATGACGTCAACTATAGGCTTACTATGGGCCCTCCATTGTGGGCAGTCCCTCCTCTACACTAAAGCTGGTCCTGGAAGCCGGTCATGTGGCTTCAGAATAGGCATAATTTCCTTTACATGATATATAAAATAGACTTAGAATGGGGTGGGAACTGATTTAGGTTTTGTTAGATTTTGACTAGAATTCCACCTTTAGTACTTTGCCTAACGTATCCGTCTGATTTTGGCAGATTGGATCGGGTCGTATGTCAGAGGACATGTCTCCGCTGACATCCGACTCTCCATAGGCATGCATGGAGCGTGTGAGAGGGGCCTTAGAGGACTCTGTGCAGAGTATGGATGGGTTTATGTACAGTATTGTGCAAAACTTTTAGTCAGGTGTGAAAAAATGCTGAAAATTAAGAGTACTTTAGGAAATAGAAAAGTGTTAATTGATAAAAAAAAAAAATTAACAAAATGGAAAGTAAATGAACAATAGAGAAATCAATATTTGGTGTAACCATCCTTTGCCTTCGAACAGCTTTAATTCTTCTAGACACACAGGGCCAGATTCACGTAGTGTGGCGTTAAGTTTTGCTGGCGTAGCATATCTCAGATACGCTACGCCGCCGTAAATTAGAGAGGCAAGTGCTGTATTCACAAAGCACTTGCTCCTTAAGTTACGGCGGAGGCGTAAATGGGCCGGCGTAAGCCCGCCTAATTCAAATGTTTTTCATGTGGGCGTGTTTTAGTTAAATGAAGTGTGACCCCACGTAAATGACATTTTTAAACTGCGCATGCGCCGGCCGTGAACGTATTCCAGTGCGCATGCTCCAAATGACGTCAAAGAGTCATTGAAAACTACGTGAACGTAATTTACGCCCAGCCCCATTCACGGACGAGTTACGCAAACGACGTAAAATTTTAAAAACTCGACGCGGTCCCGACGTCCATACTTAACATTGGCTGCGCCATCTTTTTGTTGGAATAACTTTACGCCTGAAAACGCCTTACGTAAATGGCGTATCTGTACTGCGATGGCCGGGTGTACGTTTGTGAATAGGCGTATCTCGCTGATTTACATATCTCGCTGATTTACATATCTCGCTGATTTACATATCTCGCTGATTTACATATCTCGCTGATTTACATATCTCGCTGATTTACATATCTCGCTGATTTACATATCTCGCTGATTTACATATCTCGCTGATTTACATACCTCGCTGATTTACATATCTCGCTGATTTACATATTCTGCAGTTAAGATACGACGGCGTAATACAATTACGCCGCTCGTATCTTAGCTCAAACCCGACGTATCTTGTTTTCCAAATACAGAAAAAAAGATACGCCGGCGCATCTCGATAACGTCGTAACTATTGTTGAATCTGGCCCACAGTTTTTAAACTCGGCAGGTAGGTTGTTTCCAAACATCTCGCAGAACAAGTGAAAGTGCAGAAAATGGCAGCAGGTGCTCCGGACTTATGAGACCAAGTTAGAAATATTTGGCTGTAGCAGAAGGCATTTTTTTTTCTCTTGAAGGGCTGGAGAGCGGTACAATAATGAGTGTCTTCAGGCAACCGTGAAGCATGGTGGAGGTTCCTGGCAAGTTTGGGGCTGCATTTCTGCAAATGGAGTTGGGGATGTGGTCAGGATCAATGATGTCCTCAATGCTGAGAAATACAGGCAGATGCTTATCCATCATGCCAAACCATCAGGAAGGTGTGTGATTGTCCCCAAATATATTCTGCAGAAGGACAATAATCCCAAACATACAGCCAATGTCATTAAAGCAGAGGTCCCGTGAAAAAAATGTATATTAAAAGCTAGCAGCTATAAATACTGCAGCTGCTGACTTTTAACCACTTAACCCCCGGACCATATTGCTGCCCAATGACCAGAGCACTTTTTGCGATTCGGCAATGCTTTGCTTTAACTGACAATTGCGCGGTCGTGTGATGTGGCTCCCAAACATAATTGGCGTCCTTTTTTTCCCACAAATAGAGCTTTCTTTTGGTGGTATTTGATCATTTCTGCGGTTTTTATTTTTTGCGCTATAAACAAAAATAGAGCGACTATTTTGAAAAAAATGCAATATTTTTTACTTTTTTCTGTAATAAATATCCCCCAAAAATATATAAAAAAACTTTTTTTTTCCTCAGTTTAGGCCGATACGTATCCTTCTACATATTTTTCGTTAAAAAAAAAATCGCAATTAGCGTTTGATTGATTTGCGCAAAAGTTTTAGCGTTTACAAAATAGGGGGTAGTTGTATGGCATTTTTTTATTATTATTTTTTTTTTTACTAGTAATGGCGGCGATCAGCATTTTTTTCAGTACTGCGACCTTATGGTGGACACTTCGAACACTTTTGACAAATTTTTAGGACCATTGGCATTTTTTTAGCGATCAATGCTATAAAAATGCATTGGATTACTATAAAAATGCCATTGGCAGTGAAGGGGTTAACACTAGGTGGTGGGGAAGGGGTAAAGTGTGTTCCTGGTGTGTTCTAACTGTATGGGGGGGGGGAGGGTGGACTCACATGGGGAAATCACTGATCTTCTGTTCATACATTGTATGAACAGAAGATCAGCATTGCTGCCGCTGACAGGAGAGGGAGCTTTGTGTTTACACACATAGCTCCCGGTCCCCGCTCTGTAACGAGCGATCGCTTGTGCCCGGCGGCAATTGTGCCCGCCGGGCACGCGCCCAGGACTTAGGGGCGAGCGCGTCAGCCGCGCGCATGCGCCCCCTAGCGTCCGCAGAAGTGCCGACGTAGATCTACGGGCTCTCCCCTAGGAGAGCCAACCTGCAGCCGTATAACTGCGGCGGCTGATCGGCAAGTAGTTAATAAATGGACACTTATGTCTAGCGCGCCTGCGATGTCGGCAGCAGAAGACGAGCAATCGCTCATCTCTCTGCTGCCCCCGCCACCATCAGGAAGTGAAGCATTGCGGCTTCACTGCTCGGTTCGCTACTGCGCATGCACGCGCAGTGCTTTCCCAGTGGTCCCTGCTGTCTCCTGCGACCAGTGTGTTTCCCAGAAGGCAGTTGTGGGGGGGGGGGCGATAGGTGAAGTGACTCGTGGGAGAATCTCCCCAGAAGTGGGTACAAATACCTGTATTTTACAGGTATTTGCACTCCCCTTTCCCCTAAAGTTGCCAAATATGACACCGGAGGGGGGGTTCCGAAAAGCGGAAGTTCCATTTTTGGGTGGAACTCCACTTTAACCACTTAAGACCCGGACCAATACGCTGCTAAATGACCCAAGGTGTTTTTGCGATTCGGCACTGCGTCGCTTTAACAGACAATTGCACGGTCGTGCGACGTGGCTCCCAAACAAAATTTGCGTCCTTTTCTTCCCACAAATAGAGCTTTCTTTTGGTGGTATTTGATCACCTCTGCGATTTTTATTTTTTGCGCTATATACAAAAATAGAGCGACATTTTTGAAAAAAAACACTATTTTTTACTTTTTGTTAAAAACAAAAACAAATAAACTAAATTTCAGTCAAACATTTAGGCCAAAATGTATTTAGCCACATGTCTTTAGTAAAAAAAAAAAAAAATTGCAATAAAAAAAAATAGCTACCTAGCGGGAACAGCGACCCTAATACAGCGATCAGAAAAATGATCGCTTAGTGACGCTGGGTTAACTAGGGCGGTGATCAGGGGGTTAAAACTTTATTAGGGGGGGTGGGGGGGCTATCCTGAACCTAACACTAACTGATTTTACACTGCCCGTCACACTGACACTAAATGCAGTGATTAGATCGCAAGGGGTTAAGTATGCCTATGTGTGCGTGTGTGTGTCAGTGTAATGTTGGTGCACACTTACTGTGAGGTGTTCCTCTCATCGCAGCGGTTGGAAATGCCGCTGCGATGAGAGATTACATCACTTCCCCCTTCCTGTGTAAACACAGGAGGAGGAAGTGACAGGGCGGGAGAGCGCAGGGATTGGCTGGGAGCGATCGCGGGGGGGGGGGCGGGTAAACATGGACATCCACCCGCTCGTCCCGGAGACCTCCGCATGCCGCGGAGGGGGTCCCGATCGGACCCCCGACCCGCTACTGGGCGAGGACGTAAATTTACGCCCTTGTGCCCATCCGTGCCATTCTGTGGCCGTAAATGTGCGTGCGGAGGTCCTTAAGTGGTTAAGAACTACCCTCAGCGTAAAGATGAACAAGGAGTCCTTGAAGTGATGGTTTGGCCTCTACAGAGCCCTGATCACAACATCATGGGGTCCGTCTGGGATTACATGAAGAGCCAGAAGGATTTGAGGCAGCCTACATCCAGAGAAGATTTGTGGTAAGTTTTCCAAGATGTTTGGAACAACCTACCTGCCGAGCTCCTTCAAAAACTGTGCAAGTGTACCCAGAAGAATTGATGCTTTTTTGAAGGCAAAGGGTTGTCACACCAAATATTGATTTCATATGGATCTGTCTTCTGTTCCTTCCATTTTGTTAATTGATAAAAAAAAAAAAAACTATTAACCCTTCTATTTCTGAAAGCATTCTTAATTTACAGCTGCCAAAGTCCTTTGCATAGTTCTGTATGTTGGAGGGGGATGTGCTCAGACTGGTATGTGGGGTCATTTTCTACAAACCAGAAGCTACATTTTCCGACTGGACCAGCAGATCTATAGTCATTGGTACATCCCATGTACATGCCATAATCTCAGGGATTTGATAATGAGGAGAAATGTATGAAAGGTGCTGCGATTTAATACCTTCTCTTTCTCCTTTCGTAGATTACGGGATTGGTATTGATCCATTTAATATCCTGAATGACTCCCAAATATTACAGGATTATGTGACACACATTGAAGATACACATTCAAACTTTGACATCTATGCCACATGGACCGCCGCTGACCTGGAAGAACAAGCAACTGCAAGTCATTTTGAAAGCATCCAACCTTACAACGATGGAGAGGCCACCGCCAGCTTGGTTGGGCACAGTATCAGCATTACAGGAGAGCAGGCACAGATGTACTCAGAATGCTCCTACTCAGATGATATGAGAAGGGGTGGTTGTTGACCTTCAGTGGCACTTGCTGCCCATCCAGAAACTGACTGAATGTACCATCTGTTATTCAGAAATGATTGGAAAACTCACTTTGGTCATTGTCTAGACACGTGTTACCCCAAGTGGACAGTGGCAATGCACTGGGAGCCCGAGAGCACTTATTGTTTTTTATGTAAATATAAAGGTTAGCAGACAAACCAACCAGCAAGAGCATTAATATAGATCTCCCACTACATGATTACACCTCTCCATAACATATTGAATGGTTAAGTGCCAATCTTGTTGGGTGGTTACAATGGACCGTTGGTGTCCAGATGAGAGGGGAACTTCATTGGATTTGTATAGGGAGAGAGTCACAGCACTTTACTCACACTTTTCTCCTCCCCTTCAATACAGATAGTTCAGGATTGTAAAACCTATTGCAGTCTTTTGAGAAGTCACAACCATCGCTATGGCACTACATGGAATTTATAGAAGTATAATAACCCATAGTTTCCAATCAACTTTAAAGATATTTGAAATTGGTAGATTTGGGTTACTTTACTTGATAAATCCTAGTTCTCTGTAGTACTTTCTTTGACAGGCCTTTTTATGTTTTTAGGTTTGAACAGATTCAGACAGGGTTAAGTCTAGGGTTGCACTGATACCGGTTCTGACAAGAAGCATTTCTCATACTCATGCAACTGCTCCGAATAACTGAAATCGATACCTTTGTGGTCCGGTTTGAACCTATACAAAATGAACGGTCTTAACCACTACCCTACCGCCCATCGTCAAATGACATCAACAGATGGGATCTGCCATTCTGGGTGGACGTCATATGATGTCCTGGGCTTCCCGGCTGTCTAGGGGGTGTGTGCGCGGCACCACCTGGTGTGCATGCCCGGTGGCTGCGATGTCCGACAGGCACCCGTGATTGCCCACAATCACGGCAGGACCATAGATCTGTGTGTTTAAATAGAAAACAGATCCCTGTCCTGTCAGTGGTGAGGAGACCGATGTGTGTTCCCAGTACAAAGGAACACGCATCAGTCTCCTCCCCCTACAGTTAAAATCACACCCTAGGGAAATTAACCCCTTGATCACCAAGTGTTAATCCCTTCCCTGCCAGTCACATTTATACAGCTATCAGTGCTATAAAAGTGCACTGATTACTGTATAAAGGTCACATTTATACAGTAATCGGTGCATTTTTATAGCACTGATCGCTGTATAAATGTGAATGGCCCCAAAAATGTGTCAAGTGTTCAATATATCCGTCGCAATGTCACGGTCACAAAAAAAAAAATCACAGATGGCCTGGCTATCTTTTTACTAGTAAAAAATAAATAAAAAATGCAATACAACTATCCCCTATTTTGTAGACGCTATAACTTTTGCGCAAACCAATCAATATACACTTATTGCATTTTTTTTTTACCAAAAATATGTAGAAGAATACGTATCAGCCTAAACGGAGGAAAACTTATTTTTTGGGATATTTATTATAGTAAAAAAATATTGAATGTTTTCAAAATTGTCGCTCTATTTTTGTATATAGAGCAAAAAATAAAAACCTCAGAGGTGATCAAATACCACCAAAAGAAAGCTCTATTTGTGGGGGAAAAAGGACGCCAATTTTGTTTGGGTGCCACGCTGCATGACCATGCAATTGTCAGTTAAAACGACGCAGTGTCGAATCACAATAAGTGCTCTGGTAAGGAAGGGAGTAAATTCTTCTGGGGCTGAAGTGGTTAAATCGAACTGCAAAAAAAATGTTTGTGATTTGAACTGGAATGCGGTGCAATTCCTGTTCAAAATCACATGCGATTTCCCCCCACCACTTCTGTGTGAACTCAGGCTTTTTATAGTGACAACGGCCTCCGTTCAAACAGGAGAAGTGCGGGTAACCAAATGTGATTCGCACAGGAACTGCACCACATTCCTGTTCAAATCGCATGCGATTCTTTGCGGTCCGATTTGAGCCCATTCATCTTGTATGGTTTCAAACAACACTGCAAAGTTATTGGTAATCTGTTTTGGTGAGTAATTGAGCACAAGTATCTGTATATTGGTACTCGCCGATAAAATAACAGTATCAGTGCAACCCTAGTTAGATCCCATCTTCCGGGAATGCATTTTCCACATTTGCCCTTAGAATCTACTAGGGGCCAAATGACAGAACCTAGAGAGAGGTAACAGGAACTTTAGCTCACAGCAATGACCTAGGTATCACCTTGCTCAGGAAGTAGAGGGAATTTTTTCTAGTAGGGGCACAGGCAGCAATTATCACCTGACAAAGGATTGGTTTCCCACATCTGTTCATAACCTAAGGTTTTGGGTAGAGTTTCACATTAAGTTACCCATGCTTGTTAAAGGGGTTGTAAAGGTTTGTTTTTTATTTTCTAAATTGGTTCCTTTAAGCTAGTGCATTGTTGGTTCACTTACCTTTTGCTTTAATTTCCCTTCTAAATGTTTTTTTCTTTGTCTGAATTTCTCACTTCCTGTTCCTCCTTAGTAAGCTTGCCCCCATCATCCAAGCCGTTCTGGCTGGGGGTTAGTCAGTAGACATGTGCAATTCGTTTTTTATCGGAAATTCGTTAATTACGAATTTTTGTATTTCCAAATTTTTTATTTCCGAATTTTCAGACTTCCAAAAATTTTGAATATTTCAATTTTCGGACTTTCGAAATTTCAAATTCTTTGGACTTTCGAAATTTCAAATTCTTTTTTGTTGTTTTCGTTTCATTCGTTTTTTTGTTTGTTTTTTGGAAATTTGGAAAATGTTGAAAAAAAATAAAACCGAATGAAACCAACAAACGAAAAAAACGATTCTTTTGGCAGTGCACATGTCTATTAGTCAGCGTGCTCGCCCCCTCCCTTGGGACTACATACATTTTTGAAAATAAAAAAAACGAACCTTTACAACCCCTTTAAGATCTAGCTTCCCCGATACTTTACTTGGATACAACAGATTTGGCCATCCACAGTGAGAATTATGTACAGTTCAGGTGTATACTGAATATCCATGTCATCCAGAACAATAGGGATTGTGTAAGCGCTTCACCCATTACTGATGCAGCCTTTGAATGTTAGCACCTCCGACCCCAGCTATTCAGTTTCGGAGAGGATATCTGCCCTTCCAGCAAGGTCAGACACATGGGTCAGTTGTCCAAAGTGAAGCTCTAAAAGACCTTTTTCCTGAAAATAATCTGTTTAGACACCTTTGGCCAGAACTGGCGTAGCCAGACTTTGAGAGCTTAGAAATGTGTATCTCCTTAATACCCCAGAGGGAGGGGGCTTGGGGAAAGTAGTTGAGGTTTGTACCTTACAAAAAAAAAAAAAGGCAGATTCTATAGAGTGTGAACGGATCGGGATTGGGGCTTAAAAGTAATCTGATTTTTTTTAAACTATTTGGGCCATAAAAATGGGAATAACCGCAAGAAACTGAGCACTAACTTTTTTTTTTTTTAAATATATCATTAAAAGAACTTATTTTTTAAACAGCATTGCGTTGCGTTTGTGTAACCAATATGAACAAGACAAGCCAAGGTCAATGTAAAAACATTATTTTGTCACAATTACAGAAATGCATCCACATAGCCAGCAAATGGGCAGAATAATATTTTAGAGAATATGGTCTACCAATTCAGTAGGGTATGATTCACACCACAGTGACATTGTTCCTTGTGTATCGATTGACTGAATATTGGTTCAATACACCTTTTGTCAGGGCTTGACAAATTTGCTTGGAATCTAGGAGCCAGCTAAAAATGTTTGGAGCCAGGAATGCGCCCCGTCCTGCCCAGCTTGCAGGCAGAAGTGAACGCAAACATGAGTAGCGCCCAGAAATGAAAACGGTGTTCAAACCACACATGTGAGGTATCACCGCGATTGGTAGAGCGAGAGCAATAATTATAGCCCTAGACCTCCTCTGTAACTCAAAACATGCAACATGTAGAATTTTTTTAAACGTCACCTATGGAGATTTTAAAGGGTAAAAGTTTGTCACCATTCCACGAGCAGAAGCAATTTTGAAGCGTGACATGTTGGGTATCAATTTATTTGGCATAACATCTTTCACAATATAAAAAAAAAATTGGGCTAACTTTACTGCTGTCTTATTTTTTAATTAAAAAAAGTATTTTTTCCCAAAAAAGTGTGCTTGTAAGACTGCTGCGCAAATACGGAATGGTGTGACAAAGTATTGCGACGACCGCCATTTTAGTCTCTAGGATGTTGGAAAAAATATATATAATGTTTGGGGGTTCTAAGCAAAGTAGATTGTTGGGCAATGAAAACAGGCAGGGAAGCTTCATTAGCATTGCTGGTTGTCTTGTAATACCAACATCCACCACAAGAGGGTGCCAGATTCCAAAAAGCATAGGCCTGCAGAAGGCTGCAAAGTCGCAACCTCAGTTACTGGCCGATGCAATTGCAGGGGGGGGGGGGGGGGGGTTTTCGGGGGGTTGTGCGCACGGAGACATGTTACCCCAGCTGTGCCACCCCAGGTCGCTAATTCTAGTTGCAATTGCGACCTGGCGCACGGGTTTGTCGAGCCCTGCCTTATGATTTCCTTTATTGTGCATAGACTACAGGTACATTTTATAGGATTTGTAATTGGTTGTCCATAATGTCTCTACTTCCACCTGTTAATGCTATTTGTACATTGACTCCATTTTCCAAATTCCATTAGTTCTCTAGTGCCTTATTGGTGAACTGGGTTGACTGATGTGGTGTCTTACTTGAAATCTCATGTGCACACATTGGCCAGGACCAAATCATTGCTCGTAGAAGAAGTAGGGTCACAACAGGAGTAACGGGCACAGACTGGTTCACATGCCAAGGAACATGTGCCTGGGACTCCAAATTCTGGTTGTACCGTCAGCTCTCTTATGCCATGGCGCTTAAACAGAACTTTGGCTTGACTTAAAATAGTCTTGTAAGCCTCCATTTCAGGACAATGAACATGGAGAGAAGCCACGCCATGGTCACCAGAAAGGGCCCACATATGAAGTTCATGATGTCCGTTATGGCCACAGAGGGCATCTAAATCCATCTTAAGGCTTTGTATATTAGCAGAGGCAGGAATGGCTTGGAGGAGGACACGGCCATTATGAACTATGTCTGGGTAAACCGAAGCCACCATTATTGCTATGGAAGCCAAGGAGAGAGCTGGATCCAAGTAGTGTACGGTAGGGTGAGTGAACAGGTGAAGAAGCAAACTGCTGGCCAGGAGGAGGGAAGAAGGAGCCAGGGAACACAACAGGCACAGCACTTGACGCCATCTTGGTTGTTGTTGATGAAGTGATGTTGATAGACACAGACCTGGTTTGGGTAAAAGTTATGAAGATATGAGTACTGCAAGGACATTTAAAAGATGGTTAATAGAGGATATTAGATGGATATCCAGGGCTTTTTTTCTGGGGGAACTTGGTGGAACTCAGTTCCACCACCTTTGGCTCAGACCCTTTGGTGCCCGCTCACCACAATCACTTGTGAACACAGAAGTCTGGTTTCTGTGTTTACAAGTGACTGCTTTGTAACCCCCTGAACTCTGAACACTGTATGTAATGCAATTCTGGTATTTAATGCCCCTTTAAGACCCTTCTACTGTTTGTGAAATCTGAACGGGTCGTGGTTGAGTTCCTGCACCTATTTTCTGAGAAAAAAAGCTCTGTGGATATCAAATGTTTGTTGAAAACCAGCCAAATAACATTAAAAAGCAAGGGCACCTAATATTTTGTATCAAAGAATATGAAGCCAGCTTGTCGATGAGTGATTTTAAACAATAGAGCGTAGCCACACAATCCTCTCCAAGACTACAATGGTTGTGTTGGGCTGCTCGTTGGGTAGGTCCTTCCAACATCTGGAAGACGTGGATGTTTCACTATGTTTTCTAGTAAACCTGTCCCCCCTTATGTAGTTTGTTTGCTGGTCCTGAAGTCCACCAAATGCCATGTTGTCTCAGCAGTTCATAGAGAAACATGCAACTCTGATAGTATTGAGACAGTTTCCTAGACAACCAATTAAAGGGACCTTATCGGAGGATGGTTACCAATAAGATTTCAGCTGCACAAGGGCCTTGCTAAATACTGAAAACACCCTTCCTAATTTTTTGTATGCATTTAACCTATTTATACACGTTACAATTAGGCTGGCTATACATTATTCAATTTTCCTTTACATTTACCAAAACCATATAAGTGCAAGCCTAAATAAACACCTTCAATTTTGTATGCACTTATGCCTCATACACACGATCGGAATTTGCGATAAAAAAAAAAAATCTGTCTGACTTTTTCTATCGGATATTCCGACCGTGTGTATGCCCCATCAGACAGGTTCTCTTTTCCCCCCCCTCCCCCCCCCCCCCCCGACGGAAATTCAGTTAGTCTGTATGGAACTGTAACAGAGAAAAAAAAACAATTAGACGCATGCTCGGAAGCTCTGAACTTAATTTTTCTAGGCTCGTCTTAGTGTTGTACGTCACCGCGTTTTTGGGGGACAGAATTTGGTGCGTGTGTGTGTATGCAAGACCGTTTGAACGACCCCATGCAAATGATAGTCCGAGCATGGTGCAGTGTTTTACGCCCGGCGTATCACGAACTGCGCATACGCCGTGATGTGGACGCATGAAACTGCACCCTTATGCACATGCTCACAACTACGCCGGCACAGGTGCCTAAGCTACGCCAGATCACCATGTACACCGTGAACCCAACGTACGCCCAATACGCCGGCCTGTGTTCTGTGGGGCAGACCTTTGCATGTCTGTTGCCGGGTTGCGCCTCATCTATGGGGAATAACTTTACGCCGGACGTACTATTAACGCGCACCTCACGCAGCGTGCATCGGTCGGGCGAACATACGTTTGTGAATCGCCCTCATTTGCATGTTTGAATGCCTAATCAATGGGAGCAGCAAAATGCGTCCAGACGAAAAGTACGCCCACGCTACGCCGGGGTAAGTAAGCTACGTCGGCGTAGGGTGGCCAGTTTTTAGGCGTATGTTGGTTTATGGGTACAGATACGCCGGCGCAAATTTGCACTTACGTCAGCGTAAGTGCTTTGTGAATCTGGGCCTTAGAAGGGAAATCAAAGGAAAAAGTACGTGAACCAACAATGCACTAGCTTAACCCCCTTAGCGGTAAACCCGAGCGTGACTCGGGGTGGATTTTCTATGCAAACATCGGTAACCCCGAGTCACGCTTGGGGTAGATGTGCAGAGTGTGCAGCGCATGCTGGCTTACCTTTTCCAGGCAGGTTATTGTACTTACCTTGTCCCTGGATCCAGCGATGCATCCGCGCTGTGTCAGCGAGTGGCGTCCTCCATTCGATTCACACAGTGCCCGCGCACCGCCGATCTCCGTTCCCTGCGACGTTACGACGCACGCGGGCGGAGACCGGCGACAAATTCAAAAATGTAAACAAACACAATACATACAGTATATTGTAATCTTATAGATTACAGTACTGTATGTAACAAATACACCCCCCTTGTCCCTAGTGGTCTGTCCAGTGTCCTACATGTACTTTTATATAATAAACATTTTTTTGTGCCTGAAAACTGTAGATTGTCCATAGCAACCAAAAGTGTCCCTTTATGTCAAAATTGGTTTTAGAGCAGCTAGAAAACAGCGATAATAAATGATAATCACTTGCAGAATTGAGCGATAGCGATTTGTGGGGAAATCCGTCATAAAAAAATATAAGTAATGACAGCGATAATTCTGCAACTGAGCAAATTTCAGTGATTTTAATTTGATTACATTAGTGAATAATTTTTATTATAATTACATTATCATTTGTTATAATTATTTATTATATTATAATTTTGTGTTTCAAACGTTATCATACCCGGGATGTCTACTAGACTCTGGTTTGGACAGATTTAAGTGAGTTATTCCTAAGAATTGCAGGCCTACAGTATAAAATGACAAATTTTCATGCAAAATAATTGTACCGCTTTTGGTACGTAATTCCAGGCAGAATCATACCGCCAGGGAGGTTAAAGGAACCTATTTAGAAAATAAAAAAACAACCTTTACAACCCCTTTGACATGTAAACCAGTGTTTCCCAACTCCAGTCCTCAAGGCACACCAACAGGTCATGTCTTCAGGATTTCCCTCAGATGAAATGGCTGTGGTAATTACTAAGGCAGTGAAACTGATCGAATCACCTGTGCAAAATAATGGAAATCCTGAAAACATGACCTGTTGGTGTGCCTTGAGGACTGGAGTTGGGAAACACTTTAAACTCAAGTGTTGATAAATCAGAAATCTTCTATGCAAGAAAAAGATCACCAAAACATTAACATCTCCACTGAGGCAGGACAAGTAAAACATTTTTGTTTGGGTACAGCATTGCATGCCGTGCAACAGTCATTCCGTGTGACATCGCTGAAGGCTAAAAATTGGCCCGGGCAGGAAGCGTGTGAAAGTGCCGGTATTGAAGTGGTTACATTTTTGGATCTTTTTCAGGTGGAAATATTTTTCTTTTAGGAAACTTGTTAGGCACATTAGCTGTTTTTCTCTGGTGCTCTATGGGGCAAAAAAAAAAAAATGCATGATCCTGCTCCAAAGAAACGTCTGTACCTCTTTGGTGTGACAATAGACAACACATCACTGGGCCCCATAGAATAAAATGGAAATCTTATTATTGAGCATTTTTGCGCTTTTGGAAACACATGAAAGATAGCTAAGGTGTAAACAGGGGGCTTAGGTTCCATAGTTCCAGCCTCCATCTCCTTACCTTGCAGGGCTCCTGTTACTGCCAGATAGGTCACGTTGAAGAGCAGACCCAGCACCCCAGCCACAAAGATGAGCGTTGGCTGATGAGAGTGATGAGGATGTACCAGATGTCCGAGGGAGCCTAAAGTGAGAGCCAGACACAGGGAGGAGAGCAGGAGAGGGGACAAGAAGGAGAAGAGTGTGGGAAGACGGGCCTGAACATGGGAAGACAAGGAGGACGAGCGAGAAAGGATGATGGTTGGACACAGAGCAACTATAAGAGAAAGCGTATGTGCTGAGTCTGCAAGTGTAAGCAGAGAATCTGAGAGTCTACTTAGTACAATCTGGGTTAGAAATACAGCAAAAGCAACAACAATGAGTAGAATGTGAGACACCATTATGCCAACTGAAAGGAAGTGCAGCGGAAGAACGTAGAAAAGAAGATAACAAGCGATAAAAAATTATATGAGTTTTAAAGTCCTTTTAACAGATACATGTGATCAGTCTTACGTAGGTAACCTTATTGATGTGTTAATGTATAAACATTTGTTCTTTCCATAGTTTCTCTCACTGCAAGATTACCATTCTGGTTGGGCTATTGGAAAGCAATGATGGGTGATTAAAGCAGAATTTCAACTTAAACCTTAAAAAGGCCCCTCCCTCCTCACACCTATGCTGACTGACCTGTGGGGAAAAAAAGAAAAGAAGATGATGTATATACTTTAGGGCTGTTACTGATTAGAATTTTCGTGTTCGATTAATCGATTCTTTTTTTTTCCCCGACTAATTTCAATTATAACGCACATACATTTTTCGGATCACCACCATATATGGTCCCCACTGTAATAGCCACAATCACCCCACTAATACCCACAGACATCTCCCCCCACTGTAATATCCCAGACATCTCCCCCCCACTGTAATAGCCACAGACATCCCCCCCCACTGTAATAGCCACAGACATCTCCCCCCCCACTGTAATAGCCACAGACATCTCCCCCCCCCCACTGTACCACAGACATGTAATAGCCACAGACATCTCCCCCGCCACTGTAATAGCCACAGACATTCCCCCTGTCCCCCCCACTGTAGATAGCCACAGACCCCCATCTCCCCCCCACCCACTTTCCCCCCCCACTGTAATAGCCACAGACATTTCTGTAATAGCCACCATTTCCCCCCCCCCCACTGTAATAGCCACAGACATTCTCCCCCCCCCCCACTGTAAATAGCCACAGACATCCCCCCCCCACTTAATAGCCACCATCCCCCCCCCACTGTAATAGCTCCCCCCACTGTAATAGCCACCCAGACCATTTCCCCCCCCCCCACTGTGAATAGCCACAGACATTTCCCCCCCCCCACACTGTAATAGCCACAGACATCCCCCCCCACTGTAAATAGCCAACAGACATCCCCCCCCCGCTGTAATAGCCACCATCCCCCCACTGTAATAGCCACAGACCATCTCCCCCCCCCACTGTAATAGCCCACCAGACATCTCCCCCCCCCACTGTAATAGCCACAGACATCTCCCCCCCCACTGTAATAGCCACAGACATCTCCCCCCCCCCACTGTTAATTAGCCACAGACATCTCCCCCCCCCCACTGTAATAGCCACAGACATCTCTCCCCCCCCCCACTGTAATAGCCACAGACATCTCCCCCCCCACCTGTAATTTAGCCCACAGACATCTCCCCCCCCCACTGTAATAGCCACAGACATCTCCCCCCCCCACTGTAATAGCCACAGACATCTCCCCCCCCCCCACTGTAATAGCCACAGACATCGCCCCCCACTGTAATAGCCACAGACATCTCGCCCCCCACTGTAATAGCCACAGACATCTCGCCCCCCCCACTGTAATAGCCACAGACATCTCGCCCCACCTGTAATAGCCACCATCCGCCCCCCCCACTGTAATAGCCACAGACATCTCCCCCCCCCCACTGTAATAGCCACAGACATCTCCCCCCCCCCCCCACTGTAATAGCCACAGACATCTCCCCCCCCCCCTGTAATAGCACAGACATGTAATAGCCACAGACATCCGCCCCCCACTGTAATAGCCACAGACATCTCGCCCCCCACCCACTGTAATAGCCACAGACATCTCGCCCCCCACTGTAATAGCCACAGACATCTCGCCCCCCACTGTAATAGCCACAGACATCTCGCCCCCCACTGTAATATAGCCACAGACATCTCGCCCCCCACTGTAATAGCCACAGACATCTCGCCCCCCCCACTGTAATAGCCACAGACATCTCGCCCCCCACTGTAATAGCCACAGACATCTCGCCCCCCACTGTAATAGCCACAGACATCTCGCCCCCCACTCCCCAGTAACCCACTAATAGCCACAGACATCTCGCCCCCACTGTAATAGCCACAGACATCTCGCCCCCACTGTAATAGCCACAGACATCTCGCGCCCCACTGTAATATCCGCCCCCACAATATCCACAGACATCTCCCCCCCACTGTAATATCCACAGACATCTCCCCCCCACTGTAATATCCACAGACATCTCTCCCCCCACTGTAATATCCACAGACATCTCCCCCCCACTGTAATATCCACAGACATCTCCCCCCACAATATCTCCCCCCCCACTGTAATATCCACAGACATCTCCCACCACTGTAATAGCCACAGACATCTCCCCTCACTGTAATAGCCACAGACATCTCCCACCACTGTAATATCCACAGACATCTCTCTCCCCCCCCCCCCCCCCCCCCCCCACTGTAATATCCACAGACATTTCCCCCACTGTATAGGAAGATTAGTGACTGCTTAGTCTTACCAGAGAAGCCGCCGAACACAAGCAGTTGAGGCCGGGTGATGACGTCAGCGTGCCACTCTTGGCTCACCTAGGCCGCTGCCGGGTGGACAAACATGACCGCCACTCCGGGAACTATGGCCGAGGCAGCAGCAGAGCTCCGCGGATCACGTGATGTCCCGTTCCGCATATGATGACCCATTTGGATCACGGATCATTTACGATCCGTTGCACCACTAGTTACGATCAAAATAATTTTGATCGATCAAAAAAATTTACGATTAAACGAGGAATTAATCTTTAATTTCCACAGCCCCAATATACTTACCTTTTTTCAGCCCACTCCATGTATGGCTGCAGGGGAGAGGAGAAAGCGCCATATGGGTCATTAAAAGCCTATGGGTGATGTCACGACTTCTGGCTTTACTAGCCATTGTTGAACATGCTTTCCTCCTCCCAACAGCCGTTGTTGGCTGACACAGGCTGAAAATAGGCAAGTATACATTTTTTTTTTTATTTCATCTTTTTACAAAGGTTAGCTAGCATAGGAGTTAGAAGGGGGAGTTTGGACATTTTACGGTTAGGTTTAATCTGGAATTCTATATGAAAGGGGTCTAGCCTAACAATGCAAATGGTCTGCTTGCAAAGTGATTACCAAATAAGATGAACCTGACTTCACTTTAAATACCCAATCATGTGCGAGTTGGGGGGGGGGGGGGATTTTTACTAGAACAGAACTCTATTCTCAAAGGGAACTCAGCTCCAACTTTATTCCCCAACATTAATTTAGCAAAGTAATGCCCTGTACACACAAGCGGAAATTTTGGTCGGAAAAAACTTGGATGTTTTTTCCGATGGAATTGCGCTCAAACTTGGCTTGCATACACACGGTCACACAAAAATTCTCTGAACTTTCGAGCGCTAAGAACGCGGCGAGAAAAAGAAGTTCAATGCTTCCGAGCATGCGTTGAATTGTTTCAGAGCATGCATGTTTTTTTTCAGGTCAGAATTCCACACAGACGAACGGATTTTCTGGTAGGAATTTTTTTTCCGTGTGAAAAATTGAGAAATTGAAAAATTGAGAACCAGCTCTCAAACTTTTGCTAGCGGAAATTCAGACAGCAAAAGTCTGATGGAGCATACACACAGTCGGAATTTTCGATGAAACACTCACATCAGACTTTTGCTGGCAAAAATTCCGCTCGTGTGTACGGGGCATAAGCATTCAGTTTACTTGATGAACAGCCTCTACTCCTTTAAATGAACCCCCCTGTAAGACTAAAGCTGCCCATATACCTTTAGATTTCTCTCGTTCAGCATGGATTGAGGATTCTCTCCTGCCAGCTATTGCATTCAGCAACTAACTGGAACAACAGCTGTCAGAATACCCAAACAGCGACTGCATCTGATTGGATGCAGGTGTTGATGGGCCAAAAATTTTCCACCCAGCTCCTTTGACAAGTTGCTTGAAAAATTTACTTTCGAGGAGCTGTGCGTTCCTCTGCCCACGTCACTCATTTACAGTCCTCTGTGAATGGAAAACTACAAAGTCCAGCAGGTGTCAGCTTTCAATGAACACTGTGCTGTGAGCTCTGTCGTAGAGTTCATCCAGTTTTCCTGTCAGAATGTATCGGCTTGCTCATACAAGGTACAAGCAAGCCAATAAACTGACACGTCTGCAGGAGACCTGCATGGCACCAGTGATCTGATCGCTGATCAACTGCTTTACAGGCTTCTGCAACAAAGAATAAATAAAATGCAATTATTTTTTTTACCTGCAAAAAAAAAAAATGTGCATTTATAATTTGTTTTTAAAACGTGAACTTATCCTTTAGGGCCAGTTCACATTAGACGCAGTTCCACACAGTTCCGTGTGCTTTTTTTCTGCACAAAATGCCTGCACAGTGTTTTCCATGTATTCCATGTATTCCATCGGCTCTAGTTCACACCATGCGTTCAGTTTCTGCACCGGAAACTGACTGCGTGGTGCCAACTTGAGCCATTGGAATACATGGAAAACACTGTGCAGGCATTTTGTGCAGAAAAAAAGCACACGGAACTGTGCGGAACTGCGTCTGTTGTGAACTGGCCCTAAGGCTGCGTACAAACGATCAGCCTATCCAAAGGACCGTTCTCATCGGTTAACCGATGAAGCTGACTGATGGTCTGATGTGCCTACACACCATCGGTTAAATAACCAATCCTGTCAGAACGCGGTGACACTAAACACAACGACGTGCTGAAAAAAAAAAAATTCAATGCTTCCAAGCATGCGTCGACTTCATTCTGAGCATGCGTGGATTTTTAAAGCAAGTTGTCTTTTTTAACCGAAGGTTAAGTAACCGATGGGGCCTACACACGATCGATTTTGACCGTTGTCCTCTGGTTAACCTATCGTGTGTACGTGGGAAGCTAATCTACCTTGCAGATATACAGATGGTATATATACATTTTGATATGCAACATTAAACATTAAAACAAAAGGTAACTGCAAACAAGTAAAATATCAAAGAACACCACATTTAGAAAATTATTTGAGGACAACTTTAGAAAACAAAATAGTAAAAACCTGTTGTAAATGACATTTCAATAAAAATAAATCATAATTTATAGGTTCTGTGCAAACACTTGGCGCTATATAAATTCTGTATAATAATATTATATTCAATCTTATCCCTTCCAAAGTAAAGGCGATATACAAAGCTTTCTGAGATTTTGAATAGAGTGGAAAAAAAAAGAGAAGTTTTGGGAATTTAACCACTTGATACCCGCAGACCGTCAAATGACGTCCAAAATGGGGACCTGTTATCCCTGGTGGACGTCATATGATGGCCTGGGCTTTGCATGGGGGATAGCTCAATGATGCCTGCACCCAGAGGCATCATTGAGATATAATTTTTTAGCGGCTGCGATCGTGAGCACCGTAAGAATGATCATAGCGGCAGTTCCGGCGCTAGATCGTTCTTACAGGCGGCGGGAGGGGACATCCCCCCCCCCTCTCCCGCCGCCATCCGGTGCTTCTCCGGTCTCTCCCGTCCCATCGGGAGCCCGGAGAGATGATCGCCGCCCGCTAGATGTTTGCCATAGAGATGACTGGTGACCAGATGGACACCAGTCATCTCTGACCGTCGGGAGGATCCGGGCGCGATGTGATGACGTCACGCCCGTGTCCCGTAAGTAAACAAAAAGCAATTGCGGCTAGTTTGAATGAGATCTGTGAATTTTTTTTCACGATCTCATTCTTTCCAGTCTTATTGACCCCGCATCTCTCCATAAAGAGGACCTGTCACACACATTCCTATTACAATGGATGTTTACATTCCTTGTAATAGGAATAAAAGCGTTTGAAAAAAAAAAAAGTGTAAAAAATAAATAAGTAAAATAAAAAATGAAAAAAAAAAAGAAGTGTAAAAAATAAATAAGTAAAATAAATTTTTTTAAAAGCCCCTGTCCCCGGTAGCTCGCGCTCAGAAGCGTACGCACACGCAAGTCCCGCCCACGTATGTAAACGTCATTCAAACCACACGTGAGGTGTCGCCGTGTGCGTTAGAGCGTGCAACAATTCTAGGACTAGACCTCCTCTAACTCTAAACTGGTAACCTGTAAAAATGTTAAAGTGTCGCCTATAGAGATTTTTAAGTAATGAAGTTTGGCGCCATTCCATGAGTGTGCGCAATTTTAAAGCATGACATGTTAGGTATCTAGTTACTCGGCGTAACATCTTTCGTGTTTTACCAAAAAATTGGGCTAACGTTACTGTTTCGTTATTTTTTAATTCATGAAACCATTTTTTTTACAAAAAAAGCCGTTTGAAATATTATTGCGCAAATACGGTGCAAGATAAAAAGTTGCAATGGCCGCCATTTTATTGCCTAGGGTGTCTGCTAAAAAAACATATATAATGTTTGGGGGTTCCGAGTAATTTTCTAGCAAAAGAATGAGGATTTGTACATGTAGGAGAGAAGTGCCAGAATAGGCCCGGGAAGGAGGTGGGTTTTAAAGCCCGGTATTGAAGTGGTTAAATGAGAAATATGTGAACATATCTCCATCCCTGTTATATGTAAAAGAAAAAAGGGGGTTTGGGACTTTGAATGAGGTATGCATGAAAACTCAAAGACAAGACAGTGTAGTATGGATGCGTTTATTTGTCTAAAACACATAGCAGAGCATGCGATTTTGAATGTATACATAATAGTAAACATACATGACAGTGCATATAAAAAGCATGATGCAAAAACCATAAACATTGTATAACAACTTGTTCATTGCATTAAACCCAAGGTAGGTCCTAAAACTGAAACATGTAGCATCTGTGTAAGCCCGAGATGCCTTTCATGGGCATTATAGCCAATCTTCAGGGGCGGATGCATAGTGGGGTAAGATCTGCAGAGGGACACAAGTATAATATGTAAGTTTTAGCATAACACCCAAATAATGGGAAACAATAAGAGATGGAAAAAAGGGGGGCCATCTCCAAAAAACTTACTAATTTCCAGCATGTAAGGACGTGCGACCAGGAACGCATGGGTCACTAGGGTTGTCTGCAACCAGGAACTGAGGTAGGGCCAGTGGGAAAACCAAGAGCATAAACATGCATCACAAATGAATGTATGTTCAACTGGCAGGTGACTGAGGCTCCCATCTAAATGATATAATTGATAACATTAGTGAAACCCAAATGGGTAAGTAGTAATTGGGTTATAGTAAAAGCCCCTAACCCAAGTAGTAGCTGGGGGTAATAAAGAGGCATTAGTTACCCTGTGTGGAGATGAGACCCAGTAAATATGTATATGTAAAGCAGGATTAGCCTTCAGCTGATATCCTAAGTGAATACTCCCGATGTTAACCACCCTGCAGACAACCCTAGTGACCCATGCGTTCCTGGTCCCATGTCCTTACATGCTGGAAATGAGTAAGTTTTTTGGAGATGGCCTTTTTCCATCTCTTATTGTTTCCCATTATTTGGGTGTTATACTAAAACTTACATATTATACTTGTGTCCCTCTGCAGATCTTACCCCACTATGCATCCGCCCCTGAAGATTGGCTATAATGCCATGAAAGGCATCTCGGGCTTACACAGATGCTACATGTTTCAGTTTTAGGACCTACCTTGGGTTTAATGACTCTATATTTTTAAATAATGCAATGAACAAGTTGTTATACAATGTTTATGGTTTTTGCATCAAGCTTTTTATATGCACTGTCATGTATGTTTACTATTATGTATACATTCAAAATCGCATGCTCTGCTATGTGTTTTAGACAAATAAACGCATCCATACTACACTGTCTTGTCTTTGAGTTTTCATGCATACCTCATTCAAAGTCCCAAACCCCTCTTTTTTGAATAGAGTAGGGGAGGATTGGAACCTCAGGTCTTCTAGTCTAGTCGCTGGCTGTGTCCATGCTAGGACAGTCACCCAATTTGTCCTGCCTCTCCATTGTCACTGAAACAGGTGGTGATGGGAACTCCAAAATGTTGCAGTGATCACTGGAACAGTGGTGAATGGAAATCTTCTCATGTGGACACCTGTTCTGGTGGCAATTGGTACAGATTTGTTCTCACTTCTCGTCTTCTTTAGGACAGGAAGTGAAGGGAAATCTTCCCAATAGGTCACATTTAGCAAAATATATATATATTCCTACTCTATACAAAAACTTCACTATAGATAAATGTTAACCTTTTAAATACTGATTGTTTGAAGATGAGAACATGGGATAAGAAAGGTGCACAGGTTAGAGGTGTCAGTGCACAACAAGCAATTTAACAATATGGGCCCCCTGCTTGGGGATGGAAACTAAATACACACAGCTGTTCCCAAGTGTTCTAGTTCTCATCCATCTCACGTTGTATTTCTGTCTCTAGCTGGAAAGTTTCCTGCTCTCTCTCTCTCTCTCTCTCCATCTCCACAACACGCTCATTGTAAATCTGTCCCTGATTCTCTTCTAGCCTCTGCTCTACTTTCCCTTTTCCCTCTTACCTTGTCTGTGCTGTGCCAGGCTCTGCTTGTCTCCTGTGTCTGTGGTCCCCCCCTACATAGATCATGTGCTGATCACACTCCCCCTTTACTATGTTCCAGGGTCACCGTCAGCTGCCCTCCTCCAGCCCTCTGTGAGGCTCCAGTTCCTCTACCTTGACTTCTGCAGCCTCTCCTCCCAGATTCAGCACAGCATGCGTCCATTCCTCCATCAGATGATCACAAGCACCCCTCCATGTCCTCACTCCCCACCCCAGGCATCAGCTCCCTTCTTGCACCAACTCAGCTGATACTTGACCAAAACAAAGGCTCTTTATGTACAATTATGATAGGAGAATATCCAAGGAGCTGCCCAGGATAGTAGTACTATGGACCCAGCTACTCAGCACTGGCAATAAATACATGTAATAGTATGTAGATTATAAGAACATCAGGGGTTGGCTTAAGTGTTCACCTTGTTCCAAGTCCAGGAATTTCCTTTGTCAGCAGATTTTAGAACTGCCAGTGTAGATATGTCAATCCAGCAATGAAGGAATGCAATTTTTTTTCCCATTTTACACAAGAACTGAATACAACTGACCCACAAATCTTGCTCCCATTCAGAACTCGGGCCACTAGCGTCCCCTCTCTGTTCTGTGCCAGTCTTTGGATAAACAATTTGACACGTTTCTATGGAGACCAGAAGAACGGCGAAAACGTTTCCGAAGTGCTTCAGCTGAGCAAAGAATAGAGTAAGATTCGGGAGCCATTCAGAGAAGCCTGGAAGCAAAGCCTTGAGGTCCTTTAAAATGATTGCCATCAGAATTACTAGTTTTTAAGGAAATCCCTACTAAAAAGTAACCATTGCTATTATAAAATATGCCACTTTCCTGATAGGCACGGACTTCAGTACTTAGAGTTGAAAATGATTTTATTATATCAACATTCAAAACATGTAATCAAGACACAACAGTTGTGTATAGGGGGCTCCTGCGCTGTCGGGGACTGCAACTAGGTGGCACTGTGTGCAGACACCTGGTAGTCTGTCCTAGACCAGAAAAGTGAAAAAAATATATATTGAAAGCGCTGTGAAATAGGGGGGGGAAGAAAGAAAGAAAGGGGGAAAGAAAGAAAGGGGGAAAGAAAGAAAAAGAAAGAAAAAGGGGGAAAGAAAAAAAGAAAGAAAAAGGGGGAAAGAAAAAAAGAAAGAAAAAGGGGGAAAGAAAAAAAGAAAGAAAAAGGGGGAAAGAAAAAAAGAAAGAAAAAGGGGGAAAGAAAAAAAGAAAGAAAAAGGGGGAAAGAAAAAAAGAAAGAAAAAGGGGGAAAGAAAAAAAGAAAGAAAAAGGGGGAAAGAAAAAAAGAAAGAAAAAGGGGGAAAGAAAAAAAGAAAGAAAAAGGGGGAAAGAAAAAAAGAAAGAAAAAGGGGGAAAGAAAAAAAGAAAGAAAAAGGGGGAAAGAAAAAAAGAAAGAAAGAAAGAAAAAGAAAGAAAGAAAAAGAAAGAAAGAAAAAGAAAAAGAAAGAAAGAAAAAGAAAGAAAGAAAAAGAAAGAAAGAAAAAGAAAAAGAAAAAAAGGAGAAAGAAAAAGAAAAAGAAAAAAAAGAAAAAGGAGAAAGAAAAAGAAAAAAAAGAAAAAGGAGAAAGAAAAAGAAAAAAAAGAAAAGGAGAAAGAAAAAAAAGAAAAGGAGAAAGAAAAAGAAAAAAAAAGAAAGGAGAAAGAAAAAGAAAAAAAGAAAGGAGAAAAAAATAAAAAAAGAAAGAGAAAGAAAAAGAAAGAAAGAAAGAAAGAAAGAAAGAAAAGAAAGAAATACAACAGTAATGAGGCAAAACTGTCAGCTCAATAGTTGTCGCCCCTAGCATGACATATGTAAACTAAAAGTATGTCCTAGAAACAGGGGCGGACTGACCATTCGGAAACTCGGGCACTGCCAGAGGGCCCCATGCCACTAGGGGGCCCCATCAGGGTTGCCAGCCTCAGTAAAACCAGGGATAGTATGTAAAAATCTGTGTTTTAAAAAAAAAAAAAAATGCCAAGATTAAAGCTGTACCTTTTTAGTGTGTGTATGTGTATACTGTGTGGCCCCATAATCAATTGCCCGGGGGCCCCATAATCTCCTATTGCCCGGGAGCCCCATGAGCTGTCAGTCCGCCCCTGCCTAGAAACTGTGTGTAGTGTCACATTAGAAAAACCAGATAAGAAAAAAAATAAAAAATTCTGATATAGTCCATCGTGCAGATTATTATTAGTATACAGAATTTATACAGCGCCAACAGTTTGCGCAGCGCTTTACATCAGGGAAGACAGTACAGTCACAATACAAATCAATACAGGAGGGATTATAGGGCCTTGCTCGTAAGAGCTTACAGTCAGATGGCAAAAGAATATATAAGTCATGAACCTATAGCATAGACCGTTATCTAATCCAACAAGGTGGTCAATTTGCAATTGACCCGGTATGCTAATACACCAAATAAACTTTTTATCATGTTATACCAATAGTAAAAAAGCTAAATAATACAAGAAGAGAGAGACCAAAAGGGTGAAAAGGAAGGAGGGGAAAAGAAAGAAAGGGGAAGAGTAGGAAGGGGAGCTGGGATGAGACTCTGGGAATGCCGAGTCTAGTAGGATCTGTGAAATCAAGACAGGCGTCACAATAAAAATTCTATAACATGAAGAGGAAAACTAATAGGAGGAATATTGAGGAAAACAATGTTTCAAACCCACACCACAGAAAACCCGGAATTAAGGGTGGACTTGGGATGACCCTGCCGGGGGCCGAGAGCATAGCTGCAAGAGTATCATAGGAAGAGAAGCAGATCAAGACCTTATCCTTATATCCTTTTGTAAAAGACTAGTTTAGTCAGTAACAGTTGTCTCAGAAATAGGTATACTGTGAGCACTTACCTGAACATACATGCATTGTGGTGTGCTGAACTGGTAAAAAAATAAGTCAGGTAAGTTTTGGTCACAGTTGAGAGCCCATTGAAAACTGAAGCAACCTATGATCACAAACAGAAAAGCAAGAAAGGAAAAATATAATACCAGAAAAAAATGTCACTAAACTGTGTAAATTGCTTTAACTTATGTAAAACTGTGCATTGTTATCTTGGTTGCAGATTTGTATTTAACCACAAGATGGCAGTGTTTAGCATTGTTCATCACAGCCTTCATACATGTTTCCAAAGACTGCTGGGATTTGTATGCTGGAAGCAGAATTTTTCGTCACAGCTGCAGCTAAACTCCACAGTCCACAAGCAAATCACCAGGGGGGAAGAAGCATATAAAAACAGAAGCCTAGGAACAGAGGGGTGTTGGTGAGAGACTTTGCTGGTGTAAGGAGTGTGTGCGAGAGCGGTGTCGAGCCACATGGGTTGGACCAGAACGCGTTAGGCAGAGAAGTCGTAGAGGACACAGTTTAAGCCAAGCATCAAGTGGAATAAACAAACTTGTGAAAGCCTTTTCGCTGCACAAGGGTGAGAACCCCAGCCAGCCGCCTCAAGAGAAAAGTCAGAGTGTCCTAAAATATTCCATTTTCTTTTACAAATATCTGAAAAGTGTGGCGTGCATTTGTATTTAGCCCCCTTTACTCCGATACCCCTAACTAAAATCTAGTGGAACCAATTGCCTTCAGAAGTCACCTAATTAGTAGATGCCACCTGTGTGGAATTTAATCTCAGTATAAATACAGCTGTTCTGTGAAGCCCTCAGAGATTTGTTAGAGAACCTTGGTGGACAAACAGCATAATGAAGGCCAAGGAACAAACCAGACAGGTCAAGAATAAAGTTGTGGAGAAGTTTAAAGCAGAGTTAGGTTATGAAAAAAAATATCACAAAATGAAGAGTATGGCACAACTGCAAACCTACCATGACATCCACCTAAATTGACAGGCTGGGCAAGAAGAGCATTAAACCAAGAGAAGCAGCCAAGAGACCCAGGTGGGAGAATCTGCTCACAGAACAACTATTAGTCGTGCACTCCACAAATCTGGCCTTTATGGAAGAGTGGCATAAAGAAAACCATTGCTGAAAGCAAGCCATAAGAAGTCCAGTCTGAGAACCGAGAAGCCATGTGGGGGACACAGCAAACATGTGGAAGAAGGTGCTCTGGTCAGATGAGACCAAAATTTAACTTTGTGGCCTAAAAGCAAAACGTTATGTGTGGCAGAAAACTAACACTGCACATCATCCTGAACACACCATCCCCACCGTGAAGCATGGTGGTGGCAGAATCATGATGTGGAGATGCTTTTCTTAAGCAGGGGGGCCAAATACAGGGCAATCTCAAACTATGGCCCTGGGGCCTCTATCTGGCCCTTGGGGGCACGATTTTATCCACAACTTACACCAATGATTGGACACCAATCCTCACACTGACAGCAGTGGTGGGACACTATTCCGTCCACTGACACCAATGATGGGGTTCTATTCCGCCCACTTATATCAACAATGGAACACTATTATTCCCAATGATAACAATGGGGCACTATTACTGCCACTAAAACCAATGATGGGGCACCATTTACTCCCACTGATGCTGGGGTATTTTCTACTGGCCACAGTCTAGCTCCCATAAAGTCTGAAGGATAGTAAACGGGCCCTTTGTTTAGAAAGCTTGGAGACCCCTGGTTAAGATCAAAGCATATTCATGTGTTAGAATGGTCCAGTCACAGTCCAGACTATCACTCTAGATGTGCAAAGCTGGTAGAGACACCCCCAAAAAGACTTGCAGCTGTAATTGCAGCGAAATGTGATTCTACAAAGTATTGACTCGGGGGGGCTGAATACAAATGCGCACCACACTTTTCACATATTTATTTGTAAAAAATAAATACTTTTTTTTTTTTTTAAATCATTTATCATTTTCCTTCCACTTCACAATTATGTGCCACTTTGTGTTGGTCTATCACATAAATTCCCAATAAAATACATTTATGTTTGTGGTTGTAACATGACAAAATGTGGAAAATTTAAAAGTGGTATGAATAATTTTTAAAGGCACTGTATATTCTCAGTCTAGATGGACAGACATTCTTTAACCTCTTGGCGTCCGCACTATAGACAAAAGACATCTACAGCGAGGCGCCTTCCTGCCAGGTGGACGTCCATGGAGCCAAAAACTGCTCTATCACTCATATGCAGACGACACGCAACTGTATTTCCGCATTTGCAATAAAAAGGATCACCACCTCAATCTAGAGACATGCCTCTCTTTGATAGAGGACTGGATGACAAAGAGTTATCTTAAACTCAACGGAGTGAAAACAGAACTTCTCCTGTTCCACGCCAAGCGTAGGAATC
Organism: Rana kukunoris; assembly: GCA_029574335.1. Classification (NCBI taxonomy): domain Eukaryota; kingdom Metazoa; phylum Chordata; class Amphibia; order Anura; family Ranidae; genus Rana; species Rana kukunoris. The sequence goes on from CM056057.1 coordinate 65,774,727, forward strand.
AACCCGCAACAACTTGGACCCCCCCCCCCGCCCATTCTGGGCAAAATCATCACCCCTAGCGCCAAAGTCAAAAGTCTCGGGGTTATCTTCGACTCCTACTTGACAATGGACGCCCAAATAGGGTCAGTAGTCAGCGGATCTCACCATCTGCTGCGCCTACTACGCAAACTCCAGATTGGACTATGCAAATGCCCTTTACCTCGGACTCCCTAAGTACCAAATCGCTCGTCTACAAGTCGTTCAGAATACAGCCGCTAGACTTGTGACTGGGAAAAAACCTTGGGAATCAATCTCACCTTCTCTGAGAACCCTACACTGGTTACCAGTGAAAGACAGAATCACTTTTAAAGCTCTCTGTCTAACGCATAGATGTATCCATGGGAATGCTCCCGAATATTTATGCGAAAAAATAAAAGCTTTATAATCCCAATCGCGTTCTGCGATCCACCAATCAAAATCTACTCCAGATACCGAAAGCCAACTACAAGTCCAAAGGAGATAGAAGATTTGCGGTCCAAGGTCCCAGACTATGGAACGCTTTACCAACCAGCATTCGGTTGGAGGAGAACCACTTAGCATTCAGGAGAAAGATCAAGACTCATCTCTATTGATACCAAAGGAGACAGGAACAACAAGCGCCCAGAGGCGATTAAGTTTGCATGTGCCGCGCTATATAAGTTTTCCTTTATTCATTCATATTTATAGCACTGATCGCTGTATAAATGTGAATGGTCCCAAAATAGTGTCAAAAGTGTCCGATGTGTCCGCTGCAATATCGCAGTCCTGACAAAAGAAAAAAAAAAGCAGATCGCCGCCATTATTATTAAAAAAATAAAATCAAAATTATATCCCCTATTTTCTACACGCTATAACTTTTGCGCAAACCAATCACTATAAATATATAATTTAAATAAATATATAAAATATTGTGTTTTTTTCAAAATTGTCTTTTTTTGTTTATAGCGCAAAAAATCAGAGGTGATCAAATACCACCAAAAGAAAGCTCTATCTGTGTGGGGGGGGGGGGGGGGGAAGGACGTCAATTTTGTTTGGGAGCCACGGTGTACGACGTGCAATTTTCATTCAAAGCGTGACAGTGCCGAAAGCTGAAATTTTGCCTGGGCAGGAAGGGTGTATATGTGCCCAGTAAGCAAGTGGTTACAGGGTATTTGACTAGATTGTATTGCTCGTGTCCAGATTCACCTTGTTCACTGTTTAAAGGAGTTGTAAATAAAAAAAAATTGTTATGCTGAAATGACTGTTTACAGGGTATAGACACATACTAGTTAACTGATTCATTTAAAAATGATTACAAATAGATAAAAATCAATCATATAATGTACCTGCAGTTTCTAGTTTCGTTTTTGCATGTTTCCTGGTTCTCTGATATACAGAGCCACAGAGCCAATACAGGGCAGTAATGGTTTAGAAAACAAAACCGATTGGTGCCGAGGGGTTTTAGACTTACAGTAATCACACCTCCTTGATTAGTGACCACAGAGAGAAAGTTCCCAGTACTGTGGTTATCAGGAAACTGACAACCAGGAAGTGTGGAGATCAAAGAAGAATTACAGCAACTTGAGTGCAAAAACGAACAATGAGGACATGAAAACAGCACTGCATTAAGGTAAAGAAAGCTATTAAGATAAAAAAAAAATCCTTTACAAACCCTTTAACCATTTTTCAAACTGTTGTATTGTCTGCCATTATCTTGAATACAAATTTGTTATCGATGTTATTAACTGTGTGTGCATTATTTTCCTGTGTGGCTGCCGAGAGACTCTCAGGCCAAGACAGTTTGGTGATGGTAGTAGGAATGGGGGTCTGTATTAGGCCAAGAAAGGAACAGAGTACCCAAATATTCCAGAGTACCCAAATATTCCAGCAGCTCCTTTGGAGGTAGCGTTACACTTACACATTAGACCATTACTTAAAAATGTGGGCCTTAGGTGTACCTGTGCTAAATGCACTGAAGTGAGGCAATACTGTAAGACTGAACACTTAGCTCTTAGAGCTCTGGAGACCAGAGTGCCCCTGTGCACCGTGCTGGAGACCAGAGTGCCCCTGTGCACCGTGCTGGAGACCAGAGTGCCCCTGTGCACCGTGCTGGAGACCAGAGTGCCCCTGTGCACCGTGCTGGAGACCAGAGTGCCCCTGTGCACCGTGCTGGAGACCAGAGTGCCCCTGTGCACCGTGCTGGAGACCAGAGTGCCCCTGTGCACCGTGCTGGAGACCAGAGTGCCCCTGTGCACCGTGCTGGAGACCAGAGTGCCCCTGTGCACCGTGCTGGAGACCAGAGTGCCCCTGTGCACCGTGCTGGAGACCAGTGTGCCCCTGTGCACCGTGCTGGAGACCAGTGTGCCCCTGTGCACCGTGCTGGAGACCAGTGTGCCCCTGTGCACCGTGCTGGAGACCAGAGTGCCCCTGTGCACCGTGCTGGAGACCAGAGTGCCCCTGTGCACCGTGCTGGAGACCAGAGTGCCCCTGTGCACCGTGCTGGAGACCAGAGTGCCCCTGTGCACCGTGCTGGAGACCAGAGTGCCCCTGTGCACCGTGCTGGAGACCAGAGTGCCCCTGTGCACCGTGCTGGAGACCAGAGTGCCCCTGTGCACCGTGCTGGAGACCAGAGTGCCCCTGTGCACCGTGCTGGAGACCAGAGTGCCCCTGTGCACCGTGCTGGAGACCAGAGTGCCCCTGTGCACCGTGCTGGAGACCAGAGTGCCCCTGTGCACCGTGCTGGAGACCAGAGTGCCCCTGTGCACCGTGCTGGAGACCAGAGTGCCCCTGTGCACCGTGCTGGAGACCAGAGTGCCCCTGTGCACCGTGCTGGAGACCAGAGTGCCCCTGTGCACCGTGCTGGAGACCAGAGTGCCCCTGTGCACCGTGCTGGAGACCAGACCGTGCTGGAGACCCCCCTGTGCACCGTGCTGGAGACCAGAGTGCCCCTGTGCACCGTGCTGGAGACCAGTGTGCCCCTGTGCACCGTGCTGGAGACCAGTGTGCCCCTGTGCACCGTGCTGGAGACCAGTGTGCCCCTGTGCACCGTGCTGGAGACCAGTGTGCCCCTGTGCACCGTGCTGGAGACCAGTGTGCCCCTGTGCACCGTGCTGGAGACCAGTGTGCCCCTGTGCACCGTGCTGGAGACCAGTGTGCCCCTGTGCACCGTGCTGGAGACCAGTGTGCCCCTGTGCACCGTGCTGGAGACCAGTGTGCCCCTGTGCACCGTGCTGGAGACCAGTGTGCCCCTGTGCACCGTGCTGGAGACCAGTGTGCCCCTGTGCACCGTGCTGGAGACCAGTGTGCCCCTGTGCACCGTGCTGGAGACCAGTGTGCCCCTGTGCACCGTGCTGGAGACCAGTGTGCCCCTGTGCACCGTGCTGGAGACCAGTGTGCCCCTGTGCACCGTGCTGGAGACCAGTGTGCCCCTGTGCACCGTGCTGGAGACCAGTGTGCCCCTGTGCACCGTGCTGGAGACCAGTGTGCCCCTGTGCACCGTGCTGGAGACCAGTGTGCCCCTGTGCACCGTGCTGGAGACCAGTGTGCCCCTGTGCACCGTGCTGGAGACCAGTGTGCCCCTGTGCACCGTGCTGGAGACCAGTGTGCCCCTGTGCACCGTGCTGGAGACCAGTGTGCCCCTGTGCACCGTGCTGGAGACCAGTGTGCCCCTGTGCACCGTGCTGGAGACCAGTGTGCCCCTGTGCACCGTGCTGGAGACCAGTGTGCCCCTGTGCACCGTGCTGGAGACCAGTGTGCCCCTGTGCACCGTGCTGGAGACCAGTGTGCCCCTGTGCACCGTGCTGGAGACCAGTGTGCCCCTGTGCACCGTGCTGGAGACCAGTGTGCCCCTGTGCACCGTGCTGGAGACCAGTGTGCCCCTGTGCACCGTGCTGGAGACCAGTGTGCCCCTGTGCACCGTGCTGGAGACCAGTGTGCCCCTGTGCACCGTGCTGGAGACCAGAGTGCCCCTGTGCACCGTGCTGGAGACCAGAGTGCCCCTGTGCACCGTGCTGGAGACCAGAGTGCCCCTGTGCACCGTGCTGGAGACCAGAGTGCCCCTGTGCACCGTGCTGGAGACCAGAGTGCCCCTGTGCACCGAGTGCTGGAGACCAGAGTGCCCCTGTGCACCGTGCTGGAGACCAGAGTGCCCCTGTGCACCGTGCTGGAGACCAGAGTGCCCCTGTGCACCGTGCTGGAGACCAGAGTGCCCCTGTGCACCGTGCTGGAGACCAGAGTGCCCCTGTGCACCGTGCTGGAGACCAGAGTGCCCCTGTGCACCGTGCTGGAGACCAGAGTGCCCCTGTGCACCGTGCTGGAGACCAGAGTGCCCCTGTGCACCGTGCTGGAGACCAGAGTGCCCCTGTGCACCGTGCTGGAGACCAGAGTGCCCCTGTGCACCGTGCTGGAGACCAGAGTGCCCCTGTGCACCGTGCTGGAGACCAGTGTGCCCCTGTGCACCGTGCTGGAGACCAGTGTGCCCCTGTGCACCGTGCTGGAGACCAGTGTGCCCCTGTGCACCGTGCTGGAGACCAGTGTGCCCCTGTGCACCGTGCTGGAGACCAGTGTGCCCCTGTGCACCGTGCTGGAGACCAGTGTGCCCCTGTGCACCGTGCTGGAGACCAGTGTGCCCCTGTGCACCGTGCTGGAGACCAGTGTGCCCCTGTGCACCGTGCTGGAGACCAGTGTGCCCCTGTGCACCGTGCTGGAGACCAGTGTGCCCCTGTGCACCGTGCTGGAGACCAGTGTGCCCCTGTGCACCGTTCGCTCTTCATCCTCCTGCTTCAGTTTTGGCACTTCTTTTGGAGGGGGACAGCAATATGAGTGCAAGTTCAGCCCTCTCTCCTCCCCCTGTAGACTTCTGGAACATGTCACACGTCCTAGAAAGCTGCGGGACCAATCAAGCTCATGCATGCGCAGATAACAGCTGGCTGTGAAGCCGAAAGCAAACACAGTAAGTATGTCGGCACCAGGGCCCGATGCCCCGTGAAGAAGCCGCCGGGTGAGGATACCACTGCATCCTGGGACAGGTGAATGTCTAAGTTTTAAAAGTCAGCAGCTACTGTTGACTTATTTTTTTTTTTAATATATGACTGAAGAACCTCTTTAACGTGCATATCCAAAGTATGCAAAGTTAGAATATCCTACAGCAAATTCCACAACAGTTGGAAGTATGGTCATTTGGGCATACAGAAGCATTTCTATGAGCTGTATATGGCAAGAATTAAAATGCCCCTCACTGTGAGATTATAAAGATCTTTAACACTTAGCTCCAAGGTGATTACTGTGTCAGCAACTTCTGAAAATTGCAGAATATAAATGACTGTACATTTTTCTTGTTAAAGTGGAACCAAAGCCAAGTTTTACAAATTTGGAGCAGGTTGAAGACTTTGCATGTTTAATTTTCACCGATTGCTACGGAGGAAAGAGCTGGCTACACATGTGCGGGAGTTGCATCATCCCTGGCAGCAAAATCCAGACCAGGAAGAAAACTGGCAGAAGATTGTAGCTGCACAGACAGCACAACAAGGCACCTTGGTGGGTAAGTGTGCCATGATAAGACAGTATTATGGCAAGAGCCCTGGGGAGCCATGGAGTCATCATGCCACTTTAAGGCCTATATAATTAGGTAGACTGCTTTTTTTTATATTTATTTTTTTGGCTGGTGGACTCAAGCTATGGCATATAGGATGTTTTGTGGTTGAAATGTGAAAACAAACAATAAAAATGTGAAAAGGCTTGGTTCGGCAGAGGGCGAATAATTTGTGATGATACAACATACACTATATGGTCAAAAGTATTGGGACACCTGCCTTTTCACACACATGAACTTTAAAGGGGGTTTGTGTTTTTTCACCTTACTGCATCCTATGCAGTAAGGTGAAAAAAATTGAGTTACTTACCGGTAACATCCTTTTCCAGGAGTCTTTCAGGACAGCACCTTAGAGAGATCCCGGCTCCTCCCCTTCTAGGAAACACCGCCTTCTTTAGATCTTTAAAGCCTCATCCTCCCACTGGCCCTTCAGTTCTTACAGAGTACCTCCGGCCAACTGGGGAGACACAAGACAACGTTATACAAGAATACTTTATCTTACCTGTCGTCCTCATGTGATGAGTCTTCCAATCTTCAAACCCTGGGTGGGTAGCGGTGCTGTCCTGAAAGACTCCTGGAAAAGGATGTTACCGGTAAGTAACTCCATTTTTCCCTAGTTCGTCTTTCAGGACAGCACCTTAGAGAGGATAAGCGAGTACCTTACCTTAGGGTGGGACTACTGCCTGTAGCACCTTACGACCAAAGGCTTGGTCCTGTGCTGACAGCAGGTCTAGTCTGTAGTGCTTTACGAAGGTAGCAAAACTCGACCAAGTCGCTGCTCTACAGATCTGCTCCGGAGAAGCACCAGCCCATTCTGCTTGTGACGTCGCCACTGCTCTAGTATAATGTGCCCTGATTCCCACTGGAGGCTCCATCCCTTTTAACACATAAGTTTGGCTAATAGCTGCCCTAATCCAGCTCGCTATAGTACGCCTGGAGGCTCTAGAACCTTTCCTAGCCCCTGAAAATAAAACAAAAAGGGAATCTGATTTTCTAAACTGTTTGGTGCATTCCAAATACTGAAGGACGCACCTCCTTACATCTAGGTTGTGAAAAATAAATTATTTTTCCCTCACCGGGTTTGAACAAAATGTTGGCAGAATAATTTCCTGGCCTCTGTGAAACTTCGAAGCCACCTTTGGCAAAAAGGCCGGATCGGTCTTAAAAACAATACGATCCGGAAAAACTTGAAAAAAAGGAGTTTTAATTGAGAGGGCCTCGAGTTCACTTACTCGACGTGCCGTCGTAATCGCTACCAAAAAAACTGTTTTGAGAGTGATTAACCTCAAAGAACATGAGCCCAATGGTTCAAAAGGATCTCCTGTAAGGGCCTGCAAAACTAAGGAAAGATCCCACACGGGAAAAGGGGTCACACCAACTGGCCTCTGCCTACTCAAAGATTAAAAAAATCTTACTATCCAGGGATCCCCTGCTAGATTTTTCTCTAAAAATACACTCAGGGCTGACACCTGTCCCTTCAAAGTGCTGAGAGCCAATCCCTTATCTGCCCCCGCCTGTAGGAACTCTAGTACTGCTACGGAACTGCGTACACTGAAGGAGCTTTCAGAGCACCATGAATTGAAACGTCTCCACACTTTGTGGTAGATGGTTTGCGTTTCCTTTTTCCTACAATTTAGGAGGGTCGCAACCAAGCGATCTGAAAACCCTTTTCCCCTTAGCAACTCCTCCTCAGAAACCAGGCTGCAAGGTTCCACCTGTCCACGTGAGGGCAGCAGACTGGACCTTGAGTGAGAAGGTTGTTCCGAGCTGGTAGAAGCCAGGGGGGCTCTACAGCCAGGTTCTTCAGGATTGAAAACCACGGTCTCCTGGGCCAATACGGGGCAATTAGAATTAAGGTTGTGCTCTCTTGTTGAAACTTCCTCAACACCGCAGGGATCAGAACCGGAGGGGGGAAGGCATAACACCTGGAAAATTCCCATTTCTGAGCTAGTGCATCTATCCCTAAAGCTCCATCGTATCTGCTTAGAGAAAAGAACCTGTCCGCCTTGGCGTTCTGCCTGGTGGCAAAGAGGTCCACTCATGGCGGCCCCCATCTCTGGGCTATCATCCTGAAGACCTCCTGACTCAGACCAATCGCCCTCCCTCAGCGTTGTTCTGCTGAGGAAGTCTGCTAAGCAGTTCTGATCCCCCTTCAGATGTAAGGCTGACAGGGACAGGACATTGATCTCGGCCCATCTGAAAATGGCCTCTGTCAACAGCCAGAGGGGGCCGCACCTTGTGCCCCCCTGCTTGTTGATATAAGCCACTGCCGACGAGTTGTCTGTTCGAACTCGAACATGGTGACCCCGCAGATCTTCTTGGAATGAGACAAGGGCCAGTGACACTGCCCTCAACTCCCTCCAATTGGAGGACTTTGCTGCCTCCACTAACGCCCAGGTGCCCTGTACCCAGCGAGAACCCAAATGTGCTCCCCAACCTGTGTTGCTGGCGTCGGTTGTGACCGTCCTGGATATGGGCAGGACCCACTCTAGGCCTTGAGACAAGTTTGCTCCCCTTCTCCACCACCAGAGGGACCGTTTGACTTGACTTGGGACAGAGACTAGGGAATCCAATGACCCCTGGCTGTGGTCCCACACCTTCAAGATGAAGAGTTGAAGGGGACGGAAATTAAGGCCCGCCCACTGTACTGCTGGAAGGGTGGAGGTCAGCAACCCCAGAGCGGACATGGCCTTTCTTATAGAGACCTGGCCACTGCCCTGCAGAAACAGCATGGCCTTGTCCACCTTTTGCACCTTCTCTGGGGGAAGGAAGACCCTTTGAACTGTTGAGTCCAGAATAAACCCCAGGAAGGACACCCTCTGTGACGGGATTAGGTTGGACTTTTCTGGATTTATGAGCCAACCCAAGCTTTCCAAAATGTCTCTGGCTGACTGTAAGTCCCGATTCAATTGTTCTGGGGAGGGGGCGAACAATAGAAGGTCGTCCAGGTATGCGACTATCAGAATTCCCCTGAGTCGCAGGAAAGCCAAGACCTCTGCCATTACCTTTGTGAATATGCGGGGGGAAGATGACAGGCCGAAAGGAAGGGCTCTGAATTGTAGGTGCAGTACCTGATCCCCAGTGTTTATTGCTAGCCTCAGGAACTTCTGATGTTCCTCCGCTATGGGGATATGTAGGTAAGCGTCCTTTAGATCGATCGAAGCCATAAAGCAATTTGGCGGGAGAAGGGCTTTTACAGAATGGATCGAATCCATTCTGAACCTCTTGTACCTGACCGAGGTATTTAAAGGTTTTAGGTTGAGGATAAGCCTGAACTTTCCCGATGGCTTGCGGACCACAAAGATGTGGGAGTAAAAACCCCCACCTATCTCCCTGGTCGGGACCTGGACAACCACCTGCTGCTCCTCCAATTCCTGAAGTGAGGAGAGGAGGGCACAAGACTTTTCCACACACTTCGGAAGGTTGGTAATTAACAGTCTGAGGGGGGGAGGGGTTGAGAATTCTAGCCTGTAACCCCTTCGGATGATCTCCAAGATATATTGGTTGGAGGTAATCATCTCCCACTGTGGGAGGAAGACCCCCAATCTTCCTCCCACTGTTTTGGAGTCAATTGGTCTTTCTGGGGGGTTCAGGAGGGCAAAAAATTGCTCCCCCTCGACCCTTCCCCTTCTGTCCCCAACCTTTCTTCTGGGAACCTGACCTGGGTGTCTCTGATTTCCCACGAATTTGAAACCTCTTTTTTGGCTGTTCCCCAAACTTCTTTTTAACGGGGAACGCCTTATTTTTGTCGGCGGTCCGGTCTAGGACTGCTTCTAGACCAGGACCAAACAACAAATCCCCCGTAAGCGGGATACCACAAAGTTTTACCTTGGACGCACTGTCCCCCTGCCACGTTTTGAGCCACAAGGCCCTTCTGGCTGAGTTGCACAATGCTGCAGACCTTGCGGACATATGAATAGACTCCGCTGAGGCGTCTGCCAAGAAAGCTACCCCCTTCAGTAGCATGGGGAAAGAGGAGAGGATTGTCTCCTTAGCTGTACCTTCCTCGATATGGGATTTAATCTGAGTCAGCCAGTACTCCAAGTTGCGGGCTACCACTGTAGCCGCCATTGCTGGCCTAAGATTACCCTGGGAGGAATCCCAGGTTTTCTTTAACAGGGAATCCATCCTTTTATCCATGGGATCAGAGAGTACCCCCATGTCCTCAAAGGCTAGGTCTGTGTGTCTAGAAACTTGGGAAAAAGCCGTGTCAAGTTTTGGCGTCTTATTCCAAACTAAGTTTTCTCCCTCCTCAAAAGGAAATCTTTTCAGCGCCCTTGAGAGAAAAGGTTTCCTTTCCGGATCCTGCCATTCTCTTTTGATGGCATCGACCAGAACGTCATGGACTGGGAAAACTTTCCTTTTCTGTTCCCCTAAGCCTCTGTACATTTGGTCGTGCAGGGACAGCGGCTTCCTCTCCTGAATCCCTAGGGTGGTGTGGATAGCCCCTAAAAGCTCCTCAACCTCCTCTAGAGAGAGTTTGTAACGTGAGGGTTTAGTGGACTCCCCGTCCAACCCCTCTTCATCAGATTCTCCTTGAGAATCAGAGGGAGTGCTGCCTGCTTCTACCTCAATTTCCTCTGCCGATCCTACCGGTCTCTCTGCACCAATAGCGAGGGGTACCGGTGGATCAGGTGAAACCGCCTGTTGTACTGGGGGAGGGGTGCTCTGGGCCTGGGGCAACTGAAAGTTAGCAAACAACGTTTTAAATGATTGGAAGGTGCTTGAAAGCTCCTTAACAGATGCTGCCAGATCTACCCCTTGTTCTGCTGTCTGCTCTCTCACTACCGCATCCATACACCCCCTACAGAGAGTCTTGTCCCAAGTCTCCCCTAACGTGGACCTGCAGACAGGGCACTTTCTCTTAGAGCCATGGAGCGATTTGCTTGTGTATTTCTGAAAACAAACAGAAACATAGAGAGCAGCAGTATTAGTCAGAACCCCCCAGCTAAATAAACAGGGATCACCAGGAGTGCCTAATCCCCAGGAATGACCACCACCAGGGACCCACTCCTCTCCTACCGACCACCTGGTAGGGAAAACACACCCGTGGAGCTAACAGGGGTTTTGTGAATCAGGGAACACCACCCCAGGGTTCCACTGACCTTTGCTTGGCTGGGGTCCTTCTCTCCGGGAGCGGTTTTAGAAGCCTCTGCCTCCGACATCCTCCCGCACGGTAACGGTGGCCTCTGGTCCCAAAAACGCTGTCTCTACAGCTGAGTAGGTGACCGCACCAGCCAAATGCTGGTTCCGCCTTTCTAGGCCGCGTCCGGAACCGGAAGACGCGGCCTCGTGTATCGAATCCGCCCCTTCCGCCGGAACTGACGTCACCCGCCGTCCGACGCAGCCACTGAGTCTCCAGGCTGAAGGGTGGAGGGGAAGTGGATTTGATACACAGCGCCACCCTAGGCGCGCGAAAGAGCGGACCTCCCAGCTGCCATCCTTTCGCCAAGGAGCGCTTGAGATGCACGGCGCCCATACAGGTAAGTTAAAACGTGCTCGTTTTTACCTGGCGCCAAATACAAAATAGAAAGAGCACAAAAACACCAGGCAACTCCCGGGTCCTGCCCTTCTCTAAAACATAAGCTTTAGCCTCCCCAGCTAACAGCCCTGGTTCCACAGCAGTGTCTCCCCACCGGAGGAAACACCGTAACTGAAGGGCCAGTGGGAGGATGAGGCTTTAAAGATCTAAAGAAGGCGGTGTTTCCTAGAAGGGGAGGAGCCGGGATCTCTCTAAGGTGCTGTCCTGAAAGACGAACTAGGGAAAACACCTTGTAGTGTCCAGCCCCCCCCCCCCCCGTTTTACTTACCCGAGCCCCAAATATCCCTGGGCATGATTCTGCGTCAGTCTCTTCACGGCTTAATGGCTCTTCATTGGATAGATTGATAGCAGCGCAGCCATTGGCTCCCGCTGCTGTCAATCAACTCCAATTACACTGGCACCGGGGGCAGGGGCGAGTCATACACTCGGGGCCTATGGACACTGAGTGTATGACACAGGAGCACACCCGCAAGGTAACCCCCTCAGGAGAGAGCTTCCCAGAGGGGGTCATCTGATGCTGGGACCCCAAAACAGGTGGATTGGGGCCACTCTGTGCCAAATGAACTGCACAGTGGAGGCAAGTATGACATGTTAGTTATTTAATATCACTTTAATGGCATCCCAGTCTTAGTCCGTAGGGTTCAAAATTGATTTGGCACACCCTTTGCAGCTATAACAGCTTCAACTCTTCTGGGAAGGCTGTCCACAGGGTTTAGGAGTCTATGGGAAGGTTTCACCATTCTCCCAGAAGCGCATTTGTGAGGTCAGGCACTGATGTTGGACGAGAAGACCTGGCTTGCAGTCTCCACTCTAATTTATCCCAAAGGTGCTCTATCAGGTTGCGGTCAGGACTCTGTGCAGGTCAGTCAAGTTTCTCCACCCCAAACTCATTCATGTCTTTATGGGCCTTGCTTTGTGCACTGGTCCGCAGTCAAACTCTTCATGCAAGTGAATGGGGGCACACTGTAACCACAAGCCGATACTTGGACTTAGTTGAGGCACGTTTACATTATGCAAAATTGCCGAATGGCAATAAGGGGGAAAAAATAAAACGCTTGTGAAACTCTGCCCTCTGAAAAGCAATCCACTGCAGATTGCTGCTCAGGGTGGCAATACTATCACTATGGTGAATGGATACTACTGGCTTAAATAATCCCCAACCCAGAACAAGTATGCAGTTCAAGAGCTCACAATCCACATAGCCTAGATTTGAATGGTACCCCACTACATGTATACTGCAACTGAACTGTGTCAGTGTGGCCTAACTGAAAGAAACCAAATCTGTGTCTAGAATTTATGGAGTAACTAAGCAGCTTTTCTAAATATTCTCTGTGATTAGAGAGGATGGAGATTTTAAGATAGACAATTATAATGTCTCGAATTTAACAGACTGTTAAAAAAAAAAAAACATTAAAAGATGAACTTGTTTAACCTGCCAAAATATGTATTCCGTCATGTCCCTCTTGTGATTTCACACCCCTGCATAAGGGTGACCTCACTTTCCTCCATTAATGATAAATAATACAGCTAGGTCAGCCCCTGTCCCCATACTGTTCTCCCTCCTGTAAACAAGTCATGTTAGACTGATGGCACTGTGCAATAGAAAAGAAGAAATGCCACCAAAGCTCAATTGGCTGAACCCCTCTTGTTGATCACAGGAGTGCAGTTTGTTCTGCACCCCTGTGACCCATTTTCAGCAGACATCGGGCTGAAGACTGTTGTCGGCTGACAGAGCAGGTCCTGGCTAGGTAAAGATTCCAACCATATGGTCAGGAGCCTGTACAGACACCTGGCTCATCCACAGCCCAGCTCTCCAATGAGCAAGGGGGTGGGGATGATTAAGAGCAGAGAACCAGAGTTTGACCGCCACCAGCTCTCTGCTCACAGAGCAGTGAGCAATCAGCAATGTTTGATTGCTTAGTTCTCAACCCAAGACCCCTTTCACACTGAGACGCCTCCCCTGCAGCCCCAGTGTAAAAGCCTGAGTGCTTTCACACTGAAGCGGTGCGCCTGCAGGACGTTAGAAAATGTCTTGCAAGCAGCATCTTTGGAGCGGTTTAAGAGTGGTGTATACACACTGCTCCACCACCACTCCTGCCTATTGAATTAAATGGGCAGCCCTATCGCTCAATGTCAGTACAGTCAGTTGGAATTGTTTTTTTGTGCCGTCACTGCCAGGGGCTATAGCCACCAAGAGCGATCAGTGTACTGACAACAGGAAAAGCTCCCACTGTTAGAATACAATAGCACAATAGGGATTCTAACACGGACTGTGTTGATAGGGGAATTTAGTGATTTTTTTACTTTTGTGGTTGAAGGAAAATTGCATAATATTTTATGACCAGCCTAAAGCCTGGTACACACGATCGGATTTTCAGCGGACAAAGTGTAGGACTTTTGTCCGAAGGGCGCTGGCTCTGAACTTGTCTTGAATACAAACGGCAAAGAATTGTCGGCCACCAAACACAAAACTACGTGTTTTTTCAGCTCTTTAGTGTCACCCTTTGGGCACCTTCTGCTAATGTGTTTGGTGAGCAATGCTTCTGAACATGCGCGTTTGGACTTTTGTCTGCCGGAAAATCCGACAACAGACAAATGTTCGTGGAAAGTTTAAAAAGCCTGCCATCCAACATTTGTCCATGGAAAACCCAAACAATTGTCCAATGGAGCATACAAATGGTCAGATTTTCCGTCAACAGACTGTCATCACACAATTCAAAATCCGATCATGTGTACAAGGCTTTAGGCCTGGTAACACTATCTTTTTCCAATTCAACCCAGTGGGCAGAATGGAAAAAACAAAAAAAGTGCTAGGGAGGAGATCCAGTACCATCAAACCGATGTTAGTACAACGATCTTCCCACTGAGCTAAGTGTTCTCCCAACCAGAACACAGCGGTCAACGCTCTTGGCCACTGGCGGAGAGCGCTGATCAGATGCCGATCGGCAGACCTTTTTCAGTCATGGCCTCTTCCAACAGAAGCCAGACGTTTAGCTGGCTTCTGTCAGACCGGCTACCGTACACATGGGCCATATGTCAGCCAGTTTCTATTGAACCAGCCAATATTCGGCCCATGTGTACAGGGCTTTACACTGCTGGTATTCTCCCCCTTAAACCCCTGGGTTTCTAAAAAAATAAAAAGGTACTTATACGGGCGCTATTTAAAATCTATTTAATGAAGACATAACTGGATCTGCTAGTTTAAAACCATTTTCTTCTGAACAGGCCTAAGCCATGATCAAAGTTTGCACTCGCCCCTAGCACAACGGGCATACAAACATTTCAATAGAATGATTTTCTTATACTACAATTAGGGAATATTTTAGGGCTGTTACTGATCAAAATTTTTGTGTTCGATTAATCGTTTATTTTAATCGATTAATCAACTAATTTTGATTAATTAAAACGCACATACAGATCCAACTACTTTTAGCTGATCTCCTTGCAGGCTGATTCCCAGTGCAGCTACCAACAGCAGGATACAAAACACACACAAAGGCAGCGCTCAATGTGAATAGCATTAAAACTTTTATAGTCTTCAAGTAGGGAACAAAATAAATATTGCACTGGAGATAAAATCGATGTAGCTACATAAACTATAAAAATGGTGAGAGTAATACCAAACAGTAGCAAAAGCAGTCGTAAAAATATGTAGCCAAGTATGATACTGGTATAAAAATGTGTACAACGATACCACTGCTGAATCCAGATTAGGAGAGGTTAACATCAGTCCGTCGGCATTTAGCTGTCCCATGAAGGGAACTATCACAACTCCCAGTGGATGGTTGTAAAATCCCAAGTTGATAAAAGGAAGTGATAGAGGGAAGTGCAACAGCCCTTGTGTGTGGCAGATAGTAAGGTCCGCCACCAAGCAGATATGAAGGCACAGCAAAGGAGCCCTTCAGATGGACATGGCAAGCCCCGCCGGTGTCCGTGACATTAGTCTATGAGGAAGGGGGGAGAGGGTTTTTTGGGACTTTAAATGAGGTAATGGGTTAATTACCTCCATCCCTTGCATTTGTATAGAGAAAGGAACAGGCAGTGGCAGTCCGTGACATTACCGGATCTCCGACGGAACTCCCTGAAGGCCTAGAAGCCGGCGGAGAGGCGAGTACCAATCAAAATAATTTTGATCGATCAAAAAAAAAAATTAAAGATTAATCGATTAATTAAAAGTTAATTTCCACAGCCCTAGAATATTTAGCTTTAAATTATCTGAAAAAAAAAAAAAATCATAGTTTACACTCCAGGAAACACAATCAAAATTAAATAGCTTCAGCATGTCAGATAAACTCTTCTCTTTTACAACCAATTCCTAACACTGTAAAGATGGCACACAGCCGTTTGATTTTTACAATTTTTCACATTTTTTTATGGAACTTCAAAAAGATAAATCAGTAGACATCTGTAAGGTCCACCAGTAACATGCCTTTGTTTGAGCACAGCGTCTCTCCCCATACAAACCTAGGCAATGCAAAATCAACACGAAACAGGTCAAACACACATCAGAAGCATCAACTGAAGGCAAAATTCACCTGCAAGGATCTCTAAAGGATCTCCAAGCATCTCAAATTAATGTCAAAAGCAAGCTGCATCGGCCCATTAAATCCGCCCAACACCGGCACTAACTCAATACACACATGGCAGCTGTTGAAACAACCATGGCTTAAATTCAGGGTACTAGTGTAATGGGGATGCGACTGAAGTGAGAATCCAGAAAACATCAGTAAAAGGTAAGCAATTCGATAAACATGAAAGAAATGTAATGAAAATCCACGCTTAGGGTAAATAATAAGAAGCTGCTGCCTCCCTGAGGAGTCTCAATAAAGGGACTGCAAGAATAATAAACGAATGGTGGGGATGTGGCGCTGCTGATAACAATCCAAAGTTAAATACACAGAATGTGGCTGCCCTGTGACAGTAGGTCTATGTTGGGTGACCTGGAATAGGGCTAGGTCCAATGATATGTGGACACCCTGTGAGCGCACCCTAGAACAAACTGCAGTGTGCGTAGGTTACCCTGTTGCTGGTAAAAAAGTGTGAATATGTGCCAAACAAATGGCTAAGTCTGGATCACCAGCCTAAATTGGTATCCAAATACCGTGTGCAATAAAAGGATGAGTAAGAGAAGAAAAATTGTGGTCAGGATCCTGTGCAGGCCAGCATATGCTGAATATGACTGTGACCGTGGTGTGCAAGACTGTGTAACAGGCACCAAATGTAACTAGAAGTTTAAACCTTCTATTGCCTCCCAAATGCCATAGGGCATAATCTAATAGTTAATAAAGACACAAAAAAGTAATAGAATTTAGTAAGTAAAAAAGTTGCCAAAAAATGGCTGTGCCTGAACCACCAGCCTCCGTTGGTTTCCAGGTGCCTTGTGCGAAGTGAGAATGAAAAAAATATATATTCAAAAATGTATCCAAAAAGAAAGGAAATAGGTTGTGCAAAGTGTTACTATGTGTATGGTCAGGATACTGTGCAGACCAGCAGGTAGCTAGATGGAACTACAACTATATGGGATAAATCCTAGGTTCCAGACAACCTGATAAAATTCTGAGAATTCCCAATGTCTCACAACAACAAAACGTGATCCAACACTATAGTATTGCAAACGACACAAAATTGGTTGATTTGGGTGTAAAACTAGTCCAGGTGATAAAGACACAGATAAAAAGGTGAAAACAGTCTATTCTCAGCTTTTAAGAGACTGTAGTCCACAACTATAACGACAGTAATGAGTGTATATACACTACGGGACCCACTGATCCTTGATGATCTGGTAATACAACTGGCAAGGGTAATTAAACCAGAGATCAAAATACACAGATGCAATCCCCGATAGATATAAAACAGGTGGTGATGAAGTGACTTGGTGCCGATCTCACGCAATCCAATGGTAGGTGACTTTTGTGCTCCCCCACTTAGGTCCCCACTCACCAGATGTAGCAAACAGCGGTTGGTGATGGTACCTTACTTCCTCTTGTTGCGCAGTGCTCTCTGTTGGATCCTGGACGGTATCTGTATTCCGTGCAGGTTCTCAGACAAACGAGGTGTCTCTGGTGGCACTTGTGCAGTATGTCACTCAAATGGAAAAAAATGAGATCCACATAGCGTAATATGTATAAAAAAGGCTCCAACGGCTAATTTATTTAAATCAAAAATATAATAAAATATATTAAAAATGACATTTTATAGAAAAAAAAACATCCGAAAAGTGGTTCCAGAAGACGCTGGGTCCCACCAAATAAAAACAAACAAAAAATGAGCAGAGACACGCTAGGCTGGCCGCCTAACCCGTGCGAGCTGCGGTTACTAATGGCTGACACCGCAGATGGGTTCCTCTACGGCCCTTTGTGTGTCAAATGTAGGCAGCTGGGATGTTTGGCGTGCGTAAGAGCGTGCTTGCGTAGCAGTCACCATTCCATCATTATTATTGTAAATGAAGAAATTCGGATAGCCACACTCCAAAATACTTTATTGAATGGAAAACAGTCCATACAGCATACAGAGTTACAGATAAAATAACAAATCACAGCATACTGATATATACAAACATTAATCGTGTAGTAGTGATTACTAATACTATCATGTGTAGCCAATTAAACACTCACAATAATACTGGTAACAGCTAAAACTAGGGTTGTCCAGATACCGATACTAGTATCGGTATCCGGACCGATACCGAGTATTTGCGGGAGTACTTGTACTCCCGATACCTAAATAGAATACTTTTTTTGTATTTATCAACATGTTCTGTGAAAATTCTTTGAGTTTTTTTACTACTGCGTGACAAGAAAATAAAACATGTCTTGAGTTAGAGTTCTTCATAATTCTAAAGAATATCCTTAGTCTGTATTGTGGTTTGAAAACTGTCACATGACATTTAAAAAAAGTATCGGTATTCGGTATCGGCGAGTACATGAAAAAAAGTATCGGTACTTGTACTCGGTCCTAAAAAAGTGGTTTCGGGACAACCCTAGCTAAAACCATTGAAGGAACCAAAAAGGATCCAACAAAAGCACCTGTAAACAAAGCACACTAGTACAATGAAATAAATAAAAAAGAAGAAAAAACACATATATACCATAAAATAAACAGTAATAACAAATTACACAACATATCTAAAATTCTGTACATGGAATCCATAAAAAAAAAAAATGTAAATAAAAAAAAGCACCTGTAACCCTTAATGGAAAAGCACACTAGAACAATAAAAATAAAACACAAATAAATAGTAAATCACACACAGTGTGCGTTTCCATTAAGGGTTTCAGGTGCTTTTGTTGGATGCTTTGGTTCCTTCAATGGGTTCATCTGTCCACATTATTATTGTGAGTGTTTAATTGGCTACACATGAGAGTATTGGTAATCATATACATGATTTGTGTGTGTGTGCTGTGATCGTTTATTTTAGCTATCACCAATCCCCGTAAAAAGGTTGAAATGCGTCAGTTTTTTTATCTGCGACTCTATGCTGTATGAACGGTTTACCGTTCAATAAAGACACTATTTTGGAGTGCGGCTATCCGGAATCCCTTGTTTGCATCTTGCTTACAGAGCCAGCACCCGCCTTGTGCATGGTAGTTGATATTTCTGAACTGCTACCTGGAGTGGTATATTACTTGTAATCTTTATTATTGCACATGATCTCTTGTTATCTTTGATTGATTTAGAATCTTTTTTTTTTATCATTTCATTTAAAAGGATGGTTTTACCTTTAAAGAAAAAAAAACAACAAATGCAAATTTTTTTGCAGTTAAAAAAAGAAAAAAGTGCATTTATTATTATTTATTTTTTTCCAAAGAGTCTGCATTGCACCTGCAATCAGCAGATTGCAAGTGCAATCTCAGGCTCCAGCAGACTCTCAGCATAGCAGTCTGTTCGTATGAGCAGGCAGTTACCTGAGAGCAGGAAGATCAATAGACTACGGGGACGCTTTTTTTTATTTTTTTGGTATCACCCACCAGTGTGGTTTCTGGATAGAACTTCATTTAGACTTATGACTTTACTATAACACCTTTTTAGTCGGTTGATTTCTGGTACCCACATTTTGGTCTTTTAGCCTGGGATTTAGTTGGGGTTTCTTTTTTACTGCCAGAAACTATGAATTTTTTCAAAGATTTAAACCTTTTTTCCCCCAGGTATTGTTTGAGGATATATGTGCATGTTCTTGCTGCTTATTCATTCTATTCTTGGGGTTTTATAATAATAATATACACGTGTTATTGTTATATACACAAATGGTTGTTTGTTATTTCTTTCTTTGTATTTGTTTTGAAGTTTTATTATTGCTATAGGACACATTTTGTATATTATATACATCTATCCATCTTTTTATCTCTATCTATATATTTAATCTCTGTATATGCATTTACTCTCAGTTATACAGAAAAAAGGTTAGGGTGGTCTCCCTGGAGGACAGGACTGTGGAATAGATTTTTAATTTGTTCCACCTGCAGCCCTGTGTTTTAGGAGAGTCCTGGTCCCTATAGCTATTAGTAATGATTAAGCACAGTGATCCAAAGTGCCAAATGCATCGAGGCCTTCCTTGCTGGATCCTTTGGTAGCTTGACCTTGAAAATGAGCGGAGGAAAGTTTGAAACTGCATGTCTTGTAGCCAGTATTTTAATACGCCCGGACCCATTTTTCAATAAATATGGGGATTTCTTGGCTTCCCAAACTGCTGGAAGAACTACAAACCATCAGCCACCCGCGAATGGGGGGCCCCTTCATAAGCAATTTAGGGGCTTCTTTGTCGGCTTGCGATACCATGGTCTCTTACCCCCAGGAAATTGTGATTGAATGACACACCGTGTGGACATGGCCTTGCATGGGGGTACAAAAGAGCTGCCTTTCAAATAGGACCCCGGAGTCTTTTTGACCGGTAAAATGGGTACTTTTGGAAAATAGTCATGTAATATCCAGTTCCAAAGGTCCTCCATGAAGGGAAACTTTCACAAGTTTGCATGGGGGCTGCCGCCCATTTCTACAAATGGAGTTGGAGATTTGGTCAGGATTAATGGTGTCCTCAATGCTGAGAAATACAGGCAGATACATACCCTTCATATTATCAGGGAGGTTTGTGGTTGGCCCCAATTTTTTTCTGCAGCAAAACATACAGCCAATGTCATTAAGAACCATCTTCAGTGTAAAGAACAAGGAGTCCTGGAAATGATGGTTAGGCCTCCACAGAGCCCTGATCTTGACAACATAGAGTCTGTCTGGAATTACATGAAGAGACAGCCTAGATCCACAGAAGATCTTGGAACAACCTACCTGTCGAGTTTCTTCAAAAACTGTGTGCAAGTGTACCTAGAATGGTAAATTGATGCGCCGTCACCGCGTGAGGTTGAAGACAAAGGGAAGGATCGCGCGGAGTGTGTCAAAAAAAACAAATATTGATTCATTTCGATTTTTCTTCTGTGCCTCACTCACTTTGGAGTGGAGTGTTGGAGTGGGCTGTCTGCAAATTGATAGAGATAATAAAAATCAATATATTATATATAGTTAGAAGATTTGTTCATTATTGGTGCTGGCTTTTGAGGGTTTTTATTTTTTTATAATTTTCTATTTAGGAACACATGATCCTCCATACCCAGCGATACACGGCATTTCCCTTCATGCCAGCAGCTAAATGAAGTGGTGAAAAAAATTGAGAAATGTCATCAGATCACAAGCAGTGTTAACACAGCGTGTCAAACTAGCAACCAGAAAGTAGACAAATAAAATGGCAGCCATCTGCACACAGACACCAACTCCCTGGTGCAGGAGTGGGAATAGGATTAGTAAAAGAGGGCTTCAGCTCATGACGGATCTGTAAAGAACTCCTCAGATGCATTAAGGCTCCATTCACACCTAGGCGTTTTAACGCCTGAAGCGCGACGCTACAATACGCTGGAGGGTCGAAATTACATTATTCTCTATGGAGACTGTTCACATCTCCTAACGCAGAACGCCGAACTTTAAACAAGTCCCGGACCCTTTTTCGACGTGCGTTTGATGGTCACACTGGCGGCTTGATGGGCAAACTGGCGCTCGGGCACACTGGCAGCCAACGACACTGGCGGCAATTGATGGGGCAAACTGGCAAATACGCGGTACAAAACGCCACGTTTTGTCGTCGCACATTGCGGTACAAAACGCCAGTGTGCAATTCGCCAATAGGGTCCACAATTGTTGCCAATGGCCAGTGTGCAACCAATTCGCCTACCTGTGTGCAAAGATGTGCCCAATGCCGCCAGTGTGCCTAAGTTTGCCCTCAATTTCGCCAGGGCTGTACCATCAAAGCCATTCTATTCACACTCATGTAACAGGGAGTCAGCATCTGTTATTTTAACAAACTTTGTTGCAAATGCATACCAGTTTGCCATCTTCGCCCTGGGCACCAAATGACCTTGTCCCAGCGCTGGCATCGCGCAGCGCGGTACCCTTTCCCTGAGCCCCCCCCCCCCGTCCTCTTTGTGTCCGGCAAATGGGAGAGTCTGGTTCATGTGAATAAACGTGCAGCGTAGGGCGGCGCTCTCAGCGCCTGTCCGCACTGAAGAGAAAAGTTGCGCCCTCGTCAGCAGCGTATCAAGGTAAGCTGCATTACTTTAGAATTAACCCTTATTGAGCATCTCACCAGGGTGGTAGGGGGAATAGGGGTGCTACATTTGGGGGCAATTGCACTTGCAGAGAATGCCTAAAAGTCTGAATTATACCTTAGTACAGTCTCTGGGGAAAACCAGGGAGCCAATGAAACAAGCAGGAAAAAGGGATTTTTAAATACAGCTTACCTGTAAAATCCTTTTCTTGGAGTACATCACGGGACACAGAGCGGCATATTCATTACTATGTGGGTTATATGCACTGAGTACCTTCAGGTGTGGACACTGGAGTACAATCTCAAACAGGAAGTCCCCTCCCTATATAACCCCCTCCCCTAGAGGGAGTCCCTCAGTTTTGTAGCAAGCAGTATGCCTCCCAAAATGGTCACCCAAAAGAGGGGTGGGAGCTCTGTGTCCCGTGATGTACTCCAAACTTAAAAGGATTTTACAGGTAACAAGCTGTATTTAAAAATCCCTTTTTCTTTATCGTACATCACGGGACACAGAGCGGATGCATATTGAAGCATTACTATGTGGGATGTCTAGGGCGAAAGCAATGCTTTAATGAGGGGAGGGAGAGTTCATCTTCCAAAGAAGGATTCAATTTAGGCTGCAGGTAAACTCAAATAATAAGGGTAATAATTCCAACTTAGTCAAGAAAAAACTTCTTTTTTTTTTTTTTTTTAACCAGTGGCAGGGTGCTTCTGATCCCGAGGATTTCAAACTGCAGCCTGTAGTACTGCCTGTCCAAAGGCAGAATCCGCATTCCTTCTCACGTCTAGTTGATAAAACCTTGTAAACGTGTGGACTGATGACCACGTTGCCGCCTTGCATATCTGAGCCATAGAGATCTGGTGTTGATGACAATTTTGTGTGCTGCCCAGAGGCGCCCATGGCCCTGGTAGATTCCATGGGCCTTTACCGACAACGGAGGAGATATTCTGCAACCTCTTCAAACCGTAGGCTTTATTATGAATGATTAATTGTCTAATCCATCTCGAGATGGTGGATTTTGCAGCTGCCTGCCCCTTCTTGGGGCCATCTGGTAGAACGAATAATACATCTGTCTTCCGGATCTTTTCTGTAGCTTTAAGATAGGCCTTCATGGCCCGGACAATATCAAAGGTATGCAGCAACCCCTCCTTTCTAGATGTAGGTTTTGGAAAGAAGGATGGAAGTACCAAATCCTGGTTTAAGTGAAATTTGGATATAACCTTTGGTAGAAAGGAAGGATGGGGCCGGAGAACTGCCCTGTCCTTATGCAGAACGGGATATGGTTCCTTACACGAAAAGGCTGCTAATTCTGACACTCTCCTGGCCGAAACTATGGCGACCAAGAAAACCAACTTTCTTGTCAGTAAGACTAAAGGAATCTCAGCCAACGGCTCAAAGGGTTGTTTCTGTAAAGTGGACAGGACAAGATTTAAGTCCCATGGACAAATTGGTGACTTGACAGGAGGATTAATACGCAAGACCCCCTGTATGAAGGTCTTTACCAGCGAGTGGGTGGCCAGCGGCCTCTGAAACCACACTGACAGAGCTGAGATCTGGCCCTTGATTGTGCTTAGTGCCAGGCCTTTATCCACTCCTAGCTGGAGAAAACTTAACACCCTATCAATAGTATATTTGCAGGAATTCCATCTTTTGGATTCACACCAGCCTACGTAGTTCCTCCACACCCTGTAATAAATCACCCTGGAGACCGGCTTTCTAGCCCTAATCAGGGTAGGAATTACCTGCCTAGACAGACCTCTACCCCTGAGAATCAGGGATTCAGCCTCCAGGCCGTCAAATTTAGACGCTGTAATGTAGGGTGGAGGATCGGGCCTTGTGAGAGTAGGTCTGGTTGTAGAGGAAGAGTCCAAGGGTCTCCCACTGCCATCTTCAGGACTAGTGAGTACCAAGTCCTCCGGGGCCAAGCCGGAGCTACTAGAATGACTGGCTTGTGCTCCACTCTGATCCTGCGCAACAGGCGAGGGAGTAACTGTAGCGGAGGGAATGCATATAGAAGTTTGAATTGATGCCAAGGGCAAACCAACGCATCGGTTCCGCAGGCCATAGGATCCCTCGCTCGAGACACGAACCTGTCTAGTTTCTTGTTGAACCTGGATGCCATTATATCTACGTCCGGCATTCCCCACCTCTGGCAGATTGTCTGAAAGACCTGGGGATGCAGAGACCACTCCCCTGGCAACAGACTCTGGCGACTTAAGAAGTCTGCCTGCAGGTTGTCCACTCCGGGAATGAATATCGCCGAAATGCAGGGTACATGAACCTCTGCCCACTGAAAAATCAAGCTCACCTCCCTCTGAGCGGCCTGACTCCTAGTTCCCCCTTGGTGGTTTATGTATGCCACCGCCGTGGCATTGTCTGACTGGATTCTCACCGGGAACCCCTTTAATCTGGAGGTCCATGCCAGAAGGGCTAGGCGAGCAGCTCTGATCTCCAAGATATTGATGGGGAGCTGCCTCTCTGCTTTCACCCAAGTTCCCTGGCGAGAGAACCCCTCGAAGACCGCCCCCCAGCCTGCCAGGCTGGCGTCTGTGGTAACTACCTTCCAGACAACAGGGCTGAAGGATTTTCCCTTTAGAAGATTCTGGGGGTTCAACCACCAGGCCAGGCTTTGTCGGACCCTTGATGATAGCGTCAAAGGGGACTCTAAGGCATGTGCCCTCTTGCCCCAGGCTGCTAGAATGGCTGCCTGTAGGACGCGAGTGTGGATCTGAGCGTATGGTACTGCCTCGAACGTGGCCACTAGCTTGCCTAGTACTCGCATACATAGGCGAATAGTTGGTTTTTTTGTACTTGTTTAGAACCAACTGAACCAACTCCTTGATAGCTTCGATCTTTACCAAAAACTGGGGCAGGAACACCTTTTGCTGTTCTGTGTCTAACCTCATGCCGAGGTATTCCAACTGCTTTGTAGGCTGGAACGCTGACTTTCCCCGGTTTAGGACCCAGCCGAATTCTTCGAGGTACCGAACCGTGAGGTTTACTGCCTTTTGCAGACCCGACCGTGAGTGATCTATGATTAAAAGGTCGTCCAAGTATGTTAGGACTGTGACCCCCTGGACCCTTAAATTGGCCAGAACTGGGGCTAGGATCTTCGTGAATACCCGGGGGGCCGTGGCCAGCCCGAAGGAGAGCGCCCTGAATTGGAAGTGTCGCTGCCCCACCGCGAAGCGTAAAAATCTTTGATGCGACTGACAGATTGGTACATGAAGGTAAGCATCCTTTATGTCTATGGAGGCCAGAAAATCGTCCTTCTGAAGCGCGGCGGCTGCTGACCGGATGGATTCCATCCGGAAGGAACGAACCCTTAGGAAACCGTTTAACCTCTTTAGGTCCAAGATTGGCCTGACATCGCCGTTGGGCTTTGGTATGACAAAGAGATTGGAATAGAAACCTAGCCCTTGCTCTTGGGCTGGCACTTCTATAATTACGTCCTGGCAAAGCAGGTGATCCAAAGCTGCCAGCATTGAGGCCTTCCTTGCTGGATCCCTTGGTAGCCTTGATTCCTGAAAATGAGGCGGAGGATACCTTAGAAACTCCAGTCTGTAACCTGTGGTTACAGATGCCCGGACCCATTTGTCGGGGATCTTGGCTTCCCAAACTTCTGAGAAGAAACAAAGCCTTCCCCCCACCCGCGAGAGTGGGGGCGCCCCTTCATAAGGCAGACTTAGGGGCTGTCTTTGTCGGCTTGCGATACCACGGCCTCTTACCCCCAGGGGCCTGTCCCTGCGATCTACTGTTAACGTTGGATCGTGCAGGCGGCCGTCGATACTGCCTGGAATTTGAGGGCCCCGAGACAGGAAAGAGCTGCCTTTTAAATGTAGGCGCCCGGAATGTCTTTTTGACCGGTAAAAGGGTACTCTTGCCATTTGAAATAGTCTGAATATATTTATCCAGATCCTCTCCGAAGAGTCGTCCTCCATGGAAGGGAAACCCTGCCAGAAGCTTTTTGCATGGGGGCTCCGCCGCCCAGTTCTTCAACCATAAGAGCCTTCTCATGTGTACCAAAAATAGTGATAAACGAGAGGCCTGCTGGATGGAATCTTTTATAGCATCTACAGCAAAACACAGAGCTCTGGGAATGTCAGAAAACTCTTCTGCTTGTTGGGTAGGCATGTCCTTTAACATTTCCTTTGTCTGGTCTTTTAACGCCTGACAAACACCAATCGCAGCCACAGCTGGCTGTACCACTGCTCCTGCCGTAGCAAAGGATGCTTTTAAAAGTGTCTCTAACCTTTTATCAACCGGATCTTTAAACATATGTATGTTTTCCACCGGGCAAGTTAGTTATTTATTCACACATGAGATGGCTGCATCCACTACTGGGAGCCTCCACCTCTTGGAGAATTTTTCCTCCATGGGGTAAATGACCGCAAATCTTTTCGGTGGCAGAAAAATCCTGTCCGGCCGTACCCAATCCCAAAAGATCAATTCCTCCAAAAGAGGATGGACTGGAAAAACTGCGTTGCTTAACGGAGCTTTCAAAGAGCCCAGAGAGGATACCGGAGGAACCTGAGGCTCTGGCAATGGTAAACTAAATGCCGAGCGGACCATGTCCGTCAAAGACTGTACCCACAGTCTCTCTGTCTGGGAGTCTGAAAATGGTTCCTCCGAGGCAGACCCCTCAATCCCTGAACCCTCTTGGTTCAGGTCTAGTTGATCCTCCTGTGATTCCAATTCCTCCGGAGAGAGAATCTCAGCATCTGAGGATACACCTCTTGGTGATGGGGATCTAACCCGTTTCTTACCAGGAATAGCTCTAGCGACCAATGCTGCTATTCTCTCTTCTAGCCCCCCTAGGGATACGGCTAGCATCTCCTCTGTGATAAACACAGGGCTGGGCTCATCTGGGCCAGCCTCCGCACCAGATCCCCCTAATGGCTCATCCAAGGCGCTTTTTATGTTAATAAGTTGCGGGGAAAGTATCGCCCCGAACCTTTGGAAGCCATAATACAAAATCGAGGGACTCCGCCCACACAACAGACTGTAGTGGCCAGGAGTACAAAACCAGAGTTTAGGGGACAATAGATCACTAATGCCCAAAAACTGATGGGATCCCGTATGTTCTTTTTTTTTTTTTTTTTTTTTTTAATATATATTATATATTTTCTTTTGACTACATACAGTGACCCCAAACTAAGTTTGCCAGCCTCCAACCTGCTGCAAAAAGGGGGATTTCTTGGCTTAACAAAAAAGGCATTGGAACAAAGTCCACATGTACTACCCCTCTTCCGCCACCGGGAGTCACTGTTCTGCCGCTCTGCGTCCTCTCCTCTGAAAATCAGCCTCAGACTGAGCACTGACAATGCCTGCTGTCTATAACAGCACAAAGGCGCGCCCCTGTATGACGCCGCAGGCACGCCCCCCCCCCGCCCTCCTGTCTAAACGGCGCGAAAAACGTCAATAAGACGTGCGCGCGCGTATGCCGGAAACAGGAGGAACATGGAGGAGCCGCGCTGCTGGAGATCCAGGAACGCAGAAACAGGCGGCAGATTCAAACCCCCGGCCAGGTAGGACTCTCCAAAGGCCCCTAGGGATCCTTACTAGCCCTAGGAAGAAACAGCAGGTTTAGCTAGCAACACATATCTAGACAGGGGGACCTAGTGATGGGGGAGAAAAGGGTGTCATCCTGTCTCTCCTAGACATAGTGAGCAAGGTTGCCCATGCAGAGCATACTTAGGCTATCCCCCTTTTTAGGTTACCCCGGAGAGCCTGCTGTCGAACCAAGTCCCGCAGGCTCCCCCTTACCTGCTCCATGCTGCAGGATGTTTGTCCAGCAAACTGATCCAATCTTCTCCCATCTCCGTGGGTAGCGTAGTAGACCTTCAGGCCCTGGGGTCCTATGAAGGTACCCACTGTCCTGGACCTATATAGCACCCTGGCAAACAGGAACTTATGGTTTTTACAAACTCCAAGTCCTGGGCCCAGGGTCCAGCCCTCCAAAGAGGAGCATTATAGGCAAAACCCCACGGCTTGGGGCCCGGGTACTGTCCACTTTGGCACTGAGGCTCCTTGGACAGATCCGGTTAGCCCGCCCTTAATCCCAAGGATGTGGAGCAAAGCTATTCCGTGACCAACACCTAAGACACTGGCGAAAAAACTGAGGGACTCCCTCTAGGGGAGGGGGTTATATAGGGAGGGGACTTCCTGTTTGAGATTGCCAGTGTCCACACCTGAAGGTACTCCATATAACCCACATAGTAATGAATATGCCGCTCTGTGTCCCGTGATGTACGAGAAAGAAATAATATTTCTGGAGGCCTTCTGCACACCAACACCTCCAAGTAGCCTTATTGCATTGAATTTTACAGAAAACTACTACACACTGACATGGAAAGGTAATTTTAGTAACTTTAAAGCTGAACAGGATAAGCAAATGCTACCTAAATACAAAAGGGATGTGTATTATTGAATCTTGGTGTGCTTTGTGTCCTCCTTGCATATCTGTGCAGTACTCCTGTGTGAAACGTTGCCTTTGGGCAGGAGCTTCCTGTAATAAAGACTGTTCTTTCTCTCTGTGCAGAGTGATTGGTCTTGTCTCCACCCCCCTGTGATTGGGGACTGCTGACCCCGCCCGTTCAGCTCTGCTGTCTGCACAGGTTGTGATGATGCCACTGATGCTTTTAAAAGTAATATCAGTGTGGCTAGTTTCACACTGGGGTGTCGCAGGAGTTGGCGGTAAAGCGCTGCTATTATTAGCCATCGTTTTGCGACGCTTTTCAGTCGCTTGCGGCCACTTTCAACCCCCGCTAGCGGCCGAAACCCACTGCATCGGTGCTTTGGAGGCGCTGCCCATTGATTTCAATGGACAGGGGCGCAGTAGGAGCGGTGTATACACCGCTCCTACAGCGCCTCAAAGATGTGGCTAGTAGGACTTTGAGTGTCCTGCTAGCACACCGCTCCTGTGTGAAAGCACTGGGGCTTTTACACTGGAGTGAAAGGATTGGCTCTTTCAGGGCGCTTTGCAGGCGCTATTTTAAGCACTATAGTGCCTGAAAAGCACCCCAGTGTGAAAGTAGTCTGTTTGTAAAAGGCATTTAGTGCACACAGGATGGGTTTAGAAACGTGGTTATTGAGGAATACATTTTCATAAAAGGCATTGTTTTCAGAGTTTAGCTTTACATTACAATGTGGCTTGTGTCACAGAATTACCCTTTAAGCCGTATTGGCAGCATAGGTCTCAGATCATGAACCGCATGTTTGTCAAACTATCAGAACATATTCATCACACATTATCTGATACTATGGACGCATGATAAAAAAATGGAAACCTTGGGATCCATCTCTGTTGATTCATTGAACTATGCTAGAACACGGTTGACTTTTCTATCATTAAAAAAAAAATATCCACTAGGCCCCTATGTCTCTATAATACGATGTCAATGATTCTATTATACATCCCATGATTTATTCCCTTCCCTTTTTATATGTCTGCTCATATAATTTTGCTGATGTATACTACTCTCATTTATATATATATATATATATATATATATATATATATATATATATATATATATATATATATATATATATATATATATATATATATATATATATATATGTGCTTCTTGCCAATGTACAGTTAAATGTTTAATGTGCGCTCAAAAAAAAAAAAAAAAATATTAACTACTACTACAAATACTGCAGCTGCTGACTTTTAATATTAGGACACTTACCTGTCCTGGATTCCAGCGCCGTCCGTAGCAGAAGACGAGCGATCGCTCGTCACTCTGCTGCCGCCCCCCCCCCCCCCCCACCATCCACGGTGAGGGTACCAGGAAGTGAAGTGCTCCAGCTTCACTGCCCGGTTCCCTATGGCGCATGCGCGAGTCGCGCTGCGCCCGCCGATTGGCTCCTGCTGTGTGCTGGGAGCCAAGTGTTCCCAGCACACAACGGGGGGTGACTAAATGCCCGCATTCTGCCCGAGAATGCTGGGCCGGAAGTGGGTGCAAATACCTGTCTTTAGACAGGTATCTGCACCCCCCTCCTCCCTGAAAGGTGTCAAATGTGACACCGGAGGGGGGGGAGGGATCCGATCAGCGCGAGTTCCACTTTAGGATGGAGATCCGCTTTAAACTGTATTGAGACTTATTTTTCAATAAACCGTTTGTAAACAAAAAAAAATGCCCAGCCATATGCCTGATAGGCAGTCATAACATACAGTGACATACGAACAGAGACACAATGAGACATAAGAAATTGTTTTATTTGACAAGAGGAAGAAAACCCTTTTAAAACACAGCACAGATTGGTAGGGTGTATATAAGGGGTAGCCATATAGGTGAAGGGAGGTGTGTGCAAAAACATTGTGTAGTGTGGGACACAGTCAGAGGGAATTGTATTGCACATGAAACTTGCATTTGCCACACCTTTGAGGCTTACCGTAAAGGGCCGTCACACAAGCACTCACTTACCCCCTTTGTAAAAGTTTATTTCATTATAAAAACCACCATGGCAATGGATATTTCTGCTGTCACTAGCCAGAAGCACATGACGGTTTAAAAAAAATAGATATGATTTTTATGAAGGATGCTAGATCCCAATTTGATGCTGCAACATGTGCATTAAAATAAACTGAATAGAGTGCAAAAACTTAACAGCCCCTATACACAAAGGGCTGCATGAGGAATTTGGGTATAAAAAACAAGAAAAACTTGGAACCAAATGGCACCAGAAACAAAAAAGTATCTAAAGCATATGAATTGGAAAAAAATAAGCCAGTGTGTTTCAGAGATCCCAGGGGCGTTACTGTAGCCCTGATAGGGGAGTGCCCCTAGAACCCCTAGATTGCACTGACTGGTCTTTTACAATATACATGGAGAAAAAAATACATGGCACCCTATCCATTCCAAATATTTGATTTTTATAATGAACATCTCTCTGGACAATTACATTTTCAGGGGTAACCTATACAGATCAATACCTGAAAGCTGCTTTAATGACAAATGCCCTTTAACTAGAGGGTGGCCATCTTTATATTTAGGACCAAGACAGTTAAAAACAGATGGATGCGTGTGCTTTCATTTGCACATATTCATACAAAGACATACATAAATACTGATCTGTAAACTACATTACAAATAAAATGACTTCTGTAAACATAACAGCTTCTCATCTCTTACACCCAGTCAACCTGTCAGTTTATTAGGAAGTGATGCCTCATGCTTCAAGTAAACACCATCCATATGAATGTTGTCCCAGAGCAAAAAATGGCCGCCATTACTCCTCATTGATGTAGAATGAAATGAGAGCTAACCGAAAATATTAAATCCTATTCTTGCTGGTGTGATTTCAGTACAAGGTGGAGGGTTAGAAACGGTTGCAACACTTGTTTCCATGTTTCCAGCTTCTCTTTTCATGAGCAAGGTCTACTTTATATTGGCATTAACATTACCAGCAGTGTCTATAGGAAAACAGCCCTTGCCGCTCACAGCAACCACATTATTCTATTCTATGTGAGAGAATGAAAGACACACATCTGAATGCTTCACAGTGGATTGTGAGACTGAAATTATAGGAGAACTTGGGCACCAAGAGCCATTCTTCCTTCAAATACTATTGTAAACTGATCTGTTATAGATCAAGAGGGAGATTACGAACGCAAAATGTCATCTGGGGTGTGCAACAAAAAGTTTTAATGTAAGGGAGGTTTTCTGGGAAATATTCACTACAGAGGTACAATTAGCCCCTAGATAAAATGCAACCCCCCCAGAAGTTCCCTTACCACTCTTACTGGGGGGGTTGGTCATCAAGGGTCTCATTGCCTGAGAACCAGCCCTGGGTCTGTCCTCTGTGACTGACATTATGGAAAATGGGCCAAACTGCCCATGTACCTGCTAACAATTGGCTAAGATGTGGCATGTTTCTATACACCCAGTACCAGCACTGAGGGTATCCATATCACTGTTGACTAACCAATCAAATAGTGCAGCAGTTGGCTCCATTCTGATGAGGGCAAAGATGGACAGTCAGCAAGAACCTTGATTACCAGCCTGACTTAATTTAGGAGAGGAGTGCAACTTATATAAAAGAGAATGGGTTCTTATTAACAAATTAAAATACATTTTCAGAAAGTTTGGAGTATAAATGATAGGCTTTTACTGGTTAAATTAAAGAACAAAAGCCCAACTATCTATTCTTAATAATGTTCCCTATGTTAAAAAAAAGTGTCTACTTACCGTACCTCTTTTTGATTTGCTCTGGTCCAGTTACGTGATCCTGCAGCACCGTCTCCTTGCGTCAGGGAGCGGTTGCCACAGAGGAGGAGTGAGCACAGAAAATGGCTGAGCCAATGGAGCCTATGGACAAAGTTATAGCTTCCAGAGTTTACAGCTGTCAAGCGCTCTCATGGGATCCGGACCTACAAGATCACATGACTGGACCAGATTAAAAAAGGCAAGTCACAGATCTTTTTTTTACACAGGGTAAGCAGAATGGGTAGAAGGACAGGGAATGTTTTTGTGAATAGTTTGTTTTCGGCTTTTTTTTAATTTTTAGTTATTACAGATGAACGTTTTTGGGATGTCTTGGATTCCTTCTTCAGGCGTTATATATTTTGCAGAAATATAAAAAGCTTGAAGGCATCTACAGTAAGACAGTCTGCTTCTTTAGGCCCCATGTACAATGAGCGTTTTGCCCAACTCTTCTAAATGCCTTTTTCCTGTCAGGAGAAAAGCAGCTTGCAAACGTGTTTATGCATGTAAACGCTTGAATATTCAATAATTTCATTGACTAGAATATCAATTTATTCTGGCCATTGAAATGAAAGAAGGTTCACGTCGCTTGACATGCATTTAGATGAGTTTACGCACGTAGGACATTTTTTAGCAGCAAAACACTCCCTCTCCTGAACTCGCTGGCTCTAGTTTTTTTTTTTCTTCCCTTTAAAGCTCTGTTTGTGCATGGACACATACGCCAACATGGAGAGGCATTTAGAGGGGGCGGGGGGATAAAAATGACAATGCATGAGACCTAATAAAAAAAAATAAACTTTAAGTGGAAGTAAGGTTTAAAGAAAAAAAAAAAATCTCCCTATCAGGTAAAGTCATAATGTGCTAGTATGCAATGCACTGCCGACAGGGCTTCCTTCTTCAACCTAGCAAATGAATATGGACTACCAGGTGGAGAACCTTGGTAGTAAGATACAGCTGGTCACAAGGTTGTATTGCCACAACAGTATGTAGACTGGGGATGGTCAGCCCGTATAAGCAATATATACAAATAGTGCAGTCTTTGGTTATATGCAAATTATTCCAATCGGTGCAATCTCGAAAATAAAATCTTTAAAATAAAGTCTATGATTCTGCAATAGAAGCAGCCAGTGTAGAGGAGCTAGAAGATATCTCTGCAAACAGTAATGGAGAGAGAAAACACAGCGCATCCAAGTGCAGTATGTATGGTAATATTAATAATGAGAAGTCAGCTACTCACAAGAAAACTTAAAATCACTTCATATGACATGGCAGTCCCCACTCTGAGACACAAGGACAGTCCTGTTGTGTTCGTGTCTCTGCTTTTCCAGCCGGCAGCTTGTACGGATGGTATCCAGCATTGGCAGCTCAGTCCGGGCAAATGAGAACACTAATGGCTCAGAGCCTACCAGTGTTAGATACTACTCATATAAGCTGCAGGCTGAAAATACAGCGACGCAGACACAACGGGACTGTCCTTGGGTCTCTAAGAGCAGGACTGTCAAGTCATTTGAAGCACAGATTTTAAGTTTTCTTGTGGGTAGTGGACTTCTCATTAATAAACCGTTACCGTACATACTGCACTTAGGGGCGCTGTGTCTCCTCTTTCCCTTCCATCTTCCTTCTGGGTTTGCAGGCTGTGGTCCTTTAAGAGGCCAAGCTGCGATTAAGTCATTCCTAACTGCACAGGGCTCTGAAAGAACAGCATGGGTATGCCGTTTCTTCAGAGCACATGCAGCAGTCACATCACCGGCTGGAGGGACACTGAATATCCCCTAGAGGGTGCAGGTTTAGGAGATATTCCTTGTACCTACAGGTAAGCTATATTATAAGCTTACCTGTAGGCAGAAGAGGCCAGGGGACTTTACTACCACTTCATGTTGGCCAATAAAAAGTATCAATTAAACTCCAACCGTTCGGTATTATTCAATGGCTAACATGGGACAGCACTCTACTACTAAATAAAGTTTCCTAAGACTTGTTTGCAAAAAAACAACTCAAATGTCAGGAAGAAAGATTAGATTATAGTCTTCTGTGGTTTAAGAAAAATAAACGGTTCCCATGGAGAAAGACTGTGGCTAAGCCACCATTTCATGCCAAAATGACAGGCATACTTAACATACGCAGTAGTGTTTGTGAAATTACACACTAAAAAATGTAAGACAAACACACAAATTAGTGGGCTGGAACAAGCATGCATGTCCAACACCATGACCAGACACAGCTAGAGTCTTCTGCTCTGTGCTGCAGCATGAGCGAATGGCTGACGTCCTAAAATTGGTCAGCACAAAGAAAAGTGCTGTAATGCATACAAGTAAGCCAAGTACTTTCTTATTCTGAACATGTCAGTACAAATATGGCCTGTAGCTACATAATGTTAAAAATACCTCCGATTATGGCCACAGGTAGCGTGGCCTAATTGTGCGGACTGGCAATCAAAACTAAAAGTATTTTCATGCCGAATACACATTCGGTGGAAGTTTTTTTTGTTTAATGCTGTCCTTTAGGTTTTGGAAAACATTATGATTTATTTAAAGTGTTTGCAAAGATAAATCTGTTTCTAGTTTTGGACAGACCAGTGAAAGGTTAGACCCTGTCAGGTTTTTCCTGCTGTCTGTGTCCCTACTGTGTAGTGTCACCCTCATTTACCCTGGTGACCCTTTAGAGGAGCCGTCACCAGAGGAAGCGGTGAAAAGAAATCTTCCAATGATTAGAAAGGTTCCAGTGGCAACTATCTAAGATGGAATTCACCGCTCTTTTGTGAGATGTCCTGTCATTTATTGTTTTGTTTCCAGGACAGGACATGAATCAATGTTCCCTTGGTACACAGACAGCAAAAAAAAGTTTTACCCTTCACCTAGTCTATCCAAACCACAAAGGATTTGGCTATACATTCACTTCAATAACATTGTACAAATTAAAATTATGTTCTGTAACACAAAGCAGCCACACATCAACATTCTTTGGTTCCATGTGGCTACTAATAATATGTTATTAAATAAAACCAACATAATACATATACTCTTTTGTGGACGCCAATTAGGTCCACAAATACATAAAATATGTTTATGTAGACACAACTGCACTGTTGTACAAATACATAGACCCATACAAGATGGCCACCCTCCTGCTTTTATCTTTTCATTACAGCAGGACTTTGATTTAGTTTACATCAAGTGTAACAGCTGCTGGTCAGCACCAAGTGAACTAAGCCTGTTACAGTCAGAAGATATCAAGCCTAAAAATTGAACGTACACTTGACTCTGCTCAGCTGCCTGTGGTCCTGGATCTGCAAAGATACAAAAAAGTGGCCAAGATCACAGGATCAGCACTAAATCCCAAGTACAACTAGACTTCCTTGCCGCACACATAGCCCTATGTGATCTAACTATTTCTAAATCTTTCAGGTGAACAGCATTGTGATTTACTACACATCCTGAATAATAAAAAAGGGTAGGAAGTAAACAAAAATGAACACAAACGTCGTTCCAACTGGGGTTGAGGTCTTCAGGTCTCGGAAAGTATGGTCCACAGAAGAACATGCTCTGGTAGTCCTTATGTTAAACCTAGTAACGCAAAATAGTTAGGCCTTTAAGAACCTCACTCCAAGAGGAGAAAAAAATGGACCTCTCAGCCTGAGTACAAGTTAGAGCTTACAGCAAACAGGCTGGATTTTTTTTATAGGTGCTGTGAATAGGACATTTCCCACCCCTATATGCCAAAACCCATATATCACCCTAGAATGTCCTGGCCATAAAGATTTCATTATTTGGAGGACAATACCAATGTGTTGGACCACAGGGTCAGAAGCTATTGTCAGGAGACTAGTGTAGTGTAACACAGTAAGTGCGATGTATAGAAAGCAAGACTGAAAAAACCCTAGAATATCATACTGCAGATAACTGGAGATACCACCATGTGAGGACAATCAGAAGGTTCAGTTTATGTCAACGACAGTCGTCCTCCATGACAATTCCCAAAGCCAGCAACAGTCCAGTGTATGGGGGATAGGGGGTTAGATATCAGCTTGTGTCCCTTTATCCAGAAACCCGTAAAATTGCCTCTTTTCTCCAAAAAGTCCCAGTTGGGGAAAGTCCCAGCATGAAGTTAATGGGCTGTATTTTTAAACTGTGCAAATTCCATTACCTCCAGGAATAGTGTCCGCCCTTATTGCCATCATATGGGGAAGCAATGTTTAGAATCAACTGAATGTCCTCAAATGGGAACCCGTTTCATATTATCCTTTGGGGCCCCAATTCTTAAGGCGAGATCACTGGGGGTTCAAAAAGTATTTAGGGAAAACAGAAGAGGAAACCCCAAGAGTCGGAAGAATCAATCCTATAAAGAAAAAAAAAAAAAAAAAACACGATTAAACCTTGAAAATTATTATCTACATCCTGGAGAACTCAGGGTAAACAGATCCTTAAAAACACATGGCCTGGCCCATGTTGGATATAGTAACAGTGTCTCTGCAAAAGGAACCCCTCGCCACCCTATTACTCACCTTGTCTGTGCTCCCTTGCCATTCCTTTTTCTATCACAGCAGGTGCTGAAACCATCAGTGTTGGTGACTTGAGGATATAATATCACTACCTTGGTTATGTGAGAGATTCACCCAAGATTTGAACAGTGTATGGGTAGGATGAATGTACAAAGTTGATTGATCAACTTAGGTACAACCAGCCTGCCAGATGTACTTGTGCTTATCGCTAGCAGCAGTTACAGCTGCTAGCACTCATCACTGTATTCTCCTGGCAGGGACAGCTTTCCCGTCAGGAGGGTTTTTCTTATCAGCACTGTGTGTTGATGGGGAATCGTGTGAATTTCTTTCTTGCAACCTGCGATTGGAGAAAAAATTCACACTATGGCCTAAGGATGAAACGCAGTGTGTAAAAATCAGACATGCAATCAGATGATGAGATACTGTACATTATACATTTCCTGTGACCTTCTAAATAAACCCACAAATAAGGAAAAAACATTCAAAGTGGAACTTAAACCTGAAAAAAAAAAGGCAAACAGATAGGATTTTTTAATGTGGAAGAGACAACTACGTTAAAGTTCTATACCTGCCCGTGCACACTGTACTGAGCCGCGCACATGCAACTCTGTGTCCAAATTCCACCAATGTCGAGCTGAATGAACTCCCATGCATGGAGTGATGTCATCCCGGCTAGGCCAATAAAAATGTCTGAAGATCGGTACCCGAAAGCCAATCTGGCCCGAGGACAGCATGGCGCTCCAGAATGCCACTGCGGTGAACAGAAAGTAAATTCCTCCCTCTTACAGAGTAAGCTCTAACGGGCAGGGCCGTCCGATTCCTCCTGTATTAAATGGGTACGGTCAGGGCCGGATTTCCCACAAGGCCACCAAGGCGAGGCCTCGGGGCGGAAGGGCACTGAGGGGCGGCAGCGGCATAGATTCCCCCAACGGCTGGAACATACAGTTAAGGGCGGTAAGTTGCTTTCTAGCAGGACTAAATGTAGTGTGGGGGAATGCGCTCGCTCATTAACAAGTGGTGACAATGTCGCCAAAATCACTTCTAAAATGTGTGCTGCCACCCCCCCCCACATACCTCTCTGCAGGCTCGGTCTTCGGGACTTCGTTCTCCCCCTAGCCGCCGAGTCCGTCTCCTGTTCCTCCCCCCGATGTACACAGTGGGATGGGTGAGCTGTGCTCTTCCCATCTCAGCTGTGACAGGAGTTCTAGCACAGTGCTAGGACTCCTGTTTTGGAGGTGACAGGGTCAAAAAAGAGAACCTGTCACCGCCAATTGCTATCACACAGGGAATTGTTTTCTCCTGTGTGATAGCAATAAAGTTAAGTGATTTTTTTTTTTAAATAAAAAATAATAATTAAATAAAATAAAAAAAAATGTAATTAAAAAGTAAAGAATAAGAAAAATATTATTAAAAATAAGAAAATACAAAAATAAAAAAGTAAACGACAGGCTACAAATAAAAAAAAAAAAAAAAAAAAAAGTGATAAAAAAAAGTATAAAAGAAAAAGAAACAAAAAAATATTTGAACTAACCGTGCCGCCCCTGCCATCCGGTTACCATTCTCCGTTGATTTGGAGGGGTGGTTCGGTTGGCGGGGAGGGGGTGCATTGCGAAACGTGGCCTTGGGGCGGCAGGGAGAGCAAATCCGGCCCTGGGTACGGTCTGCCCTAACGTTGTAAAGCGCTGCGCAAACTGTTGGCGCTATAGAAAACCTGTATAATAAATATAGTTTCTCTGAAAAATAATTAAAAATGTTTTAAATATACAGAGTAACTAATTGGTGATTAAGGCCGGCCATAGACAAATCAAATCTGTGCCGAACCGGCCGAGATTTGAATTGTTAATGGCAAGGCTGAATGCAACAAGTTAATCAACTTGGGTACAACCAGCCTGCCGGATTCTCTTGTGATTATCGCTAACAGCTGTTATAGCCACTAACAATAATCACCGTCTTCTCCCAGCAGGCATTGCTTCCCCTGCCTGGGATAAGACAAATGCCGATTCCCCTGTCAGTACTGTTTGTGTTGATAGGGGAATCGCGGTTGCAGGAAAGAAATTTGCACCACTTATGGCTGGCCTTACACTCCTCAGCTTATAAAGCTTGACTGGATAGTCGAAGGCTGTGTAAAATATGAGCCCCTATCTGAAAAATCCCGCTTAGGATGGAATGACTAGGGGCATGGGGCAGATGCTGCCAACGTATTAATAGAGATGAATATGTGAAGAATATACAGTAGCTCCTTCCAACAACCAGCCATTAAAACATGAACTACAGTCTTGTCTAACAACTGATACTAGGTACCTGTCTTAATTTTTTTCTAGGAGGAAAACCTGGTATGTACCAATGGAGTCCTGGTTTCACTTTAACAGGTATCCCGATTTCCGTAACCACTTTTCCACCAAGACATGTATTTTTTAATTTTTGCCTAAAATGTTTAAATCTGCAATATGTGATAGAAAATTACTTAAAGTCCATTAACAATCATATAGTTTCTGAAACCAGAGACCCTGTAGAATAAAATTGTGGCAGTCGGAATTTAAATGTAACTATCAAATACATATTTTTAAGAAAAAATGCACCATTTTAAAGTGGTTGTAAACTATGTTACAACACTTTTACCTACAGGTAAGCCTATAACAAGGCTTACTTGTAGGTACTCGGAATTTCTCCCAAACTTGGTCGCTGTGCTGTGCTGTGACGTGACCGGTGCATACTAGCTCATTATGCTTTTGTCTGATGTTTACAACCTCTTTATTTGCAAGTGCTCACATACACAATACAAGATGGGGTTGTGTCAAGTAAACAGATACCAAACATGTCCAGCCTTAAAATTGCATGTGCCCTTCGCAAACGCAAAAAAAAGTATCCAAAATTGTTCACGTGTGGTGCAATTTATGCCTACATACTGTGACAGGAAGTCAGGTAAATCTGTGTGTGTGTGTTGTCCCAGACGGGAGATATATTTCTGCCTTGTTTAGACAATACACCAATTACTATTGGGCGTCGGCTGCTGAGATGGCCAGAGAGGTTTGGGGCGTTAAAAGGTTTCAGCTGTTCAGAATTAAGCAATTAAAGCCCCTATAAAGACAGCCTAAGGATAACGACTGATTGCTGGATCCTGAGGCTTTGGGAGTGAAGGAACAGTCACAAGCACTTCTGAAGAGGTGAGGTGCTGATGGATATTTCTGTGTGAGAAATATCAAAAGACTTTTTTTGTTGTTTTCTGCTGTAGGACCAGCAGTGTCTGCCCAGCAGTAGGCTGTGCCAGACTCCATAGGTAGGTTGCTGTGTTGGGAAAGTAGACGCCCCAAGTGGCCAGGGTTTATTTTATGTTTTGTTTTGTGTATGCTGTTTTGATGTTTGCACGTGTATCCAGCAATATGGAAAAAATAAACCATATCATTTGTTTTGAACAATCCTCTACTGCCTTTTTGTACAGTTCAGCGTGTAGTGAACCCATCCAGGGGGTCACACACACCCGCTACCGAGTTAATCCCTCACAATACCCACACTTGTCCCCAGCATTCGAATGTGTGTACAGGGGTCCTTTTATTTATTTTTAATACATCCAACTTTTCTACGATCACATGGGGGGGCTAAACAAGCCCCCCATAGCATGGGCAGGCAAGAGTTTTGCTTTATGGAGTCATCAGGCAT
Organism: Rana kukunoris; assembly: GCA_029574335.1. NCBI lineage: Eukaryota > Metazoa > Chordata > Amphibia > Anura > Ranidae > Rana > Rana kukunoris. The sequence continues at coordinate 65,814,808 of CM056057.1, forward strand.
CTATTGCCTGCACTGGAGGGAATATTGTGCTTAATTAGTTGCTTCTTCAGCTACAGTAGTCAGGGAATGATAGCTCTGAACCTGGAAGTGAGTTAAAGGGGTTGTAAAGGTTGTTTTTTTATTTTATAAATAGGTTCCTTTAAAGTGGATGTAAAGCCAGAATTTTATTTTTATTTTTTTTATGTCATAATGTAGAGTATAAGATTTCAAATCATCTGTGCCCAGTCTTGCCACACAGAGTTAATCCAGATCTGAGTAATCCTCTTTTAATGTACAGGAAAATGAACAGCCTTCCAGATAAAAACCTGCCTAAATAAAAAGTATGTTTTCTCTCTCCTTGCTTTGAGTGACAGGTTATTTACATATTTAGCTTGGACATGTTTATCATATGTTATGTTATTTTTATCATAACATGAGGTATAAAAAGTGAGAAATCCACCCCTCCCCCACATAACACATCCTGGTAATATACAATGAACTTTGGATCACCTCATTTTATGATAAACATGTCCATGCTAGATTTGTAAATAACCTGTCACTGAAAGCAAAAACAGAGAAACGGACTTTATAATTTGGCAAGTTTGTATCTTGAATTCTGTTAATTTGCACTGAACATTAAAAGAGGATTACTCTGCGCTGGATTAACTATGTGTGACAAGACTGGGCACAGATGATAGAAAATCTTATACTCTACATCGTGACATCAAAAAAAATAAATAAAAAAAATTGGGGGTTTACATCCACTTTAACCACCGCATGTACATTTACGTCGGCAGAATGGCACGGACAGGCACATCAACGTACCTGCACGTGGCTACCTTGACGTGGGTCAGATCGGGAGCCCCCCCACGGGAAATGCGGCGGTCCGTTTTGCTGTAGGAGCGATCCGTGCTGAGGGGGCGGCTGTTGGTTTTTATCCGCCCCCTCCAGATCGCTCCCAGCCAATGCGCGCGCTCCCCCTGCAGTGCACTTCCTTCCCCATGTGTAAACACAGGAAGAGGGAAGTGATGTGATCTCTGCTCTCGGCGGTTTTTTCAACCGCCGCTGAGGAGAGATCACACAGTGAGTCTGCACAACACTACACTGACACCAGGACACGCAGGCACATTAACCCCTTGCGATCACCCCCCCTCCCCACCTGTCAGTGTCACTGAATGCAGTGATCATATACGTACTGATCACTGCATTTAGTGTCAGTGTGACAGGCAGTTAGTGTTAGGTCCAGGGTAGCCCCCGTACCCCCCCCCCCTAATAAAGTTTTAACCCCTTGATCAGTGCCCTAGTTAACCCTTTCACTCCCTATTGCCAGTGTCACTAAGCGATCATTTTTCTGATCGCTGTATTGGTGTCGCTGTTCCCGCTAGGTAGCTATTTTTTTTTTTTATTGCGATTTTTTTTTTTTTTTACTAAAGACATGTGGCTAAATAAATTTTGGCCTAAATGTTTGAATACAATTTAGTTTATTTGATTCTTCTTATAACAAAAAGTAAAAAATATTGATTTTTTTTTTTCAAAAATGTCGCTCTATTTTTGTATATAGCGCAAAAAATTAAAAAATCGCAGAGTCAATCAAATACCACCAAAAGAAAGCTCTATTTGTGGGAAGAAAAGGACACAAATTTAGTTTGGGAGCCACGTCGCACGACCGCGCAATTGTCCGTTAAAACGCCGCAGTGCCAAATTGTAAAAACCCCTTGGGTCATTTAGCAGCATATTGGTCCGGTCCTTAAGTGGTTAAGCTTTCTCACTTCCTGTTTCTCCTCAGCAAAGCTACTGCTGTTTTTATAACGCTATTTTAACGCCCAGTGTGCATGAGGCCTAATGGTAACACAATTTGCTTCTGTGTGCAGGCAAAAACCATCAACCAGCCAGCAATACATAACAGTGCCAGGTAGGAGCAGACGCATTGAACACTGTCAGTTGCAAAGCTTTTAGTTTCAGCAAAGTTGAGCTGGACTAAGCCAAGTGTCCAAGAGATCATAAAACGAATTCATCTTGCAGAAAATTCACAAAAATGTCCGCTATCACAGCACAACCTAGCCACAAAGTAGATAATTTACTCTATATATATATTTTTTTTTAAAGTGTATTTTGTGCGAGAGAGAGAGGAGCCGGACTGCAGGAGTTGGGAGTAGACAGACCCTCCCCCCGGAGGCAATCTGCCATCCTTCTCCATGCCCCTGGTGGCAATGGCGGGTGTGAGGGGGGGCCTCCCACTCACCCCGCCCTACCTGCTCCACTTGGTAGCCCAACTGGGGCCCAACGGGACCCAAACAGGGCAGAGGGACTCCCCCTATGAGGGGGTGAGGGGGTCTAGCCCACCCAGCCAGCCCCGTAGGTCCTTCGCCTCTCTTTTTTTTTAGGAGACCGCATGGCCAAAGTGCGTGCGTGTTAAACCAATTTTGTGTGCTTGCAAGTGTGGTGGTTGTACTAAGCACAGGCGTACCTTGCATAGCACACCCACCGGGAGCCGGGCTGAGACCACCAAACTCAATTCATTTACTCTATATTTAAGCACTTCCCACTAGAAAAGCAATGCTTTCATGGTCATTTATCAAGCATTCTTGAAGCTTTATCAGTGCTTCATAAACACAATGAAAACATGTCATAAATGCAATAGGTGTGTTAATAAGCTACTCAGAATCAACACATGTGAATAAGCCCTCAGTTTTATATGTATCGCTGGTTCCATAGAAACTAACAGGCTAAATAAATACCTTATAGTGTTATAACGTTCAGACTTGGGTCTGGCTCTGAAGAGGCATCCCGTAGTAAGTCCTCTAGCTCTTTGTCGCTGTAGGTTTCAAGAGAATCTGTGTAAAAACAAGATGGGGGGGGGGGGGTAAAAAATAAATAAAAAAAATTAAGACTGTTGTGTGTGTGTGTGTGTGTAAGTATATATATATATATATATATATATATATATATATATATATATATATATATATATATATATATATATATATATATATATATATATATATATATAGTAGGGTGTGCTGCGCTGCTAAAATTAATACATCAATACTGAATGTGATAACAAAATGTGCATTGAGTGCCCCTGGATGAAGTCTGCTATTGGACGAAACGGCGTAGGGAGGAACGGCGTGCTGACAACACCATTGTTTTGCATTAAGAGGTGGAGGTGGAGGCTCTCTTCTGTCCTGTAGAATCTCAATCTCCTACTTGGGATATTTCTCTGAACTCACTGAACTTTGAATTTTCCCTGGAGCTGACTACCAACACTTTATGAACTTTGTCAACACTGTTTGCTTTTTTATGTGATTTTGGTATACATTGGAGTACTTGGTGTTGGTTTTTTGTATATATTTTTTTTGCACTCAATGCACATTTTGTTATCACATTCAGTATTGATGTATTAATTTTAGCAGCGCAGCAGACCCTATTTACTGTTTACATTTTGTTTATCTGACATTTGTGCTGCAGCAGCACTCACGTTTACTCTTATTTAAGATTGCTTGGTTTTGCCACCAATCCAATTTTTGTTTTATATTAGACCTGCGCAGTATTTTCCACTGTTTTTCATATATATATATTTTTTTTTGTATTTTAGCTCTTCAGATTTAGGCTTTAGTAGAAGACATTATGCTCCAAAGGAAAACAAAAAAATTTCCTGGCCCCCAGGTTAAACTTGCGGCAATGGAAGCCTACTGTTTTGATGCCAGACCAAGGAGGGCCTAAGTGAATGATTTAGGTGGTAGATGGTTGTCTCTTTTAATGAGTATATTTGGTTGACAATTTATGAAATGCAAACAAAGTTTGGTATGCTCGGCTGTCCCTGCCTACCAACATTGTCTAACAAACAGAAATTTCATTTTGAAGAGATTCAGTCTCTTGGTTCTGGGGAAGGTCAATGTGAAGCTGTGAACTATAGAGGAAATCTATAGTCGCAGGAAACGCTTTTGTTTTATAACATCAGCATTGCAAAAGCAACAAGCTATAGTAATTTTTGACAATCCAATATACGGCTTAATTGAAAAACCTCCTTTCATGTTGCGAGTTCTGCCTGTCTGCTGGCTATCACTTTCCATAACTTCCTGGATTCCCAGCATGCTTTGCAGTATGATGTAGTGCGTTTCCTGTGCTCGCACTGCCTCCTGAACCGCCTCCTCAGCACCTCCGTAGTTCAGAAGACAGGCTCTGTGACAGGTGTGACACAGACGTGCCTACTCACTGGGCATAGCAAATGTGTGTCACAAAATTCAAAGTAGTACGTGGGATTCTTCAAAAGAAAGTTTATAAAGCGTCAAAACCAGAATATTAAGTGTGGGTTAGTAATATTTCTAATTTAACACAGAAGTGAAAATCGGATTTAAAACTGACCACAGATAAACATCAACTCTGAGATCACATGCTGTACAATCTCTCATCTGGTTCCCGAGTATCCAGCACATATCGTGTTCCAGAACTATATGGGGCCATTTGCCAAGAGTCAAACTGTATACAAGGTTATCACAATAATAGAAAACACATGAAATTCACAGCTTACCTTCCCCCAGATCCAGAGTATAAACTATTAGGGAGAGTCTTTAACATGTAGCACAGATCAGCTCTGACCAACGACAAAGAAACTTTGTTCAACTTCTTTTTTGCAGAAATAATACATAAAATAAAGAGCAGTAAATAATAGAGCAGGGGTCACTAATGAGGTGGAGATCTACCTGAACAACATGGGAGAAGTAAAAGACCACCGGCACAGTGTCACTTCCTCGCATCAGATTTAAACCTCTATTTGGCGGGGCGTGGCCACGGCATGATCGTGTGAGGACGTGCTCTCTCGGAGCTCCGTGAGTCCCGCGCACTTCCGCACTGCATACGGCGGATTCCCTGGGGGGTTTTCGGCGGCACGAGATGCCATCAAAACGTAAGACGTCCCCGCAGCCTCAGCGGACATCGCGGGGACGATCCGGATCATTGGACGCCTTCTTTGGAGCCCGCAGTGACCCGGCAAGTACAGCCAAGATGGCGCTCGGCTCCCACGCTGCTAGGCCTCCATCACCCATTAGCTCCCCTCTGGTGCATGTCTCTGCCCAGCCTCACTCCCCGTCCCCATCCGGCTCTGAAAGCATTGATGAGCCTGGATCGGGGGACGATCCATGGATGGATAAGGATGTCCGCTCCCACTTGCTTTCCCTCCCCACTAAGGCCGACTTAGAGCGGTTCGCTCAGACGGTGGAGAAGGCCCTGAGGCAGGACATTGCAGACCTGCAGGTTGATACAGCTCATCTGGGGGGTAGAGTGGAAACACTAGAGACGCACTGGGAAGAAACTGCCCCTGCTTTACAGGCTCTTACTGAACACTGTGAGAGGCAAGACCGCAGGATTGAGGCCCTGATTGATCAGATGGACGATTTTGAGAACAGGAGCCGCAGAGTTAATATCCGTGTCAGAGGCCTACCTGAAGCGACAGGTCCGAGGGATATTGTCCCTACTTTACAGGGTATCTTTAAACAGATCTTGGGTCGTCATGCCCCAGACCACATTGAAATTGACCGGGCGCACCGAGCTCTACGCCCTCCCTCAGAAGATCCTGACAAGCCACGAGACATTATCTGTAAGCTACACAAGTATTCCCTCAAGGAACGCATTATGAATCAGGTCAGGGGGGTCAGATATGTGGACTTTGATGGTGCAAAGTTGTCGTTCTTCCCGGACCTGTCCAGGCGTACACTGATGCAGCGCCGTGCTCTCAGGCCCCTTCTGGAGGTCCTGCAGGAGGCCCAGCTGACGTACCGATGGGGCTTTCCGTTCAGCCTCTCTGTGACTAAAGATGGTCGGTCGCATGTGCTACGCAACAGAGATGATCTACCACGGTTCCTGGAGTCCCTAGGACTACCTCAAGTGGACATTCCGGATTGGAGGTCGTCACCGGCCATACCCCTGCCTAACCGCCCTGAACCGTGGCTCCCTGCCCGTCGCCGCAAACGACATCGTGGCCCCAGGAGGGGCCCGCCTGGACACACCCCGCTCCCCCATTCTCCACAGGGGGCAGTGAGATCTGATGCTTCTGATGGACTGGGTCGCTGAACCACCCTGTAGCACTGTTGTAGCTGTCTCCCCCCAGCCGCCGTTGCATAAATCTCCCCTGGGCTCAGGGATTGCTATAAATATTTTTTTTTTTTTTTTTTTTTTGTTCTGACAAATCGCGGGTCCCGTGACGGACTCGCTCTTTGTGCCGTGTCACTAACCCCCCAATAGGTCGACTCCCCTGGAGTTATGCTCCCTTTTTTGGGAATACCTCTGCTCGCTGGCCGCCGCCGTCTCTCAGCTCCTGGGAGGCGGGGGCGGCACCCGACTGGTGGTACTATTGCACTAGGTTGCGCCCTTTTGGGCTTGTTATTTTACATTGTTTTTGTTTTTATGTTCCCTGTTTTTTTTGTACTCTTGCTTTTATGTTTTGTGTGTGGTTCACCTGCTGTAACTATGCTCTATTCCCTAGGCTTATCTGTGTGCTCCAGGCTGATGGCAGAGACGTACGGGTGGTTGGCCCCCCTTCTCGTCCGTGGGTCGTCGGCGCTTCTTCCTGATCTCCGGTTATGGCTGACTTGAAAGTCGTCTCCTATAATGTTCGTGGCCTGGGCTCCCCGATGAAACGCAGTAAGTTGTGGCTTGAGATGAAACGCATGGGGGCACGTATTCTTTTTTTACAGGAGACGCATTTCCGCACTGACTCGATCCCCCGCCTCCCCACACACCTCTTCCCATCCTGGTTCCTTAGCAGCTCCCCTCGTCCCAAGTCCGGGGGGGTTGCTATAGCGATCCACAAAAATTGTCCCTTCGTCCTGGTGGACCAGTTGCTGGACCCCGAGGGTCGTTTTGTGTTTGTCAAGGGCACCATCTCTGGTCGTAAATTTACCCTCGCTACGATCTACGCCCCGAACACTGGCCAAATTGCCTTTTTAGAATCCGTACTGGAGTCCTTGTCTACCTTTCGGGATGGCCTTCTCATCCTGGGCGGAGACTTTAATGTTTGCCCCGACCCTCTGGTGGATACTTCCTCCGGCCGGTCGGTGCACTCATTTGCCTTCCTGAGGCGCTTCAGAAAGTCCCTGCAGTCTCGACATTTGGTGGACTGCTGGAGGCTGCTCCGACCTACTGACAGGGATTATAGCTATTTCTCAGCCACACACAATGTCTATACTCGTATAGACTTCCTGTTGATGGACCAGTTCTCCCTCGATTCATTAACCAGTGCCTCCATTGGATCCATTACCATTTCCGACCACGCGCCGGTATCCATCTCCTTGCACTCCCTCTCGGTAGAGGCACGGACGTGGACCTGGCGCTTGAACGATGGCATCCTTGATGATGCCGTCGCTCTCCAGCAAATCTCAGACACCATATCCCTGTATTTTGCAGAAAATACTCCTGGGGAGGTAAGCATGGGGTCCATTTGGGAGGGCCACAAGGCGGTAGTTAGGGGAGAGCTGATATCCCAGGGGGCGCGTTTGAAGAGGGCTCGGGAGGGTGAATTGAAAGCCCTGTTAGCCAAACTGCGAGCTGCGGAACTCACCCACAAAAAAAAGGTTTCCCCGGTGGTGGCGGCGGAGCTGGCCTCCATTCGTCAGGCCTTGGCGGACCTGCTGGACTCCAAAATTCGGGCGCGGCTGCGATACCTGACTCACAAGTTCTACGAATTTGGGAATAAATGTGGGAGGATGCTGGCCAGGGCCCTAAGGGGGCAGCGAGAGGCGGGACATGTTCATAAACTTAAGTCTGCGACGGGGGCGATGGTGGTACACTCGTCCAAAATTGCGGCGACGTTTAAAGACTTTTATGCCCAGTTGTATCATCTTCCGGATACGTTACCCGGAGTCTCGGAAGCACAACGGGTGGCGCGGGTTCACCAGTACCTCACGGAGGCACAATTTCCACAGCTGAAGGCCTCAACGGGCAAACAGCTTGATGCACCTATTACCGTAGCGGAGATCCAGGCAGTAATCAAAGACCTCCCCAATGGGAAGAGCCCGGGCCCGGATGGGTATACGAACGCGTATTATAAAAAATATGTGGACATATTGTCAGGGCCCATATGTGCCTACTTTACCGCACTAGCCTCAGGAACGGCCATGCCACCAGAGGCGCTAGCGGCGCACATATCGGTTCTGCCAAAGGAGGGTAAAGATCATTCGTTACCAAGCAGCTACAGACCCATATCCCTTTTAAATACGGATATTAAGATATTGGCCAAAATTTTGGCCAATAGACTTAAGCCGGTACTGCCCTCGGTTATCCATCCCGACCAAACAGGTTTTATCATGGGCAGGGAGGCTAGGGATAATGCCAATAGGGCGCTCCAGTTGATCCACTGGGTTGAATCGCAGGCGACAACACACCCGTGTCTCTTGCTTTCGACTGATGCCGAAAAGGCATTTGACCGGGTGGACTGGACGTACATGACTATAGTTCTGAACAGGCTGGGCCTAGGCCCTAATATGCTGGCCTGGATCTCCTCTTTGTACAGTTCTCCATCCGCTCGGGTAAAGGTGAATGGGCTGTTGTCGGACGCCTTTCCGATTGGCAATGGGACGCGTCAGGGGTGTCCTTTATCACCCCTGGTATTTGCCTTGACGCTCGAACCATTGCTCAATCGGATTCGCCTCAATGACAGCATTAAAGGCTTTACGGTAGGCCCGAGGGAACACAAATTATCTGCCTATGCGGATGACGTGTTATTTTACGTCTCCGACCCACTGATCTCGCTGCCTAACATCATGGCAGAGTTGGGTGAATTCAATCTCCTGTCTAATTTTAAGATAAATTATTCCAAGTCAGAGATCCTATCGTTAAATATTACCCCGGGCCTTCGTAATCAGCTGCAGTCTGCCTTCTCCTTTACTTGGTGCCACTCATCGCTGAAGTATTTAGGGATCCACCTACCCGCCAATTGCTCTCAACTCTATGGTTGCAATTTCGCGCCACTACTCTCTGCTATTAGATTGGACCTAAAGAGGTGGGACAAAGTGGCGTTTTCTTGGATGGGCCGAGTCAGTGTGCTGAAAATGAATGTACTCCCCAGGATTTTGTTTTTTCTACAGATGGTGCCGATTGATTTGCCCAGGGCCTTCTTCTCAAGTCTCAATAGTTTATTCATTCAGTATATTTGGAGTGGGAAGTGCCCTCGGCTGGCACTCCGCACACTACAGCGCCCAAAATCGGCGGGTGGGCTGGGAGTCCCGGTAATCCGCAGGTACTACGAAGCTGTAGCCCTGCAGCGCATTTTGGATTGGTATCACGGGGTGCAGCACAAATTGTGGGTTGCCCTCGACAAGTTCCTGGCAGGACGAAACCTGTCCCACGCCCCTTGGGTGCCTAAGGAAAATAGGGGTCTGTCGGCGCTGGTCTCCCCGCTGGCTACTCACGCTCTGGCGCTCTGGGATGTTCTTAACAAGGATGGGGAGCTCGCGCTGCCGACCTCCCCACTTGCGCCTTTAAGTGGCTTCCCTTGGTTCATCCCGGGGGAACACCCTTCCTTTTTCCGGACGTGGGCGGCGGATGGGGAGTCCAGATGTGGCCGGTTTGCCCAGGACCAGGGTGTGCTGCCTTTGGCCACATTGCGGGAACGGTATGGCTCATTTCCCATGGATGACTGGCGCTATCGGCAAATCAGACACTTCCTTACCACTCTGCCCCGGGGGGTTAGGTCACCGGCCTTAGCGTCTATCTTTGAGCGGCTCTGTATGTCCCCTGCCGCGGTCCCTCATGCTATTTCCCTATTGTACTCCCTGATACAATCCCTACATGTTGAGGGGAAACCGGGGTTTATACGGGAGTGGGAGGGGGACCTCGGGTGCGTCTTCTCCAAGCCTCAGCTGGATCACATATATAGGCTCCCACACTTGAGCACGGTGGACACAAGGATGCAGGAAAATAGCTACAAGGTCCTGACCAGATGGTACAGGGTTCCCTCCAAGCTTGCTAAAATTTACCCTGCTCTTTCTGATGCATGCTGGAGGGACTGTGGCCAAAAGGGCACCTTCCTCCATATTTGGTGGGAGTGCCCTAAGATACGTCCCTTCTGGAGAGACGTCCATGAGCAGATCAAACGCATTCTAGATGTGGAGCTACCTGACTCCCCGTTGGAATCCTTGCTCCATTTCCCCACTGTCCCGGTTAGTTTTTACCGTAAGTCTACACTGCCTCATTTGCTCAATGCGGCCCGCAGGCTGATCCCGATTTACTGGAAGACGCCACGAATACCGACCCGTTCCGAATGGGTGGCCTTGGTGAATAAAATTATGGCCGCAGAGAAGTGGATGGCGCAGTGCAAAGATAAATACGATAAATTTTATTCTATCTGGGCCACGTGGATCCACTACGCCGGTCCGGATGTACTCGCTGCCCCGGGACCCTCTACGGGGGCAACCCCCTTTGGGGGATTAGGATGACTTGAAAAGCTGATAGTAAAGCCTTTGGTATATATAGTTGTTAAGGCCTAGTTGTGATAGTTGTTTTCTTATTATCTAATTCAGTTCTGCAGCAGATGTTCCCCCCTTCCCTCTGTTTTCTGTCTTATCTTTCTTGTACTCTTTTCTCTGCTCTCCGTCCCCTTGTGTCTCCCCTTCTTACCCCCCCCCCCTGTGTTCCATGCTGCACGTGAATCGGGTACTAGAGATAGGCACCGCCTGCTGCTACCTGAGGGGGGGTGCTTTCTCTCACAGGGGTGTGCCAGGGTGTGGCAGCGGAGGTGTTCCACGATAGAGTGAAGATATATTGTATTTCATATTTTGTTTGCCTCTCCTCCCGTCATGCCATTAAATGCGGGCGCACCCTGGGATTGTATTTTGCCCCAGCTGATCCTAATGTTCCTGTAAAGGATCTGATGTACCATGCGTTGTCTTTGTACCCCTTCTCTTTACGTGCCATGTTGGCTGTCTGTTTGTATGATTTTTTCCCTGAAAATTTGCAAAATAAAGATTATATAAAAAAAAAAACCTCTATTTGGCATACTACCATGTCGCAATCGCATGCATTGCGCAGCATCATGGGTTTAAATCAGGTGTTGAGGAGGCAACATATTACCTTCTCACCACCTATCAAACACAATTTGAGAGGAGCAGCAGTGCCCGCTGGCCTTGTAAATGAGCCATTTTCAGAAAGTGCACCAAACCCACAGGATATAATAGAAGTCTATGGCCAAGTACAGCAACCCCGAAGGAAAGCTGCAGGTAAACTGCACCCACTGTGGGGGGTAAATCGCAGCACAGTGTGAAAGCAGCCCTATAGTATTATGCCCAGTGTATTGTTTCACACTGACCCGAAGATCTCTTCTTTCCTGCTGCTGGCACCACTCTGGAGACTGCTAGCTGGGATAAGAGATGGAGTGCAGTGGTTATCACTCTGCATGGAACAGGAGCCAGCACTACAGAGGAGGCAATCAGCTTATGCGGCTCTTGCTCTCTACTACAGCTCCAACTTTACAAGTAACTTCTATGTATTGCACAGTTAGATGCCCTGGGATGGGGGGGGGGGGTTCTGTAAGCCAAGACTGAGATCAGGCACCTGTCCGTGATCTACCGACAGATCGCGATCTACAGGTTGCTGACCCCTGGAATAGAGCAATTAGAGTGTGCACTATATGGTCTACTGTGCATGCCAATCTTTTTATGAAAAAAAGTTATGAGAGATTAACGTAGGGCTAATCTTGCTCAATTTCCTTTTTATTTTGCTAGCTCTCTGGCTCTCTTTTTGATGCTTTTACTTTATTGCGGTCTGAGTCATCAATCAAGAACAAGTATAGAGATAAGTTCTGTCAGTCCTTTACAGCGCGCTTTTTCTGTCTCTGTGACAAAAAGGTACCAATGTTAATGTTAGACACAGATAGCCTTTGAACATTTTTAGAAGGCGGCTAGTAACGGCAGCATGTATTTGAAATGTAAAACATTAAGACAAATAATAAATGTGACATTTTACACATACCCTTATTGTCACAGCCGCTTTCTGTCCTGCCCAACTCAGCCTCAAGTCCATTGGCAAGGGAAGGACCCGCTGGGGAAGTCACTCCTGTCGGCGAGGAGCCTTTAACACCCTGGGCTGTCAATCCTCCTGTTGCGTTTGTATTCTCTACACGGGTAACCAAAAAGATCTTGTGACCTCGACCTGGACTGGACACTGCCACCTGCCCTGGAGGATTCTGAACAGAGTTCACTACAGGGTTTGTCTCTGCTACTGGCTTTTCCTCCTCCAATTCATCTTCTGTATCAGAGTCTGAATCTGGTCCCTGAGGGTCAGGGTCAGGCGTGATCTCTTCCTCATCCTGTTTGGGTGAATTATTAATTGTGGTATCCTCAGGGGCAGTGTTGCAATCTTCCAAAGGAAGGCTATTCTCCTCAGGGGCAGTATTTGAATCTTCTTCTTCAGCAGCGCTAGCAATCTCTGCCATGGATGCGGACTGCTGGAGGCGCTCCTCTTTCTCTTTGGCCAAGATAAAATTCCGCCGGCAGCCATTTTGAATCTCAGCCAACAGGGCTTTCTGTGTTTCAATAAAGCTCTTTACCTGGAAATAGAAGTGAAATCGGTAATGATATGTAAACCTAAAGTAAACAAGGGCACCAATGGTGACTAAAAATAAAGTTGTAAAGAAATATCTGCAAACTAAAGTCAACCTGATCAATGTTTTTTTTAAAAACACATTTAGATTCACCAGTAGGAAATTTTAAAGTATAAAGGTGGCCATAGACAGTTTGACTCATGGCTTGTTCAGCAGGTACCAGCCAAGATTCAAACCATGTTTAGGCAGGTTGATTGTACCCAAGTTGATCAGTCAATCAAACTTGTTCACAACCAGCCTTTCAGATTTTTCATGCAATTATTGCCAGTGGCTATAGCCACTAGCAATAATCACTGTGTTTTCTCAGTCGAACTGGCTCCCCCCGCTGTGAGAATACAATAGCTCTGCACAGTCTATGGCTGGATTAAAGTCACCTCTATTGAATCATGCATCTGTCCTTGTTCTAGCAGCCTCTGCAAGATCAGATACTTTTACCGAACACAAGTCCTGTTTCCAAAAACAGTGCCTGCATCCTCCTGGTTCTGAAAAAACTGCTCCAGGTAGACAGATTGCTCATTCAGCTCAATGTTGAGCAAGTCCCCTCCATACAGCTTCTGTTTCCAGGAGCAGCCAATTTACAGCCTAGATCAGAGGTGTCCAAACTTTTTTGAAAGAGGGCCAGATTTGAGCAAGTGAACTCCTCTTTGGCCCCCAACAAATCCCAGAGCTCCGCTCAGGGTAGGGATGAGCTCAGGTTGTAAAAAAAAAATATATATATATATATATTTTCTCTTCTTTATTCCCTGAGAAATCTGGCCTTTATCTCTTCTGTGGCCCCCAAGTTCCACTCGGGGCAAGGATGAGCTTTTTTTTTTTTTTTTTTTTATTAGATTGGAGAATATATATATATATATATATATATATATATATATATTAAAACCAAGCTCATCCTTACCCCGTGCGGAGCTTGGGGGGCCATACAAAACCAGGCCGTGGGCCGCAACTGGCCCGCGGGCCGGACTTTTGACATGCCTGGCCTAGATGAATGCACATACAAGCCAGGTCATACTGCGGGAAACATGATTTATCTTGAGAGAAGGTAACCTATTATATGAGAGAGTTTCTTCATATGCTGCAGTGAACTGCATAAGGTTTACTGAAAGGTTTAGTTATATTTTAAATGTAATCCCAATGATTTTGTTACCACCGTTTAACTGCAAAAAAAAAAAGGAAAATACACGTCGTTTGTGCCAGAAATCTCATCTGGACTTTATCTGACTTGGGAACAAAGTATACATTAAATCAAAAAACATTCTGAGCAGAACAAGGAGGGAGGTTAGAAGGGAGGTTAGTATTATGACAACACTCACTGTCTCTTTCTTCGGTTCTCTGTCCAGATCCAGCCTAAGTAGTGACTGGTTAACACGAAGAGCCAATGAGAGAGCCATTAAGCCTCCAGTCTTGATCTCATTCTCCCGAAGATCAAGTCGCAGGAGTCGTGGGGATTCAGCCACAAATTCTGCTACGGCCACAGCACCTGAAGACCCAAATAAAAAAGAAAAACTCTAAAAACCAACACAAACAACATGCAACACAAAATAAATGTGGGTACAACAATGCTCACGCTGGGTTCCACATTTAAGTCTCCAAGGACACCATCTGTATGGAGCGTGCGTTTACTTTCTTCCATAGGGTATTTAACCAAGTGCTCTGTTCTCCTCCAAAACAAACTGGTAGGTTTTAATTAAAAAAAAATTTGCTTACATATACATGGGTTGATTTACCAAACCAGGAGAGGGCAAAATCTGATGCAGCTCTGTATATAAACCAATCAGTTTCCATTTTTTTTTTGTCAAAGCTTAATTCAAGCTAAAGTCGATTGGCTACCATGCACAGCTGCACCCGATTTTGAACTCTCTAGTTCTAGTAAATCAACCCCATAGCGTCAACACTATTTATCAGAGCACTTGACAAAAAAAACAGTGAATGGCACTCACAGTCCCAACATGCTGAGGTGTCGCCCACAACCATACACATCAGTCTGCTGCAGGCAGGAGGAAATACTTTCTCAGACTGCTATGATCAGACTTCAACATTGTAACTTTGGAGTCTTTAAAGAAACAATTTTACTTTTTAAATATAAATACCCCTGTAATACACAAGCTTAATGTATTCTAGTAAAGTTAGTCTGTAAACTAAGGTCCGTTTTGTTAGGTTGTTACAGCATTTAGATTTAGTTTAGTTTATAATCTAGAAATAGACTGTGGCCATCTTAAGTGTGGGCATCATGAAGCCAGACTATATGACTTCCTGGATTTCAGCTTTGCATATCTCACACATGCTCAGTGCTGCACAAGCAATGTAATAGGTTTCAGTCAGGCTTGCAAGGACTACTGGGAAACATGATGCCTATCCCAGAAACCCTTGGCAATAGCCTTGTGACTTAATAGCCTAGGCCAGGGATCTCCAAACTACGGCCCTCCAGCTGCTGCGGAACTACACTTCCCATGAGGCATTGTAAAACTCTGACATTCACAGACATGACTAGGCATGATGGGAATTGTAGTTCCTGAACACCTGGAGGGCCATAGTTTGGAGACCCCTGGCCTAGGCTAATAAAGAGGGGGAGTAATGAAGGACTACAAAATAAAGTTATTTACAAGCAACAAAATTAATAAAAATTGTCCATTCTGAACACTATGAGATTAGGGCATGCAGCACAGACAAACATAAAAAAAATGGGTGGAACTCCACTTTAAGGTGGAAGGCTGTGCTGTGTAAGATATCTGAGCATCGCCAAAACCTGCACAGATTTCAAAATTTAAATGGCTGTGTAATCTGAGCCAGCATCTCCCTCCAGGTAATAGATGAAAAGGTTTCTGTCTTTCTGGAGAGAAAAGTAGATAAAGGCATTGTCTGGGGGAGTACTGTGATCTCTGTGTGATAATACCTAGAAGTGCTACATTTACAAAATATTTAGCACAGATACACTTAACATTAATTATAATATCTGAAGCTAGGGCCACTTTAACCCAGATTCAAACATTCAAGAGTGCTATTTACACTGCCACTATGCCAAGTCAGGTCAACTGGATATCAAACACTGTACATGTGCCCAAAAATGACTAGAAAGTGGACATTACCTTCGCAAGTCAGTTTAGCAGATGCCAAGCCAAGCCTGAGGACACTGCGGTTTCCAATTAGACCGTTCTTAAGATGGCGGACACCTTCATTGCCAATAGCATTGTGACCAAGATTCAAAGTTTCCAAAGTCTGAGTATGAGGCTAGGATGGAAACGAACACAACTACTGCATTAGTGGGAGAATTTTACAGGTAAAAGGTAATGGAGAACGTTAAATACAAAAGAAAGGCGTTACAGTCAAAACTTCTGACTCCGAATACGTTCTCTTAAACCACACAGTTCTCTCCTCCTCTGTACATTATCCTCAACCCAGGTACCCCATCTCTATACACAAAAATCTAGTTTACCTTTCTTAAAACACACACACACACACACACACACACACACACCCCTTTTGTACAACTTCCTGCCCAAAGATTTTTCAGTTCTTTTGTCTGCTTCCCTTGATTTGCCCAGCTCCCCTTTGCTCTATATACTATACATTTCTAGGGTCTCCTTTTGTACACCATATAGCTCTCATCTCTCCTTCCTCTGCAACACACAGCTTCAAGATCCCCTTTCTGTACACTACAAACCTTCCAGGTATCCTATTATACCATCGATTTTCAACCAGGGGGGCCTTGGCAAAATGTCTACAAATCGCCCAAAAATGTATACAAGCCAGCAGGAGGATCGAGCCTGCCTTTTAGTTACACATAGCCACAGGTTTTTATTGTGTACCTTTTCTACCTTGCAGGGACTGGCATCCTGATGTCATCAGTGTCGATCATCCTTGTTTGACCCTCCCCTGCCCCTCCGTCAACACTGGGGGGTCACATTAGTTGAAGGGATGTGCAGTCAGGGGAGGTAGGGTCTCGACTGGCATGAACATTAAAAAAAAAAAAAACACAACTTTGAGGGTTGTAGCTCGGCGACCTGGGATACAACGAAGCCTATGTCCTACCCCACCACTGGTAACCATTTGGGGCACCACGACCTATGGTGCTCCTTGCGCGGCCTGTCAGAAGTTAAATACAGAGTTGCCACTTACAAGCTGACACACTCTGGTTAAGCTCACAGTTCCTCTTTTCTTGTCAGAGGTACGGAGCTCGATGGACAGCTTGGAGTCTTGGACCAATGGTAAAGTACCATTGGTTCAAGCTGCCCAACAAAAATGCTGCAGTGGAGTCTAAAATGTGTCTAAAAGACAAACACTCCCTTTTAGCCCAGCCCTCTTAAAGGAACACTAAAGGTTTGTTTTTTATTAGATCAATTGATTGCTGTAAGCTAGAGCATTTAAATATCACTTACCTCGTTTTTCCTTTTGACCTCCAAAATACAGTAATCCAGGTTTGAAAATGCCATTTCCTCTCTGTCCTCTTCTTGCTTTCCACCAACATCTGAGCCATTTTGCATGGTGGAAAGCAGAATGTGCTCACCCCCTCCCTATGACTACAGCCCTGCGTGAAGATGCTCTCTTATCCCTCACAAGCATGGAGGCTAAGCCTAATGGGAACTGTAGTTCCCATTAGGCCGTGATGTAGCAAGAATGAATGCGCACCGCAAACCAGGAAGTCAATGAGAATAACGATTCAGGAGTGACGGAGTTGAATAAAACAGCTCCATTTCAACAGGTATCGAACTAGTTATAATGCAAAAAGTTACTTTTTACTTTATCAACTACTGTCAGACTTTAATTTAAGAGGAAAATATTTTTGTCTTTACAACCCCTTTAACTACAAGGAAAAAAACAAGTGTTTATTTGTAGAACATTTACCCATAATCCCATGTTTTTCCTCACAGTGTTAAGAGGGAAAAACGGATTCTGTTGAAAACGTACCGTTATATTCGAATTGAATCATGTATTTATATGCTAGATGTTATAACAATCATTTATTATTTATCCATTTACTGTGAAATTACTGGATGGAAGTTATAACTTCAGTGATTTGTCTGTTAAGCCACCTGCTTGAGTAAAGTTTTTGAAAATATAATAAATTACCTTAAAAACAATTTATAATAATTATTTGTATATTACTTATGGTAATTAACCCCTTGCCACATAGGCCAATTCGGACACTCCGCTCCTACATGTAAAAATCTTTTTTTTTGCTAGAAAATTACTCTCAATCCCCAAACATTATAAATATTGTTTTAGAATACACCTTAGGGAATAAAACGGCGGCCATTGCAACTTTGTATGTCACACAGTATTTGCACAGCAATTTTTTTAAACGCTTTTTTAGGGAACAAAAAAACAATAAAAAAACAAACACTAACGTTTTTTGTAGAATGTGAAAGATGATGTTACGCTGAGTAAATAGATATCCAACATGTCACAGTTTAAATACTGCGCACACTTGTGGAATGGCGCCAAACTTCAGTACTTTTAAATCTCCATAGGTGAAGCTTTAAGTTTTTACAGGTTACATGTTTAGAGTTAGAGAGGAGATCTAGTGCTAGAATTATTGTTCTCGCTCTAATGATAGCGGAGTATGCAACCTGTGTGTATCTGGCTCTGATACTAGCCAGTGCATCACCAGCCACTGACCTCACCGCATGTCCCTAAATTAGCCGAGTTATGGAGAAAAACTAAGGGGAGAGGAGAAACACTCGGTACTAGCATTCCAGTGCATTTGCTTTGCAAGAATACATCATCTCTAATGTTGGGTGTCCTATGCAGGGCTGCGTTTAGAAACCACGAGGCCCTGTACAGCCTACCAGACAGGGCCCTCCAAACTGACAGGGCCTGAGGCGTGAGCCTGACCACCGCTCCCCCTAGCTCGCAGGCAGCAAGCAGAGAAAAAGGAGGCAGCATGGACTGTGTGCCTTGGAGAAATAAGGATGTGGCAAAACTGCACTAAACAGTGGGAGGGCAGGTATCAGGTGTATGTATAACATTTACAAAATGCAGGTGTCAAAGATATCTAGTGTAGGATGCAACTATGTAACTTACACAGTGTAGTTTCAGGAGTATGTACTGCACAGTTTGCGGGAGTCAGGGGTACTTCATAGTGCAGGGGTCAGGAGTGTTTAATATACAGAGTGCAGAGATCAGGAGTGGGTAATGCATGGAATGAAGGGGTCTGGGATATATTATGTACATAATTCAGTGCTTAGGGAGGGGATAATGGCAAAAGCAGCAAATGATATTCCAAATTATCCCCCCATTACATTCAGTGGCCAAATGCATCCCACTCCACTGAATGAAGACGCCTCACAACCATGTACAACGAACACAGTTGCAGCGAGGTGGTGCAGGTTTTTAGGGATTAAATCAGGTGGCAAGGAGCCAATATAATGCTTCCTTGCCACCTGTCAAACACCCTCTGAAAAGTGATCCACTGTGGTTCACTCTTCCAAGGGCAACGCTAGCATACCCTAATCAACAGCAATGCCCTTGGATGTGTCACTCCAAATGTGCTTGGTATTACAAAAGAGTTCAGACCGCTCTCTGGGGGACAGAGAGCGGTCCATTTCTTCATTTTCGAGTTGAGGCGGACTAGTCCACCGCATGCTCCAGGCTGGACAATGTGTATGCATAATGAAGAAGCCAGGCTTCAGCTGTGTATCGCAATTCATCAGATTAATCCGCCTCAACCCGAAAATTACGAAATAGTCTGCTTACTGTCCTCTGTCTTCCACTCAACATAGGGGGCCCGGAGAGCTTTGTTTTCTAAATAGCTGCACAGTACGGGATGAGCTTATTGGTGGACAGGATTTGCCAGTCCCCACTCCCCTCTGGGCCCTGCCTCCTGAGATGGCAGCTCTGGGCCTGGTACGGGAGGGCTGGTGGTTCAACCTCATCAGTGGCCCTGGTCCTGTGTGTGTGGATGCTGCCACATTATGTAAAACTATTATAATAGTTTACATTTTATAATAGGGTGCCTTGAGATTGTCCATAATTTTAAAAGGGTGCCTTGACTGAACAAAGTTTGAGAAACACTGCTATATACCATACATTTTCCAGATGCCATTCTTCTGTCCACCACAAATTTTCCAGCGCCACTGTCTCTACACGCTTTTTAACTCACACACCTCCCCTTTCCCAAGTACACACTTCGCACCTGTATATCACAGATCTCCCAGCTTTCTTCCCCTGTACAGCACAAATCCCATAGTTTTCCCAGCATCTCCCTCAATCACACACAAATATCCTTGTACACAGTATACCCCCAACTCACTCATCTATTGGTCCCACTCTTTTGTATACCACAAGCTTCTCTATCTCTAAACACCCTTCTTCCTTGTACACCCCCTTTGTCCCAAATATATTGCCTTCCTTGTACATAACACATTCACCCCAAAGTCTCCTCTGTACACACTGCTCTACCTTGCACACAACATTTCGCAACAAATCTCACCAAGCACATGCTCATGTAGACCATGCCAGCGTGCGTTAGCTGATTGTTCCAGAGGACCAATGTGACCAATCCCTGCCGTTGCTCCTTTAGCCCCTCACAGATATAAGCCAATCCTAGATGTGGAGTAAAAATATGCAAAATACTTCAGCGAAGACCTGCAACTAACCTAAAGAACAAATCAAATAATGTAGTCTACATAGAATATAAATACAGCTCACTGCCCATTAAATAATTGTCTATGCAACTTGTATATCCTAAGATCAGCCAAACAGAGGCAACAATTGTTGGATAGCAACAGAATTGTTCCCACTGTACATCCCTACATTACTACAGGTTTTACCCCTCCTAGGATGCATAAATTGTAAAAGCAACCACAGAGTGTTTACACCATGGACAGAATGTGATGATGAACACTTGATTACAATTGATTATAGTTCAGGAAATAGCCTCTGCACAAGTATTGCAAACTATGTTCAACTTGCCTGCACTACTAACACATACAGTAGACTGTGAATTTCCATCTTAAACAGAGAATACACAAATATGCCATTGTAATCTGCCCAAAAAGTGTTTATTTTCTTACTTTAAGAATATACAGTACAGCAATTTACCTGTCTTATGCAACTTCAATAGGCCTTGGTTTCAATTTAAAACTTACAATAATAACTATTAAGTTAAATGTATGTAAAGCCAAAAGGATTAGGTATTAGGTAGAGTCACCATCTCCATTTCCCATCACAGTTATATAGCGATGGGAAACCCATAATGTTACAGTTGACACCTGAACACGTAGTGAGAGTAGCTCTTTCAATGAGGACACCTGATGTCAACTGCATTACTAGAGACTTTCTAGCGCTTGTTGCATTCCTGCAACAGGACCTAAAGGGAAATCTCTTTAATGGACAAAGACAGAAAAAAAAAAAACTAAAAAAAACTAAAGGGTTTTAACCCTTCCCTACTTTAGCCAGCAAAGTTTTTGGTATACACGCACTTAAAGGAGAAGTATAGCCAAAGTTTTTTTGGCTGTATTTTTCTTATGGATCACAGGAGTGCGTTTGTGCTGCACTACCGTTTCCCGTCTTCAGCCGACGGCTAACGTTAGAGCAGGTCAAGGCTCTGAAAAGATCCCAACCATATGGTTTGGATTCACCTAGATGCCTGGCAGCTAGCTCAGCCTCTCAGAGATGGGCTTGAGGGGCAGAGCAAAGAGCCAGTGACTGACTGTCATCTGCTCTTTGCCACCTGAAGGCTGAGAGCTGGAGCAATCAGTAGTGTTTGATTGCTCAGTTTTCGGTCTGGAGCTGGTGGGGGGCAGATGCAGCATTGGATTGATACTGCATTTACTTTTGTGAGAGGATTTTTTTTTTCCCATGAATACCAAAACTTCTCTTTTAAAGTAGAATTCCAGGCTAGACCAAAAAGTTTTAAACAGCCCTCCCTGCCTTACAACTCCTACACCAACTACCCCAAATTAGGAAGATGCTTATAATCGGTGCGCTCGGATCTGGTCATGTGATCTCCCCAGCCTCCCGCTTCATCGCTGACAATGACTGGAATGCCTGGACGATGACGTCACCCATTGCCTTACCATGGAGCATCCATTATTGGCTGTTCCTCCTTTCCCCTGAAGCCGACCCCTGGGAGCCGATTATGTCACTGGACTGGAGCACCCTGAGATAAGAGAAGTATAAGCATCTTCCTTCTACGGGTTAGTTAGTATAGGAGTGGGAGGTGGGGGCACTTTTAAGCCTAGTTAGTGCTAGCCTGGAATTCCACTTTACGGTAAACAGGTGTGTGTAAAAACTTAGGTGAATGGTCCAATAGCTGAACGGCAACATAGGCCAGGTACATGTGCATTGACATGGCTTTCCAAAGACATGGCAAGAAGCGCCACCTAGTGTAGAGTACACGTGACTGTCAGCGTAAATCTGCTGCGGGCAGTTAAACGTAGTCAGCATGAGGGGTAGGGTCAAAGTGCAATGGAGCAATGAGTGAACATCAAGTTCTGCTACAAATTGAGGAAAACAGAAGCAACGAGCAGAAAATGCGTTTACGACTGGTTCAACCACTTTAGCAACGGAAAGGAAACAGCAGAGGATGAGCCACGTTCAGGTTGACTGTTGACAAGCAGAACCCCAGACATTATCGAGTGAGTATTGGCAGAAAATTAGCGACTGACTCAATGATTTACGGCAGAGGAATTGGGCACTAGCAAGGACACAGCACGCGCCATTGCTCACGAAGATTGGGGTAAGTGGAAGCTCTGGTTCCAGTTTGTTGCCGCACAAGCTGACAAGCAAACAGAAAGCAAAACGGATGGAAACCTCTGAAGATGAGGCTCGCAAGGAATGAGACCTGGTGCGATCCACGTGCACCAATTCTTGGCTCAGTGCGGCATACCTGTTCTCGATCATCCACCGTACTCCCCTGATCTGATGCCTGCAGACTTCTGTTTCCCCACCCAGTTTTGCGGATGTGGCAGCAATCCAAGAATGTGTGACATCGGTTTTGCAATAGATTCTAAAAGAGGCCTTTGCTGCCAGTTTCCAGAAGCTTTCTGAACATTGCCAAAAGTGTGTTGTGAAGGATGGCAATTATTTTTAAGACCAATAAAAAGGTCATTTGTTTTTATCTTCTGTTTTGTTTTTTGATACCATTCACTAAACTTTTTAGACACACCTCGCAAATATAATGAAGGTAAAGTGGAGTTCTTTTGATCAGCGGCAATGGCTGCTGGGATTTTCTCAGCTCTATCTGTACTTTCTCATTACTAGCCCATGAAACACAGATTCTTTAAAAAGTATTGGAGAGTGAAAAGTACCACAGTCGTAGGGACACACATGCAAGCATCACTCACCTGAGTCCATGATGTGATTGTTCCGCAGGTCCAGAATCTGTATGCAGCCGTTGAACTTTAATACATTTCCCAGCTGAGCAGAGTCCTGCAGGCTGTTTAGGCGGTTATCAGCGAGGTACAACTCCCGTAACACTATGTTCATCTTCAATGCAGTGGCTTAAACAGGAGAGTAATGGGAGAACAGAGTTGCTGGTACATTGAATAAAAAGCACAACACTGCTGAGAAAGTTACAATTCAAAGAGGCAGCCGCAAATAACTCAACTGCATAGCTGACAGCGCCATGTCTTAGGGCTTGTTCACATCATGTACATTGAGCTGCGCCTTTCTCCAACATACAGCAATAGAATGAACAGGGCACAAAACAACTGTTTTCTATTCGCAGTGGTTTGAGTGTAAACGTTCATGGTGTAAACAATCCCTTAGCAATGTAAAACTAAATTCTCTCACTACACAGTATTATCATTGAAATTTTCTAAAGCCATCAAGCTTTCTAGTTCTAAAGACAACTTCTAGCTTACCAAGAATGAGATTCTTAAAGCGGAGTTTCACCCAAAAATTGAACTTCTGCTTTTTTTTTTTTTTACGGTTCCACCCCCCTTTCCGTCACATTTGGCATCTTTCAGGGGGAGAGGATGCCCATCTAATACAGGTATTTTCTCCCACTTCTGGCGATAGATCACCGCAGATTCCGTAGCGATATACGCCATGTCCAACCTCTCCTCCGTCAGCCCACGGTCTTCTGGGAGACAGAGGTCTCAGAAGACAGCAGGGACCAGTGAGGATGTGCCGTGCGACTTGCGCATGCACAGTAGGGAACCAGGCTGTGAAGCCGCAAAGCTTCACTTCCTGATTCCCTTACTGAAGATGCCGGCACCTGCACCCAGGAGCCAAGGGACAAAATCGGCTTTGGGCGAGGACATCGCGGGCACCCTGGACAGGCAAGTTTCCCATTGTTAAAAAAAAGTCAGCAGCTGCAGTTTCTCTAGCTGCCAACTGAATTCTTTTTTTGAGCGGAACTCTGCTTTAAATGCAATTCTTTATTTTGTCCTTTTCGTGTCTCCATATAGTTCAGCTCCTACTCCATTTCCAGTGTGTGGCCATTCACAAAACATATGGCCGCAGTAATATCCCAGGCTGCATTTTGAATTTTGAATGGCCAAATGAAGAGGTAGATGGGAGACACAACACTGATGTTGGAGTGAATTATCCTGGGAAATGGAAAAAACTTTAGCAGTTTGAAGAAAGCCAACATATAGTTACAAAACAACAGCATGTACATACAGTTGTGCTAAAAAAATTGCATACCCTAGCAGAAATTGTGAAATTTTGGTATTGATATTGAAAATATGACCGATCATGCCAAAGGAACATCTCTTATTTAAAGATTATTTAAAGATAGTGATCATATGAAGCCATTTATTACATAGTTGTTTGGCTCCTTTTTAAAACCATAACAGAAATCACCCAAATGGCCCTGATCAAAAGTTTACATACCCTGGAATGTTTGGCCTTTGTACAGAAACACAAGGTGCTACAAGAAACAGATAAAATGTTGGTGGTGTAAGGGGTACATATGGTATCCCAAAGCTAGCTGGATGCTTCCTTCCTCAGATGGGCAAAAGGAACTATAACTACACAAGGTGACACACAGGTTAAAATGGCAATTAAAAGGGTAATTTGCCACTTCTGTGGCTTTTTAAATTGCAATTAGTGTCTGTGTATAAATAGTCAATGAGTTTGTAAGACAGTGTTTCTCAATTCCAGTCCTCACGCCCCCCCAACAACAGGTGCGGTCTTCAAGATTTCCATTATTTTGCACAGGTGATTTGATCCGTTTCACTGCCTTAGTAATTCCCACAGCCTTTTCATCTGAGGGAAATCCTGAAAACATGACCTGTTGGGGGGGCGTGAGGACTGGAATTGAGAAACACTGTTGTAAGATCTCACATAGATTCATTGAGCAGGCTAGATACAGAGCTGTGGTAGAAGAAAAGAACTGTCAAAAGACCTGTGTAACAAGGTAATGGAACTTAATAAAGGAGGGAGAAAGATCTAAAAAAAGATATCCAAAGCCTTGAATATGCCAGTCAATACTGTTCAATCACTAATTAAGAAGTGGAAAATTCAGAAATCTCAAGCCAAAGTCAGGTAGACCAAGAAATATTGCAGCCACAACTGACAGAAGAATTGTACGGGATACAAAGTAAAACCCACAGGTAACCTCAGGAGAAATACAGGCTGCTCTGGAAAAATACGGTGTGGTTGTTTTAAGGCGCACAATACAATACTTGAGCAAAAATAAGCTGCATGGTTGAGTTGCCAGAAAGACAATATACCCAACAACACTTTGACACGCCTCACAGCTTCTGGCACACTGTAATCTGGCGTGACGAGAAATTGAGCTTTATGGTCACAACCATAATCACTGTGTTTGAAGGGGGATTACCATGGCCTAGAGTGACAAGAATATTTATCCCCAATGCAAAGCATGTTGGTGGCTGACTGATGTTTTGGGGGGTGTGAGAGCTTGTGGAATATTGTGAAAATTGATGGCAAGGTGAATGCAGCATGTTATCAGAAAATACTGGCAGATAATTTGCATTCTTCTGCACAAAAGCTACACATGGGACACTCTTGGACTTGCCAACATGACAATAATTCTATGCACAAGGCCAAGTTGACGATTCTGGACTCCTGACCTTAATATCATCAAGCCACTCTGGGGAGATCTCAAACGTACAGTTCATGCAAGATGACCAAAGACTGCATGACCTGCAAGAATTCAGGGGCCTCAGACAACTAGCACAAAGACTGCACGTTGTCATTGATGCGAAAGGGAGCAATACACAGTATTAAGAACCAAGGGTATGCAGACTTGTGAACAGGGGTCATTTCATTTGTTTACTCGTTCCCAGGTTTATTTTTTTACGATTGTGTAATTCTGTTATTACCTACAGTTAATTATGAATCAGGTCTTCCTGTCAGCTTTTTGAAAGGTCATGAAGCCCTTAGGACAGGCAGTTGTAAATGAACCTGTATCCATTTACACCAGCCTACCTCCAGGTCCGTTCAGGTCAGAGAGATTAGGTTATATTATATTAAAATGTATAATATATATATATATATATATATATATATATATATATATATATATATATATATATATTATATTATATATATATATATATATATATATATATATATATATATATATATATATATATATATATATATATATATATATATATATATATATATATATATATATATATATATATATATATATATAATATATCAGACTGAACCATATGCAGCCTGATCCAAACGGATAGTCCGTTTAAAGAAACTAATCAGGCATGGCTGTGACATCAGTCCCGTTTGGCTTTCACCAGCAGGGAATTTGCTCACAGATCCCCTGCTAATCAGAGCAGACTGTGCAAGAAGCCTTGCTGTAAGAAATAAAAACAAGAAATAAATAAGAAATAAATAAATAAGAAAGCAGTGAAAGCACAAGGCTCAATTCACAAAGCTGAAACACCAGGCTAAGGATCCTTATTTTCAAAAACATTACCACCATTTTCAGAGTACAATAAGATTACAGTCAAATGGCTGAACATAAAGATCCTTTTCTTTGTGAAAAGCTTACTGGATTTAGCCTCTGGTGGATTAAAGAGTAACTCCACTTTTGTTAAGAAAAAAAACAAAAAAAAACATTTCCCTACCTTTTTTTATTCTGAAGAACTAGCCGTTTGTCTGTGGCCATGTGCCCAGTGACATTATAAATTATCAATCTACTGCTGCACCTGCAGGACTCTAATGGGGAATGTGGCAGGCTCTGAATCCCTATCGGAGTATCTCACCACAAATAAAAAAAATTGTTGCAGAGGAGGCTCAAAAATCTGACTTCTATTGTAGTGCAAACTTCTGGGAAAAAATATGTGAGCCAAATCACATAAGCAGGAAATTGTGTATTGTGCGCATCATCTCTGTACAGAACACCTCCAGGTAGCCACATTGCATTGTATTTTACAGAAAATTACAGTGCTGCAAAAGGAAAAGTAATTTTTAATAAAATTCAATTACAATATGACTTTTGTAGCAACTGTATACACCATTTTTTATTTGCCATATTTTTTCCACAAAAGTGGAGTTACTCTCTAAAGTATTCTGGATATAAAACAAGTCAATACAGTCGAATGCAATCTGGGGATATGTTAGGCAGGCAGCCACAAGAGGGCACTCACCCAGTAACATGAGCGGTCTCCCAGACAGGCTGGTGTTTTCAAGGTGAAGGACGGTTAAGCTGCTACTAATGCGGAGTGCTCGAGCCACAAATGGAGCCGAGTGGTCCAGCAAAGGGGTATTGCGAGCATCCAGGTATTGCAGACAGTTTGTCTGTCACATATCAAAATGTACATGTTACATAACATTTTAATTAAAAATATATATATATATATATACTTATTTCTTTAATGATCGCCTTTAAAAAAAGCAACAAAAGGTTAACATGTCATAAGTATGCACATACCCCTGTGGCAACATAGGTCAGCGTCTGACTTTGGTCCACAGTGTATGTAAACAGACTAATTTAGAGGGTGCAAAATTAACATAAGCATCATCTTACAAATCCCCTTTAACCACACATATAAAATGCATCATTTGAGTATAAAATGGGGTTGATTTACTAAAACTGGAGTGTGCAAAATCTGGTGCAGTTGTGTATGATAGCCAATCAACTTCTAACTTCCGCTTGTTCATATAAGCCGATTTGTTTCTATAAAGAGCTGAACCCGATTTTGCACTCTCCCGTTTTAGAAAATCAACAGGGTTTAGAATGCAGTATAATGTGTACTTATAGCCACTTATATTGTACTGTTTTTTTGGTCTTCCCAATTGTGGTCACTTACACATTTTTCAGTATAACTTTTCTGTGTCCAAAGGGTCATGCATTATCCCACGACCTTACATAGGTCGAAGTACACAACGAAAATGAAAAGGATCGTGCTCAATCTTGTATGGTATGGTGCATGAAGATATTACATTGCTGTGACCACATACAAGCTGTATGAAAAGTTCAAGCCTCTTTAGACTATACTGTATCCATAAACTGACTTCAAGTACTGTATTATATTCCAACTCCTGGCAATTTTTTTTTGTATTTAGTTTTCAACAAGCGAGGAAATGTTTAACCGGTTTGCGACCTGTGTCCTCCGGGCCCTGTTGCATTGTACCTTTGTGTCACTGGTACAAGAAGCAAAGATAATCCGAGAGCCAAAAACAGCAATAAAGTCACTTTTACTAGTAAAGGACTCTGTATAGAACCTCTGTCAAATTTTTGGCCTGGTCTGTGTCCCAGTTGGTGACTTTTTTTCCCTCACGTGTTCATCTGACAAGTTTTTAGTACAGGAAGGGAGAGGAAATATTTCTAATAGGGACATGCATATCAATAAAAACCTTACATAGACTCTAACCCCTTTCTATTTGACGTAAATACATTTTTGAAATACAATATAGAGATCTGTGGTCATCCTGCGGTGCCTGCTCTCAGGAAAATTGATACCATTAGTACCACATACAGTGCCATGAAAAGTATTCATAACCCTTGAAATTTTTCCACATTTTATCATGTTACAACCAAAAACGTAAATGTATTTTATTGGGATTTTATGCAATAGACCAACATAAAGCGGTACATAAATTGTGAAGTGGAAAGAAAATGATAAATGGCTTCTAAAATTATTTACAAATAAATATCCGAATACTGGGGCGTGTGCATTTGTATTCAGCCCCCTTTACTCTGACTATACTCCGACAAAACCCCTGTTTTTAACGCATACTGTTAAGCCGGCCATACACGGTTCGAATTTCGAAAGAATTTTCTCTCGAAAATCGTATCAAAGAATTTTCGTTCGTATTTCGCACCGTTAGTGGGCTGCAGCAACAGCCGATTTTCGTGTGGCAAACAAATTTCAGAAATCGGACATGTTGGAAATTTTCGGAAAATCGGCCGATTTTCTAATCAATAATGGGAGAATTGTGCGAGAAATGTAATAGAAAAATAAAATGTGCATGTGCAAGAAAAGAAAATCCCCGGAGAGAAATTAATATTTACGGAGAGAAAAGAATATTCCCGGAGAGAAACGAATATTCCCGGCAACATGAAAGTTTTGGTCGGCCGATATTCGAAAATCAATGGTGGCATCATCGGATCACAAAAAAAACGAACTTTCTGATTTTGAAAAGAAAATTCGTTCGAAATTCGACCGTGTATGGCCTGCATTAGACAGGTTAATTTGGTTGTTCTGCAGGCTAGTCGGTAGGGAGGCCTGTTTTTTTCCTGGGCATTCCCCAGGTTTTGTTGTTATCTGTTTTAGCCTACCAATGCCACTTACTGTGATTGCCAGCAATAGATGGGGCCGATGGACACGTTTGTTTCACCAGTGGTGTTTATATTGGTCCAGCAGTACACCAGCACCTATGCAGCCATTGCGCTATATGCTGGGTGTTTGGTGTGCTCCTGTACCTTTTAGGAGGGGTGGCTCCCCTTCAGTCCACCTGCCCTCATCTATCCATTAAAATGCATGTGCCTCTACTATGGGGACACTCACCGTTTAGTGTTAGGACCACAGATTACAGGGTTCCTTGGTGCGGCTCTGTGGCTTACGCATGCGTTTGCAAATGCGTGCGGACAAAACCCCTGTTTTTAACGCATACGGTTAGACAGGTTAATTTGGTTGTTCTGCAGGCTGGTCGGAAAGGAGGCCTGTTTTTTTCCTGGGCATTCCCTAGGTTTTGTTGTTATCCCTTTACTCCGATACACCCAACTAAAATCTATTGGAACCAATTGTCTTCACAAGTCACCCAATTAGTAAATAGAGTCCACATGTGTGTAATTGAATCTCAGTATAAATACTGGTGTTCTGTAAGGGTCAGTGACATCAGATCAGATGCAGTTCAGTCATTTCTGCACCAATAAAGTCAGTTCCGGTCAGTTTCTGCACCAGAAACTGACTGCATGGTGTGAACTAGAGCCATTGGAATACATGGAAAACACTGTGTATGCAATTGTAGTGCAGAAAAAATGCGCACAGAACTGAATGGAACTGCTTTTAGTGTGAACTGGCCCTAAAGCCTTCAGGGGGTTAGAGAAACTTAGTGAACAACTAGCATCATGAAGACCAAGAAACAGCAGACAGGTCAGGGATAAAGTTGTGGAGAAGTGTAAAGCAAGGTTAGGTTATAAAAAACCTATCCCAAGCTTTGAACACTGTTCGATCCATCAGACAATGGAAAGAGTATGGCACAACTGCAAACCTACCAAGACATGGCCGTCCACCTAAACGGACAGGCAGGGCAAGGAGAGCATTCATCATAGAAGCAGCCAAGAGGCCCATGGTAACTCTGAGAAGCTGCAGAGATCCACAGCTCAGATGGGAGAATCTGTCCTCAGGACAAGTATTAGTCGTGCACTCCACAAATCTACCCTTTATGGAAGAGTGGCAAGAAAAAAACGAACGAATGGCGCATGCGCCGTCCGTGGACATCTCCCAGTGCGCATGCTCCTAATCACGTTGGATAGAATGCCTTAATGATGTCAGCGCGCAAAGCCTATGACGTGAGAACGTAACCTACGCCCAGCCCTATTAACGTACTACGTAAACGACGTAAAATTCAACGGCGTCGTTCCCTGGCCCATACCTTAGCATTAGCTGTGCCTCATATAGCAGGGGTAACTTTACGCCGGACGTAAGCCTTACGCAAAACGTGTATATGAAGCAGCCGGGCGCATCTACGTTTGTTAATCGGCGTATCTTGCTCATTTGCATATTTTTAATGGGAACGCCCAATGCGTCCAGCGTAACTATGCGTCCACGATACGCCGTCGTAGGCAAGTTACGCCGGATAACTGAAGCCATGTTTTTCGGCGTATCTTGCTTTGTGAATCGGCGCAAAAATGCGACAGCGCACATTTAAAATTACGGCGGCGTATCTGAAGATACGCCGGCCCAACTCCTTTGTGAATCCGGGCCAATGTGTGGTGGAAAACTAACACTGCACATCACCCTGAACACACCATCCCCACGATGAATCATGAAGGTGGCAGCATCATGTTGTGGGGATTTTCTTCAGCAGGGATAGGGAAGCAGGTCAGAGTTGATGGAAAGATGGATGGAGCCAAATACAGGGCAATCTTAGAAGAAAACCTGTTAGAATCTGCAAGACTTGAGACTGGGGAGAGGATTCACCTTCCATCCGACCCTAAACATACAGCCAGAGCTACAATGGAATGGTTTACCTCAAAGCATATTCATGTCTTAGAATGGCCCAAAGTTTAGACCTAAATACAGTTGAGAATCATGCAAGCCAACATTTTCAGATATTTGTAAAACATTTTGAAAAAAAAAAATATAATTTTCCATCCGCTTTACAATTAAGTGCCACTTTGTGTTGGTCTATTGCATAAAATCACAATAAAATACATTTACGTTTTCGGTCGCAACACGAAAAATTTGGAAAAGGGGGGAAGGAATACTTTTTCAAGGCACTGTATGTGGGAAGTAGGTTTAATTTAACAGAATCACCGATAGTTGTGAGAAAATTGACCTAAAAGGGCAGTCTTTTCATTCCATCTACACAAAGTGCTTAACCACTTAAGGACCGGGTCACGCACTTTTACGTTGGCAGAATGGCACGGACAGGCAAATCACCGTAAATATACGTCAAGTTTGCTGCCGTGTGGGCACACGCTGCTGCCACGAGCTCCGTGATCATGCCCGCGAGACCCGTGGACTCGATGTCCGCCGGTGTCCTGCGATCGCGTGTCACGGAGCTGCAGAACGGGGGAGATGCATGTGTAAACAAGCATCTCCCTGTTCTGCCTAGTGACATGACACCGATTGTCTGCTCCCTCTCATCGGGAGCAGTGATCAGTGTCGTCCAGCCCCCACACAGTTAGAATCACTCCCTAGGACACACTTAACCCCTTCCTAGCCCCCTAGTGGTTAACCCCTTCACTGTCAGTCACATTTATACTGTAATCAGTGCATTTTAACAGCACCGATCGCTTTTTTTTTTTACCAAAAATATGTAGATAAAATATGTATCGGCCTTAAAAGAGGGAAAACATTTTTTTTTTAAATCTATGTATATATTTTTGGGGGATATTTATTATAGCAAAAAGTGAAAAAAATGTGTTTGTTTTTTTTTCAAAATTGTCACTATTTTTGTTTATAGTGCAAAAATTAATTTTGTTCAGGAGCCATTTTGCATGACCACGCAATTGTCAGTTAAAGCGATGCAGTGCCAAATTAGGGCCAAAGCTCTTTTAGTCCTACTTCTCCTGTGGGTCACAGGACTGCACTTCTGTGAGCTGGCTGTCAATTGACACCACTGAGCCAGTCCAGGCTCTAGAAAGATTATGACTTTAATGTTGGGATCCACATGGATGACTGGATTGGCAGCTGGTTTAGCCTCTCAGTGAGCTGCTGAGAAACTGCGCCAGTCATCCCGCCCTCGCCACAGCCCAGTGTTTCAGTGAGCACTGGAGGGGGCAGAGCGCAGAGTCGGTGACTGACAGTTACCACTCTTTGCTCACTGAAGCCTGAAAACTAAGTGATCAGCGGTCCCTGATCACTCGGTGTGAACAATAGGCGACAGATGCCGCTGGGATTGGTGCTGCAGCCATCTAGGCGAGTGTGAATTCTTATTTTTGATTCCCACACTTATTTAAAGTGGTTCTAAAGGCAGAAGGTTGTTTCATCGTAATGCACAGGAGCATCGTTGAGGGATCTGGGCTGCTCTGTGCAAAACCACTTCACTGAGCAGGCAAGCATGACAGGTTTGTTATTTAAACAAGACTATTACTTCAACCAAAATTCATATATAGGTCTTTTTCAACATACACTTACCTTGCGCATCATGTGCGAAGCAGCTTGCCATCCCCGAGTGCCAATGTGCTTATTGAAGGAAATGTTGAGATGCGTCGCTGATTCATAATACTCAATCATGTCAAATAAAGCGGAGGCACCCTGCAAACACCAAAAAAAAAAAAAAAGGAGTGACATCTCTACAGAGGAAAACTTTAGTCTCCATGCTCTTTCAGATGGGCGGCGGGAGTCGGGAAAATACAGGCAGTTGAGCCTTGGTTTTATAACCCCCTGGCTGACCATCCAAACTGTAACAATACAGCCGGACAGGGCTGAACACCTTGTTAAACTTGGGATGCAGAGTTTCACCCAATAAATTAAGGGACTGTGCCGCAACCGCCGGCAATGTGCATGACTATGGCAAAGTAGGGTGGCATTACAGGGTTAAACCAGCCAGTGAGGAGGAGATACAACCCATCCTCCCT
Source organism: Rana kukunoris (assembly GCA_029574335.1). Classification (NCBI taxonomy): domain Eukaryota; kingdom Metazoa; phylum Chordata; class Amphibia; order Anura; family Ranidae; genus Rana; species Rana kukunoris. The sequence goes on from CM056057.1 coordinate 65,848,014, forward strand.
GCCTGTTAAATGCCTACTAAAAAGCAATCTGAGGCACTGCAGATGTGAAGAGCCCTTATTAAAAGGGCTGGACATTATTTTCCAATCAGGATCTGCTGGGTCACTTAGTATAACCAACTCATATTTTTATTTGCTTTCCTCAAACAAACAGCAGCTAACATGCAAGCCTAGTGCCTATTAACATCCATCACTATATACAGCAGCAGAACACAGGCGGCTATAACAGCATTGTGTCTGATGAGTTTTCCTTGGCTTAGAATTAACAAGACTACAAAATGCTGAGGAAGAAGGAAATCGATTTACATAAATAAAAAAATAAAAACATTTTTTTTAATTTTTGCACATGCATTTGGCAATTGGAGGCATAATGCGATGCTTGAGAAAAGGCTTGTAATGTTCAAGTTGAATGCACACGGGCGCTGGGTGCAAAAACCATGCAATATAAAAATGGCCATCTGCCAGCAATCCACTCACTCACACTGCCAGCTAAGACTAAGGCAACCCATACATTATGCATTTTTTTTCCATTCAACCAGTTGGTTGAGCGAAAGAAAATGTCTTGATTCCCTCAATGTGGATGGGGAAACCTTCCTGCTGTGGCATTGTATTCTTTCAGTGAGGAGCCTTCCCCGCAGTCAGAGTACAATAATCAGTGATGCCCGCGGCACTAAATGTTTGGGGGAAAAGCCAGACAGGCTGGTTAATCAATAGATTAACTTGTGTACAACCAGCCTGCCCTTACATGGATTAAATTAGCCGAATTTCACCTTAAAGGGGTTGTGGGTCCATGGAAAGCAATAGACAGCCATGCCTTAATTGCATAGTTATAGTAGGTGAGGTTGAAAAAAAAAAAGAGCATCAAGTCTAACCTATGTGTGCGATTACATGTCAGCATTACATTTTATCATGCTGTATGTTGTGGTCGTTAAGGTGCTTGTCTAATCGTTTTTTGAAAACCATCAATGCTTCCCGCGGATACCACAGCCTGTGGAAGGAAATGCCACATCCTTGCCGCTCTCACAGTAAAAAACCCTCGACAAAGTTTAAAGGTTTAACCCTTTTTTTGTTCTAATTTTAATGAGTGACCATGTGTCTTGTTAAACTCCCTTCCACGAAAAAGTTTTATCCCTATTGTGGAGTCACCAGTATGGTATTTGTAAATTTAAATCATATCCCCTCTCAAGCCTCTCAAGCCTCTCTTCCTCAGAGTCTAAATTCAGTGCTCCCAGCCTTTCCGCATTACTAATATCCTCCAGACCCTTTATTTGCTTTGTTGCCCTTCTTTGTACTCGCTCCATTTCCAGCACATCCTTCCTGAGGACTGGTGTCCAGAACTGGACAGCATACTCCAGGTGCGGCCGGACCAGATTCTTGTAGAGTGGGAGAATTATTTTATCTCTGAAATTGATCCCCTTTTTAATGCATGCCAACATTCTGTTTGCATCCCATTGCTGAGCCTATCATCTACTAGGACCCCCAGGTCCTTTTCCATCCTAGATTCCCCCAGAGGTTCTCCCATCAGTGTATAGATTGCATTCATACAGTGCAGAAAATAAGTATTTGAACACCCTGCTATTTTGCAAGTTCTCCCACTTGGAAATCATGGAGGGGTCTGAAATTGTTATCGTAGGTGCATGTCCACTGTGAGAGACATAATCAAAAAAAAAAAAAAAAAAACAGAAATCACAATTTATGGATTTTTTAACTATTTATTTGTATGATACAGCTGCAAAGAAGTATTTGAACACCTGTCAATCAGCTAGAATTCTGACCCTCAAAGACCTGTTAGTCTGCCTTTAAAATGTCCACCTCCACTCCATTTATTATCCTAAATTAGATGCACCTGTTTGAGGTCATTAGCTGCATAAAGACACCTGTCCACCCCATACAATCAGTAAGAATCCAACTACTAACATGGCCAAGACCAAAGAGCTGTCCAAAGACACTAGAGACAAAATTGTACACCTCCACAAGGCTGGAAAGGGCTACGGGGAAATTGCCAAGCAGCTTGGTGAAAAAAGGTCCACTGTTGGAGCAATCATTAGAAAATGGAAGAAGCTAAACATGACTGTCAATATCCCTCGGACTGGGGCTCCATGCAAAATCTCACCTCGTGGGGTCTCAATGATCCTAAGAAAGGTGAGAAATCAGCCCAGGACTACACGGGAGGAGCTGGTCAATGACCTGAAAAAAGCTGGGACCACCGTTTCCAAGGTTACTGTTGGTAATACACTAAGACGTCATGGTTTTAAATCATGCATGGCACGGAAGGTTCCCCTGCTTAAACCAGCACATGTCAAGGCCCGTCTTAAGTTTGCCAATGACCATTTGGATGATCCAGAGGAGTCATGGGAGAAAGTCATGTGGTCAGATGAGACCAAAATAGAACTTTTTGGTCATAATTCCACTAACCGTGTTTGGAGGAAGAAGAATGATGAGTACCATCCCAAGAACACCATCCCTACTGTGAAGCATGGGGGTGGTAGCATCATGCTTTGGGGGTGTTTTTCTGCACATGGGACAGGGCGACTGCACTGTATTAAGGAGAGGATGACCGGGGCCATGTATTGCGAGATTTTGGGCAACAACCTCCTTTCCTCAGTTAGAGCTTTGAAGATGGGTCGAGGCTGGGTCTTCCAACATGACAATGACCCGAAGCACACAGCCAGGATAACCAAGGAGTGGCTCTGTAAGAAGCATATCAAGGTTCTGGCGTGGCCTAGCCAGTCTCAAGACCTAAACCCAATAGAGAATCTTTGGAGGGATCTCAAACTCCGTGTTTCTCAGCGACAGCCCAGAAACCTGACTGATCTAGAGAAGATCTGTGTGGAGGAGTGGGCCAAAATCCCTCCTCCAGCGTGTGCAAACCTGGTGAAAAACTACAAGAAACATTTGACCTCTGTAATTGCAAACAATGGCTACTGTACCAAATATTAACATTGATTTTCTCAGGTGTTTAAATACTTATTTGCAGCTGTATCATACAAATAAATAGTTAAAAAAATCATACATTGTGATTTCTGGATTTTTTTTTTTGATTATGTCTCTCACAGTGGACATGCACCTACGATAACAATTTCAGACCCCTCCATGATTTCCAAGTGGGAGAACTTGCAAAATAGCAGGGTGTTCAAATACTTATTTTCTGCACTGTATTTTTGCTAACTTGTAGACAACTGCAGCATGCCTGACCACTCTGATGTATACTTTTCCAGTCTTTCAGGAGGCAATTGGCAGGAGTCAGAAAAGCCCACCTAATTCCTCCTAGTTCAACTCATGTGAATTGGAATGCACAGCAATTTATACAATTACAATCTATATACTCTCATTAAATCAACATGATTTATTTCACATTTATATCTAGGACACTGAAAAGAACAAAACATTCCTTTGAAAAGATGATGACAAGATCACAAGTCTAGATGATTAAGTTCTAATTATAGGGTAGGTGCAACTTTTTTTTTCCCCCAAACACAGCAACCTGCTACTAGATTTGTCTATTAAAAGCCACAAGAAACTGACCTTTTCCTATCACACACGACACACAATGGAGAGCTAGGTCTTATCTACAAATAGATTGCAAATGTATTGTTGGGCTCCATGCACACTGGGCTCAAAATATTAAAGGTGTTTTTTTTTAGAACAACAAACATGTCATACTTACCTGCTCTGTGCAGTGGTTTTGCACAGGGCCTGCCCAATCCTCCTCTTCTCATGGTTCCCCAATGGCACACCTAGCCCCTCCCTCCTGCCCTCCACAGCAAGCAGCTTGCTGTGACTGAACCCAAGCAGGCTCGCTCACAAGCCGCTGCTCTGTGTGTCATTTCACACACAGCCAGGGCTCAGCCCCGCCCTCTCTCTATCCTCATTGGCTCACTGACTGTGATTGACAGCAGTGGGAGTCATTGACGCCCGCTGCTGTCTCAGCCAATAAGGAGGAACAGTCCCTGGAGAGCTGGGGCTCTCATGCTGAATTGCAATAGGACACTGGTAAGTATTAGGCTGCTGCACAGAGAATGTTTTTTACCTTAATGTATATAAAGCATGAAGGTAAAAACACCTTGAGCCTTTAGAACCATGTTTAAAAAACACGAGTTCCCTTGGAAGAAAAAATTAAAAACGCTCACAGCATTTTTGTACACATATAGGCACATTTAGGAGCATTTTTTCTACCAGAAAACTCCAATCAAAAAAACGCAGAGGTTTTTTTTCTGCCTCTAAACGTCCTAATGTGCATGGACACATAGGATAACAATGAACTGCTTCTGCAGGCAAAGAACAAACCTCCAGTAGAAGCAGAGTGTTTAAGCCCAGTGTATATTTGGATAGAATGTGAAAGAATTAAAATTCCAGTTTTACTCAGAGGGTCCCGTTGGAGAGATTTCTTCAATTCCTGTCTGGTAAAAAAAAGTTTGCCCCTGGGACGGAAAGTGAAAATCTGTAACAGCAGTACAGTCAAAATGAAAAGGTCTTCTTTAGTAGCCCAAATAAGGGAATGCTAGAACCCTTTTTGGTTTTTGCTGTTGCCCGTTTCCTTATTGGAGATTTGCCATCACTTCCTGTCTGCAAATACATCACTAGAACAGAAAGCAAGGGAAAATCTTGCTGATGGAGCCCAGGATAGCAAAAACACCTGACAAAGGTGACACCTGAATAGGCAAAGGTTAAAACCTAACCTTTGCCTATTCTCTCCAAGATAAAAAAAAATGTTTTGGGTTGATTTAAAATGGCAAAAGCAATGGTAGAGTTATGAAAGCTAAATTGGTTTCTTGCAAAATATGAACCTTTTTGGTGCAATTCTCAGGTAAGACAGGAATGAAAGTTTACAAAGCAAACCTTCAGTTTCATCGGTTTCTGTTCAACCCACTGCCTCTGGTGCTTGGGGAAAAACTGTGCTGTTCCTCAAATTTTTCACCCCATCCCTCAAAATTTTCATAGGAGGTCATTACAGCAAACACATTTCCTATTTGTAGGTACCTAGCCTCCCACAAGATCCATTGACCATCGTAAACATGCTCCCTGGGGTACCAGTCACAGCTGCTGTGTTCCATGTGGTGCATACAACTTTCATAGAGCCAGTTTCATCTGGATGAGAAAGGCTTAACTGCAGAGCTTGCACCTTCCCTCTGCACACCGAGTCCTGGGACTCGAACATCTCCTCAGATGACAGTGTAGCTTGTTGTTTTGCTCTATATGCAAGAATGCAGAGCGTTTTTCAATACAACTGACTTGCTGTGTTCCCGATTGTATTATGCATTCATCCATACATGAAAAGTTACTGGTAATATGGGAGGATGGCTCAGACTAGCGGTTCAAGCTGTGAAGTGTAATCTGGACTGCAAACACATGTAACTCACAGCATCTGGTTTACAGTCTATACTATTCACATGTATGCAAAGCTGTGGACATTAGCTCAGAAAGACATTACGTCTCTTAATATCCCATTACTGTGGTTATGCACATAACTGTAGTGGTGTACTGGTACTACCTGAGCCAGTGCATAGCAAGATGAAAATGATGCATGGATAGTCACGCAACCCCCTCCAATTTTTTGAAAAAAAACTCACAAATGTGTTAAAATAACTCAGAAGGATCTACAGCAGGCAAATGGGAAGAATTAAAATATAAAATGATTGCATACTTAACCCCTGCCTAAAAATAAGTACTTTATGGACACTGGCATTAGATAGTGTGGCTTTGAATAGCCTTTTGCATGCTTAACCACTTAAGGACCGCCGCATGTACATTTACGTCGGCAGAATGGCACCGACAGGCACATCAACGTATATATACGTTGGTGCCTTGGGGGGGGATCGGACCCCCCCCCCCCGTACATGCGGCTGTCCGCGCGGCTGCAGGAGCGATCCGACAAGAGGGGGCGGCTATCCGTTTTTGTCCTCCCCCTCCGGATCGCTCCCGGCCGCTCCCGCCCGCCCGCCCTGTCACTTCCTCCTCCTGTGTAAACACAGAAAGGAGGAAGCGATGTGATCTCTCCCTCGGCGGTTTTTTCAACCACCGCTGAGGAGAGATCACAACACAAGTAAGTCTGCACAACACTACACTAACACTTCACATAAACACATTTAACCCCCGCGATCGCCCGCCCCCCCCTCCCCCCTGTCACAGTGTCACTGAATGCAGTAATCATACATGTATGATTACTGTATTTAGTGTCAGTGTGACAGTCAGTTAGTGTTAGGTTCAGGGTAGCCCCCGTACCCCCCCTAATAAAGTTTTAACCCCTTGATCACCACCCTAGTTAACCCTTTCACTCCCTATTGCCAGCATCACTAAGCGATCATTTTTCTGATCGCTGTATTAGTGTCGCTGTTCCCGCTAGGTAGCCAATTTTTTTTTTATTGCGATTTTTTTTTACTAAAGACATGTGGCTAAATTAATTTTGGCCTAAATGTTTGACTAAAATTTAGTTTATTGATTTTTCTTATATCAAAAAGTAAAAAATATTGTTTTTTTTCAAAAATGTCGCTCTATTTTTGTATATAGCGCAAAAAATAAAAATCGCAGAGGCGATCAAATACCACTAAAAGAAAGCTCTATTTGTGGGAAGAAAAGGACGCAAATTTTTTTCGGGAGCCACGTCGCACGACCGCGCAATTGTCAGTTAAAGCGACGCAGTGCCGAATCACAAAAAGGGGCAAGGTCCTTTACCTGCATTTTGGTCCGGGTCTTAAGTGGTTAATGGATACGCTGTCACATTAAAAAAAAAAAAAAAAGGAGTCCGGTGACCCTCAAGGGACCAGAAATCCTTGTAAACAACCATTTTTACTTACGGTACGTAAAAAAAAAAAAAAAAAAAAGTGATCAGAAACAGCCACAAGCAGTAAAGCAATCAAGCCCTCAGTGATCTCTGTAGCTGCAAACCTTGCAGAGCAATTTCTTATCAACATTCCTTCAAACTCCTCTCGGCTTCTCAGCTCACCCTTTTACCCCTCACAGTACGAGCTCTGTGTTGGTATCGAATATAAAAGTCAGCTTTGTCACTGCTGGCATGGGGGGAGCATGATGAGCTTAGTTGTTGAAAGAAGGACTTCTGTGCTTTTGCCGCAAACTTCAAGGCTTAAGATATTTCCGACTAGTCAGACTTACTACAGAGTAACTTTGACGTGCAATATTATATACTGCTCATGTAGAACCATCAAACTTTACTGGGAGCTTCTCCTTGGGAATGTGCACGTGACCGTTATCTGCAGAGTTTGTTGGGGATCTATGAAGATTCCCGTTTAGCTTTCTAGCCCTTCTTTTTCCTACAAGACTGGCCTATACACCATGCTTTTTTTTGGATCATAATGGCAGTGTTAGCAGATACTGCATATCTGGTGGACTACACGATTGCTTCAGAAGATTTCTGCCCAGTGGGAGGACTATAAAAAGATTTATGCCCGTGGCAACTTTTGGCATGTTATGCCAAGTCGTCCCTCCTTGGGTCATCCACCCATAAAAGTTATTCTGGTTACAATTGTGTATGCTGCCTGCCTGGATCCAGTATGCTCCAGTGCCCACCCTGGTGAATCCTCCATGCCATCCACGCACACATTTGTAAGTTACTGCTACTAACTTTTCAAGTGCCCCGATGAAGCGGACACAGGAAAGGTGTTGACTTGTGAGGACATATTGGATTTTTTTTTATTATTGTGTAATAAAGTAGAATATATTTTTATATGAAAATTGGTGTGTTTTCTTGTAATGCTAGCAAAGTCTGATGATTCTAGTTATATTCTTTTTTTTTTAAAGGAGGATAAGGAGTAAAAAAGGAGCACCCAGGATCAACTAGACTTGCAGGAACCTGCAGCGTACTGTAGCACAGAGTTGGGTAACCGTTTTACACTTGCAGTTCAGTTCAAGGTTAATTAGAGCTTACATCTTCATCTAGGTTGGTCTGTTCCAGATCTACCATCTTAAATTGTACACGTTTGAAGATTTCTTCCAGCGCTTCACAGGCCTTGTGATCCAGCTTCTCTCCTGAAAAAGGAAAGCAACTTAGTTCATAAGCACAAAAAGCAATTCTCAGCCAGAATGGGGTTATCAAGTACTGAAGACATCATGGGTAAAAACGACTGATGTTTTCTACCTTTGAGATCCAGGCTTTCAACTCTCCCTGAAAGATCAGTAAGTTCCTAAAAAAAAGAAAATGTAAGAGAATTATTAAATATCTGCTTTATAAACCAACAAGTAAATTATGTTTAAAGGCCTCCATATTCCTAGACAGAGATTTTATTTTTAATGCCGCGTACACACGGTCGTTTTTTGCGATGAAAAAAAACGTCGTTTTTTAAAACGTCATTTAAATTGATCGTGTGTGGGCAAAACTTTTTTCAACCCGCGCATGCCCAGAAGCTAGTTATGAAGCGAGCTTCAATGGAAAAGAGTGGTGAACGTAACCTCGCTTTTTGTGAAAAAAAACGATGGTGTGTATGCAACATCGTCTTTGAAAAGTGACGTTTCAAAAACGTAGTTTTTTACTTCACAAAAAACGTCTTTTTTTCATCACAAAAAATGATCGTGCGTACACTGCATTAGGCCCGGTTCACACTGGCGAAATGCGAGAACCCTGTGATTCCCGCATCGCACCCGACTCACACGCCAGTTCACACTGCCATATGCAAACAGCTGGGGAGTGTCATATGTTAATGACACCCCCATTTCAGCTTGCGTATCGCACTGCGAACTGACAGTTCGGACATGAATCGGATCGCATATGTGTGAACACCCATGTGCTCCAATTCTGGTCCAAACAGAAAAAAAAATAAAAAAATCCTGTGCGTGTTTGGACCAAATGCGGTGCGATATCAGCGTTTTGTGTTATCATTTGTTTATTGCACTTAGTTGCATTATTTCACTGTTTATTAAGCACTATTTGCACTTGTTATACATTATTATTGCGCTCATCTTTTTACATTTCATTGCACAAGTGTGAACCGGCCCTTACTGTTAAAACCGTGTTTGTTCTACTGGGCACGTATATACCTTCTCTCAAAATACTAAATATTTTGCATCTTTAAAAATAAAGGAGAAAAAAAAAAAACACAGCTGTGAAGTCTTGTCAGAAGCAATGACCTGGATCCAAGGTAACCAACGGGGGCTATAATTGCATGTTGCTATGGAAAGTGACATATAATCCTGTGTTAGCGCAAGATGCCGTCTAATCACAGAACTCTTCAAACATTTTAGAAGAACACTGCTTACACAAAAATCCTTTTACTAGAGGCATTCTGCATTACGATGCAAGTAAACAGAGAAACTTACTTGTAGCTGTCGAATAAGTTTTGGACTTTGCTTGCAGTTGAGTTTCTGGCAGGCTTGTGTATAGGATGCGATGACATCCTCCACAGTGACATTCTGAGCTGAAGAACAAATAGAACTTATGTCACATTCTCTAATATCTAGTAAAAGCTGCTGCAGAAACACAAAAGCCCACAGCAGGTCATGAAAACCTCTAAAAGTACCTATACCAGATTGTACACAATAACATGAAATTCCTATTACAGCCTGCTCATTACCCAGGGAACCAACATCCTTCCGCCTGTCCCGTTAGCATGGGTGATCAGGATTAACAGCAAATTTCTTGGCTGTGCAATGTGTCAATAACGTGTAATTTGCAGATTCAAAGTATAAAAGACGACCCCCTTATTTTTCAGCTAAAAGGTTGGTTTTGGGATATACTCGCGTATAAGATGCCCCCCCTCCTGCTTATCTGTCTAGAACAGCTTTTCCCAACCTTTTTACCCCAGGGGAACCCTTAAAATAATGTTCAGGTCTCGGGGAACCCCTGATAAAACCCATTTAATGGGGGGTCAGTGGGAACAATGTCCCTTACTTTGGTGGTCAGTGAGAAGAATGCCCTTTTTTTTTTACAGTGGAACATAATCATAAGAGATACATAATAGTTCATATAATTATACAAGAATGACCGGTAAACTGGCCTACAAGTGCCAAGGCGGCATGCCCGTTGGCTGTGTCTTTATTCACAAGATATATAAAAATATTATATATTGGGTAGATGGATCATATCAAGTATGACTGTGGCATCAAGTACAGCTCTGACACGTTTCGTGGATGTCTCCACTCATCAGGAGCAGATGCAACAGAATCCTATAGGATATGAAAGTATAATAGTATATTAAACCACACTCTATATATAGAGGGGAGAGGTAAAGTATATGATCTTTTTCTGTAGATGGTTGACCAAACACACTTACCAACGTGGGCAGTAAATGTAGCATGTGGTAACTGGTATATGGTGAGCCGGGAGCACCGAGTAATTTTGTTACTAATAAATTATTTGGTATCTACTCTTACCTCTGCATTTTAAATTGCTTTCAAGTCCCAACTTTCCTTTTTTACGTATCTGTACCAGGGATGGAGGCACTGGCCTGTGCCTCATTTAAAGTCCCACTCCCCCCCCCCTTCTACGATTTTTTTACAGTGGTGGTAAGAATGGCCCCCTTACAGAGAACTAAGCAGATCTTTGGTGTCATACCACTGGCTCCTCCAAATGGAATTGGCTCAGAACTATGTAGGCACCATCAAACAGGAGGTAAATCAGTCACAGCTCAAAGAAACCCCTAGCCACCTCTGAAGGAAGCCTAGGGTTCCACGGAACCCTGGTTGAGAATGGCTGGTCTAGAAGCTGAGGGGTAGCCGAAGCAACCATTGACAGGAACAACCGCTGACAGGAACAGGCTTTATTCAACTTTTTTCAAATCTCACTGTGCCCATTGCATGCCTCACCCCACTGTGCCCATTACATGACTCACTGTGCCCATTGCATGCCTCACCTTAACTGTGCCCATTACACACAGGGCGGATCCGCTTGCAGTGGTCCACCAGCTTAGCAGGAGATCTCTCCGTTGATCTCCGCTAACCTGGCAGATGACAGGTCCCTCTCTGCTCACTGAGCAGGGAGGAGCTTGTTGAGCGCCGCTGTCTCCCATGGAGAAATCGGACGAAAACTAAAAGCATTTCCATTTTCATCAGATCTCACCCGATCCAATATGCATCGCCGTCCATCTCATTTTAGCGGATCGGATGTCAGCGGACATGTCTCCGGTGACATCTGACGCTCCATAGAGAAGCATGGAGTGGTCGTTCAGGTCTGCCTGAAAAAACTGACAAACGGACCTGAACAGTCTGGCAGTGTGAAAGGGGCCTTAGAGGGGAGTTAAGAAAGTAGACGCTGGGTATGAGAAGAGTTATAAACTCTGGGATAAGCAAAGATTATAGGATACAGGAGGGATGTGTTTTCCTATTGAATCTTGGTGTGCTTTGTGTATTTCTTCAAGATCTGCACTTTAATCTAGCGTTATTCCTTGCCTGTGCAAGAGCTTCCGGTAATAAAGACAAGTCATTGCTGCTCTCTCTACTCGTGCAGAGCGACTAGTCTTGTACTTCTCTCCAGGCAGATTGTAATGAGTGGGGCCTGCTGGCTTCCCCTTACAGATCATCTCTCTGCACTAACTTCATGCAGCACAGCGATGATGTTGCTGTTACAAGGTACAAACTAGGTTTTTAAATGCATTTGGTGCACACAAAACATATTTATATGCTTTGTGACTATCAATAGTGAAAATAAATTTGTGCCTTAGGTTTAAGCATTCGAGCAAACCTGCTTGATGTGCCCTAAAATGGACAAAAAGCACAGGCGCAGTCAGGCATGCTTTTAAACATTCTCCTTTCTGCTTCGGAAGGACGCCTGCAATAAGTCTACTTTTTTGACAATAGCAGCAGAAAGATTTCTTAAAGTGGATGTAAACCCCAAAAAATATATATATTTTTTTTTGATGTCACAATGTAGAGTATAATATTTCATATCATTTGTGCTCAGTCTTGCCACACAGAGTTAATCCAGCGCTGAGTAATCCTCTTTTATGTTCAGTGAAAACGAACAGCCTTCCAGATAAAACCCTGCCTAAAGCAAAAAGTCCGGAATCTCTCTTCTTGCTTTGAGTGAGAGGTTATTTACAAATATAGCTAGGACATGTTTATCATATGTTATGTTTTGTTTATCATAACATGAGGTGATATAACATCAGAACACATCAGAACACATCCTAGTAATATACAATGAACTTTGGATCACCTCTTGTTATGATAAACATGTCCAAGCTCGATATGTAAAAAACCTGTTACTGAAAGCAATAACAGAGATCCGGACTTTATAATTTGGCAGGTTTTTTTTTGGAATTCTGTTAATTTGCACTGAACTTTAAAAAAGAGGATTACTCAGCGCTGGATTAACTCTGTTTGGCAAGACTGGGCACAGATGATAGGAAATCTTATACTCTACATTGTGACATCAAAAAAAAAAAAAAAAACATTTTTTTGAGTTTACATCCACTTTAAGAAGAGATCCTGCCATTTCACAAAGCTCCACCAAATAGCGCAAATTTTAACAGAGAAAGAAAACCAATTTAAGCTCATTTGTTAAGCTGAATGTTACAATGCCTCATGCACACTGCATGCTCGGCGCTTTTTGCATGGGCATTAATGAGCGTTCCCACGTCCGGTGTTAATACATTCTATTGGCCAGAATTTGGGCCATTAGAGTGCATTAATGTGAAAACGCACCTGCGTTAGAGAGCCTTTTTAGTGTGTTTTTATGCTCCTCTCCAAAATGCACACGCGATGGTTTTTTCTCTGCCTGTTAATGTCTGAAAACGCCTATAGTGTGCATGAACATAGGCTTACATGGAGAGGAGTTAGTGTTACTAAACCCAGGACCCTGCATTCACTATATCTGGTCTCCCACAGTACACTAGGGCCGAAACAACTAATAGATTCTGAAATTAAATTAAAAAAATAAAAAAAAATTAGCCCTTTATAGTACTGAAAAGCAAATCGCTACTGTAAATATTACTTTCACTGTCCCACGGTAAAAAAAATTGAACCCCTTATAGTAGCAATTATTTGCTCTTTTTGTACTTTTTTTTTTTAACCCCATTATGTTACTAAACATCTCAGGCCGGGGTCACACCTCTGTTTTTTGGTGCTTTTTGAAGAAACACACTACAGTTCATGTACATGTTTTCCTATAGGACACGTTCACATCCATGATTTTCTTTCAGCTGCTGCGTATTTGGAAAGGGCAAGGACATTTTAACTCAAAACTGTGCCATTTTTTTATTTTTATTTTTGGTTTAATATACTTCAAAGGGAGAAGCTGCAGAAAAGCATTGTGTTTTTGCGGAAATTTGTGTTTTGTAATCTGCCCAACAACAAATTGGCCCAAATTTTTTTTTAAATACAAATTTTTATTTTTTAAGGCCAGTATCCGATCAATTAATCTAAACAATAAATCGGCCAACTAATCGATTATGAAAATAATCGTTGGTTGCAGCCCTACAGTACACAGAACATGGAAACGCAATAATTTTAGTAAATATAAACTACTAAATACCCTTTCTCATCAGCAGTATATAGCAGTCTTGTGACTTCTATCGGTGACTGGTTAAAGCTTGTAGAATTGAGTTTTCATTCTCCTCCGACTATCCTAGGAGGTTGCGGGACCCCTGGACAGTTGAGATTGGTCCTGTGCTGATCACATGCACCTTCCCAAGAAAAAAAAAAAACCTTACTAGCAATGCACCCCTAACTGAGCATGTGCAGAATAACTCCAAGGCTCTGTCTGATCAGATTATTTGGGGACAGTGGCACTGTCACAGGATTAACCCCTTAGGTTCCACAGTGAGTACAAGATTTCCTTACTGCATATACAGACTGATTTTACAGTTGTGAGTTAAGACTAAACAGGCAGAGAAGAAAAAAAAACACAAAGGTTTAAAACGCCGAATGATTCAGCTTCTTTGAGCTGCAGTGTGCATGAGGCCTTAGAACAGTTGACCTCCAGCTGTTGCAGAACTACAAGTCCCATGAGGCATAGCAAGACTGACAGCCACAAGCAAGACACCCAGAGGCATGATGGGACTTGTAGTTTTGCAACAGCTAGAGGTCCGCTAATTGCATATCCCAGTCTTAGAAGATAGATTATATATACAAAAAAAACTAAGCAGACCATGTATCCTTTTACTAGAGAACCTAACTATAGTGCAAACATTTGCTGTGTTAATTGTGTTTTATTGCAGCAATATGGGAGATGAGCTTGTAAAGCAGAAAAGTGGTTATTACTACGTTATCATACAGCATTTGTACAAGGAGGAACCAATTTCTTATAAAGCAAACAATGATTCCATGGAAGGTTACAAGCTGGAATGACGTAAGGAACACCTGACCTACAAGGATTGGAAGACAGGGACTAAAAATACTTCTGTTGGGCCAATTGTATTCCGACAACCTGTGCCGGCTGTCAGAACACCCAAACAGCAGCTGCATCTAACCAGATTCATCTGCTGTATAGGCCACTTTGGTTTAAGGTTTACCAAGCCCCGCAGTGCCTTTACTAGTTGATGCTACACAGAGATGTCATGGTCTGATGGGACACATGCTACAAGTTCCCGATGGCAGGTAATTGAAAGTTACAAATTCTATTTCCCACAAAATTGGAATGTTCTTTACTCCGGCTAGACTACAGCTGGCTTTGGCAAAAAGCAACCAGTCTGAAGAATAATTATAGGAAAGTCAGTGAGCTTTGGGCTACCAAATCAGCTATAAGGCCACTTTTAGACATTCAGGTAAAATTGCTGTGGCTCTGAAAAGTGATTTGCATTTGGAACCCTTTTCAGAGACCTCTGACAGGCAGTTCAACCTCATAAATGCCACACTAACACATGGGTTGCACTTTAACCAGCACTACCACTGGGTATATTTTTTGCTATGGGCATGAAGCAAAGCATTGCCTTTTCAGCTTAAGAGAGAGCAGTTGGGGGACCCAAAAATGTGACTCAATTGCGTGTTTTTACCGCCCCCAAATGCTAGTCTAGACAAACCCCCAAGAACCCAGCAATCAAATTTTGGCATTTATCCACTTGAGCCCCAGAAGAATTTACCAACTACCTGACCAGAGCACTTTTTGCGATACGCACTGCGTTGCTTTAACCGACAATTGCGCGGTCGTGCAACGTTGCACCCACACAAAATCAACACAAATAGAGCTTTATTTTGGTGGTATTTGATTACATCTGCAGTTTTTAAGGAGCAACAATTTTACTTTTGCTATAATAAATATGCCCCCAAATTTTTTCTAATATTTATATAATTTAAAATATATATATTATATAAATATATATATATATATTATATAAAAAAAAAAAAAACAACATTCTTACCAAAAATAAAATCGCAATAAGCGTATATTGATTGGTTTGCGCAAAAGTTGTAGCGTCTACAAAATGGGACATATATTTATGGCATTTTTATCATGACTGACATTGTGGCAGACACATCAGACACTTTTGATGCTATTTTGGGACCATTGTCATTTATACAGCGACCAGTGCTAAAAAAAAAAAATTATTGTGTAAATGACACTGGCAGGAAAGGGGTTAAACGTGTCCTAGGGAGTGATTCTAACTGTAGGGGGAGGGGGTGGGCTACCACGGGCATGACAGCAATCGCTGCTCCAGATGACAGGGAGCACTAGATCCCCGTCATGTCACTAGGCATAACAGAGAAATGCCTTGTTTACATCTCCCCGTTCTGCAGCGCTGTGTCACGATCGCGGGACACCAGCAGACAGAGTCCGCGGGACCCGCGTGCACTGCACGGTCAGGGAGTACGCGACAGGCGCGTGCCCACTAAGCCGCGATTTAAAGGGGACATACCTGTACGCACATTTGCGCAGCCTTTCCCTTGATTGTGATTCCTACTGAACCAGACAGAGACCATTTAAAGGCTCAGGAACCCTTTGCAGGTGTTATGGCTTAATTAGCCGATTAGAGTGCGACACCGAGCCTAGAATATTGCACCTTTTCACAATATTCTAATTTTCTGAAATTGTGGATTTGGGGTTTTCATGAGCTGTAAGCCATAATCATCACAATTATGACAAATCACGGCTTGAACTATCTTGCTTTGCATGTAATGAGTCTCTATATTACTTTTGTTTCACCTTTTAAGTTGCATTAGGAAAATAAATGAACTTTTGCACGATATTTCAAATTTTTCGAGTTTTACCTGTATTTGTATATAAATAATCTTTAAGAGCATTGGGGGGAAGCGACATTTTGACATGGCTTCCACCATGCAATCATATGGAGACGGGTGGGGACCACCTTCCCCTCACTCATCTCCATACCAAGCCAGCAAGAGGACCCAATTGTCTGCTACCGACAGCTTCAGTAAGCGGCGAAGGGCACTGGAGCATGGCAGGAGGGCCCCCAATCCCGCCACCGATTAAAGTGATCTTGCAGCGAATCCTCCGCAGAGACCACTTTTATATCGGAAAGACCGCCCGTTGAAGAGGATTCCGGGGTAATGGTAGTTAGCTGCTGCCATAACAGTACTCCTCAAAGTACAAGCGTAAAACGACGACAGGTGGTAAAAAAAAATAAAAAATATATTTACTGTCCGCATTCCAACACTACAAAGTAATAAGAAATGTAAGCACGCAATCAGGGCAGTAAATATAAACCATCACACAGCAATGGAGAGTAAACGTAATCCCCCCCCAATTTTTTTTTAAACCTATCAACAGTAAAAAGATAAATACGCAGCCTATTGTCCGCATAAAGGATAGTCAAGAGAATTAGGTTACAAGTGACATTGAAAAAGGAAATTGTTAAATACATTCCTCTCAGTTTTTACTAAGGAAAAGGTGGGGTATATTGGACAAAATGGTACTGTTACCGCATGAGTAGAGCACAGAATGTTCCTGTATGGTTAACCACTTTAGCCCTGGACCAATATGCTGCTAAATGCCCAGAGGCGTTTTTACAATTCGGCACTGCGTCGCTTTAACAGACAATTGCGCGGTCGTGCGACGTGGCTCCCAAACAAAATTTGCGTCCTTTTCTTCCCATAAATAGAGCTTTCTTTTGATGGTATTTGATTGCCTCTGCGATTTTTATTTTTTGCGCTATAAACAAAAATAGAGCGACATTTTTGAAAAAAAAAAAACTTAATTTTAGTCAAACATTTAGGCCAAAATTTATTCAGCCACATGTCTTTAGTAAAAAAAAAAAAAAAAAAAAGCTACCTAGCAGCAACAGTGACACTAATACAGCGATCAGAAAAATGATCGCTTAGTGACGCTGGCAATAGGGAGTGAAAGGGTTAACTAGGGCGGTGATCAAGGGGTTAAAACTTTATTAGGTGGGGTACGGGGGCTACGCTGGACCTAACACTAACTGCCTGTCACACTGACACTACATGCAGTGATCATACATATATGATCACTGCATTCAGTGACAGTGTGACAGGGGGTGGGTGATCGCAAGGGGTTAATGTGCCTATGTGTACTGGTGTCAGTGTAGTGTTGGTGCAGACTTACTGTGCCTCTTCTCCCATCTCGGCGGTTTGAAAATACCGCCGAGATGAGCGCTGCATCACTTCCTCTGCCTGTGTTTACATTTTACAGGCAGAGGAAGTGACATGGCGGCGGCACACAGGATCGTCTGGGAGCGATCACGAGGGGGCGGACAGAAACGAACCGCCGCCCCCTCGAGTCGGATCGCTCCCCAAGGTAAGCCGCCCGCAGCGGCGGGGGTCCCGATCTGACCACCGACCCGCTAGAAGGCAGGGACGTATATATACGCCCATCTGCCTGTCCAAGCACTTTTGTGGACGTAAATAGGCGTGCGGCGGGGGTTAAGTGGTTAACAGAAGTTAGGGTTTAAAAAAAATAAAAAATAAATAAAAAAAGCCTAAAAAAAAAACTAAATGGGAATAAATCCCCAGGAACAGATGGCTTACACCTGAGAGTTCTTAAAGAACTTAGCTTACTGCCTGGAATGTTAACAGCTGATTGGCAAAAAGCCAATGTGGTACCAATATTCAGAAAATATCCAAGATATATATCAGATAAACAACAATCGTATATATAAACTATTGGAGGGCATGATAAGGGATTGTATCCAATAATTTGCTGATGAAAAACAGCATTAGTAGTAACCAGCATGGTTTTATGAAGGATTGTTCTTGCCATACCAACCTTTTAACATTCTATGAGGTGGTAATTTGTGATCTGGATAGAGGAATGCCTGTGGATGTGGCGTATTTTGCCAAAACATTTTATACACTACTGTACTCCATAAAACGCTTAATTTACAAACTGAAGTCTGGACACTGACGATAGTGTATGTACCTGGATAGAAAAACGTATTACAGGAACCCATTCAAAGGGTGGTGATGAAAAGCGTAGCTTCTGAATGGACAATTTTTTTAACAGGGTAATAAAAAAAACTCACAATAGGATATAGGGGTGCGCATCTTCACTGGCCAGAAGATTCGATTACGATTATCATGTCAACGATTTGATTCCGCAATGCATCAAGATTACAGCACAGGTGCGCATTGGCTTTCATAAAAAAAAAAAAAAAAAAAAAAAGTACTCCATTTTTTTTTTTATTAAGAACAAACACTTCCTGCATGTAGCAAAGTCTAAACACAGCAGACAACTTAAAGGAGCTCCAGGCTCTCCCCCCAAAATACTAAAGAGATGATCAGAGACTGCAGACATGCTACAAGAGATGGTCAGAGACTGCGGACAATGACATGCTACAGGAGATGGTCAGAGACTGCGGACAATGACATGCTACAGGAGATGGTCAGAGACTGCGGACAATGACATGCTACAGGAGATGGTCGGAGACTGCGGACAATGACATGCTACAGGAGATGGTCGGAGACTGCGGACAATGACATGCTACAGGAGATGGTCGGAGACTGTGGACACAGCATCATACTGGGAATAATAAGCAGACATTTTGTGTTTTTATTACTGACAATCTAATGGTGTCCTGTGTCCCCTCCCAAGCTGTTTTCACATTCAGGAAGATATCACATCATTCCTCCTGTCTATATTTCTCCTCCATACAGCCCAGTCCCTGCCTGCAGTGACAATGACTTATCACAAGTGACACATCAGATTTCACTACATGCTTTTACCCCCCCCGTGTCCCCGGATCACAGCACCCCCCTCTTCTGTTCTTACATGCTGCTCTGTGCACACTACTTGGGCAATAGAGGATGATTGGGGAACTTACTTGTGTCCTTGCTGTCCCTCTGACCAGGGCGATCTGCCTGCTCACCATACCCCCGATCTTCATTCCATCTCAATTCAGCAGGGAATTCTCAGTGTTTGTTTGTATATGCCGCGCTTATGTGACCGACTGCCCGACCCGCCTCTCTCCTCTCTGCTCTTACGTCTCACGTCTCTCCTGGCGTCAGCCCCGCCCACTGACTAACTATCAGAGCAGAAGAGAGGTGGACGGGGCTGACGCCAGGAGAGACGTTAGACGTAAGAGCAAAGAGGCGGGTCAGGTCGGGCAGTCACAGGAGCAAGGCACAAACGAACACTACACTATGAAATAATGTAACAGCCGCACGGAGCACTCTCCCGGGAGGGGCGAAGCTAAACATCAATTATTGCAGTCGCATGCATCGGTGCCGCATCGGGGACACCCGAATCGATGCGATTAAATTTGGCAGCCCTAATAGGATATAGCAGCCTTACAAGAATGCTTCGCTAAAATAGAAGCGGGAGCAATTACACGGTTTGATATTGATAAATGTAAAGTAATGCACTTGACTAAAAATATAAATTCAATACACCCTAGTGAGAGAACCTCTGGGGGGGGGGGGGGGGGGGGGGGATATAAGATGGGAAAAATTCTGGGGGTCCTACTAAACCGCAGGCTCAGCAATAGCATGCAATGTCAAGTTGCAGCTAGCAGACTACTAGCATGCATTAAAAGGGATTTCTGGGGAGCATGGCCACGACATGCGCGTGTGAAGCCCTGCTTTCATGGTGCTCCAGGGGATCCACTCAATACTGCACATACAGCAGTATCCCTGCAGTCACAGCGGTCTTCTCAGTGCCGCTCCGAATCACTGGATGTCTAACAGACACTCACAGAGGAGCAGGGAAGATCCAAGATGTTGATGGGTAAGCACGCTGCCCTGGCAGCTACTCCAATTCAATCACCTTGTCGGCCTCTACCCTCGCTTCCTCCTCCTCTCTTGCTCAGACAGCCAGGAGGGACCCTTTGACATGGGAGATGCATTTGGAGATAGAGATCTGTGCTTCCATATCCTCTCCCTACCCACCAAGGCTGACCACAGGGTGGAGAAAGCCCTGCAACAGGGCATCGAGACTCTACAGCAGTGATTCTCAACCAGGGTTCCGTGGAACCCTAGGGTTCCTCCAGAGGTTGCTAGGGGTTCCTTCAGCATTGGGTAATTTCTGCCTCTCAGATAAGTTCCCACTGACACTATTGATCTTTTTAGCTATCTGTAAGGAGGCAATTCTTCCCAATAACCACAAGTGTTAGGAGCATTCTTCTTACTGACCATCACACTAATGTATCATGAGTTGTAGATTTCAAATTTTTTGCAGGGGTTCCCCCAAGACCAGAGAACTATTTCAGGGGTTCCTGTGTGTTAAAAAGGTTGAGAAAGGCTGCTCTACAGGCTGACACTGCACACATTGAGGGCAGAGTTGAGGCATTGGAGTCAAAATGGATGACAATTTTGAAAAATCATAGTTGCAGTGTCAACATCCACATGAGAGGCCTGGGCTGGGAGGCTCCTGAGCATATTGAAATGGAACCCTCCACCCACCTTCTAAAGGACCCCGAAAAGCCACAGGATATATATGCAAGCTTCATAAATATTCCCTGAAAGAACACAAGTTCCATGTCAGAGGAACCCATTATGTGGACTTTGATGGTGCTAAAATATCCTTTTTTCCGGATATATCCCGACGCACCCTGATGCATCGACGAGACATGAAGACATAGCTAGAGGTGCTCCAATAAGCAAAGTTGATCTAGAGATAGGGTTTCCCCTTTAGCTTATCAGTCGCTAAGATAGGCCAGCAATTCACCCACAAAAAGTCACTATTAGTGGTAAAGAAATAAAAAAACTGCCATAAATATATCCCCTATTTTGTAGACGTTATAACTTTTTCGCAAACCAAATCAATATACGCTTATTGTGATTTTTACCAAAAGATATGCAGAGAAATACATATTGGCCTAAACTGATGAATATTAACAATAAAATCCGATAAAAATAACCCCTTTAATATATTACTATTGATGGTTATCATTAAGATCAGACTGGAATGTTGTACTACATGGTCTTGTGGCATACCTTAAATAAGGAATTAAAATCGATGAAATTGGCACTCGACTTTGCCTCTTCCCAGTCCCGAAGATCCTGACCTCTAGTGCAATAACCTGATGGCCATCGTCACTGACCAGGAATGAGGTGCCAGATAGGATGAGATGGGGCCAAGTGCTGATTTCAGAGTTAGGGTCAGTATGTGCATTGTAGAGCAATAGACAATACCTTGTGCAAGCCCTTGTAGCTGCCTGCTATATCATAACCACAGTCAATTTACTACTATAGGACTGGCTACAAGTACACTTTAAAACAAGAAGATGATGCCATTCATTTGGTATATGAACAAAAAGCACAAGCACTCATTGTCCCCTTAGAAATGTTGCTGACAACTTGCCAACGACTCACCAATGAATCAGACCTTTAATGTGATGGAAATAAACCTTCTGATATCTTGTCTGATTCATAACTTCAGTAAAACATGCTGGATGTTCCAGCAGCAGTGTCATTTGTTAAAGAAAATTCATCGCTATGAATACATCGATATAATTATAATGGAGCGCTCTCAGTGCAGGAACAACAAGTGTGGTTAATGAATAACTCATAAGAGCTCAGTTTGATTTATAATTAATCAACCCAGGAAAGGGTCAGATCTGGTTTCAGGTGAAGGTAACACTATAAGGACCAGAGTTGTCCAGCTTTACGACTATGTTTACATGCCGCAATTGAACGTGCAAAGTTGCTCTATCACCATGACTTACAGTACACAAAATGCTTCATGATGCAGAAAACATTTTAAAGCAATTGTGTACATATTGCATGTTCGCAAAATGTTGGGAGTTGCATTGTAAATTAATCAATCGTTCGCCTATAAAATGTATACTTAAAAGCTGAACTCCAGGCAGACAAAAGAAAAAAAAAAAAAAAAAAAGAGAAAAACGGAACCCAAGAACAAAAAAATACAATGTTTCAGCCTGTAGTCTATAGATGTTGTGGCTGTGTTAGTTTTCCTTCTTTTCCCCCACACAAGTGAAGGACATTTTCAGCAAATGCAGAAAATGCCTGTTGATCTTGCCAGAAATGCAGCGTCCTTGCCACTTCCTGAAGAATATATTCCTTCCTAGCTATCTTCTGTAAACTACCTGCCTTTCCCACCGTGGAAGATGAAGCGGTAATGGACATGTCTGTAGTCCATATCAGGAGAGAAACCTAGGATGACAACCATGCCTCCCTCCAGAAATACAGTGGAGGAGTGATGTAGTCACCCAGTGACAGCAAGTGTGTTATTTGTAGAATGAACTAGTGAAAAAAAAAGAAAATACAGTCGCCACACCAAGCACTAGTAATCTGCAATGTATTAGGCTCCCTTCACATGAAGGGTCTGATCAGGTCTGCCTCTCAGGCCGCGTACACACGGCCAAATATATCGGAGCAAATCGGTGTGACCGATTTGATCCGATTTGTCTGCTGGGCTGTTTTGGTTTGATCGCTGTACACACGATCAAACCAAAATCCCCGCCGGCAGACAGTGCGGTGACGTTGACGCCGCCACGTCACCGCACCAGGAAGTAAATTACTTCCACGCATGCATCGGATCCATTCGACGCATGTGCAAGCAGATATGTCTGCTGGCCAAATCTGCCTGTCCGCCCGTACACACGATCAAATCTGTCTGCTGAGACGGTCTGTCAGACCATTTCCAGCAGATAGAGTTGATCGTGTGTACGCGGCCTCAGGCAGACCTGATTGGGCCAACAGGTGTAAACAAACTTGTACCCGTTTAAACCGCCTAACTCTGATCTGATTAAAATAAAATGGAAGAGTATCTGTCCTTTCCATCTAGGAAGATCAGATTGGAGGACAGTGCAGTCATTCGACGCTGTACACAAACAAAATTTGCGCCCTTTTTCCTCCACACAAACGGAGCTTTCTTTTGGTGGTATTTCATTACCTCTGCGTTTTTGTTTTTTTTTGTGGTATAAACTAGGGTTGTCCCGATACCACTTTTTTAGGACCGAGTACAAGTACCGATACTTTTTTTCATGTACTCGCCGATACCGAATACTGATACTTTTTTTAAATGTGTCCACAAATGCAGCCATGTCCCCCCACATATATGCAGCCATGTCCCTAAACATATGCAGGCATGTCTCCCATACCCGATGATGCCGCCGCCGCCACATTAATCACTATGCGGCGAACATTACAGGCAGCTTTCGTTTGAATAGCTGTTTTCCCTGCCACGCTGCGTGTAAAGGACACTCCCCCTTGCTCGGGATTGGACCATCCCGAGCAAGGGGGAGTGTCTATACACGGCGCGGGGGGCAAAACAGCTATTCAAACTAAAGGTGCCTGTAATGTTCGCCGCACGGTGATTAACGCGGCGGCGGGCAAGTATTCTATTTAGGCATCGGGGGTATTTGCGGGAGTACAAGTACTCCCGAAAATACTTAGTATCGGTCCCGATACCGATACTGGTATCGGGACAACCCTAGTATAAACAAAAAAAGGCGATAGATAGATATATATATATATATATATATATATGTATATATGTGTATATGTGTATATATATATATATATATATATATATATATATATATATATATATATATATATATATATATATATATATATATATATACACACACACACACACATATATATATATATATATATATATACATATATATATATATATACATATACATACACACACACATATACACACACACATACACACTTGACAAATTAACTTAGAATCTAGGAGCCAGCAACGCGCGCCAAGCTCGCGCGCAGATGCGAACGCATACGTGAGTAGCGCCCACATATGAAAGCGGTGTTCAATCTACGCGTGCGGTATCGCCGCGATTGGTAGAGCGAAAGCAACAATTCTAGCCCTAGACCTCCTCTAACTCAAAACATGCAACCTGTAGAATTTTTTAAACGTCGCCTATGGAGATTTTAAAGGGTAAAAGTTTGTCGCCATTCCACGAGCAGCGTGACAGGTTGGGTAGAAATTTACTCGGCGTAACATTATCTTTCACAATATAAAAACAATGGCTAATTTTACTGGTGTCCTATTTTTTCATTAAAAAAAAAAGTGTATTTTTTCCCCAAAAAAGCGCGCTTGTAAG
Organism: Rana kukunoris; assembly: GCA_029574335.1. NCBI lineage: Eukaryota > Metazoa > Chordata > Amphibia > Anura > Ranidae > Rana > Rana kukunoris. The sequence goes on from CM056057.1 coordinate 65,872,346, forward strand.
ACCACTCCACAAATATGGTGTGACAGAAAGTGTTGTAACCGCTGCCATTTTATTCTCTAGGGTGTTAGAATATATATATTTTTTTAATATATACAATTAGAGGGAAGGAAAAGATGGCAGTGAAAATAGACAAGGGACGCTCCATTAGCATTGCTGGTTGTCTTGTCATACTAACGCCCACCACAAGATGGCGCCAGATCACAGAAGGAAGAATAGGCCTGCAGAAGGCCACGAAGCCGCGGCCTCAATTACCGGCCGGAGCGGCGGGGGGTGCACGGAGACAAAGAATAGCCCCATGTGAGTGACTAGGAGAGAAGACATATCGTTTTTCCTACTCAGTTTACACACAAATCCTCATGCCGCCGATCGATCCCACCAGCCACATGCATCGGGTACCCCGCCGTGCAGCAGGCGCACGCGTCCTCTGGTGGCAGAAACCGGGTAGGACGTACCCATACAGAATTTTGCCCAGGAGAGCCATTGTGCCGCAGTATACCTGCGTGACACAGTCGGCAAGTGGTTAAAGCCAGCCATAGAGTCGAACAATGTATGGGCAGGTAGAATGTACCAAAGTTGATCAATCAAGCAATAGTCATTGTCGTCTTCTGGCGGGGGCGGCATCCCCCAAGCTGGGAGAAGGGGAAGCAGCACAAGGAACCAATAAGTTGTGCTGCAGTGCTCGTATGCTAGCAAGGAACATGCTGAAAATAATAGAGGGAATCGGTCTGTATCTCCGTTAAATGTCAAGTCACAGTCTGGAGGAGGGACAAGACCTGCAAGTGTAAATTAAAGCGGAGGTTCACCCTAAATATACTTTTCCCAAGTGATCGAGCATACTGGCGTCAGCATGCTGGGTTTTAAATCCCCCACTTACTGTGTAATCTTTAATTTTTATTTCTTTCCCCCGCGGTCGATGGCGCCTCTATAGCCAGTCATGGCTTCCGAAAATAGCCGATTTAGGACTTCATTCAAGAACAACCAGGTTCCCTACCCTGCCTGACAGGGCTATGTTGTGTGGCAGAGCAGTGTAAATATCAAGCCTGGACTGGGATAATTGCAAATCCTTTGGCAGGTAAGAAGGCATATATGCATTTCATCTTTGTAATTTTCTGTTTGCCTGGAGTTCAGTTTTAAACAAAGGCTCCAGTCAGAAAGGGTTACATTTAATAACAACCTGACAGGACAGTAATAAGGGAGTGAAGACCTCTAATCAGAATACTTATTCCACGTCTGACTCACCAAAGCTTATTTTCCATTAGCTTTACAAAGGGATTTATCAGATGTTTCTGAATCCAGCCAAGAATCCCCTAGCTACCAGGTCCAAAAGTATCTGTCAAAGCATATTGCTACACAACGCCATGAACAGTATATGCAAAAAAATTACCATGGGGTGGAGGGGGGGGGGGGGGGGACGAGGCAGAGAGACCAATCCACAGGAGATGCAATGTGAGGCAAGCAGGAAGCTTTACTTCTGGATCCAGCAGTGTGGAGTTTAGGCAGAAAGGATAAGGAGGTCTTCTACAATTAAATTGGTTGTAAACCCTTTACAACCACTTTAACCTACAGGTAAGTCTAGATTAAGGCTTACCTGTAGGTGTTTGAAATGTCCCCGAACGATAACTTCTAGTGCTGGGGTCATGCCGGGACTGGCGGCTCCCGCACATGACTCCGGACAGTCACAGAGCTGGAGTTTGCGGCCCCCGGAAAGAAGAGGGGTGAAGAATGGACGCTCGCTTCTAGCAAGAAAGACGGAGACATCGCGGGCTTCCGGAGCAGTCTGTGATAGGGGGCGGAGTATGACGGTACAAGGGCACCATTCACAGAAAGTCTTGCATTTTGTTTTTTTGGTTTTTCCCCTAATGAATGCCAAGCATTCTGATTGGACCAGGGTAGATTTGTGGCACTTACCCCCCCTTCCTGCAAAGCCAATTTTCAGCACCGTCCCTGTTTAAATGACAATTTCGCAGTCGTGCTACACTGTATTTAAACAAGATTTTTATAATTTTTCCTATACAAATAATGTTATAAAATGTTGTAAATAAGTCTGTCTTCTCCTTCAATGATAAGGCGGCCCCAATATGCAGCACCGATGGGCACTCATGGGTGGCACCGATAGGAGACACTGATGGGCGGCACTGGCAGGCATTACTGATGGCCACCGTTTGCCATCTCCCTGGTGGTCCGTCAGAGGCTCTTTACAGAGATTGGTGTGTTAGACTGACACACCGCAACAACGATCTCCGCGATTTAAAAAAAAAAAAAAAACTGTCATCTCTGTCGCTGTTGACTCAACAACAGTCCTATTCACTTTAATTAGGACAGTTGGTGATGTGGAAGTGACACAATAAAGTGAGGTACGTGGCGGCAGCAGGTGAGTGGATGCCCGCTAACCGGCGCCGCCATGATGGATCTGAAATAACAGGTGCTCTTTAACCATTTTCTGACCAGTTAGTTTCCTCTGCAGTTATACTGCGGCAGGTTGGCACAGCTGCGAACCGTCGCAGATGTACGCTGGCTCTTTAAAACACTGTATCAGGCGCGACAGCGGGCACCCGCTTGTGAGATCGAGAATCGGATCTGTGTGTGAAAACACAAAAATTCTGAGAGGAGAGGAGACAGATCGTGTGTTCCTACCAAGTAGGAATAACGATCTCTTTCCTCCTCTAGTCAGCCACATTTGCCCCACAGTTAGAAACACATATAGGCAACACAGTTGATCGCCCCCTTCCCAGGACACTGAAGCATGCCCACATTAGTGCCCTGTTGGAATTTTGGGTCTTTGAGGGGGCACTTAATGCGGGGAGGAGCCAGGATCACTGCTGGGGGACCCCAGAAGGAGGAGGATCAGGGACACTGTGCAAAACCCATGCACAGAGGAGGTAAGAATACCATGTTTTTTTTTAATCAACAAAGACACACTACACTCTTTTTCAGATTTCCGATAATGTAAAAAAAAAATATATATATATATATATATATATATAAAATCGATAAGGAATTATTTATGATTAGGTTGATTTACTAAAACTGGAGAATTCAAAATATGGTGCAGCTCTGCATAGAAGCCAATCAGCTACCAATTTTTATTTTGTCAAAGCTTAATTGAACAAGCCGAAGTTAGAAGCCGATTGGTTACCATGCACAGCTGCACCAGATATTACACTCTTAAAAGGGTTGTAAAGGTAATTGTTTTTTTCACCTTAATGCATTAAGGTGAAAAAACTTCAGACAATAGCGGCCTCCCCAGCCCCCCCCCCCCCGTTTACTAACCTGACCCCTCAAAAGTCCTGCATCTTGGCCGGCTTCCCAGCTCATTCATTGGTCGATTGAAGCAGCGCAGCCATTGGCTCGCATTGCTGTCAATCACAACCAACGACGCGGTGCGCAGGGCCGAGTGATACAGTCAGCGGCTATGGTCGTCGGCTGTATCACGGGAGCGCGCCCACAAGGACTCCACACATTCATGTGAATGAGCTCCCATGGTGTGGAGTCCTTGTGGGGAGGACTAGAGACAGCCGCCGAGGGACCCAAGAAGACGTGGATCAGGGCCACTCTGTGCAAAACGAGCTGCACAGTGAAGGCAATTATAACATGTTTGTTATTAAAAAAAAAAATAATAATCCTTTACAAACCTTTAAGTTTTAGTAAACTTTGTAAAGTTTGAGCACTGACACCTAGACAGTTTTAGAAAAAGAACCAATAGAGCTTTTTACCTGAAATGTGAATCCATCTCTTTATAATTCTTTTTGTATTTTCATGTTACAAATTAGGCTGAACCCACTACTGTTTATATTGCCTATACACGCTTTACTGGTGTCTTTTTTTTTTTATAAAGTATTGCAATGACCGCCATTTTATTCTCTAGGGTGTAGTTATTTTTTTTTTATATAATATATATATATATATATATATATATATATATATATATATATATATATATAAAATATTTGGGGTTCTAATTAGAGGGAAGGAGATGAAAGTGAAAACAGACAGGGGAAGCCCCATTAGCATTGCTGTTGTCTTGCCATACCAACGGCCACCACAAGATGGCGCCAGATCACAGAAGGAAGCATAGGTCTGCAGAAGGCCGCAGCCTCAATTGCGATCACGTGGTGGGGGCGCATGGAGACACAGGATATCCCAGCTGTGCCGCGCCAGGTCTCTAATTCTAGTCGCAATTGCGACCCGACGCCCGGGATTTGTCGAACCCTGGCCTAGACATTAGCCCTTTAGTTATGACATAACAGAAATTATAGAAGCAAAATTACAAGAAGAATAAAGGATCCACATCATTAACTTTCACCGGCACAAGCGCAGCAGGACAAAACTAAAATTATAACCTAGGTGAGTGAATACTGCATTTAAGCTTTCATTACAGATCTTCATTGAATTTAGGTATTATATGATGGGCTACCGTAATGATAAAGAAAGAAAAAAAAAAAAAAAAAAAAGACCATCCAACCAAAAGAAAACACTCCTCACCATGCCTCCATGGATCTTTGGGTTCTAGGGCACCTGATACAATGTCATCATCACATGGAAATGTGACCCTTTTGGGCCCATGTTTACTGCGCCCATTGTCGTCCCCTTGGGTCCCTTCCTCTTGGACACGAATACCAGAATCCACTTGGTCTGTTCTCTCAGTGGAATTTGTCAACTCCACTGTATCTACGTTGGTTTCCTCTGGATTGGAAGATGCCTCTTGGGTTCTGTGAGGCAAAGTTTCCACATTCTGGTTTATTGGTGAAGCATTGGAAGACCCCTCTTCAGTCTTTTCCTGGTCCCCATCCACAGTGCATTGGCCCCCTGAAGTCTCATCAATATTTGGTTCCTCTTTTGTGCTTTCTGGGTGGGCAGAATCGTTTGTTTCTTCCTTGTCATTGTGTGTAGGTGCCTCAAAAACATCTTCTGTGCCTTCCTCCTGTATAGTGTTTTCATTGGAACAAGTCCCAATACCTGACCCATCCTCTGGGAAGACGGAGTCACTACTCTGCTCTGCATGCTCCTGTTCTTTGGGTGACTCCTCAGAGGGCAAATTTGCACTTTCCAAGACTGCAGGCATCTCCATAGTAGCAAGTGCTTTACCCAGCAACAGCCGCCATCTTTTATACATGCACCATAAAAATGCTCCAAAATGTTAATAGCTCATGTTTCAATGGCATAAAAAAATATATATATATATGAAAACAAGAAAAGATCCCCGAAAAGTCCCCTCTAAGTTAGTGCAACAATATCAAAAAGTTTCAAAATGTCTTGACCACAGCTGGCGCCGGCTGAGTACTGCAATTCCAGAAACATGCAAACGTAACAAAATTTCCCAACAACTTGCAGTCTCACTTCTTCATAAAGTGGAGGTTCAGTCTCTGGACAGGCAGCTTGCAGCAGTTGTTGTGTATGTTTGTGTGATAACACTTGAAGAGATCAGACAGGGTGACGGTCTAAGAGTGGTGTGGAAGAAGGGAATGTGAATCACTCCTCACAGGCTGGTGTGGAATAGTAAAGAGTCACTGCAGCTTCTCACACTTAGTCTCTACATGTCTCAGCCCAGGTCTCATGGTCCATCTCACCAAGCCTGGCTGTCCTAGGCGCTGGGAAGTCAAGAGATGGCGCTCTCTCTGGTTTCTTCTCAATGTCCTGGATGACTTCAGATGGGCTGTCTGCTGTTGTTTATATCCCGCTCTGTGACGGGGTGCAGTCTCTGGTTCTAGACGCTCTTGGATGTCTCTTCCTCACTCTGATGAGATGTCAGTCTCTGGATGGGCTGCCTGCACCCTTCTCTGTGTTGGGATATCAGTTTTTGGTTCTCTCTCTGGATGGGCTGTCTACTGCTGTCTATCCCACCATGTAATGGGATGTCAGTCTCTGGTTTGTGCCTCTCTTAATTGTCTCTGGATGGGCTGTCTCTATACTTCTCTGTGACTGGATGGCAGTCTTTGGTTGATGTCTCTGGATGGGCTGTCACTACCCTTCTCTATGATTGGATGGCAGTCTCTTGTTGATGTGGTGGGCTGTCTACTGCTGTCTCTATCCTTCTCTGTGATTGGATGGCAGTCTCTTGTTGATGTGGTGGGCTCTCTACTGCTGTCTCTATCCTTCTCTGTGATTGGATGGCAGTCTGTGGATGGGCTGCCTGTATTCTTCTCTATGATGGGATGGCAGTCTGTGGCTTGTGTTTCTTCCAAGCTGGCTGTGTTCAGTGCTGCAGGTGCCCCATGCGGTCTCTTCTTCCTCCCTCTCTCTCTTCCTCTCCTGAGGGCTGCAGCTACCCCAGGGCGGGCAGTCTCTTGCTGTCACTCAGTGACTTCCCAAGAAGTCTCCTCTGCCCACTCCCAGACGCCCCTGTCGAGCAGCCTGCGCCTTCCAGGAATCCCTCAGCTCGCTTCCCGTGCACCAGGAATTCCCTACTTGTCTCTTACGCTCCAAGAATGTCTCTCGCTGTCTAGCTCAGTTTCCGGGTCACATGTCTCTCTCCGTCTCAGCTCCCTGCCAGCCTCTGACGTCCGCAAATTCCGCCCAGCCAACCAGGACGCTCCGCGTCAGCAGGCACCATAGAGTTTGTGGGAGGACCGAAGAATCAAGAACGCCTCTACCGTAGAGTGGCGATGGTACTGTGAGCGCAGCGCTAAGTTTCCTAGAACCATAGAGAAGGAGAGAGGGATAGATGGGCGCTAGATACTAGCCCAGAGTGGATGAATGATAATTGGTTGACACATACATGTTTGTTACTCCCAGTTTTACATTTTTATTTTATTTTTTGTCCTTAGAAATGGGAAAGTTTATTTTTATTTGTATGTGTGTATAAGATGTGAAAGTGTATTTTGCATGATTACACAACATTGAGTACAACTACAAAACAAAGCCTACTGGGTTTTCATAGCAGTGATGGCTTCTAGGACTAGTTAGCTATTAACCACTTGCCTACCAGGCGCTTACACCCCCTTCCTGCCCAGGCCATTTTTCAGCTTTCAGCGCTGTCGCACTTTGAATGACAATTGCGCGGTCATGCAACACTGTACCCAAACACATTTTTAGCATTTTCTTCGCACAAATAGAGCTTTCTGTTGGTGGTATTTAATCACTGCTGTTTTTTTTATAAAAAAATAAATAAAAAAAAAGACCAAACATTTTGAAAAATATATGTTTTTTACTTAGTTACAAAATTTACTGACAGGAAGTAAGTCGTTTTTCGCCTTCACTGATGTGCGCTGATGAGGCGGCACTGATAGGCACTTATAGGCTGAGCTGTTCTTCTGTCTTTCTGTCTGTAACTCCACACAGTAATTCAAGGCTTTCTTCCTGGTGTGGAGTGTTGTGCTCGCCCCCTCCCTTGGACTACAGGAGAGTCAGGACGCTCTCTACATTGCAGATAGAGAAAGAAGCTGTGTGTTAGTGGGCGTCCTGACTCTCCAGTAGTCCAAGGGAGGGGGCAAGCACGACACTCCACACCAGGGATAAAGCCTTGCATTACTGTGTGGAGTTTAGGGCTGCAACTAACGATTATTTTCATAATCGATTCGTTGGCCGATTATTGTTTCGATTTATTGGATAATTTATATTTCAATATTTTTATTGAAGAAATAAAGTTGTATAAGGCACAAGTGACAACGACAGAAATAACAATCGAGCTCTGTCAGATAATAGTACTCATACAAACAGTCGTAAGCAAAGTGCCCTTAGTGGTAGAGCCCATTAACATAGCCATATGACATAAACATAAACAAAACAATACAAAAAAAAAAAGAAAAAACACAATGTCCCCTCTTTACTGTATCTTTCTCCTCTTCAGTTGCTAAATCAGTCACTAAGTGATGAAAAAAAAAAATTAAAAAAAAAAAATTAAAAGATATAGCCCTAATTCCTTAGGGGCCAATTGTTGACTGTCTAATTGGATAATTAAAAAAAAAATGTGGTGTACAATTTAGTTAATATGTAAAAAAAAAAAAAAGGCAATTTATTCTTAAATATCCATACACAGTGGTAATGCCTTCTATTACCTCCACTTTCCCTGGGTTCAGATGCTGATCTTCCCTGCACAGAGTCTTTAAAGTGATGTATTTTTTTATTTTTTTAACAAACTTGTTATACTTACCTGCTCTGTGTAATGGTTTTGCACAGAGAAGCCCAGATCCTCCACTTCTGGGGTCCCTCACCAACGCTTCTGGCTCCTCCTGCCTTCAGAGTGCCTCAATAGCAAGCTGCAAAGTATAGTATAGAGCGTCCGCTATAGCAAGGTAAAAAAAAAACTTCTGCCTTTAGAACCACTCACTTTTTGCCCAGGACTACATGTCCCATGAGTCATTGCTCCTCACACTTTCACATTCACAAATTCTCAGGCACTTAGTGGATGGTGTACTGAGCTGTATGTGTGCTGCACTGTATTTCCTGATATGTAAACAAATAATGCATTCTATATGCAGGCCAACTAATCAACTGTCCGGTTAATCGATTATGAAAATAGTTGACAACTATTTTCATAATCGATTAGTTGTCGATTAATCGATTACTTGTTTCGGCCCTAGAGTGTTGTGATCGCCCCCTCCCTTGGACTATAGGAGAGTCAGGATGCTCTCTACATTGCAGATAGAGAAAGAAGCTGTGTGTTAGTGGGCGTCCTGACTCTCCTGTAGTCCAAGGGAGCATGAGACTCCACACCAGGGAGAAAGCCTTGCATTACTGTGTGGAGTAAAGTTACAGACAGAAGAACAGGAAGTGAGGATTTCTCAGAAGAAATAAGGACATTTAAAGGCAAAATCGAAGGATGAGGTAGGTGAAGGAGGACTGCACTGAGGTTTTTTTTACCTTTACAACCCCTTTAATTTTTCTCGGCTTGTTGTAGTGTTGTACGTCACCATGTTCTTGATGGTCGGAATTTTGTGTAACCGTGTGTATGCAACACAAGTTTGAGCCAAAATTCCGTCAAAAAAAAAATCCACGGTTTTCTTGTCGGAATTTCAGATTTTGTGTACGCGGCATAAGGATATTGTTTAGTGTCTCTTTAAAGGGACACTAAACTCAGGATTTTTTTGTTTTTAAAATAACAAACATGTGATGCTTACCTCCACTGTGCAGTTCGTTTTGCACAGAGTGGCCCGGAAAGCTGTCTTCTGGGGTCCCTCGGCGGCTGTCTGGGCTCCTCCTTGCAAAAGCTTTCAAGCTTCATGCGAGGGCGCTCGCACGGTGGAAAGCTTTTGCGAGCACGCTCCCGTGATACAGCGGTGGCCATATAAAACTTTTACCTTTACAACCCCTTTAATGATTTTATCATATACAATACATAGTTGCAGTCATTAGTGTTTTGTTCTTACTTCCTGCAAGTCGGCTCTAGTTGTTTTTCACATCCAGTTGTGTCACATGAGGAATACAAACTTATAGCTGCTTATGAGGCGATGAAAGTCCAAGGACAGTCACAGGTTTTGACTTTTGTCAAATTGACCTGTAAAGAAACCTCTTGATTTTTGTAGTCCTGATGTTTCTAGAGGAGGCCATCGCTCTTGAAGACAAGGAAGTTGTAGAATCTGTGCCCAGAAAGGCAATCAGGGGCAAAAGACTATTTTCACCCAGTGATCCTGCCAGTAATACACTTCCTTTTCAAGAGTGGCAACATCTTCGGCCATACTGTATGGAGGAGCATAGATGTCACCCTAGGCTTCGCTCAAGATTTGGACTACACACACATCTCCTTCTACACGCACATCCCCTTCTACACGCAACATCCCCTTCTACACGCACATCCCCTTCTACACGCACAACCCCTTCTACACGCACAACCCCTTCTACACGCACATCCCCTTCTACACGCACAACCCCTTCTACACGCACATCCCCTTCTACACGCACATCCCCTTCTACACGCACAACACCTTCTACACGCACAACCCCTTCTACACGCACAACCCCTTCTACACGCACAACCCCTTCTACACGCACATCCCCTTCTACACGCACAACCCCTTCTACACGCACATCCCCTTCTACACGCACATCCCCTTCTACACGCACATCCCCTTCTACACGCACATTCCCTTCTACACGCACAACCCCTTCTACACGCACAACCCCTTCTACACGCACAACCCCTTCTACACGCACATTCCCTTCTACACGCACATCCCCTTCTACACGCACAACCCCTTCTACACGCACATCCCCTTCTACACGCACATCCCCTTCTACACGCACATCCCCTTCTACACGCACATTCCCTTCTACACGCACAACCCCTTCTACACGCACAACCCCTTCTACACGCACAACCCCTTCTACACGCACATTCCCTTCTACACGCACAACCCCTTCTACACGCACAACCCCTTCTACACGCACATTCCCTTCTACACGCACAACCCCTTCTACACGCACAACCCCTTCTACACGCACATTCCCTTCTACACGCACATTCCCTTCTACACGCACAACCCCTTCTACACGCACAACCCCTTCTACACGCACATTCCCTTCTACACGCACAACCCCTTCTACACGCACAACCCCTTCTACACGCACATTCCCTTCTACACGCACATTCCCTTCTACACGCACAACCCCTTCTACACGCACAACCCCTTCTACACGCACAACCCCTTCTACACGCACATCCCCTTCTACACGCACATTCCCTTCTACACGCACAACCCCTTCTACACGCACAACCCCTTCTACACGCACAACCCCTTCTACACGCACATCCCCTTCTACACGCACATTCCCTTCTACACACACATTCCCTTCTACACACACATTCCCTTCTACACACACACATCCCCTTGTCTTTCATCTTAATTATATAATAACATAGCTCCCAACTGTCCCTGATATAGAGGAACTGTCCCTGATTTGGAGCAATGTCCCTCTTTCTTTGTTGCCACCTTTTCTTCAAGCCAAACCCCAACACTTTAGCGTCCTGGGATGTCTTTGGGTGCCCCAAGGAGAGTAGTAATGCAGTGCGCATAGTGTGCCGCAGCGAACAGTGTGTGTGGCCAAATTGCTCTTTTTAACATCATCGCCCTGCCCCCCAGTGATGCCGAACCTGCCCTCAGACAGCTGCCTACAGCTCCCGGATGGCAACAGATTTGTGTGTCTTGGTTACTTGGGGAGCCACAGACCAGTCTGAATAATGTGTCCGGGTTTTAGTCCGCCTGAAACCCGGACACGTGATTTAAAACCTGGACTGTTCGGGTGAATACCGGACAGGTGGCAACCCTACCCTCTTTGCTCCTCCATTGTCCCTAATTTTGGTCCGATCTCTATAGATGTATATAAAATGCACCCTTTATCTGTCAAAAAGTGTTTTCCAGCACTAAACCTTTCACCTGATCTCTAAATTACTGCATTTGTAAATCCCAAAAGCCAATATAAAGAAATAGTAGTGGTAAAAAAGCACTTGTGGGTTTAACCAATCTTGTTTTTTTGTACAGTTCTCCTTTAAGGGGGAGTGGCAGTGGGGGGGTGTCCTATGCAAGTGCAAAGTGATTAAATACCACCAAAAGAAAGCTCTATTTGTGGGAAAAGGGACATACATTTTTCTCAGGTACATCGTCGTTAGGGTGCAGGTCTGTCCCGGGCACATTCATTCCAGGACAATACAGTGTCCCGGAATAAAACTGCCACAGCCACCGCCCCCCCCCCCCCCCCCCACAGTGCCAATCTGATGCCCTCAAAAAAGGCCACCACATCACTGCTTTACTCCCCCTGTGCTTGTTTATGCAGAGTGGGGGCACTGTAACATAGGAGGCTTTCTTTCCCCTCTCTGTTCACCTGGTGATCTGGCCAGTAACACATCTCCTGTATTAGTGACTACAAATTCCGGAGGAGGAATACACCCTTTCTGGCAAACTTTGCAATAAAAAAAAAGGGGATATTTAGTTATACATATATTGCAATACATGTTTAAGCTGACCAACTGCATCAACGTAATCTCTCTTATGGCCAGTCCTGCTCTGCCAATGCAAATGCTACACTGGACATAATGCCAACAAGGGGCAAACAGACACAAAGTGGGGAGAGCTACTACTAGGTTCAGGACTGGTCACTGGCCTGCAATGCAAGATATACTATTTAAATCTGCAGAGCTGGAGGTCAAATGTTTTTAATAAAATGTTAGTAATGGAGAACACTTAGATTGCTTTTATTACTCTCCATTACTCCATTACTCTCCATTCAATGCCTTGGATCATCTGGTTCCACTGCTGCATTCCACTGCTGCACTTGCTGATTGTTTTTTTCTATTCACAAGATTATAATATACCACAGATTTTTTTTTTATATCATTTTTATTTATAAAAGTATATAAAATTCTATACATACATTGCATTGGTCATTACATTCAGTAAATACAGATTAACACAATAGAGATGTGACAGATCAAGATACCATTTGTATTTTCTGGTGCTATAAGAAAATCGGGCGAACTAACGTTTTTTCCTCGTTGTTTCACCACGAAACTGATGAAAAATTATTTGTACGAAAATTCTCATACGACAAATGTTTCTCTAATGCCCCGTACACACGATCGGAATTTTCCGATGGAAAAAGTCAGACTGACTTTTTCCAATCGGAAATTCCGACTGTGTTTATGCCCCATTGGAGTAATTCCATCGGAAATTCCGATATATTCCGTCAGAGTTTAGATTACTCCGATGGAATTCCGTCAGAAATCCGATGTGAGCTTGGCCGGGCAAAGTCCCGATCGTGTGTACGGGGCATTAGTTGTTTATTGTTTCCGATGATGCGCAGTCTTTCTTTTCACATTTTTTTTTTGCCTACACACCATCGTTTTCTGAAAATGCTCTAGCATAAGCGCGGTTACGTACAACATGTACGACGGCACTCTGTTCCATTGAAGCTCCCGTCTCATAACTTGCTTCTGAGCATGCGCGGGTTTAAAACGTCGTTTTAGGCCACACACGATAATTTTTTATGACACAAAAAACGACGATTTTGAAAAACGACATAAAAACATAAGTCCTGTTTGAGAGGAGTAGCTCTTAAAAGGATTAAAATATAGCTGGTTCCTGCTGAACTGGCCAAATTTTGATTGATCTATCTATGGCTTAAAGGGCTGTACACACTGGTATTCGACTTGCGTGTACGGCAGCTTTACGGCTGGCTTCTGTCAAAGGGGCATGACCAAAAAAGGTCTATTGATTGGCATCTGGTCAGTACAGGGGGATATCGCTGTACTGTAACTAAACGTTTTTTTTTTCCGTTCAGGCCACTGGGTTGAAGGGAAAAATAAATTAATAGTGCAAACTAGGCTTTAGAAGGGATATCCTTTATGTTAGAGAGATTTCTTCCATTCCTTACCGTGTCTCCAAGATAGGAATGCAGGAAAATATTCCCAATACAATAAAAACTAACAGTGTGTACTACTTAAGAGAGCAGCCTGTCAGTCTCAGTGGTGTTTCTGAAAGAAATTGAATATAACCTGAGCTTTGAGAATTAATTACTCAACCAGGATGCCATCTGGGTTGCCTCTGGTTGCCTCGAAAATGAGACCCAGGTTGCCCAGTGTCAGAAGGGGCTCTGATGTATAGGGGCCCTCTAATGTATGGGGGGGCTCTGATGTGATGAAGGGGGACCTCTGATATGATGGAGGACCTCTAATGTAAATAAGGTCTTTTGTTGTGAAGGGGGACCTCTAATGTGACAGAGGGTCTTTAATGTGTAGGGGGACCTCTAATGTGATGGGGGCCGCTAATGTGAAGGTGGATATCTAATGTAATGGGGGACCTCTAATGTGAAGGTGGATCTCCAATGTGACGGGGGACTCCTCCAATGTGATGGGGGACTCCTCCAATGTGATGGGGGACTCCTCTAATGTGATGGGGGACTCCTCTAATGTGATGGGGGACTCCTCTAATGTGATGGGGGACTCCTCTAATGTGATGGGGGACCTCTAATGTGAAGGTGGATCTCTAATTTGAAGGTGGATCTCTTATGTGAAGGTGGATCTCTAATGTGAAGGTGGATATCTAATGTGATTATGGACCTCGAATGTGATGGGGGACTCCTCTAATGTGACGGGGGACTCATCTAATGTGACGGGGGACTCATCTAATGTGACGGGGGACTCCTCTAATGTGATGGTGGACTCCTCTAATGTGATGGCGGACTCCTCTAATGTAATGGGGGGCTCCTCTAATGTGATGGGGGACTCCTCTAATGTAAAGGGGAACCTCTAATGTGAAGGGGGACCTCTAATGTAAAGTGGGACCTTCTAATGTAAAGTGGGACCTCGAATGTGATGGGGGCCCTCGAATGTGATTGGGGTCCTTGAATGTGATGGGGGACCTCTAATGTAAATGGGGACCACTTATGTGATGCGGGGAGCTCTCATCTTATGAGGGAACATATGATGTGAAGGGGGGTGGCTGGACCTTGTCTCTGCAATTGCTTTACCTCCTTTGCATGTAATTCCTGGGAAAGAATATCTATGCTGACTGGGAATAGCAGCATCCGGATATTTTAACAGTTTACAGTATATAATCAAAGTCACTGCTGATGATTGCCTGGCTAGGAATCCTGCCAAGTGATCTATGTGTTGCTAACCTATTGGCGCTTTAACCATAATCTGTAGTGGGTTAAGCTCCGCAAGTGCCTGTCACTCCCAAAATCAGGTAGTATTTACTGGGAAAAACGTTCCCCCTATAGCTGTACTGTGGCATTCTACAATTTTTTTTTAGAGTTACCAAAGCCATATAATAATATGAGGTCAAACCTAAAAACTCTCAATTTGTATAATCAGGCCCTTGCATGACATAGTTGAATGTAAATTGAATAAGAAAATTGTATAATGTATGGGCAGTTTAAGACATGCTTTTAAGTTAATTGACTCCTGTCTAATTGTCCTTTGTATGTAGTATGCATGTGAGATAATGACCTTAGCCTATAGGCTCCCTGAGGCCAGGGACTAATGTAAATGTACAATATAAAAAGTGCTTTGAAAAAGATTGGAGATTGCACGATAAATACACATAATAAATAAAAATCAAGTCAAATCATATTTCTTAATATCAGAAGCATCTGTATTCTAAGTAAGGGGTAACATAATAAATGTATTCTATAGTGAAATATAGAAGAAAAATAATACTTTATTGTAGAGTAATTAAATTCTGTTAGTAAACATTGAATTCTGTGAGAAGGAATTTTAAAGCCCAACCCTGGGGAATAAAATCCTACCTTGTAGTTTTTCTTTTTATGTCACAATGTAGAGTATAAGATTTCCTATCATCTGTGTCCACTCTTGCCACACAGAGATCTGAGAAATCCTCTTTTAATGTTCAGTGAAAATGAACAGAATTCCAGATAAAAACCTGCTTAAATAAAAAGTCGGTTTTCTCTCTTCTTGCTTTGAGTGACAGGTTATATACATATCTAGCTTGGACATGTTTATCATATGTTATGTTATGTTTATCATAACATGAGGTATAAAAAGTGAGAAATCCACCCCTCCCCCACATAACACATCCTGGTAATATACAATGAACTTTAGATCACCTCATGTTATGATAAACATAACATAGCATATGATAAACATGTCTAAGCTTGATATGTAAATAACCTGTCACTGAAAGCAAAAACAGAGAAACAGACTTTATAATTTGGCAGGTTTTTATCTGGAATTCTGGTAATTTGCCCTGAACTTTAAAATAGGATTACTCAGCGCTGGATTAACTCTGTGTGGCAAGACTGGGCACAGATAATAGGAAATATTATACTCTACACTGTGACATCATAAAAAAAATGTTTTGGGGGTTTACATCCACTTTAAGCCTAGAGGACAGGAAAGGCAGTTTTTATTATCTGATCTGCGGCTCCTCCAGCAGATGGCGCTCCCCTTCGCTCCAGCAGATAAACACAGTTCTGCCACATATACAGTTCTGCTGGGCAGGGGATCGGACTTGGTCTTTCTTTATTGCAGGTTTATTTTCTCTTATGCCTAGTACACACGATAGGATATTTGATGGGAAAAAATCTGATGGAATTTTTCGTCTGAATTCCGATGAAGCTGACTTTCATCAGTTTTGCCTACACACGCATGCTCAGAAGCATTGAACTTCATTTTATTAGCTTGTCGTAGTGTTGTACGTCACCGCGTTCTTGGCAGTCAAAAGTTCACCAAACTTTTGTGTGACCATGTGTATGCAAGGCAGGCTTAAGAGGAATTCCGTTGAGAAAACCATAGTTTTTTTTTCGAATGAGAAAACCGTTTGTGTGTACAGGGCAAAAGAGATTCATTGAATGAGTCACAATCACAGATGATAATTCACTGTGTTTTTTAATAAAACCTTGGACCATGGCACACCCTAATCACCCCATGTACATTAGCATTATTCAGGGGCAGCACCATGTGGGTGGTTGGGGGTGCCAGTGGCCAGTGTAAATTCCCCCATTATATTAAAGCAGGGATCCTCAAACTACGGCCCTCCAGATGTTGTAGAACTACACATCCCATGAGGCATTGTAACACACTGACATTCACAGACATCACTAGGCATTATGGGAATTGTAGTTCCTGAACAACTGGAGGGCCGTAGTTTGAAGACCCATGTATTAAAGGCTCATTTCAACATTAGGAACACATTACCCCCATTTTTAGGGTGTATAACACAATATGGTCTCAATCAACTGTCTCCCACCACCAGAGCCTCCTCCCTGTGACAGTGTGTGTGTGTTTAAACTTTGGGGTGCACACTCTAATGCAATAGGCTGGGCACACCTATGCCTTGTACTCAACTCACAAAACTTTTTGCACATGCATAAGGATCTGTATTTAACTGTAATTTTCAAATCTTACTTGACTCTTAAGAAAAGGTCTACATCCTGGTGTGTTAACTTTGTGAATTAAGCCTCTTAATCTGTAATATTTATTTTTCCATGCTTATTACTAGGAGGTCATTAATCTGACTTTGTATTTGGTAGGTGGATTCTTCCTCCTTCTTTTGCACCACTATTAATTTCCCAGATAGCTCCTTTAATTGATTGCCATCCATGGCTTTCTGCTGAGTCTGTAAAATGCATTCATTATCATCTTCTTGCATTTGTGTTATTAGTTCACCATTATTTCTATCCTGAGAGAGCTCTATTCCATTTCTGGTTGTATCATATACAGGTTTACATTCCATACAGTCACACTCTGTGCCGCACAGCTTTAAAGTTGGCGTTGTGTGAATGTTAATTTCAGCTTCTTCTATCACAACGTTGAATACTTTTTCCTGCATTGCTCTTATGGATCCTTCTCCAATATCCTCACATACTTCTAAATTAAACCAACTTGCCTCTTTCCACTGTGTCTTGTCAATTTCTCTTTTCTCTACCTCTTTAGGACAGTCAGGAGTCGGACCGCCTTCCCCAACTTTACCTGCATCATTGTTACAGATATCATCTTCTTTTCCTGTCTTATTTTCAGCAGCTTCTGCATCCTTCCAGTCATTTTGAAGGCTGTTGATTCCACGATGGAGCCCCATTTTGTTCTTTACAGAAAAATCCAGATTAATGGTGCACTTCATCAGTCTTCTGGATTCCTCCACTGTGAAAGGGAAGTCTTTAGAAAGGAACCTCTGGAAAATCTCTGGATCTCCATCCAAATCCAATAGGTTTTTAAGCCCAGCTTTCATGGCAAACAGTTCCTTACTGTTCTTCTTAAACACATCCCAAAGTAGACTATTGCTAAACCCTTCCTTTGAGCCTTGTTGTTCTTCATCTTCCAGACACTGAAGAATCCAGCTTAGCCTACAGGGCCACTGATTACAGAGGACAACCCAAGCAGCTACAGATTTAGCAGACAAGTTGCCCCACGGTATTTTACTCAGCATCATCAGATGGACCATGACTGGAATTGCATTAACAATTCGTTTCATTTGACAGATGCTGTCAGGTATATATTCATTGAGAACTTCACGTTCACTATACAGGGCATAAAATGCCTCTTGAATACAGTATGCAGGTTGATATATTGGTATGCCTACTTCTGAATCATCGTCTTCTGAGAGCTCTTCTCTTAACAATTTCATAGACTCGGCTATACCCGTTTTAGTACCTCGAGTAGCATCATTTCTGCAAGGCCAGTCAATAAGATCCTCGGTTCTCTGTACAGCCTTTCTTAGAAGTTGCAGCTTAGTTTTCTTGCCAAGAGCTGGCACAGAGAATGGCAGAGTAACAGTGCGGTTCAAAAACATGTACCCATTGTCTGCCATGCCTTTCAAGGAGCCTGCATTCTCCAAACAGGTGACAATAATACTAGGGTCAACTACTAATATAGATATAAATGGAGATCTTTGGTCAGAGAGAAGAGTATTCATGGCATCCAGTACCCCGACCACCTTTTCTGGCGCACAAAGTTCCAAGCTAGTAATCTGTAGAACTACTCTGATTTTTTGCTTCTGAAAAATCTCCATGTATTGGACCATCTGAGTTATAAGTTCTACCTCCTTTTTAACTTCATTCATAAAGCCCATTTGAGAACTGAATTTCTGGCTATTGACTAAGCGTTCAATCTTCTGTTTCTGACTAACTAGGACACTTTTGCATAATTTATACAATGTCATGGCAATGCCTGAACCTGCAACAACTGTAGCCAAACTTCCAAAAACAGTACTGGCTTTCTCTTCACCTCCGTGGCTGCTGGAGTTTATAGGTATAAGTAAAAGGCACAAACCAATGACAAGCAAGATAATAGTAACTACCAAAATGATACAGAAGGTCTTCTTAAACTTCCATTCCTTGATATCTTCTTCAAGATTCATCTTGGGGGTTGACCCTAGGACATTAAAAACACTAAGTGGAAGGATTCCGAAATGTCGTCGTATTTGGTCACAGAGTGTGGTGACAAGGCCAGCCCATAGACGGTCGCTACCTGCATACTGCCAAGCGCTAAAGTGCACAAATATGAACTGGATGCTTTTTCGTTCTTGGTGATGTGAGGTGATCAGAGGGCAGTAGAATATTAGACGCCAGAGTAAATGTAGGAAGCCCCATCCATTAGGGTTAACTGCAGGTTGTTTTAAAGTTTTCTCCTTTTCTGTTATACGTAATGCTTCTTCTCTCATGCACTCTAAAACATATGAACAACAGATTACTAAAACAATATATATATATATATATTTTTTTAAATGTATGCATCTATAAAAAAATCTGAATAAGTTGGTGAAGTCTTAAAGCCCTGTACACACAGCCCAGATCATCGTCAGGAAAGAAAACCTTCTCTTGCCAGCCGAGAGTACAGACGTACAATTAAAAAAAAAAACGCTGTTCTTTTCAATGGCACAAACGCGGTGACGTCATCGACTACGACGAGCATGCGCTCATCACATTCGATGCCGTCGCTGCCATCTTACTTCACCCTACTTATGCCTTGGAAGCTACTGCACATGCGTCAAAGTCATTTCAAGCATGCGTAGGTTTCCACGATGACAGGTAAGTATACAGACGCTCAGGTTTCTCGGCAGGAAAACACTGCAGAGAATCACAACGAGAAAGTAGAGAGCAGGTTCTCTATTTTTCTCGTCTAGATACTGGGCAGCTTTCTTGACGAGAAACCTCAAAGCCTCAGGCCGCGTACACACGTCCGAGAACCTCGTCGGGCTAAACTCATCGTTCCGCCCGACGAGGTTCCCGATGAGCGGTCGAAAAAGCTTGTCGAGCCAAAGTCCTCATTGAACAACGAGGAAAAAGAGAGCGTGTACACACGATCGAGAACCTCGGCAGAATATGTCTCCCAGCAAGCTTCTCGCTGGATTCTGCCGAGAAGCTTGGTCGTGTGTACGGATCCTCATACACACGCACATTTTTCTCGGCAAGAAAGCTCTGCCAGCAGTTTTCTTGCTGTTTCTTGCCAAGAAAACCGTGCATGTGTACGAGGCTTTACTATGGTTACTTTTTTTTTTTTTATATTCTGGTGGCCACCTTTCAGTTCTTGGGTTTATTCCCATGGCCAGAAGCTCTACTGTTGGCTTAGTGACAAGATCACAGGCACATCATCTATGAAACATTAAATGCTGCAGCCAAAAGATAATTGATTTTACTGAAACAGGGAAAGTTAGTACAAGAAAGGAAAAAGCCTTATCAAGGCAAGACTCAAACATGACGTGAAACCAAAGCAAAACATAGTTATCAAACAGGTCACCATGCTGTGTCTGGAAAGCCATCGTAATTTTGAACATTGGGCTTTGCACAGGTTCTTGTATGTTGAAAGACATCGAACAACTTTTACTTTCTTAGAAAGCTCAACCTTTACTTTCGTCTTTAATGCCTCTTACACACAAAAGGATTTTCCTGTCAGGAAAACTTCCATGACAGCTTTTGGCCGGGAAAACCGCCTGTGTGTACGCTCCATAGCAGTTTTCCCAACAGGAAAACTGCAGGGAATCCTGGCGGGAAAAATATATACATGTTTTCTTTTTTCCCGCCGGGATTCACAGCGTTTTTAAGCCGGCAGCTTTCCTATGGGGAAAACCTGCGGTGGAGCATACACACGGCCAGGTTTCCCGACCAAAGCTCTCATGGCAGTTTTCCTGCCAGGAAAACCGGTTGCGTGTAGGGGGAAAAAGCTACTGAGCAGGTTCTCGATTTTTCCCTTGGTTTTCCCGGCGGACTTTTTACTGCCGGGAAAGCCGATCGTGTGGTGTACAAGGCATAATAGTTTCCCAAAGAATAAGGTATGTGGGGGGCAGACCGTTTTATGAAGAGAGCTTTCACTGGGGTCAGCAGTCCAACCTGGGGTGCTATCTAGATAACCCTAATTTTCTTAAATTTTGTACAGTTATATGGTTTGGATTTTACGGTTAACAGCTAAGAAACTAATATTAGTTTACATTATATAAATTTGACTTACTTGTTATACGATCCAGAAGCATATAAACTCTGCCTCCAAAGGGGGCATATAAACCAACTGTGACTGGTGTAGCCACTTGACATAATGCCTTTGACAGACATGCGCAATAGATATCATCTTCAGTCTCTTTACCTGTAAGAGAAACTTTGAACTTTAGGATGGACTTGCATTGTGAACAGTAGAGCACATCCACTGGGGTTGATATACCAAAGGAGTAGAGTATGTTCACGTTCAAAGGGCATTTTCACTTAATAATGAGGTTATGTTATGCTTACTTCGATCAACCTATTCCAACTGGAAAAAAAAAAACAAGCATGCTCGGAAACAATCTGACGCATGCTCGGAAGCATTTAACTTATTTTTCTCGCCTCGTTGTAGTGTTGTATGTCACTGTGTTCTTAACGCTTGAAGGTTCAGAGAACTTGTGTGACCGTGTGTATGCAAGGCAGGCTTCAGAGAAATTCCGTCTGGAAAACCGCCGTTTTTTTTTCCGATGTGAAAACCGCTCGTGTGTACAGGCCATTAGGGTTTCTGGATATTGTTTTATGTTTACAACTTAACCACTTCAGTCCCAGAAGGATTTACCCCCTTTACGACCAGGACATCTTTGCAATAGGGCACTGCATCGCTTCAACTGCGGTCGTGCGATGTTCCCACCAATAGAGATTTCTTTTGGTGGTATTTGATCACCTCTCTGGTTTTAATTTTTTGCGCTATAAACAAAAAAAAGACTGAAAATGTCTTTCTGCTATAATATATATCCAAAAAAAATATATATAAAAAAATAATTGTATTCCTCAAGTTTAGGCCAATATGTATTCTGGTACATATTTTTGGTAAAAACAAAATCGCAATAAGTGTATATTGATTCTCTCACGCCAAAGTTATAGCGTCTACAAAATAGGAAAAGGATTTAGGGACTTTTTATTGTTGTATTGTTTATACTAGTAATGGTGGGGATCAGCAATTTTTAGCGGGACTGCGACATTGCGGCAGACAAATCTGACCCTAAGTGACACTTTTTGGTGACCAGTGACACCAATACAGTGATCAGTGCTATAAAAACGCACTGATTACTGTATAAATGTCACTGGCAGGGAAGGGGTTAACACTAGGGGGTGATCGAAGGGTTACGTGTTCCCTAGGTAGGTGTTTCTAACTGTATGGGGGACGGACTGACTGGGAGTGGAGAGAGATCGCTGTTCCTGATCACTAGGAACAGCTGATCTCTCTCTCATCCCCTGTCAGAACTGGGATCCACCTTGTTTACATCAGCAGACCCCCATTCTGCCGATGTAAACCAACCTGTACGTTGGTTTGCACAGCTGAGCCGCCTTGCAGCAGTATATATGTAGAAGGCGGTCAGGAAGTAGTTAAAGATTATGTCAACCTTAGATTTATTATTTCTTATATGTGCTTGCTGTACCACGTAATTGTATGAAAACATATCCTGTTCTCTTTGTATTGCTTCCCTTGTGTGAAATACTTGGGGGATCCTGCCAGCTCCCCTGCTTTCCTTTTAAAAACTGACCACACTAGGTATGAGAGCACATCATGGTCAGTTCTCTGGCTTTGCTGAGACTAAGCTTGCCCTCTTCCAATGATCAGACTATTGCTGACACCCCACCCCCCACACACAAACAAACACACAGCCATTCAGTGGGAAGTGAGTGAGCTGCTGCTTTTTCTCCCCCAGCTCTCTAAGATCCTTATGCAGCTGAGAACAGAGGGTATGTGATCTATAAAAAAAAAAAGGTGAAAAAAGGGTATTTATAATGCGTGTGTGTATGTGCAAATGTTTTGCCTTTCATTCTATTCTATACTATGTTAAACTGAATAGAGTGAGGCATCACATATACTTTAAATAAAGACCAGTTCTCCGATTTACCTTTTGATGTCATGTTGTTTCCCAGCAGCATTATCTTCACTGTACAAATGAACTCATCACTGTGAAACGAGAAACAGAATAAGAATACTGAGAAATTAACCATTCATACAGTTATACTATTGCTAATAAAACATATTAAAGCATGTCTCTACCATAAACTTTTTAGTAAGAGCAAGGCAGAGTTATACATTGTCTGTTTTCATGTCCTTTTTTTGCAATTTGTGTCCCATTGGGGAAATTCACCTCACTTTCTGTGTGTGGGACACAACAGGAAATAAAAAGGAAATGTCTCTAAACTGAAAGAAAATCTTCTGTTAAGGTGGTAGTAAACTGTAATTGAAGAAATAAAAACGTCCCCTGTAAGGCAATGTCATAATGTGCTAGTATGGATTGCATACTAGAACATTATGAGAGACTAACCTTAAAACGAAACCCTCCAGCATCACGCTGTCACCACCGAGAGGGCTTCCATCTTCACCCTGTCTTCCTTCTGGGCTCGTGTCCTCCAGCTACATGAGTGGCCAGGGGGCATGATGACGTCACGACACAAGCTCTGATGTCACAGTATGCCAAACCTTCTGAGTGTGTGCACTGGTGACATCACCGGCTGCATGCACTTTGGATATTTCCTAAACTGTGCCTTATTTCAAGCATACCTGTAGGTAAAAGATGATAAAAATGTGTTTTACTACCATTTGGCGTCCGCAGAACTTTTTTTTAAGGGGGAGCATCGTTTTTAGGTCACCCATGCTCCTCCCTCTTTTGACAATGTCATGGAGGGGGGGGGGGGTTTAGCCGCGACTAGCAAGTATTCATTTTTAAAGGGGAAACAGCAGACTTTTTGTAGCCATGTGCTATGTATATAGTGCCGATTCCAGGCGTGTGCTATGTACAGGGTGCCGATTCCAGGTGTGTGCTATGTATAGGGTCCAGATTCCAGGCTTGTGCTATGTACAGGGTGCAGAATCCAGGCGTGTGCTATGTACAGGGTCCAGATTCCAGGCGTGTGCTATGTACAGGGTGCAGATTTCAGGCGTATACAACTCTTGCGCACACCTATGGCGGAGACCTTGCTGATCCCTGATTCTAGGGGGGGGTGCTTGCCCCCCCTTGCCCCTACCTGAGGACGCCTATGTTTACTACCACTTTAATTGTTTCCAAAACAAGGCTCCCTATTGTAAGATTTACTCTCACTTCCTATTGCAGAGACAATTGTATTATTTTGGATAGTCCATCACCTTCTTTCTTGGTGACGGTGATCCCCAGGACAAATAGAGTGATTTACTCTCACTGGGAACACAGACAGTTATAACAAAACAAAGAGGTAGTATAGGCAACATTTTGGCTAGAGATATACTTAAAAACAAAAAGAAGTTACCACAGAAAAAAAAGCACGTTGAGTCAGCCCCATTGTTTTAGATAGTAGGATTTTTAATAACAGCTTACCTGTAAAATCCTTTTCATGAGTACACCACGGGACACAGAGCCTTAGTCATTACATAGTGGATTGTATGGTCACCAGAGGTGATTGGACACTGGCACAACCTATGAGAACAAGTTTCCCTCCATATAACCCCTCCCATACAGGAAGTACCTCAGTCTTGTGGCAAAGCAGTAAGTATCCCATAGAAGGGGGGGGCCTCTGTGTCCCATGGTGTACTCAGAGAAAAGGATTTTATAGGTAAGCTGTTATTAAAAATCCTACTTTCTCTATTGTACACCACAGGACACAGAGCCTTAATCATTACATAGTGGGACGTCCCAGATCAATGCTCAATGAAAGGTGGGAGACACAGATCCATCAGGCCGCCATAGACAAGAAGCCCTAGACCGCTGCCTGCAGCACACTAAGCCCAAAGGCAGAATCCTCATGTGCCTTTTACATCTATTTGATAGAATTTTGTAAATGTATGGACTGAGGACCAAGATGCAGCTTTACCGATCTGAGCCATTGAAGCCTGGTGATGCACTTCCCATGAGGCACTGATCGCTCTGGTCGAGTGCGCCGTAACAGGAAAGGGAGGAATCTCCTTCCTTAAATCATAAGCCTGAATAATTACTTGACGAATCCACCTGGCAATGGTGGATTTTGATACCGGTTGGCCTTCTTTGGGACCATCTGGTACAATGAACAAAACATCTGTTTTATGTATCTAAGCCGTAGCTTGCAGATAAACTTTTACTGCCCTCACTACATCTTAGAGCAGGGGTCTCTAAACTGAGGCCCGAGGGCCAGATGTGGCCCTTTGCTAGCCTTTATATGGCCCTTGGGGCACTATTCCTCCCACTGACACCAACAAGGGGCGCTATTTCTTCTACTGATAACAATGATGGGATACTATTCCTCCTACTGATAGGGGCACTACTCCTCCTCCTACTGACCCCCCAACCCTGAGGCCATATTTATTCTCGCTGATGCTGGGCCCGCGACATTTTCTGCCCCCCACTGTCCACTATCCGGTCCTTCTAAAGTCTGAAGGACAATAAACTGGCCCTTTGTTTGAGAAGTTTGGAGACCCCTGATCTACAGAATGCAATAACCTTTCCTCCACTGTTTGCGATTCAGGAAAAAGGAACACAAAACAATGTCTTGATTTAAATGAAACGCTGATACCACTTTTGGAAGAAAGGTAGGATGAGGGCGTAGTACAATTTTGTCTTTGTGACAAATTAAATACGGTTCTTTAGCAGAAAGAGCTGCTAACTCACATACTCTTCTGGCAGAAGAGATAGCAATCAAAAAAGCCAATTTCTAGCTCAAGAGAATCAAAAGAATCTGATGAATAGGTTCAAAAGGGTGCTTTTGCAGAACTGACAATACTAGGTTAAAATCCCAAGGACACAAGGTGACTTGACTGGCGGGTTTATCCGCAGTACTCCCTGAATAAATGCCCGAACTAGGGAATTAAATGCCAATGGTTTTGGAAAAAAGACTGATGGAGCTGATATTTGACCCTCTATGGTACTCCGGCTAATTTCATATCCACTCCAACTTGGCAAAAGGCTAGAATTTTACTTATGTCATATTTTAAGGGATTCCATTTCCTGGATTCACACCAAGAAACATAAGTTTTCCAGACTCTGTAGTAAATTAGCCTAGAGACTGGCTTTCTTGCACTAATGAGTGTAGAAAGGGCTGGACCCGAGACTCCTTGTTTCTTCAAGATGTAGGTCTCAGTAGCCAGACAGTCAAACTTAGCTTCCGTAAGGAAGGATGGAATACTGGTGCCTGAGACCAAAGGTCGTGATGGAGCGGAAGCACCCAAGGTCTTCCTAATGCCATCTTTATGATTTGTGCGTACCAGGGTCTCCTTGGCCAATTCGGGGGACTAGGAGCACTGGTATTCTCTCCTTCTTGATCCTGCACAGCAATCTCTGTAAGAGGGGGATCTGAGGGAATGCATAAATCAGTAAGAACTGATCCCATGGAATTGTCAAAGCATCCATGCCGTAGGCTCGTGGATCTTTTGTCCTGGACACAAAGTTGTTCAACTTCCTGTTGAGTCTTGAGGCTAGCAAGTCTATATCCGCGGTCCCCCATTTCTGGCATATTGCCTGAAAGACCTCTGGGTGGAGTGACCATTCTCCTGGCAGCAATTGCTGGTGACTTAGATAGTCCGCTTGCCAGTTTTCTACCCCTGGAATGAAAATCGCAGACAGTTAAAGTATATGTCAGTGATGGCGAACCTTGGCACTCCAGATGTTTTGGAACTACATTTCCCATAATGCTCATGCACTCTGCAGTGTAGTGGAGCATCATGGGAAATGTAGTTCCAAAACATCTGGGGTGCCAAGGTTCGCCATCACTGGTATATGTGTTTCTGCCCATCTTAAAATCCGATTTACCTCTTCTGGGCGTCCCGACTCTGGGTGCCTCCTTGGTGATTGATGTAGGCTACAGCAGTAGCATTGTCGGATTGTATCCAAACAGGGTAACCCTGTAACCTGTGTGTCCAGGTCTTGATAGCTAATTATACTGCCCGAATCTCTAGTATGTTGATGGGTAGGCTCTCCTCTGTTTTTGTCCAGGTACCCTGGGCTGAGTCTTCCTCCAACACGGCTCCCCAGCCTAACAGGCTGGGATCTGTGGATACCATTTTCCAAGTGACTGGAAGGAAGGACCGTCCTTTGCGCAAGTTTTGGCTTTTTTACCACCAACTGAAGCACCTGTGGAGACAGACATATTGGAAAATCCAAAGTTTTTGGTTCTTTCTGTTTCAGGCATCCAGAATGCCGCCCTGTAGGAGTCTCGAA
Source organism: Rana kukunoris (assembly GCA_029574335.1). Taxonomy (NCBI): domain Eukaryota; kingdom Metazoa; phylum Chordata; class Amphibia; order Anura; family Ranidae; genus Rana; species Rana kukunoris. The sequence goes on from CM056057.1 coordinate 65,899,318, forward strand.
TGAAACTGGGCGTAAGGAACTGCCTCGAAGGAGGCCACCATCTTTCCTAATAGCCTCATGCACAGGCGAATAGATGGTCTCCTCTTTGTCCTGACCCTGTGGATTAACTCTCTTAGGGCTTTTACCTTTGGTTCTGGGAGGAATACCCTGCTTTGGGCTGTATTTATGATCATGCCAATATATTCTACTCTTCTTTGAGCCTGAAGAGTGGATTTTGTAGGTTTATAACCCATCCTAACTGCTCCAGGTATCTCACCATATTGAACACTGCTTGCTCTAGTCCTGCCTTTTACTGATCTATTACAAGTAGATCATCTAGATAGGCTGACACCGTTATACCCTGTGCTCTCAAGTTTGCCAGGATTTTTGTGAATACCCGGGGTGCAGTTGCCAACCCAAACGGAAAAGCCACAAACTGAAAATGGCGATGCTCTACCGCGAAGCTTAGAAATTTTTGGTGAGTGGGATAAATAGGTACATGTAAATAGGCGTCTATGATGTCTATCGACACTAAATATTCTCCGCCTTGTAGGGTGGCGACCACGGATCGAATGGTTTTCAATTCGGAAATTGCGAATGTCCAGAAATTGGTTTAGATCTTTCAGGTCCAGAATGGGTCTGACATCTCCATTTGGTTTTGGAACCAAAAAAAGGTTTGAGTAAAACCCTGCACCTTGCTCTTTTAGGGGGACTTCTTTGATTACCAATTGAGACAACAAATGATCCAAACCTCGGAACAAAGAATCTCTTTTTATTGGATCTTTGAAGACCCCAGAACTTCGGAACCGATGGGGTGGAATCCCCTGAAATTACAGCTTGTACCCTAGGGATACAGCAGATACTATCCATCTGTCTTGAACCTTTGTTTGCCAGGTAGCTGAAAACTTCCGGAGCCGCCCCCCCACTCTGCCGAGCGGGGGCACCCCTTCATGAGGAAGATTTGGGGCTCTGCTTATTAGCTTTTTGGCCCCACTGCTTTCTGTACTTCTGGGCCTGGCCCTGATTCTTATGTCGCGTACACACGGTCGTTTTTTGCGATGAAAAAAAAACGACGTTTTTTAAAACGTCATTTAAATTGATCGTGTGCGGGCAAAACGTCGTTTTTTGTCTTAAAAAAAACGACCAAAAAAAAATTCCAACATGCTTGAATTTTTTGTGTCGTTTTTCAAAACGTTGTTTTTTGTTTCACAAAAAGTCACCGTGTGTAGCAAAACCGTCGTTTAAAACTACGTTTTTCAACCCGCGCATGCCCAGAAGCTAGTTATGAAGCGAGCTTCAATGGAAAAGTGTGGTGAACGTAACCTCGCTTTTTGTGAAAAAAACGATGGTGTGTATGCAACATCGTCTTTGAAAGTGACGTTTCAAAAACGTCGTTTTTTACTTCACAAAAAACGTCGTTTTTTTTCATCGCAAAAAAACGACCGTGTGTACGCGGCATCAGCCTTTGTGGCTGTCTGCGGACGCCGACGCCACTGACCGGCTGATGCCTTCGGAGCTGGGGAGAGAGAATGCTTAAAACAAGGACGCTTGTTTTTCTTTTTCTCTGGCAACAAAGTAGTCATGCCGCTTGATATCTTTTGGATATATTTTTCTAAATCATCCCCAAAAAGCTGTTCTCCGTGAAAGGGGAAACTGGTCAAAAGTTTTTTACGTGGGGCTTCTGCTGACCAGTGCTTCAGCCAAAGAACTCTATGCATGTGCACTACCTGGAGTGTAAGGCGAGATTCTTGCTGTATGTGAGGATTTTAACAACCCCAGCACGGGCACAGGTTAAATGCAGCGCAAACTTTCTCAGTGTAATATTGCACCTGTAGTCGTTGAGCGTGGGAAGTAGAAAAAAATTCCTCTGAAGCGTCATATCTATCAGAGTCCTCATCCTTATCATCAGACCCTTCTGACGGGAGATCTGAAGCAACTGAAGGCACCATGCTTCGCTTTTTCTCCTTTTGCGAGTTTTTAGCGATTAATGAAGCGAGTCTTCCTTCTAAATTGCTAAGGGCTACTGCCAAAGAGTCCTCAGTGACAAACGCAGACCCAGACACCTCAGGAGAGGCGGCGACCCCTTCGGAGTCAATGGCTCACCCTGCACAGGTGTATCATAAATTACCAGGGAGGAAGGTACCAAAGCGGCCCGGGTAGCGGCTCTCGTTTTAGGTGGAGATGGTTTCTTGTCTTTTTTAACCCGTATATTTTTCTTTTGGGAAGACATATTACCAACAACAAAGCCAAGGTACCATCAACTGCATATACTCTTGTGCTAGTTAAGCCTATTACATACAGTATGCAACTAATCACACAATTTCATGCTAAGTGGGTGTCCTCTTTTGCCAGTAACCAACCACTTAGAGACCTTACGTGTCCTTAGGCTGCTGTGCGACCGCCCCCCCCCCCCTCGTGCCCCCATAAAGCATGCTCCCGAGCACGTGCGTACACCTAGGGATTTGCAAATGCCATCCTGGGGGAAGCTGTGTGCTGGAGAATCCAGCTACACTTGCAGGGAGGATAGGAGCTGGTCGTAACTGACAGAGCTCTGCAGCAAGGAGTGTGCTTGTCTAAATGACCTGACATTGCACGGAGTTCTGGTGAGTAATACTTCAACTCTTTACTCCCTCTAGTGGCATGATTAGAGAAGACACCCACAAGAAAAAAGTTTATAAGACAAAACGTAATACTTTTTTTTCTTACCTTGTCCACGCCGCAGGTTTGCTGAAGACCAAACAAAGCCAATCTTCACCCATCACTGCGGGTATTGTGTGCCAACCTTTAGGGATATGGGTTCCTACTTAAAGGATGCCTCTTCCCTGAGCCTTGTAAAAGACTCTGCCAGGACTTTTAGCGTTTAGAAAAAGCGAAAGTGCTGGACCCTAGAGTAGGGTGGCCAGACATCCCCAGTTTCAGGGGACAGTCCCCTGATTGAGGACACTGTCCCCGGACCAAGTCTGTCCCTGGTTTTGTCCCCATATTGGATATATTAGGGGGCAGGGGCAATTTCAAAGACAGTCGGTGCAGAATTAAAATAAAAAAATTAGAATTACACCCCCCCCCCGCTCTGCCGTGCTCCGCCGTGCCTACTAGCATAGGGGGGTTGTATTTTTCCCCATTATCTGTGCCCCTTTCCGATGATCACGTGCTGGTAGGAGCGGAGGGAATATTTCTTCAGTTTCGGGCGCATGCCCATTTAGCTTTGCTCGCATGTTCTTCTGCCTTGGCTCAAATCCTGGCCAGCCACCTGCCTATCTCCTTGCCTTCCCTGGCGGAATGATCTTCCTCCACTTCCCATCCAGTAGTAGCTGGGGCTTGAAGAGTAAGACTTGAGAGGCTGTGAGGTGGGCGGCAACGGGCGGAGAGACGCTGATTGTTGCCATTACTAGTAAAGAAAAAATATGTCCCCGGATTTCATTTAAAAAATCTGGTCACCTTACCCTAGAGCCCAGTCCTCTGAAGAGAGACATTACAGGCGATACCTCATGCGCGAGGCCCAGATACCATCCAATTGGGGTGTAATAAATTAAGCATCTTGGATGGACCCGAAGTATAGCTCTTTTTCCCAAAGGGCCTCCATGGCAGAGCTTCCTTTAGTACTCATTCTCATCGCATCCAATCTTCTTAGACACTGTCGAAAAAACTGGGGTACTTCCTGTATGGGAGGGGTTATATGGAGGGAAACTTGTTCTCACCTCTGGTTACCATACAACCCACTATGTAATGACTAAGGCTCTGTGTCCCGTAGTGTATGATAAAGAAATATTTTTTATTTATATATTTTTCAGTATAGATCTATGATCAACTCATGTGGACAATATCAAATTAATTCAATCCACACATTAAATAAATTATATGTATAAGGCTGTCACACCAAGGAATGGTAGCTTTATGAAATTTTGAGTAATTGTAATAGCTGTGTATTATATGATGTCATGCTGCATTAATTCTAATTAAACAATATAATAGCTTGGATAGGTGAAGACATGTCAGGTTGAAATCATATTTAATTTTGTAAGAATATTTTGAAGATTACTTACTGTATATACACAAAGGCAAGCATTTTGTGAGCAAAACTCTCATTCAACAAAAATGTGTCTATTTGCTAAGAAGAAGTGAGCAATAGTATTGGGATGCCTGCTTTTACATGCACATGAACTTGAACGGCATCCCAGTCTTAGTCCATAGGGTTCAATATTGAGTTGGTCCACCCTTTGCAACCCAGTGCACAAAACAATGTGCATAAAGTTGTGGATGAGCGAGTTTGGGGTGGAGGAACTTGATTGGCCTGCACAGAGTTCCTGACCTCAACCTGATAGAACACCTTTGGGATGAATTAGAGCGGAGATTGCAAGTCAGGCCTTTGCGTCCATCATCAGTGCCTGACCTCACAAATGTACTTCTGGAAGAATGGTCAAACATTCCCATGGACACACTCCTAAACCTTGTGGACAGCCTTCCAAGAAGAGTTGAAGCTGTTATAGCTGTAAAGAGTGGACCAAATCATTATTAAATCCTATGGTCTAAGACTGGGATGCCATTAAAGTTCATGTACATATAAAGGCAGGTGTCCCAATACTTTTGGTAATATAGTGTAGCTTCCCATGGCATTTGCATTGAAATAGAGTACACATTTTATCCAACTGCCAAATTTCATAATTTTCTTGATGAAGTTTAAATGAAATCTTCAAAGGTACAGTATGTCTAATCTAAACTGTCATCATGACAGACACTCATAGGCCAGAGTCTAGGGCAGTGATGGCGAACCTTGGCTCCCCAGATGTTTTGGAACTACATTTCCCATGATGCTCATGAACTTTGCAGTGTAGTTGAGCATTATGGTAAATGTAGTTCCAAAACATCTGGGGTGCCAAGGTTCGCCATCACTGGTCTAGGGCATCAGTGCAAGAGAAACAGTGCCAAATTACACCACTGTCCATTTTATAAAATTCTACTGTGGTGTTTATGTGTTTAACCTCCAGTGAAAATCGAGATAAAGGAGCCAAGCTTGTTTCATCAAATCATATATATATAGCATCTAACAGGAACAAATAAAAATAGCTCCTGGCACATTTTTTTACAACACGTGTCAACATTATGAATGTACCCACATCCTGTTATGGTGTTCACCACATTGTATTACATCATTGCCAACAAGTTAGAGCAGCCTTTCTTAACCTTTTTACCTCAGAAGAACCCTTCAAATAATTTACAGCTCTCAAAGAACCCTTGAAAAAACAATTCATTGGTGGTCTGTGGGAAATATCCCCCTATGTGTTGGCTCATGGGAAGGATGCCCCCATTACAGAGGTAGTCAGAATGCCCAGCTCAAGGAATCATTGCCAAGCTCTAGAGAAGCCCTAGAGTTCTACAGAGCCCTGGCAGAGAATGGCTGACTTACAATAACTGATAATATCCACTTTTGCACCACCCCATTGTGCGTACCGGCAGCTCGTGCAGAAAAAACGACGTCACCCACTGTCCCAGCAAGTCCCAGCCACTGATTCATGGCCAGGACCTCCTGATCAGCTGTGTCTATTTAGAGTACAGAGCCCTGTTTTGACAAACAACACAGGGCTCTGTACAGAGGGAATGATCTCTCTGTTTCTTATCCCTGCAATGCAGGGATAAGAAATAAAGAGACATGTTAGCAAAAGCAGCACACATTACACACATTTAACATTACTAGTCACACATTTAACTCCTTGATCGTCCTAGATGTTAACCCCTTCTCAGTCAGTGTCATTAATACAGTGACAGTGTATAGTATTATCACTGATCAATTTATTAGTGTCGCTGTTGATGTCAGTCGCAGTTTGTCAGTTCCCCCCAGCATCAGTTAGTGTCAGATTTTCCCGCCGCACTATCGCAGTGATCACCACCATTAGTAATTTTTTTCCCAATCTAAATATACCATAATTTGTAGATGCTATAAGCAGGGGCGTTGGGGGGGGGGGGGTTGCTGAAGGGGGCTATAGCCCCAATTGGGTCCCCAAAAAGCCCTAGGTCTTAGGCATTCACAACTGTATTATTAGCCCGAGACTGTCTCTGACTCACTCTGACTCACTGTCTCTGACTCACTCAGCGCAGAGTGCGGTACCCTAACGAACCTCAACAGTGCATGCAAACATGCAACATAACAGGTAATAAACACTGCAATAGAATTCCCTGGGCTTGGTGTGCATGGGCTCTAAGTATTTTTCTTATCTTTCAATATATTTAAAAAACATAAAAACTAAAATATATAATCATTTAAATGTATAATTTACAGATAATAATGCGCAAAATTGTAAAGTAGGAAATGGTATTTTACCATAAAATGTGGGAGGGCTATTTCAATTTTCCTTCGGGCTGAAGCCCCTGGTCTTTTTCCCACCTAGCAACACCCCTAGCTATAAGCAATCAATATACACTTAGGGATTTCTTTTTTTACTAAGACATGTAGCAGAATACCCTTTGTTCAAAATGTATAAAAAAAAATAGATTTTTAAAAATGTTTTATTGGATATGTTTTTATAGCAGAAAGTAAAACATTTTTTTTTTTTTTTCATTTATATATCGCAAAAAAATAAAAAACCCAGTGCTGATCAAATGCCACCAATAGAAAGCACCGTTTGTGTGAATTTTTTTTATTAATTTTTGTTTGGGTACAGTGTTGCACAATTAACAGGTAAATCAGCGCAGTGCTAAATAGCAAAAAATGGCCTGGTCCTGAAGGGGTTAAAACTTTCCGAAGCTGAAGTGGATATATAGAGTATGGTATAGCGTAATTAGAAATTTAGCAACTTAAAGGGTCACTAAAGGAAAAACATTTTTTTGCTGAAATGACAGTTTACAGGGTATAGAGACATAAAAGTTAACTGATTCCTTTTAAAAATGATTAAAAATAGATAAAAATCAATCATATAATGTGCCTGCAGTTTAGTTTCACTTTTAAACTGGTTTCATGTTTCTGTGAAGTAAAGAGACACACAGAACAAAAACAAACACATCCAGGGCAGTGTTTTGTTTTTAAAATGAATCTGAATGGTTCTGAGGAGTTTTAGACACACAGTAATGACAGCTTGGACCACCTTGAAAAGCTGCCATGGGATTTTTCATAAGGAGCCAGACAAGCAGGAAGTGTGGAGATCAGAGCAGAATTACAGCAACTTCAAAGCAAAAACGAACAATGAGGACATGAAACCAAGACTGCAGTAAGGTAAAGGAAGCTATTTAGCTAAAAAAAAAAAATCCTTTAGTGATCCTTTAAGGGTCCTTACACACGGAGCGGTCCGTTTTTCGGTCCGCTCCGTGTGTCCGTCAGCTCAGCGGGGGGTCTCCGCTGAGCTGTCGGGCGGACGGGGCGGTCCCCGCACACTATGCAGGGACCGCCCCGTCTCTCCTCCGCTCTCCCCTATGGGGAGTCGGATGGAAACGGACCGTCTGTCCGTTTGCATCCGATCCGTTTGGCCGGACGGAAGAAAAATAGGACATTCTTCCGTCCGCAAAACGGATGCGGATCGAGCGGACGTTAGCGGATGCATCATCCGCTAACGGATCCGCTCCCATAGGGACCTATTACAAGTCCGTAAACGGACTTGTAATGAGCGGACTGTTCGTCCGCTAGTGTGAAAGGGCCCTAAGGGAGAAGTCCAGCCTTAGCTTGTTTGGCTGGACTTCTCCTATGGGTCACAAGAGTGCAATTAGTTTTGCACTCCTGTGTTCCCCGTTTACAGCAGAGAGAGGATTGAAGACCGCTCTTTGCTGATGTCACCAATATCAGTCCAGGCACCGCGTCATCCCGACTTTGGGAGTCTGGATTCGCCAGGTGCCTGGACTGATGGCCGTCTCAGCCTCTAGGCGAGCCGCTGAGAGGCTGAGATGCCCCCCCACAGCTCAGCGCTCCAATGAGCGTGGAGGAGTAGAGAAAGAGAGCTACTGATTGACAGGCAGCAACTCTCCACTCGTAGAGGTGAGAGAACAGAGCCATCGGACCGAGGAAAGAGGAAATTGCACAGTGACCAATATTGCCTTGGAAAAACATAAAGCAGTATAAAATACAGTTACAGAAGATAATTCAAAGGTATGTGGCAACAACATTGTGAAGCACCGTAATATATGACTACAACTCGGGACAACACAACTTGTGGAGGTTGATTCTGGATGAATCTGATGATTTTGTGCCAACTGCTTCCACGTGTGCTGGCAAATGGCAATTATGTATGCATGCTGACTTTGCGTATTTAATTAATTAAGATTCTAGAATAACTTGATAATTGTGCATTAATCATAGCAACATCTTTGTATAATGTGTAACATGTTTTCGACCAATTATCCAAACCTTTTTTTTTTACTGTACAATAATATTTGGGTGTGCCAATCCCTGCTCTTTTCATTACTGTTCTTTCGGTTTGCATAATGAACTGGTAAGTGTACTTCAAGTCCTCTACTTGTTCACTACGTAAAAACAAATTAACCTCCCTGGCGGTATGATTCTGTCTGGAATTACGTACCAAAAGCGGTACAATTATTTTGCATGGAAATTCTGCGTTTTATACTGTAGGCCTGCAATTTTTAGGAATAACTCACTTAAATTTGTCCAAACCAGAGTCTAGTAGACATCCCGGGTATGATAAAGTTTGAAACACAAAATCATAAAATTATAATATAATAAATAACTATAAATAATTATAACAAATAATAATGTAATTATAATAAAAATTATTCAATAATGTAATCGAATCAAAATCACTGAAATTTGCTCAGTTGCAGAATTGTCGCTGGCATTACTTTTATTTTTTTATGACGAATTTCCCCACAAATCGCTATCGCTCAATTCTGCAAGTGATTATCATTTATTATCGCTGTTTTCTAGCTGCTCTAAAATCACTTTTGACATAAAGGGACACTTTTGGTTGCTATAGACAATCTACAGTTTGCAGGCACAAAAAAAATGTTTTTATTATGTAAAAGAACATGCAGGGCACTGGGCAGACCACTAGGGACAAGGGGGGTGTGTACTTTTTACATACAGTACTGTAATCTATAAGATTACAGTATTCTGTATGTATAGTGTTTGTTTACTTTTTTGAATTTGCTGCCGGTCTCCGCCCCCGTGCGCCGTTACGTCGCAGGGAACGGAGATCGGCAGCGCGCGGGCACTGTGTGAGTCGAATGGAGGACGCCACTCGCTCACACAGCGTGGATGCATCGCTGGATCCAGGGACAAGGTAAGTACAGTACCCTGCCTGGATAAAAGGTAAGCCAGCGCGCGCTGCAGGCTCTGCATATTCACCCCGAGGGGGGTTAAAGGGGTTGTAAAGGAAAATTTTTTTTTCCATAATAAGCATCCTTTACCTGCAGACACTCCGTTTTTCACTTCCTCATTGTTCATTTTTGCTCAGAAGTTGCTCTATTTCTTCTCTGTTCTGTTCACCTCCTGCTTGTCTGATTGTTACTCACCACCGTGAAGGGAGGCTTTACTGCGGTGGTCAGTGACGTGCTCGTCCCCTCCTGGGAGACTTCAAGGAGGTGTGAATTACTGGGTATGCTGCAATGCATACTGGGAAATGTAGTTCTTACATGAACGAGCGACGCAAACCAGGAAGTGAATGAGAGAACAGAAACTAGAACGCTGGAGGTGATATAGATGAAGGCATTTAATAGGTATTTACTCGTTTTTTTAACAGAATCATTACACTATTCTGTCTGTCTACCTTGCAGACATTAATTTTAGGCAAAAATCTTTTTTCCTTTACAACTCCTTTAAGTAAATCGATATGAACAAAGTATGGAGGCTGCCTCTTTTATAGAAGCTAGTTGCCTGGCGGTGTCTGGTGTCATTACTTTTGAGCCATATACCCAGAACAAGCATTGATTTCAGAATTCCTTATGTTTGTTTATTCTAGGTCAAAGACTCAACTCCTGTAATTTCAATAATTATGATTACCTGCTTTTGTATGGGACGTATGTTAAATTTAGGGGAAACATTTACAATTTTTATAAAAATCACACTTCCGTGCATATGTGTGGGAGCCGCCATTTAAGTTTACGGTTGTTATCTGTGATGTCACTGGCTGCATCTACAATAAATGTCTCCTAAACAGTACACGTTTAGGAGATACTTGCAGTACCTATAGGTAAGCCTGATTATAGGCTTACCTATAGGTAGAATTCATGTGTGGGAGTTTACTCCTACTTTTAAAAAAGTATTTTAAAATGGGCAGTAAGATGGTAACATCTATAACTAAAACCCGGCAATGTAAATTTTTACTTTATCAGAATGGATTTTTTATACTATTTGAAAAAGAGATAAAATAAATGAATTAGATAAAATCAAAATTTAAGCAATGAACGCTTAGAAATGTAGTTTTCACTTTTTAATACATAGACCAGGGGTGCCCAACCTTTTGAAGAGCAAGGGCCACTTTAGCAACTTGGTAACCAGTCGTGCGCCACAATGAGCGGAGCAGGCGGATGACAGGTCACAGCTACTCTATGGGCCCTCCGATCTGCCCAGATAGAAGGGGACAAATTCTCTTCTGTTTTTTTGGATTGGAGGTAGGCGGGCGTAAATGGACATCTGTCGCTCTGTAGAGGTGAATTGAGGGTCCCATTTGGTCAGGTTAATCTTGTGAAAAGGGCCTAAGACTGCTTTCAACTGATGTGCTGCGGTTTACCCAGCTGTGTCTATCCCGCGGGGTAGCTGAACTTTGCCATAGACTCCTTCTGTGGCAAAGCCGGCGCTGTAGATGAAACATCAGCTTATGGGGCTCTGGTCTGCAGCTGTTTCTTCCTCTACCACCAACTTCATTCACAACACTGATGCTGAGGTATTGCAAATCGGCAACTTGTGATCTGGGCTTGCCAACCTGCTATTCCAGAGCAGGAGGTCGCGGGCCACATCAGAGGGCTCCTCGGGCTACATGTGGCCCCCGGGCCACTGGTTGGCCACCCCTGACATAGACCCTTAGGGTGTAGGGTGGAGGCTTAAGTACCCTTTAAGTGTACCTAAACCCAAGAACAAAATAGTTAAATAATGCAGCTTACCAGTCTGTAGTGACTGCATTAGCTCTCTTTTCCCTTATTTTCACATAGTGATCCTGCCATTAATGCAGTTCCTGTTCTAGAGGGACCCTGCTTACACACTCACAATATTGTATCTATGGGGGACCAGTGATATCACCCTAGGACTAGACTACAGAAACCTCCCACTCTCCTTCACAACATAGAAGGAGTCAATGTAAATGATAAGACAGCAGCACGGGCAGAGAGTGCTGGAAGATATTAGCTGACAAGATTTCTGGCTGAATCAACTGTTTTTTTTTTAAATGCTTATTTGTTAGAAATGTAGGGCCAGATTCACGTACATCGGCGCATTTTTTGACTGGCGTAGTGCACCTCCTTTACGTTAGACTGTCGCAATGTAGCAGCGCAATCACCGTATTCTCGTTTGATTTGCGCAGAAATTAGTGCCTGTGCAACGTAATTTCAGAGGCATAAGGCGGAGTAATTCAAATTGGGAAGGACGTGGGCGTGTTACATTGAAATGAGCCGTGACCCCATGCAAATGAAGGGCCGGCCAGCTCGCGCATGCGCACATGAAGCAGATCATGGTCAGCACCTCTGTGTGCATGCTCACAACTCGGGAACGGCGCAATCAGTGAAATTGGAAGTGGACCCGGGCAACTTAGTGAACTACGCAGACAGCATAAATAGACAGACACAAATGCCCTTCCTTTGCAAAAGTGTATCCCTTCCTATACAGCAAGGTGCTTTTGTTCTGTTGTTTATTAGCGTTTGTTTGTTTGTTTGTTTGTGACGTGTCTTTGAGATATTTGGGGACTGTTTTGCAGCGTGATTTTTGTCTTTTATGTGTTTTCTTTGTTGTTATTTTTTTTATATTGGATTTTTGCTGGGCATTTTTTATTTTTGCTGGTCAGTTTTTTTTTTTTGGGGGTTCTGTTTGTGAATGAATTTGGAATGTGGGGGTGACATTCCTGCCGGAAAAGGGGTGTCACCCTCATTTGTGGTGGAGAAGTGATCCCCAGGTCTGTGTGAATGGTGTATGAATGTACAGTGACATAATTGGAGCCATGGCGTGGCGTTGCTGCTCACAAGTCCTGCATGGTGGGCTTGTGCCAATCCAATGTGATGAGGATGTGGGGTGTGTGTGCTAGGGACCACAGCGGTGTGCATGCATGCATTCTCATTGTGCCATGATTAATGTGTGTGTTTAACGTGCAAAGATGCCTAATGTGAGCTGTCTCCTGGCTGCTCTTCCCTCAGAAGACGGGGTAGCCTCGGTTAGGGGGGGATTGTCTGGTTCAGGGGTCAGGTCATCACGTATGTCAATCTGCAGGCCCTTTCTTACTGCGAAGTTGTGCAGCATGCAACATGCACCAATGATCTGGCATACAAAGTTTGGGGAATATAACAGGGTACCATGGGGGGTTCCGTATAGGAATCATGAGATGGGGTCCCAGTGCATATGCAGAGTCACCCTGAAGGGATAAGACAGGCTGATGTTAGTAGTGCATGTGCCCCTTGTGATTTCAGCATCATGGGGGGGGGGGGCGACAGTCATGCCTGCCACCCATGTCACTCACCAACCAGCCAGCTGTCCTCATACATGTTCTGTTCGAAATCTGTGGGGATGGGGCTAGGATTGTATATGTAGCTGTCATGGGTGTCATGGGTGGTGTCATGTGTTGGGCTGGTGTTGAGCTCCTGCAGGGTTGTGGTTAATTCCAGGATGGCATGTGGGGTGAATCTGAAGACGCGAGACACCTCAGAATCACTCATGCCAAAGATGTCTATGCGTGTGTGATATATCAAGTGAAGAGTGAGGGGCTTGTATCAGATTAGATTATTATATCCATCAAGGTTTTAAAGGGCTATTGAAAGATAGTGAGACCGTGTTTGTAATTTGTATGTATGTTATGTATTGATGTATATATGTATGTATATTTTTGGGGAAAATGTTTATAAAAGCAAAGAATTTTTTTTGAAAAAAAAAAAAATCCTCAATGCCCTCCTCCGTGCCCTCCTCCTTCTTTGCTCATCTAAAGTCAGTAGTATAGCTATTAGCATGGATGCCACTGGCATGTTGGCATACAGATTGTTGTGCAACACGTGTGACTGCTCTGCTCCTCACTAAGGCCTCGTACACACGATCGGACATATCCGATGAAAACGGTCCGCGGACCATTTCCATCGGATATGTCCGATCGGGAGTTTGATCCGATGGCGTGTACACACCATCGGATCAAATTCCCCGCCGCCGGACGGCGCGGTGACGCGGCGGTGACGTTGACGCCGCCACATCACCGCCACGTCACCGCACCAGGAAGTTAAACACTTCCGCGCATGCGCCGAATCCATTCGGCGGCGGCGCGGCGGCGGTGGGGCACGACATGTCTGCTGGTAAGTGTACTAACCAGCAGACATGTCGGGTGGACAGATTCCACCGGATGGATTTCAAAGCATGCTTTGAAATCTGTCGGGTGGAGAAATCTGTCCGCTAGCCCATACACACGAGCGGAGATGTCTGCTGAAACGGTCCATCGGACCGTTTTCAGCGGACATATCCCCTCGTGTGTACGAGGCCTAACAGTGTTGCTTTCTCTGACATGTAGACGAATTGTCTAATTTTATACCACCTTTTATATGGTCTAATTTTAGACAGGACGTGTAGCTGTTGCGCACAGCGCGTAGCCTGCGCTGCACCAACGTTCTTTTGTGGATCCCCGTAACTCCCTCATTAGCATATTTGAATAGCAAAACAATGGTGTGTCTAGCGCAGTTTTGCGCGGACGGATGCGCCTGTCTATCGAAATTACGCCGGACAAAAAAAAGTAGATTTCTTGCGTATCTCATTTTGGGGATGCGGCGCATCGAAACGCATGCGCAAATTTAGACTTACGCCGCGCATCTCCTGTAACGCCGGCGTAATCGCTCTGTGAATCTGGCCCGTAGTTTTCACCTGATGATTAAGACCCCTTTAATGTATGGGTGGAGTTTCAAAAGTGCATTACCTTTTAAGGACGGAGCGAATTTGGGGTGGAGGCCTGCACAGAGTCCTGACCTCAACCTAATAGAACACCTTTGGGATGAATTAAAGCAGAGACTGCGAGCCAGGCCTTCTCGTCCAACATTAGTGCCACATTAGTGCCTGACCTCACAAATGCGCTTCTGTGTACCATAGATACACTCCTAAACCTTGTAGACAGCCTTCCCAGAAGAGTTGAAACTGTTATACTGCAAAGGGTGGGCCAACCCAATATTGAACCCTACGGACTAGGACAGGGAAGCCAGTAAAGTTCATGTGAGTGTAAAGACAGGTGTCCCAATACTTTTGGTAACATAGTGTAGCTAAGTAAATCAACGGTGTCAGTGGGAAATTACCTGAGAGGCAAAAATTGCTCCTTGATAAAGGAACGCCTAGCAACCTCTGGAGGAAACCTTGGGTTCCATTAAACCCTACTTGACAAACCCTTCCCCTGCACAACAAAACAATCCCTCTCTCCTGTTCTCTGTAACATAGAGGGTAGAGTTTTTTTTTTTTTTTCAAATTCTTTGTTTAAAGGGGAGTTCCAGTCAATTTTTAATGTTTATTAAAAGTCAGCAGCTACAAAAAGTGTAGCTGCTGGCTTCTAATAAACATACACTCACCTGCTCCACGTTCCAGCGACGCGCCAGCCGGGGCTCCGCTCCTCTCCGCCCGGAGTCTTCATTCTAAGTGTGGGCACCCGGCCTTGACAGCTTTCGGCTTTTATGGCCGGGCACCCACTGCGCATGCGCGAGCGGTGCTGCGCCATCCAATTGGACAGGCGATCGCCGGGGACCTGTCACGTGTCTCAGGCGATTTCCTACAGGGAGGGGCTGCCAAAAGGCGATATGATGTATCGCCTTAGCAGCCCCTCGGTGCAAGGAGGAAGTGGGACAGGAAGTCCCACTCCTCCTGAAGCCCCCACTCCCCCCCCCAAAAAAATTACATGCCAAATGTGGCATGTAAGGGGGTGAGGAGTGGATTAAGCGGAAGTTTTGGGTGGAACTCAGCTTTAAAGTATCTGGCATTCACAGAGCAGTAAATCACATTAGAAGGATACAAGCATGAAGGGACCCCAGAGAGGTCCTGAACAACAGGAGACACAATATCAGTTATAGTTAACGTGAAGTGCAGTGAATACTGAGAATGCATCAGGTGGTTATAATGAACACAGGCCCTACCATTCAGACTCGGTCCGCAAAGGACATCATGAAATAAACAGCTATTTCATCTATTTCTTAAAAATAGGAGTCTGCTACTTATCATCCAGGGGGGATTATTTTCTTTCTCAACAAAAGTGGGGTTAACTAGGGTATACATAGACTGAAAATCGGCCAGTTCAGCTGGACCATAGGTTGTCTCTTTACATAGGTTGGACTTGATATACTTGTGTATTTTTTCAATCTCACCTATTATGTAACTATGTAAAAAAAAAGCTGGTCTAATGTTAAACAATCCTGCTGGGAATCAGCATTCAATCAACGCTAGCAGCCAATGGCTGCAGCACTGATCAGTGTATTCTGACAGTAGGGGAGTCCCCACTGTCAGAATACAATAGGGCAGCAGGAAAGATCCCTGTGTCCACATCGCTTGCGTAGATGTGGGAATCTGATTTTTTTTCTGTTCATTTCTTTGGTTGAACAGTGATCAAACTCAAGGGGGTTGATTTACCAAAACTGAGTGCAAAATCCGGTGCAGCTGTGCACGGTAGCTAATCAGCTTCAAACTTCAGATCGTTCAATTATAGCCTCGTACACAGATTTTCCGCAGACAAAGCGCCTGACTTTTGTCCGAAGGGCGTTGGCCAGGAACTCGTCTCGCATACAAACGACACACAATTGTCGACCAACAAACACGAACGTATTGACGTACTACTGTTTTTCAGCTCTTTATCGCCACCCTTTGGGCACCTTCTGCTAATGTTGTGTGTTGTGAGCATTGCTGACGGACTTGTGTACACACGCCTGGAAAATCCAACAACAGAACGTTGTCTGTGGAAATTTAAAGCCCGCCAGCCAACATTTGTCCGCAGAAAATCCCACAACAATTGTCCGATGGAGAGTGCAAACGGCCGGATTTTAGGCCAACACACAATTCCCGTCGTAAAATCGAATCGTGTGTACGTGGCTTTGAACAAAAAACCTGGAGCTGCACCAAATTTTACACTCTCCAGTTTTTGTAAATCAACCCTAGGCTAAGTCATTTACAAATCAAAAGGAACCAAGAAAGAGAAGTTTATTTTTACAGTTACCATATCTATATGGATTCTGAAAACATCCCTAGGAGAAGCAGGAAGTAGAGAGGAATGTCTGTACAGTCCCTGACTACAATAAAGAAACCTGATTTGTTTCTGTTACCTAATCTCCTCTTTAATTGTCTCGCCATCTCCTCCCATTCTAAAGTTTGTCTATGAGTAGGTAAATTAATGTAACAAGTCATCTTAACGGAAAAAAATAAAAATATCTGTAATCGCCTGTCTAATTGTACACTTGTCTGAAAACAAATACTCCTACACCTCCACTACGTAATTATTTCCTCCTTTAAGCTATTTTGGTTATAACTTTACTGAGTAGTAATTATAACAGCATAGTCATTGTACTTGTAGAATAAAAGCCTTTACTGGCAGTTGTCACCTCTCAGCCCAACGATGGAGGCAATAAAGAGCATACAGAGCTATGCATTGCGGTGTCACTTCTTTATGTACCCAATAGGTGTGCTCCTTTTTAGATGTTCAATTGGTGTTAAAGGGGTTGTAAAGGTTCGTTTTTATTTTCTAAATAGGTTCCTTTAAGTTAGTGCATTGTTGGTTCACTTACCTTTTCCTTTGATTTCTCTTCCAAATGTTTTTTTTCTTTGTCTGAATTTCTCACTTCCTGTTTCTCCTCAGTAAGCTTGCCCCTATCATCTGAGTCATTCTGGCTGGGGGTTAGTTAGCCAGAACAGCTTACTGAAGAGGAACAAGAAGTGAGAAATTCAGACAAAGAAAACAAAGAAAAAAAATTTAGAAGGGAAATCAAAGGAAAAGGTAAGTGAACTAACAATGCACTAGCTTAAAGGAACCTATTTAGAAAATAAAAAACAAACCTTTACAATAAGGTGATCAGATTTTTTAAATGAAATCCGGGGACATATTCTTTTTTACTAGTAATGGCAGCAATCAGCGACTCTCTACCCGTCGCCCCCGCCTCACAGCCTCTCAAGTCTCACTCTCCGAGCCCCGGCTACTACTGGATGGGGTGCGGAGGAAGATCCCTCCAGGGAAGGCAAGGAGATAGGCAGGCAGGTGGGGACTTGAGCCAAGGCAGAAGAACAGAAGTGGAGCTGAATGAGCATGCACCCGAAACTGAAGAAATATTCTCTCTGCTTCGACCAGCACACGATCATCAGAAAGGGGCACAGCTAATGGAAAAAACACCCCCCTATACTAGTAGGAGTGGTGGAGCGGGGTGTAATTCAGAATTTTTTTTTTTATTCTGCACTGAATGTCTTTGAAATTGCCCCAGCCCCTGTTCAAATCTAATCTGGGGACAAAACCGGGGACAGACTTGGTCCGGGGACAGTGTCCTCAATCCGGGGACTGTCCCCTGAAACCGGGGCTGTCTGGTCACCCTACTTTACAACCCCTTTAAAGGGGTTGTAAAGGAAACATTTTTTTCCCCTAAATAGCTTCCTATACCTTAGTGCAGTCCTCCTTCACTTACCTCATCCTTCCATTTTGCTTTTAAATGTCCTTATTTTTTCTGAGAAATGCTTACTTCCTGTTCTTGTGTCTGTAACTCACCACTGTAATGCAGGGTTTTCTTCCAGGTGTAGAGAAAGCCTCTTGAGGGGGAGGGGCGAGCAGGAGTGTCAGGACACCCACTAACACACAGCTCCTTTCTATATCTGCAAAGTAGAGAGTGTCCTGACTTGCCTGCGCGCCCCCTCAAGAGGCTTTCTCCACACCAGGAAGAAAACCTTGCATTAGTGTGTGGAGTTACAGACAGAAGAACAGGAAGTGAGCATTTCTCAGAAGAAATAAGTACATTTAGGCCGGGTTCACACCTATGCGAATTGAGTGCGGCTTAAACCGCATCTAATACGCAGAACATTTGTAAATACATTGTTTTCAATGAGGCTGGTTCACATATGTGCGATGCATTCGCACTGCGCATTGCAGAAAAAACGTGTGCAGATATTATGCCTTGCGGTGCGGCTCAGGTGCGAATTCAGTCCCATTATCTTCTATGGGTACACAGCTGATTAGGAGATGTGTTTAGTTCTCTTCAGGAATTTCTGTCATTCAGCTCAATACACTTCTCCCCCACTCTCCTCTCACCCGGAACTTCTCCCAGGTCTCCAAATTCGCAGCAAAAATTGAGCTAATCTGCTGAACACTTCCCTTATCTATCTGCAGAGATAGGAGAGCTGAAATTCGCACTGCACAAGTGTGAACCCAGCCTTAAAAGAAAAATTAAAGGATGAGGTAAGTAAAGGAGGACTGCTCTAGGGTAAGGTGACCAGATTTTTAAAATGAAATCCAGGGACATATTTTTTCTTTACTAGTAATGGCGGCAATCAGCGACTCTCTGCCCGTCGCCCGTCGCCTCACAGCCTCTCAAGTCTTACTCTTCGGGCCCCGGCTACTACTGGATGGGGAGCAGAGGAAGATCACTCCGCCAGGGAAGGCAAAGGCAGGTGGCTGGCCAGGATTTGAGCCAAAGCAGAAGAACATGCGAGCGAAACTGAATGGGCATGCGCCCAAAACTGAAGAAATATTCCCTCCGCTCCGACCAGCATGATCATCAGAAAGGGGCACAGATTCTGGGAAAAATACATCCCCCTATGCTAGTAGGCACGGCGGTGCAGGGGTGTGTAATTCTAATTTTTTTATTTTAATTCTGCCCCTGCCCCCTATTAAATCCAATCTGGGGACAAAACCAGGGACAGACTTTGTCCAGGGACAGTGTCCTCAATCAGGGGACTGTCCCCTGAAACTGGGGATGTCTGGTCACCCTACTCTAGGGTAAGGCTGGGTTCACACCTATGCGAATTGGTTGCGGTTTCAACCGCATCCAAAACGCAGAACATTTCTAAATACATTTTTTTCAATGAGGCTGGTTCACATATGTGCGATGCATTCACACTGCGCATTGCCGGAAATCCGTATGCGTTGTGGAGGCCTTGCGGTGCGGCTCAGGTGCAAATTCAGTCCCATTATCTTCTATGGGTACACAGCTGATTCGCAGATGTGTTCAGTTCTCTTCAGGAATTTCTGTCATTCAGCTCAATACACTTCTCTCCCACTCTCCTCTCACTCGGAACTTCTCCCAGGTCTCCAAATTTGCAGCAAAAAACTAATCTGCTGAACACTTCCCTTATCTGTCTGCAGAGATAAAAGAGCTGAAATTCACACTGCAAAAGTGTGAACCCAGCCTAAAGGAAGCTATTTAGGGAAAACATTTTTTTTCCCTTTACAACCCCTTTAAGGAAAAGGTAAATGCTGTAAATTTTCAAGCAATTTTAACCACTTTCAAAAAGATTTTGATCTCTAATATGATCAAAAGTGAGAGAATAAAGGCAATTTACCATTAATTAATGTTATTGACTGGCAGTCTACAATCAGTTTTAGGCCCCTTTCACACTGGGGCGGGAGCCGCGGTGGCGGTATAGCGGCGCTATACCGTCGGATTTGCCGTGGGATCCGACCGCTAGCGGTGCGCTATTAACCCCCGCTAGCGGCCTATAAAGGGTTAATACAACCCGCAATGCGCCTCTGCAGAGGCGCATTGCGGGCGGTATCCCACTGTTTTAAATGGGAAGGAGCAGTATACACGCCGCTCCTGTCACCGCTCCAAAGATGCTGCTGGCAGCCCTTAGGCCTCGTACACACGAGGCAATAGATTTGTTCAAAACGGTCTGTCCGACCGATTTGAACAAATCTGTCTGTTTGGATTTTGGTTTGCTCGCGCGTACACACGAGCAAACCAAAATCCCCGCCAGCAGGCGGCACGCTGACGTGTCGGTGACGTGGCGGTGCCGTTGACGCCGCCACGTCACCGCACCAGGAAGTAAAACACTTCCGCGCATGCGCCGAATCCATTCGGCGCCGGTGCGAGACGACATGTCTGCTGGTAAGTGTACTAACCAGCAGACATGTCGGGCGGACGGGTTCCCACCTGATAGATTTCAAAGCATGCTTTGAAATCTGTCGGGTGGCCAAATCCGTCGGCTCGCCCGTACACACGATCGAATCTGTCTGCTGGGACGTTCTAGCAGACCGTTTCCAGCAGACAGATTTGATCGTGTGTACGCGGCCTTACTGTTTATTGGGTCCAATACCTCCAACAGTCATATACATTTAAAAGAATTCGTAAAAATGTAGGTGTGTATGTTGTATGTGTGTGGCTACTCCTCCTTCTATTTTGCAAATTTCAGCTTTTGATTGTGGGGGTAATATAGACACACAGTAGCAGGGTTTATGTTCCTGGTTTAGGAGACCAGCTAATCTTCATGAGGGCATTATCACAGCTTCAAAAACACAATTGTTAATAGATTACATAAGGAGTCATGAAGGCCATTCCCAGCAAGTGAGGAAGGGTTCGAATCTCTGTTATATTTCTATTGCTACGTGTGCCCCTATTAGGGAACATTTTCACTGACTTCCTGTCCTAGTGACAAGGGTTCGAATCTCTGTTATATTTTTATTGCTACGTGTGCCCCTATTAGGGAAGATTTTCGTCACTTCCTGTCCTAGTGACAAAAAATACGTTTTAACAGGTCTGCTTTTAGGCACTTTGGAAAGTTTTTGTTTGGACCAGAGTTGATTGAGAAAGAGGGTGGGGGGTCCTTGAACACTGAAATTTGTATCTATCCAATAGTGTTATAGAAGCATATGTGCTGTCAAGGATTTTACCAAAAAAATGTTTAGTTTAACCTTCTGACTTGCCCAATATAAAGTTGTCACTTTGTAAAGCCTAGTACACATGAGCCAAATGTCGAGTGACATCGGCCTGTTCGATAAAAACAGGCCAACATTCGGCCCTTGTGTATGGCAGCCAGTCCAACAAAAGTTGGCTGTTTGTCCGGCTTCTGTTGGACAAGCATGCTGGAAAACCAGCAGCCGACCGGCTCCTGACCGGTTCTCCCATGCAGGGCTCAAGTCCTGCGGGAACGGAGTTCCTGCACTTTTTTCACAGCAGGAACTCAGTTCCCTTTGCAGGACTAGAGCAGCCGAGCCGCCCGAGCCAATCCTTCACTAAGCGGCGATGCTCAGCTCGAGTTACTGTCAGGCGCAGGCGAACCTTAGTAATCCTGTTACTGGCCGGAGACATTGCGGAGGTCTGTCGCGAGTTATCGCGGGATTTAGAAAGAACTTGCTTCTTTCTAAATTCAGCAATAACTCGTGGCATACCTCTGCAATGTCTCCTTGGAACAATGACAAAAGCTCCCAGGAGACATTGCAGCATCGAGGAAGTGACGGAATACCCGCACACTACCCGATGAATCCATATACAGGAAGCGGTCAGTAACATAAAGGATTACTAAGGTACAGTGGATCAAAAAAAAAACAAACATGTTGTTTAGTAATTATGCATATGAGCGTATCATTTCTTGGGTGGGAGTTACCACACTTTTTTCCCCAGGACTTGACTCCTGCTCTCAGGGGCGGACTGACAACTCATGGGGCCTCCGGGCAATAGAAGTTTATGGGGCCCCCGGGCTTACAGATGGCCACCACGCCAGGAGGCAGTGCAGAGGTGGGGCAGCTAAAATCTCTGGATTTTCACATCAAAAGCATGTTGGTTTCTGACATATCAGGGACAGATGTAAATAAAACATCAATTTTTACATACTGTCCCTGGTTTTACTGAGCCTGGCAACCCTGATGGGGGCCCCCTAGTGGCATGGGGCCCTCGGGCAGTGCCTGAGTGACTCAATGGTCAGTACGCCCCTGCCTGCTAAGAGAGCTAACCGGAGTGTTCAAGCGGAGGACTGTTCCCCTGTCAGAACACAAAAGCTCAGTAGGGGAGATCTCTGTACTAACATTGGATCATTAGTCTAGCGCTTAATTCAACTAAAGCTTAGTGTGATCTAGGCTTTACTATATTCTTCACTAGTACAAGGATGGTACTTATGCGTAGAAGGAATATTTAAAGCTACATACCTAATATATATCTCTTATGCTTCGGTGTGTAGGACCATTTCCAATATCAACGATACTTCTTACAACGTATTCATTCCAGCAGGCAGCAGTTGAATGTGTGGATTAGTGTATGTGATGTCTACGTTCAGCTTGTAAACATTTATAGGAAAACATCCCTAACCCATTACAACACTCCACCCTGTGACCCGTGACGCTATCCCAATGGCTTGCTCACTCGTTGGTTTACAATATTAAGAAGCTGCTCAGCTGGTTCATCCTGTCCATGAATATTATGCTGTAAATACTTAAAACTATACTCATATATAATATCTTAAATGAGAAATATTAGAAATTGTACAGTTAATAAATTACAGTAAGTGAATTTAAATGCACCATAATGCGCTAGAGTGACCAATCAGAGTGCAGGTTGTTGTAGTTAGATCCATTCTGAGTCCATGCGAGTCAGCTAAGGTTCTGGTTCACACCAGAATGCGGTACGTGAAAGGCGCAGTCCGTGTGCCTTTCCAGCGCCATGGTGATTACACTGCCCTTGCGATCTGCATGTGGGTGGCAGCGTATAGTTAAAGAGGAGTTCCACCCAAATTTGGAACTTCCTCTTATCCCACTCCTTACCCCCATACATGCCACATTTGGCATGTAATTTTTTTGGGGGGGGAGTGGGGGCTTCAGTAGGAGTGGGACTTCCTGTCCCACTTCCTGCTTCCGCTGAGGGGCTGGTTAGGCGATTAAGCTTAATCGCCTACACCAGCCCCTCCCTGTAGGCGATCACATGGGACACTGACAGGTCCCATGCGATCGCCTCTCCAATCAGAGGCGAGCCGCGCCGCGCGCGCATGCGCAGTGCGGCTCGCGCATGCGCAGTGGGTGCCCGGCCGTGAAGCCGAAGGCTGTCACGGCTGGGTGCCCACAGTCAGGATGGAGATGCCGGCCGGGGAGGGGGGGAGAGGAGCGGAGCCCCGGTCGGCGCGTCGCTGGAACGTAGGAGCAGGTAAGTGAGTGTTTATTAAAAGCCAGCAGCTACACTTTTTGTAGCTGCTGACTTTTAATAAACACATTTTTGGGCTGGAACACCCCTTTAATAGCACTCCAAATGCTGATGCAAGACGCAGTGTATGTACAGGCACCAAATTGCATAGTAGTGCAGTACCATGTCATTCGGTGCAGTGCGTTTTTAAAAAGTAGTGCAAGCACTACTGTTCCCATGGTCTGGTGTGTTCTGAAGCCCATTTATTGAACGGGCTGAAAAATGCACCACATGACTGTGCAATCTCAGTGTGAACCAGCCTTAGGAGAGGGCACTGGACAGTGGTGACTGGTGTCCAGGTCCGCACTTTCCCCATCCAGGTTGCAGCTTCCCCATTTTGTCCTCCCTAGCTAATCTAGCCTTAAGATCCACCTCCTGTCCTGATTGGTTGGGAGGAGAAGCCGGAAGACAATAGCGAATATTGATTCGCTAATGTCACAAGTGGGTGGGTTCAAACTTCTTGAAGCCAATTAGAGCCTCAGGCTCTAGATGCCTATCAGTCCGGCACTCCGCATTTAGATTAGGGGGCGGCACGTGGAGATTAAGGGGGCGGCGCCCTTGCGACCCTTATGGACTGGCCGCCACTGGCTCTGGATTATTCTTAAGATGAACAATCTGTGGTGTAAGATTATCGCCTGAAAAGCAACCATTTTCACTTTAGAAAATAAATGATCTTTGAAACATTTATATACAAAGGTACAAATAATATTGAAAATATGCTTCTAGGTACAGAGACAGCTTACACATATTGGGGTAGATTCATGTAGATCGGCACATATTTGTGCGGGCGTAGCGTATCTTCTTTACGCTACGCCGGCGCAACGTTGAGAGTCAAGCACGGTATTCACAAAGAAAATGCGCTCAACGTTGCGCCGGCATAGCGTATAGTTGTCGGTGTAAGCCAACGTAAGTCAAAGTAGGTGGAAGTGGGCTGGAAGTGGGCGTGATATATTAAAATGAAGCGTGACCCCATGCAAATGATGGGCTGAGCTTCAAAAAATGGACTGCGCATGCGTCGTGTCTTGGACGCATCCCAGTGCGCATGCTCACAGTCACGTCGAAAAAACTGCCTAAGATACGTCGAATCACTGCCTACGACGTGAACGTAACCTACGCCCAGCCCTATTCACGTAGTACTACATAAACAACGTAAAATACGACGGCTGTTCCCTGGTCCATACCTTTGCATGGGTAGCGCCTCCTATATGGGGAATAACTTTATGCCAGACGTAAGCCTTACGCAAACCGCGTATATTTTCCGCCTGGTGCATCTACGTTCGTGAATCGACGTACCTCCCTCATTTGCAATGGGGCGTCCAGGGTAACTTTGCGCCCAAGATACGCCGGCGTAGGCAAGTTATGTCGGTGGACTGAAGTCGGATTTTAGGCGTATCTTCGTTATGCGAGTACGGCGCATAGATACGACGGCGCATCTTGACACTTACGTGGCGTGTATCGAGATACGTTGGCGTAAGTGGTACGTGAACGTGTATAAATGGTTATCTTAAAGTGGAACTAAAGTCTCTCAATCAACATTGGCTAGTTATGCTGCTAACCTTAGTAAATAGATAGGAAAGTATACTATATGTACTTGTTTTACCTTTTTTTTACATTTCTTCAGTTACTTGGTGGTTTCTGGCCTAGGCCAAAATTATGCCATACATCCCAGGAGTCTTCATGGGCATATTTTTAATTTCATCTAGAAGAGAGGAGGGGGTTTTCTCTTCTAAGCATACCCTCCTGCCTGTGCCTACCTGCCTGCCTGAGCTAAAGGCAGAGGGATTCCAAAAAGTAAATGCTACATGAATCATCTGCTCTTACCCAAGATGACACAAGCTAGAAATGCTAGAGGATGTTTTTCAAAGTGATTTCCCAACAAAATAAAGCATAGCCTTTTCAGGTTGTAATGCTCAGATACAGTTTAGTTCCGCTTTAATAGAATAGTTTCATCTGACGAAAAAATAACAAAACATTTAATTTGTATATATCTTGCCACTGCTATGTTTATAGGCGCCTGTTTTTGGATTTTGGATAACACTGACTTTTTTTAAACTGCCTTAAAAATTGTTGAACAATCTTCTCATTTTCATTACAGGATCTTATGGTGGCCACATACACTAATTTTTTATCTGATCTATGTGCAATTCTATCAACATGATTGGATTTATTTGCAAACAATCGAAAAATCATACCGTCCCTTCTGATCAATTTAAGCCTGGTACACACAGGCTGAATGCTGAGCACTTCAATAGAAACTGGCTGACATTCGGCACATGTATACTGCAGTCGGTCCGACAGAAGTTCGGCTTCTGTCGAAGGGGCATGGCTAAAAAATGTCTGCCGAGTGCTTTTGATTGACCAGAGTGTTCTGCCTGGGGGCGTCCCCCTGTCAGAACACAATAGCACAGCACAGGAGATCGGTGTTCTAACATCAATTCGTTAATACAGCGACTCCTTCTGAGCTGCCAGTGTTTTTTTCATTCAGCCCGGTGAGTGGGGTCATAAGAGGAAAGTGTGGCACATGACACCGCAATTGTTTTGAGCACTATAGCACTTTATCCGTTTGGAGCACCAATCAGATTGCAATAGACTGTGGCCCAGATTCATAGAGCAATTACGCCTGTCTAACTGGTGTTAGACAGGAGTAATTTCAAATTTCGCGCGCCGTATCACTAGTTGGAATCCTCAAACCATGATACGGCGGCTTCGGGCTTCGATCCGAGAGGCTTACGTCTTCGTAAGCCTTCGGATCTACGCTGCCATCTATTTGCGGCCGCTGGGAGGAGTTTGCGTCGTTTTGATGCGTCGGGATATGCAAATGTTTTTTTACGGCGATGCACGAAGATACGAGTGGTCGTCGCAATCACTTTCGTCTATTTTTTTGTACGTAATGTTAGAGCAGCTTTTTGCTGCTCTAACGTTACGTAGCCCATGTTAAGTATGGCCGTCGTTCCCGCTTCGAATTTTTTTTTTTGTTTACGTAACTCGTTCGGGACTAGGATCGCCCGTAAACGACGCTACCTAAACAACGAATGACGTCACGACGTGATTTTGTGCAATGCACGGCGGGAAATTTGCGAACGGAGCATGCACAGATCGATCGCCGCGGGAACGCGCCTAATTTAAATGATTCACGCCCCCTACTCGTCTATATGGATTGCGACGGGAGAAATACACTACGCCGCCGTCGTTTAATGGACAAAATCTACCTGAATTCCACGTAGAGCCAGGTAAAAAACGGCGGCGTAGTGTATTTCTGATACGCTACGATAATCCATTTCTGTGTGAATCTGCCCCTGTGTTTTTTTCAATATATTGATATATTTTGATTGTTTCATTTTTATTGCAAGTGTTGCATACACTATATTTGGAGCACTTCAGCACTTTATTTGTTTGGACCACTCTAGCACATTGTAATGCCGCGTACACACGGTCGTTTTTTGCGATGAAAAAAAACGACGTTTTTTAAAACGTCATTTAAATTGATCGTGTGTGGGCAAAACGACGTTTTTTGTCTTAAAAAAAACGACCAAAAAAAAATTCCAACATGCTTGAATTTTTTGGTTTCGTTTTTCAAAACGTCGTTTTTTGTTTCACAAAAAGTCACCGTGTGTAGCAAAAACGTCTTTCAAAACGACGTTTTTCAACCCGCGCATGCCCAGAAGCTAGTTATGAAGCGAGCTTCAATGAAAAAGAGTGGTGAACGTAACCTCGCTTTTTGTGAAAAAACGATGGTGTGTATGCAAAATTGTCTTTGAAAAGTGACGTTTCAAAAACGTTGTTTTTTACTTCACAGAAAACGTCGTTTTTTTTCATCGCAAAAAACGACCGTGTGTACGCGGCATAAGAGTTTGTGTAGTTTCATATTTTAACTTTATTCAATTGTTCACCACTGTAAGCGCTGTATATACTGTATATATCTAACTAAATAAATTGAGTGGGTTGTCATTGTCAACTGTAGATTAATTGTTCCCATCAAGAGAGATTGATGACTACCCTTAAGCCAGGTACATACGGGCCAAATGTCTCCTGATTTTTTTATTATTAAAGCGGAGTTCCACCCAGGAAAACCACATTTGCCCATCTAGCTTAAAAAAATTAAATAAAAAAAAAGTGAAAAAAAAAAAAAAATACTCACCCGAAATACCTGTTGCTATGCGGAAGTCCGTAATCTGC
The DNA here is from genome assembly GCA_029574335.1 of Rana kukunoris. NCBI lineage: Eukaryota > Metazoa > Chordata > Amphibia > Anura > Ranidae > Rana > Rana kukunoris. The sequence goes on from CM056057.1 coordinate 65,926,678, forward strand.
CTCTTCCACACCGCGGTGTCTTTTCTTCTGCTTCTTCTGCTTGTGAATGGGGCGCGCTGCTTTCTGGGAACTGTGTGTGTTCTCAGAGAGCAGCCGCCCATTCACAAGCCAGCGTGAGACTCACGCAGGCGCAGTAGGAAATGGGCAGTGAAGCCGTACGGCTTCACTGCCTGTTTCCCATAGTGTGAATGGCGGCGCAGGACCCGGATCGATCGTAGGGGCCGGCATCAGGGGGGCCATCAGCACGGGCAAGTAGGACAAGGTAAGTGTCCTTATTTAAAGTCAGCAGCTACACTGTTAGTAGCTGCTGACTTAAAAAAAAAAAAAATTGCGGCTGGAACACCCCTTTAATAAAAACTGGCAGAAAATAGTAAAAATAATAATTTTTAAAATGTTGCTGTATACAATAATTCTTTCTATGACCATAACCCGCCACCCAGCAAAGAACAATCCAAAATAAATTCTCCTACTACTGACATTCGTAATACCACATATGTGTATGTTATTTGTTGTATGTAATCGTAATAGGGCCCAGAAGCAGGAGTGCACAGTTTGCTTTTTTATTCTACCTAAAACACGCGTCTCCTATCTTTGACCCTAACCTTAACCCCAACCTTAATCCTGACATGGATCAAACCCTGATCTAACTTTTTGATCTTTATTTTTTATTATCATTTTTTATGTACTTTTTGTGTTTACAATTTGAGAAAAAAATACTGTTTGTTATGAGCATCTACTTCAGTTATATTTACTCCTACTTCTGTTGCTAGCAATACCTGTTGTGGGGCCTACTTCCAGAAATGCATTATAGCCTTGTGGGTGCAAAGTTTAGGGACACATGTTAGCATTTGGCTCAGATATTAGACATGCCTCAAACATTGGCAACCTATGTGTACAAATAAGGCACTTATCAGTCATCTAAGCCAGGGGTCTCCAAACTTTCTAAACAAAGGACCAGATTACAGTTCTTCAGACTTAACGGGGGGCCGGACTGTGGCCATCGGGAGTAGAAATGGTCTAGATTATCAATGGGAATAAACAATGCCCCATCTTTGGTGTCAGTGGGAGGAATCATGTCCCATCATTTGTGTCATTAAGCCCCATTTGCTGGTGTCATTGGGAGAAATTGTGTCCCATTGTTGGGGTTATTGCAAGGAATTGTGTCCCATCGTTCGTCTCATTGGAGGAATTGTGCACCATCATTGGTGTCAGTGGGTCGAATTATTGTTGGTATTGGTGTTTAAAAATAGTGCTCCAAGGGCCGGATTAAAGCAAGCAAAGGGCCGCATCTGGCCCCCGGGCTGCAGTTTGGAGACCACTGATCTAAGCTATAAGTGTTAGTCCTCTGACATCTTCCCTTTGAGACAGAGAAAGGCACTAGGGACACATGTTCCCCTGTCCCTTTCTCAGCAGCATCAGCTGCGCTGAAAATGAATGGAGTGAAGACATTCATACACTAAAACATTTGTAATCACAGATTACGCGTCAGTTATGTGAATGGACAGTCAGTGATCACTGACTGTCCATTCGGAGCAGTAAGGAGCCGGATTTACCGGCTCCTACCCCACTCTCCATCCTGACAATTCCAAGGGGTGGAGGAGAGGCACGGAAGGGGAGGAAAACACTGTGGGATACACGGCGCCATACACGGGATACACGGCGCCATACATGGGATACACAGCGGCATACACGGCGGCATACATGGGATACACAGCGGCATACACAGGATACATGGCGCCATACATGGTATACACGGCGGCATACACGGGATACACAGCGGCATACACGGGATACACGTTACCATACACGGCGGCATACACGGGATACACATCGGCATACACGGGATACACGGCGGCTTTTAGCTGTTTTAAAATCAGCAGTGATCGATGCTTGGAACTTCCCCATGCACTGATCACCGCCGACAGTACAAGTATCGGGTGAAGCATCGGGAGCATTTGCCCGAGTACAAGTACTCGGGCAAATGCTTGGTATCGGTCCCGATACTAGTATCGGTATCGGGACAACCCTAGTTCCTACCATGTAACAGTATTGGTGATTACATCTGGCAGAGGGAAAGGGAGAATAAGGGCCTTTCACACGGAGCGGACCGTTTTTCGATCCGCTCCGTGTGTGTCCGTCGGCTCAGCGGGGATCCCCGCTGAGCTGTCGGCGGACAGGGCGGTCCCCGCACACTGTGCAGGGACCGCCCTGTCTCTCCTCCGCTCTCCCCTATGGGGAATCGGATGAATACGGACCGTGTGTCTGTATTCATCCGATCCAATCCTTCAGACCATAGGTGTCAAACACAAGGCCCGCGGGCCAAATCCGGCCCTCCAGGCCATTTCATGTGGCCCTCGCAACTCTCCTGCAGCTGCAAGAGACCTCCAGACCCTTACTTTCTGCTTTCAAGCAATGCATCCAGCTTCTTCCCAGCAGCAGCATAAGGAAAGGGGGGTGCACTGTGATATAAGGGAGAGTGGGGGACTCAACTTCTGATGGTGGGGGGGCTCTTAACATCTAATGTAAAGGGGGAGTGGATGCGCTGGACATCTAATCTTACAGACATAACCGGCCCTTTTGAGGGCAATCATAATGCTGATGTGGCCCACGAGGAAATTGAGTTTGACACCCCCGCTTCAGACGGAAGAAAAATAGGGTTTTCTTCCGTCCGAAAAACCGGATCTTTGCGGAGGCGGGTCATTACATGCCAACGGCCGTGATCACATAGGGTACCATTACAGGTCCGTAAACAGACTTGTAATAAACGGACGAATGGTCCGCCCGTGTGAAAGGACCCTAAAGAATTTGCACATAGTGACTCCATAATCTTTAGGGACAAACACCTTATAATGTCCCTCACAATAAAAACTAGATACATTGTTAAATATCTTGGTATGGCACAATGTGTACTGAGGGAAAATACATTACCCAATGATCCACAGGAATCTTGAAAAGGGACCTCAGCTGTCTGGTTCCTGGGGATGTGAGTCTGTTCTCCAGCATATCTCTCTGTTGACTCATCCAAAGTAACCTTACAGCACACATGGTCCAATTTGCACAACCCGTTGTTAAGTCACCTGTAAGCACAGTCAAATCACCAAGCTGTGTTATCATAGATTTATCCAAATGTAACTGTGCCAAATGAGGTACTATCAGTGTAAGGCTCCAATCACCCAGTATGTGAAAAGCATCCACACTATCCTTTCCTGCAGCTGCAATTTTATTTCTATATCAATACCATTCACAACTCCCAGAAGTGTCATACCAGGCTTTTTTTTTTCTGTTATGTAAACTAGGATACCAGGGAAATAACATTATGTGGTAATATTGAAAGTTGCCGTACTTGGATTTCTTGGTTAGATAACGAGGTGTTAGTACAGGTACTATCTATAGGTACATACGTGTTATTATTTTACTTTAGGAGTTAAATACTTAACACATACGTATAGAGCACCAAAACATGTGTGATTAGTAATTTCTGAGTCATTGGTTATAAATATACTTGAGTCCATGGGCCATATTATAGAAGGCCCAGTCAATTTAACCTTTCTTCTCATATTGGACCTTGCCTTTTTTTACATACAAAGGGGAGGAAAGAGGGTGAGTGTGATTCCACCTTTTCCAGTGATAAGATTACTGGCAACATTTATCACATATGTAGAAGCATTAGTAAATAACACAATTATCCCTGGCCCTATACCTGTTTGCAGTACTATCCGGTCAAGGGGCACTGTAGCGTTAATAACTATACATGAGTTATTAGGCAAAAAAATACAATTACCTGTGTGCAGGCTAAATCACTCTCCACCCATCCAATAAACCTCTCCTCGGTCACTCTGGAATCTGTGCCCAATACTCCTATGGTGTCATATATGTGTAGCGCCCATGTACTTCAACTTGCGCTAGTGAAATTTAGGGCAACGGTCAGAGTGTAAGTTTACTCTGATCTTAATTTTGATTATGTTTGGCTCTCTGTTTCAGCTTGGCTGTGCTGTGGGCTCATTCTACTGTGCTTGGAGTGTTGTTCTACCCCAGGACAGCAGGTGGCAGCAGTGGAAGCTGAGGTTGGGGTGCTCTCCAAGCAGCCAATCGGGAGGCCTGGGCCTCGCTGGGCATGCTGGGAGAGGGTACTTATGAGGCAGACGCCATTTTGGTGGGTCTTGTCTTCTGGTTCCTGGTGCGGCACCCACCTTTAGGGTGACCGAACATCACCGCGCCCCAGGCGTTATGGCATACCTGGCCGGGCGTGGGTGCTACGCGGAGTTCCTGGTACTGGAGCCGAGCTGGTCCGGAACACTTTGAGCACAATGGGGACCAAGTGACTGACTGGGTTCTCCCCATCGGAGATCCCAAGCGAGTTGAGCTGTTCGGTGGGGAGTCCAGTTGAGGGACACCAATGAGAGGCTGGTGGCCCAACAGCATTGGAACGAACCATCAGGGAATCGAGGTACTGGACACTGATGGATTGATTCCTCTCTCAGTCAGTACCCTGGCAACATTGGGGGAAAATTTAGGCAAACCTTTTACTCAGGAGGACTTCCTCCACATTCACACTCAGGCAAGGCCTGTGGCAGAGGCGCTTGTCTAACGGTCATTCAGAGGAGCCTTTAGCAGAGGCATCCTTCTCAAGTTCGAGTGATATTCTGGCTGCCAGGTCTGTGAGAGAGACCTGTCCGGGTACGCTAAACCCACTCATGTTGGAGTGGCGCAGAAAGACTGACTGTTGTCGGAAGCAGGATTGCTTTAATATCCAAGGCCTGAGTCTGCTACTCTCCTTCAAACCCTTTCTTCTATCCTTCCCTCACCAGTTGTCTGTTTTTACCCAGCTAGGTAATAAAGAGCACCTAAAAAAGAGACTTCCTATTTGCGAACATTCCTTTATTGCTACTGAGTTCATCGTTCACCCTAGACACATCACCAGAGCCATGAGGTAACATGCCATCCCTATTCTAACCAGCGGCTACTTCGGGGGTGAGCGCTACATATGGAAAAAAAAATATTTTCTGTGTGTAGCACCCCCTTGCTTTTTGCATGGGCGCTGCGTTTAAAACTAGTTGAACTAGGAGAATTAAGTTGCTCCCAGTTGTGATTTGTTTAGGTTGTTGACCTATGTCAGGGGTGGCCAACCAGTGGCCCAGGGGCCACATGTGGCCCGCGGAGCCCTCTGATGTGGCCCACGACCTCCTGCTCTGGGATGGAATAAAGTAGAATACTGTTATTAAAGGTCAGTTTATTACTAAAATCACAGTGTATATACAGTATGGGCATATCTGTTTTGCAGTGATTACTGGGCTGCTTTCAAACTGATCCACAGATGCAGAGCGGTGCACCTGCGAGTTACCTCCACTGAGCCATAGACTTCTGTTATTACCTACGAGTTTCGTGAGCTTTCTAAAAGTGCACCAAACCTGCAGAATACAATAGAAGTCTATTACAAAGTGCAGGAAAGCCAAAGGTACACTGCGTTGCACCTGCAGTGCAGGTAAAACGCAGCGCATCAGAAAAAAAAGAATATAGTGGGCTGTGTCTGTATCCACTCTGCATATGCAGAGCGGACATGGACCTGCCATCCGCCCGATCCGCTCATTGTGGCCCGCGAATGGTTACCAAGTCGCTTAAGTGGCCCACGTGCTTCAAAAGGTTGGGCACCCCTGACCTATGTCATTCTGGAAAGGTCCACTGGCTCGGACTGCATTCTGGGGATGTCGTTTCATCCTTGGCCGGCAGTGGGAGCCAGCGGAATTTCTGGCGGATGGAGTCTTCCTCAGCAGCCAATTGGAGAGGGTTTTTCTCCTCGCTGGGCATGCTGGGGAGGGGTATATATGGGACCTAGGTCAGGTCTTCGGGGTTCTTCTTCTTCACATGTGCGGGGTCCCGGACTCGGGGTGCGGCATCCACCTTCAGGGTGTGCACCCCCATGGACCCCGCCGGCGCGGCCCGTCTGGCTAGGTTCCTGGGCCTTCCTGAGTCTTGGGCCAGAGACAAGAATCAAGGGGCCCCAGTGATTTACTGGGTCCCCGAAGCTTAAGAGAGTCCCAGACAAGGATTCGGTGATCGGGATGCTGGCAGGTACGCTCTACTGCCGCCCGGTGACTTATGCTGAGAAACTACTGGGAGGATTCGCTCTGTATGCACATTTAGTCTATCCAAATTAACTGGCCTGTGGCAGAGGCCTAAAGCCGGGCCTGTGAGGGAGACCCGTTCCTCCCAGCTAAGATTCGAGGTGGCGTCTGGGCTGCCAGGTCTGTGTGAGAGACACCTGTCCGGGGACACCTTACCCATTCAATCTCATAGGAGTGGTGGCGTGTGAAAGTTTGTGCTGCTAAGGGCTGATCTGCCATGTGTATATCCAGGCCTGACATCGAAAGTTTCTCTTTTCTCATCAACCTATCCTTCCTTCACCAAAGTTGATGTTGGCTAATGTTGGCCTGGAATTAAAGCATTGAGAAAATCTTTATTGACTGTGTGGACCTCCGTTTACTGCTAAATTCTTCTGGTGGATGCACCAGAAGATGCCTAGATGCCTAGGTGCCTAGGGATGCCTAGACCAAGCTGGGGTAACTTAATTTGCCGATCCCAAATCAATCCAGCGGCTCCTTCGGGGGTAAGCGCTACATGTACTTTGTGTGTTTTAACCATGGTGTGATTATCAGCAGGAAAATTAGTGCTGAGTGTATTTGACTTATTTGTTATGTCATTGTCCTCAAAACACACAGGCCCAATGGGCCTAAGTTCTCTGGGTGATATACAGTTTGTTATGATACACGTTAGCATGAATACTGCCAGGATCAGGAGACTAAATCCACATAGTGCTTTCCCAAAAGTCTGGGGAGACAGTAGCCAGGACATCTGTGTTTTCTTCTGGCTTGTCTGTTGTCTTATTTTTGGGGTTTTTATTACCTGTTTTGACCCTCTTTGTTACTCTCTCTGTACTCCGGTCGCATGGATCCACTGGGGACATCAGGACTGCTGTTCTGGTCACTGCGATCACCGTTCTCTGTGATCCAAAGGGGAATCTGGATCATTTGATCTTAAAGTGGATGTTTTTATGTCACAATGTAGAGTATAAGATTTCCTATCATCTGTGCCCAGTTTTGTCACACAGCGTTAATCCAGCGCCGAGTAATCCTCTTTTAATGTTCAGTGCAAATTAACAGAGTTCCAGATAAATAAAAACCTGCCAAATTATAAAGTCTGTTTCTCTGTTATTGCTTTCAGGAACAGGTTATTTACAAATCTAACTTGGACATGTTTATCATAACAATTAACTCTGTGTGGCAAGACTGGGCACAGATGATAGGAAATCTTATACTCTACATTGTGATATCCACTTTAAGTTAAGTTGTTTTACCACGACCACATCGCCTGGTTGGAAAGGTTGTTTTGGTTCCTGTGAAGGTAGAGGAAAAAGAGACACATCACCGTAGATGCCATTCAAAGTCTGAATCAACTTTGCACAATATTCTTCCTTTTGCCAAGCATGTTGGAACTGGTCTCCCCATAATCACTTCAAACGGTGATAGCTTAGTTGTTTTGGACAGTGTCATTCATTTCTAGTAGCAGTTTCCCATTTGGCAAATGTACCTCCAGTGGCCTTCCTAATTATATCCTAAATTGTCTTATTCATCCTTTCCACTATACCTGAAATCTCTGGGTGGTAGGGAATATGGAACATCCAGTCAACTGCAACTGTTTTACACGCTCCTGACATATCTTAGAAATGAAAGCTGGCCCATTGTCTCAATGAAAGCTGGACCATTGTCTCAATGAAAGCTGTCCATTACAGAATTAATCTGCAATGGACAGCCCCATTTTGGTATAATTTCTCTCAGTAGTTTTTAACCACTGTTCTAGCATCTTCCCTATTACATGGGAAGACTTCCGACCACTTCGAAAAGGTGTCTACGATTACTAGCAAATAATTCTGTGCCTTGCCTGCCTTATCCCTTGTACACGCGAGCGGTTTTACTGTCTGGAAAACTGACATGCTCCATTGCCGTTTTCCCAACAGGAAAATTACCTGGAAAAAAAGAGAACCAGCTCTCTTTTTTTCCCACCGGATTCCCGGCGTTTTTTAAGCCTGCAATTTTCCTATGGAAAAAGACTGCAGTGGAGCATACACATGGCGGGGTTTCCCGACCAAAGCTCTCATGGCAGTTTTCCTGTTGGGAAGCCCAGTCGTTTGTAGGGGGAAAAAAGTTACAGAGCAGGTTCTCGGTTTTCCCGGTGGACTTTTTACGCCAGGAAAAACAATCGCGTGTACTAGGCATTAGGCAAATGATCTGCAATTGTGTAAAAGGAGCACTAGGTGGCGGTAAATGCTCACGCTGTACATAATGTAAAGTGTGAGGGTTGTTCCTGATACGTGTAATACATCTCTGTACATATTCCTTGCACAAATTGAATACGTTTTGTATTCAAAAATCTACAGTTGTGATTTTTTGTTGTTTCCTTATAACCTCTGTGTCCTATCCTGTGATACTGTGAAATAAAAAGTGGGGCACTACTTTAAGGTATCCCTACCCTCCCCTCTTTGGCAATGACCCCTTCAGGAGTCATTTCCAAACCTTGTGAAGACTAATTCTGAAGATCTTATTTTGTTGCAAAAGTCTGCAGTGTCTGTAACATACAGTATGTTGTTGCGGCAACATTGGAGGGGACAGGGCAACCATGTCTACTGATCTAAGGACAGATAAAGCCGCATCTTTTGCTGCCTGACCTGCTAGTGCATTTCCCAAACCTTGTATGTGCCCTGCAGCATGGGTGTCCACTGAAATCTTTTCACGGGGGGGGGGGGGGGGCACGCTTCGGCAGCGGCATTTTTCCCTTCCTTCGAGCACTAGCGGGGTTTATAAGCGCACCCCCACCGTTAAAATGTAAAAACACCCCACTGTGCCCCTGCATCTTTCAATGTCTCTTTGTCACTACTGTGTACCCCCTCTCCACAACTGCACCTCTGGACCCCTTTACATTACACAGCACCCCACAGCTCTGGACCCCTTTACATTACACAGCACCTCACAGCTCTGGACCCCTTTACATTACACAGCACCCCACAGCTCTGGACCCCTTTACATTACACAGCACCCTGCATCACTGGCCCCCTTTACATTACACAGCACCCTGCATCACTGGCTCCTTTTACATTACACAGCACCCTGCATTACTGGACCTCTTTACATTACACAGCACCCTGCATTACTGGACCCCTTTACATTACACAGCACCCTGCATTACTGGACCCCTTTACATTACACAGCACCCTGCATTACTGGCCCCCTTTAAACATTACACAGCACCCTGCACCTCTGGACTTCTTTACATTACACAGCACCCCACAGCTCTGGACCCCTTTACTTTACACAGCACCCTGCATTACTGGACTCCTTTACATTACACAGCACCCTGCATCACTGGACCCCTTTACATTACACAGCACCCTGCACCACTGGACCCCTTTACATTACACAGCACCCTACATCACTGGACCCCTTTACATTACACAGCACCCCTGTCCCTTGACTGAAACACTACACTATATTGACAACATATTTATTTCAGGTCCTTTTGAAATGAGGGACAAATGAAGTTGATTCCAGAAGAGGGACAGGCACTCTAAATAAGGGACAACTAGAAACGATGCCGTAGGCTACAACTCTGTGTTGTGTTTGCTCTGCGTTTCCAGACTTGCTAAAAACACATCAGAAAATAGTCTAGAGTTACCTGTGGCAACAATATAAAACGGCGCTCCCCTACCTCTGTCCTCTGGTGCTCGTATCGTATGTCACGGAGCTGAGTCTGTGTGCAAGGTCCCGCCCCCCTAGTTCGGCTTGTGTGATAGGCGAACACTTGAAGACTATCAGACGAGCCGAACTAGGGGGGCGGGACCTTGCACACAGACCCAGCTCCATGACATACGATACGAGTGCCAGAGGACAGAAGGAGGGGAGCGCTGCAGTCGCCGCTTAAATCGGCCCCAGGGCCAGTTCGGCCCTGCTCCTGGCTCTCCCTGGCGATTCTGGGGGGGGGGGTGAATGATGGATAGCTGTGAGGGGAGCTGGATGGATTCTAATGCTGCATACACACCATCGGAATTTCCGCTGAAAAAAGGCGGTGAAGCAAAATAAATGGTCAGAGCTGTAGTGGAGAGGAGAATGACCTCATATCCAGTAAGCCTCTGAACGGACATATGTTGAGTGTTCAGACTCTTAAGTAAAAGTAATACCTGGTGTGAGGGATGTACATGGGTAGTATGTCCCAGAGGTACAGTGGCAGACATCTCAATACCCATGGCGCAGGCAGCTAGGGCGCACAGACACGCCAGCATGCCTTGAACTAGAACTACCTTGGAAAACAAGGCTGCTGCTTTCAGCTTACCTCCATGGTCTTGGGCTAGGAAAGCTGTCAATTTGTAATAAAAACATGCATATTATTTTATATATACTGTGATTCTGTACTTGCCAAATATGCTTAATCTCCCTCCATTAAGTCTGGCTGTAGCCATTTTAACTGTGGCCAGCTGAAGCTCCTGCCTATTCACTTCCTGGATTTACACAGACACACAGAGGCACATAGACATACACATATACACAGATGCACACACATACACATATATACAGACAGACAGACACACTCACACCTCTGCTTACCTGCTAATTTCTCCTCTGTGGATGAATACACATGATCACAGCAGTCTCTTGTTATCTGTTATCTCCGGCCTCATCCAGCCCCTCCAGCTCTGCAGCTCTTATTGGCCCTCCTTTAACTCATCCACCCTCCCTTGCTGGCAAACTCTCACTAGAATTAGGCCCCATGTAAACGAGACGCAAATGCAAACACATCTAAACACACGTTTTCAAAGGCAAAAATCTGCGTTTAAAACGCCCGTTAAACCGCGTTTGTATTTATAAGTGTTTAGTTAAGAAACATCATAAGACCCTCCCTAAGCTCAAAAAACAATATTATTTAACCATTTCAGCCATTTTGTGAGACCAAAGTGAGTAGCAGCTGAAAGAGCAGCAGTATACTTGTATTTAGCGTGTCACTTGCCACATCACCTGCCACAAGCTGTGGATTGTCCACTTGCCATGTCACCTGCCACAAGTTGTGAATTGTCCACTTGCCACGTCACCTGGCCACGTCACCTGCCACGTCAACTGGCCCACGTCACCTACCACAAGTTGTGGATTGTCCACTTGCCACGTCACCTGGCCACGTCACCTGCCACAAGTTGTGGATTGTCCACTGCCTATGTCACCCCATGTGGAAGAAAAATATATTTTAAATATATTTTAAAAAAACATTCCTAATATATTTTTCCCAAATATATTGCAATATATTTGAAATGCTACAATTTTGGCCAGATTCAATATATTTCAAAAATATATTTCAATATATTTGTGAATATATTATTGAATATATTGGGAAATGCATTGTGAAATATGTTGCAAATATACTCATAAATATATGTTAAATGTACTTCTGAATGCATTTAGCAATATATTTATGCAGCCATAAATATATTGCAACATGCATTTTGGAATGCATTGTGAATATATTCAGACATATATTGCTAAATGCATTCAGAAGTACATTTAACATATATTTCTGAATACATTCACAATGCATTCCAAAATGCACTTTGCAATATATTTATGGCTGCAAAAATATATTGCTAAATGCATTTAGAAGTGCATTTAACATATATTTATGAATATATTTGCAACATATTTCACAATGCATTACCCAATATATTCACAAATATATTGAAATATATTTTTGAAATATATTGAATCTGGCCAAAATTGTAGCATTTCAAATATATGGCAATATATTTGGGAAAAAATATATTAAGAATGTTTTTTAAAATATCTTTTAAATATAAATGTACTGAATGTAAAATAAAAAAAAAATACATTCCTATTACATTTTGAAAGGCTGTGCATTTATATATTGTATTTTATATATTGTAGGCCTATAAAACCAGCAAATATTTGGAAATAAAAACAATAACACAGTACAATACACACAACTTTATTAGCATGTAAATATACAAAAACTACAACACAGAGAATAGAAAGTGGTGTTAACTGTGGAAAATGACATTAATGACATAAAAGTTTATTTGTGGTATTCTGATGGTTCCCCATGTTTCCCTTCAGGTGATATTTCAACACCGCAATTTTTCTTGTAACAGCGTCACTGATCACACCATTTGAAGTCCCAGGAAACTTTGCCAAAGTGGCAGCTTTAAAAAGTAAATGGAAAATATTAGACTTATTAGATATTCCCTGTGAATCAAAAGCCATATAAGACCCTTTTCACACTGTAGCGCTGCTAAAGCTCCGGCGGTTTTTGCAACACTTTTTAGGCGTTTTTTTTTAAAGGGAAAATCTTATTTTGAAACAAAAGTCAAATTGGCTTACAGTCTACATGTCAAAGCTGATGTTTTCATAGGGTCTAACTGTACCCGCTTCTCTCCATCTGTCAGCCGCTTGGAGGCACCGCCTTGAAAGTTACTTTTTATTGAAGTGGTTGAAAAGGTACAAAGGTTTTTACCTTCATGTATTTTATGCATTAAGGTAAAAAAAAAAAAAACTTCTGTGTGCAGCAGCCCCCCTATACTTACATGAGCCCCCTCTCGATCCAGCGATGACCACGAGTGCCTTGTCTCTCCAGGGACTTGCACTGCTGATTGGCTTTCTGTAGTGGTGGGAGCTATTGGCTCCCGATGCCATCAATCACAGTCAGTGAGCTAATTAGGAGATGGGGCCAAGGAGCAGCTCAGTGTGTGTGTGTTGAAAAAACAGAGCTGTGGTTTAGGAGCACTGGCATGGGACCTGAGAAGAGAAGGATCTGGGCTGCTCTGTACAAAAACCCTTACACAGAGCAGGTAAAATATGTCATATTTGATATTTACAAAAAAGACAACGTTTTAATGTTTCGGTACTAAAAGAAATCCTACCTGTTTAGGCCTTGAGTACAACACTTGACAAGGAGATGAGCTCAAGTCTTTAGATGGGACAGAAGGTGATGCACACGATACACCCACACAGGATGAACTTCCACCATCATTCTTCAGTGCTATTAGCTGCGCTCTTGTTGTTTTCAAAGTATCCATTACGCCAGGTAACTCTATGGAAAAGCATAAAAACATTTTAAGTAACATAATGGCCTATTTTCTCACCATATCCATTAATTTCATTTGTTAGAAATTGATGACTTGTGGAAAAATGTACTTTTACATGATTAGAGGGTTTCCTCCAGTCTGCTGCTGACCCATCCCCTCCACCAGATCAAAAATATTCCAGGAGGGTTTCTCCCAAGGTATAAGTAAAGATGTTCCACACAACAAAAATCTTACTTGTGCATATAGTATGTAGTTACCTCAGTGCACTCACTGATACTATAATGAATGTAGTACAGTAAGCTCCCAGTTACTGTTATTTCTGGTTGCTTGAGATCTAATAGTAACTCTCAAGCATCCACCTCCCATGGCACCCTACCCCCTCCCACTTAGCAGCTAAAGGGGGTAGGGATTGGGGGCATTGTTTTACCACCCCCAAATTCACATGCGATGAGCCTAAAAAGTGCTATTGCCAAATGCAACTAAGGGCTCATTCATAATGCGTTATGCAATGCTCCAATGGGCCTCTGAGAAATTATACAAGGTGGTCAGGAGGCAAAATGTTAACACCAATAATTGCAGTGAAAGGCACAGGATTGCAGTGCGGTAGTACGGCAATTATAGGTTTTAGTCAGGTGTGATGAGGCAACATTGGAGGACACTTTGCCCTGTGATTAGGGTTGTCCCGATACCGATACTAGTATCGGTATCGGGACCGATGCCGAGTATTTGAGGGAGTACTTGTACTCCCGCAAATACCCCCGATACCAAAATAGAATAATTCATATTGCAGCCATGTCCTGTCCCTCATACCTGTAGCTATGATATGTCCCCCACGTATGCCGCCGCCGCCGCATACCGCCGTTAATCCCCCTGCATTATAGCGTAGCGTGCATTACAAGCTTTCGTTTTGAATACTTGTAAATGCCCGCGCCGCCATGTATAGACACTCCCCTTCTCGGGGATCCGTCCAATACCGAGCAAGGGGGAGTGGTGATGTTACGGGCGTGGGACACTCCCCCTTGCTCGGTATTGGACAGATCCCCGAGAAGGGGAGTGTCTATACATGGCGGCGCGGGCATTTACAAGTATTCAAAACAAAAGCTTGTAATGCACGCTACGCTATAATGCAGGGGGATTAACGGCGGTATGCGGCGGCGGCATCATAGCTACGGGTATGGGGGACATACATGGCTTGCAATATGGGGGACATACATGGCTTGCCATATGTGGGGGACATACATGGCTTGCAATATGTGGGGGACATACATGGCTGCAATATGTGGGGGACAGGACATGGCTGCAATATGGGGGACATACATGGCTGCAATATGTGGGGGACATGGCTGCAATATGTGGGGGACATACATGGCTTGCAATATGTGGGGGACATACATGGCTGCAATATGTGGGGGACAGGACATGGCTGCAATATGTGGGGGACAGGACATGGCTGCAATATGTGGGGGACATACATGGCTGCAATATGTGGGGGACATGGCTGCATTTGGGGACATATTTAAAAAAAGTATCGGTATTCGGTATCGACGACTACTTGAAAAAACATATCGGTACTTGTACTCGGTCCTAAAAAAGTGGTATCGGGACAACCCTACCTGTGATCTTTGACTTCTCCCATGTAGTTCGGGTAGATCTCCACCTCTCGAAGGTTGCCTACCTCTGCCCTAAAACACTGTAGAATGAAAAGGCAAATGATTGGTCAAACAGAAAATAAAGATAAAAATAACAAAGGCAGCAGAACTGGTGGAATAATAGACAATAAATAGATAAAAAATTAAAAGACTGCACCAATATAAAACATTCTATGAAAATTAAAATTGAAAATTTCACCAATACCAATTCACATTGAAAGACTGGCATCCAGGGGCTGATATGCCAAAAACGGTGCACAATAATTAACGAATACAAAAAAATCAGAGTGCAAGGAAAAATTTGTATATAAATTCACAAAATTAATGTCAAATTATATGTATAAACAATGAGAGGTTAATACGTCAAATCGGTGATCCCAAAAATTGTATGCCAACAGCACACAATTGGCAAACCAAACCTCAAAAATTCTTAATGATATCACCACAAAACTCAAACACTGATGACCAAATGAATAATGAAGGATGATGCAAATATGATGATCAGATACAGTGCCGGTTGAATGTGGCGATATAAAAAAAAAGGGAATGTGCCCACCACCATAATTAAGTTGTCCGCTTACCAAAGGCAAGTTGTCTCAGTTGTTGGTTTTCTTCTTCCAAGTGCTTATTCCGGTTTTATATTCACCAGTTGTCAGTCAGTCTTGGTCAGGTGCTTTGACAGCGGCTGGCGCCCCATCTGTCAGAATCCGCCAAAAAAAAAAAAAAAATTAGCTTTCCATCTCCACACAACACACACACACACACCCCAGACACCGCTAACCTCCTTCTGCACAATTTATTTGATGGCAGCTGAATGTAAACAGCAGGGAGTGGGGGAACCATAGCCAGACTGCCATTGGATGTTTCAATTTTAAAATTAGACTGACTATTGCGCCCCCTTCCCACTCCCTGCTGTCAATCAGCAGAGGAAGACCTGAAGAAGAATGTTCTCCTTCAAATCCTCTCCTTTGCTGATTGACAACAGGCAGTGGGCGGGTGCAATAGCCCACTATTGGCTACTGCAAATTAAAATAGTCAATAGCAACCTGGCTATTGATTCCCCTGCTATCTGCTTTTTTTTCCTGTATTCTGACAGTGGCCAGTGGCTGTTAGAATACAAAAAAAGGCCTAGGTGTCAACTGATATCAGGCTACTTCTGGGGCAGCTGGATGTAATATTAGTACCTCATATTGTTATCGGCCTGAAAGGTGGCCCATAATTGGTATCTGTATGGAAAAATCCATATCTAATGGCAGGGCAGATAATAATATGCAAAAGGGGAGGGAGACATAAAACATTGGTAGCACCGTGCCCTGACATTATGGGGTATATTTACTAAAGGCAAATCCACTTTGCAGTACAAGTGCACTTGGAAGTGCAGTCACTATAGATCTGAAGGGGACAAAAGAAAAAAAAAATATATATTTTTTCCTGTACATGATTGGATGATAAAATCAGCAGAGCTTCCCCTCATTTCAGATCTCTCTCTCAGATCTACAGTGACTGCATGTCCAAGTGCACTTGTAGTGCAAAATAGATTTTCCTTTAGTAAATCAACCCCTATGCTGCATGGTGAGTGGATATAGAATGGAAGCTGTATATTATATGCAGCAATGTGCACTGAAGTATGCTACACAGTTACTGGATATAACATGGAAGACATACATATTATATGCAGCAGGGTGACATGCTGTGCAAGATGAGCTCTATAATATTACATTACTGTGCACATGCTGTATGGTAACTGGGAAGGTAAATGCACACAGAATGAGAACTTTTCAGCAGGAAATAGACAAATACAACTTTAACTCATACACCAAACTTTCACAATTCTAATATTATTTGATAGAAGGCTCACCTTTCATCCAGGAGAATACATCCAAGACATTACAGAGAACTTCTCCACCATGCCATGCTTTCCTTTTCAGAGGCCTTACCAGGAACAGGAAGTGAGAGGTGAAAGTTCACCCCTCTGGTTCCCACAGCTCACTTCCTGTAACAGACCTCCTGTATTATGATTGCAGTCTCTCTGTTTAAAGAGTTTTCCCCAGGGCTGGATTTACATATTAGAAGATCGAAGGCACAGAAATCAGACCCACATCCCAATAAAAAAGAATGAGATAAAAGAAATTAGAAAAATATTTATACATGTAAGTAAGTTATGGAAGATGCATTCTATATATATATTTTGTATCTTCATTCTGGTATATATGTGTGTGTGTGTATATCAGATATACTCTATATGTATATATATATATATGTGTGTATATATATATATATATATATATATATATATATATATATATATATACACACAGTATACACACACACATATATATACTGTATATACACACACACACACAAGAATGCAGCTCTCATCACTTACATATTTATCTTCCAGCCCAGCCTAGTATTGGCACATGACAACAGTGCAGCTTGGGCAAGGATATGACATTTAACCACTTCCTTACTGGGCATGTATACCCCCTTCCTGACCAGGTGAAATTTCAGCTTGCGGCACTGCGTCGCTTTAACTGACAATTGCGCGGTCGTGCAACGTGGCTCCCAAACAAAATTGGCGTCCTTTTTTCCCCACAAATAGAGCTTTCTTTTGGTGGTATTTGGTCACCTCTGCGGTTTTTATTTTTTGCGCTATAAACAAAAAAGGACGACAGTTTTGAAAAAAAAAATACAATATTTTTTACTTGTTGCTATAAAAAATAGCCCAATTTAAAAAAAAAAATTCAGTTTAGGCTGATACGTATTCTTCTACATATTTTTGGTAAAAAAAAATCGCAATAAGCGACTGGTTTGCGCAAAATATTATAGCGCCTACAAAATAAGGGACAGAATTATTATTTTTTATTATTTATTTTTTACTAGTAATGTCGGCGATCTGCGATTTTTATTGCGACTGCGACATCATGGCGGACACATCGGACACTTTTGACACATTTTTGGCGCCATTCACATTTATACAGCGATCAGTGCTATAAATATGCACTAATTACTGTATAAATGTGACTGGCAGGGAAGGGGTTAACACTAGGGGGTGAGGAAGGGGTTAAATGTATTCCCTGCATAGTGTTCTAACTGTGGGGGGAGGGGGGGTGACTGGGGGGTGACCGATCTGTGTCCCTATGTACAAGGGACACAGATCGATCTCCTCCTCTCCAGAGACAGGACGCTGTCTCTGTGTAAAACGGCAATGAGAGATGATCTCATATGTTTACATATGAGATCATCTCTCATTCGCCCACAGATCGCATCGCAAACGGCCACTCTGATTGGCCGTGTCCAAGGGACACGGCCAGTACACAAGTTCCCCGCTGCACGCTCTGGAGCGCGCGCTGGGAACAAAGAAAGGGGCTGCCGTGAAAACGCGGCAGCCCGGAGAATTAGAACCACCCTGCGGCCGCATATAGTCGTACGGCCGTAGGGAAGTGGTTAAAGCGGAGTTCCACCCAAAAGTGGAAGCTCCACGTATTTGCCTCTCCCCCCTCCCCCTACTTTGCCACATTTGCCACCTTTCGGGGGAGGGGAGCAGGTTCCTGTTTTTGACAGGTACCCTTCCCCCCTTCCGAGATATCTCGCTGCCGCGAATGCGTTCCCGATGATTTTCTGCATGCGTGTTTTTGATGCATTCCAGGGCATGTTTGGTGTGTTTTTAAAGCATTCCAGTGCATTTTCCTCTCTTTTTTCCTCAACCTTAAATAAGGACATGTGTGTTGCAGTGCGTTCAGGTGCATTCTAGTGCGTTTTTGATGTGCTTTACAGTGTTCCATTACAGTCCAGTGCAGGAAAAATGCAGCATGCTCTACTTTTTATCTGGAACTGCAAGCACTGGTGTGAATTATGCTATTGAAAACCATATAACTTACTTTCCATGCAAAAAAAAATAAACGCACTGGACTGCATGTGGTGTGAATTGGCCCCTATAGGCAATGGAGGCAGCAGCACCCGAGAGCCAATGGAAACATTGGCTGGGATACCAACATCGCCGGATTCCAGGACAGGTAAGTGTCCTAATATTAAAAGTCAGTAGCTGCAGTATGTGTACAGTATAGGGGGTTATTTACTAAAGGCAAATCCACTTTGCACTACAAGCGCAAACTACAAGTGCAAAGTACACTTGAAATTGCACTGAAAGTGCACTTGTAAGTGCAGTCGCTGTAAATCTGAGGGGTAGATCTGAAATGAGGGGAAACTCTGCTGATTTTATCATCCAATCATGTGCAAGGTAAAATGCTGTTTTTTTTTATTTTCCTTGCCCACTCAGATCTACAGCGACTGCACTTCCAAGTGCACTTTCCTTGCAATTTCAAGTGCACTTTGCATTTGTAGTTTGCACTTGTAGTGCAAAGTGGATTTGCCTTTAGTAAATAACCCCCTTTGTGTAGCTGCTGAGTTTTAATTTTGTGCTGGGGAGAACTGTAATATGCCAATTCCTTTTAATTGGCTGCTGGAATTACCCTTCGGCAAGTACTAAGTCCAAACAATGGACTGGACTTAGTATAAAAAGAATATACAGTGTATATACTATATATATTATATTGCCAAAAGTTTTGGGACACCTGCCTTTACACGCACATGAGTTTTAATAGCATGCCAGTCTATAACAGCTTCAATTCCTCTGAGAAGGCTGTCCTATGGGAATGTTTGACCATTCTTCCAGAAGCACATTTGTCAGTTCAGGCACTGATGTTGGATGAGAAGACCTGGCTCACAGTCTCCACACAAATTCATCCCAAAGGTGTTCTATCAGGTTGAGGTCAGGACTCTGTGCAGGCCAGTCAAGTTTCTCCACCCCAACCCACTCATCCATGTCTTTATGGACCTTGCTTTGTGCACTGGTCCAAATCATTTGGTGGATTATGGTGTGTGGGGGGGGGGGGGATTATGGTGTGGGGTTGTTTTTCAGGGGTTGGGTTTGGCTCCTTAGTTCCAGTGAAGGGAATTCTTAAGGCCTCAGCATACCAAGACATTTTGGGAAAATGTTATGCCCCCAACTTTGTGCGAACAGTTTGGGGACGGCCCTTTCCTGTTCCAACATGACTGATCATCAGTGCACAAAGCAAGGACCATAAAGACACTGATGAGCGAGTTTGGTAATAATAGTGCAACTACTGATTCATGGATTAAACAGAACATTGAATATTTATATCCAGAGTTTCTCTTGGTACCGTGTAAGCAGACAAGACCCTTGGACTGTGGAGGTGGATGTCTGTGAATGTTCTCATTCATTCAGGTCAATCAATATAACTGGACTTGCTGTATCTTAAGACGTTTTGCTGGTCCGCCGACAAGCGTTCTCAATTCAGAATGACTTATACAAAAATTCTTTGGGAATGGAAAGTGGATGCGAGAGGTTTATCTGCTTTGTATTAAATGGATTATGTGCTTAAAATCTTATTAAAAAAAATTATATTTTATTTAAATCTTTTGGTTTTTATTTTATTTTTTTTTTATTTTAAAAGAGTAAAATACAAAACAAAATGGGAGTGGGTCTCTTATAAATGTATTCAGAATGTTATCTATGACATAGTTACAAAAATATCAGACAAAATATATGTTGAAATGTCTTTATTAGACATTAAATATTTTCAGAAAAACATATTTTAAAAATATATTTTCTAATATATATCTTTGTAAAATACATTTAAATTATATTTTTGGAATGCATTTACAAGTATATTTAAAGATATATGTTTAAATGCATTTTTTTTATATGTTCAAAAATATCTGGACAATATATTTACAAACATATATTTTCACATATATGCCTTTGGAAAATATATTAAAATTATATTTTTGGAACGCATTTACAAATATATGTACAAATATATGTTGAAAAAAATCTGAAGAATATATTTACAAAATATATTTTCCAATATATGTCTTTGGAAAATGCATTTAAATTATATTTTGGAATGCCTTTACAAGTATATTTAAAAATATATTTTTAAATGCATTTTTTTAGATGCTCAAAAATATCTGTCAAATATATTGAAAAAAATATATTTTAAAATATATGCCTTTGGAAAATATATTTGAATTTACATTTTTGGAATAGATGTAAAAATATATTCGCGTAGGCCAATATATTGTAAATATATTTAAAATATATAATTTTTTTTAATAAATATATTGGAAATATATTTTTCTTCCGTATGGGACCTGTCACATCAACTGGCCACTTCACCTGCCACAAGTTGTGGATTGTCCACTTGCCACGTCACCTGACCACGACACCTGCCACAAGTTGTGCATTGTCCACTTGCCACGTCACCTGGCCACGTCACCTGCCACAAGTTGTGGATTGTCCACTGCCCATGTCACCTGTCACGTCAACTGGCCACTTCACCTGCCACAAGTTGTGGATTGTCCACTTGCCACGTCACCTGACCACGACACCTGCCACAAGTTGTGCATTGTCCACTTGCCACGTCACCTGGCTACGTCACCTGCCACAAGTTGTGGATTGTCCACTGCCCATGTCACCGGTCACGTCAACTGGCCACTTCACCTGCCACAAGTTGTGGATTGTCCACTTGCCACGTCACCTGACCACGACACCTGCCACAAGTTGTGGATTTCCACTTGCCATGTCACCTGCCACGTCACCTGGCCACGTCAACTGCCACAAGTTGTGGATTGTCCATTGGCCACGTAACCTGGTCACATCACCTGCCACGTCACCTGGCCACATCACCTGCCACGTCACCTATCACAATTTGTGGATTGTCCACTGGCCACGTCACCTGGCCACAAGTTGTGGATTGTCCACAATGCAATGCAAGCAATTACAGTTGTTTATGTTTTTTAATGTTTTTTCATCATTTGCCATCATTGTTGAGATTTCTAATGTAAAAAAATAGGTCACCTTTAAAAACGCCTACAAATGAAATCGCGGCAAAACACTTGTACCACGCGAAAACGTTTGCGTCTGAGCCCATTTGTTTGCTTCTGGAAAAATGAGGATAAACGCAACTGCCTAAAAACGACAATAAACGAGATTGTGTGCATGGACACATAGGATAACATTGAATGTGTTCAGGGGCAGTTGAAAAAACTGTCCAAATGCCTCTGAACGCAAGTTTACCAGAGTCTCGTTTGCATGGGGCCTTAGCTGTGCATGTCATTAGCCTAGGCTAATGACCAGACAAGAAGCAGAAAAAGGGTTGTATAAGGCAGCCCTCAAAATTTCCACTCGCCTACTAGCATTTGGCGAGTGGATTTAAGCGGGGGGCGAGTGATGACAGGGCTGCATGACCAATCTCCCTGCAATCTGTGCCTACACTTGGAGTCCTGATGAGATTGGCGGCCAAAGAGGAAAGGTGCATGCTCAGGAAAAGTAGTCTGGTGAGCTGCGCACAGGCAGAGCAGTAGGTTCCTTTCCTTGCATATCTCATTAAGCCATGGGACCTAACAGTATGACCTCTCTGAGCCTGCCACCCTCCCCCTGGGCCCCGCCCAATGTAGCTGGAGAGCAGAAAGTAACGAGTGAGGTGGAGGATTGCGAAAATTACCACTCCGGTGCAGCGCTCACTGAAAGTTGCCCTGACATGAGAGCGCAGCCTTCCAGTTTGTGCAGTTTTCTTCTCCTTGTGCTCTATGTAAGTGTCCAACAGTTCAGCCTGAGCACTGTGAACAGACTGGTCTCAATGTGTGCTGTGCGGTGTCAGTGTGTGCTGTGCTATGGTGTCAATGGCTGTGCAGTTGTGTGGATCTCAGTGCTGGATTATACTCCCTCCTGGGAGTTGCAGAGGAGACAGCAAGAGAATGGGGAAGAGACCCAGTTCTAGTGCCATGTCCCTCTGGTCTGCCCCCAGTGCCCTGTCCCTCTGGTCTGCCCCCCAGTGCCCTGTCCCATTTTGTTAAAGTTGTTGTTGGTAATATTTAATTTTGTAACTTGATTCTGCATAAAACATTGTCTTTCCATAAGATAATCTACGAGGGCATGTTTACAGGTGCAATTAGACGCAGGGCAGTGTATGTATTAGGTGAGGCAACTGGTGGCGAGTAACTCTTGATGCCTGCCTAGTAGCTCAGGACTTGAAATTTTGAGCCCTGGTATAAGGCATCTAATGGCAGAATTTTTATTTATTTTTACTATGCAAGGTTAAAACAACAAGGGCAGGAGATTTAATAGATGGAAAGATGAAAAATGACTGAAGAGCCACTTTAAGGCATTGATTGGGGCTACCGCACACATGTGTTGTTCTTTTATACAGGACTTCACTGACCTGAAGTGACTCTCCTCTTTCCCATTTTAGGCAATCTGTGATCTCCCCCTGACCTTCAAGATGAGACCTTCCAAACCCTAATTGACCTTGGGTGCTATCAGGCATTCCACGTTTGGGGAGCAGAGGCCTAGCCTACCCTGCAGACCTTGATGGACTCCACGGGCCCTTTCCATTGGGATTTCTGGGGGGCATTATTTTTTCCTTAAGGAAGTCACAAGGTCACGTGATGAAATGCATCAGAATCAGGATATGGACCCAGAAGTCCATGCTGTTTCCATTGAAGCTTATCCTTAAAGGGGCAACTTGATTTTATGTATATTGTCTTTTTATCCTGTGCACAGGAGTTTTTTTTTTTTTTTAGTGCACCTGCTTTGTGAGTAGTCCTTTGTGGAGCCGCTGGTTGTTGTTGTTTGGGATCGGCGTATTAAGTTACCTTGTAGTGTGTCTAGGGGTAGTAGCAGCGAGTAGTGGCAGTGAGCGAATGTCCAGTCACCAAATGGATTTTTCAATGCTTTATTTCAGGGCCCAACAACGGCCAACATCAACAGGAGATTGGAAAGGTTGATGAAGAAATAGAGAACAGTGCGGTATCAGGCCTGGATATAACACAGAGCAGTTTTGCTCTCGGTAGTAGTAGATACAGTTCGTCGCCACAGGAGTAGTGGGTAGAGTGCCTCCGGACAGACCCTTGTTATAAGCCTGGCAGCCGAAATTTCACTTTTACGTTGCTGGCATGAACAGATCTCTATGACAGACCTGGCTCGGGCCTCTGCCACAGGCGTAGTACTTCAGTACCCAAGAGAACAATTCGGATTGAGCGAATCCTCCCAGTAAATGCAATGAAAAGTGTCACCAGTTGACAGCTGTCATGTACCTGTCAATTCTCGGCGACCAGATCCTGATGGTTCGTTCAAGCCCTTTTGGATAACCTGCCTCCAGGTTCTCCTCAAGCCGATACCCCACTGAACGGCACACAGCCTGGGATCCTCTCAATAAGGTCGGGGACCCAGTAGGTCACTGGGGCCCCCATTGACATCTGGATGGATCTCCATGGAACAGGTGGTTCTGGCCAGGTGGGCCATGCGGGCGGGGTCCGTGGATGCGCGCACCCTGAAGGTGGATGCCGCATCTGGAACGTGGACCCTGCGCAGAGAAGAGGAACCGACCACCGGCCGCCCAATCGACCCAGAACACGCGGCAGCTGCCTCAGATATACCCCTCCCCAGCATGCCCAGCGAGGGAAGAACTACTCTAATTGGCTGCTGGGGAAAGGTGGCTTTGTCATAACCCCTCTAGCGCCAACTGCCGCCCAGGGGTGTAATCACACCTCGGGGCTACAGACCGGCCTACAGGACAGTTCTGAAATAGCAACAGCCTGCAATTTAACAAATAAGGAATGGGAGCAAAATAACTCTCCCATTCACCCACTAACTTTAGCATAGTGCCCGCACTGAAAGTAAGGGGGCGCTACATGAGTTTTTCTCTTCTTTCCTACATGGTATATGGGCTGAATACTGAGTCTCATGATGGATTCATTATCTGACAAAAGCTGTTTGGAAGTATACTGCACAATTTTTACCCAGCGTCTAGGAAAGCATGATATGTAAGGACAAAACAGGGGGAGGCGTCGACCTGATTGTAGTATTAAAATGAAGATGGAATGGATCACAGAGTTTCTCCAGAATTTCAGCCAGCTGACCAATCCTTTCCAGCTATCCGGAACAGCGGTGGGTCCCGCAGAGCCATGTGGAATGCCAGGACTGGACTTTGATGAGCATGCATCTTCTATCATCTTTTAAGTGTTTTTAATCTTATCCTATTAAAATCATCATTGCAATACTACACTCAGGTCGGCGCCTCCCACCCTCCCCGTTTTTCCTTTACATGTGTAGCGCCTGTGTACTTTATGGTACCGGTGCTAGTTACATTTGTGAGTAGATCAGAGTGTAGTTAAACTCTGATCCAGATTGTTAGTTGCGGAACACGGTCTCTGTCTCGGCTTGGCTGTGCTGTGGGCCTGTTCTGCTGTACTGGGGTGTTCTTCAAGCCCCGGTACTGTAGGTGGCAGCAATTGAGTCAAGGCTTGGGTGCTCTTTCCCAGCAGCCAATCACAAGGGTTTATCCTCGCTGTGCATGCAAGAGGGGAGTATTTATGGGGCAGACGCCATTGGTTCTGGGTCTTTTCTTCATCCAGTGTGGCACCCACCTTTAGGGTGGCCACATTACGGCGCCCCGGCGCTATGGCCTACCTGGCCGGGGCGTGCGATGCTGACCCGGAGCATCTGAACAGCAACGGGGACCCAGTGAGTGACTGGGTTCCCACCTTTGCGGATCAAGCTGTACTGCTGTTTGGTGGGGAGTCAGTCTGAGGAGCATCATTGAGAGGCTGACGGTCAAAAAGGGCCTGGACAAACCAGTGGGGATCGAGGTAACCGGACACTTAGAAATTGATTACCTGTCAGTTGGTACTTGGGCGACAAGTTGAAAGAGATCCAAACGTAGCTCAATCAAGGAAGTATATCTCCAAGAATTTAATTCAGAGAGGACCTGTGGCAGAGGTATCTTTCTGAGTGTCATTGAGAGGGGTCTGTGGCAGAGACTTTCTCCCAAGTTCAAGTTCACCAAGGAGGGTCTGTGGCATAGACTTTATCCTACAATTGTCCGAGTGATACTCCGGCTGCCAGGTCATAATTGATGATTTATGGTTAAATGAATATTTAAATTATATATTGCATAGGTTTACTAACCAGATCAGCGCAGTAACCCCCCCCCTTTTTTCATTTACTCATACCATCGAACGAAGGTTTACAGTACTGCAGCAGATCACTATAATTAAAAGTATATTTTGTGTGGGTGACACTTATCACATTTTCCATGAGTATGCAATATATTTAACTGTACAGTGACAACCACACCCTCTTTATTTGGTGCTGCTTGTTGCCGC
Source organism: Rana kukunoris (assembly GCA_029574335.1). Taxonomy (NCBI): domain Eukaryota; kingdom Metazoa; phylum Chordata; class Amphibia; order Anura; family Ranidae; genus Rana; species Rana kukunoris. The sequence continues at coordinate 65,952,646 of CM056057.1, forward strand.
TTCTCACCCTCTGGCTCTTTCCCTGTCGATCTTTGTCTCTGCACCTGTCTCCTCACGGTGTAGAGCTATCTTTTTTTTTTTTTTTTAATTAGTTATTTATTCATAACAGGAAGCTGGCCCACACGGGCCACAGAAGCATTACAGTGTATAAGTAATAATAACATACATGGAACTATATAGGGTATCCGATCATATGTGAAATTCCGGTTAGCAGGCACCCCGTGAGTCCGAGGGCCCAGCTCCTCATGTTTTCCGTTTTCTAAGTTAGGTAGGTATAGGTATAGATATAGAAAGAGGTGTGAAAGTTGAAGAAACCGCCCGGAGGGCATAAAAGAAAGGAGAGTAGGGGAAGAGGGGGGGTAAGGAAAGGCAGGGGGGGGGGGGGACTCGCGAGCATGGACATCCGTCAAGCGCAAAACATAGCACTCCCATGAAAGAATCGACTATGCAGCTGAGCTGTCGTCCGAGGGGGAGGTTTGCCCTGTCTGGGAGCTCAGTCTGCTTCCTCTGAGGGCCTGTCCCTCTTCAGAGTATGTGAACATATTCCATAATTGCCATGTCTGGGTGTACTGTTCATTTCTATCCTGCTTTGTCAGGATTAGGTCCTCCATCCTGTTGATCTCGTCCACCCGCCGTAGCCACATAGCCACCGTTGGAGGATGTGGAGATTTCCAACAGAGTGGGACACATGCTTTAGCCGCATCTAAGGAGGTGTCGAATGATGGACTTTTTGTATATGCGGGCAGGGGTGCCGGTCACGTGTAGAAGGAAGTACGTCGGGTCGTCAGGGATTGTGCGGTCTGTGAATTTCTGAGCGATCCTCCCCACCTCCGCCCAAAATGGACGGAGGCGTGAGCATGACCAGAAGATATGGAGCAAAGTCCCTTTTTCGGTCTGGCATCTCCAACAAAGGTCGGATACTGTTGGGAACAGTCTATGTAGGAGGGCTGGGGTCCTATACCATCTCATCAAAATTTTATAATTGGTCTCCTGTATCTTTGTACATATCGAAGATTTGTGTGTAAACGTTAGGATATGTTGTTTTGTGCTGGTAGAGAGAGGGCTGCCAAGGTCTTGTTCCCACTTCCCAAAGCACGGGGTTTGATACCCCTCCTCTGGTGTAATTAGCAATGTGTGTAGGGAGGATAAGGCGTGTGGCAGGGGTCCCGATTCCGAGCAGAGCTCTTCTAGGAGCGCGAGAGGGTGTCCCGTACTAGGAGGGGGCGGGATAGTCTTCAGAAAATGGCTGAGCTGACAGGCTCCCAGGAAGTCCAGATGGTAACAACCATCTGGGTCCATCAACTCAGCTAGCGTTCTCCACCGGCCCGGTAAACTGAAATGTGAGGCCTGGAAAAGTCCAGACTCCTGTAACGCGTGGAATTTAGCGTCCCCGATTCCCGGTTCGAAAAATGGGTTACCCAAAATTGGACGGAGCGGTGAGTCAACCGACGCTAGGCGGTTTTGTGCTAGAAGTCTCCTGCAGACCTTAATTGTGTTGCCTATCAGGGGATGCTGCTGCACCTCCTTTTGCATCAAATTGTGGCACCATGGAGCACGCCGTAGCAAAATTCTGCTTTGTGCCTGCTCCATCCGTGGCCACAACTTGGTCGGCTCGTGTCTGCACCAGTCCATCGGGCGGTTTAACTGCGCCGCCTGATAATACTTTCGTATGTCCGGCATTGCCAGGCCACCGTGTTGCTTAGGTAGGGAGAGAACTGATTTGTGTATCCTGGGGTGCTTTCCTGCCCAGAGAAATGTTTTAAACACTGTTTGCACCTGTCTGAAGTATTCTGGTGGGATGTGTATGGGAAGGGCCTGCAGGAGATATAGAAATTTGGGTAGGATGGTCATTTTTAGTATACTGTTTCTTCCGAACCAGGAATGCAGACCCATGGTCCATTTATCCAGTAGGTTTCGGACTGTTTTTAGAAGGGGCGGGAAATTAAGTTTATAGACATTAGATATTTTGGGAGGTATGCGCGTTCCTAGGTACGTCAGTGCTACATCTGACCATTTTAGCTTGAAACTGTTTTGGAGGTGTGATAGTTGTGGTAGAGGCACTCCCACCCCCATCGCCTCCGACTTGGATAGGTTGATTTTCAGGTTGGAAAGAGTCCCATATATGTCAAATTCTTTCATCAGGTTTGGTAAGGATATTAATGGATTTGTCAGTGAGAATAGCATGTGGTAGGCATAGGCCGAGACCTTACAGTGATCTCTGCCCACCACCAGACCTGTAATGTCAGGGTTCAGCCGGATATGTTGTAAGAAGGGTTCCAGGGACAGGGCGAACAGGAGGGGCGACAATGGGCAGCCCTGTCTGGTCCCATTCGTTATTGAGAATGGGTCTGATAATGTCCCGTTCGCTCTGACCCTAGCCGTTGGACTGGTATATGCCGCAGATATCCACTCCATCATTCTCTGTCCAATACCTATGTGTCTCAGGGTGGTGAACATGAACCGCCAGTTAACCCGGTCAAACGCCTTTTCGGCGTCTGTGCCTAGAAGACACAGGGAGAGCCCGAGGTGTTTGCGACATGCAGTAGGTTTAGGACCTTAGCCGTGTTGTCCTTCGCCTCTCTGGTCGGGACGAAGCCTACTTGGTCTAGGTGTATAAGGTCCGGGAGGAATCGTTGGAGTCTGATCGCTATTATTTTAGTGAATAATTTAACGTCTGTATTCAGTAAGGAGATTAGGCGGTAGCTACCGCATTGCCCCGGATCCTTGCCCTCTTTGTGAATCAGCGCTATCTGAGCCTGCAGGGTGCTAGAATGCAATTTCTTGCCTGATCCCAATGTGTTAAATAGGTCTACCAATCTACCTCCCAAAGACGGCAACAGGGCTTTATAATAAGCAGCGGTAAGGCCATCAGGGCCCGGAGCTTTGCCGGGTTTGGAGGATTTCAGTGCCCCCTGCAGCTCAGACAGCGTTATTGGCTCATCAAGAAGCCTTCTCGACTCTAACCCCAGGGTCGGCATTTGAGAGGCTGTCAGGTAGTCTGTCATCTGTGTCAAGTCAGGGTCTGGGGAGGGCGGGAGTAGATTATATAGGGCGTGATAAAAGGACCGGAATTCCTGCGAAATTTGCTGGGGAACCGAGATCTTGCGTCCTCTATGCGAGGTGATATGCGGGATGTATGACGCCATATGTTGTGACCGAATCGCCTGTGCAAGCATCTTCCCGCATTTGTTACCCGACTCATAGACTTTGCGCTTACATATTTGTATCGCTGCCTTGGCTTTATATTGTAGGACATCAGTAATTTTCTTACGGATGGTATTCAAATCAGAGTATATGCTATCTGTCAGGGTCTTTTTATGTTGGGACTCCAACACCTGTAGCTTAAGAAGTAGGGAATCCAATAGTTCAGTCCTTAGTTTTTTTAGGCGAGCACCATGTTTAATTAAAATACCTCGTACCACCGCTTTATGGACTTCCCATACTATCCCCGGGTCACTGTCCTGGGTAGTGTTTGTGTTAAAGTAATGGTTGATCTCCGTCGTCACTTCAGACATGACATCTGGGTCCTGCAACAGGCTTTCATTCAGCCTCCAGGGATGCCTCTGGGCCGTCTGGATTTCTGATAAACAATAGGATAGCGTGACTGGGGCGTGATCCGACCACGTAATGGAACCGATCGTTACGTCTTTTACCGCCGCTAGGTGTCTGTGTGGAATCATGAAATAGTCGATGCGCGAGTAATTCTGGTGAGGTTTAGAGAAGAAGGAGTAGTCTCTTTCTCCAGGGTGGAGAAGACGCCAGGCATCTACCAATTGTGCTGAATGGAACGCTGCATGTATACGCTTGCGAGAGTCTCCCGACATAGAGGACTTTCCGGATAAGTGTCGGGCAGGGGGTCACAGAGGCCGCGTTTGTTGGGCACAGTCGCTGCGTTTTGATGGGCACAGTGGCTACAATTCATGAATTATCTGTATTTTTCAGTTTGTTTGCGCACCCCCAAAATTTGGAGCACCACCCACTCTACACAGAAAGATGTCAGCTGTCCCTAACTCCCGAAGGTCTTCATTGGGCTTCAGGGGCCCCGGGACTTGGCTACATTTATTATTCTTTTTTATTCCATTCCATTTATTATATTTGAACTTATACGTGTGTATACACATGCATAAAAATTCTATCTTTTATTTTAATTAACCACTTCAGACCCGCGCTATTGACAAAATACGTCAACAGCGCGGACCTGAGGCGTCTTTGGACTTGATTTGAAGTGCATTACCTGCACACGCCACTGGGTGGCACGCCGCGGGTAAACACTGTCCCGCCGCATCGCTGAAGCGCCGATGCATGTACCTGGCGGCCGCAATGTCCGTCGGGTACATGTGATCGGCGGGAACACAGCAGGTGACAGCAGAGACGTGGAGCTCTGTGTGTAAACACAGAGCTCCACGTGCTGTCAGAGCAGAGGAGACTGATGGTGTGTCCCTTGTACATAGGGACACAGGGACACAGCATCGGTCACCTCCCCCAGTCACCCCCCTCCCCCCACACAGTTAGAACACACCCAGGATACACATTTAACCCCTTCCTCACCCCCTAGTGTTAAACCCTTCCCTGCCAGTCACATTTATACAGTAATTAGTGCATTTTTATAGCACTGATCGCTGTATAAATGTGAATGGTCCAAAATTTGTGTCAAAAGTGTCCGATATGTCCGCCGCAATATCGCAGTCCCAAAAATACGTTGAAAAATACGTATCGGCCTTAACTGAGAAAAAAAAATAGTTTTTTAAAAAAAAATTGGGATATTTATTATAGCAACAAGTAAAATATATATATATATATATATATTTTTTAAATTGTCACTCTTTTTTTTGTTTATAGCGCAAAAAATAAAAAACGCAGAGGTGATCAAATACCACCAAAATAAAGCTCTATTTGTGGGAAAAAAAGGACGTCAATTTTGTTTGGGAGTCACGTCGCACGACCGAGCAATTGTCAGTTAAAACGACGCAGTGCCGAAAGCTGAAATTTCACCTGGGCACGAAGGGGGTTTATGTGCCCAGTAAGCAAGTGGTTAAAGCGGATCTCCACCCTAAAGTGAAGATCCGCTGATCGGAACCCTCCCCCCCTCCGGTGTCACATTTGACACCTTTCAGGGGGGAGGGGGGTGCAGATACCTGTCTAAAGACAGGTATCCGCACCCACTTCCGGCCCGCAGTCTCGGGCAAAAGACGGGCTTTTCCCGTTGTGTGCTGGGAACTCTCAGCTCCCAGCACACAGCGGGAGCCAATCGCGGGCGCAGCGCGACTCGCGCATGCGCCGTAGGGAACCGGGCAGTGAAGCCGGAGCGCTTCACTTCCTGGTTCCCTCGCCGTGGATGGAGGCGGGAGCAGCAGGGTGACGAGCGATCGCTCATCCTCTGCTGCGGACGCCGCTGGACTCCAGGACAGGTAAGTGTCCTAATATTAAAAGTCAGCAGCTGCAGTATTTGTTGCTGCTGGCTTTTAATATTTATTTATGGTGAACCATCCGCTTTAAGGGAGTGTGGCGAACTTGTGTATATGTGTGTAAAAATGCTGACTGGTTTCAGGCTGCAGATGGTTCCATCAGACAGCCCCTATACACTGTATGTATGGAGGAGGTCAGACACTCCCACCCATGTTGTTTTCTAGATCCTTTCTTCCTTCACAGGAAAACGAAACTAGCTTCACTTCTCACTCCCATTGAACGTGTAACAGCACACAGACCAGATGGCAGGCTATGCACCAATTTACAATCCTGTAAGTAGCTGATTTTATTATATTACTGATTTTTAGTACAACTTTTGTCTGTTTGTAAACTCAAATAATGACCAGATCAGTAGTTTGTAATAATGAGAGAAGGAAATGTGAGTGCATGTCTTTACAATCTCCTCCTGCAGTACCAATAATACCTAAAGATGTAGGATTATGAATAATTACCCTTTATGTACAAGAATGTGTCATTACTGGATGATTGACACCCAGGCAGATCTCTGCTGTCTGCTCACATGCTACAAAGTGCTGACCGTGTGTATAGAAAAGGAAATCATTTCTACTGTTTCGCAATGTAATCTAGTTTCACATGTAATAGAATCACTAGAAGACCTCTTCCACACTGAGGCGTTTTTAGCATTAGAAATAGCCTCTAAATAACGCCTGAAAATCGCCTCCCCATTCTTTTCAGTGTAACTTTTCACACACGCTTGCGGGACGTTGGGAAAAGTCCTGCAAGCAGCATCTTTGGGGCGGTTTGGGCTCACAAAACGCTCCTGTCCATTGCAATGAAAAAGAAGCTCCTGAAAAGCGATTCGGAACAAAACAGATTATAGCGCACACATGCAAAAACATTTATCCTGCAAGGCTAGTTAAAAACACCTGAACATATTCAGAAATACAGGGGTTTGGTGACACTATATGGTCATATAGTGCTAAGCCCACTTACTGCGACAAAGTACCCCGAATTAGTGGGTCCTAACCTGTTAATGGAATGAAAGAACCTACAGTAGTGTCTCAACCTTGGGAGATAAACTCCTCTATATGGGAGAACTGAAGGGATTCTTCCTATACACTGGTGGCCACTAATGTGAGGTAATGAAGAGGGGGAGGGGTGCTCCAGCCCAAGAGACCTGGTCGGGGTCTATACAAAAACATACTAGGGGGGGGCACACCCAAAAAATGCTATACATCTAAGATGTTGCTGCTATAAGGCCAAAGACATTACAAAACAGATTATAGCGCACACAAGCAAAAATGACATTTATCCTGCAAGGCTAGTTAAAAACACCTGAACATATTCAAAAATACGGGGGTTTAGTCACACTATATGGTCATATAGTGCTAAGCCCACTTACTGCGACAAAGTACCCCGATCCCCGAATTAGCCTGAAAAGCGATTTGGAAGTGCTGCAACAGGGGGGTGTTTAACCTCTTTGGCCGCTAGGGATTAAAATTGCCCCGCTAGTGGCTGAAAAGCGCCGCTAAAACGAGCAGCGCTTTAGCAGTAACACAGCTCAGTGTGAAAGGGCTCTTAGGGCTTATTCCTTTAGGCATACCTATGCATACACCCGTGTAAGGCTTGATTCACATCTATGCATATTGCTTTTGAGCGTTTCTGCGTACCAGACACTCCAGATTGCGGTGCTTGGTATTGGGTCACTGTGAGCTGCCCAGATACTACCTGATTGCTGTGCAATCACATGACATAGTAAACATAAATCGAATCCATTCATGACATCATTGTTTACTACTGTGCATAGGCGTGCGCACGGGGTGTGCCGGCTGTGTCTGGGCACACCCTAATCACCCCGTGCTGTCTCCAGAGACCTACCCAGAAATGCTGCATCCATGAGAGTGTGTGGCCCCCGCTGCCTGTGAAACAGTTTCACAGGCAGCAGATCGTGAGAATTGCCAGAGCTTTTCAGCATATGAAGCTGTCAGATAATGACACTACATGCAGGGAAAGTCACCAGCTGTCAAAGTCAGTGACGATTTTGGGCGTGGGCGGGACTAAACAGCCATCAAACACCAGCCAATGGGATGGGTCTGTGCGGTCATCACAACTCAGCCGCGATGTCGGGGGTGGGCGGGACCAAGCGCCATCAACACCAGGCAATGATTCGCTGCTTTAGAGAGGGGGCGGGGCAGGAGAAATGTAGCGGCCCGCCCAGACCCATACCATTCGCTGGTGTTTAATAACTGTCCAGTCCCATCCACCCTCTACATCACCGGCCCTCAGCTCAGCTCTGGGTCATCCACGACATGCCCCATTGCTCCAGGGGTGGCCTGGGAACTCCATGTTCTAGAGCACATGATTGACCGGTCTCTATGGCCTTGTCACAGTGTGTCCGGCCGACTGCCATGCCGTTTGCGGACGTTGGTTCAGTCAGGAATGCCTCCAGTCGGTGGTCGCAGGAGGGGTGAGTATGTCCCTTGCTCGGCAAGGTGGTATGGCTGGGGTTTTTCTGGGGAGGTCGACTGAGGGTACGCCCTGCTTTCCTCTCTCCCTTCCTCTCCCTCCTTCCCCATACTGGGTGGCGGCTGTTAGGGGGGTGCCCTACTGGGGTTCTGTCACTGCCGGGGTCTGTGTTCTGTGGGGAGCAGTTGGTTTGGTGTGGGAAGTGCTGCTGTGTGACTTTTGCTGCGTCATTTTACTTTACATTCGCGTGTATGGCCGCCATTTTGCTGCGGTCGCGGCTTGTATAGGTCGGCGGCCATTTTCCTGTAGCCCGCATGCTGTTTTCTGGCATACGGCGGCCATTTTGGAAATAGTCTTGGCCTCTTGTGCCTGACATACCGCAGCAAAAGCCCGCAAATCGCTTCCCGAGGGACAGTGCAGCACAGCCAGCCTTCTCAGCATTTGTCAGCGCTTCTGCCACAGCTACAACTGGGTCGGGTGGTGAGTTCCTTGTGGGGTCCCCTGCTCTGTATTTAAAGCCGGGAGGGCGGCCGGTGGGTGTCTGCCTTGCAGTGCTAGGGTGCCATAAGTGTGGTTCAACATGGAGTCTGAAGCAGAGGCTTCCACCCCAACCTTGCCGGAGTTAACCCTTAGTGCCCCTGCGGTCTCTGTGGGGGCTATGACGCCACTCCTGGAGCCTTTTCTTGCCAAGATTGAAGCAACTAGTGGCCAGAAGGGGGGTAAAAAATGCCCCCTCCCTGCGCCAGCTTCTGGGGATGGCTCTGATGAGGAACCAGACCGTGCTACTGCCTCTGGCTCTGGTTCTGTCATGTCAGATGATGCAGGCTTGGCCCATGCGGACAGTGAGGATGACTCTGTTTCAGAGCCGACGCATTATAAAGCGGTTGTTGGAGCCCTTATCACTGCAGTGCAGGAAACTCAAAAACTTAAGGGTTTGACAGAGGCATCAGATATGCCGCTCCCTTTTGGGTTCAGCAAGCCACCCCGCACCGCAAAAGTGTTTCCTTGTGTTCCATACACCACAGAAACCTTTTGCTCTTCCGAAATGCTTTGCGGTCCATTATCCTTTTTGAGGAGGACTTTTTTAAAAAGTGGTTCTCTCCTCCCCCAGTGGATCCTCCGGTGTCCAGACTGAGTAAAGCCACCACATTGCCTGTGGAGGGGGCTCCCACATTTATGGACCCTGCAGATAGGAGAGCTGAGGCTGTGGCCCGCTCCATGTTCACAGTAGTGGGTTCGGCTGTGAGACCGGTTTTGGTCGAGGGTCTGGTCTCGCAGACACTCACCAAACAGGCAAAGGTCTTGCTGCAAGAGCTGAAGTGTGGCTGAAGTGTTGGTCTGCGGACAAGTCTTCAAAAAAGGCTTTGGTAGATTTACCCTTTAAGGGTGAACGGCATTTTGGGTGACATGGATGACATCATAAAGGATGCCACAGGTGGAAAAAGCACACTGCTCCCACAGTCTGAGAAGGGTAAGGAGCCTCGCCATAAGCAAGGGCCCTCCTTTACTGCCCCCAAGTGTTTTTTTTCGGCCGCCAAGTGCGGCAGGAAAAAATTCTTGAGGTGCAAAAGCGCCCCCGACACAGGGCAAAAGCGCACCTGGTACCGCAAGCCTAACAAGCCTGCGGACAAACCTGCTTCTGCATGAAGGTCTGCCCCCGCCCGTGTCTCGGGTGGGGGGCTGACTTCGCGGCTCGGTGGAGTTCTCTTCTAGCCGACCGTTGGGTTTGCGAGGTAGTTTCCTCGGGGTACAAGATAGTTTCTCTCTTGTCCGTAAAACAGATTTTTTTTTCCTTCCAACCTACATCTACCTCCGGTTCGCCGGAAGGCTCTGTCAGGGGCTGTCCAGGATCTACTGGTCAGGGGAGTGATTGTACCGGTTCCTTCATGGGAACGGTTTCAGGGGTTTTACTCCAATCTGTTTGGACAAACCCCTTCCTTTTTGGGGACTACAATCTTCGACCTCAAGGCCCTCAATTGTTTTGTCAAAGTACAAAACTTCAAGATGGAGTCGATTCGCTCCGTGGTGGCAGCGCTCAATCAGGGGGATTTTATGGCCTCCCTGGACATAATGAATGCGTACCTGCATGTCCCCATATGTGCAAATCATCAGAGATTTCTGCGCTTTGCGATCGGAGAGGACCACTTTCAATTTGTGGCCCTCCCGTTCGGACTGGCCTCGGCACCAAGGGTCTTCACCAAGGTGTTTGCTCCGATCCTAGCCCTGCTGAGGCAGCGCGGGATCGCTATCGTCGGCTACCTGGACGACCTTCTCCTGAGAGCTTCCTCAAGCTCAGAGTTAGAAGAGGAGGTGTCCATCACCTGCCAAACCCTACAGGAGTTCGGCTGGCTTCTGAACATCCGGAAGTCTATGTTGATACCATCTCAGCGGGTGGAATACCTGGGGTTAATCCTGGATTCTTCGGAGGCGAGAGTCTTTCTCCCAATGGAGAAACTTCAGACACTACAGTCTGCGGTGCAGCGGTTGACGACCCAGAAGTGGTCGTCATTATGGTTCTGCATGAGGGTTCTGGGTCTGATGGTGGCCTCTTTCGAGGCAGTCCTGTATGCCCAATTCCACACCAGGGTTCTACAGAAGGAGATTCTGTCACGTTGAGTCAAGCTTCCTTCGTCACTGGATTACCAGATTCGGGTGAGTTGACTGGTCAAGTCCTCCCTGGTGTGGTGGCTGACGTCTCCCGTGCTTCGAAACGGGAAGTCATTTCTGCCATGCCATTGGACTGTGGTCACGACGGATGCCAGCCTCTCTGGCTGGGGGGCTGTCTGGGGTACCTAGTCAGCCCAGAGGCGCTGGACTCAGGAGGAGGAGTCGTGCCTTCCAATCAATGTACTGGAGCTCTGTGCAATCAAGTTATGCCTCACCAAGTGGTCCCGGGGTCTGCAGGATCGTCCGGTCAGAATCCAGTCCGACAACGCCACGGCCGTGGCATACGTCAATCATCAGGGAGGCACAAGGAGCTCGGCTGCAGCGAAGGAGGTTGCGCACATCCTTCTGTGGGCCGAACGGTCTGTTCCAGCTCTGTCGGCGGTGTACATTCCGGGGGTACAGAATTGGCAAGCCGACTACCTAAGTCGCCAAACACTAGACCAAGGAGAGTGGTCACTACACCCGGAGGTGTTTCAGAGTCTGTGCCAAAAATGGGGCACTCAAGATGTGGACCTTCTGGCGTCCCGTCTCAATCGGAAGGTGTCACGGTTCGTGGCAAGGTCAAAGGACCCGCGGGCAGACTCGTCAGACGCGCTAGTGGCACCGTGGGGTCACTATCGACTAATTTACGCCTTCCCTCCTCTAAAACTTCTTCCTCGTCTGCTACGCAGAGTGGAAGCCGAGGGGATTCCTACAATCCTGATCGCCCCAGATTGGCTGCGCCGTCCCTGGTACGTGGACCTGGTGCGTCTGGTGGCAGACGTCCCTTGGCGTCTACCCCTGAGAGAAGATCTCCTGTCACAGGGACCGATATTTCACCCTGCTTTACAGTCGCTGGCTTTAACGGCGTGGCTGTTGAAAGTCAGGTTTTGAGGGACCGTGGTCTATCAAGCCCGGTGATCTCTACCATGCTACGAGCATGGAAGACTACTTTACGTAAGATCTATCATCGTACGTGGAAGGCCTACATCTCTGTGTGAGGAGATGCGATGGCACCCCCGTACATACGTGCTGTCTCGGATTCTGCTGTTCTTACAGCGGGGAGTGGATCAGGCTCTCGCCTTAAGTATGGTTAAGAGTCAGATCTCGGCTCTAGCTGTTTACTTTCTGCGACCATTGGCGGCGCACTCTCTAGTGCGTATGTTTGTACAGGGGGTCCGGCATGTGGCCCCTCCTGTGCGTCCTCCACTGCTTCCATGGGACTTGAATTTGGTCCTCTCGGCGCTTCAAGTCGCGCAGTTTGAGGACATTCGAGAGATTCCTCTGTTGACTTTGTCTCAGAAGGTGGTTTTTCTGGTAGCAATTACCTCGGTCAGACGGGTGTCTGAACTGGCGGCATTGTCCTGCAAGGCCCCCTACTTGGTCATCCATAAGGATAAGGTGGTGCTGTGCCCGCAGCCGTCATTTGTGCCAAAGGTTGTGTCGGCTTTTCACATTAATAAGGACATTGTGTTACCATCCTTGTGTCCTCAGACAAAGAACCAGGAGGCCGCTTTGCATTCCTTGGATGTGGTTCGGGCCCTACGGGTGTACCTGTCTGTTATGGCTCCATTCCGGAGATCGGACTCACTGTTTGTCGGTGACTGGTCCTAAAAAGGGTCTGGCGGTCTCGTCGGCCATCATTTCTAGGTGGATCAGACAGGTCGTCCTTCAGGCCTATGCCCTAAAGGGGCGGGCGCCTCCCTTTCAGGTTACGGCGCATTCGACCAGGGCGATTGGTGCCTCCTGGGCTTTCTGTCATCAAGCCTCTGTTTTACAGGTGTGTAAGGCGGCAACCTGGTAGTCCATCCACACCTTGTCTAAGTTTTACAAGGTGGATGTGAGTGCATCTTCGGATGCCTCCTTAGGCCGCAAGGTTTTACAGGTGGCAGTTTAAGGTTGGAGTTCCTCCGTTGAGAAACTCCGGTTGTTTTTTTGTTTGGGGTGAACCCTGGTTTTCTGTGTGTTTTCCCCACCCCTCGAAATTTTGACACTGCTTGGGGACGTCCCTAAAGCGGAGTTCCACCCTTAAAACCACTTTCTTTCATCCCATCCAGCATACTGGCGTCAGCGCCAGTATGCTGTTTTTTTTTTTAATCCATGTACTTACTTTATAATAGATCATTTAATTTTGGGCGCACCGCGGTATGTCGCCGCTATAAGGCGTCACGCCTTCCGGAAACAGCCGACTAGCGTTCGGCTCTTCTCGGCGCCTACGCACAGACCCAAAAGCTGACTGCGCAGGCGCCGTATATAGCCGCGTCACGCCCTCCGAAAAAAGCCGAACTAGGACCGGCTATTTACGGCGCCTGCGCAGTCAGCTCCTGGGTCTGTGCGCAGGCGCCGAGAAGAGCCGAACGCTAGTCGGCTGTTTCCGGAAGGCGTGACGCCTTATAGCGGCGACATACCGCGGTGCGCCCAAAATTAAATGATCTATTATAAAGTAAGTACATGGATTAACCACTTCGGGTCCGCGCTATTGACATAATACGTCAGCAGCGCGGACCTGAGGCGCCGGGGTCACGTCTTTGGACGTGATTTGCTTGTAATTCCCCGCGCGTGCCACCCTGGCGGGGAAAAACAGTCCCGACGCATCACCGAGGATTCGATGCGTGTACCCGGCGGCCGCGATGTCGGTCAGTTACACGCGATCGTCGGTGACAGAGCAGGGACGTGGAGCTCTGTGTGTAAACACAGAGCTCCACGTCCTGTCAGGGAGAGGTGACAGATGCTGTTTCCCTTGTACATAGGGAGACAGCATCGATCACCTCCCCCAGTCACCCCCCTCCCCCCACACAGTTGGAACACACCCAGGCAATACATTTAACCCCTTCCTCACCCCCTAGTGTTAACCCCTTCAATGCCAGTCACATTTATACAGTAATTAGTGCATATTTATAGCACTGGTCGCTGTATAAATGTGAATGGCGCCAAAAATGTGTCAAAAGTGTCCGATGTGTCCGCCGCAATATCACAGTCAAAATAAAAATCGCAGATCGCCGCCATTACTAGTAAAAAAAAAAATATAAAAAAAAAATCATAATTCTGTCCCCTATTTTGTAGGTGCTATAACTTTTGCGCAAAGCAGTCACTTATTGTGATTTTTTTTTTTTTACAAAAATACGTAGAAGAATATGTATCGGCCTTAACTGAGAAAAAAAAATATTTTTTTAAAAAAAAAATTGGGATATTTATTATAGCAACAAGTAAAAAATATAGAATTTTTGTACTCACCGTAAAATCCATTTCTCTGAGTTCATGGACGGATCCAGCACCCACCCCTCCTTTTGGTTTGTACTGCTTGTTACAAACTGGAGCTGTTCAGTCAGAGTGGAGGGTTATGTACCCGGGGAGCCACGCCCCCTGGGAGGAGCTGTACTTTAACGCTTGAAGTGCTGTTTTTCTGCCTAGTCTCTCCTGGAAGGAAGGTGATATAACCCTAAGGTCAATGCTGCTGTGTCCGCCCATGAACTCAGAGAAATGGATTTTACGGTGAGGACAAAAATCAAATTTGTTGCGCAAACGAATCATCATACGCTTATTGGGAGTTTTCTTTACCAAGAATATGTAGCAGAATACATATTGGCTTAAAGTGAAAGTTAATTATTAACATATTTTTATTTATTTTTTATTGGATATGTGTTCTAGCAGAAAGTAAAAAAAAATGTTGTTTTTTTACTAGCGCAAAAAATATAAACCGCAGAGGTGATTAAATGGCATAAAAAGAAAGCTATATTTGTAGGGAAAAAGGACATATCATTTGGTTACAGTGTCGTCCAAATGCGCAATTATCATTTAAACACTTTAGCCCTGGAAGGTTTTACCCCCTTAATGACCAGTGAGTCACTTTAACTCACAATTGCGCAGTCGTGCGATGTTGTACCCGAATAAAATGTATGTTTTTTTTCCCACAAATAGAGCTTTCTTTTGGTGGTACAAAGGCCACGATCACTTTACACCTACTTCTCTTCATGTGAGCAACCAAGATCACATCAGTATATTGGATATTTAGGGAAACAATAAAATCAGCATTCTTCCAGGAAATGTGACGAAAGGTAGAGTCATGTGACGGTGACTGTAAGGAATGTAAACAACCCTTACATTTACCTTTCAGATCACGCAGGAGCAACATATCAACACCACCAGGAACATCCTCTCCTCTACATCTTCAGCTTTGTTAACCACTTGCTTACTGGGCACATATACCCCCCTCCTGCCCAGGTGATATTTCAGCTTCCGGCACTGCGTCGCTTTAACTGACAATTGCGCGGTCGTGCGACGTGGCTCCCAAACAAAATTGACGTCCTTTTTTCCCCACAAGTAGAGCTTTCTTTTGGTGGTATTTAATCACCTGTGCGTTTTTTTTTTTTTCCGCTATAAACAAAAAAGATCGACAATTTTGAACAAAAATACAATATTTTTTGCTATGATAAATATCCCAATTTAAAAAAAAAAAAATACATTTTTTTTCTCAGTTTAGGCCGATACGTATTCTTTTACATATTTTTGGTAAAAAAAAAAAAAAAAAAATCGCAATAAGCGACTGGTTTGTGCAAAAGTTATAGCGCCTACAAAATAGGGGACAGAATTATTATTTTTTTATTTATTTTTGTACTAGAAATGGTGGCGATCTGCCATTTTTTTTTCTTTATTGGGACTGCGACATTATGGCGGACACATCGGACACTTTTGACACATTTTTGGCACCATTCACATTTATACTGCGATCAGTGCTATAAATATGCACTGATTACTGTATAAATGTGACTGGCATTGAAGGGGTTAACACTAGGGGGTGAGGAAGGGGTTAAATGTGTACCCTGCATAGTGTTCTAACTGTGGGGGAGAGGGACTGACTGGGGAGGTGATCGATCTGTGTCTCTATGTACAAGGGACACAGATCGGTCTCCTCTCTCCATGACAGGATGCTGTCTCTGTGTGAACCGGCAATGAGAGATGTTCTCATATGTTTACATTTGAGATCATCTCTCATTGGCCACACAGATCGCATTGCAAACGGCCACTCTGATTGGCTGTTCGCGGCGATCTGTAATTGGCTGTGGCCAAGGGACAAGACCAACACAGAGTTTCCCCGCTGGGCACTCTGGAGCGCGCGCGGGGAACGCCCAAAGGGGAGGACGTCAATTGACGTCCTGTTGGATATTCAGGTCCGCGCTGTAGCCGTCATTCGTCTATAGCGCGGGCCTCAAGTAGTTAATAAGTAACAGCTCTACATTGAACTGCACACAAATAACTTAAAAGATAAGTATAGGATTTTTTTTTTTTTCAAGAATCATACTTGCCTAAGTGATTAGTGGTGTTTGATCGCTCAGTTCTCAGTCTTGGAGCTGGAGAGGGACAGATGCAGTACTGGACCAATGCTGCACATATCCCCCGTTGGCTCTAAGACTGAGAACCGAGCGATGAAACACTGCTGATTGCTTGGTTCTCAGGGCCCCCTGAGCAGAGAACTGGTGACAGTCATCACTGTCTGCTCTGCCCCTGCGCTCACTGGCACATTGGGCTGTGGCTGAGCCAGGTGCCGGTCCAGGGTTCTGTGTGGATCCCAACCATATGGTCATAATTGCTCCCCATCCTGGAACGGTTCTGTGACCTCAGCCGACAATGGGCTTCGGCCCACTGTCTAATGAAAAGGAGTTCCAGGGTTGCAGAACGAACTGCACTCATGATCCACAAGAGAAGTACATCCAAATTGGCTTTGGTTGTACTTCTCCTGTAAAGCTGGTAAAGGTGCCTGTGAAAGGGCTTGTTTATACTTGAGTTAGCGCTCAGAAGAGTGATCTGAGGTGAATTACTTTTCAGAGGAAATTTGACAGCAGGTTAGGAGGCGTTATGTTTCCTTATCACTGCCTGTTTTAACTCCCCTTCTGAGGACGTCACGTAATAATGAAACACGTCAAGTAGTACTCCCGGTGCGTCATTTTTGGTGTTCTGTCGAGAAGTGCCCCCCCCCCCCCCATCAAATTCTGCCTGGGACGAACGACGCATGCGCCGTAAGTCATAGCACAAGAGCTGATTTGCCGATCAGCTGGGCTGACATAACCATGGCACATGCACACATCGTAGGAGGTATCTCTTGATGGGAGATACCATTTCACAGGCACAATTGAAACCTATACAAACAGCTGGGGGAGACCGTAGTTCTCGCATTGTGCATCGCTGCTGCTGGAGGGCGGCTAGTGGCGAGGCACAACTACGGTCCCCCCCCCCCACTGTTTGTATAGGTTTCAATTGTGCCTGTAAAATGGTATCTCCCATCGAGAGATACCTCTTACAATGTGCACTTGCGCCCTGGTCACGTCACTCCAGCTGGAGTGCGGCTCCATCCTGCGCATGCAGGGGCACTATTCGATGGGGGGCACTCCTCGACACAACACCGGTCCTAGCGGAACACACACAAATTGCTAGGCTGCTTTCCTGTTTTACTGGGCAGATCGGGTAAACGTTACTTTTGCATGTTTTTTTAAATCTGCTTTTGTATGTGCTTGTTTTTTACAAAAAATAAACAGTTTTACACACTGTGGGATATTTTTTTGATCCCTGCCATTTGAGTCAATGGAATACTGACCGTTTGCCAACAAGAAGAGAATACTCGCCCCAGGCATCTATTCAGTGGCATGATCTTGTCCTTGAGTGACTACAAAACGTGGCCTGACTTCTCTTGTTTTATAACGAGGAGGTCAATACTATCTGGTGAGTGCGGACTAATTCACATGGGCATAGCTCCCAATTGTCCCTGATTCCGAGCAATGTTTCTCATTTTGGTCTGATCTATATAGTTGTATATAACGAAAAAAAAAGAACTTTTTATCTATTAAAGGATCACTAAAGGATTTTTTTTTTTTTTTTAGCTAAATAGCTTCCTTTACTTTACTGCAGTCCTGGTTTCAAACCATGAAACCAGTTTAAAAGTGAAACTAAACTGCAGGCACATTATATGATTGATTTTTATCTATTTTTAAATAATTTTTAAAAGGAATCAGTTAACTTTTATGTCTCTATACCCTGTAAACAGTCATTTCAGCAAAAAACATTTAATGCCTCTTTAAAGGGCCAGTAAAGGAATTTTTTATTTTTTTTGCTGAAATGACTGTTTACAGGGTATAAAGACATAGGCCTAGATTCACAAAGCGATTACGCCTGTGTAAATGTTGTTAGACAGGAGTAATTTCGATTTACGAGCGTTTTTACGCTAGTCGAAATCCTCAAACCATGAAAAGACACCTGCGTGCTAAATTTCGACTTTATTACGTGTTAGTACGCCTTCAGATCTACGCTGCCTGAAAATTGCGGCCACTGGGCGGACTTCCTGTTGTTTTTCACCTTCATGGTATGCTAATGAGCTTTTGCCTGGAATCCACAAAATTTCGCTCTTCAAACGCAATCTCTTACGGCACCTTTAGTCATCTTTTTTTTCCGTTTCACTATACCAGCTTTTTGCTGGTCTAATATTAGACAGCCCATGTTAAGTATGGCCGTCGTTCCCGCGTCGAATTTCAACGTTTTTCGATTTCTTTTATTATTTTTAACGTAAGTCGTCGGAATAGGAATGTTCGTAAACGCCGCTACTCAAACAACGAATGACGTCACGACGTGATTTCGCGCAATGCACGGCGGGAAATTCCTGAACAGAGCATGCGCAGTTCGATCGTCGCGGGGACGCGCTTAATTTAAATGCTTCACGCCCCCTACTCACGTATTTCGATTGCGCGGCGGAAAAAAAATACGATACAATAGCGTACGCGCAAAAAAACTACCTGAATTCGGCGTAGAGTCTGGTGATAGACGGCAGCGTAGCGTATTTCGATTACGCAGCGGAAGATTACATCTATGTGAATCTGCCCCATACAAGTTAACTGATTTCCTTTTCAAAATGATTAAAAATAGATAAAAATCAATCATATAATGTGCCTGTAGGTTAGTTTCACTTTTGAACTGGCTTCATGTTTCTGTGAAGTAGAAATAGACACACAGAACAAAAACAAACAAATCCAGGGCAGTGTTTTGTTTTTAAATTGAATCTGATTGGTTCTGGGAAGTTTTAGACACACAGTAATGACAGCTTAGACCACCGTGAGAAAGCTCCCAGCACTGTGGTTATAAGGAAACAGACAAGCAGGAAGTGTGGAGAACAGAGCAGGGTTACAGCAACTTCAAAGCAAAAACGAACAATAAGGACATGAAACCAGTACTGCAGTAAGGTAAAGGAAGCAGTTTAGCTAAAAAAAAAATTTCCTTTAGTGATCCTTTAAGAAGTGTTTTCCAGCTGTAAACCTTTCATCTGATTTCTAAATTGCTGCATTTGTAAATTTTATTTATAAACAAAAAGCACTTGTGGGTTTAACCGATTTTAGTTTTTTTTTGTACAATCCTCCTTTATGGGGGCGTGGCAAGGGGTGTGTCCTATGCCTGAATACTTTGGCTGATAGGTGTCCCTCATTCCCATCTCCAAAAAGTTGGGAGGTATGCATGGGCACGTGGTGACACAGCATGCCAGGGGGTGATTTATTGTGGAAAGACACAAGTGTTTTCTTCTCTTCTATGGCCTGTCTACTTAATTTGTGGAATATTGCACACAGATATTACATTGCTATGAACTGAGCACTATATTATTATTAATCTATATTATTATTATTATTTGTGATGGCATTCATTATATGTATTACTTGCTTTTATATTACAAGCGCTATTTTGCACTTAAATGGTGTTTAGTTTTTATATTATTATTTTTGTCCCCTAAATGCCCGCACCGCAATGCCAACACCATGTGCATTGTATGTAAATGTGGCATGGCCCTGTTCACTGGAATGGGCTGCATTCAGTGAGTGGTACTGCCTGACGAACATGACAGAGATAATTTTCTGCATTGAAACGGCAGCATGCATATACCCCTGTACAGCTGCCCTTGCATCTTGGGGGCGAGGGGGCATGGTCATGGGCAGTAAAAACGTAGCTCAACCACCCATTTTTTCCGCTTCTTCCCCCCTTACAGCAGGTGTCAACTGAGTTTACTGCCTTCAGAAAAAAACATCTGAAGCCAAAAACGGCATCTAAAAAGAGATAGCATTTATTGACTAAGATCTGGCAATGACACGTGGACAAGGAAGTGGCTGTATATACAGTATTTGTGACAGTTACCCACAGAATGATAGTGTGTAAATTGTAAGGCCTATAAACTTTGAACCTTTCATTTTGTAAATGATTATAACATTGGCTTCATAGTGTAGAGGTTAATGATTTATAATCTGAATGGTGTAAGGTTGTTAGAGCTGTTCCAAGGTTCAGTGTTAGCACCATTACTGTTAGGCCTGGTTCACACTAGTGCGAGACGAGAACCCTGCGAATCCAGTGTGGGTTCCCGCATCGCACCTGAATCGCACCGTGGTTTACAATGAGATCTGCTAATTGCTGCGGATGTCAAAGTAAAGTTAACGACACCCCCAGATTGGTCAGCAGATTGCAGTGCGAGCTGTAAAATGCGGGAATCGGATGATAGAAGTGTGATCCGATTCCAGGGCGGACCAAAAAAAAGGGTCCTGCACCATTTTGGTGCAAATGTGACCCGATTTCAGCCATACAGTTTGTATGGCTGAAATCGCATTGCAAAGACATTACATGTGATTTGAATAGTCTGGCATTGCACTAGTGTGAACCGGGCCTTAAACCTATTTATAAATTCATATAGATTTTTGATTAAAAGTCCAATTCTTGTGTTTGCAAAGTGACATCCAACTATATTGTAGAATAAAGTCCATACAAGATGTTTGGCTTATAAGATGGTCTGGATGTACTGTTTGATTGGGCAAATTAACTGCAAAATTAATGAGTAAATGCTGATATATGCAAAATTATCCACATGATGCATTCATGTTTTAGCCCCATATGGGAGTGGCGGCCCGTCAATAGAGCCCTCCCCTATACATGCATCCAGCCCCCTGATCTACATATCAATAGTGCCGAACCATGGATTGCATATTAAGGGCGGGGTGTTTTTTTGAAGCACCTGATTAAAGCCACAGGCTCTAATAGGCTTCAAAAAAGGGTGGCCACAGAGCATTGCGCTCAGAGTAGGGCCGAAACAACTAGTCGATTAATCGACAACTAATCGATTATGAAATGAATCGATTACAATTTTCATAATCGATTAATCAGCCAGTAACATAATGGGGTTACAAAAACTAAAATTGGCCCTTTTATAGTACAAAAAAGCAAATCGCTACTCTAAATATTATTTCACGGTCCCACAGTTTTTTTTTTTTTTTTAACCCCATGTTACTAAACATCTCAGGCCGGGTCACATTTTTTGGTGTTTTTTGCAGAAACACACTACAGTTCAGTTACATGTTTTCCTATGGGACACGTTCACATCCAAGATTTTTTTTTCAGCTGCTGCGTATTTGGAAAGGACAAGGACTTTTTAATTCCATACGGTACTATTTTTTTTTTTGGTTCAATATACTTCAATGGAGAAGCTGCAGAAAAGCATATAATGTGTTTTTGCGGCAATTTGTGTTTTATAATCTGCCCAACAACAAATTTGGCTATTATCCGATTAATCGAAACAATAATCGGCCAACTAATCGATTATGAAAATAATCGTTAGCTGCAGCCCCATTTTTAATACATTTAGATGCACTCTGGTGTAATTTTGATGCGTTTAGATGCGCTCTGGTGTGTTTTTGATGCATTCGTTCTTTATTCCACCGCTAATATATACTCGCATTGACCTTGTATAGGGCTTTTTTCTCTGGGGACTCCAAGTACTTGGAGATGGTGTTGGCCGGGAATCGAACCCGGGTCAGCTGCTGGGAAGGCAGCTATGCTTACCACTGCACCACCAACACAAGGTAGCATGTCTTTGTAGTGTGGGAGGAAACCGGAGTATCCAGAGAAAACCCACGCAAACACAGGGAGAACATGCAGATATTGTCCTGGTCCTGTAGGTTTGAACCAAGGACCCCCCGGGCTGTAAGGCTAACCACTAGGCCTCTGTGCTGCCCATAAACAGCCTCTGTTTTCCAAGGCCCGCCCCCGCAGAGTGGGGTACATCAGTTATGTCCACTCAAAGCGCCTACAGAAGAAATCCAAACTTAACCTAAACGACTGGGGTGCAGTGGCTGTATCCTATGTGACATCTGTGTGGGTGCCGATGCACGTCCCTGAATGCACCCAGGGTGTGTCCACAAAATGATACCCGCATGGATGTCCTTTTTGGGGTAAACGCAGCCCCCACACAGGGTACAGATTCATACACATTATGTGAGTGAGGCCTTGGACTTCTCCATGAAGGACCTCACTGGTGGGAAGAGTTCTCATTTCCCCAGTAGAGAAAGCCTAAAGAAAGCTGGAAAGACTCCTCCCACCTCTGAAGACGAGAAGAGTTCCAACCTCCCCTCATAGCTGGTGCATCACATGCCTGAAAAAACATACTGGCCTCCAACCTCCCCTTATAGCCAGTCCAACACACGCCTGAAAAACATACCGGCCTCCAACCTCCCCTCACAGCAGGTCCAACACGCCTGCAGGAAAAGAAAGTCTATTGCCCTCCAAGCTCCTTTTACAGCCGTTCCATAGAGCAGCACAATTAATCGTTAAAAAATCGTGATCTGGATTCACCCCCCCTGACAATCTCCAATGCAAAGTTTGAGGATTCTTTCATATAACAAGTGGAGAGACTTTATCTGCTCACTCAGCTGTCAAAAGAAAATATCCGGCAGTCTGACAAGTTTTTAACAGGAAACATTGTAACTAATGCTTCCTTCTTGGATCAAAGGGATAAACTTGTGTGTGTGTGTGTTAAGAAAAACTCCAGGCAGTCTGCCAAGTTTGTAACAACATGAAACATTGTAACTAACTTCCTTCTTATGCAGGAAGCAGGAAGTTTAATCACTTAAAGTCCAAATCTTTTTCCTAAGTCAAAAATCAATATTTTTTGCTCGAAAATTACTTAGAATCCCCAAACATTATATATACTTTAAAAGAGACTCTAGGGAATAAAATGGCAATTGCTGCAATATTTTATGTCGCACTGTATTTTGCCCAGTGGTCTTTCAAATGCATTTTTTGGGGGAAAAATACACTTTAATGAATAAAAAAAAAAAGAAACAGTAAAGTTAGCCCACTTTTTTTGTTTTAGTGTGAAAGATGATGTTACGCTGCGAGAATCATGATTTATCTTCTAAGCAAAAAAATTGTGAGTCTCATTTTAGCCAGAATCGTGCAGCTTGACCAGTTCAACACACGCCTGCAGGAAAGAAAAAATCTACTGGCTTCCAACCTCCCCTGACAGCCGGCTCAAATCATACTGTCTTTTATTTTTATTTTTTTTTCTTTCTATTTTTGTTTCTTTTTCTGATTCTTTTTCTTTTGTCCATGATAATCAATAGTACTTCTGCAGGGGGGAGCTGATGACACTTCTGGTCTTTGAATTTCCTTCTTGTTTTCGTACTTGTTTTCCTTCTTGTTTTCCTTCTTGTTTTCGTACTTGTTTTCGTACTTGTTTTCGTACTTGTTTTCGTACTTGTTTTCGTACTTGTTTTCGTACTTGTTTTCGTACTTGTTTTCGTACTTGTTTTCGTACTTATTTTCTTTCTGACAGGGAGTGTCACTTTTTTGTGGAGTCTCAGTGTCATCGTCACTTTCTGGAGGAAGCGTAGACCAATGACGACGTTTTCGTGGAATCCTTGGGTGGAGGTATTTCTTTGCTGCTTTCTGAAATAGACGGCTATGTTTTCGTCGAGGACCAGTTTCATCATCCATTCCTGGAGGAAGCGTAAAGCGAACATGACGTTCTGGTTTCTTTTTGTAGAATATGCCCTTTAGTGGCGTCTCCTTGTGGAAGTCGCACTCTGGTGGAGTCTCCTTTTGAAAGTCGCACTCTGGTGGAGTCTCCTTTTGAAAGTCGCACTCTGGTGGAGTCTCCTTTTGAAAGTCGCACTCTGGTGGAGTCTCCTTTTGAAAGTCGCACTCTGGTGGAGTCTCCTTTTGAAAGTCGCACTCTGGTGGAGTCTCCTTTTGAAAGTCGCACTCTGGTGGAGTCTCCTTGTGGAAGTCGCACTCTGTGGGAGTGGCCTCGCCTGGGGGGCACTGTGGGGGAGTGGCCTCGCCTGGGGCACACTCATACTGTCTTTTATTTTTTCTATTTTTGTTTATTTTTCTGGTTCTTTTTCCTTTGTCCGGTTCTGTGATGATCAGGGGTTCTTCTGGTGGAGTCACCTTGTGGAAGTCTAACTCTGGAGTGGCCACGTCTGGGGCGCACTCTGTTGGAGTGGCCACGTCTGGGGCGCACTCTGTTGGAGTGGCCTCGTCAGGGGCGCACTCTGTTGGAGTGGCCTCGTCCGGGGCGCACTCTGTTGGAGTGGCCTCGTCCGGGGCGCACTCTGTTGGAGTGGCCTCGTCCGGGGCGCACTCTGTTGGAGTGGCCTCGTCCGGGGCGCACTCTGTTGGAGTGGCCTCGTCCGGGGCGCACTCTGTTGGAGTGGCCTCGTCCGGGGCGCACTCTGTTGGAGTGGCCTCGTCAGGGGCGCACTCTGTTGGAGTGGCCTCGTCAGGGGCGCACTCTGTTGGAGTGGCCTCGTCAGGGGCGCACTCTGTTGGAGTGGCCTCGTCCGGGGCGCACTCTGTTGGAGTGGCCTCGTCCGGGGCGCACTCTGCTGGAGTGGCCTCGTCAGGGGCGCACTCTGTTGGAGTGGCCTCGTCAGGGGCGCACTCTGCTGGAGTGGCCTCGTCAGGGGCGCACTCTGTTGGAGTGGCCTCGTCAGGGGCGCACTCTGCTGGAGTGGCCTCGTCCGGGGCGCACTCTGTTGGAGTGGCCTCGTCCGGGGCGCACTCTGTTGGAGTGGCCTCGTCCGGGGCGCACTCTGTTGGAGTGGCCTCGTCCGGGGCGCACTCTGTTGGAGTGGCCTCGTCAGGGGCGCACTCTGTTGGAGTGGCCTCGTCAGGGGCGCACTCTGTTGGAGTGGCCTCGTCAGGGGCGCACTCTGTTGGAGTGGCCTCGTCAGGGGCGCACTCTGTTGGAGTGGCCTCGTCAGGGGCGCACTCTGTTGGAGTGGCCTCGTCAGGGGCGCACTCTGTTGGAGTGGCCTCGTCCGGGGCGCACTCTGTTGGAGTGGCCTCGTCCGGGGCGCACTCTGTTGGAGTGGCCTCGTCCGGGGCGCACTCTGTTGGAGTGGCCTCGTCCGGGGCGCACTCTGTTGGAGTGGCCTCGTCCGGGGCGCACTCTGTTGGAGTGGCCTCGTCAGGGGCGCACTCTGTTGGAGTGGCCTCGTCAGGGGCGCACTCTGTTGGAGTGGCCTCGTCAGGGGCGCACTCTGTTGGAGTGGCCTCGTCAGGGGCGCACTCTGTTGGAGTGGCCTCGTCAGGGGCGCACTCTGTTGGAGTGGCCTCGTCAGGGGCGCACTCTGTTGGAGTGGCCTCGTCCGGGGCCGTCTCCGTGTGAACGTCACATGCTGGTTGAGCCTTAATGTAGCTTTCACATTCTGTCTCGCTCACTGGGACAGACCTGCCTTGTGAGCTGTCTCTGCAGTAAATACTGCGTACATCTGCAATTAAAAAGAAGAATGAGATTTAGCACCTTCACCTACATTTCTTTATACAACATCAAATTATAGAGAGAAAAGTTAAAAATTCCAAAATGACTAATGTTGGCCTTCATATAAAAATTCTGGTTGCCTGGCAGTTATGCCGACCCACTAAAATGAATGGAGTCAGAAAGAGGACTGATTCTTCACTTCCAGGTGCAATGGAGTAATCTGCAGTGCTTCTGTTTCTTATTATGAAATGCCCGGCCTCCTTTATTGTCATCCCTCCAATTGTTGTGGTGGATTGATATAGAAGAGGCCGGTGATGTAAAATTTCATCGGACCTATGAAAACCTCGGACCCGCGTCACTTCCGGTGCTCGTACGTCAGAGCACAGCTGATCGCGGGTCCACGGCGCATGCGCTGCCCATGCGCCGATGCCTTTTTTGGTTCATGAAAATCCTCGACTCGGGTGGGCGGGCGGAGGCGGAGCTGGATTCTCAATTACAACACCGCCAGCACCGCCTCCAGCCCCGTCCCTAAGCATAGGCTTATTGAGGTCCGAGAAAAATATAGACTCGGATGGGCGGGCGGAGGCGGAGCAACATTCTGAATGACATTATCTCCAGCACCGCCTCCAGCCCCGTCCCTAAGCACAGGCTTATTGAAATCCATGAAAAACATAGACTTGGGTGGGCGGGTGGAGGCTTATAAACCATCAATAGCCATCCATGTATAATAACATGTTACATTCTTTTTCGACATTGCGCGGGTGTGCGCAATATTAATGTAACATGTTATTATACATGGATGGCTATTGATGCTTTAAAAGCCTCCACCCGCCCACCCGAGTCTATGTTTTTCATGGATTTCAATAAGCCTGTGCTTAGGGACGGGGCTGGAGGCGGTGCTGTAGATAATGTCATTCAGAATGTTGCTCCGCCTCCGCCCGCCCATCCGAGTCTATATTTTTCTCGGACCTGATTAAGCCTATGCTTAGGGACGGGGCTGGAGGCGGTGCTGGCGGTGATGTAATTGAGAATCCAGCTCCGCCTCCGCCCGCCCACCCGAGTCGAGGATTTTCATAGACGAAAAAGACGTCTGCGCATGCGCCGCGCATGCTCTGTGAACCCGTGATCAGCTGTGCTCTGACGTACGAGCACCGGAAGTGATGCGGTCCGATTTTTTCATAGGTCCGATGAAATTTTACATCACCGGGACCTGGAACCTCTGCATTGCAGATTACTCCGCCACACCTCAAAGGGAAAAAATAGTCCCCTGCGCGTTTTGGATCGATTGCCATGCGATTCTGTCATGTGACAACTGTGACAAGATTTTGCCATGTTTGGGGGGCCATTAAGAATAATTCGAAAGCTTTCTTCACATTTTTCTATGATTTAGAATTGCAGGCAGAATCATATCACTTCTGCCGGCCATTCCAAATCGCCCTTTTGTGGGAGGGGTCTAAGGCAGAATTCCAGGCAAATGATTAAATAGTTACTGTCTGTGGAAGCTGCTTTATAGCAAAGCCCTGCAGCAACTTACTGGGGCCCCATTTGTTCAGCAAGGGGGAGGGGGGGCATAAAGGGTCTATTTATTGCCTGTGGGGTGCATACAAAGTGATCTTCTGCACCGCAGTTACCAATAATTAAATGTAAGCTTTGGCCTCTTGTCTATTAACCAATCAGGGACAGGCTTGAATAGTAATTGTTGGGAAATCCAGCACTGCAGATTACGCCACCTGCACCCTAAAGACATTAACCACTTGTCATCTGCCCACCGTCAATTGACGGCGGGCAGACGACTCCATTGTTCTGACATCACGTCATATGACGTGATGTCCCTTTAAAGCCGCGGGCGGGCGCGCGCGCGTCGCCGGCGGCGCGCGCGCGCACCCGCCGCTCCGCGGGGATCCCGTGCGAGTGCCCGGCGGCAACGATCGCCGCCGGGCACACGCGATTGCTCAGTAACTGAGCTGGGACGTGCAGCTCTGTGTGTAAACACAGAGCTGCACGTCCCTGTCAGGGAGAGAGGAGAGCGATTGTGTCCCTTGTACATAGGGACACAATCGGTCACCTCCCCCAGTCACCCCCCCTCCCCCTACAGTTAGAACACTGGCTAGGACATACATTTAACCCCTTCCCCGCCCCCTAGTGGTTAACCCCTTCACTGCCAGTCACATTTATACAGTAATCAATGCATATTTATAGCATTTTTCACTGTATAAATGTAAATGGTCCCAAAAATATCAGAAAAGTGTCCGAAATGTCCGCCATAACGTCGCAGTCCCAATAAAAAAATGGCAGATCGCCGCCATTAATAGTAAAAAAAAAAAAAAAAAAAATTCCATAAACTATCCCCTATTTTGTAAACGCTATAAATTTTGCGCAAACCAATCGATAAACGCTTATTGCATTTTTTTTACCAAAAATATGTAGAAGAATACGTATCGGCCTAAACTGAGGGAAAAAATATATTTTTTATGTATTTTTTGGGGTTATTTATTATAGCAAAAAGGAAAAAATATTGCATTTTTTTAAAAATTGACGCTCTATTTTTGTTTATAGCGCAACAAATAAAAACCGCAGAGGTGATCAAATACCACCAAAAGAAAGCTCTATTTGTGGGAAAAAAAGGACGCCAATTTTGTTTGGGAGCCACGTCGCACGACCGCGCAATTGTCAGCTAAAGCGACGCAGTGCCGGAAGCTTAAATTTTGTCTGGGCAGGAAGGGGGTGTAGGTGCACAGTAGGTAAGTGGTTAAAGGGTCACTAAAGTCAGGGATTAAAAAAAAGAAAAATAACAAACATGTTATACTTACCTCCACTGTGCAGTTTGTTTTGCACAGAGTGGCCCGGAAAGCTGTCTTCTGGGGTCCCTCGGCGGCTGTCTGGGCTCCTCCTCGCAAAAGCTTTCCTTCTTCATGCGAGGGCGCTCGCATGGAGGAAAGCTTTTGCGAGCGCGCTCCCGTGATACAGCGGCGGCCATAGCCGCCGACTGTATCACTCGGCTCCGCCCCCCAGCGCGCCGCGTCATCCGCCCTGATTGACAGCAGCGCTAGCCAATGGCTGCGCTGCTATCAATCCGCCCAGCCTAGCCACTTCCCGCCCGGCCAATAGCCGATTTACGGCCGGGAAGTGGTTATGAGATCGTGACAGGCCGTTCTCAAATGGCCTGCACGATTTCATGCCGCACGCGCCCGTGCGGGCGCGCAGCGCGGCGATCGGTGATGCGGGGTGTCAGTCTGACACCCTGCACCTCCGATCTCGGTAACGAGTCTCCGGCGGAGCCTCGTTACCACGTGATCAGCCGTGTCCAATCACGGCTGATCACGATGTAAACAGGAAGAGCCGCCGACGGCTCTTCCTCACTCGCGTCTGACAGACGCGAGTACAGGAGAGCCGATCAGCGGCTCTCCTGACAGGGGGGGTTTGCGCTGATTGTTTATCAGCGCAGCCCCCCCTCGGATCGCCACACTAGACCACCAGGGAAATAAAAAAAATACAAAAAAAATACAAAAAAAAATGACAAAAAAAATGACAAAAAAAAAAAAAAAAAATTACAAAAAAAAAAATGACAAAAAAAAAGGGGGGCAGTAAAAAAAATGATGCCAATCAGTGCCCACACATGGGCACTGATTGGCAACATTGATCCATCAGTGCCACCCCTCAGTGATCATCAGTGCCACCCCAGTGTCTGTCAGTGCCACCCCACAGTGCCAATCCATGCCCAGTGCCCACCTACCAGTGCCCACCTGTGCCGCCTATCAGTGCCCACCTGTGCCGCCTATCAGTGCCCACCTGTGCCGCCTATCAGTGCCCACCTGTGCCGCCTATCAGTGCCCACCTGTGCCGCCTATGAGTGCCCACCTGTGCCGCCTATGAGTGCCCACCTGTGCCGCCTATGAGTGCCCACCTGTGCTGCCTATGAGTGCCCAGTGCTGCCTATGAGTGCCCATCAGTGCCGCCCATGAGTGCCCATCAGTGCCGCCCATGAGTGCCCATCAGTGCCCAATACCAGCGCCGCCTATCAGTGCCCATCAGTGCTACCTAATCGGTGCCCATCAGAACTACCTCATCGGTTCCCATCAGTGCCACCTCATCGGTGCCCATCAGTGCCACCATATCAGTGCCCATAATTGAAAGAGAAAACATACTCATTTACAAAAAAATTAACAGAAAAAAATAAAAACTTTATTTTTTTTTAAAAATCTTCGCTCTATTTTTAGTTGTTGCACAAAAAAAAAAAAAACGCAGAGGTGATCAAATACCACCAAAAGAAAGCTCTATTTGTGGGGAAAAAAGGACGCCAATTTTGTTTGGGTGCAGTGTAGCATGACCGCGCAATTGTCATTCAAATTGCGACAGTGCTGAAAGCTGAAAATTGGCTTGGGCGGGAAGGTGCGTAAGTGCCTGGTATGGAAGTGGCTAGCCAATCAACGGCCAGGCTGGGAACCGAAGAGGACGACGTGGACGCGCCCGGGAGATTCGAACGGTCAGGTAAGTACAACGGGGGCTCGGGGGGGGCCGGTGCTGCTACATGTTTTTTTACCTTCATGCATAGGATGCATGAAGGTAAAAAAACTTGTACCTTTACAACCCCTTTAAATAACCCCAGCCTGTAATAAAGGGGGTGCAAAGCTTGTTTGAAAAAGAAAAATTGGTTGGCAACTGTTAGGTGGTGGGATTGGCTCCCTGTATACGGCGCCAAGAATTACTGTTTGCAGTTTTTTGCCCTGTAAACAGCAATCTGATGATTTTTAAAGCAATGTCCATTGTCATTGTCCATGGCCATCCCTATACATGTGTACATATAGGGGGTGACCCCCTCATCATTGTTCATGGCCATCCCTATACATGTGTACATATGGGGGGGGGGGTGACCCCCTCATCATTGTCCATGACCATTCTTATACATGTGTACATATGGGGGGTGACCGCCTCATCAATGTTCATGGCCATCCCTATACATGTGTACATATAGGCGGTGACCCCCTCATCATTGTTCATGGCCATCCCTATACATGTGTACATGTGGGGGGGGGGGGTGACCTCCTCATCATTGTTCAGGGCCATCCCTATACATGTGTACATATGGGGGGGGGGTGACCTCCTCATCATTGTTCAGGGCCATCCCTATACATGTGTACATATGGGGGGGGGTGACCCCCTCATCATTGTTCATGGCCATCCCTATACATGTGTACATATGGGAGGTGACCCCCTCATCATTGTCCATGGCCATCCCTATACATGTGTACATATGGGCAGGGGCGGACTGGGCCAGGTGGAAAGCAGGATATTTCCCCCCAGGCCGCTTACATTATCTTTAAAAGGGCCGCGGTACAGGCTGTCTGTAATTTTTTATTTTTTTTGTAGAACTCGGCCGCGGAGGCTGCCGATTGGCTGGCTGCTGCTGGCAGGCTGCACTGCATTGTGGGAGTTGTATTTTGGCCGCCGCGTCCGCTGATTGGCTGGCTGCTGCACTGCATTGTGGGAGTTGTAGTTTGGCCCTGCTAAAGTTAAGGAACTTATCAGCGCAGCAAACTACAACTCCCACCTCCCAGGAGCCTTAGGGCCAGGCAGGTCATGTGACACGTCAGGGGAGGGACACGGTACGAGCGGGCTGGCTGCAGAGACTTGACAGAGAGAGTGACGCAGACTGACTGAAAGGCTGCAAAAGTAAGATGACCTGCCTTTCAAAACGTTATCACTGTACTGTATGGGCACCAGCAGACTCAGCCAGCCACTCCCCCCGCCATGAGACTCAGCCATGAGTCCCACCCCCCTGTATGGCGCGCTGTGTTTCTCCTGAGTCCTGACTGAGATGAGGTCTCTGTTTCATCTGCTCTTCCACCCGGCCGTTTGTCAGCAACCCCCCCCCTCCGTCAGCCCCCCTCTCTCTGAGCAACCTCCCTGTCGGCAACAACCTCCTTCTGTCAGCAAGCCCCCCCTCTGTCAGCACCCTTCCATGTCGTCAAGCCCCGCCCCCTTGTCGGCAAGCCCCGCCCCCTGTCGGCAAGCCCCGCCCCCTGTCGGCAAGCCCCCCTCCCTGTCGGCAAGCCCCCCCTCTGTCAGCACCCTTCCATGTCAGCAAGCCCCCTGTCGGCAAGCCCCCCTCCCTGTGTCGGCAAGCCCCCCTCCCTGTGTCGGCAAGCCCCCCTCCCTGTGTCGGCAAGCCCCCCTCCCTGTGTCGGCAAGCCCCCCTCCCTGTCGGCAAGCCCCCTTCCCTGTCGGCAAGCCCCCTTCCCTCTGTAAGCCACCCTTCTCTTTAAGTGACCCCCCTCTGTAAGCCTGCCCTTCTCTGTAAGCCACCCCCCCCCGTCAGCCCCCTCTCTATGAGAAACCCCCCTGAAAGCAACAACACCGTGTCAGCCCCCTTCTGTGTCTGCAACCCCCCTGTCAGCCCCCCTCTCTGTCAGCACCCCCCTGTCAGCAGCCCCCCTCTGTCAACAACCCCGCCTGTAAGCCCCCTTCTGTCAGCAGCCCCCCCTTCTCTCAGCCTGCCCCTCTCTGTAAGCCACCCCCCACTGTCAGCCCACCCTTCTCTGTAAGACACCCCCTCTGTCAGCAACCCACCCCTGTCAGCCCACCCTTCTCTGTAAGCCACCCCCCTCTGTCAGCAACCCCCCCTGTCCACCTCCCTTTCTGCCTATGTCAACCCCCCTCTCTATCAGCAGCCCCCTCTCTGTCAGCAACCCCCCTTTCTCTGTCAACCCGCCCCTCTCTGTAAGCCACCCCCTCCCCTCTGTCGCCTACCCCCCTCCTCTATCAGCTACCCCCAAATGACATGCAAACCCCTCCTCCGCTCCAGCAGGGCTAATGTCCTGCAGCCGGGTCACACTGCACTGTCTGTCTGTGCACTCTCTCTCCCACCCAGCTGCCGGCACCGATGCCACCCGAGACAGTAAATGGAGGGCCACTGAACCATGTCCTAGCAACCAGCGATGCTTTTGCAGGAGAAAGCGTGGTATTACAGACCCGCCTACTTACAGGTTCACACACACATCTTTGCAGCGGCTCCTGGAAGGTACGTTTTTTTTTTGTCTCGCTGTAAAGGAGGTCTCTATTGGGGGGGGGGGGGGCACAGGCACTGATATTAATCTGTTGTGGGATGCCTGTGGATTGCTTTTGAATTTTTTTTGTAATTAAAATGCTGCTGACACAGTCCACTGCTCTACTGACACCGTCCACTGCTCTACCGACACCGTCCACTGCCCTACTGACACCGTCCACTGCCCTACTGACACCGTCCACTGCCCTACTGACACCGTCCACTGCCCTACTGACACCGTCCACTGCCCTACTGACACCGTCCACTGCCCTACTGACACCGTCCACTGCTCTACTGACACCGTCCACTGCCCTACTGACACCGTCCACTGCCCTACTGACACCGTCCACTGCTCTACTGACACCATCCACTGCCCCACTGACACCGTCCACTGCCCCACTGACACTTTCCTCTGCCCTACTGGCTGACAGTGTCCACATTTAGGGTAGGCTTAAAATTGCTGTGTGCGACAAAAGTGTTCGGGTTTGGCTTGAAAAAAAGGTGGAAACCCTACCGCCAGCAGACTTGGCCAACAATGGGCCACCTGACTGGACTTGCCCCCCAGGCCTAAGGCTGCCAGTCCTCCCCTGCATATGGGGGATGACCCCCCTCATCATTGTCAATGGCCATCCCTATACATGTGTACATATAGGGGGGGGGGTGACCCCCCTCATCATTGTTAATGGCCATCCCTATACATGTGTTTATATGGGGGTGACCCCTCATCATTGCCCATGGCCATCCCTATACATGTGTACATATAGGGGGGGTGACCCCCTCATCATTGTTCATGGCCATGAAACAAAGTAGAAATATATATATATATATATATATATATATATATATATATATATATATATATATATATATATATATATATATATATATAATTTTTTTTTATTTTTTTTAAATGATCGCTCTTTTTCCGTTTTTATTTTGCGAAATATAAAAAAACAAGTGGTGAATAAATACCACTAAAAGAAAGCTCTATTTGTGTGAACAAAGCAACAACAATTTCATTTGGGTGCAGCGTAGCATGACCGCGCAATTCTCATTGAAAGTGCGAGAGCGCGGAGAGCTGAAAATTGGTCTGGGAAGGAAGGGGGTGAAGGTGCCTGGTATTGAAGAGGTTAATGGTGCCAAAACACACCAAAAAAATCTCGGCTCCTTTATGTGTGTATTGTACATGTGCACTGAATTGTCTTTATGAAATGTCAACAACATTCATTGTGTGTTTTGGTGCCAATAAAATGCCCTTCTGTTCTATGAATTCTATGAAAACAGATGATTTGGGGTGAAGGTGCCTTCGATCGATGAGTGTAGGTGACTTATCCAGAGTACTTCTTGTATCGATCACTATTCATAGTACTTACCAATCTCGGTGTCGGTATCCCGGTGATGTCCATTGGCTTTAGAGCCGAATCCCAAACATCCAACAACGGCTCTGAAGCAGCCGCGTACAAACGCTCGGGTCTTCTTCATTTTGGAGGGCTTTTTGGGGGTATCTCCAGGCTGGTCACTGATACCTCCTTCCATAGCTGCCCTTCCTTTGCTGGATTTCTCTTTGGTGTTTTTCAGAGAAAAAAGCTTTTTACATTTAAATTGGTTCATTATTAAGAATAAAGAAACGCGCTTTAAATGTAAAACAATAGAAGCCGCAATCAAATTCAATCGAAAGAAATTGCAAGAAAATCTCAGGAGAGATCAGGAACACGTCTTCACTGGCCAGTGAACACTCGGCTTCTGCTGCCAGTCCCCTCTGCACCTCCTTATAAGGGCTCAGCCAATGACATCACAGTAGCTCTGAGGTTTTTTTTTTTTTTTTTTTTAAATCTCAACTGACGATTTCTCTTAAAGGAGCCTCGTCCTTGTGTGTGAGCTTTGTGATTTCAGCCTGTAGGCTCAGAATACGGCTCCTTTAAGAACATGTTGTTGTTGTGAATGACAGTTAACCCTTACAGTCCCATGGCTGAAATAATGATTTGTATTCCTCTGATAACACTGGGAATGGAGCCTTATAAATATTTTCATTTCTTTTATGTTATCATTATTACACACCAATTATTTCTCAATTTTTAACCCTTTAACTGCCAAGTCAAGTGTTTTTGATGCGTTTAGATGGACTGGTGTATTTTTGACACGTTTTACATGCACTCTGCTGTGTTTTTGATGCGTTTAGATATACTCTGGTGTATTTTTTTTTTAGACATTTAGATGCTTTCTGCTGCATTTTTGATGTGTTTAAATGGACTGTGGATGTACCATGATGTATTTTTGACGCATATAGATGCATATTTGATGCATTTGGAAGCACTATTTTTGATGTGTATAGATGCTCTCTGGTGTATTTTTAAGATGTTTTAGATGCACTCTGCTGTGGTTTTGATGCATTTAGATGCACTGTGGTGTATTTTTGATGTGTTTGGAAGCTCTGTGGTGTATATTTGATGTGTTTAGATGCTCTCTGGTGTATCTGGTGTATTTTTGATGCGTTTTGATGGACTGTGGTGTATTTTTGATGCATTTGGATGTTTGATGGTGTATTCTTGATGCCTTTAGATGGACTGTGGTGTATTTTTGATGCATTTGGATGTTTGATGGTGTATTCTTGATGCCTTTAGATGGACTGTGGTGTATTTTGATGCTCTCTGGTATGTTTTGGATGCATTTTTTCATGGTCTCTGGTGTATTTTAGATGCACTCTGCTGTGTTTTTGATGCATTTAGATGCATTATGTTTTTTTTTTTTTTTTAATGTATTTGGATGTACTGTTGTATTTTTGATGTGTATAGATGCACTCTGGTGCATTTTGCACTGTAGTGTATTTTTTATGCGTTTTTAGATGCTCTCTGGTGTATTTTTGATGCGTTTAGCTGGACTGTGGTATATTTTTTTTTTTTGTTTACAAACGGCTTATTTAAAAATAAGTCTCAATACAGTTTAAATAAACATTGGCAAGAAGTACAACAATATATATATCAGCAGTAAGCATCTGTGAAAAATAAGCATAGCAGTTATTCGAGAGGTAGAAAAAAAGGTCATGGTTTGTATAAAAGGCTACTCGGCAGCATAATACAGTACTCAGAAGCCACTAAGTTGTGTGACTAGTGTGAAAATAGCGAAAATGTATTTCCTCCCCGCCAATAAAAAGGCAGGTCTGGGAGACCTGTTTCCCGATTGGCCAAAGCGTCAGGCGATACTACTGGATGCCTAGCGCTTTGGCAAAAGAGGAGACACACGGCGGAGGAATCTTCTGAAGGAGCGGACACCGGAACGGCCACGGCCGCTGCCCGCACTCCAGGAGAGGAGACCACAGCCCCGCGGGTACGTGCCGGACCACCGGGGGGGTGTTTTAGTGCCGTGCCATGCTGCCGGGGGGGGGGGGGTGTTCTTTGTTTGCCGCCACCCCAAAAGAACAAACCACCAGCCGCCAATAATGGAGAATTTTCTGGGTTACTTTAGTTTTGATTTCATATCAGCATACAATGTCAATCTTTACCTTTCTTAAGCAGCCCATCGATAAGTCCGTTTTTTTCATTGAACTAGCAGTTGGAACAAAAAAATAAAAAATAAAAATAAAAAAGCTCCATCACGATCACCTTCAATGTGGATGGGGGAGTCCTCCCCGCTGAGCTATTGTATTCTGATGGTGGGGTGACTTCCCCACTGTCAGAATAAACTGATCAGCGTTACTGGCTGTAGCACCTCTCATGAAGCTGGAAAAATCTGACAGTGCGGTTGTACAGAAGTCGATCAATAGATTGACTTCTGTGCAACAACAGTGCCCATACATTGATTGAAACGTGGCTGGTCTCTGCTGAACTGGCCATATTTCCATTCATGTATAGACAGCTTAAAGCAAACAAGATTCATTCTATTCAAATAGGCATTGAGGTTTATTTACCAATGACAAATAGGCTGTTTACTTTGCCAGGGAATTTTCACTTTGAAAGGAAATTTTCCTTAGCCTAATGAATGAGGTGAAGTTCTGCTTTGATACAGCACTAATATCTTAAAAACTATGTACCAGATTCAGGTAGAAGTTATGTGGCTTATCTGTAGATAAGCCGCGTAACTTCTAACCAACGCCGTCGTATCTGTTTTCTGTATTCAGAAAACAAGATACGCCGGGATTGAGTTCAGATACGAGCGGCGTAATTGTATTTCGCCGTCGTATCGGAACTGCAATTTTAAAACGGCCGCTAGGGGCGTTCCCGCTGATTTACGCCGAGAATATGTAAATCAGCGAGATACGCCAATTCACGATCGTACGCGGGCCCAACGATTTGACTTTACGACGTTTCCGTAAAAGATACGCGGCGTAAAGAAAAACATGCCCCCTAGGTGGCGTATCCTATCTTAAGTATGGCCGTCGTTCCCGCGTCGAATTGAAAAAGTTTCACGTCATTTGCGTAACTCGTCCGTGAATGGGGATTGACGTCATTGACGTTCACGTAGAAAACACCGTCCTAATGTGGAGCATGCGCACTGGGATACATTGACGGCTGGCGCATTCGCAGTGCGTTCGCCGCGGGATCGCGCCTAGTTTAAATACTACACGCCCCCTACCCGCCCAATTTGAATTCCGCCGGCCCATTTTCGCTACGCCGCCGCAACTTTAGGAGCAAGTGCTTTGTGAATACAGTACTTGAAACGTAAATAAGCAACGTTACGCCAGAATAAAGATTCGCCCATCTACCTGAATCTGGCCCTATGCCTTTAATGTGATTGTAAACTCCTGAATAGAAAACCCCAAATCTGCCCCTCGGGCAGTTTAACCACTTAAGACCCGGACCAATACGCTGGCAAATGACCCAAGGGGTTTTTGCGATTCGGCACTGCGTCGCTTTAACAGACAATTGCGCGGTCGTGCGACGTGGCTCCCAAACAAAATTTGTGTCCTTTTTTTTCCCACAAATAGAGCTTTCTTTTGGTGGTATTTGATCGCCTCTGCGATTTTTATTTTTTGCGCTATATACAAAAATAGAGCGACATTTTTGAAAAAAAATCAATATTTTTTACTTTTTGTTATAATAAAAAAACAATAAACTAAATTTTAGTCAAACATTTAGGCCAAAATGTATTTAGCCACATGTCTTTAGTAAAAAAAAAATCGCATTAAAAAAAAATTAGCTACCTAGCGGGAACAGCGACACTAATACAGCGATCAGAAAAATGATCGCTTAGTGACGCTGGCAATAGGGAGTGAAAGGGTTAACTAGGGCAGTGATCAAGGGGTTAAAACTTTATTGGGGGGGGCTACCCTGACACTAACACTGACTGACTGTCACACTGTCTGTCACACTGACACTAAATACAGTAATCATACATGTATGATTACTGCATTCAGTGACACTGTGACAGGGGGGAGGGGGGGGGGGGCGATCGCGGGGGTTAAATGTGTTTGTGTGTGTGTCAGTGTGCTGTTTGGTGCAGGACTTACTTGTTCTGTAGTGATCTCTCCTCAGCGGCGCTTGAAACAAACGCCGAGGGAGAGATCACGTCGCTTCCTCCTTCCTGTGTTTACACAGGAGGAGGAAGTGACAGGTCAGGCGGGCGCGCGCATTGGCTGGGAGCGATCCGGAGGGGGCGGATGAAAACAGATAGCCGCCCCCACTTGTCGGATCGCTCCTGCAGCCGCGCGGACCGCCGCATGTACGGGGGGGGGGTCCGATCGGACCCCCGATCCCCCCCCAAGGCACCAACGTATATATACGTTGATGTGCCTGTCGGTGCCATTCTGCCGACGTAAATGTACATGCGGCGGTCCTTAAGTGGTTAAAGTGATTTATGTTGGTAGGAATGTTAATTAAGCATGTCAAATGTAGTCAGTTTTTAGGGGTGTCAACTTTTTAGGTGTTAGTAGAGCTGTAAAGCCGGTTTTCCTTAAACAAGATGGTAGGGCCGGTGCTTAAAACGGCGCAGTGCCGTATCGCAAAAAAATGGCCTGGTCATTGAGGGGGTAAATCCTTCCGGGGCTGAAGTGGTTAATATGCACCTATGGAAAGTGTTCTATACAGTAAAAGCTGTTAAAATGGGGAATAGTCCCCAATGGGAGCTTGGTATAGTTTACTGTTTTGCTTTAAGAAAAGGTCTGGAAGGCTTCTAAATGCACAAATTACACCTAGCTATTAATAGGTAAAGTGATAACAATGTAAAATGTTGATCCAGGAAGTAACTGATTTGCTATTAATATTTATAAGAAATTATACTTTGAGATATTTATTCAGGGTGTATCCAAGCGGCTGGTAGCACTTTTTGTATTTATAAGAAATAATATTGTAAAATGTTCATCTAGAGCAGTGGTCTCCAAACTGCAGCCCAGGGGCCGGATGCGGCCCTTGGGGAACTGTTTCACTTACTGACACCAACAAAGGTACACAGTTACTCATAATGACACCAACACCCAATGACAGGGCACAATTCCTACCAAAGACAACAAAGATGGAGTACAATTCCAACCAATGACATCAACAATGGGACCCAATGACTGGGCACAATTCCTACCAAAGATGGGGCACAATTCTTCCCAATGACATCAACAATGGGGCCTAATGGCAGGGCACAATTCCTAAAAAAAGACACCAAAGATGGGGCACAATTTCTCCCAATGACATCAACAATGGGGCCCAATGATGGGACACAATGCCTACCAAAGACTCTAAAGATGGGGCACAGTTCCTCCCAATGACATCATTAATGGGGCCCAGTGAGGTGGCACAGTTCCTACCAATGACGCCAAAGATGGGGCACAATTCCCCCATAATGACATCAACAATGGGGCCTAATGACAGGGCACAATTCCTACCAATGACACCAAATATGGGGCACAATTCCTGCCAATGACATCAACAATGGGCCCAATGACGGGGCACAATTCCTACCAAAGACATCAACGATTGGGGTACAATTCCTCCCAATGACACAAGTGATGGGGCACAATT
The DNA here is from genome assembly GCA_029574335.1 of Rana kukunoris. Classification (NCBI taxonomy): domain Eukaryota; kingdom Metazoa; phylum Chordata; class Amphibia; order Anura; family Ranidae; genus Rana; species Rana kukunoris. The sequence continues at coordinate 65,991,722 of CM056057.1, forward strand.
CCTCTCACTGACACCGAAGATGGGGCATGGTTTACCCCAACTGATGCTGGGATCTTTTTCTACTCCCAATGGCCACAGTCTGGCCCCCCTAAAGCCTGATGAACAGTAAAGTGGCCCTTTGCTTAGAAAGTTTGGAGACCCCTGATCAGGGCCGATCCTAGGGTCACAGGCGCCTGGGTGCAGAAATATTTCTGGCGCCCCCGCATGGGCGTGGTCATCTTACTAACTCCTCCCCGTTACAAATATTTCTATGGCAACGACTCAAACACAGAGATGCTTCCCTAAGAAGTCTTCATTATCCTGGGATCCTCAAATGATCTCTTAACAATAAACAAATTACAGCAAGAGAATACACTAATGGGACCTGGGGGGGTCTCTCTGATGGACATAGAGAGGGCTTCTGTTAGGAGGTCTGGTAGACATACTACATACATAGTACAGGAGATGGTCAGAGACTGCAGAAATGATACAAGAGATGGTCAGAGACTGCAGACATGATACAAGAGATGGTCAGAGACTGCAGTCATGATACAAGAGATGGTCAGAGACTGCAGACATGGTACAAGAGATGTACAGAGACTGCAGACATGGTACAAGGGATGCTCAGAGACTGCAGACATGGTACAAGAGATGGTCAGAGACTGCAGACATGATACGAGAGATGGTCAGAGACTGCAGACATGATACAGGAGATGGTCAGAGACTGCAGACATGGTACAGGAGGTGGTCAGAGACTGCAGACATGGTACAAGAGATGGTCAGAGACTGCAGACATGGTACAAGAGATGGTCAGAGACTGCAGACATGGTACAAGAGATGGTCAGAGACTGCAGACATGGTACAAGGGATGGTCAGAGACTGCAGACATGGTACAAGGGATGGTCAGAGACTGCAGACATGGTACAAGGGATGGTCAGAGACTGCAGACATGATACAGGAGGTGGTCAGAGACTGCAGACATGGTACAAGAGATGGTCAGAGACTGCAGAAATGATACAAGAGATGGTCAGAGACTGAAAACATGATACAAGAGATGGTAAGAGACTGCAGGCATGATACAAAAGATGGTAAGAGACTGCAGGCATGATACAAGAGATGGTCAGAGACTGCGGAAATTATACTAGAAATCAATGCATCAAATGTAGCCTACCAGTGCCCACCAATTGCAGCCCCATCAGCGCCCATCAAATGCAAACTACGAGTTCCTACCAAATCCAGCTCATAGGTGCACACCAGTTGCAGCCTGTCACTGCTCCTGGATCACACAGAGCAGCGACGATCTCCTGCTGTCACAGAGCTTGGATTTGAATCTCCTGAGCGGCCACTGTAACAAAGTCCCGCCTCCTAGACCAGCTTGTGGCTTCTATGATACACGTCACACCGATTAAATTTTACTGCATTGGATCAATGTTCCGTCTATCTCACAGGAGGTGGGATTTGTTACAGTGCCGCCAGGAATTTTAGACCAAAGCTTGTGCAATGTGCGAGACAAACACAAGCAGTGGCATCGCTAGGGTTGGTGTCACGTGGTGTGGCCAGCAGGAACCACAGGTCAGGGGGCCAGCAGGAACCACAGGTCAGGGGGCCAGCAGGAACCACAGGTCAGGGGGCCAGCAGGAACCACAGGTCAGGGGGCCAGCAGGAACCACAGGTCCGCAGACAGTTCCCAGCAGGAATTACAGCCTGTGGGTCCTGCTGGAAGATGGATGCGGATCTGTGGGTCCTGCAGGGGGCTGGCCTCGGATCTGTGGGTCCTGCGGGGGGCTGGCCTCGGATCTGTGGGTCCTGTAGGGGGGCTGGCTGCGGACCAGTGGGTCCTGTAGGGGGACTGGCTGCGGACCAGTGGGTCCTGTAGGGGGACTGGCTGCGGACCAGTGGGTCCTGTAGGGGGACTGGCTGCGGACCAGTGGGTCCTGTAGGGGGACTGGCTGCGGACCAGTGGGTCCTGTAGGGGGACTGGCTGCGGACCAGTGGGTCCTGTAGGGGGGCTGGCTGCGGACCAGTGGGTCCTGTAGGGGGGCTGGCTGCGGACCAGTGGGTCCTGTAGGGGGGCTGGCTGCGGACCAGTGGGTCCTGTAGGGGGGCTGGCTGCGGACCAGTGGGTCCTGTAGGGGGGCTGGCTGCGGACCAGTGGGTCCTGTAGGGGGGCTGGCTGCGGACCAGTGGGTCCTGTAGGGGGGCTGGCTGCGCACCAGTGGGTCCTGCTGGGAGCTAGTCATGACCTGTGTGCCCTGCTGGCCTGTAGGCCATGGCTAGCTTCCAGCAGGACCCACAGGTAATGGACAGCTCCCAGCAGGGGGGAAATAGATTGATCATGTGGGGGTCAGGGTCTCTCACCTCAGCCATGGCGCCATGGTCCAATGGCAGCTGCCAGCTCAGCAGGACAGGTCCTTTTTCTTTGCATGGCCTCCTTCATTCCTGGGGGGTGTGTGATGGCGATGCTCCTGTGCTGGGGTAAATTACATGAACTGACTGCAGCCAGAAGTGTAAAACTCGGAATTGTACTTTTGTTTCCTCTCCTTCCTTGAAGCTTCACACCACCCACCGGGAGCCTCAGCATGCAGGGGAGCGAAGTGTCAGAGTGCTACTGCTTCCCTCCCTCCTCCGCTCCTTGACATGTGCCAAAGCATTGTTATTTGCAGCCAAAACACGAGCACACGAGCACAGTAGCACTGTTAGCGGGTGGCGCCAGGAGCCGCCGCCCGCTTACATTTTTAACTTGTGGTTTAATTTCGAGCGAGCGCTTCACTCCGAGGAGGTCGCGGACTACAACTCCAGAAGCCACGGCGCCGGATGCACGTCAGTAACGTGATGGCTGCCGGCGCTGCGGTGGCTTCTGGGAATTGTAGTCCGCGACCTCCACGGAGTGAAGCGCTCGCTCGAAATTAAACCACAAGTTAAAAATGTAAGCGGGCGGCGGCGGCTCCTGGCGCCACCCGCTAACAGTGCTACTGTGCTCGTGTGCTTGTGTTTTGGCTGGAAATAACAATGCTTTGGCACAGCCTGGTCAAGGAGAGGAGGAGGGAGGGAAGCACTCTGACTCCTCGGCGCCTCCCCCCTCTAGGCGCCTGGGTGCCAAGCACCCATTGCACCCGCCCAGGATCGGCCCTGCCCCTGATCTAGAGAGTATCCAATTGACTTTTGGGAATGGAATATATTACAGTATATTCCCTGTTGGAGCAAATTAATTGACACTTTCAAAATGTTTTTTTTTTTTTTTGTTGCCTTTCTCTGGATTATATGTGCATTCAGGGCTATGATGGTGCAAGGTTTATTTATTTTTATTTTTTTGGAGTGTACATGTGCCTTTTTAAAACTATGTAACTATACTCAAGGTTAAGTGGGGTGAGCTCAGTCTTTCACATATATGAACAACACAAATACTGTTTAATACGACTTCCAGTTCATATTGGTAATAAAAGAAACACAGTAGACACATAGATAGAGAGGTTGTTATCTGATAACCATATGTGCTATTCTGTCTCTCTGATAAGAGAACAGATAACAGTAAACTAATTACTACCATATTTAAAGCGGAGGTTCACCCTAAATATAATATCTCCCATGCGATCCAGCATACTGGCGTCAGCGCCAGTATGCTGTTTTTTTTTTTTTTTAATAGCACACTTACTGTATTATTGTAAAATTCCTTTTCTGTCCCCCGCGGTGGACGGCTGTAGTATAGCGCGTCACATCTTCCTAAAATACCCGATATGGACTCAGGTAATCTCGGCGAAAATGCGGCGCCTGCGCACAGACCTAGGAGCTGACTGCGCAGGCGCCGTATTTCTCCAAGTCCTATTTCGGAGGGCGTGACGCGCCATAGCCGTAGGACTCGGAGAAATACGGCGCCTGCGCAGTCAGCTCCTAGGTCTGTGCGCAGGCGCCGCATTTTCGCCGAGATTACCCGAGTGCATATCGGGTATTTTAGGAAGATGTGACGCGCTATACTGGCGCCGTCCACCACGGGGGACAGAAAAGGAATTCTACAATAATACAGTAAGTGTGCTATTAAAAAAAAAAAAACCCAGCATACTGGCGCTGACGCCAGTATGCTGGATCGCATGGGAGATATTATGTTTAGGGTGAAATACCGCTTTAAGTCCTGGTTCACATTGATGCTACTTTGAAATCTCGCTACTTCAATTGAAGTAGCTCGACTTCAATGTAGCAAGGTCAGCGCGATTTTAGGTGCTACTTGATAGACATCTGTGGGGCTTCATGCATCTGAAATCGGCAAAAATGGTGCAGGAACTACTTTTGCAAATCAGTGTGGCGCTGCAAAATCGGCGTTGCACCAATTAAAACCGTGCCATTGCCTCCAATAGGCTGCGACTTGTCATGCGATTTGAGTGATCGTTCCAATGTGAACCTAGGCTTAAGGCCAATTATCAGCTAGATAGAATTGTTATAAAAATGTTCTGTAATGATGTGTTTAAATTAGACATTTTAGTAACCCTACAAGTCTGCGTGAATCAATTCTGACATGTCACAATAGAAAGCAACAGTGCAATTTTTCAGAAATGGTCCACCTTTTATTTAAAAAGCAACCCTTGAGCTGTAGAAAAGTGAGCAATAAACAAATAAACTATAAAGTAAACTAATATCATAATTCTGCTGCGGGCAGAAGGGAGCATTTCCCCGGTCTCCTCTCCCGCAGTGATCAGTCTTCACCAGGGCGATGTTTAAGCAGGGCAAAAGGGGCAGCTTCCACACGAGAGTGCACAGTCATTATTGTGGGGCCCAAAGCAGCTTTCCATTGAGCCCACACTGCCTGAAAATAATTGATAAGTAGATTCGGGGGGGCCCAAGAAAATGTTTGCCCAGGGTTCAATTGATATTAATTCAATATTAAAGACGACCCTAGTCTTCACCATTGTACAGTAACTTTCTAGCAAGTCACAAGGTGAGGGACTGTCATCTCTGCATCTGGATTGTTTCCCAAGCAAAAGCATAGTAATAAACAATTGGGTTAAATGTCACAAGTGTAACGTGGGTGCAGCTTAAAGTGGTTGTAAGGTCAACATTAAGAAATCCTGCAATCTGCGGTGTTACAGGTATATATCGTGTTTAATGTGTGTCTTTGTGTAATATTATTGCCATAAATGCCTTATTTACAGTGCCGCTGGGTGCTCATGTGACCCACCGGAAAAACACTCCTTCCCCGCTCTGAGCACTGCAGAAGGAGATCCCCCGCTGACGTCAGCTGGGAGGAGAGGAGGAAAGCAGCGGTAGGTCACGTGAGCGCCCAGCGGCACTGTAAATAAGGTATTTATCACAATAATTGTACACAAAGACCCATATTTAATCCTGTAACACAGCGAAGTACAGGATACCTTAAAGTGGTTGTAAAGGCAGAAGACCTATGTGTAGCAGCCCCCCTCAGTCCTCCTAACACTTACCTGAGCCCCATCTCTATCCAGTGATGTGCACGAGTGCCATGGCCGTCCAGGACTCTCTCTTCTGATTGGCTGAGACACAGCAGTAGCAACATTGGCTCCCACTGCTGTCAATCAAAGTCAGTTAGCCAATAAAGAGAGAGGGGGTGGGGCCAAACAGAGCTGGGAAAAGGACATACATTTTATTTGGCCTGGTCATGAAAGGGGTAAATCTTCCTGGGGCCAAATGGTTAAAGGAGTGGGACCAACTAAAACCCAAGCCTACTCTGCTATTGGTCAAGGAGCGCATAATACACACAGTGCATAGGTCGGGATTACAGAACACACAGAGCATGTCATTTTACTTGGAATTTTGTAAATTTAAATTGATTTGACACCTCTCCTCCTTCTTTCTTTTTTTTTGCAGGTTGTTCCCTTCCAGAGTGCCATACTTGGGGGGATCGCAGATGGAAAGAGAGTGACTCTCCAAGGACAAGTTCACAGTCATGCCAAGAAGTATGTTACTGAGCAAAAGCAAAATTAGTATTAGGCCGCGTACACACCATCGGACATATCCGATGAAAACGGTCCACGGACCATTTTCATCGGATATGTCCGATCGGGAGTTTGATCCGATGGCGTGTACACACCATCGGATCAAATTCCCCGCCGCCGGACGGCGCGGTGACGTGACGCGGCGGTGACGTTGACGCCGCTGCGTCACCGCCACGTCACCGCACCAGGAAGTAAAACACTTCCGCGCATGCGCCGAATCCATTCGGCGGCGGCGCGGCGGCGGTGGGGGACGACATGTCTGCTGGTAAGTGTACTAACCAGCAGACATGTCGGGCGGACAGATTCCCACCGGATGGATTTCAAAGCATGCTTTGAAATCTGTCGGGTGGAGAAATCTGTCCGCTAGCCCATACACACGAGCGGAGATGTCTGCTGAAACGGTCCATCGGACCGTTTTCAGCGGACATATCCCCTCATGTGTACGCGGCCTAAAAGTAAACTTATTGGTTGTCATTGCTGACGTCTTCTTTTTAAGCTAAATAGCTTCCTTTACTTTACTGCAGTCCTGGTTTCATGTCCTCATTGTTCGTTTTTGCTTTGAAGTTGCTGTAATTCTGCTCTGATCACCACACTTCCTGCTTGTCTGGCTCCTTATGAAAAATCTCATGGCAGCTTTTCACTGTGGTCCAAGCTGTCATTACTGTGTGTCTAAAACTCCTCGGAACCATCAGCTTAATTTTAAAAACAAAACACTGCCCTGTATTTGTTTGTTTTTTGTTCTGTGTGTCTCTTTACATCACAGAAACATGAAACCAGTTTAAAAGTGAAACTAAACTGCAGTCACATTATATGATTGATTTTTATCTATTTTTAATCATTTTTAAAAGGAATTAGTTAGCTATTATGTCTCTATACCCTGTAAACAGTCATTTCAGCAAAAAAAATGTTTTCCTTTAGTGACCCTTTAATCTAGTGGCTTATGTAGCACAACCCCAGAAGGAGCTGCTGATTATATTTTTGGTCTGTACTCAACCCCAATATATTTGGCTCGAACCCTCCCTTGGCACAACTGGACCACAGTACGATTGTGGGACCCACCGGTAGTTGGGAACCACAATGAGATATACACAGTAAAGAAATTGTAATTATGGTTACCTTGTACTGTCCACCTGTCCAAAAGGGCAATAGATAAACTCCACACACAACTATCTGATTTACTTGGCAAGAAAAGATAAATACAACAGAGTTAAACAAGTACAGTTGACTGCTTACAGCAGGCATGTCCAAAGTCCAGCCCGGGGGCCAAATGCGGCCCCCCTGTTGATTCAATATGGCCCCTGGGGATTTGGATATATATATATTGTTTGTGGTCCCCAGGGCCACAAAAGTTATATACTGTATTTATTGGCGCTGCCATGGAGGGGACAGGGAGGGGCCAGGACGAGCGTTGTCAGATTACATTAAGAGAATCTCCTTTTTACTCAGCAGCGTCTCTATTGGAAGTCCCGTCTCCTGGGATGCCATTGGACGACTGTTCTGTCTATCATAGGAGGCGGGACTTTGTATTAGAGAGGCCACAGGGTAAACAAGAGATTCTCCTGTTTGTAATCTGTCGGCACTCGTCCCGCTGCCCTCCGAGGCTGCAGATAGGCATCGTTCAGGCTGCACTGATGGCAATGGTAAGGCTGCATTCATGGCACATATGAGGCTGAATTTATGGCACATGTGAGGTTGCAATGGTAAGGCTGCATTGGTTGCAATAGTAAGACTGCATTGGTTGCAATGGTAAGGCTGCATTGGTTGCAATGGTAAGGCTGCATTGGTTGCAATGGTAAGGCTGCATTGGTTGCAATGGTAAGGCTGCAATGGTAAGGCTGCATTGGTTGCAATGGTAAGGCTGCATTGGTTGCAATGGTAAGGCTGCATTGGTTGCAATGGTAAGGCTGCATTGGTTGCAATGGTGAGGCTGCATTCATGACAATGGTGAGGCTGCATTCATGACAATGGTGAGGCTGCATTCATGACAATGGTGAGGCTGCATTCATGACAATGGTGAGGCTGCATTCATGACAATGGTGAGGCTGCATTCATGACAATGGTGAGGCTGCATTCATGACAATGGTGAGGCTGCATTCATGACATTGGTGAGGCTGCATTCATGACAATGGTAAGCATGTGCGTGTTATATGCCGATAAATACGGTATATCCAAATAACATGCCCAAGCTCATCCTTAGTCCTAAGCAACGCTCTGGGATTCGTTGGGGCCACAAAATAAATATATAGGGCCAGATTCAGGTAGAGTTAGGCTGGCGGATCAATGGATCCGCCAGCCTAACTGTCACTTTAAACCGGCGTTTTTGTTTTCTGTAACCAGAAAACAAGAAACGCCGGGTTGGAGTTCCGATGCGATCGGCGTAATTGAATTTCGCCATCGCATCGTTACTTCAACTTAAAAATGGCGCCGGGGGCGTTCCCGCCGATTTACGCTCAAAAAATATGTTAATGAGCGGAAATCGGCAATTCACGATCTTTTTCGGGCGCGACGCAGTGACTTTACGACGTTTCCGGAAGCGATACGTGGCTTATAGATAAAGCAGCCCCCTAGTGGAGTATCCTATGTTAGGTATAGGCGTCGTCATCGCGTCGGAAAAAAAACAAATCGCGTCGTTTGCGTAAAACATTCATGAATGGGGACGTGACGTCATTGACGTTCACTGACAGAACTTGGAGCATGCGCACTGGGATGCATTGACCCTCGACGCATGCGCAGTACGTTCGCCGCGGGATCGCGCATAGTTAGAGTACTACACGCCCCGTACCCGCCCAATTTGAATTCCGCTGGCTCATTTGCGATGCGCTGCCGCAACTTTAGGAGCAAGTGCTTCCTGAATAACAGCACTTTCTCCTAAAATTTCTGCAGCGTAACGCAAATGAGATGCGTTACTCCAGAGCAAATATGCTCTGATCTACCTGAATCTGGCCCATACAGTATATCCAAATAACACGCCCAAGCTCATCTCTTCACCACACACAGCCACAAAGGCAAGATAATTTATTGTTGGGCAGTGTATTAGTGCTCAGACGAACACACGTAGACCGAATTTTAATGGTTCAAAGAATGTCAGGCAAAGTAGTCGGCCCTCATGCATGTTCACTTAATCAAATCTGGCCCTCTTTGAAAAAGTTTGGGCACCCCTGGCTTACAGGGTCCTGCAAGAGTCAATGATAAATATTAAGAACAGGTTTAAATATCACAAACCAAAGTACAGACCTGTGTAAGAACGCGGCGGAGGGGCCTCTCCAGTACAGTACTGTTAGCACTGAAGTACCTCTCCACCAGGCCTCACCCAGCTCTCAGGAACAACAATACTGTACAAAATAAGTATAAAGTAATTACTCTATGTATGTGAGTCTATAACTCTTTAGCTCCCCTTAACGGGCAGTCCTTGGACACGTGTCCTACTATGGTAGCTTAGTTGATCAGACAAAGTCTTCCAATTGTTCCTTTCCGGTTAACTGAAGTCTTTGTTAGCATTAGTTGGTGCACGTTAACAATTTGTAATCCAATAGGGATAAGTAAACTGAAAATTAATGTTAACTTAAGTATGGCGTGTTGGCAACACAAACGCCAATTTCCTTTAATGCACAGTCACGGATGCAGAGTATCTCTGCAAGTGGTGTGTTAACCTCCAAGCAACAATGGTGAGTCTACTAGATCCAGCTTCCTGCGATTATAATAACTGTATTGTTGGGCAGGTGCCCTTCTCACCCAATGAGGTCTCGCCTCTCCGGTATACTCCGTCTGCAGTGTCCGGTTCCCGGCCTCTCTGCAACTGACAGTCTTTGGTCTTCTGCGCAGCCGTTCAAAGTGCTGGTGGAAAGGTGACACTGGTTGTCCTGGAACGTAGGCCAAACACTGTGTCAAGGATCCCCTCTCAGGATTGGCGACCCGCGCTGGCAACTGTAGGCCCAGGCTTCTGAGGCCTAGGCTTCCTTGGAGTAGGCCTCCGCACAGGCTTCCTGCTTGCTAGACGTTGCCGTCCCAAGAGAAAGAATGCAAGCCTCCCCTTCCTTTAAGTAGCTTCCCCCTAGAAGACTGTGCATGATGCCATGCACTTTGGGTAGCACAGTTGCTGTGGTTCTAACGAACCCCGGAAGAGCAGGGTCTTTTTTTATGTAACCATTAGGGTCCTTTCACACGGAGCAGACCGTTCTTGATCTGCCCCGTGTGTGTTTGTCGGCTCAGCGGGGATCACCCGTATATCCCCTCTGAGCTGTCGGCAGACAGGGCGGTCCCCACACACTGTGCAGAGACCGCCCTGTCTTTCCTCCGCTCTCCCCTATGGGGAATCGGATGAATACGGACCGTCTGTCCGTATTCATCAGATCCGCCAGACGGAAGAAAAATAGGGTTTTCTTCCGTCCGAAAAAACGGATCTTTGCGGACGTTAGCGGATGCATCATCCGCTAACGTACGCAATCCCATAGGGATGCATTACAAGTCCGTAAACGGACCGTTTGTCCGTACGTGTGAAAGGGCACTAAGGGGATGAACTAAAATTGGTGCACACAGAATCTGATGCAGCTGCGCATGGTTACCAATCGGCTTCTAGGTTTTAGCCCTGGTTCACATTGTTGCTTTTTAACATGACACAGTCCTAATCGGTGAGACTTTTCTTCAACAAGTAGTTTCTGTACTACTTTTTGCGATATACATTGACATCTGTGCAGAAATCTGTAATTGCGGCCAAAATTGGGACTGCCAGCGGGAGTGAAATTGTGCGAGTTCATCTGAACTCGCACGGCTTCACTCCCGCAGCCCAGTGTGAACCTGGGCTTATTGTCAAAACTTAATCGGACAAGCTTAAAGCGAAGGTCCACCAAAAAAAAAACAACTATATATTAAAAGCCAGCAGCTACAAATACTGCAGCTGCTGACTTTTAATAAATGGACACTTACCTGTCCAGCTTGCCCACGATGTCAGCAGCCGAAGCTGAGCAATCGCTTGTCTCTCGGCTGCCCCTGCCGCCATCCTCGGTGAGGGAATCAGGAAGTCAAGGGTTGCGGCTTCACTGCCCAGTTCCCTACTGCGCGTGAGGACGAGGTGCATCCTCACTGGTTCCCGCTGTCTCCTGGCACCAGTGTGTTTCCCAGAAGACAGCGGGGGAAGGGGAGTTACTCCCGCAGGAGTCTATTCCTGGAAGTGGGTGCAAATACCTCCACACCAGGGAGAAAGCCTTGCATTACTGTGTGGAGTTACAGACAGAAGAACAGGAAGTGAGGATTTCTCAGAAGAAATAAGGACATTTAAAAGCAAAATGGAAGGATGGGGTAAGTGAAGGAGGACTGCACTAAGGTAAAGGAAGCTATTTAGGGGTAAAAAAAAATACCTTTACAACCCCCTTTAAGGTAGAAGATTGGTTTTCTTGTGAAAAAAAAAAAGGTAGAAGATTGGTTACTATGTACCAAATTCTAAGTGCTACAGTTTCCCCCCCATGTTTTTATGTTTTGCTTTTATGGTGAATTCTTTTTTTGTGTCACACTACAAAATAATTTTCACCTTCAGAATGCTAAATTGCATTGTCAATGTTCCAGTAATTTTTTTTTTTTTAATTTCAGTTTGTGGCATAAAATGTGGTCCAAAAGTTTACTACTTATGCATGTATGCATTTCATCTCATCCGTCATCCTTCAGTATCACAAGACGCTTACCTTTGCTTCTAGCCAAGTATGGGGAAACTGGTAACCCTGTATCCATTTTTTTATTTTTACAGATTTGCTATAAACTTTGTCTGCTTCAACAATGACATCGCATTTCACTTCAACCCACGGTTTGATGAGGGCAACGTCATTGTATGTAACACTATGCAGAACAAGAACTGGGGTTCTGAGGAGAGGAAGCACCACATGCCCTTCCAAAGGAATGCCTACTTTGATGTCGCCATTGTTGTGGTAGGACATGCATTTCAGGTGAGTGTACCAAAGTTAAAGGCATTGTTTTTTTTTTTTCATTATTTTAACAAAGGTGTCAGTGTATTTATATTCCCTGTGCTGTTTGTTTGCCTTACCTTGTAATTATGGGCTCACATTTTGTGGCGGCAGTTTGCAGTGTCATGGCTGAAAACGCTACTCAAATGCTCAATTTTATGCTCCAAGTGCATGAGGCCTTAAAGTGGATTTAAACCCAACCCTTTTTTGGATACAATGGTGAAGAGTTAAAATACTTGTCAGGTTTTTATTGCGAACTATGTCCCCATTAGGAATATTTGTCCCCTCATTTTGTCCAGGTGACCACTGTCCCCAGAACAAGTGACGGGAGATCCAAAAATCTAAATTTCATATTTTTTTCTGAATTTCAAGTTGTTTAGTTACTTTTGTATTTTGTTTTACTGTTCAGGTCACAGTAAATGGGCAGTTCCTGTTAGAATATCGCCATCGCTTGTCTTTTCAAGGCATCCAGTCCCTTAGCGTTAATGGAGATGTCAACCTCAGCTGTGTCACCTTTCACCCATCACCTGTAAGTATCCTTTTTGCATCAGTGTTATAAAACCTGTACTCAGAGAGGTATGGAGCTGCCGTTACTAACCTCCTTTTGAAAATGCTAGACTTGGCGGTCTCTGGTGTGTGTGTGTATATATATATATATATATATATATATATATATATATATATATATATATATATATATATATATATAGTGTCTGTATATATATGTGTGTGTGTGTGTGTGTGTGTGTATGTGTATATGTGTGTATATATAATATACCGTATTTATCGGCGTATACCGTGCACTTTTTTGCCCTGAAAATCAGGGCAAAATCGTGGGTGCGCGATATGCGCCCATACCTGCTTTCCCGCGCCAGTACACTCATGTATAGTCGGGCAGGCATATACCGAGCGCAGTACACTCGTGTATAGTCGGGCAGGCTCAGCTCCTCTCGTGCTCACGTCCTGGATGTACAGGAGTAGCCGAGCCTGCCGACTATACTCGAGTGTACTGCGCTCGGTATATGCCGGCGCAGTATTCAAACTCGGCGCTGGGATCGAGCGGGGAGGACGCCACAGAAGGACGCTGGACCCGACGAAGAGGACACCCGAAACCGCAGACGGACGTCGGACCCGACGAGGCCGCCGATGGACGTCGCGCAAGACACCAAAACTGTAAGTACAAAAATCTTTTTTCCACAGAAATGCGGGTCCACTTTAGGGGTGCGCGCTATACGCCGGAGCGCGCAATAACCCGATTAATATGGTATATAATGTATACAGTGGGCCAGATTCACAAAGCACTTACGCCGGAGTATCTCGAGATGTGCCGTCTAAGGGCCAGATTCAGGTAGATGGGAGCATCTTTGCTCCAGAGTAACGCTTCTCATTTGCGTTACGCTGCAGAAATTTTAGGAGCAAGTGCTGTTATTCAAGAAGCACTTGCTCCTAAAGTTGCGGCAGCGCATCGCAAATGAGCCGGCGGAATTCAAATTGGGCGGGTACGGGGCGTGTAGTATTTAAACGAAGCGCGATCCCGCCGCGAACGTACTGCGCATGCGTCGAGTGTTAAAACATCCCCGTGCGCATGCTCCAAATTCTGTGAATGAACGTCAATGACGTCACATTCATGAACTTTTTACGCAAACGACGTGTTTTTTTTTTTTTCCCGACGCGATGACGGCGCCTATACCTAACATAGGATACTCCAACCCCATGTAGGTATATCTTCGCGCCGCGTATCCCGTCCGGAAACGTCGTACCGTCATTGCGTCGCGCCGGAATTCGCTCGTGAATTGCCGATTTCCGCTCATTAACATATTTTTTGAGCGGAAATCGGCGGGAACGCCCCCGGCGCCATTTTTAATTTGAAGTAACGATGCGATGGCGAAACTCGGTTACGCTGATCGCATCGGAGCTTCAACCCGGCGTTTCTTGTTTTCTGGTTACAGAAAACAAAAACGCCGGCTCAAAGTCACAGTTAGGCTGGCGGATCACTGGATCCGCCAGCCTAACTGTTCCTGAATCTGGCCCAAAGTCTAAATTTGCTCCGGAATATATTTTGCACTGTACCCACAGAACTAGATACGCACCAAAATAGGCTACTCCCGACCGGCCTAACTTGCCTACGCCTGCACATCCTAGGTGCACATTTACTCCGTCCACACCATTGATTTCCTATGCAAATATGCAAATGAGGGAGATACGCCGATCCACAAAAGTAAGTTTGTGCGGTGCAGTCTACACGATGTGCTTATCAGCTGCACGGAAAGTCTAAAATTAGACCATATAAAAGCAGGTTTAAAATTAGACAATCCGTCTACATGTCAGCTAAAGCAACACCGTTAGGGACGAGCTGAGCACCCATACTTGCAGGACGACAATCTATATGCCAACATGCCAGGGGCATCCTTGCTCATAGCTATACTACTGACTTTAGATGAGCACAGAAGGGAGGAGGGCGCGAAGGAGGGCACGGGAGAGGATATACCGCACACGCATAGACATCTTTGGCATGAGTGATTCTGAGGTGTATCGCATCTTCAGATTCACCCGTCATGCCATCCTGGAATTAACCACAACCCTGCAGGAGGACATCACCAGCCCAACACACCGCTCACATGCAGTGCAGCCACTGGGCAAGGTCCTGGCAACACTCCATTTCCTTGCCAGTGGCTCTTTTCAGCGTACAAGTGGAGTGGTGGCAGGAATGTCACCCCCACATTCAAAAATCATTCACAAACAGGAAAAAAAATAAAAATAAAAAAATAAAAAAAATGCCCAGCAAAAAAAAAAAAATGCCCAGCAAAAAAAATAAAAACAGCAAAATAAAAAAAAACACCGCAAAAAAATAAATAAAAAATCAGCAAAAAACACTCTCCAAATCACTCTCCAAAAATCTCAAAGACACGTCACAAACCAACAAACACTAACAAACAACAGAACAAAAGCACCTTGCTGTAGGAAGGGAAAAAAATTGGGTGTACTTTTGCAATGGAAGGGCATTTCTCTCGGTCTATTTAAGCACTGTGCATAGCTCACTAAGTCTGACTGGCCTAGTTCCTATCTAACTGATTGCGCTGTGCCGAGTTCTGAGCATGCTGGCCGGCCCTTCATTTGCATGGGGTCACGGCTCATTTCAATTGAACACGCCCACGTCCTTCCCACTTTGAATTACACCGCCTTACGCCTCGGAATTAACATTGCACCAGTGCGCCTCGAAATTAAGCCGTCTAACTTAAAGGAGTTGCACTACGCCGGTCCAAAAATACAAAAATATGTTTTTTTTTTTTTTTTTTTACAAAACAGGGTTTGCTGTATTGCAATCTTCAGCAATACAGTATAACGGCACACAAAAATATGGTCCAGTTTAGTAAACAGTAAGACGTACACACAGAGAATCCAGAATACCATTAATCAAAGCAGTAATAACCAAATAAATAGTGACAGACTCAGCATAATAAAACACGGAGAATCCATATATTTAAGTAACAGGAGAATGGAAGAATCGCCTCAGTTCAAAGTCCATACCTTTTCAAACTTCCAAGGGCATCCCCTATTAATATAGGTTATTTTGTATAGCGGAAGAGCTGCGTTCACCATAGCCTTTGGCATAGTAAGGCCCGGTTCACACTGATGCAAATTCATAACGAATGTGATGCGTCAAACATTCTAAATTCACATGTCGTCCATAAAGTCATTGGGCCAGATTCAGAAAGAATTTACGCGGCGTATGTCGAAATATGCCGCGTAACTTCGAAAATGCGCCGGCGTATCTTTTTTCTGTATTCAGAAAACAAGATACGCCGGGATTGAGCTAAGATACGAGCGACGTAAGTGTATTATGCCGTCGTATCTTAGTTGCATATTTACGCTGGCCGCTAGGTGGCGCTTCCGTCGATTTACGTGTAAATTAGCTAAATTAGCGTAAATTAGCTAGATACGCCGATTCATGAACGTACGCCCGGCCGTCACAGTAAGATACGCCGTTTACGTAAGGCCTTTTTTAGGCGTAAAGATATTCCAACAAAAAGATGGCGCAGCCAATGTTAAGTATGGACATAGGGACCGCGTCGAAATTTATAAATTTTACATCGTTTGCGTAAGCTGATTCAGAATGGGGCTGGGCGTAAGTTACGTTCACGTCGTTTTCATTGACTATTTGCGACGTGATTTGGAGCATGCGCACTGGGATACGTCCACGGCCGGCGCATGCGCAGTTCGTTCGGCGCGTCATTTACGTGGGGTCACCGTTCATTTCAATACAACACGCCCCCTACATGCCTAATTTGAATTACGCGCACTTACACCGGCCAATTTACGCTACGCAGACACAACTTACGGGGCAAGTGCTTTGTGAATACAGCACTTGCCTGTACGGCCGCGTACACACGACCAAATACATCTGTTCAAATCGGTCTGACAGATATGTCTTCTGGGCTGTTTTGGTTTGATCGCTGTACACACAACCAAAATCCCCCCCGGCAGACAGCGCGATGACGTTGACGTAAAACACTTCCGCGCATGCGTCGAATCCATTCGACGCACGTGCGAGCAGATATGTCTGCTGGTTAGCGTACTAACCAGCAGACATGTCGGACGGACGGATTCCCAGCAGACAGATTTTAAAGCATGCTTTAAAATCTGTCGGCTGGCCAAATCTCTCTGTCCGCCCGTACACACGATCGAATCTGTCTGCTAAAATGGTCTGTCAGACCGTTTTCAGCAGATAGATTTGATCGTGTGTACGCGGCCTAAAAGTTGCGGAGGCGTAACGTAAATAGGATATGTTACGCCCGCACAAATATACGCGCTCCTACGTGAATCTAGCCCATTGTTTTCAATGACGGTCATTCACATACATGCATTGCGATTCCTCTACGAATCTGATGCGATTTAAAAAAAAAGGGTCTTGTGCAAGTTTACAGCGTTGCGTTGTGAATTTTGTCTCCATAGACATCAATGTAAATCATTCTGGAATCGGATTGATGGTTCACATATGTGCGAATTTTAACAACACTACTCTCCACAAAAACCAGGAAGTACATTTTTTTTTTTTTACATTATTATTCCATTGGCTAGAACATCAATCGCAGCTCCTGAAATTTGCGGTAAATTTGCAGTAAATTCGCACCTCACACAGGAAAAAAAACGGAACAAATTTGCAATGCAGCACTGTGAACCGAGCCTAAGAACTGAACAGCGCCTAGTAGACTTCCTGATGATGGCTTCTATGTTAGCAGAAACGTTGAGGTAATATTGCATCATCGCGTTACTTCCGTCCAACCAAAATCCCCCCTGGAAATCGTGCACCAGGACGCCAACAAGGGGTTCATCCGTTAAGGGCCGATTACCCTTTTTATAATCGCCTGCTACATACGCCGGGTACCAGGGCTATCAGGCACTCAGCAATGTAAGTGTAACTTTTTTAACTTTTGTGGAACCAATACATTTTAATACGGCATTGCGCAATGAGGCTCTCTTTTTGCTCTTATCATCCCCATTCATCTCTACTTTCAAGTAGTCATCCTCACCATTCGGGGGTAACCTTGCATGCGCATAAGACCATACTAGAGATAGGTGGTCCATATCTCCAGTGGTGAGTGTACATCTATGTGGGGGCACCCGGTAGGAAATGAATACCTTGTTATGGTGAGGCCTTTGTTCATCATCTGAATCCCCAGTAGTGCAAGGGACTCAGAGGGTACAAGGGTCAATTGTAGCCTAAGGCTAATTTCCTCAAATACAGCAGCCCAGAATGGCGCAATACACGGGAACTCCCAGACACCCGCTAGAGGGGTGACACGCCCAGCGCCGCCGCGTGTGTGTCTATCCGTCTTTGTCCTTCTTCTTCCTCCGCTCCCCACCTGAGCCAGCCACCAGCCAGCGAGCAGCAAGACGAGCCTCAGCAGAGCTCAGCCTGTGCCTGTGTGATGATGTGACGTCAGTCACGTCACACACAGTACTTTCAGTTTTTCCAACTGGGCGGCACGGCTCAACGGCACCTGCTGGTAACAATTGATGGCACAGTGGTGACAATTGATGGCACAGTAAATCCGTTTGATGGCATGACATAGTGGTGACAATTGCTGGGCACAGTGGTGACAATTGATGGCACAGTGGCTGCGTTTGGCCAGGCACAGTGGTGACAATTGATGGCCAACAGCTCCTCGCAGTTTTTCAGATGGGAAAACCGCCAAACAAAAAAAGAGAACCAGTTCTCTTTTTTTTTTTCCCGCCAGGAACTTTTGCCAGGTGTTTTTTGGCAGTTTTCCTATTGGAAAAACTGCGATGGAGCATAAACACGCCCGGGATTCCTAGCCAAAGCTCCATCGCAGTTTTCCTGTCGGGAAAACCAGCCGTGTAGGGGAAAGACTGAACCAAGCAGGTTCTCGGCTTTCCCCTCGGGATTTCCGACGGGAACTTTTCCCATCGGAAATCTTGTACGGAAATCTCGTAAGGAGTGCACAAGAGAGAGCGAGAGGTTAATCATACTCCCTGGGGCCAACATTTCCTCCATTGGATCAGCCTGTAGACCGGTGTCTGTGGAGACTGATATCTAGCAGTGTGGCGTAGTTGGAAAGAGCGGAACATCATCCATGCTGAAAGTTGGAACTTTTGAGACATTTGGGAGAAGGCAAGGTGGGTACTCTAGGGCAAAATAATATCTAGAGTCTTAACACCATACCATCAACAAATAAAAAAAAAAAACACTGCGTTAAGTAAAGATAAAGCTGCCAGCACTCAAGGTCAAGATACACACTCCAAGCAGATAATAAAAAAACGTGCAGCGCTAAAAAGAAATGACGACAAATCAATATAGTTCAGGAAAAAACCCTAACCATAGGATCCCATAAATGATCAAAAGCAATAAGTGTAAATAAACACACATATATTACAGTTAGTAGACAGAAAAAGTTGTACAATTATAAACTCATAGGGCCAGATTCTCAAATATATTCGGCGGCGTAGCGTAAGCCATTTACACTACGCCGCCGCTGCGTACTAGAGCAAGTGCTTTATTCTCAAAGCACTTGCTCCGTAGTTTTCGCCGGCGTCTCGTAAATCGCCAAGCGTAAACCCGCGCAATTCAAATGGGGCGGCTTGTATTTAAATTAAGCGCGCCCCCGCGTCGAACGAACTGCGCATGCGCAGGCCGGGGAAAAAGCCCAGTGCGCATGCTCCAAAGGATGTCACATTTTCTCAATGTAAACGACGTAATCGCAGCGTACGCCAGCCCCATTGAGAATCGACGTACGCAAACGACGTAAACGACGCACAACACGACGCGGTCCCGAGGCCATACTTAACATGGCATCCGACGGGACACGACGGCATCCGACGGGACCTCGTAAGGTTACTCCACATAGAAGCTGGGGTAACCTTACGCGAACGAAAACGACGTACGCGACGACGGGGCGGCGTAAAAGCGATCGAGAATCGGCGTACTACTTCATTTGCATATGCAAATGAAAAAACAACGTAAAGGCCACCTAGTGGCCGGAGTTGTCATTACACCTACGATCCGAAAGTGTAATGCTTTTACACTTGTCGGATGTAGAAGCGTATCTATGCAAAAGTGATGCTCAGCATCACACGCATAGATACGAGACAAAAAAAAAGGCGATACGACAGGGTATCTGAGATACTCCGTCGTAACGCCTCTGAGAATCTGGCCCATAAGGTTTTGACGTATGAGCTTAAAAGAAATTGTCCATAGGGGCAACGGCGGACTAAGCATGGGGCGGAGGGGGCGGGCCGCACCGGGTGCCACACACTGGGGGGGTGCCAGGCCGACACCCCCCCCCTCAGCGACTGAGGCATGGCGCGGCCGTGGTGACAGCATGAGTGATGGCATGGCATTGCAGACTAGGTTAAACATCAGGGGGGGAGGGGGGGGCTGCGAGCCGTACCCGAGTGTTACCCACCGCCCGGGACCCGCCGCAATGATCCCTGCTCCGTGGCAGCGCAGCGTCGCGCCCGCGGCTCTGATACTGTCGACTGTGACTGTCTCTGTCTGACAGTCACACAGCCGAGTGTGAAGCTGCGGCCGCCTCCCCCTCCTCCTCCTCCGTACAAGTGCTCTGCTCTGTGAGGCGCGCTGAGTTTGAAGGCAAGGGGGTGTCACAGTCACTCTGCAGTCTGCACTATTGTAAGGGGGGGAGGGTGTTCCGTATATGAGGGGTGTACTGTATATGAGGAGGGGGTTCTGTATTGTGGGGGGGGTGTTCTGTATATGAGGGGTGTACTGTATATGAGGAGGGGGTTCTGTATTGTGGGGGGGTGTTCTGTATATGAGGGGTGTACTGTATATGAGGAGGGGGTTCTGTATTGTGGGGTGTACTCTATATGAGGAGGGGGTTCTGTATATGAGGAGTGTACTCTATATGAGGAGGGGTTTCTGTATTTTGGGGGGTGTTCTGTATATGAGGGGTGTACTGTATATGAGGAGGGGGTTCTGTATTGTGGGGGGGGGTGTTCTGTATATGAGGGGTGTACTGTATATGAGGAGGGGTTCTGTATTTGGGGGGGGGGTGTTCTGTATATGAGGGGTGTACTGTATATGAGGAGGGGGTTCTGTATTTTGGGGGGTGTTCTGTATATGAGGGGTGTACTGTATATGAGGAGGGGGTTCTGTATTGTGGGGGGGTGTTCTGTATATGAGGGGTGTACTGTATATGAGGAGGGGTTCTGTATTGTGGGGGGGGGGTGTTCTGTATATGAGGGGTGTACTGTATATGAGAAGAGGGTTCTGTATTGTGTGTGGGAGGGGTGTTCTGTATATGAGGGGTGTACTGTATATGAGGAGGGGTTCTGTATTGTGGGGGGGGGTGTTCTGTATGGGGGGGTTCTGTATTGTGGGGGGTGTTCTGTATGGGGGGGTTCTGTATTGTGGGGGTGTTCTGTATTGTGGGGGGGTGTTCTGTATGGGGGGGTTCTGTATTGTGGGGGGGATGTTAGTATAGTGGGTTCTGTATATAAGGGGGTTCTGTATTGTGGGGGATGTTCTTTATAGGGGGGTTACTGTATATGAGGGGGGTCTGTATTGTGGGGGGGTCAGGTTCTGTATATGAGGGGGGGTTCTGTATTGTGGGGGGGTGTTCTGTATAGGGGGGTTCTGTATATGAGGGGGGTTCTGTATTGTGTGGGGGTGTTCTGTATATGGGGGTACTGTATATGGGGGGGGTTCTGTATTGTGAGAGGGGGGTACTGTATATGAGGGGGGTTCTGTATTGTGGGGGGAGTGTTCTGTATAGGGGGGTACTGTATATGAGGGGGGGTTCTGTATATGAGGGGGGTTCTGTATTGTAGGGTAGGGGGGTGGTATCTGTATAGGGTGGGGGTTCTGTATTGTGGGGGGTTCTGTATTGTAGAGGGGGGGTGTTCTTTATTGTAGGGGGGTCTGAACTGTAGGGGGGGTTATGTATTGTAGGGGGTGGTATCTGTATAGGGGGGTGGTATATGTATGGGGAGTTCTGTATTGTAGGGGGGGTCTACATTGTCCAGAGGTGCAGTCTAATGTAAAGAGATATAGAGGTGCTGTGTAATGTAAGGGGTCCAGATATGCGGTGCTGTGTAATGTAAAGGGGTCCAGAGGTCCAGGATGCTGTGTAATGTAAAGGGGTATAGTGATGCAGGGTGCTGTGTAATGTAGAGGGGTTCAGAGGTGCAGGGTGCTGTGTAATGTAAAAGGGTCCAGAGGTGCAGGGTGCTGTGTAATATAAAGGGGTCTAGTGATGCAGGGTGCTGTGTAATATAAAGAGGTCCAGATGTGCAGGGTTCTGTGTAATGTAAAGGGGTGCAGGGTGCCATGTAATGTAAAAGGGGTCCATTGATGCAAGGTGCTGTGTAATGTAAAGGAGTCCAGAGGTGCTGTGTAATGTAAAGGGGTCCAGAGGTGCATGGTGCTGTGTAATGTAAAGAGGTCCAGAGGTGCATGGTGCTGTGTAATGTAAAGGGGCCCAGAGGTGTGGTGCTGTGTAATGTAAAGGGGTCCAGAGGTGCATGGTGCTGTGTAATGTAAAGGGGGTCCAGAGGTGCAGGGTGCTGTGTAATATAAAGGGGTCTAGTGATGCAGGGTGCTGTAATATAAAGGGGTCTAGTGATGCAGGGTGCTGTGTAATGTTAAGAGGTCCAGATGTGCAAGGTTCTGTGTAATGTAAAGGGGTGCAGGGTGCCATGTAATGTAAAAGGGGTCCATTGATGCAAGGTGTTGTGTAATGTAAAGGAGTCCAGAGGTGCTGTGTAATGTAAAGGGGTCCAGAGGTGCATGGTGCTGTGTAATGTAAAGGGGCCCAGAGGTGTGGTGCTGTGTAATGTAAAGGGGTCCAGAGGTGCATGGTGCTGTGTAATGTAAAGGGGGTCCAGAGGTGCAGGGTGCTGTGTAATGTAAAGGGGTCCAGAGGTGCAGGGTTCTGTGTAATGTAAAGGGGTACAGAGGTGCAGGGTGCCATGTAATGTAAAGGGGGTCCAGTGGTGCAAGGTGCTGTGTAATGTAAAGGAGTGCAGGGTGCTGTGTAATGTAAAGGGGTCCAGAAGTGCAGTGTAATGTAAAGGGGTCCAGAGGTGCAGGGTGCTGTGTAATATAAAGGGGTCCAGAGATGCAGGGTGCTGTGTAATGTAGAGGGGTCCAGAGGTGCATGGTGCTGTGTAATGTAAAGGGGTCCAGAGGTGCAGGTAGCTGTGTAATGTAAAGGGGCCTAGAAGTGCAGGGGTCTTTGTAATGTAAAGGGGCCCAGAGGTGCAGGGTGCTGTGTAATGTAAAGGGGCCCAGAGGTGCAGGGTGCTGTGTAATGTAAAGGGGTCCAGAGGTACAGGGTGCTGTGTAATGTAAAGGGGTCCAGAGGTGCAGGGTGCTGTGTAATGTAAAGGGGTCCAGAGGTGCAGGGTGCTGTGTAATGTAAAGGGGTCCAGAGGTGCAGGGTGCTGTGTAATGTAAAGGGGTCCAGAGGTGCAGGGTGCTGTGTAATGTAAAGGGGTCCAGAGGTGCAGGGTGCTGTGTAATGTAAAGGGGTGCAGGGTGCTGTGTAATGTAAAGGGGTCCAGAGGTGCAGGGTGCTGTGTAATGTAAAGGGGCCTAGAAGTGCAGGGGGCTTTGTAATGTAAAGGGGTCCAGAGGTGCAGAGTGCTGTGTAATGCAAAGGGGTCCAGAGGTGTAGGGCGCTGTGTAATGTAAAGGGGTCCAGAGGTTCAGGGGGCTGTGTAATGTAAAGGGGCCTAGAAGTGCAGGGGGCTGTGTAATGTAAAGGGGCCCAGAGGTGCAGGGTGCTGTGTAATATAAAGGGGTCCAGAGGTGCAGGGTGCTGTGTAATGTAAAGGGGTCCAGAGGTGCAGGTAGCTGTGTAATGTAAAGGTGCCTAGAAGTGCAGGGGGCTTTGTAATGTAAAGGGGCCCAGAGGTGCAGGGTGCTGTGTAATGTAAAAGGGGTCCAGAGGTGCAGAGTGCTGTGTAATGTAAAGGGGTCCAGAGGTGCAGGGTGCTGTGTAATGTAAAGGGTCCAGAGGTGCAGGTTGCTGTGTAATGTAAAGGGGCCTAGAAGTGCAGGGGGCTTTGTAATATAAAGGGGTCCAGAGGTGCAGGGTGCTGTGTAATGTAAAGGGGCCCAGAGGTGCAGGGTGCTGTGTAATGTAAAGGGGTCCAGAGGTGCAGGGTGCTGTGTAATGTAAAGGGGTCCAGAGGTGCAGGTTGCTGTGTAATGTACAGGGGCCTAGAAGTGCAGGGGGCTTTGTAATATAAAGGGGTCCAGAGGTGCAGGGTGCTGTGTAATGTAAAGGGGTCCAGAGGTGCAGGGTGCTGTGTAATGTAAAGGGGTCCAGAGGTGCAGGGTGCTGTGTAATGTAAAGGGGTCCAGGGTGCTGTGTAATGTAAAGGGGTCCAGAGGTGCAGGGTGCTGTGTAATGTAAAGGGGCCTAGAAGTGCAGGGGGCTTTGTAATATAAAGGGGTCCAGAGGTGCAGGGTGCTGTGTAATGTAAAGGGGTCCAGAGGTGCAGAGTGCTGTGTAATGTAAATGGGGTCCAGAGGTGCAGGGTGCTGTGTAATGTAAAGGGTCCAGAGGTGCAGGTTGCTGTGTAATGTAAAGGGGCCTAGAAGTGCAGGGGGCTTTGTAATATAAAGGGGTCCAGAGGTGCAGGGTGCTGTGTAATGTAAAGGGGCCCAGAGGTGCAGGGTGCTGTGTAATGTAAAGGGGTCCAGAGGTGCAGGGTGCTGTGTAATGTAAAGGGGTCCAGAGGTGCAGGTTGCTGTGTAATGTAAAGGGGCCTAGAAGTGCAGGGGGCTTTGTAATATAAAGGGGTCCAGAGGTGCAGGGTGCTGTGTAATGTAAAGGGGTCCAGAGGTGCAGGGTGCTGTGTAATGTAAAGGGGTCCAGAGGTGCAGGGTGCTGTGTAATGTAAAGGGGTCCAGGGTGCTGTGTAATGTAAAGGGGTCCAGAGGTGCAGGGTGCTGTGTAATGTAAAGGGGCCTAGAAGTGCAGGGGGCTTTGTAATATAAAGGGGTCCAGAGGTGCAGGGTGCTGTGTAATGTAAAGGGGTCCAGAGGTGCAGGGTGCTGTGTAATGTAAAGGGGCCTAGAAGTGCAGGGGGCTTTGTAATATAAAGGGGTCCAGAGGTGCAGGGTGCTGTGTAATGTAAAGGGGTCCAGAGGTGCAGGGTGCTGTGTAATGTAAAGGGGTCCAGAGGGCAGGGTGCTGTGTAATGTAAAGGGGTCCAGAGGTGCAGGGTGATGTGTAATGTAATGGGGTCCAGAGGTGCAGTTGTGGAGAGGGGTACACAGTAGTGACATAGAGATATTGAAGGATGCAGGGGACGCAGTGGGGTGTTTTTACATTATACCGTGGGGGGGGGGGGGGTGCCAGATATAGGATCCGCCCCGGGTGCCAAATGCTCTAGGTACGCCTCTGCATAGGGGCAGATTCACACAAAAAGTACTCCTCCGGGCCAGCAGACGTTGATTCCGCCGGACCCACTAATTGGCTCCCCCACTGGCCAATCAGCATGCGCTAGGGTTGCCACCTCATCCCTTTAAAACTGAACACCTATTAATTACACAGGTTCTGTGGCAGATTAAGGCTGTAATTAAACTAAAGTAGTGCCTTATTTGCACTAAATTAGCCACAGAACCTGTGTAATTAATAGGTGTTCAGTTTTAAAGGGATGAGGTGGTAACCATAGCTTGCGCCCACAGATCGCCATATACGAGCTGACGTACAGCTACAGTGATTCGCGCATCCGAGCCAACCTGCTGCAGTATAAATGTGGTGGCTGGTCGGCAAGCGGTTAATCTACTTGTCCCTTCTCATTGTTTTATGAAGTATTAAAGCAAGAGCAGAACGACCCGACACCTAGCATTTTCAGGTGAGGTCAGTAATGTCGGTGTCAACATTTTCCCAGTACAGGTTTCCTCTCAAGGACAACTTCACTTTTAGTAAAATTGGCTATTTATGTCCCTCGTACACCTCAGTGGTTGACACTGCAGACCACAATCTTTTGCTCTCGTCTTGAAACTATATTTGGCATCTCATGCCCCGTACACGCGTCCGGTTTTCCCAAACGTGTGTATGCTCCATTGGACTTTTTCCCACAGGAAAACTGCCGAAAAGATTCTAGCGGTAAAACCATTCATCTGTATGCTTTTCTGACTGGAAAAAATACACGCATGCTTGGAAACAATTTGACACATGCTCAGAAGCAGTCTTTTTCGTCACCGCGTTCTTGGCAGTCAAAGTTCACCGGACTTTTGGGTGTATGTAAGGCAGGCTTGAGAGCAATTCCGTCCAGAAAACCATTGTTTTTTTTTTTTTTCCAAAGGTAAAACTGCTCGTGTGTACGTGGCATCAGAATTGGCTCTGAAATGGATTAAGTCATACCTTACTGTCACTTTGTTTCTCTTGGCGAATTCCAGCCTGATGTCCGTCCAGCCAAGTCTGATATTCCTCAGGGCTCAATTTTGGGTCCCTTACTTTTTAGCATTTACATGTTTCCACTTGGCCAACTACTGAGATCACATGGGCTTATTTATAATTTTTATGCTGAGACTCTATTTTCTAATTTGGCTGCTTTTCTCCTATTTTCCTCCTATTCTCCTACTTTCCTTCAGCTGAACTGTGACAAGGCTGACGTCATGCTTATTGGCACCCCCTATCAATTATGTAAAGCCAGTCCTAATAGCTTATCTATAAATGGCACTGAACTTTAGGCTTCAGTCTAAATTGATAAATCGTGGCGCAATATTTGATGCTAATTTAACCTTTGATTCACATGTACAAAATAGCAGAACATCTTTTTTCCACTTGAGAAACTTTCCTTGGCTATGTCCTATGCTATCATACACTGTAGCTGAAAAGCTGATCCATACATTTGTGTTACCCCAACTTGACTACTGCAATGCTCTTCTTGATTCTGTACCTAAATCCACTCTTAATTGACTACAATATGTACACAATTCTGCAGCCAGAATCCTGTCTAGGTCTGGTACAAGTGATCATATCACCTCTATCCTGGAGTTCCTGCACTGGCTACCCATCAGGTTTTGCATAGACTCCTCTTGCTCATCCATAAGGCTCTTTATGGCTTGGCACCCCATTATCTCTCCGAACTTGCTCCCCTCTCGTAACCTCCACTCCTCAAATTCTGGTCTTCTTTGTGTCCCCTCTACTCACCTACAGTCGATGGGAGACAAAGCCTTCTCCTGCTATGCTGCTATCTTCTCTAAATGTTTCAAATCTAAAAACTTTTTTCTTTACACAAACTTTCCAATAATTGTCCCTTTTTTCCTTTATGCTATCCTGTGTATTTCTTGTGTTTTCCTTGTAAAGTGCTTTGAGAAGCTACCCTTTTAAAGGTGCTATATAAAATAAAGTTTATTATAATTAAAGTGAGGAGCATTAATAGCTGGTTGGGGCTGGGGAGATCATAGGAGATGAAGTATTTTACTACCTGGGCTTCAGACAGGAAAGTGGTTATGTGGGGGGGGGGGGGGGGGGGGGTACAGGACAACTTCACTAGTTTAGGGTACTTTCACACTGAGGCGCTTGGTGTGCTGTTGGTAAAGCGCCGTTATTTTTAGAGGCACTTTACTGTCGTGTTTGCTGCAATTTTCAGCCGCTAGTGGGCAGATTTTAACCCCCCACTAGCGGCCGAAAAGGTTAAACCCGCCCGCAAAACACCGCTGCAGCGGCGGTTTGCAGGCGCTACGGCTTCGCTGCCCCATTGATTTCAATGGGCAAGGGCGCTATAGAAACGGTATTTTACCTGTTCCTATCGCACCTCAAAGATGCTGCTGGCAGGACTTTTTTTTACTTTCCTGCCAGTGCAATGCTCCAGTGTAAAAGCCCTCAGGCTTTCAAACTGGATAGGAAGGAGCGGCTCTTTCAGGGTGCTTTGCAGGTGCTATTTTTAGCGCAATGGTGCCTGCAAAGCTCCGCAGTGTAAAAGCAGCCTTATGCCGCGTACACACGACCGTTTTACGGGTTTTAAAAAATGACGGGCCAGATTCACAGAGCCCTTACTCCGGTCTATCTCGCGTTAGACCGGAGTACTTTAAAATTACGTGCGTCATTTCATTAGTCTGAATCCTCAAACCATGAAACGACGGATTCGGGCTTCAATCCGACTGGCTTACGTGTTCGTACACCTTCGGATCTACGCTGCAATAATTTTGCGGCCGCTGGGTGGAGTTCCCGTCGTTTTCCGCGTCGGGGTATGCAAATGAGCTTTTTCCGACAATCCACAAAGTTACGAGCGTCGTTCGCAATCTCTTACGGCATCTGTATTCATCTTTTTTAAAGTTATTCCAGCTATTAGCTGGTCTATAGTTAGACGGTCCATGTTCCCGGGTGTATGGCCGTCGTTCCCGCGTCGAATTTCAACGTTTTTATCTTTTATTTTTTACGTAAGTCTTCCGGGAATAGGAATGTACGTAAACGACGCTACTCAAACAAAAAATTACGTAACAACGTTATTTCGCGCAATGCACGACGGGAAATTTCTGAACGGAGCATGCGCAGTTCGATCGCCGCTGGGACGCGCCTAATTTAAATGCTTCACGCCCCCTAATCGCGTATTTCGATTCCGCCGCGAGAAATACACTACGCCGCCGTACCTTACGGGCCGTAATCTACCTGAATTCTACCTGAAGTTATTCCAGCTATTAGCTGGTCTATAGTTAGACGGCCCATGTTCCCGGGTGTATGGCCGTCGTTCCCGCGTCGAATTTCAACGTTTTGTTTTTTAATTTTTTACGTAAGTCTTCCGGGAATAGGAATGTACGTAAACGACGCTACTCAAACAAAAAATGACATAACAACGTTATTTCGCGCAATGCACGGCGGGAAATATCTGAACGGAGCATGCGCAGTTCGATCGCCGCGGGGACGTGCCTAATTTAAATGCTTCATGCCCCCTAATCGCGTATTTCGATTCCGCCGCGAGAAATACACTACGCCGCCATACCTTACGGGCCGTAATCTACCTGAATTCGTCGTAGAGCCAGGTAAAATACGGCGGCGTTATGTATCTCTGATACTCTGCGCCAATGTAATTGTACCTGAATCTGGCCAGACGTTTTTAATGGTCTAGAAAAAACTTTTTTTTTTTCAACCCGACCATTAAAACGGCCTTGCCTACACACGATTGTGGAAAAAAAAATGCTGTAGCAAAGCGCGGTGACGTACAACGCGTACGACGGCACTATAAAGGAGAAGTTGGGGCTGCTTTTGCTGATTTTGTGTTAGTAAAAAGACTATTTGCGCTTTTCTGTCTGTTACAGCGTGATGAATGTGCTTAAAGCGCTCCCGTCTCATAACTTAATTCTGAGCATGTATGTTTTTTTCACGTTGTTATAGCCCACACACGACCATTTTATACAACCTTAAAAACGACAATGTTAAAAACGTTGTGAAAAAATAGAGCATGTTCGAAATTTTTAATGGCCATTTTTTAGATCGTGAAAAATGCTCTGGAGCCCACACACACTTGTTTTTAATGACATTTAAAAAAAAAAACTTACTTTTTTAGAACCTGTGTACGCGGCATTACACCACTATGTTGCAATGATCTTCAATAAAAATGCAGTACTTTTTATTACTGCAGCGCTTCATAACACACATCACTGCATTGGAATGCACAATGGTAGATAAACATGAAAGTCCTCTTGTGACATTCCAATAATGTTGAAAAAAGTAAACTGTGTGATACTCTGTAATTGGTTCACCAGCACTGTGTACTCCACAGTGCACACTGGTGGCTGCATCACAAAGCGACTGCTGCAGTAAATCGGCATAAAAAGTTGTTCTTCAGTGTTTTCATGTATAGATTGTACCTGTAGAGATGTGTTTTTTGCGTTACATTTTTTATGAATATTCTCAATTACACTATACATATCAATGTAAAATACCAAAGACGCCTATATATCTATTCATACCACTGACAAAGCTCTGCGCTGGAATAAGAACATTTTATTTAATCTCAAAATATCATATACAGTATTTGTCTGAATCTGCAGTTTCAGCCGCATACACCGAATTCTGACAAACCTAACAGGAAAAACACATTTCAGATATTTCGCACAGATATGGATGTTGGCCAAGATATGTTCCTCTAAATAGCTGAGAGCTTGTGAAATCATGAAGGTGTAAAGATCGTGCATTCTTTCCAGGAACCAACTCATCAGCACATGCACCTTTTGAGGGTGATTTAAAAACACATCATATTAAATCAAGAGAAATCCATTTAAAAATTGCCTTTCAAATTTGACAGTTTATATCCACCTTTGAATATGTTTTCAGTGATAAAATAAAGCATTATATAGCATAGTCACAACAGGGACTGATCTACTGCATTGTGAAGCGTGATGAAGTGAAAATGCATTCCCTTCAACTATCCAGGCATGTGCAGGGTAATAAAAAACAAAAAAACAAGATGGTAACTTCTACACATGAAATAAATTCTTGAATGTTTTTTCACCATTGGCAGTGAGTGTTGTTGGGTCACCTGCCCTGCTGCCCCTGAAGACTGTTGGCTCAATCAGTCACCATTAACAATCACTTCCAATTAGGTAGGCAGCTCTCTCCTAATCTGGCTGCTCAATGCTGCCTTCTGATTATCCACCAATGTGGATCAGCATTAAGTGGGCCACTCACTATAGTTTACAGCAGCCTTTCTCAATATTTTCATCTTCAAAGAATCTTTTAAAACATTTCTAGTCTAGGGGAACCCTCGCTAAAACCAATTTATTGGGGTTTAGTGGGAAAAAATGCCTCTTGCATTGATGGCCAGTAAGAAAAATGTCTTCCTTGCATGTCGGTAACAACCCCTGCAATCCATACATACAAAAAAACAAACCTCGGAACAGAGCCCTGAACTGTGTCTCTTCCACACGATCGGCAGGTGCCGGTGGACATCCATTGTCCGGCATCAGCTTATCGGCTTCTGCTGTGACGAATCATAGCAGAAGTGGTGCGTGTGCCCTACCTGGAAGCACAGAATCATGTGTGTGTGTGTGTGTGTGTGTGTGTGTGTGTAATATATATATATATATATATATATATATATATATATATATATATATATATATATATATATATATATATATATAATAATTATACTGGAACTGGACCTACAAATCACGGGCACTAGCTCAGACAGTTTTCTTTGGTACTTAAGCAGAGTTTCATCCAAACGGGGAAATTCCACTTTTAAGACCTCCTCCCAACAGATACTTGGGTTTGACAGGTACCCGATCCCACTTCTACGATTCTAGGCAATTTGAGCGGAAGTTCTCCTCATCTGCGATACGTCACAGGTCCCAAAGACTGCGAGACCATTCACAATACACAGCACAGCTCGTGCATGCTCTTCGGGAAACCAGCTGTGAAGCCGCAAGCTGTCACAGCCAGTTGCTCACATTTAAGATGCCGGTGCCGGGAACAGAATAATTGTATAAATCTGCTTGAAGTTGCTTTCTAAAACTAATGCCCATTGTTTTAATTTTAGGCGGAGATGTCTCCTGCACCACCACCATACACTCCATGTTCAGTGAGTATATGCCTGTGCAGTGGTAGATGTACCAATGTTCTTTTTCATTTATTGTGCACCTGTGATTTAGTAGGAAACTAGGGTTGTCCCGATACCGATACTGAGTAGAGAGTAAAATTTGTTTTTTTTTTTTTTTACTTTTATGTGTATTCTTATACATTGACAGAGGTTACAGTAATTAGCACATTCAGCATATTAAATTAGAGCACAGTTGAACTAAATAAGAATGATTTCATAAGCCTTCATTCGTCAGCAGCTGAACATCCCTACGCCCATCTTGGTACACCCTGCACTCGGCTGCAGTAAGCAGCTATATGGGCTGGGTATAAGGAGATGTCTGCTGCTACTTAGTGCAGCCAAGTGCAGGGTGTACCAAGAATGGCGTTGCAGCGTAGCTTTTTTTTTTTTTTTTTTAATCCTGTGTCATTTTTACTATTGGAATAACTTAACATCATTCTTCCAACATACACCAATTTCTTATTGAGTGAAAAAAATCTGAACAATATCTAAGCTCCATACACTATGGCTCTGCATATTGTTTGTTACAAAATACCAGGTACACTTTAAGCTATTAACCTGCACTGGTGCAACTTTAAACAGGCAAGAATATCCCTTATCCCTCACTTAAACAGGCAAGAAGGGTGCTTGCATTGATATAGTTTACTTGTATTGTACTGAAACATAATACTTTTTTCTTGATGCTGTTGCATATAATGGATTTATATGTGGTGGTGCAGTACACATGCTTACTGTTTCCTCAACTTATTTATATTTTAACACATACATTATCGGATATACTGTGCATTATTTGAAGGAGCAAGGGCAGGCTAAATATAAAGTTTAAAGCATATCTAAACCCAAGATACAAAATTGTATAGAATTCAGATTAGCAGTCTTTTAGAGTTTTACATTTTTTTAGGCTTTTATTTTGTTTTTGCTTTTTTTTTTTTTACCTGGGGATTCTGTTAGTAACACACTTCCAGTCCAAGCTCAGTACAACGCTCATGCACCCTTCTGTATCAGGGCAACAGAAACACTAAATTATTACTGGAACCTCCCCCTATCTTTTTGTCTATAATGTAGATTGGCAGGCTTACGTAGAACAATGTAGCTGATAGCAGTGTAGCACAGGATGTTATTATCAGATGACACAAGATTTTCGGTAAGATGAAAATAATTTTT
Organism: Rana kukunoris; assembly: GCA_029574335.1. Taxonomy (NCBI): domain Eukaryota; kingdom Metazoa; phylum Chordata; class Amphibia; order Anura; family Ranidae; genus Rana; species Rana kukunoris. Next base: position 66,023,817 of record CM056057.1, read on the forward strand.
CTGAATTGGACAGGCTGAGATCTATGCAGAGAATGGGAGGCTTCATGTTATCAGCTCTGAGAGTAGTTCAGTACTGCCTGTTGATTGCTTTGTAGATGGGCAAACTTACAAAATCTGCATCGTGAATCGTGGTGCTTAATAAAAACAACTAACTTGCTTGCTAAGATAATGCAAACCTGATTCATTATAATACTCTCCTCTTAATATTGACTGACTGTATTTTTATTCCTCTTATAGGCTCAGCCAATGTATGGAGCACCAATGGTAAGTCTGAAAAGCTTTACTGACAAAAGTTGGATATAAACAGGAAAATAAATTACAATAAAGAAAAAAATAGCAATGGATAATTGTATATTCATTATACAATATCATTTAAAAATGGCTATAGATCCCACGGAGCTTTGTTGGTAAGATCTGTCACCCTCATGTCTCAAAAGTGTTAAAAAGGGTAAAAAAAGCTAGGTGGAGTGGAGTCTATTGAATGACAGGCTTATAAAATAAACTAAAAAAAAAAAAAAGACCAAACCCACCCCCCCTACAGTACAGTAAGCACCCATTACTGCCTGTACTTGCTGCCTATGCTGTTTACCACCAACGTTGGCCTGTACCTTTAGCAAAGAAACAGCCACAAAGCATAATGTTTCCACCCTGTGCTTGACTGTAGGGATGGTGTTCTTAGGGTCATAGTCAGTATTTTTCTTCCTTCAAACATGGCGAGTCGAGGTTAAAGCGTAGGTTCACCCAAAAATCAACATCTGCAGTATGCTGTTTTTTTTTTTTTGTACTTATTGTTTTATCAGGCTTTGTTATCCGGCTCCGAGCGGGGATTCCTGCGGGGAATAGGCGTTCCTAAGACAAGCGGAGTTGATTGACGGGATGGTAAAGCGTGTCACGCCTTCTGAAAATACCCGAAGTGACACTCGGGTGTTTACGGCGCCTGCGCCTGCCTTGTAGAGCTGACTGCGCAGGCGGCGTAAATTGGCGAGTGTCACTTCGGGAATTTTCGGAAGGCGTGACGCGCTTTACCAGCCTGTCAATCAACTCCGCTTGTCATAGGAACACCTATACCCGGAAGGAATCCCCGTTTGGAGCCGGATAACAAAGCCTAAAACGATAAGCACAAAAAAAATAGCATACTGCAGATGTCAGCAGTATGCTGGATCTAATGGCAGATAGTTGATTTTTGGGTGAACCTCCGCTTTAATGCAAACTTCAGACGGGCCTGGTCATGTGCCTTCTTAAGGAGGTGGACCTTGTGGGTGCTGCAGGATTTCAATCCATGGCGGTGTATTGTGTTACCAATCGTTTGTTTGGTAACTGTGGTCCCAACTGCCCTGAGATCATTCACAAGCTTCTCTCATGTAGTTCTGGGCTGATTCTCACTTTTCTAATGATTATCCTTACTCCATGAGGTGAAATTTTGCATGGAGCTCTAGATTGAGGACAATTGATGGTTATTTCTTTCCTTTGCAAATAAACACTCCAACAGTTGTTTCAAGCTTCTTGCTGATGGTCTTGTAGCCCATTCTAGCCTTGTGCAGGTCTACAATCTTGTCTCTGACATCCTTTGACAGCTCTTTGGTCTTGCCCATGATGTTGAGGTTTGAGGCTGAGTTCACACTTGTACGACAAACGCATGACGTGTGAATATCAATGTTTCCCTATGAGAACCGTCTTAACTGGTCCAACACAAGTCGGTCCAACTTTGAAAATGCTCCCTGCACTACTTTGGTCGGACTTTGATTCTACTTCAGCCCATTGAATATCACTGAAGTCGGGTCAAAGTCGGCTCGGCGTCCTAACTGATGCATGCGAGTTGTGCTCTGACGATCTCGAAGGGCAACTCCACATCAAAAAAAAAAAACAAACAGCATGGTTCCCCCTCCGAGAGCATACCAGGCCCTTCGGTCTGGTATGGATTTTAAGGGCAACCCCACGTCAAAAAAACGTGTTGGGTCCCCCCAAAATCTATGGCAGACCCTTATCCAAGTACACAGCCTGCCAGGTCAGGAAAGGGGGTGGGGAAGAGCGAGTGCCCCCCAGAACCATACCAGGCTGCATGCCCTTAACATGGGGGGGTGGATGCTTTGGGGCAGGGGGGCCCTGCAACCCCAAAGTACCTTGCCGCCATGTTGATTAGGACAAGGGCCTCTTCCCGACAACCCTGGCCATTGGGTGTCGGGGTCTGCGGGTGGCTTATCGGAATATGGGAGCCCCCTTTTATTAAGGGGCCCCCAGATCCTGCCCCCCCCCCCCCCCCCCAACCCTATGTGAATACTAAAGAAAGTGTAAAAAATAGAACTTAGTACACATGTTTTTTAAAGTAATTTATTAAGGCAGCTCCGACGTCCTTCTTGCGATGTTGACTCAACGCTCTCTCTCGCTCTAATGCTGGATGCGTAGTATGACACTACTCATATTGACGTGGGGCGCGGTCACGGGTGACGTGATCCTGCACCTTATGATGTCACCTCCCGGGGCATGACGAGTGGTGATGTCATAAGGGGTGGGCCTCCAGAAGACCTAAAGAGGGGAGAGGAAATCGGAATCAACGCCAGAGCTACCTTAATAAATTGCTTTAAAAACCTGTGTACTGCGTTTTATTTTTGACACTTTTTTGGGGGGGGGGAGTGAATGGGTATAATGTACCCCATACTCATTCACATAGGGCTGGGGGCCCCCTTGTTAAAAGGGGCTTCCAGATTACGATGGCCCCCCTGTCTGCAGACCCCGACAACAAATGGCCGGGGTTGTCGGGAAGAGGCCCTTCATTTCTTTGTAAGTGGGCAAACTTGCAAAATCTGAAGGGGATTGGATTTTTTCCCCACTGTAATGGTAAACTATTATAGCAGTATTTTATAATATGTTTACACAACCTATTTAATAAATAACAAGAGCTGCCATGTGTTGCAATGTAAAGATTAATTCACTGGCGGCATGATATGTGAACGGACAATATAGTATATGAAGCATAACCAAGCCGTGTTGCATTTGAATCATGGTGCTTAATAAAAACAACTAACTTGCTTACTAAGATAATGCAAACCTGATTCATTATAATACCCCCCCCCCCTTAATATTAACTGACTGTATTATTCTTCCTCTTTTAGACTCAGCCAATGTATGGAGCACCCATGGTAAGTCTAAAAAGCTTTACTGACAAAAATTGGATATGAACAGAAAAAAATAATTACAATAAAGAGAAATGGATAACTAATCATATTTATGATACAATATCATTTAAAAACAGCTATAGATCCCCACGGAGCTGTGTTACATGATCAGGCTTTTGCCCGGCCAAACTCGCATTGGAATCCTGACAGAATTCCATCGGAGTAAAGGAGAACATGTTCTCTATCTAAACTCCAATGGAATTCCTCAGAATATCTGATGGATAAACTCCGATGGGGCATACACACGGTCGGAATTTCTGATGGAAAAAGTAATAAAAATTTGGACATTGGGGCCCAGGGGCATATGACAAGGCGTCTGCCTTGGGCGACATTTTACAGGGGGGCAGCACTGACCCCAGGCAGAAGGGTCGCTAGGGAGAAGTCCTCTCAGAGGACTGCAGAGAACAGGTGCTATCTGGTCCTCTGATTTGATGCCCTAAAAAAGCCACCCCAAGAAAGGCCAACCCAGAGGCGGTCCAGACCTGTAGCTTGCTCCACATATAGTTTTACTACTGACTGGTTGCTAGGGCGGCATCGCCTGGCGTTTAGCAACCAGTGACGTCCCATCACGTCCCCGCCCTAATGCAGACAAGTGATAATTAAGTGCAAGGAGACTATTCCCCACAAAAAGTCTCCAAAGCAAGGGAGGGAAAAACAATAGACTATCTCGGTACCCTGAACAGATTATACATGAAGTAAAAACTATTAATTTTATTGATACATAGTTAAAACATAGTAAAGTATCCAGATACAAATTATGACAAAAACTAGAAAGTATATAAAGCTATAATTCATGATGGAACATAGAAGCTGTAATATTCCTCAGTGCATGAACATCTTCTACATGTTTCGCAGCTCTAAACAGCATCTTCAGGAGGAACAAAGAATAAAATCTTTGGATAGAGTAATAGAGTGTAAATGTTAACCACCAATAGATAATACATATATGTGTACAAGGAAAAACAAATATTTGGGGGAGTAAAAAGATACAATCGCTTACCGATGAGGGCACGCAGAAAGGCCAGGGGCCAGACAGCAATTACATCAGAAATTCCCTGTGGGGGACTGGATAGGTGATGGATTTACTAGGGCTGAATAGCCACTAGAGAAGATGTGTTTTATAGCCACTAGAGAAGTTTATACTAGTACAAAGGTATCCATACAATTAAATACAAAAGAAAAAGCGCAAACGGATAAAAATATAGTATAGATATCTAACCTGTAAGGCCAAAAATTCTGTGTCTAATATCAGGGGAGAGAGGGAAACCAAATGTAGGCTGGAGTGGGGTATAGGTACCCCCACATATAACTCAGGGGAGCAAGGGCAATGAAGAGGCTGGATGTGTTTGGATGGAAATTTTGCTAGAAAGAGTATATGACAGTGTGCAGAAGGTTCATCCAGAATTGGTAGTTGTTCTACAGCAAAGATGAGGCACACCTTGTGTGAGAACTCTTTTTTTAGGGTAGAGCTTTAAGGACAACGCCACTTTTCTTGCACACTTTTGTTAAAAAAAAAAGTTCCAGAAATCAGTGTGTTTCCCTCGCAGGGGTTTAAAAACTGGTCATTAGCCTCCAGGCTTACACATGCATCACTGCAGCTCAGGCCTTACATTTCAGGCCCTTGTATGTCTCCTACAGACAATCCTCTCAAAAAGAAAAAAAAAGTTAAGTGGGGGTATTGGCGCTGCCTAACTGAGACACAATAGCTACGGGGACCTGCAAAGGGTTAACCGCGCTGTGTCCTAAACTTAAGTGATAATCCCTCAATAATCCGGGTGGGCGGGGAAACGTTTTGTTTTTCTAGGCTCGTGTGTGCGCGATTGGCGGGCGGCGGAGTGGGAGGCGCTGTGCCTTTGTGGTGATTGGCTGTATGGGACGTGATGCTGTGTTTACAGCACAGCGGCCCAAGTAGAGAGACAGACCACCAGGCGGAAAAAAAACAAACAGAACAAAGCCCAAGTGAAGTGCCGTGCCGCCGCAGCGCCACTGCCAGGACAATAGTGCGGGAGGCGGCCGCACCGTAAGACTGTTTTAGTTTCTTCCGAGCAGGGAGCTTTTTTTTGCCCCCCCCAGGGCTGGCGCTGGTGCCGTAAGGCATGTGCCCATGTTGCCTTGCGCTAGCGTCGCCCCTGGGTATAATGCGTATAGGATAAAACTCCTGGATCTCCACTCCTCTGTGTCTCTGATTGCCGGACTGGTTGTTTGCAAAAGAGGCTTAACAGGAAGTAGGCAGTGATGTAAATCCAGTGTACTCAGAAAAAGAAAAGTAAGGCTTCCATGGTGTAGTATGTAAAAACACCCAAAAAAGTACAGGAGAATGGTGTACTACAGTATAAAAGGTTAAAAAAATATATATTTATAGCTGCTGCCTGTTTCTGGGAAGTAACCAAAAATAAAAACAATGGGCACAGTGTAACAGCCAGGGCTTTTTTTCTGGGGGAACTTGGGGGAACTCAGTTCCACCACCTTTGGCTCAGACCCTTTGGTGCCCGCTCACCACAATCACTTGTGAACACAGAAGTCTGGTTTCTGTGTTTACAAGTGACTGCTTTGTAACCCCCTGAACTCTGCACACTGTATGTAATGCAATTCTGGTATTTAATGCCCCTTTAAGACCCTTCTACTGTTTATGAAATCTGAACGGGTCGTGGTTGAGTTCCTGCACCTATTTTCTGAGAAAAAAAGCTCTGGTAACAGCCAAGTTGGAAACCGCAGCGTGCGCTTCAACTGCGCTACAGCTGGCAGTAAGTGCATAACTCCGTCTTATGCGTTTCGTAATTAACGTCTTCTGAGGCGGTCCTCTCACAAAAGCTTGGTAAATCCACCTAGGAGCCCCTTGCTGCTCTGGCTCCCACCTGTCTCCTAGGTTAAGCCCTCCTCTCCTGGTCAGGGACCTCCTCTGTCTACTGGGGCGGAACCCAGAACCATAATCCTGACTATAAACCCTGCACACACCTGCTTGATTAGTGTGCTGGTTGTCCGCGCAATCTGGACCAGTGCCGATCCTGATCTCCCTGGGGCCCTAAGCATAATGACATGTCACATTAAAGTTGAGAAGCGAGGGGGGGGGGGGGGGGGGGGTTTTGCTGCCGACAGTGACATGTCACATTACAGATTAAAGTTGAGAAGCGGGGGAGGGGGTGTTCTGCTGTCAGAAATGGCATCTTACATTAAAGTGAGAAGCGGGGGGTGCTGACTTCTTACCTCTTCTCCCATGCAGCCAGCGAGTTGAGAAGCGGGGTGAGGGGCCTCTAGTAATTTGGGGGGTCCTAAGTGGCTTGCATAGTGAGCCTATAGGGCAGATCGGCCCTGATCTGGACCCAGGATTGGAAGCTTTATCCCACCCAAGTCTCTACAAATTCTCTTGACTCCAGGTCAACTGGGTTTTACTAACCACTGAGGAAATTAAAAAAAGTTTCCTCTGAGGACACAAGCACCCTGGAGCCCCTTAACCTGCCCAGATGAGAATCCTGGATGATAGAAAACCCTTTTTACACTGCAGCAGGGCACAGCACTGTCACATTGTTATACAGAACTTAAAGCGGAGTTCCACCCAAAAGTGGAACTTCCGCTTTTCGGAACCCTCCCCCCTCCGGTGTCACATTTGGCACCTTTCAGGGGGAGGGGGGTGCAGATACCTGTCTAAGACGGGTATTTGCACCCACTTCCAGTCACGCCACTTCCCACGTGAATCACGCATGCGCAGTAGGGAACCGGGCAGTGAAGCCGAGGGTGGCTCGGCTGCCGACATTGTGGGTGTGCTGGACAGATAAGTGTCCATTTTTTAAAAGTCAGCAGCCGCAATGCACTGCTAAATTTGGGTGCACCTCTGCTTTAAAACTTTTACCTCTCGTCTTGGTTATCAGAGTGCATCTAATAGGCAAAAATGTAAACAAAATATCCCTGCCCATACCTTTCAGTACATAGAGATGTGAATGGACACACTGACAACAGCATTTTTTTTAATTACTTGGCTATGTAAAGTTATTTTGGATAGATAATATACATGTATATGATAGATATAATTGATTAGTCTATAACAGGGATCCTCAAACTACGGCCCTCCAGCTGTTGCGGAACTACACATCCCATGAGGCATTGTAAAACTCTGACATTCACAGACATGACTAGGCATGATGGGAATTGTAGTTCTTAAACATCTGGAGGGCCATAGTTTGAAGACCCATGGTCTATAATAACCTCAAAAAAGCAGCTGAATTATTTTTTTTCTAAATGTAAGCATATACTGAGAAGTAATATAATCAAATATGTGGCTGACTTACATTTCTTTTTTATCTGTGCGCCAAAATGCCATAGACCACAGCTTCTGCTCCAGCTCATTTATACGTTTCTCTGCTATCTTAGTCCACGAAGATACAGACGTAATACCACTTAGACCCGGTTCACACTGGGGTGGCACGACGTTGGAGGCGACTCGGCAAGGCGACCTGAAGACAACTTCAGAGGTCAATGCAAGGCCCCCGAGTCACCCCCGAAGTCGTACATGAACCTTTATCTAAGTTGGAGCGACTTGCGCCGCTCCTATTAGAACGGTTCTATTGAATAGAATGCGACACGGCTTGTCAGGCGGCTGAGTCGCCTGACGAGTCGCCCCAGTGTAAACTGGCTCTAAGTGATCCACTACATATTCTAGAAGAAAAGCTACAAGCTGCCATTTTGACTTTAGTCTTTTTATAATGCTTTTACTTAAAGTGGAACTTTAGTCAGAAAGTTAAGTCCTGCTAGATGACTTCAGGATGGCTCCTTTTGCAGGTAAAGCCTTAAAGAGTCTATACTGTTTAAAATCCAGTAAGACTTGGTTTTCCCCTGCTCTGCACATTCTCAGTCGCTCTCCATTTTAAGTACTGCCGAGTTTGTAGTGGCCAATCTGATGCCAGCCTTTTAGAGGATTTAAACCCTCCTCCAAGGAAGCTGCTTCTATTGATCTGCAACTGCCATGGTGCTGCACATGTGATCAGCAATTTAATGGTTTGACAGTTTGCTTGAGGACATTCCAGGAATGTAACGGTTTAGTAACACTCTATAATTTAATGCTGGGGCTCTGGGCTTCAGCGAAATGGTAGCCCCCGACAAGAAGAAAAGTAGAAACGTTGGAGGCAATTTACAGCACACACTAATTTTGGTAGCATGATTATTTATGTGGAATGGATGTTCCTTGCTGCTGTATGGGAATCACAGCTGGTATGTCAGAGCTGTGCATCAATCTCTCTACCCACAAAACACACTAAGCCCTAAAATATGACTTTTATACATACATACAGTATCTCACAAAAGTGAGTACGCCCCTCACATTTGTGTACATATTTTATTATCTTTTCATGTGGCAACACTGAAGAAATAACACTTTGCTACAATGTAAAGTAGTGAGTGTACAGCTTGTACAACAGTGTACATTTTCTGTAACTGTCAAAATAATTCCACACAGCTATTAATGTCTAAACCGCTGGCAAGAAAAGTAAGAACACCCCTAAGTGAAAATGTCCAAATTGGGTCCAAAGTGTCAATATTTTGTCTGGCCACCATTATTTTCCAGCACTGCCTTTAACCCTCTTGGTCAGGGGTGTCAAACTCAATTTCGTCGAGGGCCGCATCAGCAGTGTGGTTGCCCTCAAAGGGCCAGTTGTATAGGGGTCGCACTACATACAGAATGCAGAGTTCAGGTTTACGTCAGGATTACGCTACGTACACAGTGCAGGGATTCAGGGGTGCGCTATTTACACAGTGCAGGGATTCAGGGGTGCGCTATTTACACAGTGCAGGGATTCAGGGGTGCGCTATTTACACAGTGCAGGGATTCAGGGGTGCGCTATTTACACAGTGCAGGGATTCAGGGGTGCGCTATTTACACAGTGCAGGGATTCAGGAGTGCGCTACGTACACAGTGCAGAGTCCACACAGAGCCCCATTACATCAGAGTCCGCACAGACCCCCTTGTAATGCTGTGGACTCGGATGTAAAGAGGGGACTCTGATGTAAGGGGGGCTCTGCCCACCAAAGCCCCCCTCTTGCATCAGAGTCCACAGAGCACCCCTTAAACTCGTTTTAACTATACACTGGGAGGTGGGAGAGGGTGAGCTTACTCACCCCAGGATGGAGGGTCGGGGCGGGCTGCCTGCAGCTTTTAAACATGTTCAATCTTCCTTCCTTTTTCCTGGGGATGTGTGGGCGGGGCAGACACAGGGGGTGTGGGTGGGCCAGACAGTGTAGAGAGGCAGGAAGAGGAGGAGAAGTGTCTGAGCAGCCGAACTGTCAGCATTGATTCAGAGGCTGAGCTGTGTGTGAGAGAGACACACAGCTCAGCCAATCAGCCGCTAACGTAGCCTGGAGATGGCACAGGCACGGCCGCATGGCGGTAGGTGAGCGGCGGCCGCGACCTATGTTAACCCTGTGCAGCCTCGAACAATCGGTGGAGGCTGGCGGGCCACATGACAAGGCTTGGCGGGCCGGATTCGGCCCGCGGGCCTTGTGTTTGCCACCCCTGCTCTTGGTCATGGAGTTCACCAGAGCTTCACAGGTTGCCACTGGAGTCGTTTTCCACTCCTTCATGATGACATTGACTGTAGGCAAGACACACTTGTCTTTGTACTCTCACCCGGTTGCCGCCACACACGATTGACACCATCTGAACCTAATAAGTTTATCTTGGTCTCATTAGACCACAGGACATGGTTCCAGTATTCCATGTCCTTGACTCCAGCAAACTGTTTGCGGGCTTTCTTGGGCATCATCTTTAGAAGAGATTTTCTTCTGGGATGACAGCCATGCAGACCAATTTGATGCAGTATGAGGCGTATGGTCTGAGCACTGCAGGATAACCCCCACCCCTTCAACCTCTTCAGCAATGCTGGCAGCACTTATTCTTCTATTTCCCAAACACAACCTCTGGATATGACGCTGAGCACGTGCGCTCAACTTTTTTGGCCGACCATGGCGAGGCCTGTTCTAAATGGAACCTGTCCTGTTAAACAACTATATGGTCTTGGCCACCATGCTGCAGCTCAGTTTCAGAGTCTTGGCAAACTTCTTTCAGCCTAGGCCATCTTTATGTAGAGCAACAATTCTTTATTTCAGCTCCTCAGAGAGTTCTTTGCCATGATGTGCAATGTTGAACTTCCAGTGACCAGTATGAGAGAGTGAGAGTGATCACACCAAATTTAACACACCTGCTCCCCCATTCACACCTGAGACCTTGTAACACTAACAAGTCATATGGCACTAGGGAGGGAAAATGGCTAATTGGGCCTAATTTAGACATTTTCACTTAGGTGTGTACTGACTTTTGTTGCCAGCGATTTAGACATTAATGGCTGTGTGTTGAGTTATTTTGAGGGGACAGCAAATTTACACTGTTATACCAGCTGTACACTCACTATTTTATATTGTAGCAAAGTGTCATTTCTTCAGTGTTGTCACATGAAAATATATAATAATATATTTAAAAATGTGAGGGGTGTACTCATTTTTGTGAGATTAAGTTTTTGGCTCTGCTGTACCAATTGGAGCGGCAATCTATTTTCTAGGTCTGGCCAGATTTCCTTAAAGCGGAGGTTCACCCTAAATATAAGATCTCTCATGTGATCCAGCATACTGGCGTCAGCGCCAGTATGCTGGGTTTTTTTTTTTTTTAATCGCACACTTACTGTATTATAGTGGAATTCCTTTTTTGTCCCCCGCGGTGGACGGCTGTAGTATTGCTCGTCACATCTTCCTAAAATACCCGATATGGACTCGGGTAATCTCGGCGAAAATGCGGCGCCTGCGCACAGACCTAGGAGCTGACTGCGCAGGCGCCGTATTTCTCCGAGTCCTATTTCGGAGGGCGTGACGCGCCATAGCCGTAGGACTCGGAGAAATACGGCGCCTGCGCAGTCAGCTCCTAGGTCTGTGCGCAGGCGCCGCATTTTCGCCGAGATTACCCGAGTCCATATCGGGTATTTTAGGAAGATGTGACGCGCTATACTGGCGCCGTCCACCACGGGGGACAAAAAAGGAATTCCACTATAATACAGTAAGTGTGCCATTAAAAAAAAAAACCCAGCATACTGGCGCTGACGCCAGTATGCTGGATCGCATGGGAGATCTTATATTTAGGGTGAAATACCGCTTTAAGCTGCCTGATTGTTCCTTTCTGCCTATGGAAAAAAAAAATCAGAGTAGGAGTGTTAGCGACTGAGTTATGAATATTTTATCTGACCTTAGCCAATCCCTGGAAAGGGGCACCAGAAGATAAATGTTTGAGGAGCTTGTTCAAAAAGTGTAATTTTCTTGGGGCTGCTGTCTCCTGGGAGGTGGCCTGTATATTGAAGAGCTATTGTTGGGCCTCAGCATGTGCTTGGATGAGGGCCTAGAGGAACTTGGATTGAAGGATATGGCATGGACTGTGGAAGCTGGTCTGGAGAAGGTCCCTTTCCCTCACGGAGAAGTGTCACATGCAGTAGTGTATTTAGGTTTTATGCTGCCCTAGGCCTGACTAAACTCATGCACCCCCCCTAATTTAAATATGACCCACCCCTTCCTGTCAAGGTCACACCCCTTTCTGTTTAAGACCCGCCCTGAAATTTTCGAGTGGGGACACTAGTTCTGAGGGCCTAGGGGGGGGGGGGGCAATGGATTCCCTTAATTTGCATAGATTTCCTCTCACTTCCTGTTTGGCTATGGGACAGGAAGTGAAGGAAAATCTCTGCAATAGGACAGGTATGGTAAAAAATAAACTGACGGCAGCTATAACTCTCCCTTGCTCTATCCAAAATGGAAAAAAAAAGTGTTGCTTGTAGTTCTATGTTAAGCCCAAATTTCTGATAATTTTATGGAAAGGACTTAGAAGATATAACCATGCCAATGGCACAGCAGAAAAATATCGCACAGTGAGGAAGGTTTGTGGTCCAGGATGATGGGACAGTCAAAATTAGAAGCAGCAGCACCGCCCCCCCCCCACAGTTGCAGAATTCCGGCTGCCCGCATACCGGAAGGAGTGCGGCCACTTTATGGGGGCGCTAGACTAATTTGCCACTTAGCCCAGTCCGCCCCATAAGACTGGCTCTACACTAACAGCGCAGCGCTAGCCGGCGGGGACGCTTTCCGTGCTGCCCCCTGCAAAGTGCTGACTAGGCCTGGGCCTTTTTGGTCTAGGCCAGGATACAGCTTTGGTCACATGGAAGCTGGATGGCAGCACTTTGTGAGCTAGTCTAGGACTCTAGGTGCGCATCCGTTTTGATAATTAATGTGAGAGATTGCTGTAAGGACAGGGACTACTTATACAGATTCTCGGAATAGCTGGCTACCCCCTCCACCTCCAACAAAAGCTGATGTTGGAGGATTTTTGCTCAAGAATCTGTTTTGCATTTTTGGTGTATCTTGCATCTTTAGCCCTCTTTCCTCACTACTTACTAATGATTTACTAACCAGTGGCCACTACTCCATACTCGTATTACTAGACCTCTCTGCATCCTCTCCTCCTCAAAAAACTCCACACTCTTGGCCTTCAAGACTCCTCCTCTCTCCTGGTTCTCCTCCTACCTATCACACCCTCAGTGTTGTAACAAAATGGCCTGTGATACCCAGAGATTTTGAAGGATGCGGGGTACTCCTGTGCCAGCTTCACCAATGACTCTTGGGTCTAGGGTCATCCTATGTCCATTAGGGGCATAGGATGACTGAGAACTGATATTTCGGATTACATAAAATAGGATATTAATGATAATTCATGTATTGCAGGATATCTTGAAATATTACAGGTGGTTAATTCTGAACTCAACAGGTTATTTGAAAGATGTTAATTGATGTTAATCACCTCCAGCTACCTGGCTGTAGTGATAAAAGCTTGCTGTGATTGCATTCTATTGTCTATTGTGCTAATTAAGTCTGGCTTCTGAAGGGCATCTCGTTGTGTATGCTAATGACACTGTATTGTGTTTTTTTTTTTTTATATTTTTATTCGGATTTTCATAGTACAATAATACAGGGTAAGAACAAACCCAGAGCAGTTGTAAATATGCATTATAACAAAGCAGTACGACATAAACAATCGAAAGTGATGACTTGTACTATAATAACAAAAATAGTAATAGTAATACCCTCAGGAGCAGAAGCATTGTACAGATATTAAAGACTGATTGTCACATTTAGTGGCCTAACCATAGATGTGGAATGTGACTGAGCACCCTCTAAGCCCGCGTACACAAGATCAGACCGGTCCGATGAAACTGGCCTGAAGACCAGTTCCATCGGACCAAATTGATCGTGTGTACGGCCCATCGGACCGCTGTCCATCGGACCAAAGTTTTAAAACTTGCTTTAAAATCTGTCTGATGGACACCTGTCTGTCAGACCAAAACGATGGTTAGTACACAAAAGCATCGGACCAAAAACCCGCGCATTCTCAGAATCAAGTCGACGCATGCTTGGAAGCATTGAACTTCGTTTTTTCAGCACTTCGTTGTGTTCTATGTCACCGCGTTCTGGCCCGATGGGATTTTGGACTGATGGTGTGTACGCACATCAGACCACTTCAGCGGTGGTCCAATGAAAACGGTCCGTCAGACCAGTCTCATCAGTTTTTGGTCTGATCTTGTGTACGTGGCCTTAAGGTCAGACGTCTGTGTATTGTGTATCAGGTGAGAACAGCTTGTCGCTGAGTCAGGACATCTGGGGAATGATTGGTAATTAGCTCATCTGAATGTCATTATCTAACGGAATGTGTATTGAAGTTCATTGTGTCATGTGGAGTTAAGTCCTTGTCCAGATTTGGTTTCTAACTGTATATAACAAGCTGAGTTTACCATTAACGTATTTATTCGCTTGGAACCAGAGAACAGAGCTGTGTCTCGTTATTCTGGGGGGAATCCAATGGGTCGTGTCTGCTGGATTGTCAGAGTGTCAGAAGCTGTTGTGGGTTGGTGGAATGGAATATCGTAAAAGGCGTTAACCCCTGACTGTTACAAGTGTTATCTATAACTCTATCTCCTCCTCTCCATATCCTCTTTCTGTAGGGGTCCCCCAAGGTTCTGTTCCTTTTGATCCCTCCTCTTCTCCATCTACACCTCCTCCCTTAGTCACTTTATAAACTCTCATGGCTTCCAGTACCATCTCTATGCTGTCGACACACAAATCTATCTCTTTACTCTTTACTCCTTCAGTCTCCTCTCACATTATTAGCTTACTAACTGACATATCGGCATGGATGTCACGCCACTTCCTTAACCACTTCTGACCGGCCCCACGTCCAAAGACGTCATTTTTTTGAAGATGGATATCTCGGTAACGGCAGCAGCTGCTGCCACAACCGAGATATCCATCTCTTCGTGGGGCGGTCCTGTTAACGATAACGGCGGTCATCGCGGCGGATTCGCCGTGAGATCGCCGTTACCGGCGGCGGGAGAGGGTGCCCCCCCCTCCCGCCGCTCTCCCGCGCCCTCCGCCGCTTACCGTAGCCGTCGGTAGCGGCGGAGGCGATCGGGTCCTCTTGCTGGCTGTCCGGGAATGCGACTGAGGGAAAAAATGTCCCTCAGCCGTCCCCATACCTCTGCTGGGCGGAAGTGACGTCAAAACGTCATTTACGCCCAGCGTCTTAAAGAGACATTTAATTTGTTTACATTTTGACTTTTTTTTTTCTTTTTTTTTTTTTGCATTTAAGCCTGAATATGAGATCTGAGGTCTTTTTGACCCCAGATCTCATATATAAGAGGACCTGTCATGCTTTTTTCTATTACAAGGGATGTTTACATTCCTTGTAATAGGAATAAAAGTGATTATTTTTTTTTTTTTCAGTGTTAAACATTATAAAATAAATAGAAATAAAAACGAAAACCAAAAAACATTTTTTTTAAAGTGCCCCGTCCCGACGAGCTCGCGCGCAGAAGCAAACGCATACGCGAGTAGCGCCCGCATATGAAAACGGTGTTCAAACCACACAAGTGAGGTATCGCCGCGATCGTTAGAGCGAGAGCAATAATTCTAGCCCTAGACCTCCTCTGCATCTCAAAAAATGCAACCTGTAGAATTTTTTAAACGTCGCCTATCGAGATTTTTAAGGGTAAAAGTTTGACGCCATGCCACGAGCGGGCGCAATTTTTAAGCGTGACATGTTGGGTATCATTTTACTCGGCGTAACATCATCTTTCACAATATATAAAAAAAATTGTGCCAAATTTATTGTCTTATTTTTTAATTCAAGAAAGTGAATTTTTTCCAAAAAAAGTGCGCTTGTAAGACCGCTGAGCAAATACGGTGTGAGAAAAAGTATTGCAATGACCGCCATTTTATTCTCTAGGGTGTTAGAAAAAAATATATATAATGTTTGGGGGTTTTAAATAATTTTCTAGCAAAAAAAACTCTTTTAGTCTCGTAAGCACCGAATCTGAAAAACAGGCTCGGGGCTGAAGTGGTTAAACTCGGTCCTTCTAAAACTGAGCTCATAATATTCAAACCTGCCCGTGTCCCCTCTTTTGACTTCTCCATCAAGATTAATAACCACCAGTCCCTCCCCCTCATGCCAGGGTGCTAGGTGTACTCCTAGACTCTGACCTGTCCTTTCAGCCCCGAATCCAATTACTGTCCAAATCTTGGAGACCTTACCTCCGTAACATCTCCAAAATACGCCCCTTTTTAACTGTTAAAACCACAAAGAAACGTATTCACTCCCTTGTTATCTTTTGCCTTGACTATTGTAACTTCCTTCTCATTGGCCTACCTCTCCGACGGCTATCCCCTCTTCAGTCCACCATGAATGCTGCTGACAGACTCCTCCACCTTACCAACCATTCAGTGTCTGGCTCCATTCTCTGCCAAACCCTCCACTGGCTTCCCATTGCCCAGTGAATAAAATTCAAAACCCGAACAATAACATACAAAGCCATTTACAACTCTGTCCCAAGCTACATCACCAATCTTATCTCAAAATATCACCCAAACAGTCCTCTTAAGACCTCCCGATCTCTAGTTCGTTTCCTCCTCCCATGCTTGTCTTCAAGACTTCTCCAGAGCCTCTCCCATCCTCTGTAACTAACTACTCCAATATGTCCGGCTATCTTTTGCTTGTCCACTTTTAGTCAATCCCTGAAAACTCATCTCTTCAGGAAATCCTGGCTGGGCTAATAACCAAATCCTTTAATTTCTCCCATCAGTTTATCCCTCACAGTTACTATCTTTTGTTCCATCAGCCCCTTCTTATTAGATTGTAAGCTCGCAAGAGCAGGGCCCTAGTATCCCTATATCTTTATATTGTAAAGTGCTGCGCAAACTGTTGGTGCTATATAAATCCTGTATAATAATAATAAATTATATTTGTTCCAGACACCAAGTGTGGCTTTTCCAGTGATGGGGGCAGCCAAGGTAAGCTTTTATGTTGTATGCAAAAGGTGACTACATTTTCTTATAATGACAAATAAAGCTAAAACTGAAGAAGTCATTTCATATCCATGGTAGCCTCAGCATTTAAAAATATATTCTTTGACAATAATAATCTATTTTGTTTATCATTCCAGCCACAGAAAGGACCCACAATGGTGTATAATTCGGTATGTTTAGGTTATTCTTGGTACATATTTTGGTGTAACAAACTCAGTGATGATTTGGGTTTTGCCCATTTCTACCAATCACGTTAGCTTTTACATACTAAATATGCACTAGTATTACATGCCAAAGATTTATTCCATTCTTGTTGAATGAGCATCCATCTAGACCAGGGGTGGCAAACACAAGGCCCGCGGGCCGAATCGGGCCAGCCAGACCTTGCCATGTGGCCCACGCAACGTGCCGTCCGTTGCCACCTTGTCCGGTTTTTGAGTCATGCCGCCCCCCAACAGGGACCGCTATTATTAGGAGCGGCGCCGAGTGATACTGCAAGTCCCGCCTTCTAGAGCCTGCAGCTCCTATGATGGACGTCCCACAGATCTAATCCCAGGACCGCGGGATGTGCGATGTCCGACATCCATCATAGGCACCGCCGACTCCAGAAGGTGGCAATTACAAGCCTCTTCCACACCATGCACTGTAAAGATCCCGGCTCGGGCAGGCGGCTCTCCTCTCCTCCTCTCCTTTCTGGATGGCTGGATGCCGTGACAGATGATGGGTGTATGTCAGGTAGGTGAAGTCATTGTGTATGTCAGGTAGGTCCATGTTACATGTATGTGAGGTAGGTGAAGTCATTGTGTATGTCAGGCAGGTCCATGTATGTCAGTGTATGTCAGGTAGGTGAAGTCATTGTGTATGTCAGGTAGGTCCATTTATGTCAGGTAGCCCATCCTATCCTATCCCACCCCACCATATCCCATACCATCCCCATCCCATCCTACCCCACCCCATCCCATCCTACCCTATCCTTCCCTACTCCATACCATCCCACCCCACCTCCACCCCCATGCTATCCTATCCCACCCCATCCCATCCACCCCCATCCTGTCCCCATCGCATCCTACCCCACCCAACCTCATCCGACCTACCCCATCCCATCCCAGGGTGGATGGAAGGAGAGTGGAGGGTGCAGAGGTCAGATATTGCACATGGCTTATAGCATACTCCAGTATCCTGCATTTCGTACGCAGCAAACTCCTGAACCCTGCGCTCCATAAAACCAGTAATAAACAAATGCAGTGACAATTATGATAATAAATAGTGGACACATAGTCTTACAGATACAACCAGCCCTTTGAGGGCAACCATACTGCGCTATATAAATCCTGAATAATAATAATAAATTACATTTGTTCCAGGCATCAAGTGTGGCTTTTACAGTGATGGGGGCAGCCAAGGTAAGCTTTTATGTTGTATGCAAAAGGTGACTACATTTTCTAATACAATTTTAGCTTTATTTGTCATTATAAGTCATTTCATATCTATAGTAGCCTGAGCATTTAAAAATATATTCTTTGACAATAATAATATATTTTTGTTTATCATTCCAGCCAAAGGCAGGACCCACAATGGTGCATAATCCGGTATGTTTAGGTTATTCTTGGTACATATTTTGGAAACACAGGGGTGGTGTAACAAACTCGGTGATAGTTTGGGTTTTGTGCATTTCTACCAATCACATTCGCTTTCACATACTAAATATGCACTAGTATTGCATGCTACAGATTTATTCCATTCTTGTTGAATGAGCATCCTCCTAGACCAGCGGTGCCCTCTGATGTGGCCCGCCACGTCTTGTTTACAGATGGCGGATCGGTAAGCCCAGATCGCAGGTTCCAGAAGCGCCATCAGCGTGAAGAACGGAGCTGCCGCTACAGAAAGCAGAGCTGATTCTTCCTGTATAGCGCCGGCTCCTTCACAGGCGGCGTGATACCAAATGTACTCCGCCTATGACAGGAAGCATGCTCTCTACTGCAGCCGCATTCTTCTGTCAAATTAATGCACAGGAACCCGTGATCTGGGACATTAGCCAGCAGCTGTGCCAGTACCAGTCACCAGTACCAGCCAGCAGTACCCGCCAGCAGTACTAGTAGGCACTAGCAGTACCCGCCAGCAGTACCAGCCAGCAGTACCAGCCAAAATTACCCACCAGCAGTACCAGTACCCACCAGCAGTACCAGTACCCACTAGGAGTACCAGCCAGCGGTACCAACCAGCAGTATCAGCCAGCAGTATCAGTACCAGCCCCAGCAGCAGCCACCAGCCATAACCGCCTGGGGGACCAGCTACAGGAATCCTGAGAAAGTGAAGATCGAGGTCAGTTGAGGTGCAGGTAAACATTAGTGCGAAAGCAGCCTTAGGCCCATTAGCCTTAGGCCCCTTTAACACAATCGGTCTGCCTGTCTGTTTTTCAGGCATACCCAATCGGACCCTCCATTCACCTCTATAGAGGGGCATATGTAAAGAGACTTGTGTCTGTTTACACCCACCTATCTGCAATTCGATCTGCTCTGTCAGGGCAGATCGGAGGGCCCTTAGGGTAGAGCAGCCTGCATCCGTGTCTGCTCTACATATGCAGAGTGGACATGGACCTGCCATTCGCCCGCTACACTCATTGTGGCCCGCGACCAGTTACCAAGTTGCTAAAGTGGCCCTCGCTCTTCAAAACGGTCCTAGACATTTGCAAAATATATTAATAACAACGATCAATCAAAACCTCAAGAATTGTGCATTGGCCAACAACCCATGTTTATTCAATAAGTACAAATTTACTTTTTCAACATAATACATATCATGATCAATTACTAGTCAAACCTGTGCTAGTCACAGGTATGATGTCAGCATACCTAAATTATAACATGTCCTCATGAGTGCTGTACAGGCATTCAACTACCCCAAAAACCCAGCTGAGGATATGAATCAGTAACTGCAACTGACCTCTAATAAACCCGTGACAAAGATGGCTGAGCAGGAAGTGTGGGAACAACTAGAAATATTCAAGTTCAGTTTGTCAACCCCCAGAACATCACAAAGTAGAGTCTTGGCCCCTCCTTCCAACATTACAGCCAATCAGGCCCACCAAAATTGTAAACATTACTCAAATGTATATTCATCAGAATCCACTTGAATCCATTTTGTCCATTGGTCAAGGCTTCCTTTCAGCTGCACGCGGCTATCATTTTAATTTTAATGTCATATACATATACAATATCTCACAAAAGTGAGTACACCCCTGACATTTTTGTAAATATTTTATTATATCTTTTCATGCAACAACACTGAAGAAATGACACTTTGCTACAATGTAAAGTAGTGCGTGTACAGCTTGTATAACAGTGTAAATTTGCTGTCCCCTCAAAATAACTCAACACACAGCCATTATTGTCTAAACCGCTGGCAACAAAAGTGAGTACATCCCTAAGTGAAAATGACCAAATTGATCCCAATTAGCCATTTTCCCTCCCACTGTCATGTGACTCGTTAGAGTTACAAGGTCTCAGGTGTGAATGGGGAGCAGGTGTGTTAAATTTGGTGTGATCACTCTCACTCTCTTACTCACTGGAAGTTCAACATTGCACCTCATGGCAAAGAGCTCTCTGAGGATCTGAAAAGAATTGTTGCTCTACGTAAAGATGGCCTAGGGCAGTGTTTTTCAACTCCAGTCCTCAAGGCACACCAACAGGTCAAGTTTTTAGGATTTCCCTCAGATGAAATGGCTGTGGTGATTACTAAGGCAGTGAAACTGATCAAATCACCTGTGCAAAATAATGGAAAGCCTGAAAACATGACCTGTTGGAGTTGAAAAACACTGGCCTAGGGTATAAGAAGTTTGTGAAGACCCTGAAACTGAGCTGCAGCATGGTGGCCAAGACAATACAGTGGTTTGTCTTTGGGAAATAGACATACAAGTGCTGCCAGCATTGGTTTAGAGGTTGAAGGAGAGGGGGGGTCAGCCTGTCAGTGCTCAGACCATACGCTGCACACTGCATCAAATTGGTCTGCATGGCTGTCATCCCAGAAGGAAGCCTCCTCTAAAGATGATGCACAAGAAAGCACGCAAACAGATTGCTGAAGACAAGCAGACTAAGAACATGGATTACTGGAACCATGTCCTGTGGTCTGTTGAGACCAAGATAAATAAGAAGGCCAGTATGGTGGCCTGAGTTTATGGGAGGAGCCCGGAGGGTATTTAAGCAGCCCACTCACACATGCTCTTTGTCGGTTCAGTGTGCAGTACTACATGTCACTGGGCCGACTCTTCCCAGCTCACCTCATGTCCGTGAGTCTGCGCATTCAATCGCATTCGACACCCTCCCGCCCTTCCCTTTTTCAGGGCACTTCTCAGCATATCCTTCTTCAATTAACTACCCATTACTTACTTTGGGTATGCCCCCTTTTCTTGGCATACTGACCAGACCACCAAGGCACACTTCAGGTCTATTTATGTTGTAAGTCTTGTCGCGTGTTTATGTGATCCACATCACTCTCAGTCAGAGGGCCACGACCATAAACTTATTTGGTTCAGATGATGTCAAGCGTGTGTGGCCCAACCAGGTGAAGAGTACAATGACAAGTGTGTCTTGCCTACAGTCAAGCATGATGGTCTGGGGCTGCATGAGTGCTGCTGTCAATGGGCAGCTGTACACTCACTACTTTACATTGTAGCAAAGTGTCATTTGTTCAGTGTTGTTGCATGAAAATTTGTAATAATCTGGTCAAGGGTCTTTGGGTACTTACAGAAGGGAACATGAAATAGGGAGGATAGCAGGCCAAATTTGCATTACTCTATTGCCCAATCTCGGGTCTGTTCTCTCACCAGCAGAAACTAGCCACATACTTATTTATCGCTGCCAAACGAACAATAGCAAGGGCTTGGAAGAAACCTTCTGTCTCATTTCCAGAGGTCAAGAATACGTTGACAACCCTTATGATCCATGAAAAAATGTCCAGCGTCCTCCATGACTCTCATGCAAAATTCCTTAAGGTATGGGGCCCTTTGGTGGTCCTATACACTCCCTAATCTACACCCGACTAGTCTAGGACTCTAAATTAAATTTGACCCCATCTCCAGCCTGGGGGACCCTCCTGTCTCTTTCCCACCCCTTTTCTGTTTCTGGGTGTCTTGCTTGCTGTACTACAAGCACCCCGTTGTGTGTGTGTGTGTGTTTTATTATTTTTTTTCAGTTTTTTTTATTTTATTTTCTCATTTATATTTGTCAGTTTTTTATTATCTCCCCCCCCCCCCCGTTCTGCGGACAACTCAGCTTCCCTTTGTCTGTCTTTTGCCCCTGGGTCTCAAGGCTCAGGCATAACGCACTGCCCCTCGGCCCTGGCTGGTAGGTCGTTGTCAGTTTATAATCTGTACCCTTATAATATATATTTTATAATGTACTTTTGCGTGAACTCCTTTATGGTTCATGTCCATATCCCCTGTTTGGGAATTGGTTTTCTGTTACCCTTTTCATACCTCAAAAAGACATTAAATCAGAAAATAAAATCATCTGGCATGTGCCCCCACCCGTCCAGTTTGTTCCCAGTAGGGG
Source organism: Rana kukunoris (assembly GCA_029574335.1). Lineage (NCBI taxonomy): Eukaryota > Metazoa > Chordata > Amphibia > Anura > Ranidae > Rana > Rana kukunoris. The sequence continues at coordinate 66,045,904 of CM056057.1, forward strand.
TGGTAGGGTGGACCGGAGGCATGTTCAACGTTTCCTTTGGACTATACGAGTCCCTCTGTACTTTAAGATCCAACTGTATCAACCTATTGATTGTTTTGTTCAAGTTCAACCAATTCTACGTGATCTTTCTTTTACTAATATTCATAATGTACTTGTCTCATTTGAATGTTTGTATCCAAACTATCATATTCCTGAAAAATGTCAATATAAAAATATTGAACAAGAAAAAATATAATAAAATATTTACAAAAATGTGAGGGGTGTACTCACTTTTGTGGGATACTGTATAACCATTCTCAATAACAGAATATCATAGCATTAATGTGGAATTCCAGCTTCATCCTAACTAGCCCTAAAGCTCCCGCCCTTAGCACCTATGCTAACTAACCTGTATAAGAAAAATATATATACTTACCAGCCTGCTCACATGATCCAGCTCCCATGTTTCAGCCAGTGTGGCGGGAGAGGAGGGAGCACCGACAATGCATGGGCCATTGAAGCCTATGGGTGACATCACTGCTCCCAGGCAATACCAGCCATTGTCAGAGCACTCTCTCCTCTCTCCTTACATGACTTTACTGGAGCTGCCTGAAAATAGGCAAGTACTGTATATACATCTTTCTTACAAAGGTTAGTTAGCATGGGTTTTAAGGCTAGTTAGATTGAAGCTGAAATTCCACTTTAGCTTTCATTTTGGATAGATTTGGGTGGGTTGAATATCTGGATTGTATCTGGTAGAGCCTTCCTGATGAGTAATATGGCAGGTGGAAGGGTATTGCATTAGGCCCATTAACACTCCATGGTAGAGAGCTAAGCTGTCACATACTTATACAGGAAGATCTAACTGCTGGACAAAATGAAGGATATAAGGATCCAGAATGTAACTGGACTTACCATTATGAAGCAAGATATGAGTTTAGGATAGAGTAACCTTTTAAAACTCCATACAGTGATTTAAAACTGTTTTTTATTTTGTCTAGGTGATGCCTTTTCAAGCTGCTTTCCCGAAAAGTTTTGCCAGTAATGGAAACATTGTGATTACAGGAAATGTGCCCTATGGTGCAGACAGGTGCGTTCTTACAGGGTACCATCTCTTTTTCTTTGGTAGCATGTGATGGTCTGGCCTAAGGTTTCCAAGTCTTCACCAAAAACCCTCTAGACCAGCCTTTCGCAACCTTTTTAACAGGAACCGGAAATACATTTCTGGGATCAGGGAACCTCTGCTAATAATTCTATATCTACAGTTCATTAGTGTGAAGGTCATGGGGAAGAATGTTCCTTACAGCTGTAAGAATTCCTCCCTTACAGATGGCTAAAAAGATAATTGGCGTCAGAAGTTGCTAATTTCTCAAGGAACCCATAGCAACCTCTGGAGGTACCCTAGGATTCTGCAGAACCCTGGTTGAGAAAGGCTGCTCTAGATCTCATGAAGAGTTGGAAAGTATCTGAAACAGTGTCACACATGAAAGCCTGTGTTAGTACAGAAATCACAGCTTGTAAGCAGCAAGGTACCATGGGATATGTAGTCTTTAGAATTTAAACATAAACAGCAAAGGAGATGCTGCAAAGCATGCAGGGAATCAGAGAAGTTGTGGCAAGAGATGGCCAGCAGATAGCACTCATAGCATGAAGGAAGAATTTTTAGGTAAGCTTAGAGTGTCAAAAATGATTGTATGTATTGATATACAGCGGGTAAAATAAGTATTGAACACATGACCATTTTTCTAGGTAAATATATTTCTAAAGTTGCTATTGACATACAATTTTCACCACATTTTGGTAACAACCCATGCAATCCATACATAGAAACCAAAACAAATAAGTTCAGAAATGATCTTATGTGTAATAAAATGGAATGAAACAGGTAAAAAGTATTCACCCAACTGAATTTTTTTTTAATACTTTGTACAAAATCCTTTGTCGATAATGACAGCTTTAAGATGCCTCCTGTATGGACAAACTAATCACATGCCTTGCTCAGCTGTGATTTTGGCCCATTCTTCCACACAGTCTTCAATGCTTGACGGTTCTGTGGGCCTCTTCTATGAACTTTGTTCTTTAGTTCTTTCCATAGATTTTCTATTGGATTCAAGTCGGGTGACTAGCAGATTTATGTTCTTTCTTTGAAATCGATTGAGAGAGTCTCCTTGGCTTTGTGTTTGGGATGATTGTATCGCTGGAATGTCCACCCTTGTTTCATCTTCATGGCAGCATTATCCTTCTTTCAATGACATGAAGTTCGCCAGTACTGTTTACTGATAAACACCCCCACTTCAAACTTCACTGTTGGTATGGGGGTGTTTTGGGGTGATGTGCAGTGCCACTTGACATCCAAACATGGTGTGTATTATGGCATCCAAAGAGTTCAATTTTGGTCTCATCTGACCAGACTATATTCTCCCAGTATTTCACAGGCTTGTCTAAATGTTGCACAGCAAATAATAAAGGAGCTTCAACATGCTTTTTCTTTAACAAAGGAGTCTTGCGCGGTGAGCGTGCATACAGGCCACGGTTGTTGAGTGCATTACTTATTGTTTTCTTTGAAACAATTGTACCTGCTAATTCCAGGTCTTTCTGAACCTCTCCACAAGTGTTTATTGGCTTTTGGACAAATCTTCTGATAATTATTTTCAATCCTGTCAGAAATCTTGTAAGGAGCACCTGGTCATGGCCAGTATATGGTGAAATTATGTTCTTTCCACTTCTGGATTATGGCCCCCTAACAGTGCTCACTGGAACATTCAGAAGTTTAGAAATCCTTCTCTAGCCAATGCCATCAGTATGTTTTGCAACAATAAGGTTGCAAAGGTCTTGAAAGAGCTCTTTGCTGCTACCCATCATGAGTTGTTTCTTGTGTGACACCTTTTTATAGGCCATCAGTTGAGACTCAACCAGCTGATATTAATTTGCACAGACAAGGGACAGGATTCTTATTACTGATAGATTTCAGCTTGTGTGCCATTTTGCATCTCTCTCTCTCTCCATCTATATATATATATATATATATATATATATATATATATATATATATATATATATACACACACACACACACACAATGCTGTATCTTGGCCTAGGCCAACAAGGCCCAGGCCCAGGCCTAGGGCAGCACTTTGCAGGGGGCAGCATGAAAAGAGTTCCCGCAGGATTGCCGACAGATCGGTCTGGCGCTCCCATAAAGCAGCCACACTGCTGCCGTTATGATAGGGATGCTGCAGACACAAGGGACACTGACATGGTCACCTATACCTGGCAGGTAGGTAGTAGGACTTTCCTGCAATCCTTTGCTTGTGTCAGTTGTACATATTAAGGAATCTTCATTTTATTTCTGTTGATTGCTAATGAGAAAAATAAACAGATTTATTTGTTCCCGGCCCCAATCCTCACTGCCTGGACCACATACCTTCATCACTGTACTACATGCTTTCTGCTGCACCACTGGCATGGTTATATCTTCTTAGTCCTTCATAAATTTAGCTGAAATTTGTGCTTAAAGTAGTTTGTTTTCCATTTTGGATTAAGTAAGGGATGGTTATAGCCCCTGTTATTTTTTTTTTTTACCATCCATTCATTTCCTGACCCAAATCTCTGTAGATTAATGGGTTTCAGGGCAGGTCTTAAACAGGAAGGGGTGTGACCTTGACAGGAAGGGGTGGGTCATATTTAAATTAGGCATTGTACAAGTTTAATCAGGCCTAGGGCAGCACAAAACCTAAATACACCTCTGCACACACCTGATGTTATAAAATGGGAATGTATGCTGTGACCATAGAAGGTCTTTAACCACTTCAATACTGGTCATTTTCACGCCCTTCCTGCCCAGGCCAATTTTTAGCTTTTAGCACTGTCACACTTTGAATGACAATTGTGCTGTCGTGCGACGTGGCTCCCAAACAAAATAAACGTCCTATTTTTCGCACAAATAGAGCTTCCTTTTGGTGGTATTTGATCATCTTTGCAGCTTTTATTTTTGTGAAATAAACAAAAAAAAGACTGACAAAATAAATAAAAAAAACTTTACTTTTTGCTATAATAAATATCCAATTAAAAAAAAAATTCCAATAAGCGTATAGTGATTGGTTTGCGCAAAATGTATAGCGTCTACAAATTAGGGGATAGATTTATGAAATTCTTTACTAGTAATGTTGGTTATCTGCAATTTTTATCATGACTGCGATATTGTGGCAGACAGTTCGAACACTTGACACTATTTTGGGACCATTCACATTTATACAGCAAACAGTGCTATAAATATGCACAGATTACTGTATAACCACTTCCCCACCGCGCCATAAGCATTTTACTGCTACGGCGCGGTGGAGTTACTTTGACACGACGTCCCTGGGACGACGTCGTCGTGCACTTCCGCGTCCCCTGGGACGCGCTCACGAAAGTGTCCGTGCTCGCCGGGTCTAGAAGACCCGGCGCATCACGGATCATGGTAAATTGCCGCTGATAGCAGCCGTTTACCACGTGATCGCGCCGTCAAATGACGGTGCGATCACTTGTAAACAAACCGGCGTCATTTGATGACGCCGGTTCCTCCCTCTCCTCTCTGTACAGTGTGCGAGGAGAGGGGGGGGGGGGGAGCGGGGTGTCAGCAGCGGTGCTGTGGCTGGATCTGTGACAAATGCAGTCACAGATCCAGCCATCCCTCAATTCATCCCAGCTCTGCAATCCCCCAGTCCCCCGCAATCCCCCCAGTACCCCACAATACCCAACAATACCCGGCAATACCCCAATACCCTGCATGATACTTTGCAATACCGCCTATGGAGATTTTTAAGTAGCGAAGTTTGGCGCCATTCCACGAGTGAGCGCAATTTTGAAGTGTGACATGTTGGGTATCTATTTACTCGGCGTAACTTCATCTATCACATTTTGAAAAAAAATCGGGCTAACTTTACTGTTTTGTTTTAAGCACAAAACAGTTTTTTTTTAAAAACACGCGTTCAATAAATTTCTGCGAAAATACCGTGCGAGATAAAAAGTTGTAACGGCCGCCATTGTATTCTCTAGGGTCTTTGCTAAAAAAGCATATATAATGTTTTGGGGTTCTATGTCATTTTCTAGCAAATAAATGATGATTTTTCCATGTAGGAGAGGAATGTCAGAATTGGTCTGGGTGTTCCAGAACGCCTGATGGCATTCCCTGCATGTTGGGCCTCTGTATGTGGCCACGCTGTGTAAAAGTCTCACACATGGGGTATCGCCATACTCGAGAGGAATAGCAGAATGTGTTTTGGGGTGTAATTTGTGGTATGCATATGCTGTGTGTGAGAAATAACCCACTAATATGACAGAAACAAGTTTTTTTTTTTTTTTTACAGAATTTTCAGTCGTTTTTCTTTTATAGCGCAAAAAATAAAAAACCCAGAAGTGATCAAATACCAAAAGAAAGCTCTATTTGTGTGAAAAAAAGGACAAAAATTTCAAATGGGTACAATGTTGTATGACTGAGTAATTGTCATTCAAATTGTGAGAGCACCGAAAGCTGAAAATTGGTCTGGTTAGGAAGGGGGTTTAAGTGCCAAGTGGATAAATGTTACTGTTAGGGAAGGGGGTTAACACTAGGGGGCAATCAAGAGGTTAAATGTGTTCCCTAGGGAGTGATTCTAACTGTGGGGGGAAGGGGACTGACTGGGGGAGGTGACTGATCAGTGTCCCTATGTACAAGAGACACACCATCGTTCTCCTCTCCCTGACAGGACATGGATCTCTGTTTACACACAGGCACGCGCATCAGTGCCCGCCCCGTAGTGGGCGGGAGGCCCGAGGAAGTCATATGACAACTACTTCAATACTGCCATATAGTCATACGACGTCCACAAGGTGGATAAGTCAGTATGCCTCTTGAATGGAGGTGGGCAATTTACTTTAGGTCAGGGGGTAAGGCAGGAAGCATAGGTGCACTTTATGTGAAAGACAACTTATGCTTTAACACTACGTGTTATAATCCAATTGTACAATCTCCCATGATTATAAAGTGCAGTGGCCAAATTGAATAGATGTTTAGGTTAAAAGGACATTCAGCTTTGGGAACACGCGACATGTTCAGCTTTGGGAACACGCGACATGTTCAGCTTTGGGAACACGCGACATGTTCAGCTTTGGGAACACGCGACATGTTCAGCTTTGGGAACACGCGACATGTTCAGCTTTGGGAACACGCGACATGTTCAGCTTTGGGAACACGCGACATGTTCCACCCATTTTTAGGGTGGAACATGTTTCCAACGCTGCATCCACTGCCCGATTTCCTCCGTGACATCAGTATGGGGGAGGAGATGCCCAGACTAGCTGTCAGTTTTTGAAATCGGCCACATCATTCCTACACAGAGCTGTGTGTGTGTGTGAATGAACTACAAGTCCCGACATACTTTGTGGATGTCGGCTTGCAGTTCTCAAGGAAGTGCCATGGTGCTGTGGAACGCCATGGTAGTTCATCGATTCTTCCTGTCAATATATCCGCTTGCCTGCACGTAATGTACGGGCACACAGATACACCGACAGGTTTGCAGGAGACCTGCATGGCACCAGCAATCTGCTGATCACTGCTACAATGCTTTATAGTCTCCAAAAAATAAATGAATGCAAATTTTTTCACTTGGTTCAAATATTTTATTACAAAATATACCAAGTTACAAAAGAGCCAACTATAAACTGGTACAGATAAAGTAGGTGCCCAGGAGCATTCACAAGTAGCCCCTATAACAAATTAACACACCTGAGCGATTTTTATATCCAAGTTATGCATAGGTTCTAGGCAGCAAAGGGTTTACATTAATGTGCCAAAAACGAAGTGCTATAGATTCTCAAGGTGTCCTAGTTGTGATATACACCATACACTGCCCTTATAACTGTAGCTATACAAGTGTGGAAAAAAAAAAAAAGCTCCACATTTTTTCCCTCCCCGTAATAAAGAAATGTACAAAACAACTACATGTTCCTTTTAAGTTGCTCGCATACCATTAGTTTCTTTGAAAAACGCTCAAGAGAACACCGATGTGAAGCAGTATATTATCATTTACTTTTTATACTGTTTCAATTTTGTAGATTTCATATCAACCTTCTGAATAACAAAACAAGAAATATCCACCTGCATATGAACCCTCGCTTTAATGAAGGTACAATAGTGAGGAACACCCAGAACAGGGGCGCATGGGGTCCGGAAGAGAGGCAGCTGGCATACATGCCTTTCTGCCAAGGGCAAAACTTCCAGGTGAGGAAAAACCATACAGTAGACTGGATTTCCCATCTGGAGGACCTTCTTAACTAAACAGTCACTTTTAATTACAGATGGAAATCAGGAATGAGGGAGGAGTAATTGGTGTCTACTCAAATGGATCAAAGCTTTTCAACTATGTCCATCGTCTGCCTGCCAACCAGATCGACATGATAGAAGTCGGTGGAAATGTCACCTTGACATATGTGCAGTACTGAACTTAAGGCGAATGAAGATAATTTATTAGTGTGGTAGAAACACATATTCGTTTAAGAAACGTACACATTTCATAAAAATATATTAGTTACAATAAATTTGAGGCACCTGGGGCAGTTTTAGGGCAACAAGCCAATTCATTTGAAAGCTGGACTTTGGGTCAGGATTACTAAACCTATAGCAATGGAAAAGAAACTAAAGCCTGAACTTTGTCTGAGCCGATGGTGTATTGCCACCCAGAATCCTTAAAAAATTGGTATGCAAAAAGGTTATCTGCCTTTTGTCCTTCCACATAATAGATAAGTTTGTATTCAGTCATCAAAATAAAAGACCGCTGGAGGTTTTGATAATTCTGGTGGTTAATTCCGTCCAATAAAATAAAAAAGAAAGTTGTTTTGGATTTGAGTACCAGGGATTCCAGACACCTTGGTGGCGGTCAAGTTGCCAGTTGAGTAATAAATGTGCAAAAAGGTGACCTTCCACTGCTTAGTTTGCCAATGGTGCATTTCTGGAGATAAATACTGGTTATCAATATCAATGCATGACACTAAGGCATAGATCAGTTCAATACGTTTGCCTTAAAGGCAAGTATTAAAAATAAAGTGATTGCACAACAATACAATACCCCCTTCCATGATTACTGAGGAATCCTACTGTCAATAAAGTATATACATTGGGAAAGCAAAAACACCTTCTAAATCTAGCCTGAAAAATAGTCATCCGATACCTAAAATACCATATCTAGTGTTTTATTGTCTTGCATACATACGACTCGCCAGAGAGCTGGCATTAAACACTTGAAGCTTTAGCCATTCTCTTACAAACAGTCTTGCTAGGATGCATACATAAAGAGTAATTTAAAGGCTAAGGCTGCCCATACATCAAGCAATTTTCTTTCCTTCAACCTGTGGTTGAAGGAAAGAAAATTGCTTGAATTCCCCCATCAACTCAGGCAATGTTGATTGGGAAATCCCTTCTGCAGCCTTCCCCACCATAATAATAATAACATGACCACTGCTTGTGACTATACCTGCTGGCAATGACTGGGCAAAAAAACAAACAGGCTGGTTATACTAAAGTTGGTTGGTGGATCGACATCCGTACAACCAGCCTGCCCATAGTAAAATTGTAATTTGGACAGGTTCCTGATGAACTGAAGGGGATGATTGGCCAGTCTAAAAACTTTTTGCAGAGAAAAGATGAGAAAATGCCTTGAATTTTGATCACATGACCATCACAGAAGGGTGCACAAAACATTTCTTCTGGAAAGAATTTAATTACAGTCCTTCAAATTCAAAGTATAAATAAATGATTGAACGGAAGTTCCCCCCCCCCCCCCCCCCATTTGAAAAGGTTACTTTACTGTATTTTTTTTTTTTTAGTTGCCAATGGTTACTGATCTATTCTAACCACCTAACGTGACCCCCTAGAGACCAGAGACTAAATTTGAACCCAGGAAATAAAAGTACATCAAATGATTTCTATTGTATAAGAAAATATACAAATGTTATGCTGAATTTTTTTTTCATAAAATTTATATTGAAAATTGTTTAACAAGGTTTAATGACATTTGTTATAGTGTATTATAATTCAAATAAAATGAAGCAACACATTACAAGTTCCATTGGATTATTCACCCTTTCTTTCTACCAATTATTGTATATATTCTAGATAACTAGATTCCCAAATGGAAAATATAAAAGAACGGAGTCTAAAGAAGATTTTAAAGGGTCACTCCACTCAAAAACCAATGTATTAGGTGTAGCCAGAATGTTTTCCTGGTTTCTCTCATGGACAGGGTCAAGGGGGTGATGGGTGTAGTGTAGCACCCAGAAACATTCTTCTAGCACCCCTAACAGCAGTCATTTCCTCCCATCATTGCTGATCCTGAAGCACTGTCCCAAGATTTTGTTCCTGGGGTGTCACAGTTTCAGGATATGTCTCATTGTTGGGCACTAGAAGCTAAAATGGCTCATTCCAGCATCCATTACTTGCATCTGACAGTCTGTTTGTACTACACACAGTTCTTCCCCCTCTACCTGCTGCCTCCTCATCACTACATTAGAGTACTGGCCTCCTTTGAAGTTATAAGAGGACTGGCCTATTATGACTTTAGTGACAATAATTATCTCATCGCAGGGGGCAGAACCAGGTTTGGGGCTACTGAGGGCTGCACACACTAATACATGGGAGCTAAGGGTGCGCCGTGGGGGATGGGGTGCATGATGGGGGCATTATAGGGAGGCTGTCGTATTTCAGACTGTATTTTGTCCTGCAATTTAACAACCACTGCTTGTTTCTGGCTCTAGTCATATCATGTGACACATGAAAATAGGAGACAGGAAGGGGGGCAGTGCCCTCACTCCCCAGCAGCAAAGAGGTATCATTTTTAAAAGGGCATAATATAAAGTGCATGTAGTACTTCTGCAGTTAGAACTTGGCGTGGTCATATTGTTGTGGTTTACAGATTCTTGTAAAGCAGGGGTCTCAAACTCAAATTACCTGAGGGCCGCAAAACAAGTTTTCATATCCAATGGGGGGCCGCATGCAAACTTTCAAACTTCAAAAACAGTACTGATGTCAGCGGACACATTAACCCCCAGCACTGGTGTCAGCGGACACATTATTAACCCCCAGCACTGGTGTCATCAGACACATTATTAACCCCCAGCACTGGTGTCATCAGACACATTATTAACCCCCAGCACTGGTGTCATCAGACACATTATTAACCCCCCAGCACTGGTGTCATCAGACACATTATTAACCCCCCAGCACTGGTGTCAGAAGACACATTAACCCCCCAGCACTGGTGTCAGCAGACACATTATTAACCCCCCAGCACTGGTGTCAGCAGACACATTATTAACCCCCCAGCACTGGTGTCAGCGGACACATTATTATTAACCCCCCAGCACTGGTGTCAGCAGACACATTATTATTAACCCCCCAGCACTGGTGTCAGCAGACACATTATTAACCCCCCAGCACTGGTGTCAGCAGACACATTATTAACCCCCCAGCACTGGTGTCAGAAGACACATTATTAACCCCCCAGCACTGGTGTCAGAAGACACATTATTAACCCCCAGCACTGGTGTCAGCAGACACATTATTAACCCCCAGCACTGGTGTCAGCGGACACATTATTAACCCCCAGCACTGGTGTCAGCAGACACATTATTAACCCCCAGCACTGGTGTCAGCGGACACATTATTAAACCCCAGCACTGGTGTCAGCGGACACATTATTAAACCCCAGCACTGGTGTCAGCGGACACATTATTAAACCCCAGCACTGGTGTCAGCGGACACATTATTAAACCCCAGCACTGGTGTCAGCGGACACATTATTAAACCCTAGTATTGGTGTCAGCAAACGCATTATTAACCCTGACCACTGCACTGCATACTGACCACTACACTGCCAACAGACCACTACACCGTCGACAGACCACTACACTACACACTGACCACTCACCATCATGGCACAGCACATCAAGGCTCAGAGCCCAGCAAATTAGGGCACAGCACATCAAGGCACAGAGCCCAGCAAATAAGGGCACATGGCACAGCACATCAGGGTACAGCGCACATCAGGGTACAGGGCACAGCACATCAGAGCACAACAGGGTACAGGGCACATCAGAGCACAGCGCATAGGGGTACAGCACAACAGGCCACATCAGGGTACAGATGGCACATCAGGGTACAGGGCACATGAAACAGCACATCAAGGTACAAAGCCCATCAAATCAGTGTACATGGCACACATCAGGGCACATGGGGCATATCAGGCACAGCACATCAGTACAGGGCACATGGCACATCAGGGTACCCTGATGTACAGAGCCCAGCACATCAGGGACACATCAGGGTACATGGGGCACATGGCATATCAGGGTACATCAGGGCACAAATCAGAGCACATCAGGCATACCTCCCAACTTCAACTTTTCAACTTCAGAATGAGGGACAAATGAGCATACCTCCCAACGAAGTTGTTGAGCGGGGGGAGGTCCGCAGATCATAGTTGAGGGGTGGGGGGTCCGCGGATCTGAGTTGTAGAGCGGGGGGGGGGCTCGCAGATCAAAGTTGTTGAGCGGGGGTCCACGGCTTGGAGTTGTTGAGCGGGGATTTAGCGTGAATCGTGCGGGGGGGGGGGGGGCGGATTTGCGGGACCTGCGGGCCATTTATTACCTGTCCACGGGCCGGTACTTTGAGACCCCTGTTGTAAGGGCACGAAGATTTATCATAACAAAAAACGCATTCCAGGAGATATTGTTCATTCATAAAATGTATGCATTTGTTAAACTACAGTGCCTTAATAAAGTATTTATACTCTTGAAATTTTCCACATTTTGTCATGTTACAACCCAAAAAACTTAAATGTATTTTATTTGGCACATACTAAAAAAAAAAAAAAAAGTTTACATTTTTTTTACAAATAAATATCTTAGTGTCACGTGCATTTGTATTCAGCCCCCAACTAAAATTTAGTGGAACCAATAGTCTTCAGAAGTCACCCAATTAGGTGGCTGCAGAGGGAGGAGTCTAGCAATGGCGCTGAAAGAGACCTAGAGCATGTAGCGGGAAAACCTGGTCTCCAACCCCATCTGATGAGTGCAGAGATTGCCTGACCCCTGGAGAGATGTTTCCGTGCTTGCTGGTTTAAGCAAGTCAGGAGAACGAGCCTTCCCTCCCTGGCAGCATAGGAGGAGAGCACACAGACAAAATCAAGGCTTTCTTCCATCGCAGCTCCCCACCCGGATTGCCCCCCCGTTCTAGGTAGACCCAAGCTGGAAAACACTGTGGGGATGAGACGACCCCTCTACACATCATGAATGGGTGCCATTCAGAAAGAATGGCAGCCCCACACATCTCACAAGAGCAGTGCAATTCCCACACCTGCATTGCAGTGTGGGCTGGTGTGAACCTAGCCTTAAGGACAGCTGCTCCGTTGGAGCAGCAGTCTGGAACGCCCCATCAGAACAAGGCTTATGCTCCCTGCTGGTTGCAAACTATTCTGTGTGTGTACAGCCAACAGAAGGAAGGCTTAATGGGTTGGTGGTGGGGGAGATTGGAGGCATTAGTGGCACTGTGGTATATGTACATTTTATATATATATATATATATATATATATATATATATATATATATATATATATATATATATATATATATATATATATATATATATAATCTCTTTTTCAGCAAACATACACAAAATGACGTGTTTCAGCTCTTTTAGGCCAACCTCTGGGCAACTTCTGCTAATGTTGTGCTATGGATAGCATTGGTTCAGAGAATGCGCCTTTGTACTTTGGATTTTGACGGACTTGTGTACACACAAAATCGGATAATCTGATGGCACACAATTGTTGGAAAGTTTGAGAGCATGCTATCCCACATTTGTTGTTGGAAATCCTGACAATTGTCCAATGGAGCATACAGATTGTCGGATTATCAGACTAAACCCTTCCATCACACATTTGATGTTGGAAAATCTGATCGTGTGTACAAGGCTTTAGCCTCCATTTGATCTTCAGCTCCCGTGGTGCTGCAACGGATCAGCTATGACATCGGCCATTTGATGGCTTGACAATTCTGTGAAAAGTCAATATAACCATATTGGTAACTAACAGTTATCATTCAAAGTATGCACTGAATGGAACCGTTGTAGGAAACCGTTAAAAACACACAATGGCAAAGGGCAGCCCATCCAGTTTCTCTGTACAGGTTCTCACACAAGACATTTCAATTTTAAAAAACGAGAAGCTTAAGATGGTTGGGGGAGATAAAAAAAAACGCACCAAAACACAATCTTTATGTTAGAAAACAATTTTATTTACATAAAAACAGCAAAATATGGGTAACAATATCAATATTGTACAATATACAACTCACTCTCTGACCAGTCACAGACACATTTGAGCAATAGACGGACCATCTGATTTTACATTTTGCAAAAATAAATGCATTCACATTAATATAACTAAAAAATTTGCATTTATCAAATTCTCACATTCAGGCCTGTATAGCATTGCAACTGATTAGTGTGTCACAAGTGCAATGCTCCTGAAAATATCCAGGATTAGGTCCATATGAAGGTGCAGACCTGGCTGGCGGAAGCACCAGGCAATTACAGTGGTGAGTGAGGAGTGATCGCTGGCATGGAAGTTTTGATGGGACTTGTATTGTTTACAAACATTGGATGACAGTGTGCTTCTGCAGGGAGAAGCGGCATGCGATTCAGGAAAGTGGTGGGGCGAGGGGGAGGAAGCTTGCGACCATGCTTCCGGTTACACCCCAAATATAGGAACATAAAACCCATGGTCTAAAATGTGCACAAAGCCCTTTACATTCAGAAAATGGATTCATGAAAAAAATAAAAAAAATCACAGCAGTCTAATCTAGGAGCTCTGACAAGTTAACAGGAAACATTGTAACTAAACACTTACTTCTTAGATCAAACTTATGTGTGTAAATGCAGGAAGTTTAACCATTTAAAGTCTAAATCTTTTTCTGACACAAGTTAATAAATCAATATTTTTTGCTAGAAAATTACTTGGAACCCCCAAACATTATATAGATTTTAGCAGAGACCGTAGGGAATAAAATGGCAATTGCTGCAATATTTTTATGTCACACTGTATTTGCCAGGCGGTCTTTCAAATGCAATTTTTTGGAAAGAAGAAAGGAGAGTTAGCCCAATTTTTTTGTTTTAAAAGTGAGAGATGTTACGCTGCGAGAATCGTGATCTAATCTACCAATAAGAAAAAAAAAGGGGGGGGGGATTCAAATTTTAGCCGGAATCGTGCACAACCAGAAAAGGATACAGTCCCTGCCAGAAGATTCCTGAGCCAACAGCTGCACCTACTGGACTCTGGATTAGCCAATCAATGTCTTTCCACCGTTCTTTGGACGTGTAAAACTGAACCTCCAGATCAGGAGAATCCCTGTGGAGACACCTTTGCAGGATGTCTACTGGCTGCCTACTGTTCTGCCTAGCCCTAGAGGGAGCATAAGCCACTCATCTGTTCCCAAGGTCTACAGTGCCAACTTTCTAACTTGCACTCGCCATTCCTGGTTAGCAATTTAGCTGCCTTTTTACATGGATCATGTGTATCATCTCCACACCAGCACAACCAAAGCAGGCCCCTTAACTGTGTTAGGCACAGCTCTAATTGTTCATCACTATACTACCTGCAAAGTCGGGTTCGCCATCAAATGTCCCTTTGCTTCATGGCCAGCCAAGACGCCTGGCTCCCTGGATGGGGCCACCTGAACTACAGGGCCATAAAACTTAGTGTGGTTATATTGTTGGTTACAAACCAATGACATTAGCCAATGGGAAGGCTATTTAGTCTAGATATCAGCAGTGGATTTACAACCAGCCTGGTTTTCAAAGATAAATAGTAATGAGCAGGTGGAGTAGTCCTCTGACACACAAGCAGAGGTTGCAATGATTTATAATATACAAACTAGGGGTGCAGAAAAGTATATATGTCCCAAAATGCCTTACATTTGTTTAGTTCATTGACTCCAAAGCTAGCTCAAAATGTAGGATCTGTGAGAAGGCAGACGATAAAGACCACAGCTCTGTTTATGTACAAAAGTCTGTCTATAGCAGCCCAACATGCCCCCTGCAGAAATCCTCGATTTTGTACCGGCATGCAAATAAAAATCAAGGAAAATTAAAGACATTTAAAAACACGTATATTTTTATGCATCCTCAATTTGCCTTATTTTATCAATATAAATCTACAATTGGGCTTTAAACCTGAACTTCAGGCCAATATAAAAGGCGTATGTGGTGATGTGGGACCTTGCTGAATAAACAAGGTAAGGGCTTTTCAATGTACTGCTACGCCTTCCCTCACCAATCAGCAGGCTGGGGTTGTATTCTTGATCAAGTTTTGCTGCTGCAACGGATGTCAAGCATCTGAGTTTTCTGGCAGGGATGACCTAATCCCAATGGCTGAACAGAATAACCAAGGACTGACTAACCAGGCAAGAGAGATTTGCACCGCAACTGTGCATTTACCAACACAAAAATCCACTGTCTGGAGAACAGATAATAAATTAGGCCCATTATGCTCATTCTTGAAATCATTCAAGATTTTCAAAATGTAAAATAATGACCACGTACCTATACTTTGGGCGATTAAGACAGCATGTTAATTTTGTGCTTGACTTTATCTGATAATGAAACGCTACTGACAAAAACGGTATAAAGAGATTGTACGAAGATTAAATGTGTTTGATTGCATACACTGTACAGAGCTGATGGGCTTGAGCACCAAACTGCAATATTTAAATCTGGCCACAAGCAAAGACAACAATTTACTTGCCAAACCTTTGATTTAGTGATTAGGTCTATTATAGGCATCTGGAACAAAGCTGATCATTACTGAAAGAGTTAAAGATCTGTGCAGTTATTAGTAACTAATCGCTTCCTCCATTTCATATATGCTTAAAAAAAAAAAAAAGACACAGAAAGAGGGTAGTTGCTATGGACAACTCAGTCAGTTATTAGGATACCCACTGGGACTTCAAAAAAGGAAGACAACTTATTCAAACAGTGGTCATTTCAACATAGATTCACAAAAGTTGATAACCTTATATAGCATATAGGCGATAGCATTTCTTCAGTCATTAGACCTCCAAAAAAAAGGAGGCAGTCATTTTGTTGGCCTCATTGATGCGAACAGTATTGAAGTGCGTTCTGATCAACATCAATGGTTGATTTCCCCAAAATAAACGGCTTCCATTCCTTGTGTGGGAAAATTCTGATGGCTTCCATACCTTCTGCCCCAATGGAATGTACCAACATGATGAGAAAAAGTCACATTTACCTTATGCGACAACATAGTACAAAAAAAAAAAAAAAAGTCACCAAAACAAGGCGAATCAATGACGGTGATGAGGGCTCCTGGATCTCGAACGGGACCTCCTGTTATAGAAAATAATTTATTTTTCAAGAAAGAAAAGAATTAAGCATTTAAATAACGGGCATACACTTTTCAGTAAGGAACAAAGCGAAAGTTATTTTCTCCTTGAGAGCCTGTACACAATCACTGCATGCTTGCTCTAAACTGGCCCGTTACTAAAAGCCTTGGTCACAGTTAGACTGATCGGAGCCAAATTCCCATCCCATTAGTTTTGTTAAAAAAAAAAAAAATAGTAATTCTTAAATTTCATGAAAGAAATGGCTACTTATTCTAAAGAGTCCATTTTATACCAAAGACTCCTGTAGTTACAGTTGATCACCTGCAGATCAAATACGACAACATACTTGTATGGCATTAAAGGGACCCTAGCCGTGAAAAAAACTAAAAATAAATAAAAATTAAGGAGCTGCTGTGATGGAGACTAGGTTATCGGGTTGCCCATTAAGAGAGCCTGTCATTTTTCCCTAATGGGCAAGAGAACAGGGTTTCTTTAGGTGCAGTGCACATCGGTAAAGTATTCACAGCACTTCATTTTTCCCACATTTCATCATTTTACAGCCTTATTCAGAAATTAATTAAATTCATTAGCCTCAAAAGTCTACAAAGAATACCCCACAATGACAATGCGAAAGAAGGTAGTTTAAAATCTTTGCAACAAAAACTGGAAAAAAAAAAAACACACACAAAACACACGCACATAAGTATTCATAGCCTTTGCGCAATCCTTTGTTGAAGTACCTTTGGCACCAATTACAGACCAAAAGGCTATTTGAGTATAAGCTTGGCACACTTATTTTTTGTTTCTCCCATTCTTCTTTGCAGGACCTCTCAAGCTCCAGCGCGTCAGTGCACAACCATTTTCAGATCTCCAGAGCAGAATATCAAGGATGTCTCTGTACATTGCTGCATTCATCTTTCCCTCAATCTTTACTAGTTTCCCAGTTCCTGCTGCTGAAAAAACAGTCCCAAAGTATGATGTTACCACCACCATGCTTCACTGTAGGGATGGCATCGGCCAGGTGATGAGCGGTGACTGGTTCCCTCCAGACATGACGACACTTGCCATTCAGGCTTTTGTTTCTCATTTTCTGGAGAGTCCTTCAGATGCCTTTTGGCAATCTACAGGTGGGCTGTCATGTGCCATTTACTGGAGGAGTGGCTTCCATCTGGCCACACTACCATAGAGGCCTGATTGGCGGAGAGCTGCAGACATGGTTGTTCCTCCCTCCAAAGTCACCTCCCCGACTAAGACCCCTTGACCCTCCCCTGATCGCTCAGTTTAGCCGGGCGGCCCAATCTAAAAAGTGTCCTGGTAGTTCCAAACTTCTTCCATTTATGGATGATAGAGGCCACTGTGCTCACTGGCACCTTCAATGCTGCAGCCCTTCCCTAGACCCTGTGCCTTGATAAAATCCTGTCTCAGAGGGCTCAGACAATTCCTTGGACTTCATGGTTTGGTTTGTGCTCCAACATGCACTGTTAACTGTGGCATCTTATATAGACAGCTGTGTGACTTTCCAAATCATGTCCAATCAACTGAATTTACCACAGGTGGACTCCAATCAAGTTGTGGAAACATCTCAAGGATGATTAGTGGAAACAGGATGCACCGGAGCACAAATTTGAGTGTCCTGGCAAAGTCTGAATACTTATGTACATGCGATTTGTTTTTTTATTTTTAATAAATTTGCAAAGATTTCAAACAAACTTCTTTCACATTGTAATTATAGGGTATTGTTTGTAGAAGTTTGAGGAAAATATAGAATTTAATCCATTTTGGAAAAAGGCTGTAATACAACAAATTGTGGAAAATGGTGAAGCGCTATAAATACTTTCCGGATGCAATATATCCAATTACAAAAAATAAATTGAATGTGCTCAAAGTTAAAAATACAGGCTCCAATGTTAAATATCAGATTACAAGTTTACAGGGAATAAAAAGCATAATGGCATAAACAAATCTAAAAAGAAAACAGCTTACTCCTTAGTATTTTCACTGTTAAATCATTTGACATCTGCTCTACCTTACTACATAAAATCACACAACCTGATAAAGTTTAGACCTCACCTTTTTGAAGAGCTGTGCTCCCGACCTGCATAAAGAAAGAGGTATGTGCTGTTATATGGGAACTAAACATTGCTACGAAATGTATCAAAATACACCACAAGGCCTCATGCACTCTGGACATTTTTACAGCTGCCGTTTTTGGCTTCAGAATTTTTTTTTCTACAGTCAAACTCTACAGCATGTTATCCTATGTGTCCATGCACACATAGGCTGTTATCAATTGCTGTTTTTGGTTTCCCAGCAAAACACCCAACTGAAAAACTCTGCAGTGAGTTTTTTTTTTGAAGAGCGTGTGGTGGGTTATTTTTTTTCCTACTGCCGTTTTTATAATGTTCAGTGTGAATGAGGCCCAATATGAAAGTAGGATATTGTTTAAAAGAAGAGCTGTAGAAGGCTCCAAGAATAACAAATCTCTTGCAGTCGGGAACTGGCATACAAACTTGGGAACTGACAAATACTATAATAAATCACACCCTCCCAGGTTTGTACTCTGTATTCAGGTACTGGCAGAGATGGACCAATGCACACCATATTGAACTCCAATGCAAGGCGAAATAGATCATGACATGTTCTACACACCAAGGGCTTTCACACTGGAGCGGTGCGCTGGCAGGACACTCAAAGTCCTACAAGCAGCATCTTCGAAGTGCTGTAGGTGTGGTGTATACACGGCTCCTAAAGCGTCCCTGCCCGTTACAAAACAATGGGACGTGCAGTGTCACTTTGCTGGCGCTTTTAACTATTTTTCAGCCGCTAAAAGTGACTAATATGGTCTGTCCTTTTTTACATAAAGAATTTCTCCTCTGCCATGCGACTTTCGTGTTTCATCTCAGCTGCCCTAATTGCACCCTTACATTTCTTGTTGCATACTTTATAAAGTCTGAATGCTGATGATCCCTCAACCTTGTATTTTTTTGATGGCCTTCTTTGCTTTAATATGCATTTTTACATTGGAGTTAAGCCATGCAGGACTTTTGTTCGCTCTTTTAAATTCATTACCCAATGGGATGCATTGGCCAACGCCCTTATTTATTATGCTCTTAACCACTTGCCGACCAGCCGCCGTCATTCTACGGCGGCAGGTCGGCTCTCCTGGGCGAGAGCCCGTAGCTCTAAGTCAGCTACATTTTTGGCCACTAGGGGGTGCGCGCGCGCCGGCAGCGCATGTCCCCGGTGGCCACCCCAGAGTCCGGCACCCGGCGGGTACGATCGCCGCCGGGCACGCGCGCTCGTTCTTTACAGGGCAAGGAACGGGAGCTATGTGTGTTAACACAAAGCTCTCGTTCCCGTCAGCGGGGGAAACGCTGATCTTCCGTTCATACAATGTATGAACGGAAGATCAGTGATTTCCCCTAGTGAGGTCACCCCCCCCCCCCATACAGTTAGAACACACCCAGGAACACACTTAACCCCTTCCCTGCCAATGGCATTTTTATAGTAATACAATGCATTTTTATAGCATTGATCGCTATGAAAATGCCAATGGCCCCAAAAATGTGTCAAAAGTGTCCGAAGTGCCCGCCATAATGTCGCAGTACTGAAAAAAAATGCTGATCGCCGCCATTACTAGTAAAAAAAAAAAAAAATATTAATAAAAATGCCATAAAACGACCCCTATTTTGTAAACGCTATAACTTTTGCGCAAACCAAACGCTTATTGCGATTTTTTTAACAAAAAATATGTAGAAGAATACGTATGGGCCTAAACTGTAAAAAAAGTTTTTTTTTTATATATTTTTGGGGGATATTATAGCAAAAAGTAAAAAATATTGCATTTTTTTCAAAATTGTCGCTCTATTTTTGTTTAATAGCGCAAAAAATAAAAACCGCAGAGATGATCAAATACCACCAAAAGAAAGCTCTATTTGTGGGGAAAAAAAGGACGTCAATTTTGTTTGGGAGCCACATCGCACGACCGCGCAATTGTCAGTCAAAGCGACGCAGTGCCGAATCACAAAAAGTGCTCTGGTCATTGGGCAGCAATATGGTCCGAGGCTAAAGTGGTTAAAGCAAACCCCATCTCTCCTGTGCTCTCGCGTGTTCTTTGTTTAAGATTTTATCCCAATTTATGCCTTCTAGCAAGGCTCATAGTTTAGGGAAGTTGGCTCTTTTGAAATTCAGTGTCTTTGTATTACCCTTGTGTTTCCTATTTGTGAGATTTACACCTGTTTCGCTGTTCCCTAAATTGCCCCGTATTTGCACAACCGTATTGTTGGTAATCAGATCCAGTAACACTATTTGTTGTTGGTGAGTTTACCATCTGAACCATGAAATTGTCCTGCAAGGACATTTAGGAACCGACGAGCCTTAGACGAATGCGTGGTTCCCTCCTCCCAGTCTATGTCTGGATAATTAGAACCCCCCCCCATTATAAAACACTTTCCATCCTTGCTGCTAATCCAACTTATGATAGGAGATCCGTCTCCCCCCCCTCCTCCCTGAGGTTATGGGGGCCTATAGCATACTCCCAGTATTAATTTTCCCCTTAGCTTCATCCCTTTGGAGCTCTACCCATAAGGATTTCACCTCCCTTAGTGATGTCATCTCTCATTCACATTATTCTTGATATATAGGCATACTTCTCCCCCCTTTTCACCCTCTCTATCCCTGTGATAAAGGATATACCCTTGAAATGGTTGCCAGCCAATTATGAGAGCTGTTGAACCAGGTCTCCAAGTCCCACAAAATCCTACTCGTACAACAGTATCTCTAGTTAACCCATCTTGTCCGCCAGACTCCTGGCATTGGTGAAAATGCCACATCGTTTAGTCTGATTCTGTACTTGCCAAATATGCTCCAGAGATCTCCCTCCGCCGAGTTTGGCGGCAACCATTTTAACTGTGGACAGCTAGAGCTGCTGCCTGTTCACTTCCTGGATTTACAGAGGCACACCTCCAGCTCTACAACTTCGATTAGCCCTCTTATGACTCACCCCCCCTCAGTTTCTGGCAAACTCTCAGGAGTGTGAGAGCGAGGTCATAAGCCTAGGCTTTTTACCAGACAAGAAACAGGAAGTGAGCTGTATTAAGTGATTACTGGCAGAAAAAAAGGCTTTAATATCCAACGTTAAAAACAAGGGCAGAGGATTTAGATGGGAAAAATGACTGAAGTTCCACTTTAAGCCAAATAGGCCCCATTTTTGAGCTTTAGAGGGAGCTACAAATCAGGGTGGGGGGGGGGGGGGGGGGGGTCATAATAGGACAATGACCTGGGTAAAGGCTTATCTCATTTCCTGGAACATCGTTTTGCATTTCCTGTAGGCCATCGGCAGAACACGTGTTATTGGGTAATTTTGTCCCAGTCTCTTCCCCCCCCCCCCCCCCCCAGAGCGGCCATTGCCAAGTGAGGGGATCCCTGGTGGGGTACTCGCAGAACGAATGAAAAAAATGGGGTTAGCATGTTTGGAATAGAGAGTTTCAATAACCCAGGCACTGACTTGGCTCTTTTGCCATCTCTGTTGTAGAAGGTAGCAGGAAGTGTAGCAAGTGTAAATACTTATAGCATGGAAGTTAGGATCGATTGCCTAAAGCAAAAATTCCAGACCAAACCAACCACCATTACAAGTTACCATTCCAGAAACTGTAAGACTGTAAGACAGCCCTGGTCAATAAGCAGTCAAATCCCAAGAGTCTGAAGAAAGATGGGGGGGACGGACCCCTACACTTCCCCAAAAAGGTCCTTTACCTAAGAACACCAGCAAAAATGGAGTCTCGCTGAGTAAATAGTTATATGAGCGTGCAAAAGAGCAGCCCTGGCAGTCATTTTTCAGGATCTCATGACCTGAAGGTAGCTTGTATATAAAAAAAAAAGAAAAAAAGAAGAAAAAAAACACACAAAAAAAGTGCCATTATTTTTAGTCCATATTTATCCCAATGGAAAACAACTTCCAGGAGCTATTCTCACACTACACTTACTGTGTCTTGGTGAAGGCGATCTGCTTCTGGTATAGTGTCTCTCCCACTCGTCACGCTCCCTCTCACGACGCTCGCGCTCTCTGTTGAGAAGCAATGAATGCAACACTTACTATGCTTCTAAAGTTGCTATATACATTTAAAATAAAAGAGCAACACTTATTACTGCTGCCAATATGCAGACAGTGGTGAAGAGAAGAAAACATTTTTATAAAAAAATAATCAGACGCCAGGAGTATCAACTTTATATGCATTCAGTACAGAGGGCAGACTAAGCAGTGTTTTTCAACTCCAGTCCTCAAGGCACACCAACAGGTTATGTTTTCAGGATTTCCCTCAGATAAAATGGCTGTGGTGATTACTAAGGCAGTGAAACTGATCAAATCACTTGTGCAAAATAATGGAAAGCCTGAAAACATGACCTGTTGGTGTGCCTTGAGGACTGGAGTTGAAAAACACTGGACTATAGGAATGATATTTTATGTTGAAGGTCCGTAGTTGGTTTGTATGGGGCAAGGCTGTAGGTCTACAAAGGACACATAAATATCAAAGTCAGGTTATTTTCACTGCAATAAGAGTTATAAGTATCTGGATACTAGTTTGTACACATGGTGAGAACAGAAGGCGTTTACTCCCAGGATGTGGCAGTATTGGCTGAAATTAGCGATTTGGTAGTACAAAGCGAAGGTGGTCCTTAGGACAGTAAGGGATTAACATGCAGTGGTGGATATACAGTAGGCTCTGTATGTGGTGGATATACCGTAAGGTCTGTATGTGGAATGCCTAAATTCTGTAGAAAGAATTTCATCTGGTGTTCTCCAATACAAGTAACTGAAACAAACTGGAAAATAACCCACGACCGTTTGCTCATTTACACATAACTACCATAGTTTACTCACTTCATGCGGATCTTTCGTGCCATAGCTCGTAGCTCGTCTTCCCGTTCCTGTAAGAAAGGAATAGAAGTTGCTGGAATATCTTCCATGCATTCTGTATTGCGCTTAGATCAGTCCATCCATATACGTCAGCATTTCATTGTTGCTCTACAATACACGTTTACCAATTTGTTGTGTTTTACCTAACATATTTACAGTCAAGAATTCCAAAACGGAGATCCCCGATCTGTAGACATGGCAACAAACCAGGAGGTTCCATTGTCTGTCCCTGGTGTATTATTTTTTTTATTGTGTTATAGAACACAACAGCATTCATGTAGCAGGGATGGTCGGACAAAAGTAGAGCCAGAAAATCGAATAGAAAATCACCAAGTAATCAGTTGAGAAGTTTAATTGTATTAAAAAAAGGTATAAATGAAATACAGCTTTAAGAGGACTGACCCTTTGAAGAAAACAAATCTGGTAGCTCAAAAAGGTTGGCTGTGCTTAAAACAGTTTAATGGCTACATACTTGGCGTTCATGCTCCTGTTGAATAACCTTCTCTTGTGCTGCCTTCTTATCTGCCTTGTCTAATAATAATAAAAAACAAAAAAAAATCCAATTATTAACCAGGCACATTTTAGTTTCATTTTAGCGACTTGGAGGTGGTACTTCCGACACACTGCAGCCTGTAAGAAACTTCATAATCACTTCACTTTCTAATTTCTCACATCTGAAGGTACGGTATGGCTACATATATAAAAAAAAAGACTTCCAAATCAAATGACCCCTAACAGGGTGTAAGGCTAAGACAATCATGGGAAGGTACCGGCAACAGAAGTAGTATTGTACGCACATCTCTGATGTCTCATACCTCTGCTCCATTCCAGCACTGCAGTCCATGTCTGTCCTGGCATTTGTCACTTCCAGAAGTGTCAGTGTTGTTCTATCTTCTGACCCTTATGTCACTGTTGTGCCCTGTAGTAACAGCATGGTGCCAAACACAGCAAGGAACACAGGCCTCAGACCCTTCCAAAAGTACAAATGCCAATTAGACTGACTGAGGCTTCAGAGCACTGTAGGTCAGGGGTCTCCAAACTTTTCAAACAAAGGGCCAGTTTATTGTCTTTCAGGCCTTAGGAGGACCTGATTGTTCCCAGCAGGGGCAGTAGATGTCAATGGCCTAGCATCAGTGAAAATAAATATGGCCCCAGGGTTGGTGGTCAATAGGAAATGGAGTAGTATCCCATCATTGTATCTGTGGAAGATATAGTGCCCCATTGTTTGTGTCAGTGGGAGAAATATTGCCTCATATCAGTGGGAAGAATAGTGCCCCAAGGGTCAGATAAAGGCTAGCAAAGGGCCACATCTGGCCCTCGGCCACAGTTTGGAGACCCCTGCTGTAGGTGGCAAGAATATGGCGTCTTGTATTGCAGGGAAATTCCAGTAGGATTTTATTATATAGACACAGTACTGTGCAAAAGTGCTGTAAAGTAAGAATGCTTTCTAAAATATATATTTTAAACTGTTTATTTTTATCAATTTACAGAGCAAAGTCATCGAACAGAATATAAATCTAATTCAAATCAGTATTTGGCGTGACTAATCTTTGGCTTCAAACCATATATCAATTGGTATATTGTTTACAAAACTTGCGACACCGGAGACAGACTTTTGAGACAAAAATGTCCAAAATTAACTCCCCAAAAAAAATCTTTACGTGAGAACAGAATGATTTTCACTTAATGTGTACCGTTTTCGTACAAGAAAAAAAATCAGATACCAAAGACTGCGCATGATCAGAAACAAATTTTCGTATATTAGTTCCATCCTTTGTTTCGAATTGCTGCGAAACTCACCTTTACACTAAAATCGGGTATTTCATAGGATTAGAGTCAGGTGTACGATTAACCAATTATTCTAAGCAGGCGATAAATCATCAATTTCATATGTAGATTGAAACAGTTAAACAACAGAAACAGCTGTGTAGGAGGCTTAAAATTGGGTGAGGAACAGCCAAACTGAGGTTGTGGAAGACCCACCCTTTCATGTCACAGGCCATACACCAAGGCAAAACTGAGCACAGTACCAAGACAGTGAGTCAGCAAGGTCTCTCCTAGCAAATTTCAAAGCAGACTGGGGTGTCAAGATTTGCTGTTCATGTTCTTTTAAAGAAAAACAAAGAAACTGACATTGTTGAGGAATGTAGATGATGTAGTCAGCCAAGGAAAACTTAATGCAGCTGATGTCTTAGCAGCTGCTGTCAAAGGGAAGTAAGCTCATGCTTACTTCCCTTTGACAGCAGATGTCCAGCAGTCCCCCAAAAAAAAAAAAAAAAAAGGAAAGAAAGAAAGAAAAAAAGAAGGAAAAAGAAGAAGATGCTCTGGACAGAGGAGTCAAAATCTGGAATTTTTGGCTGTAGCAGGAAGCAGCTTGTTCGCTAAAAGGCTGGAGCGCGGTACAATGATTGTCTGCATGCAACAAAGCATGGTGGAGCCTCTTTTCAACTTTGGGGCTGCATTTCTGCAAATAGTTGGAGATTTGATCGGCATTAGTGGTGTCCTCAATGCTGAGAAATACAGGTAGATATTTATCCATCATGCCATACCATCAGGAAGGTGGTGTGTGACTGGCCCCAAAATGTATTCTGCAGCTGGAAAAGGACTTGAAACATATAGCCATTAACCACTTCAATACCCAGCCATAGACAATTGACGGCCTGGGATGGGATTTACCATCCTAAGTGGCCGTCAATTGACGGCCTGGGTATTGCAGGCGAATATCTGGACGATGCCTGCAGCCAGAGGCATCATCCAGATATCCATCTCTTCAGCCGGCGATTCTGCACAAAGTAAGAACGATCATAGCAGCGGTTCCGCCGCTTGATCGTTCTTACAGGCCGCGGGAGGGGACATCCCCCCCCTCCCGCCGCCATCCGGTGCTTCTCCGGGCTTACCTGTACCTTCGGGGGCCCGGAGAACGAATCGTCGGCGGCGGCAGGAAGCATAGAGATGACTGGTGACCAGATGGTCACCAGTCATCTCTATGACCGTCGGAGGACCCGGGCGCGATCTGATGACGTCACGCCCGGGTCCCCGTATGTAAACAAAGCCGCGATTGCGGCTGTAAGTCACCATTCATGAGATCGGTGAATTTTTTTTCACCGATCTCATGGTTTCCAGCCTGGAGGTGAGATGTGAGGTCTTATTGACCCCACATCTCTCCATAAAGAGGACCTGTCACACACACTTCCTATTACAAGGGATGTTTACATTCCTTGTAATAGGAATAAAAGTGGAAAAAAAAAAAAAAAAAATGAAAAAAAGTGTAAAAATAAATAAAATATAAGTAAAAAAAAAATAATAAAAGATAAAAAAAAAATGAAAACGCCCCTGTCCCCGATAGCTCGCGTGTAGAAGCGAACGCACACGCAAGTCCCGCCGACATATGTAAACGCCGTTTAAACCACACATGTGAGGTATCGCCGCGTGCGTTAGAGTGCCAGCAACTAATCTAGCACTAGATCTCCTCTGTAAATCTAAACTGTAACCTGTAAAAAATAAATAAAGCGTTGCCTATGGAGATTTTCAAGTACCGAAGTTTGGCGCCATTCCATGAGTGTGCGCATAATTAAAGCGTGACATGTTGGGTCTCTATTTACTCGGTGTAACATAATCTTTCACATAATACAAAAAAATTGGGCTAACTTTAGTGTTTTGTTATTTTTTTAATTCATAAAACAATTTTTTTTACACAAAAAAGCGTTTGAAAAAGAATTGCGTAAATACCGTGCAAGATAAAACTTTGGAATGACCGTCATTTTATTCCCTAGGGTGTCTGCTAAAAAAAACATATATAAAGTTTGGGGGTACTGTGTAATTTTCTAGCAAAAGAATGATGATTATTACATGTAGGAGAGAAGTGTCAGAATAGGCCCGGTATGGAGGTGGTATAAAAGCCTAGTATTGAAGCGGTTAACCACTTCAATACAGGGCACTTTGCCCCCCCCCCCCCAACACTGTACCCAAACTAAATTTTTAAAATTTTCTTCCCACAAATAGAGCTTTATTTTGGTGGCATTTGATCACCGCTGAGTTTTTCTCCCAGTCAGCGCAGGCCAAGGAAAGCCTTTACCGGCACTTCCTGGTTACTGTTATTGATCACAGCTGAACACGTTGGAACCATGATCGGAGATGCGGTCTGTAGGAGCAACACACAGCACCACCAATCACTGCGACCCAGGTGGCGCACATGAGTGGCTTATCCTGCTGGACGTCATGTCAGGATAACAGAGCCATGTTGCGGACGTCAATCGGCAATAGGGCGGGAAGTGGTCAAGAACCATCTTTAGTGTAAAGAACAAGGCGTCCTGGAAATGATGGTTTGGTCCCCAGAGAGTCCTGATCAACAGCGAATCTGTCTGGGATTACAGGACAGAAGGATTTGAGGTAATCTACATCCAATATTGATTTGATTTAGATTTTTCGTTTGCCAAAAATAAAAAAAGGATTTGAAAGCATTCTTTCCTTACAGCGTTTTAAAAATTATATATAAAATTGTAGTCATGGCAGGGTTGCTTTAATCCCATCTTCATTTACACGTTAGTACTTACACTGTTTATTAAGTGCTTTCTGCATGCGGAGTTTTAGCTTTTCCTGCGGCGTTAACTTAGCCTAGAAATAAGAAAGTAAAAATAAAATAAAAAAAAGGCATGAATGAAAAAAAAAATATCAAATCTTACAACAGAAGAGTATTATGGTAATGAAGTCCAGGGAAGTGAAAAATGGCTGCAGAGAAAACATTTATTAGAAAAATGGGAGGAGCAAGGGATTGGAGGAAATGTTGAAGTAAAAAAAACTTAGAATTGTATGGTTTTATTAAGAAAGCAAATTCAATACACAAATCACTGTGCATATTAAATAATGCTAATAAGTTTTTCATTACAATTTCAGATGCTGCAGATGTAAATGTCACAGTATATTTTGCATGTATAAAAGGTGTGCCTGTCAAAACCATATTTACAGAAACATCACAAAAAGGTTACGCACGCAGAAAGATAATGGTAAAAGGCACTCGAGACACCCAACATGAAAATGGAATCCAGTCTACCATTTGCAATGTCAATAAACACCTCAATTTAGAAGTATTTTTCACCAAACACCACTGCTATGAGTTATAAATGCAAAGTATGCACAGATTACATTACTCCGTTTTCAAAAATATCATCAACAAGCCACTCTGCAAAGGGGTGCAGCATAACGTAGCCTGTGCAATACATGCTCTGCGTGCTATACACAAAACTGCATCCTGCGTCAATTAACAAGGTGGTAAAATTCTTACTGACTTTGGCTGTTCCGCTCTCTTTACTAACAGCAAGCTCAGGTCTGGGAAAAGAGACAGACAATGAGGTTTTAGTTTACTGTACAGTACAATCTATTCCAAGTTGCAAGATTACTAGAACCCACCAACATTAAAATTAGAATGCAATGATTTGAACATCTCATAAACCCATATTTTCTTTAAATCAGAAAAAAAACAAAACAAAAAAACATATCAAATGTTTAAACTTATCAAAAAAAAGTACAGTATATACACTCGAGTATAAGCCTAGTTTTTAAGCAAATTTTTTTGCGCTTAAAATCTCCTATGTCTGCAGCCTAATCATACCGGCAGTCATTGACGTTCCGTTTCCCTGTCTGTCCGGGATGAGAGAAGACACACAGCTGATCTCCCTGCTCCCCCTTCTCTCTATTGTGTGCTACTCACCGGCAATCATTGACGTTCCATTTCCCGTCCGTCTGGGATGAGAGAGGACACGCAGCCGATCTCACTGCTCCCCCTTCTCCCTTTCCTCTCTCCTGTGTGCTCCGGGGTCAGTCAAGTGTGAAGCCAACAAGCTCACATTTCCCGCTTAGCACACAGGAGTGAGGAAAGGGAGAAGGGGGGGGGGGGAGCAGTGAGATCAGCTGTGTGTCCTCTCTCATCCCAGACGGACGGGAAATAGAACATCAATGACTGCCGGTGCGAGTAGCACACAATAGAGGACAGGGTAAGAAGGAGGAGCAGTGAGATCAGTGGTCACTGATAGGAGGCACAGTAAGATGGACACAGTGAGGCCGAGGCATGCAAATGGGCATTGACCCTCTTTTCCACTTACAGTAGCTGCTGCATTCTCACCCTAGGCTTATACTTGAGTTGATACATTACGTGACGTTTTCAAAGGGCACAGGCGACGCACCGAACCATCACCTTAAGTACTCACAGGGAGGCAACCAAGCCTCACTCTCGTGGAGAGGCCATATCATTATTAAACCAAGCCTCGTTCGAGGTTATGACCGGGGGACAGGGCAGGACCTTGAGAACGAAACTTGGTTTATTATCAATGATATGGCCGCTACACGAGAGAGGCTTTGTTGCATCCCTGGGAGTACTTAAGGTGACAGTTTGAAAACGTCACATGCGACGAAACATGTCAGAGTGGAGCTACGCATGGTCGTCACCACGCTCCACCGGACCCCAAAAGCATGGGTGTTCGCTGTTCTTTTGCATTTTATTGCCAGCAAAACGTTTAAATTTTTTTCTGTATACAAGTTAATCCTTTAACAACATAGGGCCAGATTCAGGTAGATGGGCGAATCTTTATTTTGGAGTAACTTTTCTCATTTACGTTACTCCGCCGAAACTGTATTCACAAAGCACTTGCTCCTAAAGTTGCGGCGGCGTAGCGAAAATGAGGCGGCGGAATTCAAATTGGGCGGGTAGGGGGCGTGTAGTATTTAAAAAAGGCGCGATCTCGCGGCGAACGTACTGCGCATGCGTCGACTGTCAGTGCGCATGCTCCAAATTCTGTCAGTGAACGTCAATGATGTCAATCCCCATTCACGGACGTTTTACGCAAACGACTCGAAAAATTTAAAATTCGACGCGATGACGACGGCCATACTTAACATAGGATACTCCACTAGGGGGCTGGTTTTTCTTTACGCCGCGTATCGTTTACGGAAACGTTGGAAAGTCACTGCGTCGGGCCCGAATACGATCGTGAATTGCCGATTCTCGCTGATTAACATATTCTCGCGTTAATCAGCGGGAACGCCCCGAGCGCCATTTTTAAAATTGCAGTTCCAAAACGATGGCGAAATACAATTACGCCGCTCGTATAGGAACTCCAACCCGGCGTTTCTTGTTTTCTGCTTACTGAAAACAGAAACGCTGGCTCAAAGTGAGAGTTAGGCTGGAGTATCACTGATACTCCAGAGTAACTCTACCTGAATCTGGCCCATAGTGTTTTAAGGATAATGCACTATTGGAGCCTTTTTTTTTTTCTCTCCACATGTCCTGTTCCTGCTCGAGAGCGTGTTCCATCTCTCTATTACAGGGAAGTTTCCTCTCCATACTACATGGTGACCTGGCGTGGGGCGTAAGGAAGATGACAGGAGTACCCCTTTTTTAATCTGGTGTTCGCCTCGGTGGTGGAATCATCTTTCTACTTTTTATCTTCAAAGTTTGCTTCCTTGTTTCACTTCGGAATTGGACTCATCGTTCATCTTATGTGGAGTTGATTTTACCTATTTATACATCACTTTGCAGTATTTGATCTATCATTCTGCTGGTTACGTTTCTTTAATTTAAAAAGGGGAATGTAAAAAAAAAAAAAATTATGTTATACTTATACCCCCTTCATGGGAGCGCTCTCCCATGGGGGTTAGTTCTTGCGGGCACTCTCCCGTGATCCAACCGGAGGCTTTAGCAGCTCACTGTATCACTTGGCCCAATGGCTGTGCTGCCATCAATCCATCCACTCTAGCAAATCAATGGCCAGACTGAGCGGAGAAGGACTTCGGGGGGAGAGCGCAGCAGGTGAACGGACTCGGGTAAGTAAAACAGGGGGGGCTGTAACTGTCAGATGTTTTTTCACCTTAATGCATAGGAAAAAAAAAAAAAAAAAAAATGAACCTTTACAACCCCTTTAATTATGCACATAGTATAGTGCACGATATTCATATTTAGACATTTACGTTTAAAAATAGTAGTGTGACTATCTTTTCCCTTACATTATTTATCTTGCATGGATAGCGCATGTTTGTGTCGCAGCTTTTTCCTCACAGGCGTGATTTTTCATTTTTCACGGTATAGGCCCCTTGTTTTATATGCTCCTACAGGCAGAAGCCCCCCCCCCCCCCCACAACATTTGCATATTGCCTTATTTATCATGAGCTGAAGGCAAAGATGAGTTTGGTGTGTTATGTTCTGCCTGTAAACTCCTGAAAAAGCCATCAGGGTTTATTTAATAAAGGCAAATCCACTTTGCACTGCAAGTGCACTTGGAAGTGCCGTCGCTGTAGATCTGAGTTGGACATGCAATGAAAATAAACAGCATTTTTGCTTGTGGATGATAAAATCAGCAGAGCTTCCCCTCATTTCAGATCATGCCTGTTTTTAAAGCAGTGCCGTCTAAGGGTCAGAAGAACATGGGCATCCGATATTGCGTTTCGGCCTTGTGATTTGCACAGAGATTTCTCTAGAATCACGGAATCTTGATATTATATACTGTAGATATATTTAAAGCTTTCGCAATTTTATGTTAAGGAACACAATTCTGAAATTGTTCGACAATTTTTAGGTATAGTTTTTGGTGAACTGCTGCCCATCTCAACTTTGAGACACAGCGGTTGTTTTACTAAAAACTGGATTGCGCAAACTTCTCCTGTGGATCACAGGAGTGCACTTTGTTCTTCACTCCTGTGACCTAGATTCAATAGACAGCAGACTTATTTCCTGTTGGCTGACGTCACAGAGCCGGTCCTAGCGCGGCAGTGTTCCAAACAATGTCAGGATCTACCCACCATACCTAACCGGAAGCCGGCTTAGACTTTCAGCATGCTTTCCCATCCCCTCCACAGTCTGACATACTATTGAGCACAGAATGGTGACCAGCAGTCACAGTTCTCTGCTCAGAACAGACCTGAGAACCGAGCATCCAGCAGTCTTTGATCACTCAGATCTCAGTGTAGGAGGCAGCGGGGAACAAATGCAGCATTGGATCGATGCTGCACGCACCTATGAATGTTTATAAATCTCACCCTTCTCTTTTAACCCAATTAGTTGTAAAATGTTCTTCCATGTTACCGTCATTTACTTTGCCAAATTTTTGTTACCATGTCCATAGTTTGAGACTTGATGCTGCCATCAATTTCAAAATTAACTTTTTTTTTTATGTTCTCCATTTCCTATAGTAAAAATATGAGTTTGAGATTTGCATTGTTTTTTGTAGATTTTACACAGCATCCCAAACTTTTTGGGAATTGTTTGTGCTAGCTTTTAAAAAAGGAAATTGCAGTCTACTACAGCAAAACGCTCATTCTGAGAGTATTATATAGGTTGAAGGTGAGGTGATATGAGAAAAGCAATGCTTACCGTTTCAATCGCTCCACCACAGCTGGGGATACCTTCTTTCCAGATACTTTTTCTCGATTTAGTGAAGGACTCCTAGAGACACTGCTTTGGTTACTTCCATGTGGGCGCCCACTGCTCCTTCCGCCACGCCCATGACGGTCAGGTGACCGAGAGCGACTTCTGAAAAACACAAAAAAGTCACAGTCAGACATTAGGGTGCGCGCGCACACACAAATATTTACAGTGTATCATAGCCAAAAGATAAAAAATAAAAGTAATATTTTCCAGTTTACAAGTCCTTTAAAGTGGTATCTGCATTAGTGTTTTCATTTATCTCTCTCCTCTATTTTTACCTGGTGATGCAGCAAGAAACACTTACTGTTCTGGGGTGAGAATACTCGCACATTTTATGGGAGACACAGTAGTGTCACTCTAGGCCAGTGGTTCTCAACCCCGTCCTCAAGTAACCCAACAGGCCACGTTTCCTTTATAGGCAAAGCTTTTTTTTGGCTTTATTTCTAAGGATCACAGGAGTGCAGTTTATTCTGCACTCCTGTGACCAGTTTTCAGCAGACAGTCGGCTAAAGCCTGCCATCATTGCAAAGCCGGTCCTGGCTGAAAAAACCCCCAGCCATATGGTTGGGATCTACCCATATGCCTGGACTGGCACAGTTGGCTCAGCCTCTCCCACCCCCTCCACAGCCCAGCGCTCCAGCGAGCTGAAGGTGCAGTGCAAAAAGCTGGTTGCTGACAATCACCAGCTCTCTGTAACCTGAAGACAGAGAACTGAGCGATCACAGTGGTGTTTAAAGAATCCCGAACGCAAGGCTATAAAACGAAACAATTGCATGATTATAACAAAATTTGCCATTCACCGGGAGCGACGCCTTCCTCCATAATGTCTATCGCGATCAGGTGACCTTGATCTGGAATATCTTCTGCTGTCTCTTGCCCCTCCTCCACTTGAGTATCGTCTTACAGGACTGCGAGAATACCGCCTTGAGCGAGAACGAGAATTTGACCTGCGCCTCCGATTGTCTCTTCTAGATTTGGAGCTGGACCGAGACCTGGAAGATGTTCTGGATCTTGAAGAGGAAGACGATGAGGAAGATGAAGAAACTCTCCGTCTGAAAATTAAAGAAGACGGGGAGAACACAAATGTGTCAAAACACAAAACAAAGCACAGAGCACAATAAAGCATTACCAATGTACAAGAGACTAAACCTATCCATTAGGAATATTTAAAGTAACTGTTTATGGCACCAACTGACAAATATGAACTATTCGACTTTATTAATACAACCCACGGCATAATCTATGAACAAAATGCTGCTCCAGCCTGTACCTCGAGGCCCAGTTAGTCCTCCATTTGGCATTACTATCCTGACACTCGTACAGCAGGCTGTCAGAGATTTTTTATATATACACAAATCTGTAATGTTTAATCTTAGACTACACATTTTCACATGATATAGGTTTTTATAGAGCAGTTTATGAAGTTACCATAATTACATAAGTGAATAGAAATGTTCAATTTAAAGCGGAGGATCACCCTAAATATAAGCTCTCCCATGTGATCCAGCATACTGGCGTCAGCATGCTGTTTTTTTTTTTTTTTAAATCCCCCACTTACTGTATTATGTCGAATTTTAATTTCTTTCCCCCGCGGTGGACGGCTCTAGTATAAACGCGTCACATCTTACGAAAACACCCGATAAGGACTCGGGTAATCTCGGCAAAAATGCGCACAGACCTAGGAGCTGACTGCGCAGGCGCCGTATTTCTCCGAGTCCTATTCCGGCGTTTTTCGGAGGGCGTGACGCGCCATAGCCGTAGGACTTGGAGAAATACGGCGCCTGCGCAGTCAGCTCCTAGGTCTGTGCGCAGGCGCCGCATTTTCGCAGGGATTACCCGAGTCCTTATCGGGTATTTTCGTAAGATGTGACGCGCTATACTGGCGCCGTCCACCACCAGGGTAAGAAATTAAAATTTAACATAAATACAGTAAGTGGGGGATAAAAAAAAAAACACAGCATACTGGCGCTGACGCCATTATGCTGGATCACATGGGAGAGCTTACATTTAGGGTGAACCACCTCTTTAAGAAATAAAAATTACATCAATGCTCTGTCACATTAACCACTTAAAAGGCTGGCCGCCGTCATTTGAAAGAAAGCCTTTTATAGAGGCTATAATTTTTTGCGCAAATATACGCTTATTACGGTTTTTACCAAAAATATGTAGACGAATACATAAAAAAAAAAAGAAGAAGAAGTAAAAAATGGAATATATAACAAAAAATAAAATAAAATTGTCACTCTTTTTGTTTAACCACAAAGAGCAGAGCACTTTTTGCGATTTGGCACTGCCCCACTTTAACTGACAATTGCGCGGTCATGTGTCATTGCTCCCAAACAAAAATTTACGTTACGTTTTATTTTTTTTACACTAGTAATGGCGGCGATCAGTGATTTTTATCGTGACTGCCACATTATGAAGGACACATCGGACACTTGATGCCATTTTTTGGGACCGCTGTCATTGATACAGCGATCAGTGCTATAAGAATGCACTGATGACACCGACAGGTAAGGGGTTTACCAGGAGGGGCGCTGAAGGGGTTAAGTGTGTCCTAGGGATGGGTTTTAAATGTGGGGGCTACATGTGACAAACACTGATCGCTTCTCTTGATTACAGGGGAGCGGTAATCAGTGTGCTGTCACTAGGAAGAATGCAGAAAGAGTCGCACTTGGGACTTTAAATGAGGTGGTCACAGTTTGCCACCGAGTAACAAAAATAGTAACAGTATAATTTTTTTTTTTTTATTAAAATAGATGTACATACATGAATACTACAGAATGGTAGCTCAGCCAATGGATTTGCACATAATAAAGGGTAATTAAAATTGATAAAGGGTAATTCAAATTGATAAACGTTATACAATGCAGTATATACAAATGCACGCATCGGAGAACCCGACGCACGTTTCGCGAGATCATTGCTCGCTCATCAGGGGTGGATGTAGATGCAGTAGAAATCCCTATGATGTGCATGGTGTTGGTGAGTGAAGGCTCACCAACACCATGCACATCATAGGGATTTCTACTGCTGTTCAGCGATTTCACACATTAAGGGATTGATTTCCCAGACAAACACACTGCTTCAGAATTTACTTTCTTACTCATGGTTTCTATGTCTGCTCCATTATTGGATCAGCTGATATCAAGTCGCATACTGAGACAATTGGCACCATTCACCTTTACCCATGCCATGTCTGCCGCCTAATGTCCTCCCTGAGGGTATCTGTGTCTGTTTTCTCCCCCTCATCTCCCGTGCCACACCTTGGCTGCTGCCGTCCATTTGGGGGTTCAGCAATGGAGACACTGGCTTCGTTCATTGATACATTCCATCCACATCCACCCCTGATGAGTGAGCAATGATCTTGCGAAACGTGCGTCTGGTTCTCTGATGCGTGCATTTGTATAAACTGCGTTGTATAATGTTTGTATCAATTTTAATTACCCTTTATTATGTGCAAATCCATTGGCTGAGCTACCATGCTGTAGTATTCATGTATGTTCATCCATTTTAATGAAAAAAATTGATACTGTTACTATTTTTGTTACTCAGTGGCAAACTGTGACCACCTCATTTAAAGTCCCAAGGGCGACTCTTTTTCTGCATATGCATACAGGGATGGAGGTGTATCACCGGTGACTGCAGACCTTTTATCTTTATTTCACTAGGAAGAATGGAGAAATGCTTTCTTACATCAGCATTTCCCTGTTCTTCCTCTCCGTGAGATGATCGCGGGTACGCCTGCGAACATCGAACCTGCGGGCGGACACAGAGCTTGTGGCAGGAGCGCCCACAATGCTGCATCATAAAGGGAACGTACGGGTACGTTCATCTGCCTAGCTGTGCCATCGTACATCGTCGTGCACTGGTCCTTAAGTGGTTATAGCGCAAAAAATAACTGCAGTGATCAAATGCCACCAAAACAAAGTTTGGGTACAACATCACACGACTGCCAGTTAAAGCAAAGCAGAGCCGAATTGCAAAAAATGCTCTGGTCATTGAGGTAAAACCTTCCAGGGCTGAAGTGGTTAACGGTTATGTGAAATCTAGGAAGTAAGCAGAATCTCCCTGGGACACGGACAGCAAACAAAACATTTTTATTCACTTTGTCCCCTTAAGAGTTTTAGCTAGGAGTTGGGCTTTAAAAAAATATATAGGCAAACATGTCATATCATATCATGTGGGAGACAAAAAGAAATGAGACATCATGCACACTGGATGGTTTGCAATCTCTCCTAGACTCCTTTTTCTCCTGGCAGCAGACTTTGAGGCATGTCAAATGCTTGGGAACAAGTTCATTTAATTGGCCACAACAATCATTAATTGTAGCAATTGAAATTAATTAATGCTCAAGCAATAAACATGCCTAGAGCTTAAGCGTGTCAAGAGGTTTTTCTGCCAAAATTCTGACAGTCCTGGACGCACTGGCTGTGCGGGGTTTTTCCCCTCCAAGAGATGGAGTTTCTTTAAACCAACGATACAATCCATAATTATTCCCTAACAAAATTGTACTTGCCATTTCCCCCCCCCCCCCCCCCCCCCAAATAAAAAATATTAAATTAAAAACCCACAAACTCAGTCATTTTTGGAATTCGGTACATACATTATTCAAAGTTACAATAGTGACCAAAAATAAATAAAAATAATTCCAAAAAAGAGAAGTGAATTTTTTTTTAAAAAAAATGGTCCCTGGAACACAAAAAGATATTCAACAGCCTCTCATGTGGCCTCTTTGTCATTTGACAATTCTGGGTTTGACTCCTGTATGCAGAATGTTGCCCTTCCTTCCTCTGACCCCTATGTCATTAAAAGGACAAAGTAATGACATAAGGGTTGAAGCATGAAGCCCAAAGGCGCAGCAGGAGACACAGACATCCAAAACTCCCCAACGCATCACATGCAAAAGACTCTTACAAAAGGGCTGTAGCAATGGAACAGAGGGAAGGTAGTAGACACAGGTCACCAGAGGGTATAAACGCTCTTTATGAGCCTTTGATTTGGCTTTATTTTTTAACCTGACAGGGGTGCGCTTAGTAGTTCTTCAATAAGTTAATCAGATTTTGAAGGACACAGCATTATCCATCTATGTTTTAAATTGTGTCACAAGAACTTAGATCGATAAATACTTTCAATAGACTTTAGCAAGACTGAAAATGATTGAAACAGCAGGGCCGCATACAAGAAGTACTGCCCCATTCCAATTACCGATTGGGGAGTTCCGGCCCTTCTAAGGCAGAAGATTCTGGGCCTCCCGCCCTCCCCCGTAAAGGCCGACCCACACGACATACGGCTGGGGAGAATCTAAAGTTACCGACCGGGAGGCCTCTTTACGACCTGAAGAAGAAGTCCCAGAGGCCTGTGAATGTGGGGCCCTTTTGCTGCCAGTTCCTGCAGGAGTTTGTGTTGCATGACCAGATGCCGACTCATCTTCACTACCACCAAAGCTGGTTATAAAAGTGATGGCTTCCTCCTTTCCGGGACTTGGTGTATGAGAACGTGAACCAGAGGAAGACTCCGACTGGGACCTGGAAAAAATTAATGAAAAAAGGGGGGACATGTTCAAACACACAATTGCCTTGCCAAACCCAAATGGCCAAAATAATTTCTATGCCATCAAGTATGTAGTTCACCCCCCTTTACCTTCTATAGGGATCATATGTTGGACTGTCTCGCCGGGCGTAACTGTATCATAGGACAATAAAAGAAACGTAGTTAATATTTTGACACATTAATCTCAAAATATGTTGTTGACCGGTTTAATACCTAGGAGCAATGCCATCAACATAAAACTCTCCCAAAAACAAAACTAGCATGCTGGGGGACAACACTCATTATACAGATCTGGTAAGTTCTTTCATAATTTACTTCAAGGCTTCCTGATGACACTACTGCCATCTTGTTGGTGGGGTTGAGGGTGACAGAGCGAGAGACCGCACATTGCTGGATCCTGCTAGTGCCAGCTTGGGCACGATCATATGCGAGTGGAAATGTTATACTTCATGTGGATTTAGAAAAAAAAAAAAAATAGGTTGCACCATGATCTTGATGTTTGTGGTTTACACTTACCTTTGGAGGAAGATAGCAGAATATTGGTCTCACCACCACCACCCATGCTTAAGGCTCACAACTAGCATTACTAGAAACACTTCACCCTGGGTCTAGGAATCTGGCGAGTCATAACTGCACAGGGGGAACAGAGGAGCACTGAGTGGAGACAGGCAGTCTCATCTGCATGGAGTGTGTAGCGCACATTGGAACGATGATTTACACATGGACTTTGGCACGACTGATTGACTCTTCATAGTTTATGCACTTTAGTATCAGTTTCACATGATTACGTTGATTATTGTACATTTGCATAAGGGCAATTACCAGCTTATGTTATGAAGTTTTATTTTGATTAGGGCCGAAACAACTAAAGCGACAACTAATTGATTATGAAATGAACCGATTACTATTGTCAACCGATTAATCGGCCAGTAACATAATGGGGTTTAAAACAACTAAAATTAGCCCTTTATAGTACAAAAAAGCAAATCGCTACTGTAAATATTACTTTCACTGTCCCACAGTAAAAAACAAACCCCTTACAGTGGTGATTTGCTCTTTTTGTACTTCTGTTTTTTTTAACCCCATTATGTTACTAAACATCTCAGGCCTGGGGTCACACATCTGTTTTTTGGTGCTTTTTGTAGAAACACACTACAGTTCATTTACATGTTTTCCTATGGGACACGTTCACATCCATGATTTTTTTTAAGCTGCTGCGTATTTGGAAAGGGCAAGGACTTTAACGCAAAACTGTGCCATTTTTTATTTTTTTTTGGTTCAATATACTTCAATGGAGAAGCTGCAGAAAAGCATGCAATGTGTTTTTTGCGGATATTTGTGTTTTGTAATCTGCCCAAAAATGTTTTAAATTAAAATGCAAATTAAGGCTATTATCCGATTAAATCTAAACAATCGACCAACTAATCGATTATGAAAATAATCGTTAGTTGCAGCCCTAATTTTGATTGTGTACCTAAATGTTTAAAAGCAAGGATTTTTTATTTTATTTTTAGCACGTAGCGCTCTTCTTTAGTTGTTTAATGAACACTACTACACACCTGCTCAAGTCTTCGGTTTGTATTTTATCAAAGTATTGCTGAAATGAACTCCACACGCTTTTGTCAGTGCTCTGGAAACCATTTTTTGATTACACATATTTGTAATGCATTAGAAGAATGTCCAAACAGAAAGCCTGATGTACCAAATTGTCAGTACTAGGTCGGCCAAGCTGCCACCAAATTGCCTAGAGAAGTTGAGTACGATTGACAACGCATGAAGCAGAAAAAAAAAGAAAATTACACAGAACAGATTGGGCAGCCTCCTGTCAGCTGAATTACAGATACCACTTATCAATAACTGCACTACCAAAAGAAGTTATCGAAATGACCTACTTCACCTGAGGTAGAGGAAACTCCCTTATTTAGTCCTAAATGGTGCTTTCATAAAGCAGACAGATATGGCCTCCCGTCTCAAAGCTCCCCAGACAATATCTTTCACCTGGTTGTGGCTGGACAGTCGATTCCTACAGACATCTAAAAGGCCATCTTCCAAGTACTTCTGTACTTTCATGTCCAAGTAAACTAAACGCGCAAGTGGCCTGGCGAAGGATATTTTTTGTCCAGAGGCTCTGAGGATTCCTGCAGGGCAAAGATTTTCTGATCCAAGTAAACATACCCCTCCAGGATGGAAGGGTAGGCCCAAAACGTTTTTGTTGCCGTTTTGGGTGGATTGAACTTTTGTATCTGTATAAATCTATTTCCCCTTGGAAAGGCTTCCCTTTACTTTCTGTACAAAAAACAAAGAAGCAAAAGTCCCCCCTCTAAGTAGTCAAATGGGTGTGTTCAAAACCCCACACACAAACATGGGACCCATTCCTTTTTCCGCACTAGCTATGCAGCTTATCTTCATTCCAGCATTACTAACTCAGTATGCCCTGTGTGTGGAAGCACCCATCTTGGTAGATGGTAGGCCTTTCCTCCCTCATATCTGAGCCTCTAGCTGAAGAATGAGCAATGTAGTGGTGACATTACCAAATCTCACTCCAATTTCCTGAGGCTAGCAGTCAGACAGCAGTGCTCGAGATCTGCAAATATTCAGCCACATCCAGGAGGTACACAACAATTTTTTCAGAAGGAAATCCAGATAAAGTACTACTGAGAAGTACCGTATTTGCCAGTGTATAAGGCGACACCCTAACTTTACAGTTTTAAGACTTTTTGCCTGTACTCATCGTATAAGACGACTCCCCTTCCAACGCTTGACATTTCCTCCTTCTGGAGCCAATAACGGTGAGCGAAGTATTCCATTAATGAATACAAAGCCTGCTTGGATTGGCAGAGGCTGCAACATCATCAGCCCATGCCTCCGAGTCTCAAAGCCAATCCGAGCAGGCTACTGTATGTAGCCTGCTCGGATTGGCAGAGGTTTGTACTCCAATCCAAGCAGGCTCTGAATTCATTTGAACACATCGCTCACCGGGATTAGCTAAGCGGTATATACTTCAATTTTTTAAGTGTAAAAAAGGTAGTCTTATTACGCCAAAAAATACATTAGAACTTCTGGATGGTCCCTATAACATATGAAATCTTCACATTTTGGAGTACAGGACCACAGATTTTTCTGTATCAGTAGAAACTGTCAGACACTGTCATATTTTGGTGAATCTAGGTTAATCATCCATACCTTGGTGGACTAATCTTTCTTCCTTTTAGCCGTTTTTCTCGGAACTCTCTCCTCTGGCGACGGGAACGGCGTCCCTAAAAGTACATATATAAAACGTTACCGCTGTATGAGACCAATGAGTCAAATCCTAGTAAAACAAAATGTCTGTAGCCGTAAAAAAATCTGTTGGGGAAACCCCAAGGCAGAGATAAGCAAGTTACTAGCGGAGGATATCAGTCTGCTGCAATGAACCATGTCACGTCGAGCGGTTATATGGTGCAGATCCTTACAGAATACATGGCCTTCTCTTCTTCCAGTGCCTTAGCATGTTTTATTGCTTCAGATTCCTCTTTGTCTTTACGTAGCATTCTACAAAACACAAAACAGATTTCGATTACACCTTCTTACCTTCACGTTTGGAATTAGAGAGGTCGAAAAAGGCATTGCAAGTCAGCAATATTCAAGAGACATATGGAAGCTAAAATATATAGAAGTGCAGGCTAACATCCTCATTCTTACTTGACTTCATAACAGATATTCTCATTTAAAAAAGACTATTGGACTAAACTAGCAGTAAAATCAAGATGACCAACCCAGAGCCTACCCATTTAAAAAGTAATTGGTGGCAGCTGTCACACTCCGTAAGCTTGCAGAGATCACCACACTGACAAATCCCAAATTGCAGTGTTGGGACAACAAAAACCAAGCCAATGCGTTTTTGAATAAAGCTGCACTCTAGGTAAACCACTACATACACACACAGCAACACACCCATGTACAAAATGGTTTCACTTACCTCATCCTTCCATTTTGCTTTTAAATGTCCTTATTTCTTCCGAGAAATACTCACTTCCTGTTGTCTAACTCCATACAGTAATGTGAGGCTTTCTCCCTGGTGTGGAGAGCGTCCTCACACTCCTGCTCGCCCCCTCAAGAGGCTTTCACAACACCAGGGAGAAAGCCTTGCATTACTGTGTGGCGTTACAGACAGAAGAACAGGAAGTGAGGATTTCTCAGAAGAAATAAGGACATTTAAAAGCAAAAATCGAAGGAGGTGGTAAGTGAAGGACGACTGCACTAAGGGGTAAAGTAAACTATTTAGGGAAAGGAATTTTTTTTTTTTTTTTACCTTTACAACCCCTTTAACCACTTCAATACCCAGCCATAGACAATTGACGGCCTGGGATGGGATTTACCCGGCGATTCTGCACAATGTAAGAACGATCATAGCGGCGGTTCCGCCGCTTGATCGTTCTTACAGGCCGCGGGAGGGGACATCCCCCCCCTCCCGCCGCCATCCGGTGCTTCTCCGGGCTTACCTGTACCTTCGGGGGCCCGGAGAACGAATCGTCGGCGGTGGCAGGAAGCATAGAGATGACTGGTGACCAGATGGTCACCAGTCATCTCTATGACCGTCGGAGGACCCGGGCGCGATCTGATGACGTCACGCCCGGGTCCCCGTATGTAAACAAAGCCGCAATTGCGGCTGTAAGTCACCATTCATGAGATCGGTGAATTTTTTTTCACCGATCTCATGGTTTCCAGCCTGGAGGTGAGATGTGAGGTCTTATTGACCCCACATCTCTCCATAAAGAGGACCTGTCACACACATTTCCTATTACAAGGGATGTTTACATTCCTTGTAATAGGAATAAAAGTGGAAAAAAAAAAAAAAATCAAAAAAAGTGTAAAAATATATAAAGTATAAGTAAAAAAAAAAAAATAAAAGATAAAAAAAAAATTAAAACGCCCCTGTCCCCGATAGCTCGCGTGCAGAAGCGAACGCACACGCAAGTCCCGCCGACATATGTAAACGCCGTTTAAAACCACACATGTGAGGTATCGCCGCGTGCGTTAGAGTGCCAGCAACTAATCTAGCACTAGATCTCCTCTGTAAATCTAAACTGTAACCTGTAAAAAATAAATAAAGCGTTGCCTATGGAGATTTTTAAGTACCGAAGTTTGGCGCCATTCCATGAGTGTGCGCATAATTAAAGCGTGACATGTTGGGTCTCTATTTACTCGGTGTAACATAATCTTTCACATAATACAAAAAAATTGGGCTAACTTTAGTGTTTTGTTATTTTTTTAATTCATAAAACAATTTTTTTTACAAAAAAAAGGCGTTTGAAAAATAATTGCGTAAATACCGTGCAAGATAAAACTTTGGAATGACCGTCATTTTATTCCCTAGGGTG
Source organism: Rana kukunoris (assembly GCA_029574335.1). Lineage (NCBI taxonomy): Eukaryota > Metazoa > Chordata > Amphibia > Anura > Ranidae > Rana > Rana kukunoris. The sequence continues at coordinate 66,089,538 of CM056057.1, forward strand.
TCTGCTAAAAAAAACATATATAATGTTTGGGGGTACTGTGTAATTTTCTAGCAAAATAATGATGATTATTACATGTAGGAGAGAAGTGTCAGAATAGGCCCGGTATGGAGGTGGTATAAAAGCCTAGTATTGAAGCGGTTAAGTGAAATTTGTGATTTAAACATGCCTTCCAGAAAACTGCTCTGTTACTTACCTTACAAAATCACCTTCAGCCATTCCATAAGTTGTTGCTTGCCTGTTCAGATCAGCAACCTGTTCTTCTGTGACCTCATCCACATCCACCTCCACATCTGAAAAAAAAAAAAAAAAATACATAAAGTGAGTCTTGCAGTCTATACGAAAAGAAAGCCTAAAGGCCCGTACACATGGTCGGATATTCCGACAACAAAATGATGGATGGTCACGCTCTCAAATCATTCAAAATGTGTTCCATCGGATTATCTGATCGTGTGTGCACAAGAACGGACTAAAATCCAAATCCAAAATTACAAACATGCATGCTCCGGACCAATGCTAACCATCAGACAACATTAGTTGCCCAAAGGGTAGCAGTAAAGAGCTGAAAAAAAGGGATTTTTAAATACAGCTTACCTGTAAAATCCTTTTCTTGGAGTACATCACGGGACACAGAGCGGCATATTCATTACTATGTGGGTTATATGGAGTACCTTCAGGTGTGGACACTGGCAATCTCAAACAGGAAGTCCCCTCCCTATATAACCCCCTCCCCTAGAGGGAGTCCCTCAGTTTTGTAGCAAGCAGTATGCCTCCCAAAATGGTCACCCAAAAGAGGGGTGGGAGCTCTGTGTCCCGTGATGTACTCCAAGAAAAGGATTTTACAGGTAAGCTGTATTTAAAAATCCCTTTTTCTTTCTCGTACATCACGGGACACAGAGCGGCATATTCATTACTATGTGGGATGTCCGAAAGCAATGCTTTAATGAGGGGAGGGAGACATCTTCCAAAGAAGGATTCAATTCCAACTTAGTCAAGAAAAACCTTTTTTTTTTTTTTTTTTTTATAACCAAGGGTGTTTCTGATCCCGAGGATTTCAAACTGCAGCCTGTAGTACTGCCTGACCAAAGGCAGCATCCGCATTTCTTCTCACGTCTAGTTGATAAAACCTTGTAAACGTGTGGACTGATGACCACGTTGCCGCCTTGCATATCTGAGCCATAGAGATCTGATGGTGTGCTGCCCAAGAGGCGCCCATGGCCCTGGTAGAATGGGCCTTTACCGACAACGGAGGAGGCAACCTCTTCAACCCGTAGGCTTGAATGATTAATTGTCTAATCCATCTCGAGATGGTGGATTTTGCAGCTGCCTGCCCCTTCTTGGGGCCATCTGGTAGAACGAATAACACATCTGTTTTCCGGATCTTTTCTGTAGCTTTAAGATAGGCCTTCATGGCCCGGACAATATCCAAGGTATGCAGCAACCCCTCCTTTCTAGATGTAGGTTTTGGAAAGAAGGATGGAAGTACCAAATCCTGGTTTAAGTGAAATTTGGATATAACCTTTGGTAGAAAGGAAGGATGGGGCCGGAGAACTGCCCTGTCCTTATGTAGAACGAGATATGGTTCCTTACACGATAAGGCTGCTAATTCTGACACTCTCCTGGCCGAAACTATGGCGACCAAGAAAACCAACTTTCTTGTCAGTAAGAGTAAAGGAACCCCAGCCAACGGCTCAAAAGGCTGTTTCTGTAGAGTGGACAGGACAAGATTTAAGTCCCATGGACAAATTGGTGACTTGACAGGAGGATTAATACGCAAGACCCCCTGTAAGAAGGTCTTTACCAGCGAGTGGGTGGCCAGCGGCCTCTGAAACCACACTGACAGAGCTGAGATCTGTCCCTTGATTGTGCTTAGTGCCAGGCCTTTATCCACTCCTAGCTGGAGAAAACTTAACACCCTATCAATAGTATATTTGCGGGAATTCCATCTTTTGGATTCACACCAGCCTACGTAGTTCCTCCACACCCTGTAATAAATCACCCTGGAGACCGGCTTCCTAGCCCTAATCAGGGTAGGAATTACCTGCCTAGACAGGCCTCTATCCCTGAGAATCAGGGATTCAGCCTCCAGGCCGTCAAATTTAGACGCTGTAATGTAGGGTGGAGGATCGGGCCTTGTGAGAGTAGGTCTGGTTGTAGAGGAAGAGTCCAAGGGTCTCCCACTGCCATCTTCAGGACTAGTGAGTACCAAGTCCTTCGGGGCCAAGCCGGAGCTACTAGAATGACTGGCTTGTTCTCCACTCTGATCTTGCGCAACAGGCGCGGGAGTAACTGTAGTGGAGGGAATGCATATAGAAGTCTGAATTGATGCCAAGGGCAAACCAACGCGTCGGTTCCGCAGGCCATAGGATCCCTCGCTCGCGACACGAACCTGTCTAGTTTCTTGTTGAACCTGGATGCCATTATATCTACGTCCGGCATTCCCCACCTCTGGCAGATTGTCTGAAAGACCTGGGGATGCAGAGACCACTCCCCTGGCAACAGACTCTGGCGACTTAAGAAGTCTGCCTGCAGGTTGTCCACTCCGGGAATGAATATCGCTGAAATGCAGGGTACATGAACCTCTGCCCATTGAAAAATCAAGTTCACCTCCCTCTGAGCGGCCTGGCTCCTGGTTCCCCCTTGGTGGTTTATGTATGCCACCGCCGTGGCATTGTCTGACTGGATTCTCACCGGGAACCCCTTTAATCTGGAGGTCCAAGCCAGAAGGGCTAGGCGGGCAGCTCTGATTTCCAAGATATTGATGGGGAGCTGCTCTTTGCTTTCACCCAAGTTCCCTGGCGGGAGAACCCCTCGAAGACCGCCCCCCCAGCCTGCCAGGCTGGCGTCTGTGGTAACTACCTTCCAGACAACAGGGCTGAAGGATTTTCCCTTTAGAAGATTCTGAGGGTTCAACCACCAGGCCAGGCTTTGTCGGACCCTTGATGATAGCGTCAAAGGGGACTCTAAGGCATGTGCCCTCTTGCCCCAGGCTGCTAGAATGGCTGCCTGTAGGACGCGAGTGTGGATCTGAGCGTATGGTACCGCCTCGAACGTGGCCACTAGCTTGCCTAGTAATCGCATACACAGGCGAATAGTTGTTTTTTTCTTGTTTAGAACCAACTGAACCAACCCCTTGATAGCTTCGATCTTTACAAGGGGCAGGAACACCTTTTGATGTTCTGTGTCTAACCTCATGCCGAGGTATTCCAACTGCTTTGTAGGCTGGAACGCTGACTTTCCCCGGTTCAGGACCCAGCCGAATTCTTCGAGGTACTGAACCGTGAGGTTTACTGCCTTTTGCCGACCCGGCCGTGATTGATCTATGATTAAAAGGTCGTCCAAGTATGCTAGGACTGTGACCCCTTGGATCCTTAAATTGGCCAGAATTGGGGCTAGGATCTTCGTGAATACCCGGGGGGCCGTGGCCAGCCCGAAGGGGAGCGCCCTGAATTGGAAGTGTCGCTGCCCCACCGCGAAGCGTAAAAACCTTTGATGCGACTGAAAGATTGGTACATGAAGGTAAGCATCCTTTATGTCTATGGAGGCCAGAAAATCGTCCTTCTGAAGCGCGGCGGCTGCTGACCGGATGGATTCCATCCGGAAGGAACGAACCCTTAGGTAACCGTTTAACCTCTTTAGGTCCAAGATTGGCCTGACATCGCCGTTGGGCTTTGGTATGACAAAGAGGTTGGAATAGAAACCTAGGCCTTGCTCTTGGGCTGGCACTTCTATAATTACGTCCTGGCCAAGCAGGTGATCCAAAGCTGCCAGCATTGAGGCCTTCCTCGCTGGATCCCTTGGTAGCCTTGATTCTTGAAAATGAGGCGGAGGATACCTTAGAAACTCCAGTCTGTAACCTGTGGTTACAGATGCCCGGACCCATTTGTCGGGGATCTTGGCTTCCCAAACTTCTGAGAAGAAACGAAGCCTTCCCCCCACCCGCAAGAGTGGGGGCGCCCCTTCATAAGGCAGACTTAGGGGTTGTCTTTGACGGCTTGCGATACCACGGCCTCTTACCCCCAGGGGTCTGTCCCTGCGATCTACTGTTAACGTTGGATCGTGCAGGCGGCCGTCGATACTGTCTGGAATTTGAGGGCCCCGAGACAGGAAAGAGCTGCCTTTTAAATGTAGGAGCCCGGAATGTCTTTTTGACCGGTAAAAGGGTACTTTTGCCATTTGAAATAGTCTGAATATATTTATCCAGATCCTCTCCGAAGAGTCGTCCTCCATGGAAGGGAAACCCTGCCAGAAGCTTTTTGCATGGGGGCTCCGCCGCCCAGTTCTTCAACCATAAGAGCCTTCTCATGTGCACCAAACATAGTGATAAACGAGAGGCCTGCTGGATGGAATCTTTTATAGCATCTACCGCAAAACACAGAGCTCTGGGAATGTCAGAAAACTCTTCTGCTTGTTGGGTAGGCATGTCCCTTAACATTTCCTTTGTCTGGTCTTTTAATGCCTGACAAACTCCAATTGCAGCCACCGCTGGCTGCACCACTGCTCCTGTCGTAGCAAAGGATGCTTTTAAAAGTGTCTCTAATCTTTTATCAACCGGATCTTTAAACATGTGTATGTTTTCCACCGGGCAAGTTAGTGATTTATTCACACATGAGATGGCTGCATCCACTACTGGGAGCCTCCACCTCTTGGAGAACTTTTCCTCCATGGGGTAAATGACCGCAAACCTTTTCGGTGGCAGAAAAATCCTGTCCGGCCGTACCCAATCCCGAAAGATCAATTCCTCCAAGAGAGGATGGACCGGAAAAACTGTGTTGTTTAACGGAGCTTTCAAAGAGCCCAGAGAGGATACCGGAGGAACCTGAGGCTCTGGCAATGGTAAACTAAACGCCGAGCGGACCATGTCCGTCAAAGACTGTACCCACAGTCTTTCTGTCTGGGAGTCTGAAAATGGTTCCTCAGAGGCAGATCCCTCAATCCCTGAACCCTCTTGGTTCAGGTCTAGTTGATCCTCCTGTGATTCCAATTCCTCTGGAGAGAGAATCTCAGCATCTGAGGATACACCTCCTGGTGATGGGGATCTAACCCGTTTCTTACCAGGAACAGCTCTAGCGATCAATGTTGCTATTCTCTCTTCTAGCCCCCCTAGGGATACGGCTAGCATCTCCTCTGTGATGAACACAGGGCTGGGCTGATCTGGGCCAGCCTCCGCACCAGATCCCCCTAATGGCTCATCCAAGGCGCTTCTTAAATTAATAAGTTGCGGGGAAAGTATCGGCATATCAGAATCAGAAAGGGAACCCTTTTGTTTTGTTTTTTTGTTTTTTTTTGGTCTTTTTTGTACCCTTTGACCCCGAACTCTTGGAAGCCATAATACAAAACCGAGGGACTCCGCCCACACAACAGACTGTAGTGGGCAGGAGTACAAAAATCAGAGTTTAGGGGACAATAGACCACTAATGCCCAAAAACTGATGGGATCCCGTATGTTCTTTTTTTTTTTTCAATATATTATATATTTTCTTTTGACAACATACAGTGACCCCAAACTAAGTTTGCCAGCCTCCAAACCTGCTGCAAAAAAGGGGGATTTCTTGGCTTAACAAAAAGGTATTGGAACAAAGTCCACATGTACTACCCCTCTTCCGCCACCGGGAGTCACTGTTCTGCCGCTCTGCGTCCTCTCCTCTGAAAATCAGCCTCAGACTGAGCACTGACAATGCCTGCTGTCTATAACAGCACAAAGGCGCGCCCCTGTATGACGCCGCAGGCACGCCCCCCCCCCCCGCCCTCCTGTGTGAACGGCGCGAAAAACGTCCATAAGACGTGCGCGCGCGCGTATGCCGGAAACAGGAGGAACATGGAGGAGCCGCGCTGCTGGAGATCCAGGAACGCAGAAACAGGCGGCAGATTCAAACCCCCGGCCAGGTAGGACTCTCCAAAGGCCCCTAGGGATCCTTACTAGCCCTAGGAAGAAACAGCAGGTTTAGCTAGCACACATATTTAGACAGGGGAACCTAGTGATGGGGGGAAAAGGTGTCATCCTGTCTCTCTTTAGACATAGTGAACAAGGTTGCCCATGCAGAGCATACTTAGGCTATCCCCCTTTTAGGTTACCCCGGAGAGCCTGCTGTCGAACCAAGTCCCGCAGGCTCCCCCTTACCTGCTCCATGCTGCAGGATGTTTGTCCAGCAAACTGATCCAATCTTCTCCCATCTCCGTGGGTAGCGTAGTAGACCTTCAGGCCCTGGGGTCCTATGAAGGTACCCACTGTCCTGGACCTATATAGCACCCTGGCAAACAGGAACTTATGGTTTTTACAAACTCCAAGTCCTGGGCCCAGGGTCCAGCCCTCCAAAGAGGAGCATTATAGGCAAAACCCCACGGCTTGGGGCCCGGGTACTGTCCACTTTGGCACTGAGGCTCCTTGGACAGATCCGGTTAGCCCGCCCTTAATCCCAAGGATGTGGAGCAAAGCTATTCCGTGACCAACACCTAAGACACTGGCGAAAAAACTGAGGGACTCCCTCTAGGGGAGGGGGTTATATAGGGAGGGGACTTCCTGTTTGAGATTGCCAGTGTCCACACCTGAAGGTACTCTATATAACCCACATAGTAATGAATATGCCGCTCTGTGTCCCGTGATGTACGAGAAAGAAAAACACGTAGTTTTCGTGAATGTTGGCTGAAAAAGTTCTGCTGTCTGTATGCAGAACATGTTCACGGCCAATGCCCTCCGAAAAAAAACACACAGATTTGTCCGATGGAAGTCAGATCATGTGTATGAGGCTTAAAATGTCACCAACACGGCAAATATGAACAGATAAACTAAGCCAGCAATATGAAACTGCAGCCAAAACCTTTGCACTTTGCAGAGAGTGGACAGGAGGAGATTACAACAATCAGGTTTTTACTGCCTCTTGTGGTACGGTTGGCCCGTACACATGGTCGGATATTCCGACAACAAAATGATGGATGGTCACGCTCTCAAATCATTCAAATGTGTTCCATCGGATTATCTGATCGTGTGTGCACAAGAACGGACTAAAATCCAAATCCAAAATTACAAACATGCATGCTCCGGACCAATGCTAACCATCAGACAACATTAGTTGCCCAAAGGGTAGCAGTAAAGAGCTGAAAAAAAACACGTCGTTTTCGTGAATGTTGACTGAAAAAGTTCTGCTGTCTGTATGCAGAACATGTTCACGGCCAATGCCCTCTGAAAAAAAACACACAGATTTGTCCGATGGAAGTCAGATCATGTGTATGAGGCTTAAATGTCACCAACACGGCAAATATGAACAGATAAACTAAGCCAGCAATATGAAACTGCAGCCAAAACCTTTGCACTTTGCAGAGAGTGGACAGGAGGAGATTACAACAATCAGGTTTTTACTGCCTCTTGTGGTACGGTTGGGAATATTTGCTCTCAATAGGACAGTGAATACAATCACCAAGGCTGGGTTCACACTTGCTACAGCCACAGAAGCTGGTCCGGTATGTCCCTGTTCTCCTTATCAGGTCCAAATTTTTGCCTGAAATGGAGCCAAAGACACAGGACCAATTTTCCAGTGTGCTCCAAGGCCACCCCAGAGCAGAGTCTCCAGTCATGCAAATTGGATGCAGGAAAACTCCACATCCAATAACAGTGTTACCCCAGCCTAATACAACCAAATAAGTTTCCAGTAGCATGGGAGAAGATAAACTTTTACTAAAATAAAAAAAATGTATATGTGCTCCACTTCTTTATTCTTCATGGACTGTTGGTGACAATATAAAACAGAAAACTTTTGAGGCAACAGCAATAAAGGCTTGACTAAGGCTCTAACCTGCCCTTGCTCTAGATGGCTAGTTACATTTTGAAATGCATCTGTGTTTAGCAAACAACCCTTTAATTCTCAAGAGAAAAAATGGTGTGTGATATAACACACACATATACATATATACACACACACACATACATACGTTAACTCTGCAATAAACAAACCTATGTCAGGGATTACTTCATCTTCATCAGATTTGCTCTCGTCATCGGAATCCTCATCATCCAATTTATCAGGAGAGTCCCCCAATTCAGCAACAGTGCTGTCTTCATATGTATAGCCAATTGTGGCCTTTTTCTCTGCTAGCCTGCAAACAAATTGAAATTTACTGTGACACTTTACAGACAATCCCATGTTGTCCCTAAATCACAATGAACATTTATTTATTTTTTATCCATTACTAACATCACAGAAATGTAAAGTGAAGAGAGAAAAAGAGTGATCATTTCATGCTACAGAACACCTTTTTAAGATTAAACATTATCTTTGTTTTGATATGATCTGTACTCCAGTTTTAGCCAGGGTTGTAAATGGAAGGTTTCAAACAAGAACTTACTTTTTCTTCTCATCTTCTCCAGGTCTCGGCAGACCACCATAAAGCTCATCCATATAGATCTGGTATAAGCACTGCTCTTCAGAAACTACAAAATAAGAACAAATGATTATACTGCAAAAGCATTAAAATATCTGCATCAGTACCATATGTACATATTCTGGAGCATGGCTTTTGTATGCTACAAGCAGCCTATACAATTACTGTTACATGTTTTACCTATACCTGCTAATGCTGCCACTTAAAAGCATATATCTAGGGAAGAAAAAACATTTGCAGTTGATCTCTAAAATACATGTACAGATCCTTATGTTGTGTCTCCAACTACGTGGAAGACCAGGCCTTTTCTGTAAATTTTTTGCTTACAAAGTTTAAAATTAGCAATTTTTTGGGGAACAATAAATGAAGAAAAAAATAAAATAAAAATGTATAACCCATTTTTTCTTCTAAAATATAAAAAGATGTTACGCCGAGTAAATAAGATACCCAACATGTCACGCTTCAAAATTGCAAATGCTTGTGGAATTGGTATCCAACTTTGTAAAAAATGGTTTGGTTCCAACCTGGACGGGAAGGGAGGTCATGACATGGCTCTGGTCCTCCAAGGCCATAGAGGCAATCAGGCGATCTTTCACTGCTTCAGCGACCAGCCAGCTAATCGTTTCTCGGGCAAACCGGTAGAAGTGGCAAGCCCAAGAAACACTGGTGGACATCTCTCCCTCCCCTTTTGAAAGTAATATGGTTGCAGTCTATATAACTTTTAGTTATTCAAAAATAGTCATCCATGACTTGAGTGTACCTTTAAATTCATGATAAAATAATTGTTTTAATTTAGTGTGACTATTTATTTTTTCCAAGTCAAGCTAAAACCCAGAAAGGATACTCACTTCCAGCAAAGTCATTCTGAACCAAACCTCGATATCGCTCATAATTACACTTTCTGTCATCAGCATCTTGCTCAGGTGAGCTGAAGAAATACAAGGGAAATATTTAATATAGAGTAAATTCAGTCCTACCTCCTTAGGGTAGATTTGGACATGCTTCTAAATCTCTTTCCTCTGAAGCATGATCTACATTTGGATCGTGCTTCAGAGGCTACCAACAGGCAGTGAGAAGCGATGTCAGAGCTCCTCACCACCCGTTTTAACCCCAATTGTTGCCAAATATGTGCACTGCACGCGGTTGCTAGACATTTGCGGTGCTTCCCCAGCAGATAGCAACACGTCGGGTAGACTTTGCTGCAGGCATGGAGCATCATGGCTGTGGCATGTAAACACCCCTGTTCACTGCCTATTGCAGCTTAAGAGTGGGCAGTTGGCAGGTATACATTTTTATATATAATATTCCTGATTTGTGCCTGCTGTACCAAGTACTTGTATAAAAGGTTCTGTTGTATCGCTTCCTTCGTTAGAAATTCCTAGTATTCCTGCCAGTCCCTCTGCTTTCCTATCAAAAGCCGACCACAATAGGCATTAAAGCACAGCATAGTCAGTTTTCTCGGCCTGCTCTCCTTCAATGATCAGACTAGTCCTGACAACCCCCCCCCGCATGGCCATGAACTGGGAAGTGTGCTGCCATTCTCCTCCCCAAGCTCCTTATGCAACAGAGCAGAGGGTATGTGGTCACTATATAATTATATATATTTTCTTATAGCTAAATACACACACACTTTGCCATTAATTTCCATCTTAAACTGAATGGGTTGTTTTACAAGGTGAGGGGCTACACATAAAACTTGAAATCATTATCCTTGTACTGCACACATTACAAAACTGGATACTCACATTGTTGTAAGGAGAGGGGGTTTATATTCTGGAATGTAGTCAAGATGGGCTCGGACATCAAAGCGGTCAATCATGTTATTAGGATCGCCTTGCCATGGCATCCTTAAAAATAAGTAAAAATATTTAAGTGAAAGGTTGCAATTCTGTTTGAAGCGTGTTTTGAAAACTAGAACCTTTGCTGTAAAAATGCTCACATGTTAACAGGGCTCTCTGCTGCCAAAGCCACAGCAGAATCCAGGTGGATCTTACATGATCTCCCATGTACTTGAAGGAATTGAGCAGGATCCTTTTTCTGTGGGAGAGAATAATTACATTGTTTTTATAACACACTAATAAGGACCTTTTTAAAATATGTATACTGTACTAGAAGCTAATTTAAATAAAAAGGATGTGGTTTTAGAATGAGGATTTGATTAGAAGGATAACTAACCAATTAGCATTTTGAATACCTTTCTTTGCTGTGGGAGAGCAGCTATTACCCATTCTTGCAACAGAGTGAACCCAATAAGAATAGGATTTCTTCACTGCTGATTTTTATTTTTAAAAAGGTAAACCTTCATGAAGAAATATGGGGGCTGCCATAGTTTACATTGCTTAAAAATAAAATAAAACTTGTTACTTGGTTGTTGGGCATGAATACTTTGAACCAAAGACCAGCTACACACATTCAGCACAAGTCACAAGTTCTCATTTTGGGAAAGATGCTTAAAGCATTGACACAAAACCAGACTGTATATTGACGTCAGATAAGCGATGTGCTAGAAAAGCACAACAGGGTTAAGTCTTCACCGTTATGAAAATGAATGGCAGCTTGTATACTACACTCACAGGTTCCATTCAAACCTGAGAACCATGTGCATTATCTTCTCTATATCTTAAAGTACAGCCACAGCTTTTTTGGCTCAACGACTCCTATGAATCACAGCAGTGCAGTTTGTTCTTTTTACCCAACAGTGGCATCTAAACCGGTCCAGGCTCTAAAAAGATCCCGACTATAGGGTCGGGATCCACCCAACAGTCTTAACTGGCACCTGGCCAGCCCCTCCACAGCTCAGCGTTCCAGTGAGCGCTGGAGGGGCAGAGAGCCAGTGACTGACAGTTGCAAAACTCTGCTCAGAGAGAATCATTCAGTAACTTTACACAACAGCCACAGAGTTTGCAAAGTTAATGAAAATCTGAACCAAGACATATAAAGAAGTTGCCATTGCTGACCTTCCGATAAAACTACCCATATTGAAGGAAAAAAAAAAAAATCCCCTAAATAGCTTCATTTACCTTAGTGCAGTCCTCCTTTACTTACCTCATCCTTCGCTTTTGCTTTTTGTTCTTCTGTCTGTAACCCCCACACAGTAATGCAAGGCTTTCTCCCTGGTGTGATGAAAGCCTCTGGGGCTCTATGGGGAGGGGGTGAGCAGGAGTGTCAGGACGCCCACTAACACACAGATCCTTTCTCAATCACTTGGGGCAAAAAAATTAAATATTCCATGGACTCAACATAGCTTGGGGTGTCTTTCCAAAATGGGGTCAATTGGGGGGGTTGTGTGCGCCATCTTGGCATTTTATGGCCTTCAAAACTGTGATAGGTAGTGAGGAGTGAAATCAAAAATGTATGCCCTTAGAAATCTTGAAGGCGGCGCTTGGTTTTCGAGGCCCCGTATGCAGCTAGGCTCACAAAAAGTCCCACACATGTGGTATCCCTGTACTCAGGAGAAGCAGCAGAATGTATTTTGGGGTGCAATTCCACATATAACCACGGCATGTGTGAGAAATAAATCGTTTAGTGACAACTTTGTGCAAAAAAAATATCAGTTTGTCATATTCCCGCAACTTGTGTCAAAATATAAAATATTCCATGGACTCGACATGCCTCTCAGCAAATAGCTTGGGGTGTCTACTTTCCAAAATGGGGTCATTTGGGGGGTTTTTGTGCCATTTTGGCATTTTATGGCCTTCAAAACTGTGATAGGTAGTGAGGAGTGAAATCAAAAATTTACACCCTTAGAAAGCCTGAAGGCGGTGATTGGTTTTTGGGGTCCCGTAAGCGGCTAGGCTCCCAAAAAGTCTCCAACATGTGGTATCCCCGTACTCAAGAGAAGCAGCAGAATGTATTTTGGGGTGTAATTCCACATATGGGGGGGGGGGGGGGTGGTGTGTGCTTTGCACGTGGGTGTAAGTGTTACTGGCACTAACTAGCTACCTAGCGGCACCAGCGACACTAATACAGCAATCAGAAAAACGATCGCATAGTGACGCTGGCAATAGGGGGTGAAAGGGTTAATTCTAAGGGCAATCAGGGGTTAAAACCTTTATTTAAAACATTTATGGGGGTACCCAATGCTATAAAAACCTGGCGGGCGAACCTCGAAAAATAACTAGCTACCTAGCGGCACTAATACAGCAATCAGAAAAACGATCGCTTAGTGACGCTGGCAAAAGAGGGGTGAAAGGGTTAACTAGGGGGTGATCAAGGGGTTAATACCATTATTGGTGGGGGGGGGGGGGGGTAGGAGGCTACCTTGGACCTAACACCAACTGCCTGTCACACTGACACTAAATGCAGTGATCAGTAAATAAAATGATCACTGCTATTTAGTCACACTGACAGGGGGGCTGGGGGGGGAGGGGATTTGTGTGCCTATGTGTACAGGTGTCAGTGGAGTGCTTGTGTACTCACTGTTGTGATGTCTCCTCTCCTCCGCCGGACGAAAATATCAGCGGGAGGAGTGGCGACATCACTTCCTCCTCTGCCTGTGCTTACAGTTCAGGCAGAGGAGGAAGCGGATTGGCTGGAAACGATCCGGAGGAGGCAGACAAAAACGAACAGCTGCCCCCTCATCCCGGATCGCTCCCAGAGCCACGGGGACCGCCGCACGCAGCGGAGGGGGGCCCGATCAGACCCGCGGAAAGGCAGGGACGTACATGTACGCCCATCTGCCTGTACGTGCCATGTTGTGGACGTACAGAGTCGTGCGGCGGTCCTTGAGTGGTTAAAAGTACATTTTCAAAAAAAAAAAAAAAAATGTGAAAGACCGCTGCACAAATACAGTGCACTATATAATATTGCAACAACCACCATTTTATTCTATAGGGTCTGTAAAAAAAATAATTACAAAAAAATAGATAGAGAGAGATAGAGATAGATCTCAAGTAATTTTCTAGCAAAAAATACAAAAAATGATTTAAAACTTGGAAATCAACAAATGTCAGAAAAAGGTTTAGGGCCAGATTCAGGTAGAGTTACGCCGACGTATCAGTGATACAACGGCATAACTCACACTTTGTGCCGGCTTATCCTGTTTTCTGTATGCAGAAAACAAGATACGCCGGTTTGCAGCAAAGATCCGTCAGGCGTAATTGTATTACACCTTCGGACCTTAAAGGCGATTTTAAAATGGCCGCCGGGGGCGTTCTCGCTGATTTACGCCGAGAATATGTAAATCAGCGATACACGGCAAGTCACGAACGTACGCAGTCACTTTACGACGTTTACGTAAGGGTTTTCCCAGCGTAAAGATAAAGCAACAAAAAGCAGGCGCATCCTATGTTAAGTATGGACGTCGTGACCGCGTCGAATTGGAAAAGTTTTACGTTGGTTGCGTAACTCGTCCATGAATGGGGATTGACTATTGCCTATTTTAAATACTACACGCCCCCTACCCGCCCAATTAGCATTCCACCGGCCCATTTACGCTACGCCGTCACAACTTTAGGAGCAAGTGCTTTGTGAATAGAGTACTTACGCGTAAAGTTTCGGCGGAGTAACCTAAATGAAGAACATTACACTGGAAATAAAGAACCGCTCGCCATCCTGAATCTGGCCCTTAGTGTTTAAAAACTTTCCTCATTTACACACCAAAGTGTATTTCTTAGATGCAAGGACAAATTGTTACAAAGAATGTTCTGATACTTGGCAGACTTCTTAGATTCCCCCCCCCCCCCACTCTTGATGGCTTCAGCAGTGCAGAGAGAATTCTCTGCATAGAAAGATACTTTGTCAAGATCGCAAGGGAAAAAAATGTAATTCTAAAAATAAATAGAATTTGCGATAATGATTCTTGACGATTAATTGTGCAGCTCTAATAGTTATATGCATCTTAAGAAGCATTGGTTGCACCTACAGACCCTGTTGAGACCCAACAGGCTGGTTGTACACATATTGATTGACAGTGTACAGCCCAGGTGCCCATACAGGGATCAAAATGTGTGCAGTCCCTGCTGAACTGGCTGAATTTCAATGGCTTAAGACAGGTAGCCAACGTTCTTAGAAGGTCAACAATGGCAGATTACATATTTGTTTTAGTAAAATTTAATTTACTATTTATCCATGGTGACAGATTCCTTTTCTAATAGAGCACTCTACATTTTCTGCACCAATGTCTCATCCACATGGGAACTCTACCTCATGCAGTAACCAGAGCCATTTATTTACGGCTTATTTCCCTTAGTGCTGAGCTGTGTGCAGGCAGTCAATAGAAAGTGAATAGGTACGCATCGGCTGTATGGACTCACCCACAGAGCCGAGTTTGACAGGTACGCAGGATGGGCTGCCTGAAAGCAGCTCATTGGTATTGAAAACAGGAAACAAATGCCCCTTTGTGTACACTTCATAGATCAACAAAACAGGATACATCACATTCAGCATATTGGAACGTGAAGAATAGGTATCAGTGCCATTAAACTGCGGCCATAATAGAAAAGTGATCATAGCACTTACAATTTTCTCATAGTATTCCCGCCGACGTTCCGCCCGCTTTTTATAATCCACCATCATCCCCCGAAGCTTCCGCTCGTGTTTACGAGCTTCGTGCCACATCCTTGAACCGGTCTTCATCCGCCAACTGACTGAGATATGGGAGAGAAGAGAACAGACCATAAAATACACAACAGATACAAGCCAAAATGCTTAGGTGAACGCATTGTATTTCAGACACAAGTCAGCTTTCTTGCCAATGGTCTTCCTTTGTTCCACTAACCATGCCAGGTCCACAGCAGAGCATAGGATACATGGTGAAGGTAGGTGGGCAGAGAGAGGGGGGGGGGGTGGTACTGTCAGCTGGCTGCGGAAGTGATCGGCAGCTTTACAGCAGCAGGGAATAATTCCACCTGCACAGTTGGGCATTGCAGCCAATCAGCTTCCATCTTCAGCTTGTTCGGTTAAAGTTGAACTACATCCCTCAATTTAATAATGTCCCAAAACAGTTACATTCAGGGCATGCTGTGAATGATAAAGCCAGCCAAAGAAGATTCCAATCGCAGCTAAGATTTTAATCATGTATGCGCTGGCTGGAAGTACCCAAGTTGGTACAACCAACATGTCTGACTTTTCCTACGATATCACTGCGTACCCCCCCCCCCCAGATGAACACAAATCCCTTCTTTCACCGGATGAACACAATGGCTCCACGGGTGGGATTCACCAAGCAACCTGTGGTTGTAGGCAAGAAAATTGCTCCATCTATGGCTAGCTTAACTGCCATAGTCCCTTGCACTCTCAACTGAACTGTGATGCCATCAAAAGGCTGGTGTCACAACTGTTCACATGTGCACCATGGCGAGTGCAGATCAAACAGAGGTCAAAATAGCAGCTTCCTTGGCTGTAAAGAACAGAAGTATTGAGTTCCACTATAAAGTAGAACTAAAAGGCAAACATTTATTTTGGATGGAGTTATGCTGGCCATACACTGATCGAATTTCGAAAGAACTTTCCTTTGAAAAATCATAAAATGTGTGCGTTTTGTGATCGGATGGTGCCACTAGAGGTCGACTAATATAAAATCGGCCGTATTGGAGAAATCGGCATCGGACGATTTTTATCCAAATCAGGCCGATATTTTACAATTCCCGCTAGCGGTGCCACGGCTACGGAGCTAGGCCGAAGCCGCCGCCACAGCATCAGGAAAGACCGCAGCTTCAACCTAGCTCCGGACCCGTGGCCATCTTGGTACACCCAGCGCAGCGTCCCTCCTCTGTTTACGCCCACAGAGGAGGAGGGGCCCGCTCTCGTGGGACACACCGCTCTCTGGTGTTTGTACTACGGGGGGCAGGGGGGGTGTTTATACTGGAGGGAGAGGGGGGTCTGTACTGAGGGAGGTGACACCATTTATTTGCACCAGTGCCAATTAGTGCCACTTGCCATCCAGTGCCATCTGCCAGTGTCAATACCAGTGCCACCATCCAGTGCCAATTAGTGCCACCTTCCATCCAGTGCCATTCGCCAATGCCAATACCAGTGGCACCATCCAGTGCCACCTTCCATCCAGTGCCACCTACCAGTGCCAACTAAAGCCATCAGTGCCACTTGCCAATGCCAACCAGTGCTAACTATTGCCACCCAGTGCCACCTGCCAGTGCCACTTGCCAGTGTCACCTGCTAGTACCATCTTTCAGAGCCATCCAGTGCAATCTGCCAGTGCCAATAAGTGCCTTCTGCTAATGCCATCTTCCTTCCAGTGCCATAAAGAATAAAAAAAAAAAAAACGGCATCATATATCGGCCAGAAAAAAAATCCATATCGGTCGACCTCTAGGTGCCACCATTGATTTTGAAATTCGACTGGCCAAACCTTCAATTTAACCTTATGTTCTTACAGAAAATAATTTGTGTCTGGGAACCTTTTCTTTCCGGGAATTTTCTTTTTGATTACGTTTCTCACCCGATTCTCCCATCGATTCGAAAATCGTTAATTTTACAAAAGATAGGCAACATGTTGGATTATTAATATGCAATGGCCGTCCGGAAATCGGCTGTTGCTGCAGCCCACTAATGGTGCAGAATACGAACGAACATTCTTACTAAGATTTTCGAAAGAAAGTTCTTTTGAAATTTGACCCGTGTGTGGCCAGCATTTACGCTGGGAACCCTACTGGGCATGCACTAGGGGTGTCAAATATAATCGCTGCATCGCGATTCGGGTGTACCCGATGCGATTCCGATGCATGCGAAAATCGATGCCTAGCCCCGCCCCCGTCCCTCCCGGGAGAGTGCTCAGTTCTATGGTACCTTTGTTTTCAGCGCTCGTGTGACTGCCCGGCCCGCCTCTCTCCTACGGTCCACTCCGCTCTAATGTCTCTCCTGGCGTCAGCCCCACCCACTGACTAGAACTTCAGCTTAGTAGAGGATAGTGTCTGTATATGCCACGCTGACTGACTGCACGGCTTTCCTATCTCCACTCGGCTCTTACGTCTCTCCTGGCGTCAGCCCCGCCCACTGCCTAACGATTGGATCAGTAGAAAGGCGGGAGGGGCTGATGCCAGGAGAGACGCAAGAGCCGAGTGGACATAAAAGATAGGCAAGCTGTGCAGTCAATCACGTTAGCGCAGCATTTACAAACACTATCCTCTACTAATCTGAAGTTCTAGTCAGTGAGCGGGGCCGACGGAGACTGGGGGGGGGGAGAGAGAGAGAGAGAGAGAGAGAGAGAGAGAGAGAGAGAGAGAGAGAGAGAGAGAGAGAGAGAGAGAGAGAGAGAGAGAGAGAGAGAGAGAGAGAGAGAGAGAGAGAGAGAATGAAGAGCTGGAATGGGGATCGGGGGATGGTGAGCTGGCAGATCGCCCATCTCACTACAAGGCTGCAAGTTCCCTCTAATCATCCTCTGTGCAGAGCAGCATGTAAGTACAGAGGAGGAGGGGGGGTGTTATCCGGGGACACGGGGTATGGGCATGTATTGGAATATTGGAGGTGTACTGTCACCTGTGACAAGTCATTGTCACTGCAGGCAGGGACTGGGCTGTATGGAGGAGAAATATAGACCATCTCCTGTAGCATGTCCGCAGCCTCTGACCATCTCCTGTAGCATGTCCGCAGCCTCTGACCATCTCCTGTAGCATGTCCGCAGCCTCTGACCATCTCCTGTAGCATGTCCGCAGCCTCTGACCATCTCCTGTAGCATGTCCGCAGCCTCTGACCATCTCCTGTAGCATGTCCGCAGCCTCTGACCATCTCCTGTAGCATGTCCGCAGCCTCTGACCATCTCCTGTAGCATGTCCGCAGCCTCTGACCATCTCCTGTAGCATGTCCGCAGCCTCTGACCATCTCCTGTAGCATGTCCGCAGCCTCTGACCATCTCCTGTAGCATGTCCGCAGCCTCTGACCATCTCCTGTAGCATGTCCGCAGCCTCTGACCATCTCCTGTAGCATGTCCGCAGCCTCTGACCATCTCCTGTAGCATGTCCGCAGTCTCTGACCGTCTCCTGTAGCATGTCCGCAGTCTCTGACCATCTCCTGTAGCATGTCCGCAGTCTCTGACCATCTCCTGTAGCATGTCCGCAGTCTCTGACCATCTCCTGTAGCATGTCCGCA
Source organism: Rana kukunoris (assembly GCA_029574335.1). Lineage (NCBI taxonomy): Eukaryota > Metazoa > Chordata > Amphibia > Anura > Ranidae > Rana > Rana kukunoris. The sequence continues at coordinate 66,107,953 of CM056057.1, forward strand.
GTCTCTGACCATCTCCTGTACTATGTCCGCAGTCTCTGACCATCTCCTGTACTATGTCCGCAGTCTCTGACCATCTCCTGTACTATGTCCGCAGTCTCTGACCATCTCCTGTAGCATGTCTGCTGTGTTTAGACTTTGCTACATGCAGGAAGTGTTATTGTGTGCTGTTTTTTTGTTTGGAGTAATTACATTTTTTTTTGATGAAAGCCATGCGCACTTGCGCTGCAATCGTGATGCATCGCGGAATCGAATCGAATCGTGAGACGGGTGAAGATGCGCAGCCCTAGCATGCACGAGGCCCTGCGCCTCTCTTCTCCTGGCCTGGCGACAGGGAGAGGAGGAGGGAGCCCCAGGCGTGATGACAATACCCACAGCTGATGCCAATTGTGGCACAGGAGGGGGGGGGGGGGGAATCAGATGAGCGGAAGCTCCACTTTTGGAAGTAACTCCGCTTTAAAGTGTAATTAAACCCTCCTCTATCCTTTACAGCCAAGGAAGCTGCTTATGTTTGAACTGCAACTGCCATGGTGCTGCACTTGGGATCAGTTATGACACCAGCCGTTTGACAGTTTAGTTAAGAAAACAAGCAACAGCGAGTTAGCAATTCCAGCATTACAAGAACGTTTTTTTTTTTTTTTATCTTTTCTTCTGCTTTATAAATTTACTGCTCAAAAGAATAAACTGGAACAATGCTGGAGGAAATTTACAGCACACACTCATTTTGGTGGCATAATTATTACTGTGAATTGTGTGTAAAGTTGCGCTATTAAAGGAGTTGTAAATGTTTGTTTTTTATTTTTTAAATAGGTTCATTTAAAGGGTCACTAAAGGAAAAAAAAAATTTGGGCTGAAATGAATGTTTACAGGGTATAAAGACATAAAAGTTAACCGATTCCTTTTAAAAATGATTAAACATAGATAAAAATCAATCATATAATCAACCTAAAGTTTCATTTTTGCTATTATTTCCTGTCTCTCTGATGTACAGAGCCAATAGAGGGCAGTGATGGTTTGTCTTAAACCCCTCAGCACCAACCCAGTTTAAGTTTACGCACAGTAATCACACCTCCTTGATTAGTGACCACAGTGAAAAAGCTCTTAGCACTGTGGTTATAAGAAAACAGACAAGCAGGAAGTGTGGAGATCAGAGCAAAATTACAGCAACATCAAAGCAAAAAACGAACAATGAGGACATGAAAACAGCACTGCAGTAAGGTAAAGGAAGCTATTAAGCTAAAAAAAAAATCCTTTAGTGACCCTTTAAGCTAGTGCATTGTTGGTTCACTTACCTTTGCTTTCGATTTCACTAAATGTTTATTCCCCCCCCTTTGTCTGAATTTATCACTTCCTGTTCACCCTCAGTAAGCTTGCCACCATCATCAACGTTCACAGCGTCTCTCCGCAGGGATGTAGTCCCAAGGGAGGAGGCAAGCACGCCGACTAACCCCCAGCCAGAACGGCTCGTAATATGGGGGCAAGCTTACTGGAGGAGGAACAGAAAGTGAGAAATTTAGACAAAGAAAGAAAAAAAAAATTGAAGGAAAAGGTAAGTGAACCAACAATGCACTAGCTTAACCACTTGCTTACTGGGCACATATACCCCCTTCCTGCCCAGGCGAAATTTCAGCTTTCAGCACTGCGTCGCTTTAAATTAAAATTGTGCGGTCGTGCGACTTGCCTTACAAACAAAATTGACGTCCTTTTTTTCCCCACAAATAGAGCTTTCTTTTGGTGGTATTTGATCGCCTCTGCGGTTTTTTTTTTTTGCGCTATAAACAAAAAAGAGCGACAATTTTGAAAAAAAACACAGAATATTTTTTACTTTTTGCTATAATAAAAATCCAATTTTTTTTAAAAAAAATATTTTTTTTTCTCAGTTTAGGCCGATATGTATTCTACATATTTTTGGTAAAAAAAAACAATAAGCGTATAGTAATTGGTTTGCGCAAAGATTATAGTGGCTAGGAAATAAGGGATAGAACTCTGACAATTTTTTTTTTTTTTTACTAGTAATACGGCGATCTGCGAATTTTGTCAGGACTGCGATATTGCGACGGACACATCGGACACTTTTGACACATTTTTGGGACCATTCACATTTATACAGCGATCAGTGCTATAAAAACGCACTAATTACTGTATAAATGTGACTGGCAGTGAAGGGGTTAACACTAGGGGGTGAGGAAGGGGTTAAATGTGAGTCCTGGGTGTGTTCTAACTGTGTGGGGGGTGACCGATGCTGTCTCCCTATGTACAAGAGAAACAGCATCTGTCACCTCTCCCTGACAGGACGTGGAGCTCTGTGTTTACACACAGAGCTTCACGTCCCTGCTCTAAAACTGCCGATCGCCGGGTACCTGGCGGACATCGCGACCGCCAGGCACGCGCATCGGCATCTCGGGGACGCGCCGCCATCGGCGCGCTCGCCCCCCAGTGGCCGGAAAAAAATATGCCGTCATTTGACGGCAGCTTGGATATTCAGATCCCCTAAGCTGCCATCAATTGAGCATATGCGGGGCCGCAAGTGGTTAAAAGAACCTATTTAGAAAAATAAATAAAAACTTTAAAAAAAAAAAAACCTTTAAAAGCGGTTGTAAACCCGCATATACATTTTTTTTTTTTTTACACCTGCAAGGAAAAAGTCATAATGAGCTAGTATGCACCCCATATTAGCTCATTATGAAATACTTACCTCGGAACTAGGAGAAGTGACTTACCTGGTCCATGCCGGCATGTCTTCCGGGTATCGCCGCTCCATCGCTGTGATTGGCTGGAGCAGCAATGACGTCACTCCCACGCATGCGCGGGAGATTTCATTCCGGCAAGGGGGGGTAGCGGCCGGCCCTTCAGCCGAGGATCCCCCCTGCGCATGCGCCGCTTTTTTTATACCTACAGGTAAGCCTTATTATATGCTTACCTGTAGGTAAAAGTCATGTGCTTTTTTATGGTGGATTTTTTATGTGTTTTTATGCTTCACACTTTTTTTGGGGGGGGGGGGGTGTGGAGCGACTGGTCGGTAAACACAAAACCCACCAAAACATGTAGAAGCTCTCCTCACTTAATAAACCAGGTCGTTCAACAAATTGGTCATTAAATGAGGAGCCACAAGTAATCAATATTTTAAGCATTCATAAGGCCCCTTTCACACAGTCGGACCGTTCAGGTCCACCTGTCAGTTTTGTCAGCAGACCTGAATGGCCACTCCATGCAAACCTATGGAGCGTCAGATGTCAGCGGAGACAGGTCCGCTGACATCCGACCCGATCAGCTAAAATCAGACGTATGGCGATACGTATCAATCCGTCCATGGTGGATCGGGTGAGATCTGATAAAAATGGACATGCTGTCTGTTTTTATCAAATCTCTCTCTATAGGAGACAGCGGCGCTGCACAAGCCCCTCTCCGCTCAGTGAGCAGGGAGGGACTTGTCATCTGCCTGCTCAGCAGAGAACTCCCGCTGAGCTGGCAGACTCTGTAGCGACGGAGTCGCCTCGTGCAAAAGAAGCCTTACTACTGTACAGTGAAAAGAGGTCTAAACACAAAACTCCATCTCAATAACGTTGTTTTAATTTGCATAAGTACAGAAAACAAAAATCTGTATTGTACAATACAATGATGTACAGCACGTTGTTTCGAGTGGGGAGAACCGGTTGTAAATCCGAGCAGCGGATAAACAGGCAAGACAATAAACGAGGAGTATTCATACATGTGCGTGCATTTTTTTCTATTGCAGTCTATGAAAAAAATAAAAAAAAGACACGCCCCTTTCTGCATGAAAAAAATCCTGGTGTCGTGTAGATATGGGACACGCTGTAGGTATAGGACACTCGCAAACTGCGCATGCGATATACAATCTTCCGGTATGCATTCCCCTCACTTTGCAATTTTGTCCATATGAAATGCTCCAGAATAGCGGATTTTTAGAAATGCCACCGCTATGTCTATATAGTCTCCTCGTTCACAGAACATTTGGATGCTGACAGAACCCCGTCACAAAGCAAAGGGTATGGGACGCATACGGGAACATTTTATTTCTCACGCACTTTGCGAGCGCCCCCTACCTACAGAGCATCACTTATCGACAGATCACTCGCACCTCTTTCAAAAGTGCGAAAACAGCATGGATGAGAGGGGGACCCATAGGAAACCGTGATAAATCGATTGTCGAGCGTTTTTTTTGTAAACGCACAGGTGTGACCCCTGACCTTCGGAGGCCAAAACATTGCCAGGGTTTCTAACCCTCCCTGTGCAAAGGAACAACTAAAACTATATATCTGTATGAACTCCTGTGGTAGTAAAACTCTTGCACTCTCCAGATGTATATTCCAAGGAATGACTTCCTGCAGAGCTGGCCTCTGAGCTCCCTGTATATACCCGTGCTGTGCAGAGCTATAGACTGACTGACCATAGTCATAGTCCTCCATAGAATCCCTCCACACCACACACAACCCATGCACATTACACCCTACAGGACACATTCTTACCAGCTGCTTGCAAGTTACCACCGGAAATGACGAACCGCAAAGCAGCTACACCCGCACTGAGGATGCGCGCTTATTTGCCCGCAAATGTTACGTCACTCAGGCTTCTGAGTAGCACGGCGCTGCGAGATGTACATTGGCGTCCGTCGGTGCCCCGTACTGTGACTAGCGGGAAAGGCCCAGCAGCGGCGGCCTCTCCTAACCTTCCCCGCACATCCAGCGTGCAATTCTAGGGAAGCCTACGCCTTCTTGAATAAGCTAGCTGCTGATTGCTCAAGAAAAATCACGTGACTAGTGTCGGGCGTTTCTCCGTCTATTACTAGAGGAAAGTGTTGACTTCCTTTCAGTAAATTAGAACTGTGTCTCATGTCTCCATTTATGGAAGGAAGCCATTTTACCGGAGACCAAGTGCATTGTAGGCAGACACATCTATATTAGGCTCATGTATATCAATTATATAATTGCGGAGTTTCATCGGAATATTTTTTTTACTTCAAAGACAGCAGCTAGAAACATAGCTCCCAACTGTCCCTGTTTTCGTGGGACTGTACCTGATTTGGAGCAATGTCCCTCTTTTCCCCTCATTTGTCCCTCATTTTGGTCTGATCTATAAATTGCTGCATTTCTAAATTTCAAGAGGCAGTATAAAGGAATAATAGTGATAAAAAATCACTTGTGGGTTTAACCAATCTTGTTTCTTTTTTTGTACTATTCATCCTTTAAGGGGGCATGACAGGGGGTGTGTCCTATGCCTGCATACTTTTGCGGGTAGGTGTCCCTCATTCCCATCTCAAAAAGTTGTGAGGTATGTACAAATACTCCAGCCGCTGACTTTTAATATTAGGACACTCACCTGTGCAGAGCACCCGCAATGTCCTCACCTCTGTCCCTCGGCTCCCAGGTGGAGGCGCTGGCATCTTCAGTAAGGGAATCAGGAAGTGAAGCCTTACTGCGCACGCACGTCCTCACTGGTCCCTGCTGTCTTCTGGGACCCGTGTGTCTCCCAGAAGACAGGAGGGGCCGGAACATTGGCGTAGATCGCCTTGCATTCTGTGGCAATCTATAGACGGAATTGGAATAAAATACCTGTATTAAAAAAGGTGCCAAATGTGACACCAGAGGGGGGGGGGCAGAACCGAAAAGCAGACGATCCATTTTTGGGTGGAGCTCTGCTTTAATTGCTTCCTTTTAGTTCATTGAAACCAACGATCTGAAAATTGGATGAAATTTTACTTTTTTTTATCGTGTGTGCAGGCCTTAAAAAAGTGGATGTGAACCCGAATTTTTTTTTTTTTTTATGTCACAATGTACAGTATAGATTTCCTATCATCTGTGCCCAGTCTTCCCACACAGAGATAATCCAGCTCTAAGCAATCCTCTTTTATTGTTCCGTGAAATAAAACAGACTTACAGAGAAAAACCTTAGTCCGTTGCTCCCCCTTGCTGTGAGTGACAGGTTATTTACATATCTCATGCACTAGCCTGGAGACAGACATTATTTTTTAATTCCCACCCCTACTCCTTTTTTTCGAAGTCATGTGGTTACCTTTCTGGATTTTGATTGGATATTAGTGATCATAGCAGAATTTAGTTAAAAAAATACACAGGAAAATAATGCATATTGACAAGGAGAGTGTAGAGAAGGGCGGGGAGTCTACTGACATCACGACTCCACCCACAGAGCTCCAGACAACAGACCCACCCACAGAATCTGCAGTTTTTCAGTTCTTATAACAGACAGAGGGGAGACATTTGACAGGTAAGGATACATGCAGGAGGCATCTATATCCTTATAGATCAGCACTATGGCAGTAGTTTAGAAAGGATGAGAGTGGGTTTACATTCACTTTAGGTTTGTACTATCATTGTGGATTACAAACCACTGCCCCCCGTGTATGTAGAATAGAGTTGTTATATAGTCCTAACACATTTCCTGTCCTAAGGTGACAACACCTGGAAATGCGTTAGGGCTGGAAATGCGTTACAGCTCTTTCACACAGGCAGCAAAAACAGATGGTTGAGCCACAGTTTTACCATCTACTGACTGCCCAGTAGGGTTGCCACATTTTTTCAAGCCAAACCCAAACACTTTAGCAGCACACAGTAAAAAAATGTAATTTTAGTATACACCATAGGATTGTAACAGATCTGGTACACCTTTGGGCACTCCAAAAAGAATAGTAACATGGTGCGCATAGTGCCCCCTTATCGTCCTGTCAAGCCCTGTTCCGAGCCACATTCCTGTCTGAATCATGTGTGTGGGTTTCAGGTGGACTGAAACCCAGACACATGATTCATGACCTGGACAGTCCAGGTGAATCCCAAACAGGTGGAAACCCTATTGCCCATATAAAACAATGTGGCTCTCAAAATATGAACAAAATTAACCACCTCAATACTAGGCACTTTCACCCCCTTCCTTCCCAGACCAATTTTCAGCTTTTAGCGCTCTGGCACTTTCAATGACAATTGCGCAGTCATGCAAGACTGTCCTCAAAATTACTTTTTTATTTTTTTTATGGCTGGAGCTACACTTAAAAAAAAAACTACCTGTTCCAAATTACAGACTCGACTTAAAGGAGTTGTAAAGGAAAAACATTTTTTGCCTAAAATTAATGTCTGCAAGGACGAAATACAGAATAGTGTAATGATTCTGTTAAAAAAAAAAGTAAATACCTATTAAATTCCTTCATCTATATCACCTCCGGCGTTCTAGTTTCTGTTCTCTCATTCACTTCCTGGTTTGTGGCACTCGTTCATGTAAGAACTACATTTCCCAGTATGCATTGCGGCACGCCCAGTAATTCACACCTCCTTGAAGTCTCTAACACATAGAGAGCGTCCTGCCGCACAGATGTAGTTCCCAGGAGGGGGCGAGCACGTTACTGACCACCGCAGTAAAGCCTCCCTTCACGGTGGTGAGTAACAATCAGACAAGCAGGAAGTGAACAGAACAGAGAAGAAATAGAGCAACTTCTGAGCAAAAACGAACAATGAGGAAGTGAAAAGAGGAATGTCTGCAGGTAAAGGATGCTTATTATGAAAAAAATATGTTTTCCTTTACAACCCCTTTAAGAACAAACCTACAGTCCCTGTCTCGTGCGCATGCACTCGGATATCATAGCGGCGGTGGAGGAGAGGAACAAAGGTCGCTGCGGGGGCTTCGATCTCAGGTAAGCAATTCATAATAAGCTAGTATGTTATGCATACTAGCTCATTATGCCTTTCTCTTGCAGGTTTTTTTTTTCAGGAAAAGTTTCAAAGGGTTTACTTCCTCTTTAAGCAGTCTATTTTTTCATGCAAGCTCCGGCGTCCAGTGGCTGTGTAGGACATACTAGAACATGTTCTAACATAATAGATGAACAGGTACTTGCTATCTGCTCCTTAGTAAACATTTTTTCTGTGTGTGTGTGTATGTGTTATTTATGCTAAAAAATAAAACATCATCTGTATATTAAATTCAAATTTATTAACAAAAACAAGAATTTTGAAAAGACAAAAAACAGTGCAAAACTAACCAAACATAAATCACAGCTTAATTTAAGAGTAATAGACCAAAGATGTGCAGTGCTCAAAATGATTCAAAAACATTGCCTAAAGTCATTTTTTTTAAAGCTGAACTCCAGGAAAACAGTAAATATACCACTGAAATAAATATATAGAATCAGTTTTACCTGCCAAAGTATTTGTATTTCCATTCATCCAGTCCTGAGATTTACACAGGCCTGCTGAGCACAGCCCTGATGGTCATTCGATTTTCTTAACTATAGTTACAGGAATAGGGGTAGGTAACTTCCCTGCCCCAAAGTCTAAGAATGGAAAGTAAAAGGAGCAGCAACGTGACTCAAATGGGAACTTAACCTCCCTGGCGGTATGATTCTTTAAGATTTTAGGTGCTAAAAGCGGTACCATTATTTGCAAGGGAATTTGGCGTTTTATACTGTAGGCTTGTAATTCTTAGGAATAACTCACTTAAATCTATTCAAACAAGAGTCTAATAGGCATCCCGGGTATGATTTTTTTTTTTTTTTTTAATTAAAAATTATAATATAATAAATAATTATAAAAAATGATCACAAATGATAATATAATTATAGTAAAAATTATTCAATAATGTAATCAAATCAAAATCACTGAAATTTGCTCAGTTGCAGAATTTTTGCTGTCATTTTTTTTTTTTTTTTTATGACGAATTTCCCCATAAATCGCTATCGCTAAATTCTGCAAGTGATTCTGATTTATTATCGCTGTTTTTTAGCTGCTCTAAAACAATTTTTGCCATAAAGGGACACTTTTGGTTGCTATGGGCAATCTACAGTTTGCAGGGAGAAAGAAAAGTTTTTATTATACAAAATGACATGTAGTGTACAGGGCAGACCACTAGGGACATGGGGGGTGTGTATTTTTTACATACAGTACTGTAATCTATAAGATTACAGTGTACTGTATGTATAGTGTTTGTTTACTTTTTTAAATTTGGCGCCGTTCCCCCCCCTACGTCGCGACGCTCGCAGGGAAGGGAATCGGCGGAACACACAGCATCAGGCGGACATCCGGCCGCCGTGTACTGCGGGGATTCGTCGCTGGATCGCAGAGAAAAGGTAAGTAAACTTTTTCTGCATCCAGCGAGGTAAGCGCGTGTGTGGCACGGGGTTACCGATATTAGCTTAAAAATCTCACCCCGTGCCACACACGTGAAGACCGCCAGGGAGGCTAGTCTGACCGGCGATCCAGCGGGAAACCCCCGCCGGATCGCCAGGAATTTTTGGGGGAAAAAAAAAAATGCACCCCGAGCGTGACTCGGGGTTACCGCTTCTGGCACTGAATGTTAACCCCGAGTCACGCTCGGGAATACCGCCAGGGAGGTTAAAGGATCACTAAAGGAATTTTTTTTTTTTAGCTAAATAGCTTCCTTTACCTTACTGCAGTACTGGTTTCATGTCCTTATTGTTGGTTTTTGCTTTGAAGTTGCTGTAATCCTGCTCTGTTCTCCACCCTTCCTGCTTGTCTGTTTCCTTATAACCACCATACTGGGATCTTTCTCACAGTGGTCTAAGCTGTCATTACTGTGTGTCTAAAACTTCCCAGAACCAATCAGATTAATTTTAAAAACAAAACACTGCCCTGGATTTGTTTGTTTTTGTTCTGTGTGTCTATTTCTACTTCACAGAAACATGAAGCCAGTTCAAAAGTGAAACTAACCTGCAGGCACATTATATGATTGATTTTTATCTATTTTTAATCATTTTGAAAATAAATCAGTTAACTTTTATGTCTCTATACCCTGTAAACAGTCATTTCAGCAAAAAAAAAAAAAAAAATTTCCTTTAGTGACCCTTTAAATCTAAAGGGAGAGCAGGGGGCACAGAAATAATAACCAGTATTGCCTCTGGTCTATCTGAAGCCAATTTATTCCTAAACACTGATTTACCATGCATTTTTCTGCACTGCATTTCAGTGTAGAGGTTTCCATCTTGGTAAAGGTAGGGTTTTTTTCTCCCGTTAGAGAGTTCATCAAGGAGCAGCACAGTAATGACATCACTAAAACTCACCCAAATCTCCAGAGATAAGTTGTCGGAAGCAGGAGTACCTAATTTCCCATACAACAGATATACAAGTATAAAAGCTGCAAGCACAGGGGTACCTAGCCCCCCTCACCTACCAGAAAGTGGACATTAGTCAGACAATTAAGTCCTGCTAGACTACATCAAGCTGGCCCCTTTTGCAGGTATAGCTATGTAAAAACATAAAAAAACATAAAAAATCCAGCAATACGCTGTCTCAACCTGCTCAGTTCTCTATTTTTCTGCCACTGCCAAATTTGTAGAGGCCGATCTGCTGAATTAAACCCCCCCTATCCTTAACAGCCAATCAAGCTGCTTCAGTTTGATCTGCAAATGCCATGGTGCTGCACACGTGACCAGTTATGACACCAGTTATTTGATGGTTTGACAGTTTGGTTGAGGATACAAGCAATTGTGACAGTTAGGGCTCATTTACACTTGCTTCGACTTTAACACACATTAACGGCTAGTTTAAACTTGCTTCAAAACGAGGCTTTGAATAGACTTTGTTAAAGTTCTGGGACAGGGATCCTCAAACTACGGCCCTCCAGCTGTTGTGGAACTACACATCCCACGAGGCATTGTAAAACTCTGAAATTCACAGACATGACTAGGCATGATGGGAATTGTAGTTCCTGAACAACTGGAGGGCCATAGTTTGAAGACCCATGCTCTGGGAGCTGCTGTACAGAAGATTAAATAGGGGGGATATCAAGTCAAATTCAATTACTTACAATAGTTAGATGCATGTACTTTTTATATAATTTATGTATTTTTTTTTACCTCTGCTTGGAGTTCAGCTTTAAGTTAGAACCCAACAGTATAATTACAGGTAAGCAGGGTAAGTTGTACCGTATGAAACAAAACCGTATACATTGCAATAACTGTATGTTGCTTTTACATGCATTGTACAACGTGGCAGTGACTAAAAGGCCACATGGGGCTTCATGCAGCTGTGGCTGGGTACCAAAATAAATATCACACAGATCCCAAGGGTCCGGATTTTTTGTAGGAAGGTACTAGATTACAAACCTTAAAATGTGAAGGCTACACACCAATTTTGACCTTGGATTAGAAGAGATATCGTATTGAAAGAAAACACAGATATATAATTATATTATATATATATATTATATATATAACCTAAAATCCCCTTTCGATTAAACTGAATGTTGCTTTCAGGTACATAGTACAGGGACTAAAGGGCCCAACCTGAGGGTTTACTAAATACTCTATTTCAAGGTGATTTAACCCACAAATTGTGTTTCAGTAACAAAATAACTACAGCATACCTCCCAAGTGTCTTAATCTTGGCAAGTGAGTCAAATATTTTGTCATCCATGGTTGGCATTTACCTATAAGTAAGCCTTTACTATAGGTACAGTAATTATCTCCTAAAAATGCACCGTTTAGGAGAGATTTACTTGTGAATGGGCCAGTGACGTCATCGGCATATGCGATTTGAAGGAATAGCAATCCGAGCCCTGTGCCATGAATAGCAGCTCAAACGCGCATGTGCAGGTGTGCTGTCATCGCAGCGCAGGCAGGCGGCTGTAGGACGCAAACCTGGAAGGAAGACCGGGTGAGGAGGGAAGCCCTGACAGCAGTGACAAAGCATCACTGGAGGGCTGAATTTTAGTTTTAAGGTAAGTTTCACATAATGTGCTAGTATGCGATGCATACTAGCATGTTATAATATTACCTTGCAGGTTTAAGAAAAAAAAAAAAAAAAAAGAAAGGAAGATGGAGGAGCATAGCAGTTTACTACCGCTTTAGATCAAAACAAAACAAAACAAAAAAGTGCAATTTGAATGGCTACAGACTAGGGATGAACATCAGACATCAGTCCGAATCCGCCTGAGCTAATCCACCAAAAAGCTGTCAAAGCAGACAGCCAATCAGAGGCAGAAGACATGCCCAGCATGTACACAAAGGGCATGTATGTGTGCAGCTGCAAGGTTGGAGAAATGCCTCAGCCTCCTATGTTTTGGCTGTCCGTTTTGACAGCTTCTTGGCGGGATAGTTCAAGCAGATTCAGACCCGTGTCCTAACACAGCTCATCCCTGCTACAGATCGATTCGTTGTTTAGATCAGACAGAGTACCATTACTAAAAAACAGTTTACACTGAAGTAAATATAACCCAAAATCCCCTTGTCACAGGCTTTTACATGCATCATACAGCTTGAATAAGAATCAAACAGAAAGGTTTACTAGAACCTCAATTTTCAGATAACTGACAAAATTGTAGTTTGCACCTCAAATATTCTGTCAACCTTTCTCAAAAAAAAAATTGTACTCAAAAAGACAAGACCAACTATATTCACTTCTTTGGTGGCCTAGGTCTCCTGTGTTCCCTCAATTCCAGCACTGCAGCCCCCACTGTCTTAGGCATTTGTCAATTCTGAAAGTGTGGGGTGCCTTTTTTTTTTTGCCAGCGCTGTGGCATCAGTTAAACCCTATGTAACCACAGGACTTACTAGCAACATAGGGGTTAAAGGAATGAGCCAGATCACACAATAGGAGACACAGGCATCCTAAACTTCCCAAAAAAATCAACTGCTGGAATCACGGACAGAGGCTGCGGCACTAGAGGCTGCGGCACTAGAATGGAGGGAAGGTAGGAGACACGGGCCGCCACAGAGGTGAATATAATGGCTCTTTTCTTGCAGGGTGCTGTGGGTAAGATCTTTTTAGAAACTGAGAGTCTCTTTAAAATGAAACCTTACTTTGCAAAGTAACTCACTGTCCATCGTGCAGTCATTGCAATGGTGTCAACGCACACGTTTATTTTATCTTCTAAAGGCCCTAGTATTGCATAAACCTAAAGCACACTATTAAAGGATAAGTTCACCTTTTAAAAAAAAAATAATAGATGCAGGTTAAAAAAAAAAAGAAACATAGAAAGAATTGCACCAGCGATCAGCAGGCAAAGGGTGCACACGGGTGGAACATGTAACATGTTCCAGAAGCTAAAGAGTAACTCCACTTTTGTTAAGAAAAAAACAGATTGCAAGGATTTTAACAAACTTTGTTGCAGATTCCTACCTTTTGTTATTCTGAAGAGATCCCTGTGTGTTTGTCTGTGTCCATATGGTCAGGTAATCTATTGGAAGTGGTTTCTTAATTATCAACCAGCTGCTGCACCTGCGGGGCTCCAATGAGAAAAATTGCAGGGCTTGCAACCCTTTATGCCCTGTACACACGATCGGTCAATCCGATGAGAACGGTCTGATGGATTTTTCCATCAGTTAACTGATGGTCAGTCGCGCCTACACACCATCAGTTAAAAAAACGATCGTGTCAGAAAGCGGTGACGTAAAAACTCAACGACGTGCTGAAAAAAATGACGTTTAATGCTTCCAAGCATGCGTCGACTTGATTCTGAGCATGCATGGATTTTTAACCGGTGGACGTGCCTACAAACGATTGTTTTTTTTCTATCGGTTAATTTTAAAACAAGTTTCACATTTTTTAACCGATGGATAAATAACCGATGGCGCCCACACACGATCGGTTTGGTCTGATGAAAACGGTCCATCAGACCGTTCTTATCGGATTGACCGATCGTGTGTACGCGGCATTAGATGTGATTTCCTATTGAAAGTATCTCCCCAAAAATAGAATTTTTGTTGCAGAAGATGCCAGAAATCTGACTTGTATCTTAGTGAAGACTATTGGGGAAATCAGTGAGCCAATCACACAAGCAGAACATTTTATTTCTGGGGGACATTCTGTGTACAGAACACCTCCAGGTCGTCATTGCAATTTACAGAAAATTACAGAGCTGCAGATTGAAAAGGAAAAAGGTAATTTTTAATAACATTGAATTACAATATGACTTGAGTCACAATTGTATACGCTAGATTTTTTCTCCCATGAAAGTGGAGTTACCCTCTAAATTATACACAACTTTTATGGTGTTTGATATTTGTCTCGCCTCACTAGTTCCTCTCCACTGACCTGCAAATCTGCTCATCACATTTGCAGGCAATAGGAAGGCAAAGAGAGATGGTGATATATGGATCACAGAAATTTATGTAAAAAAAGGTTGTTTTTGATTTTGGGAAAACCAAAGCACCTTGAAATCAAGAGGGAAATCACACCTGGGGGCACCTGCTCTTAGTAGGTAAGCTGAGCCCATGGGTTTTATTTTACAGTAGGTATGACATAACACACGATGAAAAGCTATAGAAAGATTTGGAGAGGGTCTTGAACTAGAATGAAGGATAATATGAACTAAAGTTTACACTGTAAAAAGCTGGGAGGTGATAGCAGAATCCTAAATTACCCCAATTCTTCATAAAAAGTGCATAGCCTGGACTTATCCCACAAATATATTTGGTAATCCGTGTGAAAAAGGCTATATCTTATAGCTGGATTTTTGGTAGATTTAAAATCCATTGCATATGTAAAATTGCTGGTTTAGATTCTTGCATGTTTTTCTATGTTTCACTCTTTGTGTAAAAGAAAACAGAAAACTTTGTCCACAGGCAGCCCACTAGGTCCGGTTAATCATAATCTGGAATTTACCTAAGAAAGAAGACAAAAACAATTAGCTAAATTACTTGAGAAGAGGGAGTACTGTATGTTCATGGGGGGGGGGGGGCTTGAATTAATTAAAAAAATAACGAAAAAAATAGTCCTTTAAAAGTCTAGATGCATAATCGACGTATGCGCAATCACGTCACCAGAAGCGGGATGTGCAATGTGTTTCAGAGCGAGGCAGGTCACTGTGCATGCTCCGAAAAGTAGTGGGCAGCATTCTTCCCCCTCCATTGCGGTTAATGCCAAGCTTGTTCGTGGACTTTTCAGCGTCATTCAGCGGCTGCCCACTAAACTGATGAGCCCGTTATGTTTGATTAGATGCGAGTGGCCCCTTTGTAGCTTTACAAACATTACACTTAGAAACACTTTACCCTTTTTTGTCTGTGTTGCCAAGTTATATAGACTGGCTTATTTAACACTAAAATCCTTACTTCCCATGCCCATTTTAAACAGTGATAACCTGTTCCGTTTTTCAGCTTTTTTGGATTTCATTAAAAAAAGTCAGCAGCTACAAAAAGCATAGCTGCTGGCTTTTAATAAACATACACTTACCTGCTCCACTGTCTAGCGACGCGACGCACGGAGCTCCGCTCCTCATCCCCCCTCTCCGCCGGCGCCTCCACCCTAACTGTGGGCACCCGGCCGTGAAAGCTTTCGGCTTCATGGACAGGCACTCCCTGCACCTGATTTGACAGGCGATCGCCTGGGACCTGTCACGTGTCCCAGGCGATCGCCTACAGGGAGGGGCCGCCAAAAGGTGATAAGATGTATCGCCTTAGCGGTCCCTGGGCGGAAGGAGGAAGTGGGACAGGAAGTCCCACTCCTCCTGAATCCCCCCCCCAAAAAATGGGGCATGTTAGTGGGTGATGGAGTGGATTAAGCGAAAGGTCCACTTTTGGGTGCAACTCCCCCTTAAATGATAACGTGCTTTGCTACATGTGGGATTGAGCATTACGCACCTGTTTAGGCCATAGGAAATTGTAGGATTTACAAGCATGATTTTCAGAGCAATTAAAGAAGATGTAAACCCACTCTCATCCTTTCTAAACTACTGCCATAGTGGTTATCTATAAGGATATACATGCCTCCTGCATGTATCCTTACCTGTAAAATGTCTCCCCTCTGTCTGTTATGAGACCCGAAAAACTGCAGATTCTGTGGGTGGGTCTGCTGTCCAGAGCTCGGTGGGTGGAGTCGTGATGTCAGTAGTCCCCGCCCTCCTCTACTCTACCCTTGTCAGCATGCATTTTCTCCTGTGCATTTCATACACTAAATTCTGCTATTGATCACCAACATCTTGTCAAAACCCCAAAAAGTAACCACATGCCTTCAGCATGCCCAATCATGCTGAGGTGCGGAACAGCCAATCCTGGGACAGCTGGGGTGGGAATTAAAAAAGAATGCCTGTCTCAGGCTCATGCAAGGGGGGGGGGGGGGACAATAAACAGGGTTTTCTCTGTATGTTTTATCTCACTGAAAAAAGATAAGAGGATTGCTAAGAGCTGGATCAACTCTTTGTGGCAAGACTGGGCACAGATGATCTCAAATCCTATACTGTACATTGTGCCAGCCAAAATAAAATACATTTGGGTTTACATCCACTTTAAGATATGTACAAGCACATTTTTGTGCCTGCTATAGGGTTATTGTGGGAGTTTAAGATACTTGCAGTGAGGATACGTTCACTTTAAGTAGTGGCTGGGCTTAGTCTAGCTCTACATTTAGGGATAGGGTGCACCATCACCTAGCAATAAAAAAAGGGAGTGTGTACAGCCTCGGAATCATTCAGCACATGTATAAATTGTGAAAAAAGAAGTCTAACCACTATTCATAGCCTATTTACAACATAGCAGCAAAATACTGGTCAGAAAGCTTGCAGTTGTAGGTTAACACAAACGGCAGCTGCAATTGGTGAACAAAAAACATTGATATACAATATTACAAATATGCCAGCAGGTTTTTCATTATTTTTCTAAAGGCTAAAAACAAACGCAGCCACACACACAATAACTCACAGGTAGGCATTATAGGAACTTCTGCAGAGACTGTACAGCTGATCCCCACATTGGAGAGACCTCCTTTTATGAGTCCACAAGTATAAGCCAGAAACTGAAAGACAATAAGAGGAACAAAAGTTTTGAAAAACATTTTTTGCTGCACTGACCCCCAGACTCTCCTCATCGGACAGATTGTAGACTGATAGCAGTAGGAGCCATTGTCTCCCGCTGCTGTTACTCAAATTCAGTGACGGGGGGTGATTCCTGCTGTGTCAATGGATGCAGCAGGGGGACTCGGGAGTGAGCCCGCACAGGTGCACCCAGGGAAAGTGGCTTTCTGTGGAAGCACTGGTGGATTTAGGAGTGGATTTAGGAGTTCTAACTTAATTTTTTTTTTCAGTGTTTTCTCCTCAATGGGACAAATTACATGAAGTCTCATGTTCCTACTATCTTTGTAAGCCTTGATACAAGGTTGGGGAGGGTATTTCCCCCTCCACAACATCCCTTATGCCACTGCTTGTCTGGTGCAAGTGCTCCTGTCTCACTATTAGCTAGGTTGTCGGACCGCTGTCAGAGACGGGGGCAAGGTGATTTACCTTCGGTGCTTCCTCTAGGTATTGCTTAGTGCAGGAAAGCTGTGTCAGGAGCAGAAACCGGTTGTCTTGTAAAACATAAGTACCCTATAGAAAAAAAAAAAAAGGGACATTATGTTCACAATATTTTATAAAAGAACCCTTCATAAAGTCAACAGATGTGAAGATTTACAAGGTACAATACTCAAAAGCAAAAAAAAAAATTCCTTAAAGTGTATGTATAGCTTTTTTTTTAATAGAGCAGGGAAGTGCAAGAACCCACACCAAATAATTTTTTCTATCTGTGTCCCTTCTAGGTAGATCCACCCTCTTTTCCTGGTGACTACTTCCCCTAATGCCGCGTACACATGACTGTTTTTCGCGAAGTGAAAAAAACTAAAACCGATAGTGTGTGGGCTCCAGAACATTTTTTGCGACGTTAAAAATGGGCATTAAAAATTTAGAACATGCTCTAAATTTTTGTGTCGTTTTTAACATTGTAAAAAATGGTCGTGTGTGGGCTTTAACGACGTGAAAATAATGCGCATGCTCAGAAGCAAGTTATGAGACGGGAGCGCTCATTCTGGTAAATGTAGATAGCACATTCATCACGCTGTAACAGACTGAAAAGCGCAAATTGTCTCTCACCAAACTTTTACTCACACGAAATCTGCAAAAGCAGCCCCAAGGGTGGCGCCATCCGAATGGAACTTCCCCTTTATAGTGCCGTCGTACGCGTTGTTCCTCACCGCACTTTGCTAGAGCATTTTTTTTTTAACAATCGTGTATAGGCAAGGCAGGCTTCGCAATAATCGGGTTGTTTTTTCTAGACCATTAAAAATGGTTGTGTGTACGCGGCATAAAACAAAAAAAGTGATAGAAAATCCAAATTGTATAAGATGTCCTCTGAATATAAGGTGAGGGGAAC
The DNA here is from genome assembly GCA_029574335.1 of Rana kukunoris. Taxonomy (NCBI): domain Eukaryota; kingdom Metazoa; phylum Chordata; class Amphibia; order Anura; family Ranidae; genus Rana; species Rana kukunoris. Next base: position 66,126,041 of record CM056057.1, read on the forward strand.
TCTTTTAATGAGGACACTTATTTTCACTTCCTGCTGTGTCTCTGAGCCAGGTAGTGAAGAAATTTTTTCCCCCAACAACACAAAGACAGCAAAACAAAAACTGATAAGGGTTTTAAGCCCTTCCTTACTCTATCCAAAACAAAAAGCTATCAGCTGATGTCATGTGTTGGGTTTATCCCAGATGCTTGACTGACAGCTGGCTCAGACTCTCAGCAAGCCGCTGAGAGCGAGAGCCAGCTGCTCCTGTGCCCTACATGGCCTGATGCTCTGGTGAGCGTTGGAGGGGAAGAGCAGAGAGCCGATGACTGACCTGCATGGAGCATGGTCCTTGTGAGACCACTTAAAAGAGTTCCCTGTCTTTGAGCATGGAGTTTAAAGACAGGGAACTCTTAAAGGGGTGTTCCAGCCTTGTTTTATGTTTATTAAAAGTCAGCAGCTACAAAAAGTGTAGCTGCTGGCTTTTAATAAACAATCACTTACCTGCTCCAGCGTTCCAGCGATGCGCCGGCCGGGGCTCCGCTCCCCCCCCCCCCCGCCGGCGTCCTCATCGTAACTGTGGGCACCCGGCCGTGACAGCCTTCGGCATGCCCGCGTGGCGCGGCTCGCCGCTGATTGGACAGGCGATCGCATGGGACCTGTCATGTGTCCCAGGCGATCGCCTACAGGGAGGGACTGCTGTAGGCGATTAAGCTGAATCGCCTAACCAGCTCCTCGGCGGAAGGAGGAAGTGGGACAGCAAGTCCCATTCCTCCTGAAGCCCCCACTCCCCCCCAAAAAAAATACATGCCAAATGTGGCATGTAAGGGGGTGAGGAGTGGGATAAGCGGAAGTTCCATTTTTGGGTGGAACTCCTCTTTAAGTGGTCTCACAAGGAATTATTTTCTAGTGGCATAGATGGCTGCTTCGGACTCAAGACTGCAGTGTCTCCCCTCATCAATAGGGTGAAATCAGACTCAAGCCCCCTTTTTAAGGAGTGCCTATATAGATGGCTTTTCTAGTCTCCAAAGGAGAATGATTTGTCCACAGAAAGGAAATACTCAGTGTAATACATTTTTGTAAAGTCATTTTTTAAAACAACCATTATACTCACAAGTAACAAGTAAATAAAGCAGGCATCAAGATATACAAATTCAGTCCAGCCCCCAGTAATCTAAAAGCTCTGCGAACACAGGAATTACAAGTCTTCTCACTCTCTGTGTATTGGGAACTCCTCGACTGAGTACTTCTTCCCACACTGTAGCTCCGCCTTTTGTCGCTATTGCGACTTTCTCAAGAGGAACCTTGATGTGCCCAAATATCTCATACCTGGTGATTTGTTCTCAGATTATCAATCTGCTTCTTGAAAATGATTGTCCAGAAATCCTTACAAATGAACTTCACAACATCCAGGTCATCCTTGAATGAAGGGCTTTCCTTTGTTAATCTAGAAGGATAAGAAAAATACATGATGATAAAACAAAATGAAAATACATGTTAAGTTTTATTTTTCTTAGCCAATAAAGTCTCTGTGGGCTTCCATGGTGAGTGAGTGAGAAACTTATATAGCGCAACACATGCGAACTGAATCGCCTCTGGTGTTATAGAAGACATCCAGATGCAAGAATGATTACAAAATAAATAAATCCCACACACACTTCCAAAAAATCATCAGCTGTCAGTGAATAATGCTGGGAATTGCAGTTATCCATCAGCTGGAATCATTGATTCTCCTATTTGATTTTAGTGCATCATGCTTGTTAAATCTGAACTCCAAATAAACATCCTGGAGTGTGTGAATAACTTGCTTCCCCACTGCTCACTATGGTTTCTCCCACTGACTCGTATGGCATCACAGAATGTATGAGCTTGCGGGAGGAACCACAGCTAACAGAGGGAAAAACGGGTATCCAACCCATCTGATCAGGTCTAAGATGGTCAGCAAGAAAACAACTGATTTTCAAGAAAACAGGGTGCCAGAAAGGCAATTATATTCAGGTATGTTTTGCATAGAAGGGTTCCTGTACCGACAGGGTCACTCTAAAGAAGTTCTGGACTGAAGACTATTTGAAAATACAAAGAATAAAAAATAAAATAAAAATGATATAGATTAAATTAAAACAAAACAATTGCAGATTCCCCTTCATATCTTCCACTGCCTTCCCCTAGAAAACAAATTCAGCCCAAAGAGGGAGAGATAAGATTTTACACTTGCCTTTCAATAAGTCCTTGGCCCACACGGAAACCCATACCTTCTAAGATCTTTATGTGTTTGCCTTGATCCTGTAAGCACAACATAAGTTTAAAACTAGCAACATTTTGGAACAATGGGAAAAAATAATGCACCAAATCCAAAAGGACAAGAATAAACACCTTGAAAGCATTAGTCAATCTGTGCACAATTTCTGCAGTATCCATCCTCCAGGAGGAATTTACAGTTATAATGTCTCACTATAAACCAGGGGTGCCCAACCTTTTGAAGAGCGAGGGCCACTTAAGCGATTTGGTAACTGGTCGTGGGCCACAATGAGTGGAGGTGGTGGATGGCAGCCCATTCTACTTTTTTTTTTTGCTGATCTGATTGGAGGTAGGCATTTATAAACGGACACAAGTCCATTTACATCTGCCACTCCTTTGAGGTGAATGTAGGGTCCAATTGGGTCGGACTAACCGTGTGAAGGGGGCCTATGGCTCAGTGCAGGTAACCCACAGGTAAACTGCTCTGCACCTGTGGATCAGTTTGAAAGCTGCCCAGTAACCACTGCAGAACAGATATGCCTATATGTACAATGTGATTTTAGTAATAAACGTACCTTTAATAACAGTATTCTATTCCTTCCCAGAGCGGGAGGTCGCGGGCCACATCAGAGGGCTCCGCGGGCCACATCAGAGGGCTCCGCGGGCCACATCAGAGGGCTCCGCGGGCCACATCAGAGGGCTCCGCGGGCCACATCAGAGGGCTCCGCGGGCCACATCAGAGGGCTCCGCGGGCCACATCAGAGGGCTCCGCGGGCCACATCAGAGGGCTCCGCGGGCCACATCAGAGGGCTCCGCGGGCCACATCAGAGGGCTCTGCGGGCCACCTCAGAGGGCTCCGCGGGCCACATCAGAGGGCTCCGCGGGCAACTGGTTGGGCCCCCCTGCTATAAACACTATAAAACTGATGTCATCAGTTTTATGACACAAATAAAATTAAAGCCCAACACAAGCCAAAACGTGTCTTTAGTTTTGGATGATGTTGGGAGCTTCTGCATAAGGTTGGTGTCCCTGTCCAGAAGATTTATTTCCTGCCCTGCCTGATATGCCTGGACAGAAATCGAGGGGGAACATCAGTAAAACCAAGACAGAGATTCTCTACAGACCTATTGGGGTGATTTGGGGTGAAACGGGGATCTTCCCTCTCACATCCTGTTCTGTCTGAGTGAGGGGAAATCAGATCAATGGGGACGCAGTGAACAATGAGCCCAAAGGGCCCATTTACACTATTGTGATGTGGCAATGCACGTTATACACATTGGTGTGCTGTGGTGCCATGCATACTGAATGAGAAGCCGACGCACCTGTACTGCACTGCAACCTATGGTAACATTGTCTACTGCTTTACAAAATATATTTTGAGTGTATTCTCCTCAATTGGCAGCCCATTTAAATGAAGGGATGCCTTTAAATGCCCCCCTTCCAATAAACTACATCAAGTAAATGCATTATGTATTTCCTAAAACTAATAAAGTTAGTAGTAAGTACTAACCTTCTTCTAATGAAGTTTGTGCCTCTTCTTGTGCAGGTGCCATACTACCCTTGTTTTCGCAAAACTAAGCCCGGGTCTTATATTAATTTTGGCAACAAAAGACCAAGTAGGGCTTATTTTCAGGGGAAGGTCTTACTATATAACATGCTGTCTTCTCTCCCTCCCTGTCAGGAATCCCCAGTTTGAACAAAGTTAAAATTCCAAAATCCTCTCTGTTATAGTAGCACACAATACACAGTGTGTGTCCCCCTGCAATCAAATGGGGCCAAACACCTCAGCTCTGCTATCCTCCACCTCTCCCAGCCACCTCTGTTTTCACCTTGTGATCTGTCCAGTAGCACATCTCCTGTATTAGAGTGCCCTCACTCTGGATGAAGGAGGACAGGAGCATCATTGGACAGCAGCTTTGTCATTCTAGGGGAGGGGAATGTTAGATGTACTAGTAGATTTAGATACACAAGCAAACTGAAGTCAAACACCAGCTAGCACGTGACTTTATAAAAAGTTATAGAAAACAATTGTGTTCCTTTTGGGATAAATGTTATACATTAGAGATGCACCGAAATTTCGACAAGGGGAAAATTGTGTTTTTGGCATGTTGCCGATAAAGAAAAAAAGGTGGCGATAACAGCGCTGAATCCGCACGCGATTTTGCCGCAATTTTACTGTGCTTATGGTGTGTTTTTCATAGGTCATGTGACTCAAAAAAAAAAAGCATCAAAACCGTAACACAGGTGTGTTATTGATGCGTTCTTGCCGCGTTTTCAATGCATTTCAACAGGGATGTGCGTATTTGGTGCGGTTCTTTAAAATTAAACAAAAATGCAGCAAGCAAGATTTTTAACACCACAATGGAAGCGCAACGGACCAGTGTGAAGACATACATAAAATTTTAAGTGGAAGTCCATGCTAAAACTAAAATCCCTACATCTATAGACACCCACAATCTAACACTAACCTATATAACCCTGTAAAGAAGAAATCAGTGTACATACCTTTTTTAAAGGGGATCTGACCCGATCTCCAGAGGACACGGCCGAAATGTGAAATGAATGAGGAGTGATGTCACCCATGGACTTACTATGGGGGCTTGTGTTGTTGGATGTGTCCTCTGTACTCACCCACACAGCGAAGCCGCAGGTGACAGCTCAGTGTAGGATCAGGTCGGATCGCCTGCAGAAAAGGTTTGTATACAGATTTTTTTTCTTTACAGGGCTAGTGAGGTTAGTGTTAGATTGTGGTTGTCTATAGATATAGGGATTTTAGTTTTAGCATGGACTTCCACTTTAAAGGGATGCATTTTTCTTGAGCATTTCTAGCGCTAGAGTGCTGATAATGGCTGACAATAATATTCATTTAACGATTTGAAAAGTTGAATACAATTATATATATATATATATATATTTTTTTTTATTATTTAATAAATTTTTGATTTCGGTTTTTCGGCCAAGTGCATCTTGCACTTCGGTTTCACACCAAATGCGATGCACTTCTATTTTACATCAATAAATAAAAGACGATTATTCTAAACACCCCATGCCAGTGGTAAATGGGTTGTGTCATTTGTTGTGGGTTGTGTCAAAAACAACAGACTTACTGGCTGGATCACCGGGTGCAATAAAGGAAAGAAAGTCTAAAAAAGAAAATGAATGCAGCCACCACATCTAAGAAATAGTAAGCTGCAATATAATAAATGTTTGTGTGCTGGTGACGGTGTGGTGGCTGACATGACAGCATACGTCTAGTGGTGGCCATGCCATGACAGGTCAGGGCTGTTTTGGTGACAACTGACAAGGCCTGGACCTACTCAATACAAGGTGGGGGATCATAATAGTATGGCTGATCGGTGTATAATAACATTAGATTGTTGTTGTATCGTACCTCTTCATCGTGTCCTGCACTTTTCTGTGCATGGGAGATCATCTCCATATGTAACAGTGCAAACAGGGTCTCATCAGCCATATCCGGGCTCCTCGGAGGTCTCTACACCTGCTGTGCTGGGGGGGGGGGAATCAGTCAGTAACTGGTCACATCATCCTCCTCCTTCACAGTCACATATGGCACACAGCTGTCCTAATACCTTCTTCTTACACCAGCCATGTATTCTACCAAAACATAGCTCACTGCTACTACAACTACTGGGCGACAGAGCTACAATAATTAAGAATTCTCATAAATATTCGCTGTAAACTCTACACTCCTCACGTCTTCCTGGTATTTGGGTTCCCCACTTCCGGCGTAGCCTTTCCGCAGCTTTGCCCCACTTCCGGCAAAAACCTTTCCGCAGTTTTGCCCCACTTCCGGTACTCCTCCTAGTCATGTGATTCCCCGCTTCCGGTAAGAATTGTTTCTGACTTTCCATAGCACTCTGGGACTGGTGTATGTCAATGAGAGGAACGTAACAATTATGATTGCGGTGCTTGTTGTGTCATCCCAGTGTTTCCTGTTTAGAGTGTAGATGTGCGCCACTTCCGGTCACTTGACTTTTATTATCCAGAGAAGGGGAAGATTGTGTGTCGGTGTCACCTGCCCTGGGAGGTGAGGAGTGTGTCCTGTGTGTGTCATTGTACAGTCTATTCTTCTCCCCGCCCTGTAGTCAGTGTATAAAGGCGGGGAATATTCCATGGTACAGGGTTTTATGTACACATTGTAATAAACCCCAAAAGCAAACGTTTATTATATTGCAGATTACCAATTTATAAATGTTATGGCTGCATTTTTCTTTTTAGGCTTTCTTCTATTTGCATTTGATGATCCAGCCAGTGAGTCTATTGTTTTTTTTACAGCACAAGCTCCCCAGCAGAATGTATCTATTTACATGGATGAGACAAACCACTTAAAGCGGAGTTCCACCCAAAAAACGGAACCCCCCCCCTCCCGGTGTGACATTTGGCACCTTTCAGGCGGGTGCAGATGCCTGTCATAGGTATTTGCACCCACTTCTGGGGATACCATCCTGCGGCAGTCGCACCCATTGCTGCTTTTGGGAAACGCACTGTTCCCACTAGAGAGCGGGGACCAGTGACGGCGCACCGCGCTACTTGCTCAGTAGGGAAGCGGGCAGTAAAGCCGCAATGCTTCACTTCCCGTTTCCCTCATCGAAGATGGCGGCTGGTGCAGCCGAGCGGCGAGTGATTGCTCAGCCTCGGCTGCCGAAATAAAAAAACACGAGCACACTGGACAGGTAAGTGTTCATGTTTTTAAAGTCATTTGTATCTGCTGGCTTTTAAAAATAATAATAATAATTTTGCGAAACCTCCGCTTTAACATTGACAGCTGTGATAAATGATCAGCTCTTATTTATTCATGCCAAATCTTTTATCTGAAAAGGAAAAGTTATTTACAAATGAAATGCCCCCCCCCCATTTTTTTTTTTTTTAATGGGAAACATGTAAATATGTGTTAGAGGTGTAAATATATATATATCGATCGCTTTTATTCCTATTACAAGGAATGTAAACATCCCTTGTTATAGGAATAGTGTGTGACAGGTCCTCTTTAAGGAGAGATGTGGGGTCAATAAGACCCCAGGCTGGAAAGAATGAGATCGTGAAAAAAAATCACAGATCTCATTCTTACTAGCAGCAATGGAGGTTTGTTTACTTACGGGTACCCGGGCGTGACGTCATCGCGCCCGGGCCTCCGACGGTCATAGAGATGACTGGTGACCATCTGGTCACCAGTCATCTCTATGCCTCCCATCTGGCGCACGGCGATAATCTCTCCGGGCCCCCGATGGCATGGGAGAGCCCGGAGAAGCACCGAATGGCGGCGGGAGGGGGGGGGATGTCCCCTCCAGCCACCTATAAGGACGATCAAACAGCGGAACCACCGCTATGATCGTTCTTATGGTGCGCAGGATCGCCGCTGGAACTAAATGATATCTGAATGATGCCTCTAGGTGAAGGCATCATTCAGATATCATCTCACGAATTACAGGACGTCATGTGACGTCCACCCGGGATTAGAGATCCCCTTTTTGGACATCATATGACGGTGTGTGGTATTGAAGTGGTTAAAAATAACATACATATTATACTTCCCTGCTCTGTGAAATAGTTTTGCACAGAGCACCCCAGATCCTCCCCTTTTTGAGTCCCCCTTCGGTGCTCCTTGCCCCTCACTCTTGTCGAGTGCCGTCACAGCAAGCGGCTTACTATGGGGGTGTTGTGTCAGATATGGCAACCCATCAGAATTGGTAACTGAAGTGACGTTCCGTCCGGGAAAGCGGACATGTTGTTACACCAGGGCTCAACAAAATCCGGGCACCAGGTCGCAATTGCGACTATAATTCGCTACCTGGCGCACGGGGAAGCTTAGGCCTGCAGAAGGCCGCAAAGCCGCGGCCTCAATTACTGGCCGGCGCGGCCTGACGCAATCACACTGCAGGAGAGGTGGGGGCACACGTAGACACAGGATACCCCATCCTGTGTCTCCGTGCGCCCCTGCCGCGCCGGCCGGCAATTAAGTCCGGTGCTTTGCGGCCTTCTGCAGGCCTAAGCTTCCTTCTGTGATCTGGCGCCATCGTGTGGTGGCCGTTGGCATTACAAGTAAACCAGCAATTCTAATGGAGCTTCCCCAGTGTTTTCACTGCCATCTCATCCCTCTAATTAGAGCCCCCACACAATATATATATATATTTTTTTATTCCCTAGAGAATAAAATGGCGGTTGTTGCAATACTTTCTGTCACATCGTATTTTGGGGGGGGAAATACACTTTTTTGAATTAAAAAATAAGACAACAGTAAAGTTGGCCCATTTTTTTTTTTTATATTGTGAAAGATAATGTTACGCCGAGTAAATTGATACCCAACATGTCACGCTTCAAAATTGCGTCCGCTCGTGGAATGGCGACAAACATTTACCCTTTAAAATTATTATAGCAAAATGTAAAAAATATTGAATTTTTTTCAAAATTGTCGCTCTATTTTTATAGCGCAAAAAATAAAAACTGCAGAGATGATCAAATACCACCAAAAGAAAGCTCTATTTGTGGGAAAAAAAGGACGCAAATTTTGTTTGAGACCACGTCGCACGACTGCGCAATTGTCAGTTAAAGCGACGCAGTGCCGAATCACAAAAAGTGCTTTGGTCATTTGGTAGCAATATGGTCCGGGGGTTAAGTGGTTAATCAAACTTTGACTTTAGGTCCACTTTTAAAAAAAATGTAAGTAGATACCACTCGCTATCTGTTTTTTTTTTAATTGCTTGTTATTTGCACCCTTTAGAGGAGATACTGTCTGTGCCTAAATAGATGTATACATATTATTATTTTTTATTTTTTTTACATGACATTTCTTAATTTTTTGCTAATTTCAGCACATCAAGATGTCTTTTCCAGAATTCCAAACCGTTGTTAAAGGTGAAGCTTCTGAAACTGATGATGAAGAAGAGATGTATGTGACATCTCTCCCAGTGAGTACCCTATCTGCTGCTTGCGGTGTAAAAATCCAAGGAGAAGCTTCAGAGACAGATGACGAAGAAGACAGTATTGAGGATAGAAATGACATGCATTCCAAGAGGCTGGAAAAGGAGCTACCTCCCCTGGTGGTCATCAGAAATGAGGGAGAGAGCTCTCCTGTTACTTTGGAGGAAAAACCGCTGGTGAATATACAGCAGCCAGGCCGTTACAGCACTTTACTACAGCAAAAACTTCTTGAAAGTAATGCACGGCTGTACCATGATGTCAATAACACGATACGACAGGTCTATCATACAACTACCAGTGAGATCCGGACTTTGACCAGCCAGCTGAATAACTCACAAAATGGCATCATTAACGCATCTCACAACATTCGGCTTGCCCTTGAAGACTTGAAAGGGGTGTCTGATAAGATTGACATCATAACCAGCTGTAACCTACTACCTGATATCAGGATCTGACTGTGTAACCCAGTACCTGAATGTTCCTTTATTGTAATGGTTCAAAGAATACATGAACCTGTGCTTTGCCCATTTAAAGCAAAGTAATGCCTCGTACACACGATCAGAATTTCCGATGGAAAAAGTCATACGGAATGTTTTCATCGGATATTCCGACCGTGTGTATGCCCCATCAGACTTGTTCCGTCAGAAATTCCGACGGAGTTAGAAAGAGAACATGTTCTCTCTTTTTTTTTTTTTTAACCTAAAAAATTAGAATTTGAAATTCCAATTGTCTGTATGGAACTCCAACAGAGAAAAAACACGCATGCTCTGAAGCTTTGAACTTCATTTTTCTAGGTTCGTCGTAGTCACTGCGTTTTTGACGGTGGAAATTTGGTCTGTCCGTGTGTATGCAAGACAGCTTGAACGGAATTCCGACGAAAAACTAGTCAGAGCTTATTCAGACGGAAACTCCGATCGTGTATACAGCGCATTACAGGTCCACTTAGAAACCCACTTCACTGCTCCTGCTTGTACTCTGCTTCTCACATTCTCCCCCCTATTGCTCCTTGCTCATCAGAACATAGTGATCTAGACAATATCTTGGGGTTTAAGTAAGCGTTCCTCTCATGATGCACTGCCAGCCAAAGTTGCCAAGCTCCCGGCCTGACAGCTGTCATTTGGGGGGAAAGGGGTAACAAATATTGCTATGCAACCTACAAACAGACCAACTTAGATTTTACACCTGGGTTTGGTGGTTCAGGGGTGAGCATCACAGCAGACTAAAGGGAGTATAAACAGAGGGGAAGCCAGCTTTCAAAGGAACTTGTTATTTTGCCCTAAATAGGCAAAGTACAGATTAACCTAAATAGACCAGTGAACCCAAGGCTAGGTTCCAGCTCTGCTTGTAACTTGTATTGTTTGCTTTGTACATGGTATCTTGTGAACCAACAGTTACCAGTTACTTCATAAAAAAACATTGGCAAGTGTTTATTCTCAGACAATCGTGCTAGCTTCTATTAAAGCCATTTTGATAAAAAGGGTACGTTGCAAACCATATCTTGATTTTTCTCACAATATCATCTTGTGGTTACTATTGTGTTCTATATTTTCGAGTAAACGCATATTTACTCGCATGGTGCTGATGTGAGTAGAGCACATAGCTCAAGCGAATCCAGTGATGCCCAATACATCTAGACCAGGGATATGCAATTAGCAGACCTCCAGCTGTTGCAAAACTACAAGTCCCATCATGCCTCTGCCTTTGGGTGTCATGCTTGTGGCTGTCAGAGTCTTGCTATGCCTCATGGGACTTTTAGTTCTGCAACAGCTAGAGGTCCGCTAATTGCATATCCCTGATTTAGACTGTAAATACTGAACTATGTTTATTGCACAATCCAGAAGACCCGAGCACTAATGTAAGTCCACATGCTTGACCAAGAAGGTAAAGTGGTTGTAAATCTTCACTGTTTTTTCAAAACATCTTGCAGTCCCCACTCCCCCCCGAGCCCCCGTTTTACTTACCTGAGCCCCGAATCCCAGTAGGAGCGATCCCGTGGTCCTTTCCCCCAGATCTTGTCAGCTCTTCATTGGATGATTGATAGCAGCGCAGCCATTGGCTCCCGCTGCTGTTAATCAAATCCAATGGCCGCCGGGCCAAAGGACTGAGTCATACAATTGGCATTTATGGACGCTGATTGTATGGCACGGGAGCACCCCCGCAAGGTAACACCTTCGGGAGACAGCTTCCCAGAGGGGGTTAGCTCTTGTGGGGAGGAGCCGCCGTGGGACCCCAGAAGAGGACGATCGGGGCCACTCTGTGAAAAACAAACTGCACAGTGGAGGTGTGACATGTGTTTTTTTCTTTTCTTTTTTTTAATAATACTGGAAACTTTACAACCCCTTTTAAAGGGGTTGTAAAGGTTTGTTTTTTTATTTTCTAAATAGGTTCCTTTAAGCTAGTGCATTGTTGGTTCACTTAACTTTTCCTTTGATTTCCCTTCTAAAATGTTTTTTTTCTTTGTCTGCATAACTCTCACTTCCTGTTTTTCCTCAGTAGGCTTGTCCCCATCACCCGAGCCGTTCTGGCTGGGGGTTAGTCAGCTAGAACAGCTTACTGAGGAGGGAACAGGAAGTGAGAAATTCAGACAAAGGAAAAAAAAACATTTAGAAGGGAAATTGAAGGAAAAGGTAAGTGAACCAACAATGCACTAGCTTAAAGGAACCTATTTAGAAAATAAAAAACAAACACTTTCAACCCCTTTAAGCTTGTATGGCAGTTTTGCTAGAAAGAAGAGAAAGGTGATAGGTGGGCTACTTCTGTAGTAATTGTAGCTGTTGTGAGACAAGGGCCAGGTTATGCTCACTTTTACACCTATCCGAGTATATTTCTGAGTCCAATGGCTATGGCGCTTCACGCCCTCCGAAAAAAGCCAAAATAGGACTCGGATATATACGGCGCCTGCGCAGTGAGCTTCTAGGTCTGTGCGCAGGCGCCGTATAGCGCCGGGAATACACGAGTGCTAGTCAGTTATTTTCGGAAGCCGTGATGCAAAATAGACGCGCCCTTAAACCGCGGTAGGGACAAAATTAAAATGATCAATTAAACAGTAAGTACAAAGATTTAAAAAAAAAAACAGCATACTGGCGCTGACGCCAGTATGCTGGATGGGATGACACAGACTTGTTTTAAGGGTGAACCTCCGCTTAAAATCATATGAGACGTTTGGGTGAGTGATACAAGCTTTCTTAAACGTGTGTAAAATTGATCAAGACAATCTGAAGCTGTCTGGGTTTTATCATCCAGCTTCTTCACAGATCCTTCCTCCAGCCGAGTCTTCCTCCTGGTTGTTTTTGATCTTTGTTTAGGTTCCCCCTTGACCAGGCAGGACAGCTTCTGACAATCACTTCTGGCTCTAGTTCAGACCTTAGCGCAAAGCACACATTAGGTCTCATATAGGCCTAACAGGTCAGACTGCATACAGCTCACCTGTGGTTGGCTAAGTGAAACATAAACATTAATAATCCAGTCCTATTGTGGACTCTAACGCTATTCCCAGAGGTACCAGTGACATCAACTACTAGTAGGCAGAAACAACAGTAACACTGAGCTTATGGGAAGAGCAATTGAGTACAGCACTTAAAGGAGCTTAGCTTTTTAGGCTGGGCTTCTCCTCTGGGTCACAGGCGTTCAACCAGTCTTGCACTCCTGTGACCTGTTTTCAGCAGAGAGCGGTTTGAAGTCCCTCTGCTGACGTCCACAGTCTAGGCGGCGTGTCATCCTGACTTAGTCTGAATCTGCCAGCTGCCTGGACTGATGGCAGTCTCAGCCTCTCAGCGAGCTGCTGAGACAGCCGATCCCGCCCCTCCACAGCTTAGCGCTCCAATGAGCTCAGGGAAGTGAGAGAACTGAGCTATCGGTGAAGTCAGCTTGGGCCGTTTACCACCCAGCAAAGTCAATTTAGATTCTAAGGACACTCACCTGCACAGGGTCCTGGCAATCCTGCTTTGCAGATCTACTCTCTGGATTCTACTTTTCACCACCATACCAAGAGTGCATGATCTGCCTGCTACAGCTCCCCCCACTGATATTCCTGAGACTCCAGTCGGCTGCTTGGGTCAGTGTCCATGTGGACCAACTCCAAAGACAACTACCAATCATCCAGAGCATCCTTGCTACTTTGTGCCTTGCACACCTCGTGCATGTTCATACCAGATCCGCAAGGAAAACCTTCTTGTCACTTCAGCCTCCAACCAGGTATATGACAGATGCCTTGATTTTGCAAGGCATCCAATCTGATAGCTCAGCTCCATCATCATTATAAAATATCTAATTGAATCCCAGTGCTAGTTCCATTGCATACGCAACTCCAGCCCTGAGGAAAGGAGAGGTCATTTCCCCTACACATGTTGTTTTCTCTTGCCAATAAAGATTTGGGTTTAACATTTTAAGTGTTATGAACGTGTGTATTGGTCGCTCCTCAGCACTGACCCTAAAGCTGGATATCTACTGTACATATTCATTTAAAGGAAACACTTTTTTTTGCTGAAATGACTGTTTACAGGGTATAGAGACATAATAGTTAACTTATTCCTTTTAAAAATAGATAAAAATCAATCATATAATGTGCCTTCAGTTTAGTTTTTAATCTAGTTTCATGTTTCTGTGAAGTACAGAGACACACAGAACAAAAACAAACAAACACAGGGCAGTGTTTGTATTTAAAATGAGGGGTTTTAGACACACAGTGATCACACCTCCTTGATCAGGGACCACAGAGAGAAGCTCCCATGAGTTTTTTCATAAGGAAACAGACAAACAGGAAGTGTGGAAATCAGAGAAGGATTACAGCAACTTCAAAGAAAAAACGAACAATGAGAAACCAGGATTGCATTAAGGTAAAGGAAGCTATTTAGCTAAAAAAAATTTTTCCTTTAGTGACCCTTTAAGACCATCAGGGAGGCAACAGCCCGAGACCAGTCTACACTTCTCCTTCTACTACTCTCTGTCAGCCACTTTGAAAGGTCTAACTCTAGGTAACATACCAATATTACACCTGTGCTATCACACACACACCAACTATTCTAGCTCCTGGCACTACGCGTCACAGTACAATCCTGGCATCAACAGTGCAGGAGCATTAATTAGATAAGTAATCATTGAACACCAATGTCTATTCTTGCCACTGGCATCAACAATGATTTTGGGTGTATTTTTCTCCCACTAACACCAATCATTTTAATTGTATATTTTCTCCCACCCACACTAATTTGGGGCCTATTTACCTTCCACTGTCACCCCAATATGGCTAATTTTATTCCACTGACCCCCATGATATTAAAGGGTCACTAAAGGAATTTCTTTTTTAGCTAAATAGCTTCCTTTACCTCACTGCAGTCCTGTTTTCATGTCCTCATTGTTCGTTTTTGCTATGATGTTGCTGTAATCCTTTTCTGTTCTGGATACTTCCTGGTTGTTTCCTGATAAAAAAAAAAATGGGAGCTTTCTCTCTGTGGTCACTAATCAAGGAGGTGTGATTACTGTGTGTCTAAAACCCCTCAGAACCAATCACTTTCGTTTTACAAACCATCACTGCCCTCTATTGGCTCTGTGTCTCTGTATATCACAGAAGCATGCAAAAACGAAACTGAAGGTACATTATATGATTGATTTTTATCTAATTTTAATCATTTTTAAAAGGAATCAGTTAACTATTATGTCTCTATACCCTGTAAACAGTCATTTCAGCAAAACATTTTTTTTTTCCTTTACAACTCCTTTAACCTCTTCAGGTCCGCGCTATTAACAGAATACGTGAACAGCGCGGACCTGAGGCGCCGGGGTCACGTCTTTGGACGTGATTTGCTTGTAATTCCCCTGTGGCGCGCGGCGGGGAAAAACAGTCCCGACGCATCACCGAGGATCCGATGCGTGTACCCGGCGGCCGCGATGTCCGTCAGGTACACGCGATCGTCGGTGACAGAGCAGGGACGTGGAGCTCTGTGTGTAAACACAGAGCTTCACGTCCTGTCAGGGAGAGGTGACAGATGCTGTTTCACTTGTACATAGGGAGACAGCATCGGTCACCTCCCCCAGTCACCCCCCTCCCCCCACACAGTTAGAACACACCCAGGCAATACATTTAACCCCTTCCTCACCCCCTAGTGTTAACCCCTTCAATGCCAGTCACATTTATACAGTAATTAGTGCATTTTTATAGCACTGGTCGCTGTATAAATGTGAATGGCGCCAAAAATTTGTCCGATGTGTCCGTAGCAATATCGCAGTCCCAATAAAAATCGCAGATCGCCGCCATTACTAGTAAAAAAAAAATATAAAAAAAAAATCATAATTATGTCCCCTATTTTGTAGGTGCTATAACTTTTGCGCAAAGCAGTCACTTATTGTGATTTTTTTATTTTTTTTACAAAAATACGTAGAAGAATACGTATCGGCCTTAACTGAGAAAAAAAAATATAAAAAAAATTATAAAAAAAATGGGATATTTATTATAGCAGCAAGTAAAAAAAATATATATATTTTTAAATTGTCGCTCTTTTTTTCATTATAACGCAAAAAATAAAAACCACACGGGCGATCAAATACCACCAAAAGAAAGCTCTATTTGTGGGGAAAAAAAGGACGCCAATTTTGTTTGGGTGCCACGTCGCACGACCACGCAATTGTCAGTTAAAGCGACGCAGTGCCGGAAGCTGAAATTTCGCCTGGGCACGAAGGGGGTTTATGTGCCCAGTAAGCAAGTGGTTAAGGTAAATATATGTAAACACAGAGCTCCACGTCCTGTCGGGGAGAGAGGAGACCGATGATGTGCCCCTTGCGCATAGGGACACCGATCGGTCACCTCCCACAGTTAGAATCACTAGTAGGGAACACATTTAACCCCTTCCTTGCCCTCTAGTGTTAACCCCTTCCCTGCCAGTCACATTCATACAGTAACAGTGCATATTTATAGCACTGTTCACAGCATAAATGTGAATGGTCCCAAAAATGTGTCCGCCATAATATCGTAGTCCTGACAAAAATCGCAGATCGCCGCCATTACTAGTAAAAAAAAATAATAATAAAAAAATGTCAGAATTCTATCCCCAATTTTTAGAGGCTATAACTTATGCGCAAACCAATCACTATACGCTTATTGCGATTTTTTTCCCCCCCAAAATATGTAGAAGAATACGTATCTGCCAAAACTGAGATTTTTTTTTTTTTTTTTTAATTGGGATATTTATTATAGCAAAAAGTACAAAATATTGTGTTTTTTTTCAAAATTGTCACTCTTTTTTGTGTATAGCGCAAAAAACAAAAACCGCAGAGGTGATCAAATACCACCAAAAGAAAACTCTATTTGTGGGAAAAAAAGGACGGCAATTTTGTTTGGGAGCCACGTCGCATGACCGCGCAATTTTTTTTTTTTTATTTTTTTTTTTTTTTTTCTTTGTCTTTTTTTTTTTTTTTTTTTTAAAGTGTATTTTTTGTGCGTGAACTCGAGAGAGAGGAGCCGGACTGCAGGAGTTGGGAGTAGGCAGACCCTCCCCCCGGAGGCAATCGCCATCCTTCTCCATGCCCCTGGTGGCAATGGCGGGTGTGAAGGGGGGCCTCCCACTCACCCCGCCCTACCTGCTCCTCTTGGGAGCCCAACTGGGGCCCAACGGGACCCCAATGGGGCAGAGGGACTCCCCCTATGAGGGAGTGAGGGGGCCTAGCCCACCCAGCCAGCCCCGTAGGTCCTTCGCCTCTCTTTATTTTAAGAGACCGCATGGCCAAAGTGCATGTGTTTTAAACCAATTTCGTGTGCGTGCAAGTGTGGTGGTTTTTGTGGGGGGGGGTGGGCGTACTAAGCACAGGCGTACCTTGCATAGCACACCCACCGGGAGCCGGGCTGAGACCACCAAACTCAATTCACATGTAGCCGAGACCGGGATCCGAACCCTTGGCTGCAGAGGTGAATGGCTTGTCAGCGCAGTGCCAATCACGTTGAGCCACCACAGCTCCCTTCGCGCAATTTTTATTTAAAGCGACGCAGTGTCGAAAACTGAAATTTCATCTGCGCAGGAAAGGGGTATGTGTGCCCAGTAAGCAAGTGGTTAAAAAAAAAACAGCTTTAGAGATATGTCAACGAGGTGAAGATCATAGACTAGACAGTTTGAGGTCAGGTTCCAGACCAAGGTCAGAGCAAACAGAACCCATTCAAGGCCAGGATAGTGCAAAGATGTAATTCCTGCATGCAGGTAGTGATGGCATGAAGCCTTTCACCGACTATCACTTGAAAATATTCATTGCTTTTATGCCTCTGCAATATATTGACCGTTTGTTATCAGTTTAACCAAATTTTCCACAATATGTTTGTGCTAGGTAGGTAGGAGCTTCATGAAGAAAAAAAGGTTTACTTTGGCAAGCCTTTATTTGCTTTCTTTTCGTGAGTAGAAGGTAGTAGGAGGATTTGCGTAGGCTATGGATAAGGAGACATGATGTGACTTGCTTTTTAGCTTTATTTTATAAAATCAAGTTGAAAAAGACACAATCAGCCTATGTAGTTAAAGGCC
Source organism: Rana kukunoris (assembly GCA_029574335.1). Lineage (NCBI taxonomy): Eukaryota > Metazoa > Chordata > Amphibia > Anura > Ranidae > Rana > Rana kukunoris. The sequence continues at coordinate 66,143,692 of CM056057.1, forward strand.
ATTGCTTTGTTATCCACTTGCCTACTGGGCACTTAAACCCCCTTTCTGCTCAGGTAAATTTCCAGCTTTCAGCACTGTCACATTTTGAATAACAATTGCGCGGTCATGCAACACTCTAACCAAATATAATTTTTATCATTTTTTTTTTACACACATAGAGCTTTCTTTTGGTGGTATTTAATCACTGCTGGGGTTTTTTTCTGCTAAAAAAAATGAAAAAATAAACTGAAAAAATGTATAGTTTGTCATAAAATTTTGCAAACAGGTACGTTTTCTCCTTCATTGATGTGTGCTGATAAGGCGGCACTGATGGCCACTGATAAGGTGGCACTGATGGGATCTGATAAGTCGGCACTGGTGGGCACCGATGAGGCAGCACTGGTGGGCACTGATAGTTTGCACTGATGAACACTGATAGGTGGCACTAATGGGTGGCACCAATAAGTGACACTGAAGGGCACTGATGGGCCCTGATAGTCTGCACTGATAAGGCAGCACTGATGGACACGGTTGAAGCGGCACTGGCCAGTACTGATAGGTGGCACTGATGAACACTGATAGGTGGCACTGAGAGGTAGCACTGATGGGCATTGATAAGTGCCATTGAAGGGCACTGATAGGTGGTACTAATGGGTGGCACTGATGAGCACTGGTAGGTGACACTGACAGGCAGAACTGAAAGGTGGCACTGACAATGAGACCCTGATGGACAATGATTGGCAGCACTGATGGGTATTGATAGGTGGCACTGGTGGGTGGCACTGTTGGGCACTGATTGGCAACACTGATATGCACTGGGGGGCATTGGCAGGCAGCACTGGTGGGCACAGATGAGGCTGCGATGGCTCTATCTGTTCGGGACAGAAGCCGGCAATCTGCTTTTTTTTTTCTCCTCTTGCTGTCAGCATGAGCAGAAAAAAAGACGATTATCAATCTTCTGTTTACATCACATGATCACGTGGTAAGGGGCCGGGATCAGCCCCTTACTCTGATCTGTGAACAGCCGAGTCTCATTGACTTAATAATCACAGAGCCACGTACCCCGTGCAGGCAGCTTATGCACAGGAGGACGTCTATTGATGTCCTCCTGGTAGAGCTGCAGGATTAATCGCGGAGAGAATCGCGATCTCGATTCTCCCCACCCACGATCTCCCCGCGGGATGACCTGCGATTCTTATGTCTCACCGCCATTCCACGTAACCAGCGTGGAACGCAAATGCCGCCTGCGCTTCTCTCACAGTTCAATACAACTTTAGTGTGTATCCATGTGCCTCCTAGTGGTTGCCGGCGGTACTGCTGTGAGAAAGATTAATACATCAGAAGCAGTACTGCCGGCAACCACTGGGTGGCGTATGGATACACACAGTTGTACATAACTGTGAGAAAGATTAATACAACTGTGTGTATCCATGCGCCACCCAGTGGTTGCCGGCGGCACTGCTTCTGATGTATAAAAAACAGACCAGTGATATATCTATATTGTTAAAGACCATATAACTTCTATGAAAGAAGCAGTATCACTGCGGTGGCAGTAATGCACACAGTCAGGTGCAATTAAAAACTTTTATAGAAGTAATACAGCAACAGCTCACAACAAACCCGGTGGGACAGCTACCCAGTAGCACACACTCACAGTTCCAGTAACGTGAAGAACAGATTCCAACCGACAGCATCTGTTAAGAAGGAAAAAAACGTGGTCTGGCTGTCTCGTGCCAAATCAGGAAGGTATCCATAGAGCTCCGACCCTGAGTTTTCCCTATCAATAGTACTGTCCCCCACAGACTCTACTCACTTGCATAAAGCAGACCAAACCCGGGGTCCAGGGTCTTAAAGTGTTACTAAACCCACAATGGTAAAATCAGTCTGTATATGCAGTAAAGCATGCTTATTATACTCACTGTTGGACATAAGGGGTTAATCCTCCACATTGCACTTTTGACATTTTTATCCAGGAATAAGTAAAAACATTCAACTATACACCGACTCTGTGAATGTATCTTGAAGAGATGACCAAGACACTTGTGCTCTTCACCACAAATATGAAAGATCCCCACCACAGAGCCCGTTTAGTAATAATCGGACCTCCAGACATTCATCAATGGCAATAGCAGGACACCTAGGTTTCAGTGATGTCAAGGATCAGCATGTCAGATCAGGCCACATCCGCACTCATGGAGAAGAGCAGAGGCCACACATAGTATTAAACTGCCAAACAATTTATTAAAACAATAGAGAGGTACTTACAGAGGTAAAAGAATATATAGTATTTTACAGCATATACTGATGCCTTGCCACTGGCCATACGGTGAGCGCACTGACATCACAAGTTAAGCCCCACCAAACATGTTTCACCACCAAAGAGGGTCATCAGGGGAACAGGAGACAAACAATGATGGCAATGTGCAATTTATGTATTTTGTAAGCTTCTTGACAATGGGAACCTATCGTGAAGCATTGGTTTATACTTTGTATACAATCTTTAACTATACAACTAAACACACAATACATGGTGGGATCTGTGATATTATCGTCAATGTTACAGGATAGATGTATGCAAAGGAAAGGTGAGGAATAAGAACAGTGCCAGTGAAATGTGAGGACCTGTAAAAAGGAGTTATTTACAACACTATATGGCCAAAAGCATGAATTCACATTCTAAATTGTTGCATTCAGGTGTCTTCAGTGAGGGGTACTGTTAATGCTACAGCATTTAAAGAAGTTTCCAATCTTGTGGCAACAGTGTAGGGAAGGTTCTTTCTTTACAACATGAGCTTGCCCCTGTGCACAAAGCCAGGTCATATAGCCTTCCCAAAGGAGTGGAGGGCTGGAGGCTGTTATAGTGGTAAAGGGGACAACAACTTCACATCAACGTTCATGGTTTGGAAATGAGATGTCTATCAAGCTCATATAAGTGTGATCATCGGGTTTTTATACATTTTGTTTCCATACAGTATATGTGAACATGGTTTAGGAAATATCTTCATCTGAAATAAAAAGTGACATTTTGCTTTGTTTTAATAGTTTGTCATTGAATCCAACACCAACTTTTTGTGCTTCCTGCTTGCCAAAAGCTGGGGCTGTTGTAGGGGCAGCAGGAGGTGGTGGAAGTACACCTAAGAAGTATACACTGAAGAGTGTCCAGTCTCCTAGACCCATACATAAAACATCTCTAATCTCATTATTATCACTGTAGACCAGGGCTCTGCCATTCAGATTGTGCTCTTTCATCTTCTGTACATACATCTTGAAGTTGTCCTCTCGGAAACATAATTTAGTCATCTGGAAAAAAGGAAAGAAGATATAGCGCATAAATAAGAATTGAAGTGGAAAGATGTGTATGTGAAATGTATATAGAGTGAAAGGGCTTTTAGGCGGAAAGCTGTCCTATGTATGGTAGTATGATTGTGTAACGGTCAGGGGTTAACGCTTTTTACGATATTCCATTCCACCAACCCACGACAGCTTCTCGACACTCCACAATCCAGCAGACAGGACCCATAAGAATCCCCCAGAAAAACGAGACACAGCTCTGTTCTCTGGTTCCAAACGGATAGGTCTTTTAATGGTAAAACTCAGGCTTTTTATACAGTTAACAAACAAAAAGCATGCTGCAGTAATCAAAGGGACAATAACACACTCCACCCACAACATCATACAATGGGTACTAACAAGTCCCCCTCAATCCACATCTTAGACAGACATTCTGACTCAGCGATAAGCTATTCTCACCCGCTACACATTCCTTTAGTAAACATAAGTCAGACGTCTATTATCATCTATTATCATTCTATTCTATTATCATCAATAGAACTTTCACACAATACAGTGTTAATTAGCATCACACAATGAAATATCGTAGGAGCCAGACTTAATTAACACCTTAATAGTATGTGTCCCCACATTGAATACATCACTCTATTGACGGGTTGGGTTCAGAATTAACCACCTGTAATATTTCAAGATATCCTGCAATACATTGTGAATTATCATTACTGTCCTATGTTAAAACAATCCAAGATATGTCCATTATTTCCTGGTTCAATCTGTGCCCAAAAGTGACCCCCGTTACAGATAGTAATACACTTATTGCTTGTTTGGTAAAGATCTTTTCTAACCTCACCTAACCCCAGTGGATTTATTCAACAAAGCAATGTGTAGCAACTTGTAAAAAAAGAATTAGCATAGAAACATTTCTTTTCATGCAGTGATTGTAATAAAAGAATAGACTCACTTCTTTACAGACTTCATCTATGGTCATATTCAGTAAAGTCAACATGGTCAATCTGTTGTTCTTCTTAGATTCCCACAAGTTGTTGCTGCCTCTTAAAAGTTCCATCTGTCTTTTAATGGACCGGTCTAAATTGACAGTGAATGGCAAAAAAAAGTTGGCATCTGCTACTGTGAAATTTCCATACAATAGTTTGTGGAAAATCTCTGGGTCCCCATCCAGCTCCAGAAGTTGTTTGAGATTTGTTTTTATGGCATCTAATTCTTCCAAAGACTTCTCAAAAACATCCCAAAGGAATGTTCGAGAGTATATAGATGATTCTCCTGTTGCATTAGTTTGATCAAGTCCCCTCCTCTGCTGTTCGTCTTCAATACACTGCAATATCCAACTAAGGCGGCAAGGCCATTGTGTTGCCAGAAGTACCCATTCTGTTACTTTGTCAGGCTTAATCTCAGTCCTTGGCACATCTCTTATCATAAGTCTGATTGTTACGGTAATGGTGTTTACTATCCTTCGGATGTGGACAACATTGTCAGTAATATAATCTTTCATTACTTCATTAAAGAGGTATCTGAAGGCATCGTCAATTAAGGTTTTTGTATGTGGTCCTTTATCTGCAAGAAAATTGCTACTTTGCATTAGTTCTCCAGACCATCCAACATTCAAGGGAAATTCCTGGACTCCTAAATCATTTTGATGGGGAAGTCGTTGTCGAAGGAGTTGTTCTTTCTCATTTGGTACCTCTGCTAAATCTGTTATATTTTCTTCTTCAGTTTCTCTTATCAGCTCACCTTTTCCTTCCACTATATTTTTCATCACGCAACACTTAGTCATAGAGTCCATTTTTGGAATGCAAAAAGGCAGAGTTATAATACGGTTTAGGAACAGATATCCGTTGTTTGCCATGCCTTTTAACAATAGTGAGCTTTCTACGCATTCCACAATGATCCTGGGGTCCACGGCTAGAATAGAAATAAATGGGGCACTGGGATCGGAAAGTAGAATATTCATGGCATTTAAGACTCCTACTACTTTGTTTGGCATGCACTTGTCCAGGTTTGTGATCTCTAGGACCACTTTAATTTTCTGCCGTTGGAAGACTTCCATGACTTGGAGGTAACGGGTGATGACCTTAACCTCTCGCTTTACATCACTCATGAAGCCCAGCTGGGAACTCATGTCTGTCCGGTTCATCTTTTGCTGCACCACACCCTTTTGGGTAATAATTGTGTTTTTAATGGTCATAATAGCTACTCTCAATATCCCTGCTGCCGAGATGCCAACAACAGTTGCTCCAACACCTTCAGCAGCAGCCATCATATCTCCAGTTGGGCTACCAAATGGAAAGCCATATATTATAAACAAAGTACCAACACCAATTCCAATCAAGATAACTAAAATGATGGCAATCCAGAGTGGAATGCATAGAAACTTCTTACTAACCCATTCTTGTTTGAGTGGTGCATCTATAATTTTGGTTTTTCTGGCTACAGTTCGATAGACGCTAATAGGAGCCAGTCCAAAGTATTTCTCAATACCATCACAGAGGGTGGTAACAATACCAGCCCAGAGCTGGTCACTACCTGCGTATTCCCATGCACTGAAACGGATGAAGATAAAACGTATATTCTGTCGTTCTTTGTGCTTTTCTGTGATGACAGGATGGTAAAATATCATATAGAAGATAAGCTTGATGAGGTCTTTTCCTGTGCATTTTCTTGTTTCCTGTGTGGTTCTGGCAACTTCATCCTGTTCTTTTTTCCATGATTCCCAACATAGATATTCTGTAAATTGGATGACAAGAATGAAGTGTTAAGCCCTGTACACACGATCGGATATCTGATGGAATCTAATCCGATGGATTTTTTCCGTTGGATATCCCATGAAGTTGACTTTTATTAGTCTTGCCTACACACCATCGGTCAAAAATCCGACCGTGTCCAACGCGGTGACGTAAAACACTACGACGTGCTGAGAAAAATGAAGTTCAATGCTTTCGAGCCTGCGTCGACTTGATTCTGAGCATTCATGGATTTTTGACCGATGGACTTCCACACAGACGATCGTTTTTTTTTTTCTATTGTTTTTTTATCCATAGGAAAATTTTAAAACATGTCCTATTTTTTTTCACCGATGGAAAACAAACCGATGGGGCCCACACATGATCGGTTTGTTCGATAAAAACAGTCCATCGGTCTGTTTTCATCAGACAAACCGATTGTGTGTACAGGGCTTAAGTAAAAAAAAAAGGAATATGAAGTCATTGCAAACGCAGTAGTAGAAGCTATGCTGCTTCAGTTTTTAAGGTGGTATTAAACCTAATGCCGCGTACACACGATCACTTTATGTGATGAAAAAAAAAAAAAATTTCTGTGAAGTAAAAAAAAAAGTTTTTGACACTTCAATTTTCAAAGACGATGTTGCCTACACACCATCGTTTTTTTCACAATGCTCTATCAAAGCGAGGTTACGTTCACCACTCTTTTCCATTGAAGCTCGCTTAATAACTAGCTTCTGGGCATGCGCGGGTTGAAAAACGTCATTGTAAACAACGTTTTTTTGCTACACACAGTGATTTTTTGTGAAACAAAAAACGACGTTTTGAAAAACGACACAAAAAATTGAAGCATGCTTCAATTTTTTTTTTGTCGTTTTCACAAGACATAAAACAAAGTTTTCCCCCACACACGGTCATTTAAATTGACGTTTTTAAAAACGTCGTTTTTTTTCATCACATAAAGTGATCGTGTGTACGCGGCATGAAACTAAACATGTAATATATTGCAGCTTACCATTTATTAGTTGTGGTAACTGCATTATCTTAATTTTTTTGGCTTTTCCCTCTGTTTTTACTTGGTGATCTGGCCAATAACACACCTCCTATGCATCCACTCTGGATTTAGAAAATCAGGGCAACCTTGGACAAAAGCATTGCCAGTCTGGGGGAAGAAGAATGTTAGATGGGCTAGCAGAGTTAAGGAGGCCATTATAGGTACATTATAAGCAGTTACAGCAATATTTTTTTCTTTTTGGGATAAATGTTTTACATGGACAAATAAAAGCCGATCATCGTAAATGTCCTTGTCAGTGGTAAATAGTTTGTCTCGACTCTAACTCTGTCTGCCAGACCGTCCCAGCAGACAGATTCGATCGTGTGTATGGGTGAGCCGACGGATTTGGCCAGCAGACAGATTTGAAAGCATGCTTTCAAATCTGTCGGCTGGGAACCCGTCCGCCCGACATGTCTGCTGGTTAGTACGCTAACCAGCAGACATGTCTTCTCGCACACGCGTCGAATGGTTTTGACGCATGCGCGGAAGTGTTTTACTTCCTGGTGCGGTGACGTGGCGGCGTCAACGTCACCGCCACGTCAGCGCGCCGTCTGCCGGCGGGGATTTTGGTTTGATCGTGTGTACACGATCAAACCAATACGTCCCCAGCAGACAGATTTGTTCAAATCGGTCTGTCCGACCGATTTGAACAAATGTGTCTGCTCGTGTGTATGGGGCCTAAGGGTCCCTTTACACGAACGGACCGTTTGTCCGTTCTTTACAAGTCCGTTTACGGACTTGTAATGCATCCCTATGGGATCGTGTCTGTTAGCGGATGATGCATCCGCTAACGTCCGCAAAGATCAGTTTTTTCGGACGGAAGAAAACCCTTTTATTCTTCCGTCTGAAGGATCGGATCGGATGAATACGGACACACGGTCCGTATTCATCCGATTCCCCATAGGGGAGAGCAGAGGAGAGACAGGGCGGTCTCTGCACAGTGTGCGGGGTCTGCCCTGTCCGCCGACAGCTCAGCGGGGATTTACGGATGATCCCTGCTGAGCCGACGGACACACATGGGGCAGATCAAAAACGGTCCGCTCTGTGTGAAAGGACCCTAAGTAACTTTGTAGGGGGATCTTGCTTTGTTGAAAAACAACATAATTACTGCCAGGATCACCAGATGAAAATAAAGGAAAGAAGAAAGCCTAAAAAAGAAAACCAATTCCTGCCATCAAATCTAAGAATTGTTAAGCTGCATCATAATAAATATTTGCTTTTGGGTTTAATACCGCTTTAAACCAGCTGCAATTCAGCAATCCCTGATGACATGTTTGCTTTATTTATCAGCAATCAGTAAATACTAGACACATGTAATTAATTTCTTCCCGAATTCGTTTTTTAACAAAATTCAACAAATTTGTTTATTCGGAAATATCCAAATTTATGAAGAGCCGTTTAATGGATTTTTCTGAAATTTCGAAAATTCGAAAGAAAGAACAGAAATCCGAAATTCTAAAACCCAAAAAAAAAAAAATCTGAAATTAGAAAATCCGAAATTTGAAAATCTGAAAATTTGAAAATCCGAAAATAAGAACAAAAATCTGAAAGAAAATCAGAAAATAATAACGAAAATCTGGAAATCCAAAAAAATAACTAACTACTAATAACTATTAAATTATAGGTATTGGACAACCCCTACTGCCGTCTGTAATTGAGACTAACCAAATTGGTTTTATGGCTAACAGAGCCACTGATGTCAACCTGCGATGCCTATCTACCAACATACATGCACGACACCTCAATAAGGGTTCCCGTGTGGTGGCCTCCTTAGACAAAGAGAAGGCCTTCGAACACTGTGGAATGGCCTTTTCTGTGGGAGGTCCTCCATAGAATGGGGTTCCCCGTGATATTTATTGCGTGGTTACAGACACTATATAAGCATCCCATGTCGGCTATCAAGCTGGGGGGAGGGTCTGTTATGGCCCTTCCCTCTGTCCAGAGGCATGCGGCAGGGCTGCCCTCTCTCTTCGGCCCTTTTCGCCGTTGCAATGGAACCACTGGCGGAGGCCCTGCGCACCTCCCTGCACATCAGGGGCCTGCGTGTTGGCTGACTGGAGGAGAGGGTCGCCCTGTATGCAGACGATCTCCTTTTCCTCAACGATGCAGACTCCTCGCTCACGGGGGCACTGCAGATTCTGAACTTATTCTCCACTGTCACGGGCCTCAAGGTTAACTGGTCAAAGTCTCTTTTGTTCCCTATAGACTCTGCAGCTCGTACCACCGCTCCCTCCGATATACCCCTACAATGGGTTGAGAGCTTCAAATAACTTGGGGTGGTGATCTCGAGGCAGGCTTTAGATTTTTTGCCCCTGAATCTATCCCCAGTGGTTCAGGAGACACGGCTGAGACTGAAGGCATGGGAGTCGCTACCCTTATAATTGCTAGGTCAGATAAATCTAATGAAAATGAAAATCCTGCCCAAAATTATCTACCTTCTCCGTCAATCTCCACAGTGGATTCCCAAATCCTTTTTCACCCAGCTACATAGCCTCTTCGCTTCCTTTATCTGGGGGACTCAGTCCCCCAGGTATGGATGGTATGGATGGTCAACGCTAATACGCCTGTCCTCCCAGGGAGGACTGGGGTGCCCTGACCTATATAAATATTTCCTGACCACCCAGCTAGTTACAGCGGCCTGGTGGCTTGCTCCGATATGACAAACCCCGCCTCCTTGGCAGTGGTGAAATCGTTGGAAGCGCTGACATTTTTACTTTTTCGTGGCCCAAAAGCCCCATACCCATTGACCCCCTCCATGCGCACTACGCTTCGTGCATGGGGGGCAGGACTTCAAATTGAAAGGTACCCTAAAAAACTGTTTGCCTTTTATCATATTTCTGTATGTACCTCAGTCAACTCTTGTTATGACCAATGTATGTTGTTTTTTGTTGAATGTTTTAATACTCAATAAACAGATTAAAAAAATATATATATAGGTATTGGAATTTTCTTTCAAATTTGTCTATTAGTTAATGTAACGAATATGAATTTATCCAAAGTTACGAATTATTCGGATACATTCGTATTCGTTACATTTACTAACAGCCAAATTTGAAAGGAAATGCCAATACCTATAATTTAATAGTTAGTCATTATTAGTTAGTTAGTTATTATTTCGGATTTTCAAATTTTGGATTATCGAAATAACAAATACTGCATCTAAACGAATGGAAGTAACAAATTCTAATTTTCAGAAGTTACAAATTTATTTGAAATAACAAATTTTCGATCATAACGAATAAACCATAAAGAAAAACAAACAAACAAATTAAACGAAAAGGAATGCATTTTTCGGCAGTGCACATTTCTTGTAAATACCTAAGTGCCTTGATTCTGGCATAAAGGAAATGTTAAATTTTGCTCAAATAATTGTTTGAAAACTCACACACGATTAAGTCCTTTCCTTTTTACCACCAGTCTCCACTATTCATCCTATTTCAGGTAATTATTATTCCCCCTCATCCTCCATTTACTTCTTGCAGTTATTAGCTCCAATGCTGCACTTGGTCTTCATCCTATATAGTCTTTTTACATTTGTCTTGTATTAAAGCTAACTTTGTGTTGTTCAAATATCCTACTCTGATTTGATAGCATGCAATATGTGTACTGCGCCATTGTATAGGTCCTCCTAGTTGGTTACAGGCAGTGCTTTCAACATTGTGAGAATGTTATCTAGTAAGTTTGTGTTCTCTAAAATAGCAATAACCAGACTTGGAAGCAGTGGTGCGTCCCTGTGCTACAGACAGGGGTCAAGTCCTGGGGAAAAAAGTGTAGGAACTCCCACCCAAGATCCCCACCAAAAAAAACCTGATACGCTCATATGCATAATTACTAAACTGCATGTTTTTTTTTCGATCCACTGTACCTTAGTAATCCTTTATGTTACTGACCGCTTTCTGTATATGGCTTTATCGGGTAGTGTGCGGGTATTCCATGATCACTTCCTCGATGCTGCAATGTCTCCTGGGAGCTTTTGTCATTGTTCCCAGGAGACATTGCGGAGGTCTTCCGTGAGTTATTGCGGGATTTAGAAAGCAGCAAGTTCTTTCTAAATCCCGCGATAACTCACGGCAGACTTCCGCAATGTCTCCTGGGAACAATGACAAAAGCTCCCAGGAGACATTGCGGCCCCTGACAGTGACTCGAGCTGGGCATCGCCGCTTAGTGAAGGATTGGCTTGGGTGGCTCGGGCGGCTCGGCTGCTCTCGATTGCTCTCCGCTGCTCTAGTCCTGCAAAGGGAACTGAGTTCCTGCTGTGAAAAAAGTGCAGGAACTCCGTTCCCACGCATTCCCGAAGGACTTGAGCCCTGGCTACAGATGACGATCAGCAGTTTCCCTGAAATCTTTGTTAAGGAACCATCGGTCAATGGCTAACCTTACATGCAAAGACTGGGTAGTCCAGTATTAGGCTGAATTCACACTGCGATTCACAGCTCCAGCAGGTCTCTGTTGTCAGCTGAAGTGGGGGGCAGTGTGGTGCTTAATACTTACTTTCAATTTTGTTTAGTAGAATATCCTTGCGTCTACCCCATGGGGCATAAAATCCCACTGTCACAGGAGAAACAACATAGTATAGAGCCTTGGCCAGAGAAAAGCAGTAGACATCATCTTTGGTTTCAAATGCTTCAAGAACAAAATGAATAGAGAGAATTGTCAGAGAGGTGCAAAGGCAGAGATAGCAATAAAAAAACATTGTCAGAAAATGTACTCCTGCCCCACTCCACTAAAAACTGCGTTTTTGTCTCTGTCACTGTTACATTATTTTCAGGTGGAAACCTTTGCTCAGGAAAATAAAAACAATTAGCCAGAAAAATTAGGATCATGATTTTAAGGGCTTCTGCGCCCTCCGGGGTTGGTCACCTCCTCTCTGAGTCCTCTGCTTTTTTGGCGCCCCTTGATAAGACATGTGAAGGATAGGTGGTTCATAACAGATGTTTTCTTGTCTACATGAATTATGACCATTTACACTCACAAAATGTATTTTATGAATAATATGTACATGTCTTTTCTATTTTCATAGTTACATGACAATCATTTCTCTATGCCATCTGATCATAGAACAAAATGTCATTTAAAACTGCTTGCGGCTGTTTTTTATTATTATTATTATTATTATTATTATTATTAAAGCATGTGTCAAAAATTGTCTGCTGTCATTTTTACTTTTCTGACACTTTTTGGGAGAATGGGTAAGGGGTACAATGTACCCCATGTTGAGGGCATGTGGCATGATACGGTTCAGGAGGGGCACTCTCTTGCCCCCCCTTTTCATGCGGCCTGCCAGGCTGTGTGCTTGGATAAGGGTCTGGTATGGATTTTGGGGGGGATCCCCACGACATTTAAAAATGTTTTAATTTAAATTATCTTTATCTATATTGTCGGAATCCAACTTTACATTTCAGCCATGAGTGTGGTGCTGTTATAAACATGGGAAAGATGCGCTACTCTACAGGCACACTAAGGAGATCCCCCACCCACGATATTTAAAGGAATATTTCATTTTTATTTTTTCACTTTAAGCAGGATTAAAATCACAGTTTTTAAAAAAAAATGTCAGTTTTAAAACTTTTTTTGCATTGATACATGTCCCCTGGGGCAGGACCCAGGTCCACAAACATTTTTTATGGCAATAACTTACATATAAGCCTTTAAAATTAGCACTTTTAATTTTTCACCTTCGTGTCCCATAGACTTTAACAGTGTCCTTGTGTTTGCATGTTCTGCTGCGAACCAAACCGGGGGGTGTTCAGCTCATCCCTAGTTTATAGGAAGAACCACCATAGACAGCCATATAGTAGTTGCAGACATCCACAATTGGATGTAAAGAAAAGTATTGACCCCAAAATGTTAAAGGAGTTGTAAAGGTATAACCCCTTTAAGGGGTTTAGGTGAAAAAACATCCGATGATTAGCGCCCCCCCCCCCCAGCCCCCCGTTTACTTACCTGAGCCCTTGAAAGTCCTGCATCGTGAATGCGCTGGTTTCTCGGCTCATTCATTGGATGATTGATAGCAGCGCAGCCATTGGCTCCCGCTGCTGTTAATCAAATCAATGACGTGGCACGCTAGGGGGGTGGCCCGAGTGATACAGTCGACTGTATCACTGTATCACCGGAGCGTGCCTGCAAGCTAACCCCCCTTAGGAGAGCGCTTCCCATAACGGGGGTTAGCTGATGCAGGGAGGAGCCGAGAAAGCCGCAGAGGGACCCCAGAAGACGACGATCGGGGCCAAAAAAAAACTTTTACAACCCCTTTAAGTGGGACTGTCAAGGCAACCTAGAAAACAAAAAGGAAGATTATAAAAAAAATGTATATATATTAATAAAATCTTCCTTTTTGTTTTCTAAGTTGCCTTGAAAGTCCCACTTAACCTTTGGGGTCAGTACTTTTCTTTATATTTCCTATAGTGGAGTAGATTTGCAAGCATTACAGAAAATATCACCTAGGTGGATAATTTTTTTCTTTTAGCTGTATGGGTCGCCCAATTGTCTCTTATTTAAAGGGACTGACCCTTTTCGTCTAATAGATAGGCTTTTATAATACAAAAAAATATATTATTTAACCTTTAAAACTGTTATATCACACAAAATATTTCATACATCCACTAAATATTACATTTGTTCTTTTGAAAACTTAGTATGAATTAAATATAGTGGTTAAGAAGCACTTGTGGGTTTCAACAATAATTTTTGTGTATTAGTTCATTCTAAACTACGGGCATATCCCACTTTTAAGTACACAATGGGGTTTATTTACTAAAGCTGGAGACTGCAAAATTAGGTTCACTTCTGCATAGAAACCAATGGGCTTCCAGATTTTATTACCAGGCTTAAAGGAGTTGTAAAGGAAAAAAAGTCCCATGAGGCATTGTAAAACTCTTACATTCACAGACATGACTAGGGCATGATGGGAATTGTAGTTCCTGAACAGCTGGAGGGCCATAGTTTGAGGACCCATGGTTTACAGGGTATAAAGACAAAATAGTTCCACCCAGGAAAACAACATTTGCCCATATAGCTTAAAAAAATTAAATAAAAAAAAACGTGAAAAAAAAAAATACTCACCTGAAATACCTGTTGCTATGCGGAAGTCCGTAATCTGCCTCTTCCACACCGCGGTGTCTTTTCTTCTGCTTCTTCTCCTTGTGAATGGGGCGCGCTGCTTTCTGGGAACTGTGTGTGTTCTCAGAGAGCACCAATTCACAAGCCAGCGTGAGACTCACGCAGGCGCAGTAGGAAATGGGCAGTGAAGCCGTACGGCTTAACTGCCTGTTTCCCATAGTGTGGATGGCGGCGCGGGACCTGGATCGATCGTGGGACCGGCATCGGGGGGGCCATCAGCGTGGGCAAGTAGGACAAGATAAGTATCCTTATTTAAAGTCAGCAGCTACACTGTTAGTAGCTGCTGACTTTAAAAAAAAAAATTGCAGCTGGAACACCCCTTTAACTGATTCATTTTAAAAATGATTAAAAATAGATAAAAAATCAATCATATAATGTACCTGCAGTTTCAGTTTAGTTTTTCATCTAGTTTCATGCTTCTGTGAAGTACAGAGACACAGAGCCAATACAGGGAAGTGTTTGTTTTTAAAATGAAACTGATTGGTTCTGAGGGGTTTTAGACACACAGTAATCACACCTCCTTGATTAGAGACCACAGAGAGAAGCTCCCAGTACTTTTTTCATAAGGAAACAGACAACCAGGAAGTGTGCAGAACAGAGAAGGAATACAGCAAAAACGAACAATGAGGACTTGAAACCAGGACTGCATTAGGGTAAAGGAATCTATTTAGCTAAAAAAAAGTGACCCTTTAACCACTTCCCGCCCGGCCAATAGCCGATTTACGGCCGGGAAGTGGTTATGAAATCGTGACAGGCCGTTCTCAAACGGCCTGCACGATTTCATGCCGCACGCGCCCGTGCGGGCGCGCAGCGCGACGATCGGTGATGCGGGGTGTCAGTCTGACACCCTGCACCTCCGATCTCGGTAACGAGTCTCCGGCGGAGCCTCGTTACCACGTGATCAGCCGTGTCCAATCACGGCTGATCACGATGTAAACAGGAAGAGCCGCCGACGGCTCTTCCTCACTCGCGTCTGACAGACGCGTGTAGAGGAGAGCCGATCAGCGGCTCTCCTGACAGGGGGGGTTCGCGCTGATTGTTTATCAGCGCAGCCCCCCCTTGGATCGCCACACTAGACCACCAGGGAACTAAAAAAATACAAAAAAAAGGGCAAAAAAAATAAAAAAATGACAAAAAAAAAAATAAGTCAGCAAAAAAAAAAGAAAAAAGGGGGCAGTAAAAAAAAAAGATGCCAATCAGTGCCCACACATGGGCACTGATTGGCAACATTGATCCATCAGTGCCACCCCTCAGTGATCATCAGTGCCACCCCAGTGTCTGTCAGTGCCACCCCACAGTGCCAATCCATGCCCAGTGCCCACCTATCAGTGCCCACCTGTGCCGCCTATCAGTGCCCACCTGTGCCGCCTATCAGTGCCCACCTGTGCCGCCTATCAGTGCCCACATGTGCCGCCTATGAGTGCCCACCTGTGCCGCCTATGAGTGCCCATCTGTGCTGCCTATGAGTGCCCAGTGCTGCCTATGAGTGCCCATCAGTGCCACCCATGAGTGCCCATCAGTGCCGCCCATGAGTGCCCCATACCAGCGCCGCCTATCAGTGCCCATCAGTGCTACCTAATCGGTGCCCATCAGAACTACCTCATCGGTGCCCATCAGTGCCACCTCATCGGTGCCCATCAGTGCCACCATATCAGTGCCCGTAATTGAAAGAGAAAACATACTAATTTACAAAAAAATTAACAGAAAAAAATAAAAACTTTTTTTTTTTTCAAAATCTTCGCTCTATTTTTAGTTGTTGCGCAAAAAAAAAAAAACGCAGAGGTGATCAAATACCACCAAAAGAAAGCTCTATTTGTGGGGAAAAAAGGACGCCAATTTTGTTTAAGGTGCAGTGTAGCATGACCGCGCAATTGTCATTCAAATTGCGACAGTGCTGAAAGCTGAAAATTGGCTTGGGCGGGAAGGTGCGTAAGTGCCTGGAATGGAAGTGGTTAATTGACCAGGCTGGGGTTAGAAGCTCATTGGTTTCTATGCAGAAGTGAGACTGATTTTGGACTTTCCAGCTTTAGTAAATAAACCCCATTGTGTACTTAAAAGGGGATATGCCTGTATATATCTAGAGGCATTTGCCTACAATGCCTTTATTCCGCAAAAGGGATGATTTACTAAAGGCAAATAGACTGTGCACTTTGCCAAGTTCAGTTGCTCCAATTTTCCCCAGAGTTTAGTGAATGTAGTGAAGCTCTGCTGATTTCCCTCATCCAATCATGTGCTAGAAAAAAAAAAAATTCTTACACCTGATTGGGTATTCTTTACAAAGAGAAGCTTCACCACATTCACTAAGCTCTGGGGAAAATAAGTACAACTGCACTCACAAAGTGCACAATCTATCTGCCTTTTGTAAATCAACCCCATTGTGTCCTATTTTCTCATCTCAGAAAGTTGGTTGATGTGGGACCTGATACTAGCCAAATTTACAATCAATCCAACCAACAACAATCACACCACGTTTTATGATAATCCTGATCAAGGTAAGATATATACGGTACTTCACAAATGTCCATGCTGTATGATACTGCATTACCAGCATACAATTGAATAAAACTGTGATTCAAAGTACGATTGTGTGTTCTTGATACATGCACTAAAATATAAAAAGCTAGGCTGGCCATACACCATACAATGTTCTTGTTCAACTTTCCTTAAGATTTACCAAAACCATATAATATGAGGTCAAATCTAAACTCTTTCAATTTGTATGCAGTCAGGCAGGCCTAAAGGAAATTGAATAAGAAAATTGTATAGTGTATGGCCAGCCTTAGTCAGCAAAAAACAAATTACTTCCCAATTCAAAATGGTATTCAATGCTAACTACTAAAATAGATTTGTAATGTACAATTTGATTTATTTGGTCCCACTCAGTGTCCAACATAAAGCCGGGGAGATCGTTCAATGTGAACTATCTTGTGAATGTGCATGTAAGGATCAAGGGTCTCTTGATTGCAGTCTCCTTTGTAATAAATACTAAATGTATGAGCAATATTTGTTTACTGTAATCCCTTACCTTTATGACTGATGAAGGGGGAGATAAAGTGTAGAGTAGCACAGATAACATGTTTGCTTTATGTGACATGCGTTTGCACACCTGGGCTAGATTGGATAAGAAAGGTAGAAGTGTGCAAGCAACCAGATGATGAAAAAAATAAAGAATGAAATTTAATGATAAGAACATTAGAAGTTACTTACTAGGACACACCATATCATCATCTAGTAATGTACAGCTTCACCAGAGATCGTCAGACCTGTGGAAACCAGCAAATCCTTCTGTTAGTGTGACCTCACAACCATCTTAACACCTAAGTTCCTAGAAAGAAACATAGTACTCTTCTATCTCCTCCCTCCAATATGCTTCCCAATCCCATTCTCTACTGATAAATACAATATTGCACTATTTATTAACACTTGATAGTACATGTATGCATACTAAGGGTTGTGTGCTTAGTAGGGGTGCAACGGATCAAAAAACTCACGGTTCGGATCGTTCCTCGGATCAGGAGTCACGGATCGGATCATTTTTTGGATCAGCAAAAAAAAAGATTCTCGCCCACTGTAATATCTACATCTCCCCCACTGTAGTGGAGTCACTAGGGGTGGCGTCACCTGGTGCAGAAAAAAAATTGTGTCACCCCCCTCCCACTAACTATAGTACCCCCTCAGTGCAGACACCCACATCGGTGCAGACATCTCCCTCCTCTCAGTACAGGCACCCCCCCAGGTAGTAAAGGCATACCCCCCAGGTAGTACAAACAGACCCCCCCAGGTAGTACAAACAGACCCCCCTCAGGTAGTACAAACAGACCCCCTCCCCAGCGGTGTGTCCCACGAGTGCTGGCTTCTCCTCCTCTGTGGGTGTAAACAGAGAGGAGGGCCGCCGCCGGGTGTACTAAGATGGCCGCGGCTCTGGAGCTAGGCCGAAGCCGCGGCCTTTCCTAATGTTATGGCCGGGGCTCTGGAGCTAGGCCGAACCCGCGGCCTTTCCTAATGTTATGACCGCAGCCTCGGCCTAGCTCCAGAGCTGCGGCCATAATATTAGGGAAGGCCGCGGCTTCGGCCTAGCTCCGGAGCCTCGGCAATCCGCGGATCAAAGTGTGTTGCGATCTGAAGGGGGTGACCCGTTCGGATCAACTGTGATCCATTGCACCACTATTTGACAGGGAAGCCAAAATGCTCCCATACAGGGGATTTAAATGACGCGAGGCGTTTAAGTTCCTCCGCTCGCCATGACCACGCTGTGTGTGGACTGAACATGCACAACAATTTTTTTTTTCAGAAATCAATCCTCGGATCACGTGTGTGCGGTTCGGATCAATGTTTTTCGGTTCGGGTTAAACAGGTCAATGATGATCCGTTGCACCACTAGTGCTTAGTAATTACACATACGAAAGTCACAAGAACTGTCGCTGCACATAAGGTATTTTAATACCATTGTAAAAATGCAAATACAAAAAAGAAAGAGAAGACAAAAGAATTGTATTATGTTAGAGCACTACCATGCCTTAAATAACATTGTTTTTACAGACAGGAATGAACGCACATGGTTGTCATCAAGCTTTCTTATGTTGCCGTTTACCCTCAGCTTTCACTTTTGAATGGTGTAGAGATGTTGGAGTAGCCATAGACACAAGAGGGTGATGCAGACACAATCTGGCCCAACTGGGTCAGCTAAAGCCTCGTACACACACTCGGTTTTCTCGGCAAGAACCAGCAAGAAAACTGTGAGTAAACCGAGTGTGTGTACGAGGCTTTTTGGCCATCCTGCTCTCTATTTTCTCGTCAAGATTCTTGTTGGCCTGTTTCCCGACGAGTCCCAGAGAGTTTCCATACTGCCATGTTCCAGACTTACCATTTTCCCAAGGCTCCTGGCCACACTGAGAAGGATCAACTCTTGTGGGCCATTTCTCAACAATTCTGGTGGCCATCTACGTGCTGATGTAACCGCCTTTGTAGCTGCTTGTTCCGTGTGTGCTCAGAGTAAGACGCCACGACATCTTCCAGTGGGCCTCCTGCAACCCATACCCAATGGAGAGAGGCTCCGAACCCACCTATGGATTTCATTGTGGGGTTACCCAACTCCCAGGGCAACACAGTTATCCTTATGGTGGTTGACCGGTTCTCGGAAATGTCTCATTGTATTCCGCTTAAGAAGTAGCCCACTTCTAAGGAACTGGCTTCCATTTTTGCTCTGGAGATCTTTCGCTTACATGGGCTACCCAAGGTGATCATCTCGGACATGGGTAGTCAGTTTGTGTCCCGGTTCTGGCGATCCTTTTGTGCGCAGTTGGGAATTTAGCTTGATTTCTCCTCTACGTACCACCCACAGTCTAATTGGGCCTCAGAACGAGCCAATCAGTCCTTGGAGCAGTTCCTACGTTGCTATATTTCTGGCCATCATAACAACTGGTCAGACCTCTTACCATGGGCAGAATTTGCTCACAATAGTGCCTTGAATTCTGCTTCCCGATTGTCCCTGTTTATGGCGAACTATGGTTTCCAACCTTCTATGTTGCCTGACTCATTTGTCCCGCAGATTATTCCTGCGTAGGAGAAGCATCTCTGTGCAGAATAGAGTGCATTAAGATAAAAAAAAACTTCTGACTTTACAACCACTTTAATAAATGTATGTCAATAATCAAAAAACCAACAATAAACTCAGTAGCTGATGCAGACATTTAACCACTTTCCCACCGAGCCATAGGCATTTTACTGCTACGGCGCGGTGGAGTTATTTTTGCGCGTCCCCTGGGACGCCTGGGATGCGCTCGCGGTTCTAGAAGACCGGTTCTAGACGACCCGGCGCATCACGGATCACGGTAAATTGCAGCTGATAGCGGCCGTTTACCACGTGATCGCGCCGTCAAATGACGGCGCGATCACTTGTAAACAAACCGGCGTCATTTGATGACGCCGGTTCCTCCCTCTCCTGAGTCTCCTCTCTGTACCGTTCGGTACAGTGTGCGAGGAGAGGGGGGGGAGCGGGGTGTCAGCAGCTGCGCTGTGGCTGGATCTGTGACAAATGCAGTCACAGATCCACAGCCATCCCTCCATCCATCCCAGCTCTGCAATACCCCAGTACTCTGAAATACCCCAGTACCCTGCAGTACCCCAGTACCCTGCAATACCCCAGTACCCTGCAATACCCCAGTACCCTGCAGTACCCCAGTACCCTGCAATACCCTAATACTCTGCAGTACCCCAATACTCTGCAGTACCCCAATACCCTGCGCGATACTCTGCAATACCCCAATACTCTGCAATACCCTGCGCGATACTCTGCAATACCTCAATACCCTGCAGTACCCTAATACTCTGCAGTACCCCAATACTCTGCAGTACCCCAATACTCTGCAGTACCCCAATACCCTGCAATACCCCAATACCCTGTGCGATACTCTGCAATACCCCAATACTCTGCAATACCCTGCGCAATACTCTGCAATACCCCAATACTCTGCAATACCTTGCGCGATACTCTGCAATACCCCAATACCCTGCACAATACTCTGCAATACCCCAATACTTTGCAATACCCTGCGCAATACTCTGCAATACCCCAATACTCTGCAATACCCCAATACTCTGCAATACCCAAATACTCTGCAATACCCAAATACTCTGCAATACCCATTTTTTTCGTTCGGTACAGTGTGCGAGGAGAGGGGGGGGGAGCGGGGTGTCAGCAGCTGCGCTGTGGCTGGATCTGTGACAAATGCAGTCACAGATCCACAGCCATCCCTCCATCCATCCCAGCTCTGCAATACCCCAGTACTCTGAAATACCCCAGTACCCTGCAGTACCCCAGTACTCTGCAATACCCCAGTACCCTGCAATACCCCAGTACCCTGCAGTACCCCAGTACCCTGCAATACCCCAATACTCTGCAGTACCCCAATACCCTGCGCGATACTCTGCAGTACCCCAATTCTCTGCAATACCCTGCGCGATACTCTGCAATACCTCAATACCCTGCAGTACCCTAATACTCTGCAGTACCCCAATACTCTGCAGTACCCCAATACTCTGCAGTACCCCAATACCCTGCAATACCCCAATACCCTGTGCGATACTCTGCAATACCCCAATACTCTGCAATACCCTGCGCAATACTCTGCAATACCCCAATACCCTGCACAATACTCTGCAATACCCCAATACTTTGCAATACCCTGCGCGATACTCTGCAATACCTCAATACCCTGCAGTACCCTAATACTCTGCAGTACCCCAATACTCTGCAGTACCCCAATACTCTGCAGTACCCCAATACCCTGCAATACCCCAATACCCTGTGCGATACTCTGCAATACCCCAATACTCTGCAATACCCTGCGCAATACTCTGCAATACCCCAATACCCTGCACAATACTCTGCAATACCCCAATACTTTGCAATACCCTGCGCGATACTCTGCAATACCTCAATACCCTGCAGTACCCTAATACTCTGCAGTACCCCAATACTCTGCAGTACCCCAATACTCTGCAGTACCCCAATACCCTGCAATACCCCAATACCCTGTGCGATACTCTGCAATACCCCAATACTCTGCAATACCCTGCGCAATACTCTGCAATACCCCAATACCCTGCACAATACTCTGCAATACTCCAATACTTTGCAATACCCTGCGCAATACTCTGCAATACCCCAATACTCTGCAATACCCCAATACTCTGCAATACCCAAATACTCTGCAATACCCAAATACTCTGCAATACCCATTTTTTTAAAGCTCCCCTGTCCCCGTGTGTTCGCATGCAGAAGTGAGCGCATACGTAAGTCCCGCCCACATATGAAAACGGTGTTCAGGCTACACATGTGAGGTATCTCTGCGAACGTTAGGGCGAGAGCAATCATTTTGGCCCTAGACCTCCTCTGTAACTAAAAGTAATTAAAGCTTTGCCTATGGGGATTTTTAAGTAGCGAAATTTGCCGCCAATGCATGAGTTTGCGCAATTTTGAAGGGTGACATGTTGGGTATCTATTTACTCGGCGTAACTTCATCTTTCACATTATGAAAAAAAATTGGGCTAACTTTACTGTTTTTTTTTAGCACAAAACAGTTTTTTTTTAACGAAAATACCATGCGAGATAAAAAGTTGTAACGGCCGCCATTGTATTCTCTAGGGTCTTTGCTAAAAAGCATATATAATGTTTTGGGGTTCTATCTAATTTTCTAGCAAATAAATGATGATTTTTACATGTAGGAGAGAAATGTCAGAATTGGTCTGGGTGTTCCAGAACGCCTGATGGCGCTCCCTGCATGTTGAGCCTCTTTATGTGGCCACGCTGTGTAAAAGTCTCACACATGTGGTATCGCCATACTCAGGAGGAATAGCAGAATGTGTTTTGGGGTGTAATTTGTGGTATGCATATGCTGTGTGTGAGAAATAACCCGCTAATATGGCAGAAACAATATTTTTTTATTTTTTTTTACAGAATTTTCAGTCGTTTTTCTTTTATAGCGCAAAAAATAAAAAACCCAGAGGTGATCAAATACCACCAAAAGAAAGCTCTATTTGTGTGAAAAAAAAATTTGGTCTGGTTAGGAAGGGGGTTGCCCAGTGGTCAAGTGGTTAATAGTGTTTCCTCAACTATTCGTGTTCAAGTTAAATAAAAATGATACTGTGCTGCTCATAATAGGTGTGAAAACGAAAGTAGTGCTTAACCACTTAAGACCCGGACCAATACGCTGGCAAATGACCCAAGGGGTTTTTGCGATTCGGCACTGCGTCGCTTTAACAGACAATTGCGCGGTCGTGCGACGTGGCTCCCAAACAAAATTTGCGTCCTTTTTTTCCCACAAATAGAGCTTTCTTTTGGTGGTATTTGATCACCTCTGCGGTTTTTATTTTTTGCGCTATAAACAAAAATAGAGCGACAATTTAAAAAAAAATGCAATATTTTTTACTTTTTGCTATAATAAATATCCCCCAAAAATATATAAAAAAACATTTTTTTTCCTCAGTTTAGGCCGATACGTATTCTTCTACATATTTTTGGTAAAAAAAATCGCAATAAGCGTTTATCGGTTGGTTTTCGCAAAATTTATAGCGTTTACAAAATAAGGGATAGTTTTATTGCATTTTTATTAATTTTTTTTTTTTTTTACTACTAATAGCGGTGATCAGCGATTTTTTTCGTGACTGCGACAATATGGCGGACACTTCGGACAATTTTTACACATTTTTGGGACAATTGTCATTTTCACAGCAAAAAATGCATTTAAATTGCATTGTTTACTGTGGAAATGACAGCTGCAGTTTGGGAGTTAACCACAGGTGGCGCTGTAGGGAATGTGTACCTAATGTGTGTGTTTACTACTGTAGGGGGGTGTGGCTGTAGGTGTGACGTCATCGATCGCGTCCCCCTATTACAGGGATGACGCGATCGATGCTCCGGCCACAGAGAAGCACGGGGAAGCCGTGTGTACACACGGCTCTCCCCGTTCTTCCGCTCCAGAGACGGTTCGCCGCACTTCAGCGGCGATCGGGTCCGCGAATCCCGCGGTCCCGGTCCTGGAGCTTCGGACCGGGTCGCGGGCGCGCGCCCGCGACCCACGGCTGGGTACTAAAACCAACGTATATATACGTTGATGTGCCCAGCCGTGCCATTCTGCCGACGTAAATCTGCAGGAGGCGGTCCTTAAGTGGTTAAACTATGACTTGTATACCATATATAAATAAAGTGGTACTATACAGTATTTGCGTACTGAGCCTTTAAATATGACGTCAGTATTACTAATTCTTTCACCATCAATCCATATGTATGATCACTATGTAGGATAATATTATGCACCAAAAGCCATGATAAAGTGGTGCAATATAACACATTTTCACTAATGTTTATATTGCACCACTGTATCATTGCTTTTGGTTCATAATATTATCCTACATAGTGATCATGTATATGGATGGATGGTGAAAGAAATCAGTAATACTGATGTCATATTTAAAGTCACAGTAAGCAACTACTGCATGGTACCACTTTATTCACATATGGTATACAAATCATAGTTTAAGCACTACTTTTGTTTTCACACCTATTAAGAGCAGCTCGCATGACACAATGTCATTCTGAGGTCACACATTAGGGTTGCCACCTTTCCGGGATTCACCCGGACAGTTCGGGTTTTGAATCATGTGTCCGGGTTTCAATCCACCTGAAACCCGGACACATTATTCAGACAGGAATGTGGTTTGGGACAGGGCCTGACAGGAGGGTGAGGGGGCACTATGCATGCTGCATTACTATTCTCTTCGGAGTGCCCAAAGGTGTCCCAGGTTTGTTACAATTCTATAGTGCAGGGGTAGGCAAACTGTGGCACTCTAATTGTTGTGGAACTACATTTCCCACGAGGCATTGCAAGGTTGGCAGTTACAATTACTTCCAGAGGCATGATGGGGTTGGCAGTTTGGCAGTTACAATTGTAGTTCTGCAACAGCTGGAGTGCCACAGGTTGCCTACCCCTGCTATAGTGTATATTAAATGGGTTTGGCTTGAAGGAAAAGTGGCAACCCTATCACACATGCCCACTAGGCATGTACATTTCGTTTTGCTCCGAATCGAAATTCGGACAAATTATTCATTATTTGGACATTCGGATGCATACGAATTCCCGAATTGCAATATTAACGAATTTACCGAATCCGAACGAACGTTTTCGATTCCGAATCGAAAACCCGTGGACGAAATTCGATCGGAATTCAAAAAAAAAAAAAATTACATTCGAATTGAATTAGAAAAAAATTATATTCGAAAAGAGACTATTCGTTTTCTAATCCGGTCAAAATATTTTCGATTTCTACCGGATTTTTTCGAAATTCGGTCGAAAACGAACGAATTCCGAAAACGAATTCAACACATGTAACTAACCTAACTTAACAAAATTAATTAAATGACGAATTAAAACGAAACTAAACAAATTTTTTTTTCACTTTTGCACATGCCTAATGCCCACACATAAGCAGTCATAGTGCTCTATGTGTGGTTTGCTTGAGCCACAAAAATGGTACAATATACCAGTGCAGAATTTTACAGATGATGGCTGGCAACAATTTACTTTCCAAGATACATTTATTAAAAGAAATTATGTTAATTATTATATATTTTATATTATTTTATTGTTAATTTTCAAAATTTTCTATATCTATCTATATCTATCTATATCTATATATCTATATCTATCTATCTATATCTATATCTATCTATCTATATCTATCTATCTATATCTATATCTATCTATCTATATCTATCGATCTATATCTATCTATCTATATCTATATCCATATCTATCTATCTATATCTATATCTATCTCTATATCTATATCTATCTATATCTCTATCTATATCTATCTATATCTCTATCTATATCTATATCTATATCTATCTATATCTCTATCTATCTATCCATCTATCTATATCTCTATCTATCTATCTATATCTCTATCTATATCTATCTATCTATCTATCTATCTATCTATCTATCTATCTATCTATCTATCTATCTATCTATCTATCTATCTATCTATCTATCTATCTATTGTGCAATATCATTTTTGTATAGAGGGGGGGCCCTTCTGTTAGGGGAGCCCATGGCAATTGCCCCCTTATAAATATAGTCCTGCATGGGTGGCACTATCAGCACCCTCATACCCAATATCCTTTAACTGAGAATGCTGTAGTGCAGAAAATTGTTAGCCGAACAGTGTCTGTATTCAGTCTGATGCAAGCACTGTTGGACAGCCAAGGTCAGAGTACAATAGCCACAGTGGGACGCTCTTTATTGTGGATGGAGGAATCGGTTAGATCTTTTTTATTCAGCTCTCAGGCTGAAGAAAAAATTATCTATATGTGTATGACCAGCTTTAGTTTTGTCATCCAAAGGGATTGTTTACATGGGCGTCCAGGAAAAGCAGTAAAAGCAGGCAGCTAAGTTGTGGTTTTACTTCCCCCAACCACCCACCAAAACTAGGGCATGCTCAGGGCTGTACTCATGCCAGAGCAAAAATTAAATGGCATGTCACTAGTATGTTACTACTCTTGGTAGGTGGTACCATCACTGAACATGACTCATTCAAGTAAACTCACTTGCTATGCAGTGGGTTGCTATTTTGAGAATTAAAGTGGAGACAACCTATTACCTCCTCACCACTTGTCAAATGCCCTCTGATAAGTGATTGACCGAGGATTGCTTTTCAGAGGGGTGATAGTGATGTAGACTTTTTGATTTTCCTGACACAATTTCAGGGAAGGCTTGTACTGTCCCACTGCAACAGGGAAGAAATAGACAGGATGCTTCTCAGTAGAGGGAAAGGAAAAAAGTGCCTGGAGCTCAGCCAGCCCCTCCCAGTTTTATTACTCGATGACATCACAAGACACAGGCATGTTGATAGGTTCACATAAAAAGTACACACCTTCACATGATAAAAACACACCCAGTTCCCTCCCATCCAGCTATTGACCCGCCCCATATACGCCCTCATCAACGCCTACTCAAAAAGCACATGTCTAGTCCTTTGTTTAAAGTTCATAAACAGGGATCCTTATTCAATTCTCCAAGGGTCTGCCATATAAGGTACGAACAGTCAAGCCCAGTTTCTCCTGGTCACAAGATCAACATTCCTTCAGTACAGGATGTGGGGGGAATGGTTTTTGGCTTTCTCGTGCAAACCTTCTTCTCAGATGGGGGAAGTGCCACGATTAGAAATTAGTGACTTTAAAATACAGTCCTTTATACTCAAGTTCCAGTAAATCTTCTTCAAATCATATCTTATGTAACATCAAGGAAAATAAAGCACTAATGTGATTTCATAAATGTATATATATATATGATGTATATATATATAAAAAGGTATAAAAAAAATATATATAAAAGGATATATAAAAACTTAAAGGAATATAATGGAAAAACATATTAGTGGTTCTAATAAAAGGTTTAGCTCAACTTATCAAATAGAATATTTTAAAATAATTCTATCACAATAGTATAGCCCCATGTCTGAACAAGCCCTTAGTTTGGAAGTGTCTAAGGCCCCTTTCACACTGGGGCGAGAGGTGCGGTGGCGGTATAGCAGCGCTAAAAATAGCGGCGCTATACCGTCGGATTTGCCCGCTAGCGGTGCGGTATTAACCCCCGCTAGCGGCCGATAAAGGGTTAATACCGCCCGCAATGCGCCTCTGCAGAGGCGCATTGCCGGCGGTATTACCACGGTTTCCATTGTTTTAAATAGGAAAGAGCGGTGAAGGAGCGGTATACATGCCGCACCTCTCACCGCTCCAAAGATGCTGCTAGCAGGCTTTCAGGCTTTTACATTGAGAAGGCTGAGCAGGAGTTTTTCAGGCGGTATAGCAGCGCTATTTTTAGCGCTGTAACGCCTAAAAAAACTCCTCAGTGTGAAAGGGGTCTAAGGATACACCTTGCTGTCAGAACCCACAGTTTTCATTTAATTAGCATTCAAAATAGAACTGAAGTTAAAAAATTGCTGATTTATTTTGGTAGACTCGCTTCCAAATCTCTCCTCTGACATGCGATTTGCATTGGATTACTTTCCAGAGGCATTTGACAGACAGAGAGGAGGCGATTTAACCCTATAAAAATGGCACAAATGCAGCGCAAATATGTGCATTGCACATGGTTGCAGGTCGTTTGTGGTGTGTCCCCATTCGCTTCAAGGGTGCAGCAGTGGTACTGCCCATAGAACATTTTTGCCTTTGCAGCTTAAGTATACGTTCACCTTTCATGATACGTTACACCTATATTCAGGGTGTAACATGTAACATGGTACTGCTGCAGTTGCCCCTGTGTCCCCCATGAGTCTCCTCTGACAGCTGGGAAAACAGCCGATGGCTGCAAGCGCTGATCAGTGTGTACTGCTGGAGGGAGGCGGTCCAGCTGTCAGAACACAATAGCACAGTGAGGGAGATCGGTGTACTAACATTGCTTGGGTTAGTACAGCAATCTGTCAGTTTTTTTTTTCTATCAGCCTGCTGGGTGTGTTAGAGTTTAGATGCACTTTATCCTGAATCAATGTCACACGTCACATAGTTTGTGTAGAAATAAACTCCTTTCTTTCATGAACTAAGAAAACAAACACTTTCTAAGCTCTCTCATGTGACCTAAAGCCTAAGTAGAGGTCACAAGGTATCTGGTTAGCAGCATAGTCAGTGTTTATTTGGCTAGAAACTAGAGGCCTATTGTTTCCAGTCAGACAGCCCTGTCTGGTAGATTTGTAGTTTGTCAGGGAGCCCAATGCAGTATTTAGGTCACAGCTGTCATTAGCGTTCTATGTCCCGTCAGATTAGACGACCTCTCAGAATGTGTAATGGAAGTGACATTTTGTCACCACCATCTTGCTACACCCCACACCCATCCACAGTAAGGATACAGTGAGAAGGGGGCAATCTTGTTACACCCACCGTAAATTTGCATTTTATGTAGCGGCTTGCTCTTTTTGAGCCAGCGCTATTGTAAATTTAGAGGGATTCTGAGAGTTAGTTTACTCAGAAATTTGTAATTTTGAGCAAATTTGGCTTCTGTTCCAGGCATGGCTGTGCTGTGAGTGACCACTATTGTTTGCCTGGGGTGTAGTTGTTACTCCAGACCAAGGGTGGCAGCAACTAGGTCAAGGTGATTTGAGTATTCTCCCGAGGCAGCCAATCAGTGGGGTTGATCATCCCGCTGTGCATGCTGTGGGGAGGGGTACCTAAGGGACAGACGTCACTGGACTGGGGTCGTCGATCCTAAATCTGTCGTCCCACCACCCCCCGTGTGTGGCCTTCTTGGCCTGGGGGGGCGTGTTCCTGTGATCCTGCCTCCGGGACCAAATTGATCTGGGGTTGCGATCTTCCAAGTAGGTCCAGTAGGCAGATTGGGTCTACGTATGGGAAGGTGATCCTGTGCTGTCCGTCCTGAGGGAGGAAGCTGCTTGATGAAGGACCTATCTTGGAGAGGACCGAGCACGAGGCTGGTGTCTCAAGAGAGGCCTTGAACTTTATTGAAGGATGCACAGTTTACTTAAAGGCTTGATGGTGATTGCCTGTCGGTCTCAAGTTCTACAAGAAGTTACTCTTGAGAGATCCAGGTGCTGAATCCTGTACTGTGAGGATTCTGGACCGAAAAGTGTCTCCATCTATGGGAAGGTCTGTGGCAGAGACTGTACCATTTTCCGTGTATTACCCTGGCTGCTAGGCTAGTGAGAGAAACCTACCCTTGTGCGCAAAACCCACTCTGGCTAGAGTGGCGACGAAAGCAGGAATGTTTCCGAATTGCAACTACGCACCCGAACCTATCTACCTGTTACCCTTCCATCTCTTCATTTACTTCATCTTCCTGTCAGGAAATAAATCTTAGAAAAAGAAGTGCAAAGTGTGGACATTGAACTTTCTCAGCTCTCATCTGGTACCCTGGACAGCGAGAAGATAGAGAGGTAACATGCCGCCCGAAAATATCCAGCAGCTCTTTCGGTGGTAGTGCTACATTTATAACAATAAACTGAGGATATATATTAAAATACATTACTTAGAACTCAGAATTACAGCTGATCTCACAGGTGTGCTAATATGACAGAAGTTGGCTGCTTTTAAAATTCAACATCTAAACAGTTAGATGGAGTTCTAAGTACTGAATTCCACTATATAACCTCAGTTATAGCCAGGAAGTCGAAACTGCGCTGCGCAACACTAATCACAGGCAGTGAGACATTTCCCGATCTCTGCAGCCGCACATCGGGACAATGTCTCACTCAGTGTTGCCACCCTACCAGATTGAAATTTACTGGCATGACACCCCGAAATTTACTGGCGCAGCCACGTTTGTACTGGCATTTCACAAAAGTTACTAAATTACATTTTTAGGTGAAAATTTCAGTATTTAGGCTACAAACAAGTACGCTAGGCAAATTGCAATGCGATTTAAGGTAGATATTAAGGTAAAAAAAACACATTTGTTATTTTTGATATAATAAGGGCAAATTATTTAGTCACATCATCCCCTGCCTCCACCCCCTTTGCCACCAACACCTCCTGCCTTCACCCCCCTCTGTGGTGCCACAATCTCCCCCTGCCTCCAATCTCCCAGGCCCCCTGCCTCCAATCACTCCCTGCCTCCATCGTCCCCTGCCTCCATCCCCCTCTGTGGTGCCCCCAATCTCCCCTTGCGGTGCCACCAACAACCCCTGTCTCCATCCCCCACCCTCTGCGGTGCCACCATCCCTCTCTGCGGTGCGACCAACACCCCCTGCCTCCAATCATCCCCTGTCACTAACACCCCCTGCCTCCATCCCCCTCTGCGGTGGCACCGCAGCCACCATCACCCCCTGCCTCCAATCACCCCCTGCCTCCAATCTCCATGCGCAGTTCCAAGCCAAACCGATTTTGGCTATTTTAACTGGCACATTCCCGCAACCAGGGACATTTACGAACGGGGGAAAAAAGTGCCAGTTTTTACGGACTGTCCGTAAAAATACGGACGGTTGGCAACACTGGTCTCACTGCCTGTGATTAGCGCAGTGCAGTGCCGACTTTCTGGCGGGCTCTGCACGTGGGCTTTGTGAACACGCCGGAACTCATCCTTAATCCTGACACAGCTGAAGTAGATGTGTCAAAGCAGTCCAGAAAATCCACATGTGCTCACCCACACGAGCAGTCAGTCTGGATCTGTCTGCTAGTCTACCTGGCTAATCCAGACTGAACCACAATGTGAATTATATTACACCCACATACATCCTTCGAGAGAATCTTTGTATGAAGCTATTGGCCCAGATCCACAAAGGAATTACGGCGGCGTATCTCCAGATACGCCGCCGTAATTTCAAATATGCGCCGTCATATCTTTGCGCCGATTCTCAAAGCAAGATACGCCGGAAAACATGGCTTCAGTCGTAACTTGCCTACGCCGGCGTATCGTGGGCGCATAGTTACGCTGGACGCATTAGACTTTCCCATTAAAAATATGCAAATGAGCTAGATACGCCGATTCACGAATGTACGTGTGCCCGGCGCATTGATATACGTCGTTTACGTAAAGCGTATGAGCGGCGTAAAGTTACCCCTGCTATATGAGCCGCAGCCCATGTTAAGTTTGGACGTCGGAACAGCGTCGAATTTTCCGTTGTTTACGTCGTTTGCGTAAGTCGTACGCGAATGGGGCTGTTCGTAAGTTACGTTCACGTCGAAAGCATTGAGTATTTGCGACGTGATTCAGAGCATGCGCACTGAGATACGTCTATGGACGGCGCATGCGTCGTTCGTTCGGCGCGTCATTTACGTGGGGTCACGATTCATTTAAATACAACACGCCCACTACCAGCCTACTTTGAATTACGCGCACTTAGGCCAGCCCATTTACGCTACGCCGCTGTAACTTAGGACGCAAGTGCTTTGAGAATACGTCACTTGCCTCTCTAAGTTGCGGCGGTGTAGCATAAAGAAGATACGCTACGCCCGCACAAAGATCCGCTCATGTCTGTGGATCTGGCCCATAGTTTATAGCCCATCAATGGGGATTTTTGGCAGATTAGGATTAAAATGACTAATTATGACTATTTTGAAATCAACCATACACCAATTTCACTGTAAAGATACCATTACAGTTTACAAATCTATTAGGAACAATCCAATCTTTAGGCTGGGTTCACACTATTGCGAATTGGATGCGGCTTCCCCACATCCAAGCCGCATTCCAATTCGCAGTAGCAGGAGATTTTGACTGGCTCTCTATGGAGCCGGTTCACATATTATCCACTGTGGCTCTGGTGCGAATTTGCACAGGAGCCCTGAGCCTCTTTTGGTCCGTTTCAGGTCTGAACTCAGCCAAAAGTTTGGGCTAAAATCGGACCTGAAATGTTGAATAGAGATGCATCGGACCCCTGCTGTGAGCTGCATGTGTCGATAGTGTGAACCCAGCCTTCAAGTATATCTAAACACAATCAATTAGAAGCTTTGACCTATTCAAGTAACTTTAACAGCTTTTTATTTTACTTTTTTTAAATGTTTTAAATATATTAAAATCTGGCAAAGGAGTGAGAAATTAGGGTTAAGGACCCTTTCACACTGAAAGCAGTTGGCTGCATTTTGAACTGCACTCATATTGCATCGACAGCACAAAACCAAGGTAATTCTACGGGTGCCGTTCACATCATTGCAGTGCAGTTGAGCGCAGTTAAGAAAAGTAGAGCATGCTGCATTTTTCTGCACTGCAAATGCAGAGAATGCACTACAAACGCGTTTCAAACGCACTGCACTGCGCCCCTTTAAGCCAAGAAAGCCCAGCCCACAAACGTATAGAAAAATGCATCGTGATAAACGCAGAGCAAAACGCAAAATGTTTTCAAGCAGTCAAAAATGCGCAGTCAACTTCACATAACAGTTATGTGCAGTTTCTGGTGTGAATGGGTTCTAACCCTTATTCAGGCAATCCCTGTATATGGCAACAGCCTTCTCCCATTGACCACAGCCTTCAGCAGGATGTGCAGCTAATGCTGTAGTGATAGCATGTAGACAGGAAGTAACTGAAAGAGGACACAGGGGATCAGCAACACTTAGGCCTCGTACATACGATCGGTTTTCTCTGAAAAAAACAGCAAGAAAACTGCTGGCAGAGCTTTCTTGCCGAGAAAACCATTCGTGTGTACGAGGCTTTCAGGTTTCTCGTCGGGAAATCTGGGCAGAATCTCGACGAGAAAAATAGAAAGCCTGCGCTCTATTTTCTGGTCGAGATTCTTGTCGGCCTGTTTTCTGAGGAGAAACCCGAGAGTGTGTATACTTACGTGTCACCGTGAAAACTCGCGCATGCTTGAAATGACTTTGACGCATGCACGGTAGCTTCCAGGGCATAGGTAGGGTGAAGCAAGATGGCGGCGACGGCATCGAAGGTGACGTCGTACGCGATGACGTCACCGTGTTCTTGCCTTTCAAGACAACTGTGGTTCTATTGAAAGATCAGTGTGTACTCTCGGGCGGCAAGAGATTCTTGCCAAAAATCTCGTTGGGAAAAACGATCGTTTTTTCCTGATGAGATTCTTGCCTGTGTGTACGAGGCCTGAGACGTACATAAAGAAAAAAGAAAAAAAAGGCAAAACTGCATTTATGAAAAAAAAAAAAAAATTTAATTGGAAACTCCTTTTTAACACACAGTACTTTAGCAAACTCCATGTCAAACAAAAAGATTTAGATCAGAGTTTTCCTAATCAACTACTATAGGGGACATCAAATGAGCAGGAGGACACAGAACACAGCATGCAATCACTGTTGGAAGCAATGAAGAAAATGTACTTATTCCCATCCTGACCAATCACCTTTTTGCTTTTTCTCTTGTATCCTAACATCTCATACGTGACCATTCATACCAGTCACGCCATCCAACAATAAATAACAAATCACAGGCAATTCACTATTGCCAAAACCAGCAAACTAACATCTACAAGTAAGTTGAGCAGGTAATAAGCAGATCCATTATGATTCTGTATGCTGGTAACCGGTATTTAAACTACATAAGTAAATAATAATCATCAAAGTGCTTAGAGAAAATAGGAGCAACTGGAATATTTCTTCATTTGTTACACAAACCCATTTAATACCCATTTTAATTAGGTGACCAGTTCACAATGTTCTACTTACCAGACAGACGTCTTCCCTATTAGACCTACTCCGCTTTTTTCTCGGTAAGAGGAACAGATTCCACGCCTGTTTGTCAATAGATTATGGTATAATAGATATGGGCTGCAGTACAACTCACTCTAAAGTCAACATGGGCCTGGCTCGGACTTTACCCTTACAAATAAAATGATTAGGGGGCACTACCAGCATACATACACTTACGTATGGAAATGATGAACAGGTTATGCAATATGTACCTATGTACAATATAACGTTGTATAATCTGCATGTCATATTCACATATGCCGATAAGCTTCATGTTCCCAGCCAAGGCCATGTTGCACCAGATGACTAATTGCATAAAGCCGGATTCACAAATAGTGATGAGCGGAATACACCATATTCGATTTTGCGATATTTCGCGAATATATAGAAGAATATTCGCGAATATTCGTTAATATCGAATATTTGTGATATTTTATCAAAAAAAAAATTGCGAAATTTCGCTAATGCGAAATTTCGCTAGTGCGAATGCAAAATTGATTGCGAAATTCTCGTCAACACGCGAAAACGGAGATAATTTCCTGGATTACTAAACTAATAGGTACTAAACACTAACTCTACTTACACAAACTTATATGACTAAACTAAAGCTAATTTTTTTATTTTTTATTTTTTTTATACACAAAACACGGAAGGGCAGAGAACGTATTCGCGAATATTCGTTAATATCGAATATTCGTGATATTTTATCAAAAAAAATTTTTTGCGAAATTTCGCTAGTGCGAATGCTAAATTGTTTGCGAAATTCTATGGATTACTAAACTAATAGGCACTAAACACTAACTCTACTTACACAAACTTATATGACTAAACTAAAGCTAATTTATTTTTTATTTTTTTTATACACAAAACACAGAAGGGCAGAGAACGCATTCGCGAATATTCGTAATACGAATATTCGCATTGCGAATATTCGGCAACATAAAAGGATCGCCTCAGCTACTCGGCCCAGGGTCTCTAATCATACCAGCAATGCTTTTAGACGTCGATGGAGATCACTAGGATGTGATCTGTTTTAAAAATAAATTTGAAAAAATACGAATATTCGCAATAGCGAATATTCACCGCGATATTCGATTTATTCGCGAATACTCGAATATGCAATATTCGTAACGAATATTCGCAATGCGAATATTCATGAGCAACACTATTTACAAAGCACTTACGCCGATGTATCTCCAGATACGCCAACGTAAATACAAATGTGCGGCGTCGTATCTATGCGCCGACCCACAAACCAAGATACGTCGAAAAATAGGCTTCAGCCACCCAACGTAACTTTCCTACGCCGGCGTATAGTGGGTGCATTTTTACGCTGGACGCATGTTGCGCTCCCATTGATTAAAATATGCAAATGAGGCAAATACGGCGATTCACGAACGTACTTAATATACGCGGTTTGCGTAAGTCGTACGTCCGGTGTAAAGTTATTCCCCATATTGGAGGCGCAGCTCATGCAAAGGTATGGACCAGGGAACGAATGCCGTTGAATTTTATGTAGTTTACGTTGTACGTGAATAGGACTGGGCGTAGGTTACGTTCACGCCGTAGGCAGTGATTCAACATATTTTAGGCAGTTGTTTCGACGTGATTGGGATGCGTCCAAGACATGACGCATGCACAGTTCGTTTTAAAGCAGAGCTCCACCCTGATTTTTTTTTTTTTTTAAATCTAAAAAAAAAAAAATTAAATGGAAAAATAAATAAATAAATACTCACCCTAAATAGGCTGTTGCTATGCGGAAGTCCCGAATCTGCCCTCATGATCCGCGGTGCGGTTTTCTTCCTCCTCCTCTTCTCAGTGTCTTCTTGTGAATGGGCCGCGCTGCATTCTGGGAACTGTGTGTATCCCAGAAAGCAGCCGGACCATTCACAAAGCGCCGCGTTGCTCGCACATGCGCAGTAGGAAACGGGCAGTGAAGCCGCACGGCTTCACTGCCTGTTTCCCTGACTGTGGATGGCGGTGCCGGGATCGAGGATCGGCATCGGCAGGGGCCGTCAGCGCGGGCGACTAGGACAGGTAAGTGTCCTTATTCAAAGTCAGCAGCTACACTGTTAGTAGCTGCCGACTTTGAAAAAAAAAAAATGCGGGTGGAGCTCCGCTTTAAGTACTTGTGTGACGCTCGGCCCATCATTTGCATGGGGTCACACTTCATTTAAATGTATCACGCCCACTTCCACCTACTTTGACTTAGGCCGGTGTACCGTCATACTCTGCTCCCCATCGCAGAATGCTGCGGAAGTGCTGTGGCGGCCAACTGCGTATGTGCGATGCGTTCCAATGGATTTACGACAGTGCACACCAGCGAAACCTTGTTCGGCATCCAGGCTCTTTCCTTAACATCCCCGCGGATTGGAGGATGTTAAAAAAAGAGTCCACGTCGCCCTGAAGGACAGCTTCGCTGGTTTGTACTGTCATAAATCCATTGGAACGCATCACAATTGCGTTTGGAACGCATCGCGCATGCGCAGTTGGCCGATACGGCACTTCCGGAGCATTGTGTGATCGTGAGCCGATTATGATGAGTCACCGGCTTACGCCTACAAATTTACGTTAAGCCGGCGCAACATTGGGAGCATTTGCGTTGTGAATTCCATGCTTCCCTCTCCACACTGTGCCGGCTAACGTAAAACACATACGCTATGGCGGCATATATATGCGCCGATGTATGTGAATTCGGGCCATAGCCTCAGTCAATACACCAGTTTCTGGAAATTTCATTTAGCGCTGAACCCCAGGAATGAATTGTTTTGCATGTATACGTTAGTGCAGCTTGGCACAATGTGAGTATACATTTCTCATACCTGATGGATTGCTGGGGAAGCTGACATTTACTGTAGTAGCTGGCCTACTACAGTGATAGCTGTCGTCTTCTGGGTCCTTCTCAGGTTCTATACGATTGACTGCCCCACTTCACACTGGCCATAGGGGGTCGCTCACTAGTCGCCACCACCATTCATAGAATGCCTTGTGTTTTCCACAATAAATACAAGAGATTCTTTGGATGAAATGAAGAGGAGAGGTTGTGATATCACAATCTCCATAATTACATAGTTACTTAGTTGGTAAGGTTGATTAAAGACACCAGTCCATCCAGTTCAACGTGTGTATTTTCCCATATCCCCGTATATTGCTGTATATAGGATGCACATCTAAAAAGAAAAATGTGATTATCGACACTCGCTGACACCAACAGTGGAAGGAAGTTCCACATCCTTACTGATCTAACAGTAAAGAACCCCTTATGAAGTTTAAGGTTAAACTTCTTCTCGTCCAAGTTCATTGAGAGGCTGTGTCCCTTCTTAGGAGACCTACGACTGAATAGTTGTCTTCCAATGCTAGAATCACCATTTAGATGTTTGTATATTGTTATTATGGGCCAGATTCAGGTAGATGCGCGCATATTTTCGCCAGCGTATCGCAGCGCATATACGCTGCGCTGACACAAACTAGCGAGTGAAGTACAGTATTCACCAAGCGCATGTCCGTTACTTTGCGCCGGAGTAACGGAAATGCGCTGGCGTAACCCGACGCAAGTGGAAGTGGGTGTGATCATATTTTAATGATGGGCGGAGCCCAGCGCAGAGGCTTACGTTCAGCGCATCATCCACGGAGCATGCGCAGTGAGTGAGGCTTCACTCGGCCCCCTGTGCGCATGCTCACAACTTTCGTTGGCACCACTTCACGGTAAACGTCAGCGCAATGTGTTCCATTGAGCGTTTAAAAGCGCTAGCGGAAGCGCCATTCCGGCGCAAAAGTATTTCCGTTTCCCCCCACCCCAGGGAAGTTACTTTTGCTAAGAGATGGCTGCTCCCGTCCCCCCCAAAGAGAGGAGAAACCTAAATCTCAATTCCCAGGAGGTCTCTGTTATAATATCCGCTATGGAGACTTATAATGACTTCCTCCACGGCAAAAAAAGTCGGAAGACCAGCCAGGATTGAAGCAAGCCATCCTGGAGACCATTGCTGGCAGGGTGAATGTTTTGGGGTACTCCACCCGGACTGCTGGCGATATTCAAAAAAAAAAATGACCTGCGGCGCAAGGTCCGTGGCAAGGTGGCCACCATCAGCAGGCATGAGAGGGGCACGGGGGGTGGACCCCCATGTGCGGTCAGCCTGACCACGGAGGAGGAGGTGGTTGCCCGCTGCCTGGAGAGGGAGCAGTTGGAGGGGGTACCAGGCTATGATTCTATGGAGGAAGGCTCCAGGACAGGTAAGTGTTTTTTATCCCCTATTTGGTGTGTTGCATGTGGGGGGGGGAGGGTACATGTGCCAAGTGTGTGGGACTACCAACATGTGTCTGCTTTGTGTCATCCATTCATTCATTCATCATCTGTTGGCGGCCAGTCTACCCCATCCTCCCAACGGGATCCTGAGGCCGAGCCCCTGGGTGTTGAAGAGACCGAGGTGGAGGAGAGTGCCCACACCTCACCTGCAGAGGTGGTTGAGGAGGAGCCTGTTATTCCTGAGCAGGACTTTATTTTGTTTTTGGAGGAGTCCTCCCCTTTTGCAGGGCCCTCTGTAATACCCTCCCCCATCCTCGGAAGCCCCTCAAGGGCGACTCCATCCCCACGGGGACAACCATCTCCTGGCCCCAGGAAGGCGACCCGGAAGACCAGGGGGGTGTCTGATCTGGTCCAGGACCAGGTGGCGATGGACCACTCCAGGCAGACCCAGCAAATGGGGGAGATTGCTGGGCACCTGGACCGGGTCGCTGACAGCCTGGGCTCCGTGTCGCAGCTGACCAGTGCTGTGCATGACGTCGTGACCAGGCTGGGGGAGGTGAAGGCTGTGCACCTCATGACGTCGTGACTGCCATCCGCTGGGGGAGGTGAAGGCTGATGACCAGCGGCAATGTCACTGCAGCTCCACGCCAACACAGCTGCCATCCGGGTAGAGGGGAGGCAGAGGCAGGGTGACCACGGCATCATGTCACCCGCCAGCTGAGGATGCAGGCCCAGACGGATTGCCGTGGCCTTGGAGGGCATGCAGCCAAGAGCTGCCAGGAGTGGCCCACCCGGGGATCAGCCTCCTCCAGATGCCCCCCCACCCCCACCCACTCCCTCCAGGCAGCTGAGGAGCCCGAGAGTGCCCACAAGAAGGAGCCCCCGTCAGCCCAGATGAGGTTTTTTTTTTTGTTTTTGTTCATTGCTCAGGTTATGAGTATTTTATTATTTTTGTTTATTGCTCAGGTTATGAGTATTTTATTATTTTTGTTTATTGCTCAGGTTATGAGATATTTATTTTATTTTTAACTGCACATGGTCAGGAGTGCAGGGGACAGTGTGAATGGTGTGTGAATGTGAGGGGGTGCCACTCCTGCCAGTAAGGGGTGTCACCCTCGGCCGTGGTGGAGAAGTTATCCCCACGGCTGTGTGAATGACGTGTGAATGGTGTATGAATGGACAGCGACATCATTGGGGCCTTGACGCTGGCGTTGCTGCTCCCAAGTCCTACATGTTGGACTTGGGCTAATCCAATGTGATGTGGATGTGGTGTGTGTGATCTAGGGACATCAGTGGTGTGCATGCGTGCATTGTCTGTGTGATTAATGTTTTGGTTTAGTGTCCAAAGATGCCTACGGCGAGGACCCTCCTGACTGCTCTTCCATCAGCAGACTGTGTAGCCTCTGGCAGGTGGGGACTGTGTGGGTCGGGGGTCAGGTCATCACGTATGTCAATCTGCAGGCCCTTTCTCATGGCAAAGTTGTGCAGAATGCAACATGCACCGATGATCTGACACACGAAGGTAGGGGAATACAATAGGGTCCCCCCAGACTTATCCAGGCATCGGAAACGGGACTTCAGGAGCCCAAATGTTTGCTCCACCACTGCACGAGTTTTGATATGTGCTTCATTGTATCTTCTCTCTCCTCTGGTTTGGGGGTTCCGGAAAGGAGTCATTAGATGGGGTCCCAGTGCATATGCAGAGTCACCTGGAAGGGAAAAGACAGGAGGATGTTAGTCATGCATGTGCCCCTTGTGATGTGTGCATCATGGGAGGGGATAGTCATGCCTGACTCCCATGTCACTCACCAACCAGCCAGCTGTCCCCATACACGTTCTGTTCGAATTCTGCTGGGATGAGACTCTGATTGTGTATGTAGCTGTCATGGCTGGATCCGGGGTGTTTGGCACGGACGTGCCATATGAGGTGTTGGGCATCGGCTATCACCTGTACGTTGATGGAATGCCAATGCTTCCGATTGCGGTATATGTGCTCTGTGGCACTGGGGGGCTGTAGGGCCACATGTGTGCAATCAATGGCCCCCACTGTGCGTGGGAATTTGGCAATGCTGTAGAAATCTGTCATTGTCTTCAGCCGCAGCTCCTCAGTGGTTGGTCTGATGAACTGGTTGGACATGCGTCTGAGGATTGCGGGGACAACCTGGGGCACACATCTGCTCATGGAGGATTGTGACATCCCAGCCACCACTCCACTTGTACGCTGGAATGATCCACTTGCAAGGAAATGAAGTGTTGCCAGTACCTTCACCAGTGGCTGCACTGCTTGTGAGCGGTGTGTCTTGCTGGTGATGTCATCCTGCAGGGTTGTGGTTAATTCAAGGATTGCATCAGGGCTGAATCTGAAGAGGCGATACACCTCCTCATCCCCCATGCCAAAGAGGCTCATGCGCGTGCGGTATATCCTCTCACGTGCCCGCCTCCTCCGTACCGGGGGACCCAGTACTAGTGCTAGGACCGCGACTGCCCCTGGCATGTTGGCACACAGAGGTGTTGTCCTTGCAAGTATGGTTGCTCAGCTTGCTATTTTCGTCGGTAACGCTGCTGCTGTAGCTGCTCTCCTGCTGACCTGTGGCCGTCTGGAGTAAAGATAAAGCAGCTATTTGTAGAAATAACTTTGCGACGGACGGACGAGATACGCGCGGCGCATGTAGCCAGCGTCTGGTGCTAATCCGTTCGCGAATCGGGAAATCTCCCTCATTTGCATATTTGCAAGGCAAATCAATAGGCGCGACGGATGCGACAAGCGAAAATATGCGCTAACGATACTCTGGCGAGGGAAAGTTAAGCCGATCAGAAATGGCCCGTTTTCTGGCGCATCTAGGTTGGTGGGTACGGCCACATAGATACTACGGCGCATCTTTACAGTTACGCGGCGCATATCGATATACTCCAGCGCAAGTCTTGCTGAATCTGGCCCTATATCTCTTCTTAAGCAAGGAGAGAAGCAGTGAGAGAAAATATGAAGTGGTTGTAATTCTCAGACATTAAATATGAACACAACACATCCTTCTATACTTGTCTCTATCTGAAGCACTAAGACCCAATTTACCGTATTTATCGGCGTATAACGCACACTTTTCCCCCCATGAAATCAGGGGGAAATCGTGGGTGCGCGTTATATGCTGATAGCATACCTCGGAGGGGAACAAGCGCCCGCCGGAAATACTAGGCCTGTGGCAGAGGCCCGAGCCAGGTCTGTAACAGAGACCTGTTCCCCCCAGCAACTTACAAGTGACACTTTGGCTGCCAGACTTATAACAGGGGTCTGTCCGGAGGCACTTCACCCACTCTGGCGAGAGTGGCGACGAACTGTATCTACTACTACTGAGAGCAGGACTGCTCTATTTCTTATCCAGGCCTGATACCGCACTGTTCTCTATTGCTTCATCAACCTTTCCTATCCCCTGTTGATGTTGGCCGTTGTTGTGCCTTGGAATAAAGCATTTGAAAACCCATCTGATGACTGGACATTCGCTCACTGCTACTACTCACTGCTACTACCCCTAGACACACTACAAGGTAACTTAATACGTCGATCCCAAACAACAACCAGCGGCTCCGGGGGGGCGTGGTCTGCGCATGGCCGAGTGAGGTTGTGAAGGTGTGAGCTCCCGCTACCTCCATGTCCTCCGTGCGTGAGACATACCTATAGACCGAGGAAGGTGGTATTGGGAGGAGGTGGGATGGGGGAATGGGGACTAGATGGGGGGAATAAGATAGGGAAGTGGGAAGTAAGGGGTGGGGGTATAAGGGGGGTATAATGGGGGGTAATATAACTACACTACACATCATAATGGATAATTAGAATAATACACACTTTACACAAGGTTTAGGGGGGTTTAGGGGGTGGGAATTAAAGCGAGACCCCTATGGGTATAATAAACAGGAGGGCACCACATAAGCCACATAAGTCACTAAATAGGTTAGCTACGACTCACTGTTCACAGTTCACAGTTCACAGTATTAGAGCAGGTAGGCTCTTACAGTTAATATATACACACATTGGGGGGGTAGGATGGGAGGGGGTAGGGAGGGGGGGGGAGTCCCCCGACACCAAGCAGGCTTATTGATAACCTAAGTATAAGGATCAATACAATTTATTTATTAAAGCATTATAAATGTATTATGAATATGTACGAGAAATCGGATCAGGGGAGATTAGTTGGATAGGGCACGGATGGAGACGTACCAGGTATGATCTCTTAGAATGTATTATAAAATTAGTTTCCCTTTTTCCTTTTTCCTTTTTATTTTTGAACTATTGTAAGAACTATTGCAAGAATACTGTATTACAGATTATTATTTATTCTGTACTGTGACAATGCTATATGAATAACCGGTACATACACTCTATAGACTTTAAGCAGGCTTATTGATAACCCAGGTACAAGGATCAGTACAATTTATTTGGAATTATTAATGCATTATTATTGTATTGGACCGGGGGAAATTAATTGTTTAGGGCACGGATTGAGACGTGCCACGTATGATCTCTTAGAATGTATTATAAAATTAGTTTTCCTTTTTTTTTTTTTTTCTCTTTTTGAACTACTGTAAGAACACTGTATTACAGATTATATGTACTATGTACTGTGATAATGCTATATGAATAATTGGTATATACATTCTATAGAGTGATTTAACCTTAGGATTGGGAGGGGGGAGGGGGGAATATTTATATATGGTGAAGCCATTAGGGGGAGGGAGGACATTACCCTGGAGTCATTAATGAATAGGTACATAGGGAGAATGAGTAGTTCTTGAGTGGGGCGATGATATGGGGGGGGGGGGGGGGGTGAGAGGGGGGGGGGAGGGGAGAGAAGGGGGAGGAATGAAATTAGGATAAATTAGGATAACTCGAGAGCCAGGGATTAACAAAGATAGGCAACATAATATTTATAATATATAGTTTAATATATATAGTATAATTTAAATAAAGTGGAGTTGGAAGGAGGGCTGGAGGTAGCGGGGGCACCTTGGTACAGGAGCGTGCGTAACCAGTACCCCCCGATAGGGAACTACTCAGGGGAATACTCAGGGGACAGGGTATTAGAGTAAGCAAGTAGGAGCTAAATTGGCTCTGGGGTAGAGGGGGGGTCTGTGCACTGAACCCCCCCGACCCCCACTGTCAATAAGTCAGGGGAAGCGGAGGGTTGGGTTGGGTGGGGCGGGGGGGGTTTTTCCTCTTTTTCCCTTTTTATTTTTTCTCCTTCTCTCTCCTCTCTCCTCTTTTTGCTGCGGCGCACTCCCCCCCTCCTTCATTTGCTCTCCTCGTCTCCCGGCTCTAGGGGGAGAGGGGGGGGGGGAGAGGGAAGGGGAAGGCCCCGGGTTGCAAGATGGGGGGTATAAGGATTACCACTTTTAACGTCAAGGGACTAAACACCCCAGAAAAAAGGAGAATGGTCCTTAGCGAACTCAAAAAAATGCGCTCAGACGTGGCCTTTGTCCAAGAAACCCATCTTAGAGCCAGTCGGTTACCCTATCTACAAAATAGATTCTTCCCCTGTGCCTACCACTCCTTTAGCCCAACATCTAAATCTAAAGGAGTGGCTATATTAATATCCAACCAGATCGCCTGGGCACTAACGGAAAAACAGATAGATGAAAATGGAAGGTATATATTCTTAAAAGGTACCTTAGGAGACGAGAAAGTAACATTAGCTACGGTATATACACCTAATACGTATCAAGATACCTTCCTAATTAAAGTATTGTCCAAATTAGACAAATTTGTAGAAGGGAAGTTGATCCTAGGAGGAGATATTAACATGACACTGGACCCC
The DNA here is from genome assembly GCA_029574335.1 of Rana kukunoris. NCBI lineage: Eukaryota > Metazoa > Chordata > Amphibia > Anura > Ranidae > Rana > Rana kukunoris. Next base: position 66,187,577 of record CM056057.1, read on the forward strand.
AAATTAGATACATCTCTAGGATCTTCCTCTCTATCGGGAAAATCTAGGAGGCGTGTTCTACGAAAGTTAAAAGAAATGCATCTGGTTGATGCTTGGAGGATATTCCATGGGGAGGAGAGAGACTATACCTTCTATTCCAATCCACATAAAAGGTATTCCCGGTTGGATTATTTCTTGATCCCTCATTATTTACTGACAGGAGTTGAGGAAGTAAACATTGGGAATATAACTTGGTCAGACCACGCCCCAGTGGCAATTGACATAACAATATCAGGCAAGGCTCTCTCCACGGGGTATCGTTGGCGTCTGAATGAAAGCTTACTACAGACCCCAGAGGTTAAAGAGGCAGTAGAAAAGGAACTAGGAGAATACTTTCGGATCAACGATACCCCGGGGAGCGACCCAAGTGTGGTGTGGGAGGCCCACAAGGCGGTGATTATTGATAAAGCATGGGGCAAGAATAAAAAGAATGCGAGAAAATCAGGTTAGGAAACTAACAATAGACATCCAAACCTTGGAAATGCAACATAAAGGTATACAGTCAATAAGCGTAGGAGAAGAACTAGGACATAAAAGGAAGGAGTTAGCTGACCTACTGAGGTATAAAGCTAAAGCGATTATTCAAGTAGGTAGAAGGATAACATATGAACTAGGGGATAAGTGCGGTAAAGTCTTAGCAGGGAAATTAAAAGACACTAGGAATACTGTGTATATACCACATATTAAGGGTAAGAATGGTCAGGTAAGGTCACTCCCTAAAGATATAGCACAGAGATTCAGAGAATACTATTCCTCCCTATACAACTTAGAACAAATAGATATCCCTAGAGGAAGGATAGAGTATTATTTATCCTCAGCACATCTTAAAAGACTATCCTCAACTGAAAGGGAGAACCTGGACAGACCCATCTCAATGGAGGAACTCCAAGGAGTTATGAAAATGGTTAAAAAAGGGAAAGCTCCAGGTCCAGATGGGTTCTCTATACAATATTACCAGCATTTCTACCTCGCTCTGGGACCGTATATGATTAGGATGTTCAATGGGATCGGCCGATCTACCGCACTCCGCCCGGAAGCCCTCATGGCACATATTGCGGTGATTCTCAAAGAAGGGAAGGACCCGGCGGAGTGCGGTAGCTATCGCCCGATCTCATTGTTGAACACAGATCTAAAACTTTTCACTAAATTAATAGCAGCCCGGTTACAGCCCCTCTTGACACAGCTAATACATCTAGATCAGGTGGGCTTTATCCCGACCCGGGAAGCCAGGGACAATACCATCAAAGTGCTGAACCTGGTACACTGGGCAAGAGAAACCAAAACACCTTCAATCTTTCTGAGCACAGACGCCGAAAAGGCCTTCGACCGAGTCAATTGGAAGTTTATGGCAGGAGTATTAAGACACATTTGACTGGGAGAACATATGTATAGATGGATTATGGGGGTATATACTACACCTCAAGCACTAATCAAGGTAAACGGGATCCTCTCAGAGCCCATTAAAATATTGAATGGAACAAGACAGGGGTGCCCATTGTCCCCGCTATTATACGTTTTGACACTGGAACCTCTGTTGAATAGGATAAGGCAAAATCCGAGAGTCCGGGGTTTAGATATAGGGGACAGAGAATATAAAATTTCTGCATTTGCAGATGATATGCTGTTCACCATATCTCACCCCCGGGAATCACTACAGAACCTGATGAGAGAAATAGAGGAGTATGGGGAATTAGCAAATTTAAAAATTAACTATGAGAAATCAGAAGCAATGAGTGTGGAATTACCGGGGGGCCTACAACAAATTCTAAAACCCAGTTTTAAATTTAAGTGGGTTAAGACCTCTTTGAAATATCTGGGGATACATATCCCGCCAAAATTAGGTAACATTTTTGAAGCAAATTTCCCTCCATTGATGAATATAATCAAGGATACTTTGAGGAAATGGCAGAGGGGATTTCATTCTTGGTTTGGGAGATGTAATGCTATCAAGATGAGCATACTTCCTAGAATACTATATTTGCTTCAAACAATACCAATTAAGATCCCCCCTGCCTTTTTACTTCAAGTAAACAGGCTTCTTTTCAAGTTCATTTGGTCTAAGAAAAAACCCAGGGTCAGTAGGAGTAGAATGTTTTTACCTAAGAGTAACGGAGGCTTAGCAATACCAGATGTAACTAAATATTATCAAGCGGTCCATATGGGTAGGATTATAGAATGGGGTAGGAGTACAGGATCAAAGCTATGGGTAGACCTTGAACAAGAAATCAGTCAAGTCCCACTGCATAGAGCACTCTGGTGCTATCAAGCACTGCCGAAACAATTAAAAAATCATCCAATTATAGGGACGACGCTAGCAATAGGCCATAAGATATGCCAGTTAGGTAAACATACCTCAAGATATTCCCCCCTGTATCCAGTACTAGGAAACCCACGCTTCCCACCAGGTATGGAGAAAGGAGCTTACAGGAATCTGAGAGAGAGGGGCCTTATACAGACAGTAAATTTCTCAGAACGAGACAGATGGCCAACTGTATCTGAATTGGTACTCCCGGAAGGAAGATATGGGGTTAAAAATTGGCAAGCTATACAATTGTGTCACTTCCTGAACTCCTTGGGACCAATAAGTAGATACAAAAGGTAATTAACACAATTTGAAAGATACTGTGAAGACCAGGAACCCCCAGATAAACTACTGTCTAGGATGTATAGGCTAGGAATAACACCTTTAGAAGGCCAGGAGATACCATCTATAAGAGAATGGGCCAGAGATATGGAGAGAAATTTCTCACAAACTCAGCAGCAAAAAATAATTAACCTAACCATGAAAACATCAATAAGCACTAGGCTCCAAGAATTAAATTATAAAATATTAAATAGATGGTACTATACACCAGAGAAACTGAGTAGGGTGTACCCGGGAACCTTAGATACCTGTTGGAGATGTAAGAAAGACAGGGGAACTATATACCATCTATTCTGGACATGTCCAAGGATTAGGAAATACTGGCAGGAAGTAATAAGGATAACCCAAAAATTTACAACATATCAAATGCAGGACGACCCAGCTTTCTGTCTGCTGCACCTAACACAGATTCCAATAAAAATATATAAGAAATCGATCATATGCCATATGATCAACGAAGCTAAGGCGGGGATAACTCAAAATTGGAAAAAAAACAACCCCCCTACGATAACCGACTGGCTCTATAGGGTGAGGAATATTTGCGCAATAGAAGACGTGGTATTATCAGCCCAAGATAGAAAGGAACAATATAATATGACCTGGGGAGCATGGAACACATTTATGTACTCAGAAGAAGGGAGGAAGTTGATGGGGAGGGGAGTGGAGGAACGGGATAGAACAAGGCCCTAAGAAATCGGATAAGGAGCTCTGTCCCATAAGAGGGGAGAGGAGGGAGAAAGTGGGTGGGGGGGACGGGTTTTACACCCCTTTTTTTTTTTTTTCTTTGGGGGTAGGGGAGGGCAGGGGGGGAAGAAGGAAATAAAAAGAGATACGGTAACACAAGAGAATACGGGAATTATAAATGGAATCAGGGACAGGGGGGGGTTGGGGTAAAAAGGACAATTAAAGATGGACAATAGGGAAAGACTGGAGAAAATAGGGGAATATAACACCCTACTAAATAGAGGGGGAACTGAAACCTGGAGGAGAAACTTCAGGGCTTTGCAGCTAGGTGAACCCCAGACGTAAACAATTAGCCTCCATCCACCCCTACCCTGCCACCTCTAAGTTTCTTTCCTAGCCCTAACAAATATAAGGGACTACGAGACAATAAGTGACTGTCCTGTATATATGTTTTGTTATAATGTGATGAATAAGAAATTTCTGTTGTAAAACCAATATTTCCTAAATAAAAAAGAAGGATTAAACTTAAAAAAACAACCAGCGGCTCCTTCGGGGGTTAGCGCTACATACAATTATAGCTACTATTATTTGCTTTTTTTGTAAATTACATCATATAAAATAAGATCATATGCTAAAAAGTTTTTTTTTAATGAAAGAAAATCCCAAGTATCATTTTATTTTTGTGCAGACTAAATAGGGTGCACAGAATAAGGTCTGATGGAAACCATGGCATTGCAAGGAAATTGTGGAAAGCCTTTTGTGGGTCTGGGTTTTTATGTTTGGGTTTCCCGTAAGCAGGGCCAGGAAACAAATGTCTTTAAATCTTTAAAAATAACAAACATGTTATACTTACCGGCTCTGTAAAATGGTTGTGCACAGAGCAGCCTGGATCCTCCTCTTCTTGTGTCCCCCTTCGGCACTTCCTCCTGTCAAGCTTGCTATGCAGCTTGCTATGGTCGCACCCGAGCCAAGCTGCTCCTACTCTGTGTCCATTCAGACATGAAGCCGTGGTTTGACCACATGCCCTCTCCTGATTAGCTAGCTAACTGACTTTAACCACTTCAATAACGGCCCATCGTCATATGACGTCCACAGATGGGATCTCCCATCCTGGGTGGATGTCATATGACGTCCTGGGCTTTGCAGGGGGATATCAGAATGATGCCTGCAGCTAGAGGCATCATTCAGATATCCATGTCTTCAGCTGGCGATCCTTTGCACCAAAAGAACGATCATATCGGCAGTTCCGCTGCTTGATCGTTGTTATAGGTGGCGGGAGGGGATGTCCCCCCCCCTCCGGTGCTTCTCCGGGATCTCCCGTGCCATCGGGGGCCCGGAGAAGGAATCGTCCGGCGCAGGCAGGAAGCATAGAGATGACTGGTGACCAGATGGACACCAGACATCTCTATGACCTTCGGAGACCCGGGCGCCATGTGATGACGTCACGCCCGGGTACCTGTAAGTAAACAGAGTCGTGATTGCGGCTAGTAAGCAACACTGATCATGAGATCGGTGACATTTTTTTCACCGATCTCATGCTTTCCAGCCTGGAGGAGAGATGTGGGGTCTTATTGAACCAGCATCTCTCCATAAAGAGGACCTGTCACACACTATTCCTATTACAAGGGATGTTTACATTAAAGCGTGACATGTTAGGAATCTATTTACTCGGTGTAACATCATCTTTCATATTTTACAAAAAAATTGGGCTAACTTTACTGTTTTGTTATTTTTTAAATTGACTGCTGCAGTGGCCAATGACTTCCACTGCTTCCTCTGAGCCAGTGAGGAGAGAGAGTGAGAGACTTCAGCTCCGCTGTTCTAAATCAAGATCAGGCTCAGGTAAGCAAAAACAACTCTTTAGCCTTTACAATCACTTTAATCATGTGATGGGGAACCATGGTTTTCCCATTCATTAGTGCGAGACCAGTATTGTCAGTCATAAAGAGCACTTGCAGCTTTTGAAATGGAATGTACGTGCCTTGAAAAAGTATTCATACCCCTTAAAATCTTCCATATTTTCTCATGTTACAACCAAAAACGTAAATGTAATTTATTGGAATTTTAATGTGATGGACCAACACAAAGTGGCACATAATTGTGAAGTGGAAGGAAAATGATAATTGGTTTTCGATTTCTTTTACAAATAAATATTTGAAAAGTGCGGTGTGCATTTGTATTCAGCTCCCATACATGTAAATACTTGGTAGAATCTCCTTTCGCTGCAATTCCAGCTGCAAGTCTTTTTGGGGTTGTCTCTACCAGCTTTGGACATCTAGAGAGTGATATTTTTGCCTATTCTTCTTTGCATTGCCGCCGTCTCCCATTGTTTTAAATGAGAAAGATCGGTGAAGGAGCGGTTTACACGCCGCTCCTTTCACCGCTCCAAAGATGCTGCTGGCAGGAGATTTTTTTCTCTCCCGCCAGCGCATCGCCTCAGTGTGAAAGCCCTCGGCCTTTCACATTGAGTATGCAGTGCAGGAGTTTTTCAGGCGGTATAGCAGCGCTATTTTTAGCGCTGTACCGCCTGAAAAACTCCTCAGTGTGAAAGGGGTCTAACACATGAATATGCTTTGATCTAAACCATTCCATTGTAGCTCTGACTGTATGTTTGGGGTCGTTGTCCTGTTAAAAGGTGAACCTCCGCCACAGTCTCAAGTCTTTTGCAGACTCTAATGCCACGTACACACAAGCGGTTTTCCCAACGGAATTCCTCTCAAGCCTGCTTAGCATACACACAGTCACACAAAATCTGGCAAACTTTTGACGACTGCCAAGAACGTGGCGATGTAAAAGACTACGACGAGCCGACAAAATGAAGTTCTATGCTCCTGAGCATGCGTCAAATTGTTTTTCCGAGCATGCATGTTTTTTTTCCTGTCAGAAAAGCATTCAGACGCAAACACGGTTCAACCTGCCACACACTATGCGGTTCTACTACCTACAGTTGCAGCACGCAGTAAGGGCTCAGGGGGCAGCGGTTGAGTGGGTTCAGTCCCCCACACCGGTGTTCCGCGCATTGTGTCACGCGCGGGATACCAAGGGCATGATCTCGCACTGTTACAACATGCTCCTTTCATCATTCCTGGAGGGGCATCCTATGAGGGTGGCAGAAGAGTGGGAGACAGATTTGGGGCCTATTGGGGGGGAACTATGGGAGGAAGCCCTACAGGCTGTGAATGCCTGCTCGCTGAATGTGTCACAACGGGTATCCCAACTCTACATCTTACTTAGGGTGCATTATACTCCGGTTAGACTCTTTAGAATGGGCCGGGCCCTGGACCCGTTGTGTGGACGGTGCAGGGCGGCCTAGGGAGATCTGGTCCACCTGCTTTGGCGTTGTCCCAAGCTGCACAAATATTGGTCGGAGGTCCTGGCAACCCTAAATTCTGTGTTCCAGACCAATGTTACACTGGACCCACTCTGTTGTCTGCTGGGCGTTTTGGAGGGGGCGATAGCGGAGGAAGTTACTAGAGTGGCGTTTGCCAGGGCCTTGTTTCAGGCGAGAAAACTCATCCTCATACACTGGAAATCAAGGGAGCCCCCTTCGGTTAAGGCATGGATACAGCATATGGGTAAAACACTTTTGATGGAAAAGTATATTTACCAGCACAGAGAGAACGCAGGAAAATTCCTTAAAATATGGGACCCGTGGCTGGCAACGCCAGGGTTGAGCCCCTTGGAGCTAGTCCAAGCAAGGCTACTTGGGGGGATGTAGGGGCAGGGAACAACGTGTAGGGTCCCAGACCTGGTCACTAGGAGGCTGATGGTATAATGATTGTGTACTATGATTTGGGGAAGTGCATCTGTTGTTTAATTCGTAATCTTGTTGTCATGCCTGTTTGCAAGCTGAGGGTAAAATGTCGTTCTTATACTGTTTGTATGTTGTGTGAGCAATAAAAACCTTCTTGATTCAAAAAAAGAAAAGCATTCAGACAAACGGTTTTCCCGCTAGGATTTTTTCCTGACGGGAAAAAAGAGATCCTGATCTCTTTTTTTGCGGCAGTTTTCCTGTTGGAAAAAGTCCAATGGAGCATACACACGGTCAGTATTCCCTACGAAAAGCTCTCATCACAGTTTTTCCGATTGGAAAACCGGACGTGTGTACGGGGCATTACAGGTCTTCTTCTAAGATGGCCCTGTATTTGGTTCCATCCATCTTCCCATCAACTCTCATCAGCTTCCCTGTCCTTGCTGAAGAAAAGCATCCCTACAACATGATACTGACACCGCTATGTTACACAGTGGGGATGGTGTGTTCAGGGTGAGGTGCACTGTTGGTTTTCCACCACACATAGCGTTTTGCTTTTAGGTCAAAAAAGTAAAATTTTGGTGTCATCTGACCAGAACACCTTCTTCCACATGTTTGCTGTGTCCCTCACATGGCTTCTCGCAAACTGCAATTCTTATGGTTTTCTTTCAACAATGGCTTTCTTCTTGCCACTCTTCCATAAAGGCCAGATTAGTGGAGTGCACAACTAATAGTTGTCTTGTGGACAGATTCTCCCACCTGAGTTGTGGATATCTGCAGCTCCTCCAGAGTTGCCATGGGCCTCTTGGCTGCTTCTCTGATTAATGCTCCCCTTGCCTGGCCTGTCAGTTTAGGTGGACAGCCATGTCTTGGTAGGTTTGCAGTTGTGCCATACTCTTTCCATTTTTGGATGATGCATTGTACAGTGCTCCATGAAATGTTCAAAGCTTGGGATATTTTTTATAACCTAACCCTGCTTTAAACTTCTCCACAACGTTATCCCTGACCTGTCTGGTGTGTTCCATGGCCTTCATGATGCTGTTTGTTCACGAAGGTTTTCCAACAAACCTCTGTGGGCTTCACAGAACAGCTGTATTTATACTGAGATTAAATTACACACAGATGCACTCTATTTACTGATTAGGTGACTTCTGAAAGCAATTGGTTCCACTAGATTTTAGTTAGGGGTATCAGAGTAAAGGGGGCTGAATACAAATGTACGCCACACTTTTAACATATTAAAAAAATAAAATAAAATTTAAAACCATTTCTCATTTTCCTTCCACTTCACAATTATGGGCCACTTTGTGTTGGTCTATCACATAAAATCCCAATAAAATACATTTACGTTTTTGGTTGTAACATGACAAAATGTGGACAATTTCAAAGGGTATGAATTATTTTTCAAGGCACTGTGGATTAACCCTTTTGCTGCCCCCAATGTGCCACCCGCTGCCATGTTTCCTGGGCTCTGTTATCCCACCTGCCGACCCATGACCTGTATGGTGGGTGTTGCAGGGTAAGGGTAGAGAGACCAGTGGAGGTCCATTCACTGATATTCTTTAGCTAGTAAGGATCCGGAAGTAATGTGTGTTACCTCATTTCTAGTTTCTGCTGTCATTTTCTCTGGCTATACTATATTATAGATATTCATTTGCAGCATAACAATCAATCACTATCAGCCCCTTCACAAGAAAGCCTAATAGTTAAAATATAAACGGAGACATTTCGAAAAAATTGCTAGCTTTTATACCTCTTCAAATACAAGAAAACATTCCACTTACTTGTGTTAAGATACTTTCAAGCAGTAATTAGTGAAGTTCGTCTAGCCATTGACTCTGTGAGTTGTAATGGTTCCTGCACTCTGTACCGGACTTGGTAATAGTATGATTTGCATAATGACATGAAAAAAAATTGTGCAACAAGGCGTCTTTGCTATCTTTGGTTTTACCAAGGTAACTAACTATCAGTAAAGTCTGAAATCACACACCAAGGCTAAAATCGGATGTTTAGTAATTACATTTTTTTTTAAGTCAGCAGCTACACAAACTTAAGCTGCTAACTTTTAATAATAGGACACTCACCTGCCCCAGGATCCAGCGATGTCCAGGGCCGGATTTGCTCTCCCTGCCGCCCCAAGGCCAGGTTCCGAAATGCACCCCCTCCCCACCAACCGAACCACCCCCCTCAAATTAATGGACATTTGCTAACCGGATGGCAAGGGTTTCTTTTGTTTTTACTTTTTTATCTTTTTATTTTATTTTGTAGCTTGTCGTTTCCTTTTTTTTGTATCATTTTCTTATTATTTTTAAAATTATTTTTCTTATTCTTTACTTTTTAATTACTTTTTTATTTTAATAATTTAATTATTTCTCATTTTTTTATACATTTTTTTCACTTAACTTTATTGCTATCACACAGGAGAAAACAATTCCCTGTGGGATAGCAATTGGAGGTGACAGGTTCTCTTTATTGACCCTGTCACCTCCAAAATAGGAGTCCTAGCACTGTGCTAAAACTCCTGTCAAAGCTGAGATGGTAAGAGCACAGCTCACCCCTCTCACTGTGTAAATCGACGGCAGGGACAGTCACAGGAGACAGACTCGGTGTCCTCATCTGGCCGGCTTCTTCACTGGTATTCAGTTCCTGGGCCAGCATACTAACCATGAGCAGCCGGCTGTGACTGTTTGCAGCTTCACAGCCGGCTGCTTACTGTACATGCGCGAGCTGCGCCACGCTATCTGTGAGATGTGACGTGTCCCAGAAGACTGCGTAGCATACTAGCTCATTATGAATTACTTACCTGAGATCAAAGCGGGAGCCGCTAGCGATGGCACGATCGCCTTCACTAACGGCACGCTCAGTGCGCCAGCGCCGTACACATCGGTGCACCTTTTTTGGAAAATATCTCCTTAACTGTGTAGGTCAAGGAGATATTTCTTGGACCTACAGGTAAGTCTTAATCTAGGTTTAACTGTAGGTTAAAGTGGTCTGTAAAGCCCTGTACACACGATCGGACCTTTGTCCTACTAAATTCACATCAGAATTCTGATAGAATTCCATCGGAGGAAAAAAGAACATGTTCTCTATCTAAACTCCTATGGAATTCCTCAAAATATCCGATGAAAAAACTCTGATGGGCATACACACAGTCGGAATTTCCGAAGAAAAAGTCAGTATTTTTCCATCGGAAATTCCATCGTCTGTACAAGGCATAAGCGTTTACAGCCACTTTAAGCTGGCTATTGATGGATCGAATCTCCGCCACTGCTATTGGTGACATGTGCCTACACAAAAAAAAAAAGGACTGTTCAGCAGGGAGAAGCTCTTAAAAAGTTTTAAAGAGCAAGATTAAATATACAAAATCTCCTTACGTAACATGATTGGGGAATGCCTTGAACCTGAATGTGAACCGCAGCCCCTCTAAAACACAATTTAACAGGAAATCACTTAAGGTAATACGTATGTAACAGGTGCCCCGTTTTTCCCGCGGCCTTGTCAAGCTGGCCGCCTCAAGTGCATAGACACCTGAGATAAAGAGGGGACTGACAGTGTCTGCAGGGGATTTCTCCCCCTCCTTTTTCTTCTCCTCACTGACTCACACACACACAGAGCTGCTCACTCTGCATCCTCCCTTGTGTTCCTATTGGCAGGAGAAGAGAGAGCCAATCAGAGAGAAGGCAATTACAGGAACCAAAGAGAAGGGCTTAAACAGCAGCAAAAGATTCTGGGACATGTAGTCCCCATCTAAAATGGCCCCATAGCTTTTTAGGGACACAGAACTACACAGACCAGCTGCCCTCAGGATCAAAAAAAGGAAAGGACTCCATCTTGACCCAGGGGAGAGGTGCTGCCTCCCAGGTCAGTCCACTGTACCGTTCCAGGTGTCTACAGACGGTCAGGACATCCAGCCTGAGAGAGGAGGATTCCAGGTGCACATCCAGGCATACCTGCACCGTCGTGAAGGTATAAATGAAGGGTTAAAAAACCCAGACCCAGCGCAAAAGTGGAAGGATAATTAGTAACAACAACTAGAGTAATTAAAGTAATTAAACAGGTGAGTATTGATAAGGAACAGCACATTGTATCAGAAAATAAATGAATAGAAATAAATACTAGGATGATTTAACCGTGCTCCTTCAGTTTTAAAGTGCAAACGTGCAAAGTGATTCAACTAAACACCAACATGATAATATGGTGGTAAAAAGTCCAAACACAAAATGAGTTCATTAGTGCAATTAGTGAATGTTCAAACAATGTATCAGAGTCCTCAGACAATGTATCAACTTCTTCAAATCATTGCTGGACAGTGGGTAAATTTGACTGAAATATCTTCCACCACCATCACCTGTCACACATCCTACTCACCAGACTTCCATGACCCCTATTACCGTACACGTAGTCATAAAGCACATATGGGTATATCCAGCAGGAGTTGTACACGATCCCAATGATCAGGGGCGTTGCTGGGTGGCAAAAAGACCAGGGGCTTCAGCCCGAAGTCCAAGGCCGGGGAGGAGGGGGGGGGGGAGAGATGGTGTATGTGATGCAGGCTTTTGTTTTTGGTTGGGCGGTGACCTACCTGACCTACCTACACTGATGGTAGTGACCTATCTACCAGACCTACATACACTTATGTAAAGGGGACACCCCGGTGTGTCACTCCCAGCCCAGACAGGCACGCAGCCTGACCACTGAGCACAGATTGTAATTTTGGAACAGCCTGTCCACTAAGCACCAGGACCACATCTCCCATCACTAAACACCAGTGCCCACCTGTCCCCTTACTAAGCACTGGGACCCTGTTTTCCCCCACTAAGAACCAAGACTTCCAATCTCCCCCACTGAGCAAAAGGACCCCATCTCCCCGACTTAGCACCAAGACCCATCTCTGCCCCCACTGAGCACCAGGACCCTTCACCTCCCCCAACTGAACATCAGGACCCCCAACTGAGCACCAGTACTCCCCATCTCTCCTGACTGAGCACCAGGACCCTTCATCTCCCCAACTGAGCATCAGGACCCTCCATCTCTCCCAACTGAGCACCAGTACCCCTCATCTCCCCCAACTAAACATCAGGACCCATCGGAGCACCAAGACCCTTTATCTTCCTTGACTGAGCACCAGGACCCCATCTCCTCTCACTGAGCACCACTACCACCATCATCCCTGACTGAACACCAGGACCCATATCTCCCCCAACTGTACACCAGTACCCCAATCTTCCCCCAACGGAACACCAGGACCCCCAATCTCCCCCGACTGAGCACCAGGACCCCTCATATTCCCTGACTGAGTACCAGGGCCAGATCTTCTCCCACTGAGCACCACTACCCCATCTTCCCTGACTGAGCACCAGGACCCCCATCTTCCCTGACTGAACACCAAGACCCCTATCTCCCCCCAACTGAACACCAGTACCACCATCTCCCCTGACTGAGCACTGGGGGGGGGGGGGGGGGCAAACTAAGTCTTTGCCCTGGGACACTGACTGTACAAAAAAAACATTTACATTTTTTTATGATTTTTTTAACCACTTCAATACCAGATGCTTTTAGTACTGTTGCTGTTTAAATGACAATTGCGCAGTCATGCTACACTGTACCCAAACTTTACAATGTTGTTTTATCACTTTGTTCCCACAAATAGAGCTTGCTTTTGGTGACATTTGATCACCTCTGCGGTTTTAATTTTTTGCTAAACAAATAAAAAAAGACCAAAAATTTTGAAAAATAAATGTTTCTGTTATAACATTTTGTAAATAAGTACATTTTCTCCTTCACTGATGGGCACTCATAAGGCAGCACTAGGGTGATTACACTTCCAAACTACCATTTAGGGACACCCCCTTCCCCAAAAATCAGCGTTGCTGTAACGAATTACAGCACAGTGATTGGACACAGGAGGCGGGATTTATGTCTTCTCCAATCACAAGCAGGGGGCGGGGACTGTGCTCCTCCAGGCTTTCCCCGCCAGGACAAGTACTGTCAGTGAGTAAAGCGGTAATGTGGCTGCCTTTTTTTGGGGGCATTAGTTGGGCTTGGGGGGGGGGGGGGTGTGGCTGTGTCAGTTTCATGCCGGGACACTATATTGTCCTGGAATGAAGGTGCCCGGGGCAGACCTGCAAAATGCGGGACTGTCCCTAGGTGGCACTGCTACGTGGCACTGATAGGCATCACTGATGGCACTGGCAGACATTGGGGATGGGCACTGATTGGCAGCTGCCTGAGCATACCTGGTGGTCCGGTGTGATGGCCATCCCTGGTGGTCCTGGGTGAGCATCCGAGGGGGGGGGGCTGCGCTGATAAACAATCAGCACAGACCCCCCTGTTAGGAGAACAGCTGATCGGCTCTCGTCTACTGGCGTCTGTCAGACACGAGTGAGGAAAAGCCGATTAATGTCTCTTCCCGTTTACATCGTGATCAGCCGTGATTGGGCACGGCTGATCAAATAGTAAAGAGCATCCATCGGCCATCATTCCGCGGTGCAGGAAACCTGTGTTCTGTGTGCATTTCCCACACCACATTCAAAACGCACTGGCTGCAATCTGCAACGTCATCACAAACACAGATAGTAAAGGCAGTGGTGTTTGCCTGCACCTGAACAAATGGTACCTCTAAATTTTCCCCTTTCTGCCTCCCCTGGCAGCTACATAAAAGTTTATGCAGGTAGGTGAGAGCGTAGGATAGGTCACCACAGAGAAATCTCAAGTTGGGGTTTATTTATAAAAAAAAAATCTTGATGTTACAAATGTAACAAACAGACTGATAAAAATATTTCTAATACAGTAGAAATATTTCATATGATTGGCTCTGCCATCTAGTGGCCATATTGTGGTATTTTTCCAGGTATTTTAAGAAAAATACTATACTATGGCCATAATATGCCATCGATAATCACAGGAAATTATCAATTTTATTGCATCCAAAGTAAAGCATTATTAGACCTTGGAGACATTTCAATGGCCCCTGTTAGACCCCTTTCACACTGGGGCAGTTTGCAGGCGCTATTGCGCTAAAAATAGCACCTGCAAACCAACCTGAAACAGCAGCTGCTGTTTCTCCAGTGTGAAAGCCCGAGGGCTTTCACACTGGATCAGTGCACTGGTAGGACGGAATAAAAAGTCCTGCTAGCCGAATCTTCGAAGCAGTGAAGGAGCGGTGTGTATGCTGCTCCTGCCCATTGAAATTTCAATGGGACACCACGGCTATGACACCTAGGAGCCAGAAAAAGAGAGGAGCGGAGCCCCGGCCGGTCGGCGCATCGCTGGAGCAGGCAAGCGATTGTTTATTAAAAGCCAGCAGCTACACTTTTCGTAGCTGCTGACTTTTAATAAACATAAAACAAGGCTGAAACACCCCTTTAATAAGTGTGCTAGGCTCATTGCAAATATTGATTCTCAAAACAAGTAATGCTTGCAGTGTTTGCTGGATAGCAATATTAGAAGCACTAGTTATCTCTTAAATATTTTTTTTTTTTTGTTAATGCTTCTCTTTAAATTAGCAGTGCAGAAGCGAGTTCACACACACTATACATTTAATCACAAAATGCAAAGTATCAGCAATGTAAAATAACACATGTCTACTTCTATACACCCAGAATTGTGTAAACCTCTGCACTTGTGGACAGATCCTCAGCAAGCTATTGGACGACACAACCTATGCTAAGAACTTGCATAATAAATAGGCCAACCAATGTGCAGGATATTGTATAATGTAATGCTGCAGAAGTGCATCCTTAAAGCTGCACAAACTAACCTTTGATTAACAAACACGCTACATTTACAGTGTATAATGCAATGCATTTTAGCATGTCCCTTGGATAGTTGTGTTTTAGTATGGGAGCGTTTGTGACACAGGCATTCTTCATACTGAAGAAACTGAGGGTCTTGCATGAATCTAGGGGAACACTGTAGCTTTATTTTTCACCTAAAATTAATCATGGAAACTTAGCGATTATTAACAGAGGCAACTATGGTCTCCCTACAGTGCAAGCTAAATGGCATATACCCCAGATTAATTGCACAGTGCTTCATTTTTAGATCATTTAAAGCCACATGCTACTGTATAACTTGCACCACCAGATGTAACCTACTAAAGGAGAATTTCACCTTTCAGAACATGGTACGCCCAAAAATAAGGGTGTAACATGCTATCAATGCACCCTCCGTGACAGCAGACCGGGGATCTTCTCCTCCTGTCTGCTGCTACAATTCAAAAAAGACACAGGACTAGTGTGGATCTCCACCCACCCTGCTGTGTCACTCATTCAAAGTCCTCTGTGAATGGAAAAACTACAAGGTCCGGTGAGCTATCGATATGGTTCCCCTCTTGACTGCGCAGGCGCAATCCGAGCCGACAGAAATCACTGAACCTGAGCAGCTGTAGCAAGAGGTCCAGGGCGACGTGGCATTTGCTGTAAGTGGCCAGTCGGCCTCACGTCCTCGCTTGGCCTTCTGGCTCTTTATTTTACATCCTCCAATCCACTGGATGTTAAAGGGGTTGTAAAGGAAAACATTTTTTTCCCTAAATAGCTTCCTTTATCTTAGTACAGTCCTCCTTTATTTACTTCATCCTTTGATTTTGCTTTTAAATGTCCTTATTTCTTCTGAGAAATCCACACTTCCTGTTCTTCTGTCTGTAACTCACCACCCTAATGCGAGGCTTTCTTCCTGGTGTGCAGAAAGACTCTCGAGGGGGGGGGGGCGAGCAGGAGTGTCAGGACGCCCACTTAGGCCGCGTACACACGGAGGGACATATCCGATGGAAACGATCCTCGGACCGTTTTCATCGGATATGTCCGCCGGGCTATTTTGGTCCAATGGCGTGTACACACCATCGGATCAAAATCCCCGCCGGCAGACAGCGTGGTGATGTTGACACCGCCACGTCACCGCACCAGGAAGTAAACAACTTCCACGCATGTGTTGCATCCATACGACGCTTGTGGGGGCAGATATATCCGCTGGTGAATGTACGGACCAATTTTAAAGCATACGCGGCCTAACACACAGCTCATTTCTCTATCTGCAAAGTAGAGTGTCCTGACTTGCCTGCTCGCCCCCTCAAGAGGCTTTCTCCAAACCAGGGAGAAAGCCTGGCATTAGTGTGGTGAGTTACAGACAGGAAAACAGGAAGTGAGGATTTCTCAGAAGAAATAAGGACATTTAAAAGCAAAATCGAAGGATTAGGTAAGTGAAGGAGGACTGCTCTAAGGTAAAGGAAGCCATTAAGGGAAAAATACAATTATTCCTTTACAACCCCTTTAAGGAATGAGCCTGGATGTCGCCCGAGGTTTGGAGATTTCCGTGGGCTTTGTCTGCGCCTGCGCATCAAGCAGGGAAACATATCGATAGGGGAACTAGATCGACAAGACACCGACAGCCCTTGCTGCTGTTGGCTTGTAGTTTTTTCAATGCACCACCACTGCGCTGTGAGCACCATGTTAGTTCATGGAGTCTTCCTGTCAGAATGTATAATCTTCCTCATACGAGCAAGTCGATACATGGACAGATTTGCAGGAGACCTGCTGATTGCTGGTGCAATGCTTTACAGGCTCCCAAAACAAAAAGTAATAAATGGAATATCCTTTAATCTATAGTCTTCTGTATACTAGCATAACAAAAATGTTACCATAGCTCGTGTAACAGAATGCCCAGACAATTTTACCCAGGGAATGAGAAAGATGGTTCCATGTTCATTCCGACGACCTACAAATTATGAAAAGTTGTGTTTATTTCCCCCAGTTGGGCCAATATTAGTTGAAGTAGTGCAATATAATTTCACAGAGCAGCCCCTTGCCTCCTCTTCTAGGCCCACCAGCACACCTCCTTTTCCAAGTATGCCCCCATAGGAAGCAGTGTCCGCCCCCCACTCTCTGCTCACAGGATCTGATTGACACTGCATTAAGATAGATAAACAATTATGACTTTTAGAACCACCCAACTGTTGCTAGCTATACCCGATATGGTTTGGTATTAGCAGATCAGGTAAATATTTGACTGGCAATGTCTCTTAATACCAATAACGTTCCAAACATAAGAGAACCAACAGTGGGAGTGGATATGTTTGATTATTTTGTACACTGGAAATAAAAAGCGGGTTGGTTCACTGATCATGTCTGGGCAACATTTCACCTGCACTGGGCGTCAGTACAATATTTAGAGGAAAATCTCATAAAATGCAATTAATGTCCATGTCCAGAGAAGGATTACCATTTTCACCAATTGGCTCTGCGTTTCTGCAAATCCATATTAATAAAAATAAAAATCAGTCTAACGGCTCTGTTCAAATTACCAGAAACATGCAGACATGTACAAGAAGCTAGTTTAATATGGTATGATCACACATGCTTTAAATACTACTCAGTCTGTATGGATACAGCCATTTAAGCAAAAAGTCCGATTTGTTCCTTGAAATCGCCTCTTTATCATCGGTGACATAAATTGATTATCGCCAGGGTCCCCAGGTCTGCAGCATCGAGTTATCCAAGCAAGGGCACGAGATCATTGCCGAATGCATACAAATAAAAAATATTACTTTCCTCACAATATTAATACACTGAATGAAACACGCAGTGATGAAGGTTGTAGATCGAATCTCAAGGAGGCACCAAGGTAGGAAATCGCACAAAGCTTTCACATTTCATCATCAAGACCATAATCCTCTTCTGGAAAGTCCCCAACAACCACAAAATGTGGTTTGACAAAAGCGCCATACTTTGGAGCACATTCGAAGTAACGCTTTCCTTCAACTCTGGACCAAAAAGAAAGAAAGAAGAGAAGATATATGATCAGACAGACTATTTCAATTATACAGGTAAGAATTAGGATTGTGTTGGCACAACTCTTCCCCTAAAGCCTAATACACACTAGTCGATTTTTTTTCATTTAACCCAGCAGGGCTCACCAGGAGCCGCGGTACTAACTAGGGTTGTCCCGATACCACTTTTTTTAGGACAAATACCGATACTTTTTTTTTTTTTTTTTTTTAAATGTGCCCCCCCCCACAAATGCAGCCATGTCCCCCCACAAATGCAGCCACGTCCCCCCCCACACCTAGATGCCGCCATCGCCGGCTAGTTAATCAGTGCGCGGGGAACATTACAGCTTTTATTTGAATAGCTGTAGTGTTCCCCCGCCGTGCATAGACACTCCCCCTTGCTCGGGATTGGACAGATCACCCGTCCAATCCCGAGCAAGGGGGAGTGTCTATACGCGGCGCGGAACACTACAGCTATTCAAACGAAAGCTGCAATATTCCCTGCACGCTCGGCGGCGGCGTTGCAGTATGTGGCGGCGCGGGGGGGGGGGGGGGGGGGGGGTGGGGGGTTATTGGGGTTGGGGGATCGTGGGTTGGGGGAATTTAATAGTATCGGACCTGGCATCGGGGGCATTTGCGGGAGTACTCCCGCAAATGCTCAGTATCGGTTCCGATACTGGTATCGGGACAACCCTAGTACTAACTATGCAATGTTAGTACAGCGATCTCTTCTTCTGTTCCACTGTGTTCTGACTGGGGGACAACCCCTACCAGAACACCAATCAGCACTCTTAGCCATTGGAGCGGGGCTTTTTAAGTCATGCCCCTGTGGCAGAAGCAGACCGAACAGCAGACCGACTTCAGTACACAAGGGCCAAATGTTGGCCGTTTCTATTGAATCCAACATTCGGCCCGTGTTTACTAGTCTTCAGGGTTACCTGTATGCCAAGGGCTGCAGAACACTTAATAAACTATTAGTGGAGAGAGAATAGAAGGGAGGGAGCCAGTGCCAGCATATTATGGGGAAACAAGTGATTGGGTGGGTTTAATCCGTATGATTGCTTGTTCACTTAAAGACTGACCAGAAGCTGCATCAGGGAAAATCCACTGTCACTCAATCTGGCCAAAAAAGCAAGATAGGAAGGATTCCAATATGTAGACTATTCACTGCTAGCCTCTGCCAAAATTCTAGTTGCTTAGTAGTTTTAAGTTTAAAACCTTAAGTAGATCTACCTCAATACTAAAAAAAGACACTGCATATCGCATATATCTAAATTAGCATCTTTGGCCTAGATTCACAAAGCGATTACGCCTGTGTAAATGTTGTTAGACTGGAGTAATTTCGACTTACGGGCGTTTTTAAGCTAGTCGAAATCCTCAAACCATGAAAAGACACCTGCGGGCTTCATTTCGACTGTATTACGTGTTAGTACGCCTTCAGATCTACGCTGCAAGAAAATTGCGGCCACTGGGCGGACTTCCTGTTGTTTTTCGCCGTCAGGGTATGCTAATGAGCTTTTGCCTGCAATCCACAAAATTTCGCACTTTAAACGCAATCTCTTACGGCACCTTTAGTCATCTTTTTTTTCCGTTTCACTATACCAGCTTTTTGCTGCTCTAATATTAGACAGCCCATGTTAAGTATGGCCGTCGTTCCCGCGTCGAATTTCAACGTTTTCCGATGTCTTTTATTATTTTTAACGTAAGTCGTCCGGGAATAGGAATGTTCGTAAACGCCGCTACTCAAACAACGAATGACGTCACGACGTGATTTCGCGCAATGCACGGCGGGAAATTCCTGAACAGAGCATGCGCAGTTCGATCGTCGCGGGGACGCGCTTAATTTAAATGCTTCACGCCCCCTAATCACGTATTTCGATTGCGCGGCGGAAAAAAAATACGACACAATAGCGTACGCGCAAAAAAACTACCTGAATTCGGTGTAGAGTCTGGTGAAATACGGCAGCGTACCGTATTTCGATTACGCAGCGGAATATTACGTCTTTGTGAATCTGCCCCTTTGTTTTTTATTTTTGCGCAGGACCCTCAGGAGTTTCAAGATATGGTGGCATCAGCATGCTAAATTTTTACTTTACTAAAAAGTAGTGTTGTCAATGACCTACTGGTGGTGCCCAGCATTCCAGTCTGCCAGTGTCAGGTATAGCACAGCATGGCTTACGCTGTGCTATACCCAACACTGGCAGACTGCAATGCTTACACTGACGATAAAAAGAAAGTGCAGTAGTTCTTTGTTCTCTTTAACATCAGGAATACAGGAATACAGATGACTAATACTCTTGCTAAAGGTGTAGGCCAGGGCTCAAAATTTCAAGTCCTGAGCTACTAGCCAGGCCTCAAGAGTTACTCGCCACCAGTTGCCCCACCTAATTCATACACTGCCCTGCGCCTAATTGCACCCGTAAACCTCATAGATTATCTCATGGAATGAAACTGTTAAATGTTTTATGCAGAATCAAGTTACAAAATGAAATATTACCAACAACAACTTTAACAAATTGGGGCAGGGCACTGGGGGCAGACCAGAGGGACAGGGCACTGGGGGCAGACCAGAGGGACAGGGCACTAGAACCGGGTCTCTTCCCCATTCTCTTGCTGTCTCCTCTACAACTCCCATTACAAGACAAAAAACAACCGTGTGTACGCGGCATCAGTGTAGGCACAGATTGGTCATTTAGCCCTGTCATCACTCGCCCCCAGCTTAAATCCACTCGCCAAATGCTAGTAGGCGAGTGGAAATTTTGAGGGCTGGTGTAGGCCATTTACATACCTCCCAAAACCAGACTGGAATACTCCCAGGACATTGCCAAGTAACACCTAGTCATTACTGTTCACCTCTCATCACATGAGTGAGCTTTTTCTCCAATTCAAACCCCCTCTCTGCTTTCTCTCTACTCCGATTCAATAAGGGTCCTTTCACATGGAGCGGACCTTTTTTCGGTCCGCTCCGTCGGCTCAGCGGGGAACCCCACTCAGCTGTCGGCGGACAGGGCGGTCCCCACAATGTGCAAGGACCACCCTGTCTCTCCTCCGCTCTCCCCTATGGGGAATCGGATGAATACGGACAGAAGAAAAATAGGGGTTTCTTCCGTTCGAAAAACCGGATCCTGATGCATCATCCGCTAACAGACGCGATCCCATAGGGGCCCATTACAAGTCCGTTTACCGACTTGTAAAAACGGATGAACGGAGGCGGACGTCTGAAGGGGGCCTAACTCTGAACCCAATGTTTAATAGCTCACTCCTATGATGGTGGAGGTGAACAGTAACGACTAGGCCTCACTCAGCATGGATCTGGAGTATTCCAGTCAGGCTTCATGAGGTATGTAAATGGCCTACACCTATAGCAAGAGCTTTATTCAATTTTAGTCAAAGCTGTAGAGTTTTTTTGTTTTGTTTTTAATCTACAGACACCCCTTATCTGCATATGCAGTTTTTTTTGTAAATGTGAACCAACCCTTTAAAGCGGTTGTATACCCCCGCTTGGTAATTTTTACCTACAGGTAAGCCTATGGGATATGCCTGGAAATTGCTCCATCACAGTGTTGCTCAGAAAAATAAATAAATAAATAAAATAAAATGTAGAGAAGCGGGACCATAGCGCAATTACATTTTTATTAAAATGAGTAATAAAAACAAGCTAAATGGCCGCTTACTTTAAAAGTGCCTTTCCTCTGCACTGAAGGAGATTGCTTGTATTACCAGGCTAGTTGTGAAGCCCCTGTCTTGCCTGCGCAGTGGAGATACAGGAACCAGAATTACAAACGTGACCAGGATGCACCTCCACAGCGCAAGCGAGACATCGGCTTCATAATTCACCTGGTAATACAAGCGATCACCTTCAGTGCCGAGGAAAGGCACTTTTAAAGTAAGTGGCCATTTGGCTTGTTTTTTATTACTCATTTTAATAAAAATTTATGGTCTTGCTTCTCTTTCTTCCCAGGCCTTCCCAGGTCTTTCCAGGCCTTTAGACCCAACACAGATCCTAACCATACAAAGCCCAACCTGACCTTTCTTTTTAATTAAAGAGGTCATGGTGGTCTGGCGAGTAGGATACCCTTATTTACCGGATGTTCTCCTTTAAAATCGTCTGGCAGTGGTGAAGGCATTCAAGACCAAAGTTGCTTCACAAAATTTTATGGACATTTTGATATATATACACACACACACACACACCCCAACATTTATCACCTTATTTGTTTTTTTTTTTACGCCCTTTGTCTATTTGATGAACATATTCAAGCATTGTATTTTTTACTTATGACTATGAGTTATTAAGCACTGTGCACTTCATTGGCTTACGCTATTTAAAACATAGTTTCGTTTTAAAAAGTGCCCCCTTATAATATACAGCACACATAGTTAGCTACCCAGCACTTTGAGGGGAGCAGCTCTTACTTGGTATCCCTAGCACAGGGTTCTTTTTATTGTAAAGCATATAATAAAGGCTTACCTGTAGGTAAAAATGTATATCTCCTAAACCTGAGTGGTCTCAAGGTCCGGAGGATCAGAGGACTCCTGCACACATGCGCAGCAGTGATGTAATCACGGCTTCAGCCACTCACAATGCCCGAGACCACAAACCTGGAATAAAACGCAGAGGGAACATGTCAGCCCCCTCAGCGGTGACCAGGCGCACTGTGGAAGCTTTGTTCTAAGGCAAGCATTTTCAAAATGTGCTAGTAGGCGATGCCAACTAGCAAATTATCCCATCGTCTTACAGGGCTTTTTTTTCAGTGGTTTACGACCGCTTTAAGTTTGGGTTTAGAAATGTTAACATCTCTCTGCTAGAGTTTGATTTTCACCCAACCTTTTAGCAGAAATGTTTCTTACCTTCCATCATGCTTCCCCAAAGGTTCATCATATTTAACACCAACCCAGTACCCGGGTTTAAAATCAGTTAGACCTAAAAAAAGGAGACCAAATAAAAACAGGAATCAGAAAGGTGATGTGGCACAGTAATTCCCTGTATTGAATACAGCAACGGCGCGATAAAGCTTACATTATGGGTAATCCTCCAACAGAGTAAAAAAAAAAAAAAAAAAAAAAAGAAAAGTTACAGAATATTTTAAACACTTAACTTTACCTTGGAATCCTAAAAACAGTTTACTCTGGTACCAGTCATGTGGTCAGTACCAACACAGTGGTCACATGTTCTCTGCTAAAAGGAGTATTAGAACCGAGGCATATCTACTGACTGGCATTTATATGATCATTCCTTCCTGCTCCTTCATCAAAAACCATGTGACAAATGCCTTGACAATGTTCATGTGACCAGCACTGGAGAAACAAACATTTATGTTTTAAAAACCTATAGGTAGTGGAAATATCTCAAACTATTGACTGGCATTTGGAACTGTCCATAATTCGCCTTACCTTGACTAAAACCCCTATTCCAGCTGAAGAAAAGGCATGTCACCACCATGCTTCACTGTGGGTATCGTGTTCTTTTGGTGATGTTTTTGGACCAAACATATATCTTTTGGAATGATGGGCAAAAATTTCAACTTCACCAGACCATTTTCCCACGTGCTATTGGGAGACTTCAGGTGCGTTTTTGAAAAATTTAGCTGGACTTGGATGTTTTTCTTCATAAGAAAAGGCTTCCGTCTTGCCACTCTACCCCATAGTCCAGACATATGAAGAATATTGGAAATTGTTGTCACATGTACCACACAGCCAGTACTTGCCAGATATTACAGTAGCTTTTTTAATGTTGCTGTAGGCCTCTTGGCAGCCTCCCCGACAAATTTTCTTCTGGTCTTTTCCATCAATTTTGGAGGGATGTCCAGTTTTTTGTAATGTTACTGTTGTGTCACATTTTCTCCACTTGATGATGACCGTGTTCCATGGTATATCTAATGCCCTGGAAATTATTTTGTACCCTTCTCCTGACTGATACTTTTCAACAACGAGATCCCTCTGATGCTTTGTGGACCATGGCTTTTTCTGTAGGATGCAACTAAAAATCTCAGGAAGACCTACTGAACTTTATTTGGGGATAATTAGGGGCACTTTAAATTATGGCAAGTGTGTACTGACTCCTATTTAACATCAGTTTGAATGCGATTGCTTAAAGGGGTGTTCCAGCCAAATTTAGTGTTTATTAAAAGTCAGCAGCTAAAAAAAAAGTGTAGCTGCTGGCTTTTAATAAACACACACTCACCCGCTCCACGATCCAGCGACGCGCCGGCCGGGGCTACTCTTCGCTCCTCTCCCCCCCTCCCCAGCCGGCGTCTTCATCCTAAGTGTGGGCACCCGACCGTGACAGCCATCGGCTTCACAGCCGGGAACCCACTGCGCATGCGCGAGCGGCGCTGCGCTCTCCTATTGGACAGGCGATCGCATGGGACCTGTCATGTGTCCCATGCGATCGCCTACAGTGAGGGGCTGCTGTAGGCGATCAAGCTTAATCGCCTAACCAGCCCCTCAGCGGAAGGAGGAAGTGGGACAGGAAGTCCCACTCCTCCTGAAGCCCCCACTCCCCCCCCCCCCCCAAAAAAAATCACATGCCAAATGTGGCATGCAAGGGTGTGAGGAGTGGGATTAGCGGAAGTTCCAATTTTGGGTGGAACGCCGCTTTAATGCTATAAACACAGCCATATCACCAGTTATAAGAGGGTGTGCACACTTATGCAACCACATTATTTTTACTCAGTCAATCATACAGTGACAGTTTATTTATTTTTTAGCACCGACCACTGTATTGTTGTCACTGGTCCCCAAAAAGTGTCACTAAGACCCCTTTTCACACAGGGGTGCTTTTCTGGCGTTTAAGTGCTAAAAATAGCACCTCTCAAGTCACCCCAGTGTGAAAGCCCAAGTGCCTTCACACTGGGGTGATGTGCTTGCAGGAAAAAAAAAGTCCTGCAAACAGCATCTTTGGGGCAGCAGTGTACACACCGCACCCAAAACGCCCTGCCCATTGAAATGAATAGGCAGCGCTGCCGAAGTGCCTGCAAAGAGATTCGACAGTGCCACAACACGGGTGCTATTAAACCGTTTCTTCAGGTGCCAGAATGCATTAAGGTGAAAAAAACCTTGAGACTTTACAACTCCTTTGACCACTTGCTTACTGGGCACATAAACCCCCCTCCTGCCCAGACTAATTTTCAGTGTTGATGCACTTTGAATGACAATTGTGCAGTCATACAACAATGTACCCAAATTACATTTCTATAATCCCCCCCCCCCCCAAATAGAGCTTTCTTTTGGTGGCCTCTGCAATTTTTTTAACAAAACAAAAAAAAATATAAATCTTTTTTTTATTTTATATTTTGTTATGAAATTTTGCAAACAGGTAATTTTTCCCCTTCATTGATGTACGCTTATGAGGCAGCACTGATGGGCATTAATAGTGGGCACTAATAGGCCCAGATGGGTGGCAGTGATAGGCAGCACTGATGAAGCACCAAGGTTGGGCATCGATAGGTGGCACTTGTGGACACTGGCAGGTCGCACGGATTGCACAGTTTTACAGATGAGGCAGAATTGCCTCCTTCCTCATCGGGACCGATGTTCCTTGCACATAAGCCGGCGATCAGCTTTTTTTCTCTCCTCACATTGACAAAAAAAAAAAAGACTGCGCTTTTGTTTACATCACGTGATCAACCGTCATTGGCTGACAGCTGATCACATGGTAAGGGGCCAGGATCGAGCGGTGACATCACAATCATCAATTAAACCGCCCCCCCTCAAAAAAATAAATAATAAAAAAAAAAAGGTACAAGGGTAAAAATTGTGAACAGGAAAAGTGTGTGACAAATGGCCAGGTTTAATCTGACCTTGCTATAGGATAGTTTGAAATAAAACCTTCAGTGCTGGGTGTGTGAACAGTTTTAGATTTCAGATTTTGACAGTTTCATGAGGGATTTAAATCATCAGTTTCAAAAGAACATCAAGTTTCTGTGCCATCGCAAGGCTGATTACTCACCAACATACAGAACTGTGCCCCGCTTATTAGGCTGTCCAACCGCCCGCACCTCACAGCGAGACCCTACTTTAATCGATTCAGATGCCAGCCTCTCTTCCTCCAGCTTACGCTGCTGCTCTTCTGCTTTCTGAGCCGTCTCCTCCTCATTGAACTTACCCATCTTATTCTTCTTTAGGAAGGAACGTACAGAGTCTACAGGGAATAGAGACATGATGTTTGAAGAGCAACCCAGTGTATACTGTACATGGATAACAGATTTAGCAAACTAACAACATCATACACACAAATCTAATGGTAGTACAAGGAGCAATGCTGCCTACCCAACCTAGAACTATAATGCCGCGTACACACGATCATTTTTTTGCGATGAAAAAAAAACGACGTTTTCTGTGAAGTAAAAAACAACGTTTTTGAAACGTCACTTTTCAAAGACGATGTTGCATACACACCATCGTTTTTTCACAAAAAGTGAGGTTACGTTCACCACTCTTTTCCATTGAAGCTCGCTTCATAACTAGCTTCTGGGCATGCGCGGGTTGAAAAACGTCGTTTTAAACAAAGTTTTTGCTACACACGGTGACTTTTTGTGAAACAAAAAACAACGTTTTGAAAAACGACACAAAAAAATTCAAGCATGTTGGAATTTTTTTGGTCTTTTTTTTTTAAGACAAAAAACGATGTTTTGCCCACACACGATCAATTTAAATGACGTTTTAAAAAACAAAGTTTTTTTTTTATCGCAAAAAATGACCGTGTGTACGCGGCATAAGACTTCAGCTTTAACCAAAAACTTTAATTGATAGTGTCTTGTAATGCTATCAAATGGTGCTGCACCAATGCTCTAAGGCGGCGTACACATGACCGAGGTTCTCGCTGGAAGCTGCATTCCAGCGAGAACCTCGGCCGTGTGTACGCTCCTGGCTCGCCCCGCCCATCGGGAATCCCGTCGAGCGAATAGAGAGCACGCTCTCTTTTTGCTCGACGGCCCGCCTGGATGAATGGCTGGTTGCCATTCCTGACGGGCGGGTCGCCGATTTCGACGGCCGGCAGAGAACCTTGACGGGCGGAACGATGTGTTCTGCCCGTCGAGGTTCTCTGCCGTGTGTACGCGGCTTAATAGTCATCTCCTTTTAGAGATCTTGTCATTGGTACCAATGTTGCTTGTGACAACTAATCTAATGCTAGTGTTGCTATGGTGAGAGATAAAATGTTACACATTCACCACAGAGATCAGCAAGGAGTGAAACTTTGGTTTAGCCAGAGAGGGAGTAATGCTGTCCCTACAGCATTGCCCTGTGGGAAAATGCAGCCTGTCTGACTTTCATATGCCTTGTAGTGTTTCACTCTTTCATTTTGAATGGCCTGTTTAACACATTAATGTGTTTCAAGGTATGACAACATGCGCATTACAGTGCACAGAGTTGTGGTGTGAATAGGCCCCAAGGGGGACACCTCTTTTGTGACATCCCTTCACAGTATTTCTCATCTCTTGCCTGAGCTTAGTGCTCATAGTAGGGGTGCAACGGATCAAAAAAAAAAATGGCATAAATCTATCCCCTAATTTTGCAGGCGCTAAAAGATTTGTGCAAACCAATCAACATACGCTTATTGCGATTTTTATTGCCAAAAATATGTAGAATACATATCGGCCTAAACTTAGAAAAAAAAAAGAAAGAAAAAATGAGATAGAGATATCCATCGAGAGATAGATAGATAGATAGATAGATAGATAGATCTCCATCTCTCTATCTATGATAGAATAGTCATAGCAAAAAGTATAAAATATTGTGTCTTTTTCAAAATGGTTGCCCTTTGTTAACAGCACCAAAATTAAAAAAATGCAGGGATGATCAAATACCACCAAAAGAAAGCTCTATGTGTGAAAAAAAAAAAAAAAACAGACGTAAAGATACCATCGCCTAACCGAAAGCTCCTAATCGCCCTTTGTAATCAGGAGTTTTCAGATCTCTAGACCGCCATGATAGCCAATCACGGCTGCCTCACCTCCTGGCATCATAAACCTCATAAAGGGCAGTGAGGCGCCAGCACTATGAGGTTAAATGGAACTTGTATATGATAGACTGTGCTTCAACAAACCAAAAATCATTCTGTTAGGACTTGCATCCATTTTATTTGAAGTCTAAATAAATTTAAGAGAGGAAACATAAAATGTCTAACCTGATCGCTTGTCATAGTCATCACTTGAAATTTCAAATTTCTCAACTCTGGACACATCTTCAAATTCCCCAACTTTAGCACCACTCTTATCTATTACCTGTAAATAAATAATGGTTACTTACAACTGCATTTTCCAAATCATTGTATTCTTAATGCTTTCAGTGAAGCCTCAGAAGCTCGATCAGTTACTCACATGAATTCTGCAGCCATCATCCACAGGGTAAGAGCCTAGTAATGCATCATCCTGGTCCAGATTCTGGATAAACTCATTGTCAACACTGTATAACTTTAAGTCCATACAAGAGGCCGGAGACCCGACCACCAGCTCTAGTTTACACTGCAATGACAAGGACATTACTCACCTATGAATTTGTTTTCAAGAGATACACCCAGAGCTTTAAAGAATATGCAAGCACATAATTTCATATTCCCCATGTGTCTGCTGTACCATGTACTTGTATGAAAACTATCCTGTTCCCTTTGTATTGCTTCCTTTGCGTAAAAGCCCTTGTGATCCTGCCAGTTCCTCTGCTTTCTTAAGAAGAAAAACTGACCACACTAAGCATGAGAGCATAGCATGGTCAGTTTTCTGAACTGTGAACGCAGCCTGCTCTCCTCCGATCAGGTGTGTGCTGATCTTTCTAGTCCACAGGGAAGATGAATGTGCTTCTGTTTCTAATCTCTGAGCTCCTTATGCAGCTGGGAAGAGTGAATGTGATCACTTATAAAATAAAAGGATTTATTACAAAAATAAAAAGTTTATAACTGTATATTGATTTATTCACTCAAATTGTATTTGCATGATTATGTGCTGAAGCGTTTGGGTTTTTGCGCAATTATATATATTTATGAATTGAGTATTTAACCACTTCCCGCCCGGTCAATAGCAGATTGACGGCCGGGAAGTGGTTATGAAATCGTGACTGGACGTTCTCCAACGTCCTGCACGATTTCATGCCGCGCGTGATGCAGGGTGTCACTCTGACACCCTGCACCTCCGATCTCGTTAACGAGTCTCCGGCGGAGGCTCGCTACCACGTGATCAGCCATGTCCAATCACGGCTGATCACAAGGTAAACAGGAAGAGCCGCCGACGGCTCTTCCTCACTCGCGTCTGTCAGACGCGAGTGAGGAAGAGCCGTCGGCGGCTCTTCCTGTTTACCTCGTGATCAGCCGTGATTGGACATGGCTGATCACGTGGTAGCGAGCCTCCGCCGGACAGGAGAGCCGATCGGCGGCTTTCCTGACAGGGGGGGGGGGGGTTTGCGATGATGGTTTATCAGCGCAGCCCCCCCCCCCCTCGGAGGAAAAATAAATAAATCAGGATTAAAAAAAAAAAAAAAAAACTGACTGGCAACAGATACATCAGTGCCACCCCTCAAAGTCCATCAGTGCCACCCCACAGTGTCCTTTAGTGCCACCCCACAGTGTCAATCCATGCCCAGTGTCCACCTATCAGTGCCCATCTGTGCCACCCATAAGTGCCACCCATGAGTGCCATTCTGTGCCGCCTATGAGTGCCCAGTGCTGCCCATGAGTGTCCATCAGTGCCACCTATGAGTGCCCATCAGTGCCGCCCTTCCGGTGCCCATCAGTGCCACCTCACCAGTGCCCATCAGTGCAGCCATATAAGTGCCCGTAATTGAAAGAGAAAACGTACTTATTTACAAAAAACAGAAAGAAAAAATGTTTTTTTCAAAATTGTCACTCTATTTTTGTTTATAGCACAAAAAATAAAAACCGCAGAGGTGATCAAATACCACCAAAAGAAAGCTCTATTTGTGGGAAAAAAAGGCCGCCAATTTTGTTTGGATGCAGTGTAGCATGACCGCGCAATCGTCATTCAAAGTGCGACAGTGCTGAAAGCTGAAAATTGGCTTGGACGGGAAGGTGCGTAAGTGCCCGGTATGGAAGTTGTTAATTCTTGGAGATAGCAGCAGCATATATATATTTGTCACTTTTCACACCCACATAACATTTTATGAAGTGAATGAAGTGTCCCTTTTTGGGTGGAGCTTTGCTTAAAGTGGAGTATGACACCCCTGATTAAAGCGGAGGTTCACCCAAAAATCAACTTTCTGCAGTTAGATCCAGCATACTGCCGACATCTGCAGTATGCTGGTCTTTTTTTTTTTTTGGTACTTATCGTTTTAGCAGTATTTCTTCTATGGCTCCGAGCGGGGAATCCTGCGGGGAATGGGCATTCCCAAAGGCAAGCAAGTTGATTGACTGCCTTCGATAGCGCGTCACGGCTTCCGAAAATAGCCGAAGTGACACTCTACAATTTACGGAAGCCGTGACGCGCTATCGAAGGCCGTCAATCAACTTGCTTGCTTTTGGGGACGCCCATTCCCCGCTCGGAGCCATAGAAGAAATACTGCTAAAACGATAAGTATCAAAAAAAAAAAAAGACCAGCATACTGCAGATGTCAGCAGTATGCTGGATCTAACTGCAGAAAGTTGATTTTTGGGTGAACCTCAGCTTTAAGTTCACACTGGTCCAAAACAAACTATTTCCTACACTAAGAGGTGTGCCAACTGGGCGCTCTATATAATCTGTACAGTATACAGTCTTGTGTTCCATCTCTGGGCACAAGACTCAGCCAGTCATAGGCCATTATAGAGATCCTTGGTGTGCTGGTGACCACTCACCGCAGCACCCATTTACATCTACAGGCAGCTTCAGGAACCTGTGTGTTGGGAACACTTTGGTTGAGCTGATGTGATTTCAGGCACCAGAGGTGAAGGGGCCCAGAGTAATGACTGGGGGATGGGGGGTTTCGGTTAGCGTACAGCACCTGCACTAGACACACACTAAATTTATATATATATAGGCTGCGCATCTTCACCGGTCTCACGATTCGATTCCGCAATGCATCACGATTGCAGCGCAAGTGCGAAAGGCTCTCCCCCCAAAATACTAAAGGAGATGATCAGAGACTGCAGACATGCTACAGGAGATGATCAGAGACTGCAGACATGCTACAGGAGATGATCAGAGACTGCAGACATGGTACAATGAGAAAGGGTTACACAACAGGGAGGAGAGCTCAGAGCAAAGAGGCGGGCCGGGCAGTCACATGAGCGCGGCATACAAACACTAGGAAATTAGGTAACGGCTGCACGGAGCGCTCTCCCTCGAGGGGGCGGGGCTAGACATCAATTATTACATTCGCATGCATCAGTGCCGCATCGGGAACACCCGAATCGCGATGCACTGATTAAATTTGGCACCCCTAATAAATTATAATATATTTTTGTGTATTATTAATTTATTATGTGTATCTGCACTAGACACATACATACACACACACACACATACATACACACGCCTGCACTAGACAGACACACACGCGCCTGCGCTAGACAGACAGAGACAGACACAGACACACACGCCTGCACTAGACAGACACACACGCCTGCACTAGACAGACAGACACACTATATATATATATATATATATATATATATATATATATATATATATATATATATATATATATCTGCACTAGACACACACTGAACGTTTTCCTATCGCTCAGCATCACCTAAATGCATCCTGACCTGAGCCAGCCCCGCCCCCTCCCCCATAACTGTCACATGTCTCCCGCTCATGGGCCTTTATCACCCTTCGCACCTTCAATTCTGCCAGAGTCAGCCCTCTGACCAGCCTCTTCTCTGCAGTGAACGAGTTGAGACTGCTGCTGACTCGGACGGTAACCACCGGAGCCGAACTGACAGTGACGGAGCTCATGGCTGAGGCTGTTGATTCTGCTTCCAAGCCCTGGCTGAACGAGAAAAAGCGCTCAACCAATAGCGACAAATACCGAAGACGCTACTGACGACGCTTCAGCCAATAGAGTATTGAATATGGCGTCTAGCACAACGACCAATCATCCTCTGGTACCTTACCAGCCATTTAATAAGGGGACCAATAGTAATATTGGACGTACGGCGCTATTTCAACACGCCCACTGTGCGCACCAATAAGAAAGCTTATAGTAGGCTGGGACAGGTGTCTTAAGGAACAAATAAACATGCTCTACGCCCGGTGGAAAGCCAATAGGAAGCCGGAGGGGTGTGAGTGCGGAAGACAGAGAGGAGGCACACTGGAACGCAACTTTTGGAACGCAAACAGTTATGGCGGGTGGATAATGTGTGCTGAAGGTGAGGTAGAGCGGACCTATCCCTCTATATAGGAGTAGTAGACGTTCATTGAACTGAACAGCAAACTGGGAGACGAGACATTATCAAGGTGTATATAATTAGAGCGGTGTGTGTAGGTTTGTTTCACCACACAGCTCCTCAGATTCACATGATGGCAGTGGTTGGTGAATGAAAGCAAGATTCTGTGAGGAACACAGGCAAGTCTTTACTTGATACAGTGAGAAATGAAGAGGTGGGGGAGGGGGTGTTATTAACCTTTTTGCTGCCAGAACCAGTGCTTTAACTGGGCCGGAACGCGGCGGTACTCAGTACCGCCACTTCCAAAAATGGCCCTGGAGAGTACCAGCACCTCTCAGTGCCCCCAGTACGTGCGTTTCCCGTACCGGAACGCAGCACCAGGCGGCACTTTCAGGGGAGCGGCAGCCCGCGGCCATGGAAAAAAAAGGGCACGCCGCGCTGTGATACATGTCCCGCCCTCCTCCTCCTAGCTCGTGTGATAGAGCCAGTGTGCTGTCTGTCACACAAGCTGGACTAGAGGAGGGGGGCGGGACATGTATCAGCGCGCGCGCCAGAACTGTTACCGTGGAGAGAGGAGAGGAGAGGAAGAACTGCCTTCAGAATCAGAACTGCCTTCAGAACTGTGAGTACTACTGCAATGAGTACACACTACACTGTACACGTGTGAGGGGGAGGAGAGGGAAGACAGGGAAGAGGGCTGCTGATGGGGACACACACTCTGGTCTGATGTAAGGAGGTGCTGATGGGGGACACTCTGATGTAAGGAGGTGCTGATGGGGACACTCTGATGTAAGGAGGTGCTGATGGGGACACTCTGATGTAAGGAGGTGCTGATGGGGACACTGATGTAAGGAGGTGCTGATGGGGGACACTCTGATGTAAGGAGGTGCTGATGGCGGACACTCTGATGTAAGGAGGTGCTGATGGGGACACTCTGATGTAAGGAGGTGCTGATGGGGACACTCTGATGTAAGGAGGTGCTGATGGGGACACTCTGATGTAAGGAGGTGCTGATGGCGGACACTCTGATGTAAGGAGGTGCTGATGGGGGGGACACTCTGATATAAGTAGGTGCTGATAGCGGACACTCTGATGTAAGGAGGTGCTGATGGCGGACACTCTGATGTAAGGAGGTGCTGATGGCGGACACTCTGATGTAAGGAGGTGCTGATGGCGGACACTCTGATGTAAGGAGGTGCTGATGGGGGACACTCTGATGTAAGGAGGTGCTGATGGGGGACACTCTGATGTAAGGAGGTGCTGATGGGGGACACTCTGGTGTAAGGAGGTGCTGATGGGGGACACTCTGATGTAAGGAGGTGCTGATGGCGGACACTCTGATGTAAGGAGGTGCTGATGGGGGACACTCTGATGTAAGGAGGTGCTGATGGGGGACACTCTGATGTAAGGAGGTGCTGATGGGGGACACTCTGATGTAAGGAGGTGCTGATGGGGGACACTCTGATGTAAGGAGGTGCTGATGGGGACACTCTGATGTAAGGAGGTGCTGATGGGGGACACTCTGATGTAAGGAGGTGCTGATGGCGGACACTCTGATGTAAGGAGGTGCTGATGGCGGACACTCTGATGTAAGGAGGTGCTGATGGCGGACACTCTGATGTAAGGAGGTGCTGATGGCGGACACTCTGATGTAAGGAGGTGCTGATGGCGGACACTCTGATGTAAGGAGGTGCTGATGGCGGACACTCTGATGATCAGAGTGTCCGCCATCAGCACCTCCTTACATCAGAGTGTCCGCCATCAGCACCTCCTTACATCAGAGTGTCCCCCATCAGCACCTCCTTACATCAGAGTGTCCCCCATCAGCACCTCCTTACATCAGAGTGTCCCCCATCAGCACCTCCTTACATCAGAGTGTCCGCCATCAGCACCTCCTTACATCAGAGTGTCCCCCATCAGCACCTCCTTACATCAGTGTCCCCATCAGCACCTCCTTACATCAGAGTGTCCCCCATCAGCACCTCCTTACATCAGAGTGTCCGCCATCAGCACCCATCCACCTCAGAGCCTTATTGTATGTATAACCTGCTGGGACTTGTAGTTCTCCAATCTCCATGAGCCCCAGGAGAAGATTGAGAACTACAAGTCCCAGCAGTCTTACTAAAATGAGAGGCTCTGAGGTGGATAGATGTCTGGACAGTGACAATTGGTGACACAGTGGTGACAATTGGTGGCACAGTGGTGACAATTGGCATGGTACAGTGACTGCATTTAAAGGCATGGCACAGTGGTTGCGTTTGTTGGCATGGCACAGTGGTGACAATTGATGACACAGTGGCTGCATTTGATGGCATGGCGCCCTGTAATTGGGCATATGTGTTCATGCGTTAGAGCCGGGGGGGGCGAAAAAAAACGTTCTGCCCCGCGGGGGGGGGGGGGAACCGGCGCCTAA
The DNA here is from genome assembly GCA_029574335.1 of Rana kukunoris. Classification (NCBI taxonomy): domain Eukaryota; kingdom Metazoa; phylum Chordata; class Amphibia; order Anura; family Ranidae; genus Rana; species Rana kukunoris. The sequence continues at coordinate 66,222,184 of CM056057.1, forward strand.
TAGAGTACCGGCACCTCTTTTGGTCCACTTAAAGCACTGGCCAGAACACACCTGCTTTGGCCACACTGTTATCTCAAAGTGTGCTGGTGGTGGGGGATGGGGGAACTCAGGGCCAGGTATAGGTTGGAGTGGTCGCCATTTGTACTGTTGGGGGAATCAGTTATGGTTCTGTTCGCACAAACCTGCATTATAACACATAAAAGTGCTCCAAAGATGGACTTGCGTTGTTTTCATTAAATTGCTATACATTTTACAGGTTATTTCCTCTGATATCACCTTTCTTGCTTGTGGGTTGAGAGAAGGCGCAAAGCAGCAGGCTGGAACATGGATGGAAATTCTGCAGGTTCAGCAGAGACTATCTATGCAGGGGGCGGAGACTATGCAGGGGGCGGAGACTATGCAGGGGGCGGAGACTATGCAGGGGGCAGAGACTATGCAGGGGGCAGAGACTATCTATGCAGTGGCCAGGGAGGTTGAACATGAGTCGATCTACTGATAGACTTCCATACAGCTGGCTTGTCTGGTTTTCCCTGATCAATCAGCACTGCTGGTGTCCTGTCGAGAAATGCCCCCTATCGATAAAAAAATGCCCAGCCTGGAACTGTGCATGTGCAGAATGGACCCTCAGAGCAGCTGAGTTTACATCAGCTGTTGTCTGACATAGGAGAGGGGCTGATATTTACATGAAGGGGGTGGAATTCAAAATTAATAGCAGATAAAGATTTCTTTTGCAGATTTCTTTGGCCATCGATAAAAATTCCACCCCAGCACTGCCCATTATTGAAGAATCTGACCCCGTTCAAGTAAATATGTGCCCCTCACCTACACAAATGTGCAAACTCTGCTGTTCTGCGGCTCCCTGCAGTGCATGCGCAGTTCCCCCCGGGCACTATTCGATAGCCGGGCACTTCTCAACAGAACACCGGCTATAGCCTTCAACACAGATTGGTGTATTCTGATGGCGGGGGGAGGGTCATCTAAGGTTGCCACCTGTCTGGAAAACACCAAGACAGTCCAGGTTTTGAATCATGTGCCCGGGTTTCACACTGTCTGAAACCCGGCTCGTTATTCAGTCTGGACTGTGGCTCCCAGACCGGGTTGCTGGCTGTAGTTGTAAGCCAAGAGTACAAACAACTGGCCATTGCCCTCACCTACCGGAGCACATGGAAAGGCAAAACATGCAAAATGAAAACGGAGAAATTCCAGCCTCAACGTACCAATCGGCCTGCAACCAACCAAATTTTCCTGTCCAACAGTATGAGTTAAAAACAGGGGTTTAGTTTGCACACATCTGTAAAAAGATGCATAGGCTACAGGACCCCATCAAGGCACCCCAGTTTTTTTTTTTTTTTTAGTCCTTACTCTACATTTTGAGGGCCTCCACAGTGGAAGCGCATGCATTATAATGGATAGGTAGAGGGCAGGTGAGCCTGGAGGGAGCTCTCCCCTCCTTAAAGGCACTGGTCACACAGCACTATGGCAACAAAGGTGTCCGGTGCGTCCCCTCACCAGTATTACAACAGTACAACCAGATGGCCACTGGCCTTTGCAGCAAGAAGCACATGTAAGGCCAAAACGTGCCAAGAGTCTGTTGCACTCTCTCACACTGCCCAGACCCAGTCGTGATCTTAAGAACACTGAGAACTGTAATGTAAGGGGGAACGCTGATGTAAGAGGGTCTCTGGTAACCAAAGGTAGATATTTGCCAGCACACCAGGGATCGGCACAAAGTGGCATCCAAACGAGTAGTTTATTGCATGATCACAACACAAGAAAAGTGCAACTTTTCGGAGTCACACAGCACCCCTTCTTCAGGCATCCGATGACATCCCTCTAGTGCACAGGTGTCAAACTGGCGGCCCTCCAGCTGTTACAGAACTACAAGTCCCATTAGACATTGCAAGACTGACAATTACAAACATGACTCCTGCACGCAGAGGCATGATGGGACTTGTAGTTCTGCAACAGCTGGAGGGCCACCAGTTTGACACCCCTGCTCTAGTGGAACAGCCCTGATCCTTGTGATTGTGCTAGCTTATCACAGAGCATTGTCGGTTTAATAAACTGTGATAAGGAGCAGAGAACACATTCTCCACTTCACATGACAGCACATGGATGTTTTGTCAGAAACGGCCAGTTTAATAAACCATGATCTGAAGATTTTAGAGCTCTTCCACTGAAATATCTCCCTTTCAGATTCACCAGCTCAGAGGTGGAGAATCTGTGAGAGAAGCTGGTGTGATAAGAGGAAGAAGGCTTATTTCTTCCTAATATCAACACCAGTGGGTTAAAAATGAATATTAACAACAATATACAGTGCAGAAAATAAGTATTTGAACACCCTGCTATTTTGCAAGTTCTCCCACTTGGAAATCATGGAGGGGTCTGAAATTGTTATCGTAGGTGCATGTCCACTGTGAGAGACATAATCAAAAAAAAATAATCTAGAAATCACAATGTATGATTTTTTTTAACTATTTATTTGTATGATACAGCTGCAAAGAAGTATTTGAACACCTGTCTATCAGCTAGAATTCTGACCCTCAAAGACCTGTTATGGCCCATACACACGATCCGAATATCGGCCGACGGATCGTACGACTTTTTTCGCTTAATAATCGCGAGTAAAATAAAATAGGTTTTTAAACTCACGAAAATTCTCGTACGATGGAAAAAAACGATCGGAAGTGATGTCACGTGTTGTAATGTATTTGTATTGTATTGTCGGACGACGGCTGTACTGACTAAACAAAAATCGGACATCGGATGAGAAAAATTTTCGCGCTTGTCCGATCGAATTTAATCGGATGAACGGTCGTGATCGGCTGTCGAAAGTAGTGTACACACGATCCGAAAATCGTACGATCCATCATCGGACGATCGTTTTCGTCCGATATTCGGATCGTGTGTATGGGCCATTAGTCTGCCTTTAAAATGTCCACCTCCACTCCATTTATTATCCTAAATTAGATGCACCTGTTTGAGGCCATTAGCTGCATAAAGACACCTGTCCACCCCATACAATCAGTAAGAATCCAACTACTAACATGGCCAAGACCAAAGAGCTGTCCAAAGACACTAGAGACAAAATTCTACACCTCCACAAGGCTGGAAAGGGCTACGGGGAAATTGCCAAGCAGCTTGGTGAAAAAAGGTCCACTGTTGGAGCAATCATTGGAAAATGGAAGAAGCTAAACATGACTGTCAATCTCCCTCGGACTAGTGGTAATACACTAAGACGTCATGGTTTGAAATCATGCATGGCACGGAAGGCTCCCCTGCTTAAACCAGCACATGTCAAGGCCCGTCTTAAGTTTGCCAATGACCATTTGGATGATCCAGAGGAGTCATGGGAGAAAGTCATGTGGTCAGATGAGACCAAAATAGAACTTTTTGGTCATAATTTCACTAACCGTGTTTGGAGGAAGAAGAATGATGAGTACCATCCCAAGAACACCATCCCTACTGTGAAGCATGGGGGTGGTAGCATCATGCTTTGGGGGTGTTTTTCTGCACATGGGACAGGGCGACAGCACTGTATTAAGGAGAGGATGACCGGGGCCATGTATTGCGAGATTTTGGGCAACAACCTCCTTCCCTCAGTTAGAGCTTTGAAGATGGGTCGAGGCTGGGTCTTCCAACATGACAATGACCCGAAGCACACAGCCAGGATAACCAAGGAGTGGCTCTGTAAGAAGCATATCAAGGTTCTGGCGTGGCCTAGCCAGTCTCCAGACCTAAACCCAATAGAGAATCTTTGGAGGGAGCTCAAACTCCGTGTTTCTCGGCGACAGCCCAGAAACCTGACTGATCTAGAGAAGATCTGTGTGGAGGAGTGGGCCAAAATCCCTCCTCCAGTGTGTGCAAACCTGGTGAAAAACGACAAGAAACGTTTGACCTCTGTAATTGCAAACAAAGGCTACTGTACCAAATATTAACATTGATTTTCTCAGGTGTTCAAATACTTATTTGCAGCTGTATCATACAAATAAATAGTTAAAAAAATCATACATTGTGATTTCTGGATTTTTTTTTTTTATTATGTCTCTCACAGTGGACATGCACCTACGATAACAATTTCAGACCCCTCCATGATTTCCAAGTGGGAGAACTTGCAAAATAGCAGGGTGTTCAAATACTTATTTTCCGCACTGTACGTGTGTGTGTGTATAGATACTGTGTGTGTGTGATATATATACATATATACAATCTCACACATACAGTATCTATATAACACGTGTGTGTATGTGTGTGTATATATATAATATATATACACACACACACACACAAATATACCGTATTTATCTGCGTATACCGCGTTTGAACCCTTACAATCAGGGCAAAATCGTGGGTGCGCGATATACGCCGATACTCGCTTCCCACGCTGTGTTTAAACTTTGCCGCTGATCCCTGCTTCCCGCGCTGTGTTTGAACGCTGCTGCCATATACCGAGTGCAGTACAGTCGGCTAGGCTCGGCTCCCCTCGTGGTTATACGAGAGGAGCCGAGCGTGCCCGAGTGTACTGCGCTCGGTATATGTCGGCGGCGGCGTTCAAACACAGCGTGGGAAGCAGGGATCGGCTCAGAGACAGCGCGGGAGCAGCGGGGAGGACACTACGAAGGACGGAGACCGGACAAGGCCGCCGATGGACACCGGGCAAGACACCGAAACTGTAAGTAATAAAAAAAAAAAAACAGGAATTTCACGTCCAGAGTAGGGGTGCGCGCTATACGCGGGTGCGCACAATAGGCCGATAAATACGATATATATGTATGTAGTGTGTATATATATATATATATATATATATATATATATATATATATATATATATATATATATTAGGGCTGTTTCTGATCAAAATTTTTGTGTTCGATTAATCGTTTTTTATTTTAATCGATTAATCGACTAATTTTGATTAATTATAATGCACATACAGATCCAACTACTTAGCTAATCTCCTTGCAGGCCGATCCCCAGTGCAGCTCCCAACCACTGGAAAAATGGATAGCAGGATACAAAAAACACACAAAGGCAGCGCTCGATGGGAATAGCATTAAAACTTAATATTCAAGTAGGTAACAAAATAAATATTGCACTGGAGATAAAATCGATGTAGCTACATAAACTGTCAAAAATGGTGCGAGTAATACCAAACGGGACCAAAAGCAGTCATAAAAACATGTAGCCAAGTATGATACTGGTATAAAAATGTGTACAACGATACCACTGCTGAATCCAGATGAGGGGTTAACATCAGTCCGTTGGCATGTAGATGTCACATGAAGGGAACTATGACAACCCCCAGTGGATGGCTGTAGAATCCCAGGTTGATAGAAGGAAGTGATAGAGGGAAGTGTAACAGCCCTTGCGTGTGGCAGATAATTAGGTCTCGCTAGCATGCAGATATGAAGGCACAGCTAAGGAGCCCCTCAGATGGACACGGCAAGCCCCACCGGTGTCCGTGACATTACCGGATCTCCGACGGAACTCCCTGAAGGCCCAGAAGCCGGCGGAGAGGCGAGTACCAATCAAAAGAATTTTAATCGATCAAAAAAATTAACTTTTAATTAATCGATTAATCTTTAATTTGCACAGCCCTAATATATATATACAGTGCAGAAAATAAGTATTTGAACACCCTGCTATTTTGCAAGTTCTCCCACTTGGAAATCATGGAGGGGTCTGAAATTATCATCGGAGGTGCATGTCCACTGTGAGAGACATAATCAAAAAAAAAATTCCAGAAATCACAATGTATGATTTTTTTAACTATTTATTTGTATGATACAGCTGCAAAGAAGTATTTGAACACCTGAGAAAATCAATGTTAATATTTGGTACAGTAGCCTTTGTTTGCAATTACAGAGGTCAAACGTTTCTTGTAGTTTTTCACCAGGTTTGCACACACTGGAAGAGGGATTTTGGCCCACTCCTCCACACAGATCTTCTCTAGATCAGTCAGGTTTCTGGGCTGTCGCTGAGAAACACAGAGTTTGAGCTCCCTCCAAAGATTCTCTATTGGGTTTAGGTCTGGAGACTGGCTAGGCCACGCCAGAACCTTGATATGCTTCTTACAGAGCCACTCCTTGGTTATCCTGGCTGTGTGCTTCGGGTCATTGTCATGTTGGAAGACCCAGCCTCGACCCATCTTCAAAGCTCTAACTGAGGGAAGGAGGTTGTTGCCCAAAATCTGGCAATACATGGCCCCGGTCATCCTCTCCTTAATACAGTGCAGTCGCCCTGTCCCATGTGCAGAAAAACACCCCCAAAGCATGATGCTACCACCCCCATGCTTCACAGTAGGGATGGTGTTCTTGGGATGGTACTCATCATTCTTCTTCCTCCAAACACAGTTAGTGGAATTATGACCAAAACGTTCTATTTTGGTCTCATCTGACCACATGACTTTCTCCCATGACTCCTCTGGATCATCCAAATGGTCATTGGCAAACTTAAGTCGGGCCTTGACATGTGCTGGTTTAAGCAGGGGAACCTTCCGTGCCATGCATGATTTCAAACCATGACGTCTTAGTGTATTACCAACAGTAACCTTGGAAACGGTGGTCCCAGCTCTTTTCAGGTCATTGACCAGCTCCTCCCGTGTAGTCCTGGGCTGATTTCTCACCTTTCTTAAGATCATTGAGACCCCACGAGGTGAGATTTTGCATGGAGTCCCAGTCTGAGGGATATTGACAGTCATGTTTAGCTTCTTCCATTTTCTAATGATTGCTCCAACAGTGGACCTTTTTTCACCAAGCTGCTTGGCAATTTCCTCGTAGCCCTTTCCAGCCTTGTGGAGGTGTACAATTTTGTCTCTAGTGTCTTTAGACAGCTCTTTGGTCTTGGCCATGTTAGTAGTTGGATTCTTACTGATTGTATGGGGTGGACAGGTGTCTTTATGCAGCTAATGACCTCAAACAGGTGCATCTAATTTAGGATAATAAATGGAGTGGAGGTGGACATTTTAAAGGCAGACCAACAGGTCTTTGAGGGTCAGAATTTTAGCTGATAGACAGGTGTTCAAATACTTCTTTGCAGCTGTATCATACAAATAAATAGTTAAAAAATCATAAATTGTGATTTCTGGAATTTTTTTTTTTGGATTATGTCTCTCACAGTGGACATGCACCTACGATGACAATTTCAGACCCCTCCATGATGCAAAATAGCAGGGTGTTCAAATACTTATTTTCTGCACTGTATATATACACACATATACAGTTGTGTTCAAAATTGTTCAACCCCCACTGAAATTGATTTGTTTTGGCCAGTTTGATATTGATTTTGATCATTCAGTCATCCTGCTTACAATTAAATCAAATAGGCACGTGTAGGTCAGACAAATATAACATAACATTTATTATGAAATAACCACAAATATCTTTTCTGTGCTCACATCATTATCAGTTTTATTCAACCCCCAAGTGACATTCAATCTTAGTACCTAGTACAACATCCTTTGGTGAAGCATAGCTTGACACAAGTGTCTTGCAGCGATCTATGGGTATCTTCGCCCATTCGTCATGGGCAAAAGCCTCCAGTTCAGTCACATTCTTAGGCTTGCGCACTGCAACTGCCTTCTTTAAGTCCCACCAGAGGTTCTCAATCGGATTTAAGTCTGGTGACTGCGATGGCCACTCCAAAATGTTCCAGCCTTTAATCTGCAACCATGCTCTAGTGGACTTGGAGGTATGCTTGGGATCATTGTCCTGTTGAAAGGTCCAACGTCTCCCAAGCCTCAGGTTTGTGACGGACTGCATCACATTGTCATCCAATATCTCTTGGTACTGAAGAGAATTCATGGTACCTTGCAGACGCTGAAGCTTCCCTGTACCTGCAGAAGCAAAACAGCCCCAAAGCATGATAGACCCCCGCCATGCTTCACAGTAGGCAAGGTGTTCTTTTCATCATAGGCCTTGTTCTTCCTCCTCCAAACATAGCGTTGATCCATGGGCCCAAACACTTCTAATTTTGTTTCATCAGTCCACAGAACACAATCCCAAAACTTCTGTGGTTTGTCCACATGACTTTTGGCATACTGCAGTCAACTCTTCTTATTCTTTGGAGACAGCAAGGGGGTGCGCCTAGGAGTTCTGGCATGGAGGCCTTCATTACGCAGTGTGCGCCGTATTGTCTGAGCAGAAACTTCAGTACCCACATCTGACAAATCTTTTCTCAGTTCCTCAGCAGTCACACAGGGACTTTTCTCCACTCTACGCTTCAGGTAGCGCACAGCAGTCGAAGTCAGCATCTTCTTTCTGCCATGACCAGGTAGCGTTTCAACAGTGCCCTTTGCCTTGAATTTGCGAATGATGCTTCCTATGGTGTCTCTTGGTATGTTTAACATCTTTGCAATCTTCTTATAACCATTGCCCTTCCTGTGAAGAGTAATCACCTCTTCTCTTGTCTTTCTGGACCATTCTCTTGACTTCACCATGTTTGTAACCACACCAGTAAATGTCTAGAAGGAGCTGAGTATCAGTCATTTTAAAGCTGCCTAATTGGTGCTTATTGGGCTTTATTGCTGCTCCCTGACATCCACAGGTGTTTTCAATACATATAATATAATATATATATTAGAAAAGATAGGGGTCCTGATGTAAAAAAAAAAATGCACTCTTAACCACTTGACCATATTAGCAGGTTATTTCTCACACACAGCATATGCATACCACAAATTACACCCCAAAACACATTCTGCTATTCCTCCCGAGTATGGCGATACCCCATGTGTGAGACTTTTACACAGCGTGGCCACATACAGAGGCCCAACATGCAGGGAGCGCCATCAGGCGTTCTGGAACACCCAGACCAATTCTGACATTCCTCTCCTACATGGAAAAATCATCATTTATTTGCTAGAAAATTACATAGAACCCCAAAACATTATATATGCTTTTTTAGCAAAGACCCTAGAGAATACAATGGCGGCCGTTACAACTTTTTATTTTGCACGGTATTTTCGCAGAAATTTATTGAACGCGTGTTTTTAAAAAAAAACTGTTTTGTGCTTAAAACAAAACGGTAAAGTTAGCCCAATTTTTTTTCATAATGTGAAAGATGAAGTTACGCCGAGTAAATAGATACCCAACATGTCACACTTCAAAATTGCGCACACTCGTGGAATGGCGCCAAACTTCGCTACTTAAAAATCCCCATAGGCGGTATTGCAGAGTATTGGGGTATTGCAAAGTATCATGCAGGGTACTGGGGTATTGTTGGGTACTGGGGTATTGTTGGGTACTGGGGTATTGTTGGGTACTGGGGTATTGCTGGGTACTGGGGGATTGCAGAGCTGGGATGGATTGAGGGATGGCTGGATCTGTGACTGCATTTGTCACAGATCCAGCCACAGCTCAGCTGCTGACACCCCGCTCCCCCCCCTCTCCTCGCACACTGTACCGAACGGTACGGAGAGGAGACGCAGGAGAGGGAGGAACCGGCGTCATCAAATGACGCCGGTTTGTTTACAAGTGATCGCGCCGTCATTCGACGGCGCGATCACGTGGTAAACGGCCGCTATCAGCGGCAATTTACCGTGATGCGCCGGGTCTAGAAGACCGGAAGCACGGACACTTTCGCGAGCGCGTCCCAGGGGACGCGCAATCGCGGAAGTGAAGGACGACGTCCCAGGGACGTCGTCCCAAGATCACTCCACCGCATCGTAGCAGTAAAATGCCTATGGCGCGGTGGGAAAGTGGTTAAGAGCGGACTCGGGCCATCCGTGGAGTCCCTTACGGATAAATCCTTAGGCTTAGACGCAGAGGTAGATAGATGTTGTCATCCAAATGCAGTTCAGAGAGCTTTAAGGTCGGCTAGTATTATTCCCAAAGAGGTATTATTACAGGATTGCATGAAAAAGCATGATCATAAACTAGCCATGTCCTTTAATAGAATTCCAGTTTTCTCTACCTCTTACAGCCTGGAATACAATAAGATTAATCTAACTATCAAGAAATATCTTCCCATTTTGTTAAACGATTCAGTTTACCAGGAAATATTGTCCAAAGGCATTAAATCTGTATCTCGGAGAGCCCCTACTTTGGGGAGCCATCTGTCACCTAGTCTTTTCCTTAGCAAGCCTCTTGTGCCCAATTTCTTTCATTTTGGGGGAACTTTTAGATGTGGCATCTTGGGATGCAATTATTGCAAACGCATCAAAACAGGCCAGGTTGTACATTACAGCACCAATAGCAAGAATTTTGACATACCGCAATTATCAACTACAACACCAAGTTCTTGGTCTATGCCATCAAGTGTGAGTCGTGCAACATCCAATATGTCAGGCGCACCACTTGCAGACTTAAAGTGGATGTAAACCCACTCTCATCCTTTCTAAACTAGTGCTGATCTATAAGGATATATATGCCTCCTGCATGTATCCTTACCTGTCAAATGTCTCCCCTCTGTCTGTTATGAGACCCGAAAACTGCAGATTCTGTGGGTGGGTCTGTTGTCTGGAGCTCGGTGGGTGGAGTCATGATGTCAGTAGACTCCCCACCCACCTCTACACTCCACTTGCCAACATGCATTTTCTCTTGTGTATTATACTAAATTCTGCTATGATCCCTAACATCCAGTCAAAATCCAGAAAAGTAACCACATGACTTCAGAAAAGGAGTGGGGGTGGATATTAAAAAATAATGCCTGCCTCCAGTCTAGTGCATGAGATATGTAAATAACCTGATGTTGCAACTGTGATCAGGTGACCTCCAGACACACACTCACTGCAATTCTGCCTAGCTCTCAATAGATATAGTGATGGACGAACATCTTACGGGACAAGTTTGCGGCGGGCCCCATTGACTTTAATGGCAGGCGAACATTAAAAACCTGCAGGTCATATTTGCAGCCACAAAATACTTACTAGCTGTGCACAAATAGTCCCACAACATGGACACTGACCTACCAGAAGTATTAAGTGAAAAAAATACAGAAATAAGTGCCAGCCATTACAGAGCCCAAAAATTAGCCGACAGACGTTCACCTGACAGAAAACAACTTTGTATTCTGTGGCTGGTGGTACATTAGGCATTCACTGGATACAGAAGTAAGTGTCGGCCATTACAGGCCCCAAAAATTAGCCCACGGCCATAGGCGTTCCCCCTGACAGCAAACAACTTTGTATTCTATGGCTGGTGGTACAATAGGCATTCACCGGATACAGAAGTAAGTGTCGGCCATTGCATGGCACGATGGTTTCACTCTCTCTCATCTTCCTTCTCCCCACTCTCTTTTTATTTACGCCTGTGTTGTCACTTTTATGTATTTTTTTGTTTTGTTTGGTGTAGCATGTTTGTCACAGTGTGATTAGTAGGGTGTAGGTCCTCGGGCCTGCCCTGAACGGGTGGACATGGCCTTCTGGCTTAGTTTTCCTGCTCTCATGGGGTCTCCCTTCGGGGGAGCCCCACCTAGTACTTAGGTCAGTCTGTTTCGGCCTCCCATTACAGGCGCCAAAAATTAGCCCACAGGCGTTCACCTGACAGCAAACAACTTTTGTATTCTGTGACTGGAGATATATTAAGCTATTCATCGGATACAGAAGTAAGTGTCAGCCAGTACAGGCCCCAAAAATTAGCCCACAGGCGTTCACCTGAATTTGAATCAAACATGGTCTACTGGTCACATGTGTTGACTTTCTCCGAGATCCATGCCTCATTTATTTTTAGACATGTGAGGTAGTCAACAATGTTGTGAGCACTGTGTGCACTTATTGGTAACGACCCCCCCCTGCTGCGCTGAACGTCCTTTCGGACAGGACACTGGATGAGGGGCAAGCCAACAGTTCCATTGCAAATTGTGCAAGCTCTGGCCAGTAGTCAGGGGGTTCATCATTTCTCAGTGCGTCCACATCAGCCGATAACCCGATGTAGTCGCATACCTGTCGCTTTAGGTTTTCCCTGATGCTGTATCTGGAGGACAGCTGTCGATGGGTCGGCTGAAAGAATGATCTCATATCATTAGTGACCAACACATCTTCAAACCGCCCTCTTCTTGCAGGTGATGTTGGATTGGTACCCAAAACTATTTCTCTGTGAGTGGAAATTCCTCTGCCAGCGCACGCAAAAGCAGAATGCAGCATTTCTCGAAGCAAGGCCTGGAAGTGCTGCATTCCCATAGCCCTCTGTGATGGTGGTAACATTTCCTCCATGTTTTGTTTGTTACTGGGGGTCTAAGTATGTTGCTACCCAGTACTGGTCCTTGCCCTTTATGCTTTTTATACGGGGGTCCCTCTTAAAACACTGGAGCATGAAGGCTTATCATCCAGGATAATGTCGTCCTCGTTCTCCTCCCCCCATCCACGGACAACACCAGGGATCCCAGAAAGTTTTAAAGCATGCTCTTCTTGCTCCTCCTCATCCGCACCGGCACCATCCTCCTCTGACTCCTCTTCAGACTCCCTTTGTTGACCTGTCTCAGGTGGAGTAGCCACCCTGGGAATTCATCCAGCATTGCCACTTCCCCATCTTCCTCAATGGCTTGATCAATGACACAACATAATGCATGCTCTAAAAAGAAGGTGTAAGGTACGATTTCACTAATGGCGCCCTGGCTGCGACTGACCAGTTTGGTGATCTCATCAAATAGCTGCAGAAGTCTTCATGAGTCGCACATGAGCAGCCATTGTCGCTGTGAAAAAAACCAAGCTCCCAGAACCTGTCCTGCCGCAGAGTTCGTACAGGTAGTCGTTAACTGCACGTTTCTGCTGGAGGAGCCTATCAAGGATATACAAGGTTGAGTTCCATCGCATCGGGCAGTCACAAATAAGATGTCTGTCGGGCAGGTTGTGTCGCCGCTGAATGTCAGCAAGGCGAGCCATGGCTGTGTAAGATCTTCTGAAATGGACCGAGATTTTCCTGGCCTGCCGCAAGACCTCCTGGACCCCAGGGTATTTGGCAACGAATCCCTGCACGACCAAGTTCAGGACATGTGCCATGTATGGCACATGTGTAATTTTGCCCTGTTTCAGCGTGCTCAGCAGATTGGCACCGTTGTTGCACACCACTTTACCAACTGTCAAAGTGGTGTTAGCCACTGATCTGCCTGTGAACGCAAAGCTGATAGGAGTGCGGGACCAGTGTGGCTCTTGTCTTCCAGGCACAGACGCAGCACAGCATGGCAACGTCTCACCTGGCATGTCGAGTAGGTTCTAGGGATCTTGGGTGGCGCAGCGGAAGAGATGGAAGCATCGGAAAAGGAGGAGTCAGCCGAGGAGGAGGAGGAGAAGAGGCAGGCCTGCATGCAATCTGTGGCGGTAAAACCAAACATACATGGGTGCCACGGGTTACATGCTTGACGGCCGTCAGAAGGTTCACCCGGTGGACAGTAAAAGTTTTTTATATACATTCCCTGCCCGTGTTTGCTATACCACGTGTCTGTGGTCAGATGTATCTTGGTGTGCCAGAGATACATTCACTTGCCACTGAACATGGCCATATAGCTCTGGGATGCCCTTCTGTGAAAAATATTTCCTTCCTGGGACCTTCCATTGTGGTGTTCCAATGGCCACAAATTTTCGAAAGGCCTCCGACTCCACCTTTTTTATATGGCAGTAGTTGGCGGGCTATCGGTTCCGACAAACCAGCAGTCAACCGTTGGGCAAGAGGGTTATCCGGCGTCATCTTTTTTTTTTTTACGATCGAACATTTGGGCCACGGAAGCCTGCCTTTTTGCAGAAAAACATGAGGACGGCATGATGGAAGGTGTAGTGGAGGACAATTGTGAGCATAAAGGAGAAGAGGCTGGACGGTAAGAGCCTGGAGTGTGGCTTTGTAGGTTGTGATGCATTGCTCCTACTGGGCTTGGTGATGGGAGGCCAGGTGGGAGGCTTGTCTGTGTATATTCTGCTTTCTGTTCTGTGTTTTTACTCTCTTGTGGGCACCCACGTGACGTCTGTAGACACGTTATCATCGACGTCACCTTCCCCATCGCTAACAATAGAGATCTGGAGTAGGCAGCAACAGCGGGCACCAACCTCCTTGGGCTGATCTGGGTACTGTCGTCAGACTGCTGAGTGCCAGATGTTGCTACCTCCTCTTCCTGATCCAATGCCAAGAATGGCTGCGCATCGGAAATGTCTTCTGATGGATCGGAAAATAATTCCGGTGACTCAAGCGGGGGGGTATATGGTGGTGGTGTTGGTGGTGAGCCACTCAACCAAGTCTGGTGCGTCCTTTGTCGTAATCGAATGAACATTGTGCCACTTCCCACTTTGGCTCCGGCCTGGTGCTCCTGCCCTACCCCACCCCCACCACCCCTGCGGAAGGGCCTGCCTCTCCCTCTGCATGTTTTTTTAAATGACCCTGTGACAAGTCTCTAGAGAAGCGCAGTATATGTGGAAGAAGGTGTATTAACACCCCGCTTCGATCTGTCGTTTTGGGGGGCCACTGGTTTATCGCACCAGTTATGAAACGTTTTTTTCAGGAAATTTTGTCAATGTGTGTAGCAGAGGTAACCCAGTGAAAGAGGCAAAAATTCTGCAGTACCCAAATACACCACCTGTCACAATGCTGCACAATACAAATCCACTATAATATGCTTTCTATATTCAAAAGTATATTATAAGTGTATTACACCCCTATATACTGCACACCAAGTAGTACACCTATACCAATCCTTGAAAGGACTTTTGTGGACCTGTCAGGTAATGATTTGTGTCATTACAGTCTGTCCCTGCTCTACACCAGTGTTGCTCATCTTACTTTAAAAAAGTAATTGGTTACAAATTACTTCTCCGAAAAAGTAATTGCGTTAGTGACTTAGTTACTACATTAAAAAAGTAATTAGTTACTCAGCAAAGTAACTGAATTGTTTTTTAATATTCTACAATGCTTTGTTGAGAAGCAGATGACAGGCGCTTGCCAGGGAGCAGTGAGTTAATACTCCAAGACAAAAGAATGCCAGATCCTTGAGAGAAGAAAACCGGAAACAAATGGTGATCTCGTGTATATCCCAGCCTAGGTGCATCCGTCCCATAATGTATGTGCAGCTAATAGGACTTAGAACCCTTATCCATCTGCTACATATTACATCCAAATTATAAGCTGGATTAAAATGTATGTTTATAATATACATTCCCTTGACGTTTACAGAGTCTGTAATTTAAAATCTTATATTGGGCTTTATTAGAATTTTCTATAGTTTATTTTATTTATCTTATATAAGCTTTATTAGATGCAAGGGATCTGGAATGGGGATGTCCGATTTTTCTTTGTTGTCTGATGAAGAGATGAAATCACTGACCAAAAATAACCTGCTGATCATTGGTCTGTATAGGTGTCCTGCATTTACCATGTTGACCACTAGATGTCGCTGTGTACACTGTGTTGTATAGGGAACGTTTGTTCCGGCCATGTGTTCCCCGGATCATTGATCAGGTTGCGCACACAGTGTGTGTGATCGATGTGAGTTGTTCCCCGGTGATAGGTCAGTGTGAGGTGGATGGGGCTCATTGTATCCAGGGCTCCTTGCAAATTGGGAGTTTTAAGACCACTGTGACCGGCCATCACAACGGTCACATGATTCTAAAGCGAAGTTGCACCCATAGTTATGTTCACAGCGCCGGCAGAAGCAATTACTCTGCTACCATCTAGTGGCGGTAGATGTAATTGCGGTAATGCCACCCAAGTAATGGGAACTACGTTACCGTGAGGGGAAGAGTAATCGGGTAGATAACTCGTTACCTTCAAAAAGGGCTGCGTTGGGTAACTGTGTTTATTGTAACTCCGTTACTTACAACACTGCTCTGCACACAGCAACCTGTCCATACACTGACAAAAAGTATATAAGTATATTACACCCATATATACTGCACAGCAAGTAGTACACCTATACCAGTCCTTAAAAGGACTTTTGTGGACCTTTTTTGGATAGCTATTTGATTCAATACAGCCTGTCCTTGCTCCACACACAGCAACCTCTCCCTACACTGACAAAAAGCAGAATGTAAAATGACCACCAGATCAGGTCTATTTATAAGGTAGGGGGTATTTCCATGTGCTGAAATGTCTAAATTGGCTGTCCTGTACCACCTGATGGATGTGTCATGGGTTCTTAATGTAAAATGGTGGACCGCCGCGAATATTGCCAGATGTTCGGCAGACCATGAGTGAGCAAAGTTCTCAGTGAAATGGCTGCCGGGCGAACCGCCAGGCCATCTCTAACTAGATACATCTAACCTAAATCAGATCACTTGTCTGTGTATATTCTGCTTTCTGTTCTGTGTTTTTACTGCAATATACATGTATTTCCTTGTCACAATGAACTGTGGATCACACCCCATGATGAGAAACATCCAGTCAAAACCCAGTAAATGCAGCCAATCATGCGAGAGCTGGAGGAGAGAGGGATGTGATTTGTGAACTTTTTACACAGAATGTGCCTCTGTCTCAAGCTAGTGTATGAGATATGTAAATAACCTGTCACTCACAGCAAGGGGGCGGAACGAACTAAGGTTTTTCTCTGTAAGTCCGTTTTATTTCACTGAACAATAAGAGGATTGCTCAGAGCTGGATTAACTCTGTGTGGCAAGACTGGGCACAGATAATAGGAAATCTTATACCTACATTGTAAAATCAAAAAAATAAAAATTCGGATTTGCATCCACTTTAAGGATCGGTTGTACGAGCACCTATTTGACATACAAAAAGTCAAGAACACCAATGTTGCCAGGCCCGGATTTACTCCTTGTGCCGCCCCAAGGCCGGGTCCTTCAATGCCGCCCCCCCCCCCCCCCCACACATACACATACATTACACGTACACACTGACCTACCTAACCATTACACACATACACACACTTGACATAGGAGACCTGCTGTTTTTTATGGGTTCTTATTCTTCTCTTTCTCCTTTGTCTTGCTTTTCACAGTATATGAATCAGTACTGATATTAATATACCAATATTTTACTTGCTGAGAAGTCTGATCAATTCACCCATATCCGCACAATTTCCAACTAGTGTGATGTTATTTGTATTTATGTTTATGTCTAGTGTTTGTTTTATGTACCAATATTTATTTATTTTTTGTGTAATCTTTATTTTAATTTTCCAAATTACAAGACAAAAAAACAGTATGACTTCACAACGAAGCCACAACAATCAGGGAGGAAGGGGAAGGTAAGAGGCCAGGGGAGAAACGGGTACCATTATTTATTTCATGTTGAATGCTCCCACTGATTTTTTATATATGTGCAGATTGTACAGGTCTATATGATCTAGTCATTCTTAGGCTCCATGCACACTGAAGCTGATAAACTGCAGTTTATTGGCGTTTTGGCTTTTTTTTTTTTTTAAAGCCCATAAACTGAACTCTGTTAGCCCATGCACACCTGGGCGTTTTTTAGTGTTAATGAGGTTTGGAGTTTATTGGCTTTTTTTTGAACGCCCAAAGTTTTTTTAGGCTCCACACTGGGCTTAAAAAAGTCTGTTCTTTTCGGAGTAAAAAAAAAGTCCATATAGAGTCCATAAACGTCCATATTTTTTGTACAAAGTTTAGGAGAGTTTTTTTTTTTTTCTGCCAGTGAGCTCCAATCAGAAACGCGAATGAGAAGGTTTTTTTTTCCTGCCTGTAATAATGTCCTGATATGCCTTAGGCAGATTTGGGCGTTTTTCTGTTTTTAACATTGGTGACCGTAGACTTGTCGCGACAAAACACGGATAAAAAACGCTACGCTCAGGTGTGAATGCAGCTAGAGATGATTTTTTTGGTATAGATCTAATCTACGATTTCAAGGAATAGGTACTCGTATACATATTTTTACAAATAAATGCATGAACATCTAGGTCACTCATTTTAGACCAGTCGTCCAGGTTGCATTTATAGACGTCCGCTATAGCATTTTAGTGCGGTTATTGTGCATTCACATACATATTTACATGCATATATAATTTAATGAGTATGTAGTGAATAATAAACACTCGCATTTTTTACCTAAATATTTTTCCTTGGACTCATAGCTAGAACCAGTTGTATTATTTTGGCCAACAACACATAATAGCATTACCTCTCCACACATGGACTTCGCAATTTCTGAGTGGTTTACTAATGACAAGCGACTATAGGCTTGCTGTTTTAGCCTCTTCTATCCATTCATGTTTGCTTTTGAAACATATAGGTTATTAACTTGCCTTGTCGCCAGTGGTTTTGTTATCGGTTTAATTAGCGGTTTTTATTTAATTATTTACAGCTGATATATGTGTATATATATATATATATATATATATATATATATATATATATATATATATATATATATATATATATATATATATAGACATTTCCTTTTTTACTTCCGATTACATTTAAATAACCTTAATAATCTGGAAACCTATCATTATCTTGAGTTTATGAGCTGGGTGCGGCACCGGAATGCAACCTGTTTATATATATATATATATATATATATATATATATAAAATCTCTATCTCTATATCTCTGTATCTATCAATCTATTATATACACCACACAATTTACTAGATTGCACTGTCTATATGTATATATTTTTTAATTTTTTTACATCAGGACCTCTATCTTTTCTATCATCATTAAGTGGATAGATAGATAGATCGATCGATAGATAGATAGATCGATATATAGATCATCACATGTATGCCATATTTATGTACACGTTCATGAAGTGCAATGTGACACTCAGAGGCACATAAGGCACACTGATCTAATTATTAGTTATTACTAATTAATTATTACTAATTGTCTAGTCCTGTTTTTTTTTTTTTTTTCTTCTTTTTATTTTTAATATTAGGTTTTAAGACTACAACTAGTTGTCAATGATGAACTATCTACACACGTTTTCATTGGTACTTTAATACATTCACACTTACACACATATTCACTTTTTACATTACAATATTTTGCACGGCACTTTTGTTTTGAGGATTGAGGTTATGTTTTGTGTGTCTCCCACCCACACGCATGTATTATGTTTTTTACGATTCTTGCCTGTTCAGGATATTTTTGCCAGCATGTACACATCCTATAATATGCATGCGTTTACGTGTGCTCCGTCACATATGTAATAACTTTTTTTCTGCTGGCTTTCCTGTACAATTAAATTTTATATTTACATGTCATACACAATCACTTTTTCCTCCATCCCCCCCTTTATCCCACTTCATGTATATTTTATACCACACACTCAAATTTATTTTTACTTCATTTTCACTTCATCTTCCCTTCGTTTTTTCTGGATAACCCATATCTTTAGATGTTCCTGTTCTCTTTCATCTAGTACTCGGGACCTTTTATTCACACACTTGTATCACTTATTCACTAATTAAGTGTTAATTATCCACACCAATCTGTGTGGGTCACTTGACCTATCATGAGTGGTATTTAATAGAAATGTTTTTATGTGCTCAACAGCTATGACTAAACACTAATCTAGTGTGAAACGCGTCGGCTTCACCGGTGTGCTGTAACTTGTAGTGCTTTTTTGGATTTTACAATAAAGGCCATTTTTTTCGGAGTGCAGCTGTCCAGAATGATCTGTTCTTTTGTTTTGCATTCCTATATGCATTGCCTGCACCTGTGGTTCTGGGAGAAGCAATCACATTGAGGATTTAGAAAAATCTGAGCGGCTCTTCTCTCTTACTTTCAAAGTATTTATTTTCAATAAATAATATAAAGACAATAAATCACAATACATCTTGGTGTAATCCAAGATACCTCCCAGAGAGCTATGAAAAAAAAAAGGATAATCAACAACCAATAAGCGAATATAAACCGAAGAACAGGTAAAAATAAAAAGTAAGGAAAAAATAACATTGGAGATACAAGAATATTGGTTAGGGTAGCCTAAAATGCCCCTGAAATGCTAGCCATATGAGGAACGGATATCCCTATCTCTCTGCGGCACCCCTCAATTCAAGCTGTGCCCCGAAGAGGGGACCTCCAATTAACCACATGAACTTTAAATTATAGTCTTTCTAGACTCTATTAAGTAAAAGAAAAATATCCAATATAACTCATCTGTAATTCTCCAAAAACATTGCTTATAAATATAATAAAACTAAAGGATAAACCTGTAAATAGGATCCTTAAACACATCTCTGAGAGACTTGTAAAAGAGTACGAATAGAAAAAAAAGGTAAAGGAAAGAGAAATGGGAAGAGCAGAGAGAGTACATGCCTAGCTCCATAAAGATTAGTCTAGAGAGAATGTAGATACGTCTCAACTAAGTGATATTCCAATATAATTAGCCCATGGTTTCCCATATTTTTCCAAATATCGCAGTGGTGTTATTTAGAATACTGGCCAGTTTCTCTTGAGTCATTATCCACAAGACTTTCCGAATGACATCAGAAAGAAAGGGTTTTTTTTTTTTCCATGCCTTGTCAACAGTTCTTTTGGCCCTTGTAAGGATAAAATGAATAAGGATTTGGGTAAACTTGGGTATATGGGCATTTAGGAGAGCAACACACCAAGACCTGGGAGCCTGCACCCAGTTACCCTGAAGATCAAGCTAAAATTTTTTTTCCAAAAGGAACGGATTCTTGGGCATTCCCACCAGATGTGGGCCATCAAACCTGAAAGATGGCACACTCTAAAGCAAGAAGGATCCGAGGAAGGGTATATTATATGGTGGCCAGTTTAGTGGGAGTAAGATACCATCTAGTTAATACTTTGATATTGGCTTCTGATAAATATATGTTTATATACCTTTTTGAAGGATTTGGAGCATGCTCTTTGCAAAGCTTCCAGGCCCCAGCTGAACTGAAAATCTGTTTCCCAAGCTGTCATAAAGTAGGGTTTCATCATTGAGTGACTTAGGGCCCTTTCACAGGTCCGTTCCGTTCGTCCGTTTTTTGGACGTCCGGTAACGGACCTCAATGCTTCCCTATGGGAGCAGATCCGTTAGCGGATGATGCATCCGCTAACGTCCGCTAGATCCGAATCCGTTTTTGTGGACGGAAGAATGCCCTATTTTTCTTCCGTCCGGCCAAATGGATCGGATGCAAACGGACAGGCGGTCCGTTTCTATCCGACTCCCCATAGGGGAGAACGGAGAAGAGACAGGGCGGTCCCTGCACAGTGTGCGGGGACCGCCCCGTCCGCTGAGCGGAGACTCCCCCGCTGAGCTGACGGACACACGGAGCGGACCGAAAAACGGATGAAAAGGGACGAATAAATTATAGAAATGCCTTCCCTTGACTCCGTATTTTGACCACACCACAGTTCATATTTAGTAAATTGGAGAGGTAGAGATTTGTCCTTCCATAGAGAATTTAGGAATTGTGAGATTTGACAAAAGTGTATTCTTTCGTAGTCTGGGAGTTTACATTTTTTTGGTGCAGTAAATGAAAGTTATAGGACTACCAGAAACAGCGAAGTTTCCAATGCGGTATAAACCTCTGTCCACCATTTGAATTTTTCAACATTTAATCCCGGTGGAAAATCTGGGTTATTAAATAACGGAATTAAAGGATGGCCTGTGGAAATAAGAGCCTGATGAGACCTGAATCTGTCCCAAGGAGCAAAGGATTGAGACAGGATAGGAGACGTTATGGGTGGTCGTTTCTTGGGTGACCTCCATAGAAGATAATCAAGGGAGTAGCAGGGTACTGCTTGATTCTCCATCTTGATCCAATCTGGTTTCTCAGACCTTGAGTATATCGAGGAGAGTTGTGCTAGTCTTGCTGCTATAAAACATTTGTGTAAGTCTGAAAGACTCGGACCTCCATTACATCTATGACGATAAAGTGTGTTCTGTGATATACGAAACCCTGAAGTACCCCAGATATATTTGGGGATTTTGCTCTGAAGAGATTTTAAGTGACATTTTATTGGAATGGGGAGGGATTTGAAATAGTAGAGAATTCTCAGGAGTAAGGTCATTTTTATTGAGTTTATTCTTCCTAACCAGGATAAATCATGCTTAGACCAGTTTAAGATCATCTTCCAATTTCTTATATAGTGATGGGTAGCTGTGATCGTAAAGAGTTTCTATACGGGCTGTCAGTGTGATGCCTAAATAACTGATAGAGGAGTCTTGCCATTCAAATTTTAAATGCTTGTTTTAGAAAAGACACTAGAGGGGGGAGCGAGAAGTTCATTGCCTGCAATTTTAGAATAGTTCATTTTCAAATCCGATATCTTAGAGAATTTGTTCAAGACCTTGCAAATGTTTGGTAATCAAATGGGATGTGACAAATAAGAGAATGTCATCTGCAAACAAACCACATTTATGTATTTGATCTCCGCAGGAGACCCCTTGAATGTTTTGGCGTATAGCAATAGCTAAAGTTTCAATGGCTATCAAAAGATTATAGGGGAAAGGGGGCACCCTTGTCTAGTTCCTCCTAGCTATGTTGAATGGTTTGGAATTATGCCCCTGTAGGCAAATTTGCGCTTTAGGATAAGAGTAAAGGGAGCGTAAAAGGCCCAAGAAACGATCTCCAAAGCCCCATCGTTCCATAAGGGTGAATAAATAAGGCCAGGAAACCGAGTCAAAAGCCTTCTGGAGATCCAAGGCCAAAAGAAACCCCTTTTGGCTCGCACCCCCCTCCCAGTTAGACCGGAGTATAGAGGTTACATCTATGGCTCCTATTATTTGGTCAGGACCTTGCCTACCTGGGATAAAGCCCACTTGGTCCCTATGTATATATGTTTTGATAAAAGAAGCTAAGCGGTTGGCCATTATTTGTCATGATCTTGATATTATTTATTAAAGAGATTGGACGATAATTAGGAATTATTGAGGTGTATATCCAATGGTTTTCCCGATGTTTTAGTGTTAATTTTTGTTAGGTGTGGAGCCGAAATATCAGCAAAGGCCTTGTAATACGGCATGGACAATCCATCACGACCCGGAGCTGGACCTGATTTGAAGATCTTAATCACTTCCGTGACCTCCTCCACGGTAAAAGCTGTTTCTAGTAGATCTGTGTGGGGTGTGAAGTGTCAGGATGGGAAGATCATCTAGAAACCTAGAAATGTAGTCCTTATCAATTTGAATGGGAGAACTGTAAAGATTAGAAAAGTCATGGAAAGCTTCACGAATTTTGACTGGGTTAGCTGTGGGGGGTTGGCCCGAAATTCTTATTTTGGGTATAGAATTTACCCTTATTCGGGGAGAGTTTATTGGCTAGCAGTGGCCCTATTTTAATAGCTTGTAAATAAAATGTGTTACTTTTTTTTGTTCAATAAATGTTTATTATTATTATCAAGTAAACAAGATATACAAGTACAAAGAAAAGAAAAAAAAAAGGGGGGATAAAGGGAAACCATCCCAACAATGTAAAACATGTAACAAATCAAGCACAATACGACCAAACAATATCAAATAAAAAGAAAAAGAGTGGGGGGGGGGAGGAAGGGACAGACAATGTGGTCCGGCTAAGACAAGGTACCAAGACCTTCCTGATGTCATACAGTCAAAACAATGTAAACATCGTCAACATATTTTCTACTAAATGTTATCCCTTCTCAGTAACTCAATGAGATTATGCTTGAACAAAAATGTCAATAATACAGCAACCATCATTGGAATGCAAAAAGGGAGGAGAGAATAGGCAGAGAAAAGTAGAAGAAAGCGAGGAAGCAGAAGAGAAAGAGAAGCTAGGGAAGGATGTGGGGGGGGGGGGGGGGGGGGAAGAAAAGGGTATTCCGCCACAGGTAGCCACCAGGCACATGCATATAAAATAAACATATCAAAAATAAAAAATAAAAGAAGAGCAATGGAACCCCATAATTTAGGACATAAGGTTGGCATACTCAGTGGTAAATTTGAAGGCAAACCAGTCAGCCCATATTTTAATCGCCAAATCAGATTTATTTCTGTTAGAGAGTGTGAGATCCTCCATATGGTACATATGGTCGACTACCTCTAACCATTGACGCAGAGTAGGAACCGTGGTCAGTTTCCAAAACCTAGGAATTAGAGACTTTGCCGCATTTAAAAAATGCGGCGTCAAAGATTTCCTATACGAGCTAACTGGTCTGTCTGTACAATGTAACAAAACAACCCCAGGGTCACTTGGGGTCTCAAACCCCTGGATTTCCTTCATACATGCAAGGACAGAGCTCCAAAAGGGGCGTATGTTTGGGCAATACCACCAAAGATGCGCATGTGTTGCTCGATTTCCACAACCCCGCCAACAGAGAGGGGAAGACTGAGGGAAAATCCCATGAAGAATCGCAGGGGTGAGGTGCCACCTAGTGAGGACTTTGTAGTTCACCTCCGCTGTCCTGGAAGAGATCGAAGAGGTGTGGGCCAGATTTAGGATCTTGGACTTTTGGTTCTCCGTGAAGGATGTATTAAGATCTTGTTCCCAGTTGCGGAGGAAGATAGGTTGGCCTCTGGATGACATGGACAACAGTGCCTTGTAGAAGTAAGATAGAGGCCTCTCCGGAGGACGGTCCTCAGCAAAGGCTAATTCAATCGGTGACAGATCCGAGAGACCTCAGAGCGGACGTGGAAGGGAGCGTACAAAGGCTGAAAGTTGATGATATTTCCAATGGTCCATGAAGGGCACAGGGGGGGGACCTACCAAATCAGGTAAAGAGGCTATCCCCGTGGGAGTAATCACTTGATGCAACATTGTCGCGTTACCCAAAGACCATGTCTTTCCAGAGGTGTGAGCACTTCCAGGGGGGAAGTAATTGTGTCCAGCAAGGGGCATCAGTGGGAAGTTGTGCAGCCACCCATAAGATCTGCATAATGAGTCCCAGATTGTTAAAGTGGAAAATGTGAGAGGGGAAGTGGACATAGCCAAGAGCCTACATCGTCTGGGGATCCACAACTGCGTAGGAAGTTCAGAGGCACACATGGTCTCCTCCAAGGACACCCATAATTTAGAACCCTTATGGTACTTCCAGTCGAGTATCCGAGTAAGTACTGCAGCTGTAAAATAATTTTTAGCATCCGGCAAAGCCAGGCCTCCGTCAGACTTAGGCCTGAGGAGAGTAGATCTAGCTAACCTGGGCCGCTTCCCATGCCAGATATATTTACGGAAGAGGGACCGAAGCACAGTGAAAAAGGCCACCGGGACCTTAAAGGGTATCATTTGGAAGAGGAACAGTAGCCTGGGTAATATGTTCATCTTTATAACACTGATTCTCCCCAACCAGGAATGGGCAAGTTGGGACCACCTCTGCAAATCTGCTTTAATAGTATTTAATAAGGGGATGTAGTTTGCTCGGAATAATGAAGAAGGATTGGGAGTCAAAAAAATGCCTAAATATTTAAGGGATTTAGATTGCCAATTAAAGGGAAAGGACTCTTTCAAGCGGGTAGCAAGCTCGCTCGGGACAGTGAGATTCAGGATTTCAGACTTGGACATATTAACTTTAAAATTAGAGATGATACTAAATTTTGAGAAGGCGGACATCAAGTTAGGGAGGGATATAAGTGGACGTTGCACATAGAAAAGAATATCATCCGCATATGCGGCATATTTATGTTCAACTGAGCCAACCGTGATCCCACGGATGTTGGGGTCTGCTCTAATCGTCGACGGGAAGGGTTCAAGGGAGATGGCGAACAAAACTGGAGAAAGAGGACACCCTTGCCTAGTGCCATTATATAATGTAAAGGGCTCGCTCAGGGTACCATTTATGCGAAGTTGGGCGGTGGGAGAGGAATAAAGGGCCGAGATACGGGACAATAGGGCAGGACCAAGGCCAAGATAAGAGAGGGTTGACATTAAGTACTCCCAGTCCACCCTATCAAAAGCTTTCTCAGCATCTGTAGATAGGAGAAGGGTGGGCTGGGAGAGCCGGCAACATGCGACATCAGCGAGAGGGTGCGGAGAGAGTTGTCCCGTGCCTCCCTGCCGGGGATA
The DNA here is from genome assembly GCA_029574335.1 of Rana kukunoris. Taxonomy (NCBI): domain Eukaryota; kingdom Metazoa; phylum Chordata; class Amphibia; order Anura; family Ranidae; genus Rana; species Rana kukunoris. The sequence goes on from CM056057.1 coordinate 66,247,987, forward strand.
AAACCCGCCTGGTCCATTGAGAACCATTGGGGGAGGAACGGGAGAAGCCTGTTCGCAATGACCTTGGCATAAAGCTTGGCGTCAATGTTTAATAAGGAGATGGGCCTATAACTCCCATAATTACAGGGATCCTTACCGGGTTTGGGGATGACTGTGATGTGCGCATGAAGAGTTTCAGGTCGAAAAGAATTATCCTCTGAGATGGAATTGGCATAATTGGTCAAATGCGGGATCAGTAAGTCAGCAAAGGACCGATAATATTGAACTGTGAACCCATCAGGGCCCGGTGCCTTACCAGAGGCCATAGCTTTTAACGCAAAACGCATCTCAGAGGTAGTGATCTCCCCTTCCAAGGCGGCCAACTTATCCACTGGCAGTTTAGGTAAATTAGATTGAGACAGGTATTCGCTAATGAGTCGAGACTTAACCTCCCTGTCTCCAACCGAACTATGTACATGGTACAGGGCCTGGTAGAACGAGCGGAATTCTTCAGCTATAGCAGATGTTTCATGTACCATCGAATCCTGTACGGTTTTTATCCGTGCTACAAAAGTGGCTGTTTTTTTTTTGCTGCAGCGAACGGGCCAACAGGCGCCCAGGTCTATTGCCCCATTCGTGCAGGCGTTGAGCTACAGTACGGTAGGATTGCTTCTGATCCAGATGATAGAGGGCCCGTAACTCCTCCCTCCTCTGGGTCAAAACATGGAAGGTTGCCTGAGATCGGCCTGACTTATGTTGACGTTCCAGAGTCTCAATGTCTCTGATCAGTGCCTGCTGCTTAGAGGTACGTTCGTTCTTTCTTTTTTCTCGAGCCCAATTCCAGAAATTTACCCCGGATGAAGGCCTTATGGGCCTCCCAAAGAGTACTCGGGGCGACGCCTGGAAGTTGATTATCGGCAAAGTAGTGGGATAAATCACCCAGAAGCACCTTCCTATCTATTTCATCCATGAGGAGATTGTCGAATTTGTGGACCTACAAGGGATGGAGGGGACTTTTAGTGAGGGTGATGGGGGCATGGTCTGAAATAGTAGTGGCAGCAATCGATGCAGCCGTCGGGAGGGAGAGATGGTGGTGATCAATGAAGAAAATGTCTATCCTGGAATGGGTGCGGTGTAAATGAGAATAATGGGTATAGTCTTTCACCCGGGGGTGCATGATCCGCCAAACGTCCATCAGTTGAACATCATGTAAACATTTACGTAAAGAAGCTAAGCATCTCTGTGATAAACAGGACTGACCCAGGGATGTGTCAAGTGATGGCTCTAAAGGTACATTAAAGTCCCCGGCAAGGAGGACACAGCCCTGGGCGAAATCCCCTAATTTTTTAAGGGTAGAGGCTAAAAAGGAGACCTGGTCTCGATTGGGGGCATATAGAGTAGAAATGGTGCACGGCATATTACCCAGGCTACCTCGAAGGAATAGGAAGCGACCCAGAGCATCACCAAGCATGGCATCCAATACAAAAGGAGTCCCCTTGCGAAACCCAATGGCCACACCCTTAGATTTAGGAACATCAGATAGGCCATAGTACCACAAAGGGTACTTAGGGGAGGAAAGTAAAGTGGCACCTGCGGCGGAGACAGAGAATAAGGGACCTGGTGGTGGATCGCAAGTCTCTAATGGCAGCTGCGTGGCGATCCAGGCGGAGCTCCGATTCCTCCACACGCTCCAACACCAGCCCTAAGTCCCCTCTCACCGCGGAGAGATCTTTCTTAATAGAACGCTCCAGGCTCCGGAACATGGAGGCAAATTCAGCCTTGGTCGGGAAGTCCTCCACCAAAGCCGCCACACTAGAACGGGCAGGGGAGCTCTCCACACCCTCCGAGCAGGCAGACGAGGCTGGGGAAAGGTGCCTATGCTCCGACCTGCGGCGGGGGGCGGAACCCGCCCCAGAGCTAGTAGCACGTGTGGTGCGGCCTAGGCCGTCCGCGTCCACCACGTCTCCCGAATCCACGGAGAGGAATCTCTTGATGGAGCCCGAGGGCGTCCCCGGTTTAGGGAGAGTCTTACCCGACTTCTTTCTCATGGTGGGCGGGTGTAGGATCGCAAAAAGTGATAATAAAGCAGGTTTTTACTGTGTCGGCGCTGGAGCTCCAAAGAAACACGTCTTCACCGCTGCATGTCCAGGCCACGCCCCCTAAAATGTGTTGCTTGACCATCGGATTGCTTTTTCCGCTTGTGTGGTAAGGATCAGGTTAAGCTCTAATTTAGTTTTATCTATAAGGGAGATGGATACCTTGGAGGGATCTTCTTTTTTTTTTTTGGTGGCTCTGAGGGAAGCGTATTCCTTCTCCAAACGTTCAATGTTAGCCCTGTGTTCCCTTTTAATTTGCATTGCTAACTGAATACATTTGCCTTGAATTAATGCCTTGTGAGCAGCCCAAAGCATTTCAGCTAAAGTGTCTTCATTGTTATCAAGAGAGAAATAATCTTGTAGGGCTTCATTAATCTCCTCAACTTAAACTGGGTCTGAAAGGATTAAATCATTTAGTCTCCAAATTCCGCAAGGACACAATTACCAAAGAATGATCTGAGAGTGTTGTATCCCTGATATGGACACTTATGATAAAAGGGAGAACAGGTGTAGGTGTCTGTAAGATTATATGTTGAAAGTAATTTGGCGTTTTTGAGACTTTCTCTAGTTGGACGAGATAATTGGGCTCTAGGGGGTTTGGATTTATCAAAAGCAACATTAGAATCTCCTCCAAGAATTATCGTGCCCTCTAGCATACGGTTAAGTATATCCAATAAAACTTTAAAAAGGCAGTTTGTCCCCTATTTGGGGCATAGTAGCAAACCAAGGTGTATAGGTGCCCCTCCAAGGTACCCTTGATTAACATAATTCTTCCGTCAGGATCAATATACTCAAAAGTCTTCACAAATTTACAATGCTTACAGAAAATAAATGCTACTCCCTTGGTTTTGGTTTCGGCATTGGCTAAGTGAAAGTGTGTGTGTGTGTGTGTGTGTGTAATGCGGATGTATATATTTGGGAATGTACCGCTATGGAAAGTGTCTCCTGTAGTAAGAGAACATCTATTTTTTATTTTTTTTTAATTTATAGTGGTCAAGGATTTTTCGTCTTTTGGTTGGAGGGTACAGCCCCTGAACATTATGTGAGGCAAGTTTAAGAGTGGATTGTGAGGTTTTGGCCATGGAAGCCAAGGTGGATGAACCCATAGAAGTCCTCCATCTGGGATTGATCCCAGGATCTCCTTCCGCAGGAAAGTAGGCTGCTCCAAGAAAAGGATGAGACTGACAATATAATCTATAATCCATAATCAAGCCAGGCATGTTAAGGCAATGAGATATACAATAAAGGGAGAAAAATAAGTAAAGAAGGAGAAAATATTGAGAAACATAATTGAGAAATAAAATAAAATTTCCTAGCATAAAAACCAGGTTCAGAAGGGGAGATAACCTCCCGGAGCCTTGTAACCAGAAAAAAATTGTGTCTGGCCCTAGGGGCGCAGACAACCTGTCCCCTCAGAGGCCTACTGGTCTCCAAGGGAGAGGCAGAGGTGAAGAAACGCAACAATTGAAAACCATGCACTAGTCCTGGGGGACATGTTGGGTAATATAAGATGGAGGAACACCAGAAAAAAAAATTCCCAGAGGGGAAAGTGCTTGGACTCTAGGACCAATGTGAAGAAACGCAACAATTGAAAACCATGCACTAGTCCTGGGGGACATGTTGGGTAATATAAGATGGAGGAACACCAGAAAAAAAAATTCCCAGAGGGGAAAGTGCTTGGACTCTAGGACCAATGTAAAATTTAAGGTGGACAGATAGTAAGTTTTACTCCTTCAGGTGGGACCATTGTCCTTCTTTTCTTTGCTTTCCCTTGGTTCCACAAATTGGATTGTGGACTAGTTGGAGTTGGACGCTTTGTTGAGCCGTGACTGCTTGAGCCGTGACTGCTTGAAGTATCATGTCTGCTTCCTGGGATATAGGCTTTAATTGAAGGAATAGCCTTCCGCCATCTTGGAAATTGGAAAATTGGTAAGATCTCCCATTTTCTGAAATCTTGACAAATGGAAAGGACCATCTGTACTTTATGTCCTTTATTAGGACTGATAACAAAAGTTTCAGAGCCCTACTGCGCTGAATTGTAGATGGAGACAGGTCCGCAAATAATTGTATTGAATGGCGTTGGTATGTCATTTTGTGGGGATGCTCTAGCCTGCTTCATAGCCTCCTCCTTCACGGAATAAAAATGGGGCTTAATGATGATATCCCTGGGTTTTCCATCCTTCCTAGGGGGTCCTAAGACTCTTTGGGCCCTTTCTAGTTCCAGGCGGCTGAGGGGGGTGCTAGGAAGAATGGTTCTGAATAGATGCTGGGCTGCAGTGGGGACATCTAGTACCGTTTCAGAGAGTCCTCTGATCCTGATATTATATCTGCGGGCCCTATTCTCAAGTCATCAATTCTAGCTATAGCTACATTCAGTTGTTCTTGCACTGTGTGGATGTGGTCCATATTTTGATTGGAAGCAGCAATAGTTTCCTCCATTTTATATTCTATAGAGTCAATTCTGGACCTTACATTTTGAAAGTCGGCTTTTAATTCTCTTGTAATTTTGTCCACAGTTTGTGCTAGACCTTTGCCCAAGAGATCAAAGAATTTTTGAAATAATTCTGCCATTTGATAAGGCTCATCTTTGAGGGGCTCCTGAGGTAAAAGGAAAGGCTTGGTTAGCTGTATTATGCCCTAGGTAGGCAGGAGAAAAGTCTAATATAAAACTGCTGTTGGGGGTCTCAGGGGTAGGCGAATGAGGATGCCATAGAATGTCTAGCTTGCTTTTGTTCTATGAGGCTGTGAATAGATACAGCTGAGAGCTGAGTTTCGGCGGCCATTTTGGATTTTTCAGCTGTCATTTGAATAAAAGATTATGGCCCTAAAAAGCACCTAAAATAAAAATTTAAAGTATATGGGGGTGTTCCCCGGTCTCCCTATGGTCTGCTGTAGCGTTTTGGGGTGTGTGAAATTGCTGTGAGCGCTGTTATGGGTGCCGCTGCGGAAGGCTGGGACTGGCGCTCACAGTTTAAGCAGCCATCTCCTGAGCTCCGCCTTCTCTGCCTCTGCATCTCTTCTCTCTTAGGCCACAGCATAGTCTGGAAACAAACAGGCTATGATGATCCTTTTGGAATTTTAGGAAGGATCCAGTTCATCCAGATGCTTTGTATAGCACAAGCGTTGAACAGAGCCAATTGAAATAAGTACACGGGACACTTTTTTTTTTTTTTTTTTTTTTTTTGTACCAGGGTCTGACATTTACGGAGAATTAAGGAGGAGGTCCGGGAAAAATAAAAAATAAATTAAAAGCCAGCAGCTAAAAATTCTGCAACTGCTGGCTTTTAATGAACATTTACCTGTCCTGCTGTCACTCGATGTCGGCAGTTGGGTTCCCGGCGTGAAGCCGAATGGCTATACTGCCGCCGCCATTGTGGGTAAGGGAACCTGGCAGTGTAGCCTTTCGGCTTCACGCTGAGAACCCTACTGCATATGCGCGAGGCCCCGCGGTGATGTCACAGCCGCTGCCAGACTCCCGGGAGTGGGAAAGGATACCTGTCAAAGACAGGTATCCTGCCCCCACCCCAGCTCCACTTTAAATACGGCACCATCATCTGGTCGTTAAAGTCAACCCCTTCCATTTTAAGGTTGTATTCGTGGACACAGAGGGGCTTCTCGACACCAGTCGCCGTAGTAATTTGGACTGTCATGTCTGCGTGATGGAAGACACAATGAAAACTTTCCATCTCACTTGGCACTAATCTGACACGAAAAGTAAACAAATACTTTTGCGCACAAGTGTGTTGATCAGGTAATCTAAAGTTCAGGATGGATAATATCCTTGGCCTTGCTGCCCTCCAGGATGGGGGTACCCTAACAGTCAAAGGGAGAGTAGAGAAAAGAGGGAGCACCAGCCTTGTGCATTATCCTTAAATTAATTTATTTAAAAAAACAAATTAAAAACTACTCACAATCATGAGCAAGAAACCGCAATGTAAAAGCCTTTTAAATGATGGCAATCGGTCTGATAATCGCAGTCTCCAGACATTGAAACCGAGGACACTAACTACTGCTTGTTGATGCGTTTTGAAGGATTACCTTCTTTGGAACCTACAAATTACTCAGAACCATCTGACAATGCCTGGTATTTACGGTATCACCAGTGACACTAATACGATCAGAAAGGAGATCTGTATGCTTTACCTGATGACACCGTTAAAGGGTTAACTGGGGGCGATCAAGGGGTTAAACCTTTATTAAATAATATGTCGAAGGTACCCTGGCGCTATAAGAGACCGACAGCGACACTAACTAGCGTCACCTGTGACACTAATACAGTGATCAGAAAAAATATCTGTTCACTATACTATTGACACTGGTGATGGGAAGGGTTAACGGGGGGTGATCAGAGGGTTAAACATTTTTAATGGAGGTACCCTAAACCTACCTGGAACTACCACTATCTACCCTAATGCTGTTTAGTGTTACAAGTGACACCGGTACAGTGATCAGTGAAAAATCTAAAAACTGCACTTGGTGACGGAGTGAAAGAGTTAACTGGGTGGGGGGTGTGATAAAAGGGTTAAACGTGTGCCTACATGCACTGGTGTTAGTGTAGTGTTGGTGTACTCACAGTAGATGTTTTTTATCCTCTCGAGCTGGAAACGAAAAGGGCTCCACGAGGGGCGATGACATGATTTTCTCTGTGTTTATATTACACAGGCAGAGGACAGTCTCTCATTCACCAAACCGATCAGCAGGTCCAGGCAAGAACTATTGGCCTGGACCTGTAGACTGATGGGTTCTGTAACATATCCGATTACCGCGGGGGCGCACGAGCATGTGTGCTTTACCGGAACGACTTGCACAGCCGAGCCACCTTTTATGCAATACAATAAGGATTCAGGCTGTGCTCTGCATATGGAAATGCCCTGTAACACTTGTTTGATTGTAGTGCCTTCTGCTGACCTGCATGTGTCACTGTTGTTACAGTAATCCTGATCATTTCTAAGTTATGAACTCCCTTTTAACAGAGTTTATTTTACTCTTTCATTTAAGAACTACTTATACAATTTAACAGCTTTGCTGCACAACAAGGCATTCAAAAATGACCTGTAATACACCTTTTTTATAAAGCATATTTTATATAGGATTGTGGCTTGGTTTACGAATTCTCTCATTTAACGCAAAAGTAACATTGCACCAGTAGTCTCAGACTACTACTTGGGTGCAGTATATGTATTTTAGTATATGTATTTTAGGCGGGAGACTGGTAGATCTGGCAATAGTTGTTAAAGCCTTAGCCAGCTGTTGAGGGTTGTGCCTGCAGGGAATCTAAATGCGCACAGAACCGTTGCAAATCCACGCTAAACAGGTATGCATCGAGTAATCTCCCCTGCCAGTTATTGAATTCCGACAGCCAGCACCCACAGCTGTCTGAATACCCAAACAGTGACTGCATTTGACCAGATGGGGGGTGGTGTCGCTTGAGGCTTTTCACTTTACTAGTATATATTCAAATTAAAGTGGTTGTAAACTCTTACATATAACTACCATGTCCTGTTAATAGTCAAAAGCTGAGACTCAGTATGTGGTTTTAGTTAATTGACTTGGCATCAATTGTCAGTTTTGGGGTGACTTGTTGCCACGAAATCCAAATGTGAAACGTTAGAAAAAAGTAAAGCTAAAAAGAGTAAAATCGGGGCCTTTTTTTTCTCAGAATAGGTGAAGAACCCACCCTTCTGAGTCAACTTCCCGCCCCTAACCTCATGCCCTCCCCCAATCCCACAGCTCATGGCTCCCCCCTCCATCCACAGCTCACCCTCTCAACCCCCATCTGCAGCTCACTGTCCCCAATTTATAGCTCACTCACCTTATATACAGCTCACCCTCTCCTCCTCATCCCCCCCCCCTCCCAATCCACAGCTCGCACCTCTCCCCATCCACAGCCAGCTGTTCCTCCTCCCCACCCACAGCTCACCCCCCTCGTCCCCATAGCTCACCCCCCCAATCAACAGCCCACCTTATGTACAGCTCACCCTCGGGTGCCCCCCCAATCTCCGAAGCTCACCCCCCCCCCCCATACACAACTCGCCACCCCCCCACCACGCAGAGCTTATCCTCTCCTCGACCCCCCCCCCCCCAAATCAACAACTCTCCTTTCTTACCCCGCATCCAAAGCTCACCCTTTCAACCCCTATCTGAAGCTCACTGTCCCCCATACACAACTTTCTCTCCCCCATCCACAGCCCTCCCTCTGCCCATGGCCTCCCCATGTACAGCTCACCCTCTCTCCCGTCCACAGCTCACACACCCCCTCTCCCCACCATATTCCACAGTTCAACTTCAAATGCGCCCCACCACTTTTTCTTTTACCCTCCTGTCAGCGTGTCGCCTCACCCACTGTTCACCTTTGCACCCCCAGCTCCCCCTACAGCCTTTTCTAGTCTGTCCAGATCCCATGCCCACAGCTCTTGCTCAGAGCAATCTAGCCTCCCTCCTCACCCCCCTTCAGCTCTTTTTTTTTTTCAGCCTAGTGCAGTTTCCTCTGTGCAGCTCCGCCTGTCAGATCAGTGTAGCAAAGAGCCGAGGAGGAGTTTCAGATCGCTTCCCTTGGCTCGGTGCTACACAGATCTGACACACACAGCGGGAAGGGACAGAAGCTTCCTCCGGAATCCCCACTAAAACAATGCCGACAGTTGCAGCGTTTGAACTCCGAGCAACAGATGTGGGGCAGGTGCCCTGCGTGCCAGTGGTACCACACAGAATGTCCTTGGAGGAAGTGAAGTAAAACTTCCTCTACTGGTTTCTGTGTTAAGTGAGAGGGGTAACGAAACAGTGTTCCGCCACGTTCAGAGTTAGAGTCGGATTGAAAAAAGACACAAGTCCATCTAGTTCAATACAAAAAAAATCATACAATCCCATATACCTAATCCTATACCCACAGTTGATCTCTAGAGGAAGGTGAAAAACCCCAGCAAAGCATAATCCAATTTGCTCCAGCCGGGGAAAAAACTCCTTCCTGATCCCCCGAGAAGCAATCGGATTTTAGTACCCAGTTCTATCAATGGCGGCCGTCCATAGGGCCCCCATCCCTGATCTACATACTGGACACATTGGTTCCAATCTGTTTTTTTTTGCACGTGATTAGAGCCAGAGGCTGTAATGGGGTTCAAGAAAGGGTGGGCTCGGGTCGCAGAGCAGCCCACAGAAGCCCACCCAGTTACAGTGCCTTGCAAAAGTATTCACCCCCTTGGAAGTTTGTGTTTTGTTGCCTCACAACCTGTAATTAACAAGGATTGTTTGAGGACTTGCATCATTTAATTTACAGAACATAACCACAACTTTTTAAGATGTTTTTTTTAATCGTGAAGCAAACAACAAATAGGACAAAATAACAGAAAAAGTCAATGTGCATTACTATTCACCCACCTAAGGTTAAGACTTTGTAGATGCACCTTTTGCAGCTATCACAGCTCCAAGTCACTTGGGATAAGTCTCTATGACCTTGCCACATCTTACCACTGGGATATTTGCCCATTCCCCCTTGCAAAACTGCTCCAGCTCCTTCAAGGTGGATGGTTTGTGTTTGTGAACAGCAATCTTTAAGTCTGACCACAGATTTTCTATTGGATTGAGGTCTGGGCTTTGACTAGGCCATTCCAACACCTTTACATGTTTCCTCTTAAACCGCTCAAGTGTTGCTTTAGCAGTGTGTTTGGGGTCATTGTCCTGCTGGAAGTTGAACCTCCGTCCTAGCCTCAAATTGCACACAAAATGGTATAGGTTTTGCTCAAGAATATCCCTGTATTTAGCACCATCCATCTTTCCCTCAACTCTGACCAGTTTCCCAGTCCCGACTGCTGAAAAACCTCCCCACAGCATGATGCTTCCCCACCATGTTTCACTGTGGGGATGGTGTTCTTTGGGTGATGTGATATGTTGGGTTTGCGCTAGACATAGCGTTTTCTTTGATGGTTAAAAAGTTTCATTTTAGTCTCATCAGACCAGAACTTCCTCCATACATTCTGGGAGTCTCCCACAAGCCTTTTCACAAGTAATGGCTTTCTTATGGCCACTTTGCCATAAAGCCCAACTCTATGCAGCGTACGGCTTATTGTTGTCACATGTACAGATACTCCAGACTCTGCTGTGGAACTCTGCAGCTCCTCCTTACCTAAGGTCTCTGTGCTGCCTCTCTGATTAATGCCCTGCTTGCCTGGTCCGTGAGTTTTGTGTGCGGGCGTCTCTTGGCAGGTTTGCTGTTTGTGCCATGTTCTTTCTTTTTTTTTTTTTTATAACTTAACCCTGACTTGTACTTCTCCACAACATTGTCCCTTACTTGTTTGGACAGTTCCTTGGTCTTCGTGGCAGTGTTTGGTTAGTGGTGCCTCTTGCTTAGGTGTTGCAGCCTCTGGGACCTGTTGACAGCGTCTCCCTGCAGGGATGTAGTCCCAAGGGAGGGGGCGAGCACGCTGACTAAGCCCCAGCCAGAACGGCTCGGATGAGGGGGGCATGCTTACTGAGGAAAAACAGAGTGAGAAATTCAGACAAAGAAAAAAAACATTTAGAAGGGAAATCTAAGGAAAAGGTAAGTGAACCAACAATGCACTAACTTAAAGGAACCTATTTAATGAATAAAAAAAAAAAAAACCTTTACAACCCCTTTAAAGATTGCTGCATACACAAATTTATTTTTATTCGCATCACGTTTTATTTAGCACTAGGGATAGCAGAGAATTCACTTCCCTTCTATACATGAAGAAACAATACAAGGATGTGCAAGCTGCAGCTGTGTGAAGTTGGCGCACCCCACGTTTGTAAAACCTTAATAAAAATATACTATTTGTTTGTGCTGGTTTGATTTCTGAGATATTAAACATTACATTTATTGCAAGCCCCACCTATTTGGCCCCCCATGTTGCTGAATTTGAAAAAAAAACATACACACCATTCGTTTGTGCCACAAAAACACCAGGCAAGAGACATCCCTCTGTGATGCATCTCTTCAACTGAGTATTGCATGTCTCAGATATAACAAGTATGCCTCTGTCATCGATCCCTTTTTGATTTGCTAAATGCAACTGTAGCGCTACCCCCGCAGGAGCCGCTGGATAGATTTGGGATGGCGTGTTACCTGTATGAATGTCTAGGGGGATGATGATGATAACAATGACGGAATGTCCAAACAGCCGGTGTCTTTCTTTGTGCGTTTATTCTTGCCCAACACGGCAAACAGTGAACTTGGGTTAGATAGAATATAGATGTGTAGAAAGGAGAATTGGCAGATTCAGGCCTAAGAACGACGGAAACAATCCTGCTTCCAAATGGGACTTTAACTTCGTCACCACTCCAGCTGGAGTGGGTACAGCGTACCTGGACAGTCTCTCTCACAGAACTGGCAGCCAGAATATCATTGAGAATCTTGAGAAGGAAAACAAGTCTCTGACACAGACTTGACTGAAATAGAAATAGGAGTGAGACCTCTGCCACAGGCCCTTAGCTTTAGAACACAATTTGTGAGGTGAATCCTTCTCAAGATTATTGATGCCTGAATCTCCCTCAGGTAGTTTTCCTCAAATAGTCACTGACTGACAGATTGCCATTAGACAAACTCCCAGTGTCCGGTCACCTTGATCCCCGATGGGTTGTCTAGGCCCTATTGGATTGCCTGCCTCCTGGCTCTCCTCAGACTGACTTCTCACCGAACAGCACAACTCGCTTGGGATCTTTTTTTAAGAGATAGGGGACCCAATAAGTCACTGGGTCCCATTGCAGCTTCAGTCGCTCCAAGAACCAAGAACGGCTGGCACGTGCGCCCCAGCCTGGTAGGGCATATCGCCGGGGCACATGATGTGCGCACACCCTGAAGGTGGGTGCCGCACCCGGATCCAACCACAAACTCCCCGCCAAAAATGGCGTCTATCAAGAAGTACCCTCCCCCAGCATGCCCCGCGAGAGAAAAACCCCTCTGATTGGCTGCTGGCAAGAAGGCGCTCTGACCTGAACTCCACTGCCGCCCGGGGTGGGAAGGCACCCCAGGAACACGGAATGAACCGACAACACCGCCCAGCTAGAACAGAAGCTGAATTTGCACAAATCACCTGGATGAGAGCTACATAACTCTTATCCCCCTCTAAATTTAAAATGGCACCTGGACTGAAAGTACACAGGCGCTACACAACAACTGAAATATAATATATGAGCTCCCTTGATTCATCCAGTGAATTTGATTGGAGAAGTTGTGCCATTGCTATAAGGTAGAATTCTCTCACTCTGTTTCCTTTTTGTCTTAGGCATTCCCATCAGCTAATGAGCTTGATACAGCGTGCAACATCAATTCTAATGAAGCAAGGAGGCAGGTTTGAGTTTTCTGGTTAGCATTCCAAAACACACACATATATAATCTCTCCAAGTCTGGGTAAGAGGTGAAGGCCCTAACTAGTGCTCCAAGCAAAGCAAGGGAGAAATTGCAGACTGCTTTCAGGAACGGTAGCACCTGCTTGTCTCCATTCTGTCAGCCACTGGGCTATGGAATTGATAGTATTGTTCTGAGAAAGCCTCTGCACTACTGGGTCATGATCTCCAAGTGTGGAATAAGGGTTTATTCAGTGCAAAACCAAAACTAAACTTCTAACCTAAGCAGCTGAACACTTAAGGTCAATATGACAATCCTTGGAAAAGTACATAAAAATTGAAAACGACCAGAGCTTTTTTTCTCAAAAAATAGGTGTAGGAACTCAACCACGACCCCATTCAAATTTCACAAACAGTAGAAGGGTCTTAAAGGGGCATTAAATACCAGGAGTTCAGGGGGGTTACATACAGAGTGCAGAGCTGTCATTTGTAAACACAGAAACCAGACTTCTGTGTTTACTAGTTATAGTGGTAAGCAGGCACCAAAGGGTCTGAGCCAGAGGTGGTGGAACGGAGTTCCCCCAAGTTCCCCCTGAAAAAAAGCCCTGAAAACGGCGCTAAATGAAACCACACTAAAATATAATATAATCATATATGGCAAAAGAGAGCCATAAAAACAGTCCCAATTCATACAAGTAAAAAAGCCAATTGGAGGGATGAGGAACGGAAAAACACAAAGAAGCAACACCAGAAATACAAGATTAGTCCTCTTCAGTAGTGACCAGAGTGCTCAAAGATTAATCCTCTACGTCAGGGGTCTCCAAACATTTAAAACAAAGAGCCAGTTTACTGTCCTTCAGATTTGAGGGGGGGCCGGACTGTAGCCAGTAGTTCAGTGGGAATAAAAAAAATATAAAATTACATAGTGCCGGTAATCGGTAGGAGGTGAAATAGTGCCCCATAATAGATATTAGTTATAGGAATAATACCCCATCGTGGGAGGAATAGTGCCCCCTCATTGGTGTTAGTGGGAGAAATAGTGCCCCGCATTTGGGCCTGGGGGCCGCAGTTTGGAGAACACTGCTCTACGTGAATCTATAATCGTGCTTTCACCACTGTAAATGCAGGCTGCTCACCTCAAAGTATGGACCTCTAAATCAACAGATGGGGAAATCCAGCTTTCCCACATGGGTATTTGGAAATGATTATTGTGGTGTGTTTTTTTTTTTTTTAGGGATCCAAGAACTGAAATCCTACCCTTCCACAACAGCAGTGGGATACCTCACTCACATATAATAGATGGGAATGTGGTGACCATGAAAGATCAATAAAATATACATAGTGCTGGACCATGGTGCACGAGGTAATACTCAATACTCCCCTGGTGGAAGGGAAATACAAAGTGGTGTCCAGGTGGTACCTGGTTCCGACGAGGCTGGCGAAAAATGTACCCCGGCGCTTCACCCCTTTGCTTCAGAGGATGCGGACAAGAGCGTACCATGTTTCACATCTGTTGGTCCTGTCCCAAGGTCCAGTGCTTTTGGATCTTAATATTCACCCTGGTCTACTCAGTGACAGGACAAAATTTAACTAAAACCCTATAACCCACTGTCTGTCAATGGTTGCAGCAGTAGGGCTCGGGAATGAGTATGCACAAGTGCATACCATGGGGGTACTGGACAGAAGAGGAGGAGCCATGAGCACCAACGGGGGACCCAAAAAGAGTTGGTCCAATTCCATGCCATAGAGCAGGTAAGTACTGTATAGACAAGTGTGTGTGTGTGTGTGTGTGTGTTTGTTTTTTGTTTTTTTTCCCTTTACAATAGTTTTTAAACAGCATGTCTCGCATCTATACAGTTGCAGGGTAGTCTGGAGGTGACATCTAGTCTAACACCTCTGAAAAGTGATCCACTGCAGATCGCTTTTGAGAATAACAGCAAGGGCTGCCATACATTTGCACAAGCCTGAAGAAATAAAATTGCATTCATGTGAGGTTTTTATGGTTACTGTTCTCGGCTAGGTGTTGTGACGATAAACAGAATGAGATACATAAAGATTGCCCCAAGACTACATATTTGTCTGAAATATTTGTTTAACATCTAATGTGTATAGAAGTACAAGGTAAAACAAGCTCTCAAATCGAGAAAAATCTTGAGCTGAGATTTGAGTGCCAACTCTTGCAACACTGGCTGCAAATTTTTTATTTTTTTTTCACTGCTAAGCTTTGCATTGCTTGGCCAGAACCTTGCGAAGGTAAATAATTGCACAGTAAACACAGTGAGCATTAAGCACACGATGCACAGGCGTTGGTAAAATAGTTCTCCAACTAGAGCCTTTCATTATTATTTTTTTATATATTTTTTTTTATTTTATAATTTTTTTGTAACCCTTCAACCAAAGAAAGATTACCTTTTTGTTGTCTATTTTGTACAAGCTTTTGTTGATATTGAATGCGGCTTCGCTATCTTGCAACTTCAACTGAAGTTGAAGCACGATTTCAAAGCCGCATGTCAGGGCGCCTTCAGGTGCATCTTGGAAGATATCTGTGCGGCTTCATGCACAGATTTCTATGCAAGTCGCACCCAAAATCGCAGAAAGTAGTGCAGAAATTACTTTTTCAAATCTAAGCAGCACCGCAAAGTCAGCTTTGCACCGATTTAAAGACCTTTAAAAAAAAAAATGTAACTGCAGCCATTTTATTGTTTGGATAGAGCAGTGCAGGGTTGAAGCCTGTTAGCAACACAACCTATCTGTTGGGGAGACTTCCACATATTCTGGAGACAGTTGTCTTGCAGACCAGAACTGGTATTCACATGGTATTCAACTCCATGGAGAAAATATTCAGATTCTAGTCCTTCTTCACTCTTTGACCTCATCTTGTATGTTTTTGGTAAATTTAACCACTAGAGAGCCACGCTATAGACAAAAGACGTCCACAGCACGGCTCAAAAGTTCCGGGTGGACGTCTTTGGACGTCCTTTTGTTTACATTACTTGCCCGCACCACTGGGTGGCGCGCAGCGGGTAAACACTGTGCCGCCGCATCGCTGAGGATCCGATGCGTGTGCCTGGCGGCTACGGTGTTCAGCAGGGACGTGGAGCTCTGTGTGTAAACACAGAGCTCCACATACTGTCAGGGAGAGGAGACAGATGCTGTGTCCCTTGTACATAGGGACACAGCATCGGTCACCTCCCCCAGTCAGTCCCCTCCCCCCACACAGTTAAAACACACCCAGGATACACATTTAACCCCTTCTTCACCCCCTAGTGTTAACCCCTTCGCTGCCAGTCACATTTATACAGTAATTGGTGCATTGTTATAGCACTGATCGCTGTATAAATGTGAATGATCCCAAATTTGTGTCCAATATGTCCGCCGCAATATCACAGGCCTGACAAAAAAAAACGCAGATCGCCGCCATTACTAGTAAAAAATTAAAAATCATAAATCTATCCCCTATTTTGTAGGCGCTAAAAATTTTGCGCAAACCAATCAATATACGCTTATTGCGATTTTTTTTTAAATAATTGGGATATTATTATAACAAAAAGTAAAAAATATTGTTTTTTTTTTTTTTAAACAAAAATATGTAGAAGAATACGTATCGGCCTAAACTGAGGGAAAATTATTATTATTTTTTTTTTAAATAATTGGGATATTATTATAACAAAAAGTAAAAAATATTGTTTTTTTTTTTTTTTTTTTTTCAAATTTCTGTTGTTTTTTTGTTTATAGTGCAAAAATTCAAATCGCAGAGGTGATCAAATACCACCAAAAGAAAGCTCTATTTGTGGGGAAAAAATGATAAAAATATAATTTGGGTACAGTGTTGTATGACCGCGCAATTGTCATTTAAAATGCGTCAGTGCTGAAAGCTGATAATTGGTTTGGGCACGTTTTAGGCAGCCAAGTGCAGATTTGTTCTACTCAGTATGTCCATGATTTCTTTCTCCTTTGACATGTCGTATTACATTTTTTGTTACTTTTTAAGGCAAGATGGTTTCACGCTTTAGGCTACATTCACACGTAAGTTCTTCTTTAGCATTCTTTTGGCGTGGAATTGCAAGTTTCAGAGCTTCAAGTTACAAGCTAAAATGCGGGGCCTTCTAGTTACTGAAAACAGGGCCAGATTCAGGTAGACTTACGACGGCGTATCAGTAGATACGCCGTCTTAACTCAGAATCTGCGCCGTCGTATCTTTAAGCGTAATCTCAAACTGAGATACGCTTCTCTGTTGCTAAGATATGACCCTCGTATGTCTCATACGCCGTTGTACCTTAGCTGCTGATTTACGCTGGCCGCTAGGGGATTTACGTCTAGAATATGTAAATTAGCTAAATATGCCTATTCACGAACGTACGCACGGCCGTCGCAGTAAGATACGCCGTTTATGTAAGGCGTTTTTCAGGCGTAAAGATAAAGCAACAAAAAGATGGCGCAGCCAATGTTAAGTATGGACGTTGCAACAGCCGTCGAATTTCACGTCGTTTGCGTAAGTCGATTCAGAATGGGGCTGGGCGTAAGTTGCGTTCACGTCGAAAGCATTGACTA